>CM077086.1:127380287-128629781 GCA_039513925.1 Platanthera zijinensis | reverse complement strand
ACTTTATATCTGATTAACCTAACTGCTAGAAATGACATTAGTGACGACACGTGGAACCAATCACGTCAAGTCATTGAAAAATCTCGGCAGATTGGACTTAATTTAATTTTCTGAAAAAGTCTTTACAGTTCTCGAGAAGTCCTTTAGTTCTCGAGAAACTGGAAATTGAGTTCTCGAGGCTATCATTGTTCTCGAGAAGCTATGGCTTGCTTAGAAGAACTGCCAGCCCATTTCTCGAATAAAAAGTTGCCTGAGAATCTCAAAACTAATTTGTTCTCGAGAAGTCTCCATAGTTCTCGAGAAGTCAATTAGTTCTCGAGAACTCAGGCTTCTTGTTTTGAGAAGTCCAGAATTCTTCTAAGCAGTATAGCTCTCGAGAAGTCCTGATAGCTCTCGAGAACTCAATTTCTAGTTCTCGAGAACTAAAGGCACTTCTCGAGAACTGTAAGTTAATTTTTCAGAAAATTTATATTAAGTCCAGATCGGCCGAGATTTTCAAATGACTTGACGTGATTGGTCCACGTGTCGTCACTAATGTCTTTTCTAGCAGTTAAGGTTAATCATATATAAAGTCTTTTCATTGAGACCAAACCCTAACAATTACAAGGTGCGGAAATCCGTACATTCTAAATTTCTGGATCGGCATTCTCTTTCCAAAAAGAACACATTCTTCAGCCGCCGCCGCCGCTCATCGAGTTGATCGATCTTTCGCTTTCGATCCAGGAAGACTTACTATTCAAGGGATCATCATCTTCTCCTTGATCGAGCAGGTCAAAGCTTTCTCAGGTCATATCGTCAAGTCTTCTTCAACTGTTTATGAAAGAGCCGCAAATTTCAAGAAGAAGACCTAGGGCTGAATATTTCCAGATCAGAGAGAAATTCTTGTTTGTATTTTCAAATCTTGTTGTTATCTTGAAGGAGATTATTCTCCAAGCGTAGGAGCGTTGTTCTCCGAGTTTGTAGGAAGTTTTATCTTCCGAGTGTAGATCTGTTTGGATCGAGTTTGTAGAAACTTGGTTCCGAGGCGTAGGATTGTTTTGAATCCGAGATAGTGGAGTAGCCGAGTCTAGTGATTTGCTAGATAAGTGAGGTATAGTGGACTTACCCAAGATTGGGGAACCAATATAAATCTTCTTGTCTTTTTATAGTTGCTTGATTTCTTGTGCTAAATCGTTTAAATTTTTATTCCGCAAATAGACGCACGATTCACCTATTCACCCCCTCTAGGTGATTTAGGTTGACAACTTTACACTTTCAATTGGTATCAGAGGGAGGTTAGTCGTTAAAAGGTTAACACCATAATAAATTTCCTCTCGAAAGTTGTCATTTTGTTATTCAAGCAATGGACAAGGTAAAATATTTTGCCAAGCTTCCCCTGTGCACAAAGAATAACTTTCCCATGTGGAAGAGAGAGAATAGAATTTTTCATGGAAGCTTTGGACCCCCCGATCTTCATAATTGTTGAAGAAGGTCCTTACGTCCCCCTGACTATCTCCACTATAGATCAAACCAAGAAGGTTCCTAAGAAATTTATGGATCTAGATAAGGACGAGATTGCACTTGTCTCTTTGGACAAGAAAGCTAAAAATATTGTAGAAAGTGCAGTCGATGACTCGATGCTGCAGAATCATCCTAAGTCCTGTTATTATCAGCTGAGGATAAGGGAAAGTGATGTCCCAAAGGCAACGTTCAGCGCAAGGTATGGGCATTTCGAGTTTACAGTCATGCCATTCGGGCTGACTAATGCACCATCAGTGTTCATGGATTTGATGAACAGATCGTTCAGTGAGTACCCAGACCATTTTGTGGTCGTCTTCATCGATGACATATTGGTGTACTCGTAGAGCAAAGAGGATCACTTCAAGAATCTGCTTTTGGTGTTGGAATCGCTAAGGGGGAACCATCTCTACGCCAAGTTCTCAAAACGTGAGTTTTGGGTTATCCTAGGTACCGTTCCCCGGTCTTATAGTTTGTTGAGTGGGTGTTGCATTGGATCGAGCGAAGATAGTTATGATATGCGAGTGGCCTGTGTTGCGTTCGAGAGCGGAAGACCAGAGGTTCTGGGGCTGGCCGGATACTATAGGAGCTTCGTAAAGACCTTGACGAGGAAAGATCAAAAGTTGTTTGGACGCCTGCGTGTGGACAAGCTTTGGAGGAGCTGGAGAGACGGTCGACCACGGTGCCTATTCAAAGTTCGCCGGTTGGGGACCGAAGGTATCAAGATCTACGGTGATGCTTCGGTCAGTGGTTCAGGATGAATCCTACCGCAGCATGGGAGAGTGATAGCTTATGACTCGCGGCAGCTGAAAGTGCACGAAAGGAATTATCCGGTTCACGACTTAGAGTTGGCGGCCATGAATTTTGCACTAAAGCTGTGGGGGGGGGATTATTTGGACGGCGTAAGGTTGATATCTATACCGACCACAAGAGCTTGAAGTACCCGTTGGATAAGGAGGATCTGAGCATGAGGCAGTAGAGATGGATGTAGTTCCTGTGGGACTATACGTTCAAAATTCATTTTGTGCCCGGGAAAGTCATGTAGTTCAGTGCATTGAGTCGCAGGGCCCCCGCCAAAGCTAACTAGTTGTCAATTCATGATGAGCGGTTCATTCAGGAGTTGGAGGCGTTAGACATCTGCTGTGTTAAAAAGAAGACTAGCGCCGAAGCATTATTGAACTGGAGAGAAGTTTAGTATGACCTGACTGATCGGGTTCGGCAGGCTATGGAATTGGATTGCTGCATGAAGGAGATCATGGATGCAGTTTCGGATGGGTCAAATTCCCAATTTATAGTTGAAGATGGACTGCTAAGGAAGGACAATCGTTTGTGCGTCCCAAACATGGGAAAATCTACGGGCGAAGTTGATGTACTAGGCTAGTCATACCAAGTAATCAATTCACCCAGGGAGCAATAAGATGTTTCGAGATCTAAATAAGTTGTTCTGGTGGCTAGACTCGAGAAGGATGTGGCACTATATGTAGCAAAGTGTCAGACTTGTGCCTTAGTGAAGGCAGAGTGCTAAAAGCCAGGGGGTTTCTAGAAATCTTTGCCTATTCCGGAGTGGAAGTTTGACGACATTTCGATGGACTTTGTGCATGGTTTGCCAAGGTCGTAGAAGGGAAATGACGCCATTTCGGTGATCGTAGATCGGTTGACAAAAGTGTCGCACTACATTCCGCATAGGAAAGATGATTCGGTGGAGAAACTGGCGAAGCTTTACATGGATAATATTGTTAGACTACACGGTGTGCCCCGCAGTATCATGAACGATAGAGATGGACATTTTACGTCCAATGACTGGAAGTTGTTGCAGAAAATGTTGGGGACTAAGTTGACGTTCAGCACAATTTTTATACACAGACGGATGGGCAGACCGAGAGGGTCAACAGGACGATCGTGGATATGCTTCGCATGTGCGTTCTGGACATCGAAAATCAGTGGGAAGATCGTCTATATTTGGTTGAGTTTGCGTACAACAACACCTACCAAGCGAGCATAAAAATGGCGCCTTTTGAGGCTCTATATGGTAGAATATGTCGCACGCCGTTGTCGTGGTTGGAAACGGGTGAGGTGAGGTTGTACAAAAAGCTAGAGGTGGAAAGCACCACTTCATTGGTGCTAACCATTCAGGAGCGTTTGCTGATTGCTAAGGTTTTGTTAGCCAAATACTACAATGCCAAGCTTTGGAATGAGGAATTCGTGGTTGGATATTGGGTGTAATCGAAGATAAAGCCGTTCAAGCGTGTCTCACGGGTGTGGCTCTTGAAGAAGCTGAGCACGAGATACCTTGGACCATTTTAGATTCTGGAGTGGTTCGGTGAAGCGGCTTACCGTATAAGGCTATAAATGGAGTTGAGTGGTCTACACGATGTATTCCACATGTCAGTGTTGCAGAAGGCGGTGCAAGAGCCTTTGCAGGTGATCGCAGTTGATCAAGTACTGGTGGACGAAGGGTTGACGAAGAGGGTCAAGTCTATTCGTATTGAGTACTCTGAAATCAAGCAACTTCGTAACAAGGAGATCATGATGGTCAAGGTCCATTGGGACAATTGCGGTCGGGAGGAGCTCTCTTGGGAGCGAGAGAAGACCATGCTTGAGGAATACCCAGAGTTATTTCACTCTGGTACTACTTTTGGTTTTCTGTTATCTTTTCCTTTGGTAATTTCGTGGATGAAATTCTTCTAAGAGCGAGAGAGTTGTAACGCCCCGAAACTCAAATGAGTGAAGTGTGGGGTTTTGAGCTAAGTCTGGGATTTGGTAGAGGTGACACGGCCTGGGACACGGGCGTGTCCCAGTGGCGTGTCATGCTCGGGTTCGGCGATGGTCCCGTGGTCAATGAAATTGCAGCCAACGGTTGTCGGGGCAGTTGAATATGGCCTGGGACACAGGCGTGTCATAAGGCATGTCAGCCGCTCAACGCCTATCACTCAACGATCGTTGACTGAGGATGCACGGCCTGAGCCAATCCGTGTTCGGGTCCGACACGGGCGTGTCAGATTTTACACGGATGTGTCAAATACCCGTGTCCTGCTCGGGTCGGTTGGCGAGTTTGTGCTAAGAAAGCTACACGGCCTGGGACACGTACGTGTTCCTGGGCTTATCTAGCACACATATGTGACATGGGCGTGTCACATGGCCGTGTCGTGGTCTGTACGTTTTGGACCTGTTTTGATGGATGAACACGCCCAGCGTCATGGGCGTGTGTTGGCTGACACGGGCGTGTCAGTCCTAACACGGGCGTATCGAGTGACGGGGTTCTTTTCAGGACGCGACAGTTTTGACGGTGAATGAGTTACACGGCCTTGGACACGGGTGTGTCGCAAGCCAAGTTTGGCCACAAGAAGTTTGTTTTTCAGGACGAATCGCAGCCGTCCATTTCCTTATTTTTGGATCTAGTGGCTCAGGGCTGTCCTAGTTTGCTTTTAAGCCGGGAATAGGGTTCAAACCCTCATTTCATCTTCATCTTCTCTTTCTAAAAGTTAAGAGAGAGGTAAGAGCTTGGAAGAAGAAGAAGGAGGTCAACTCGGGCTGCCATTAGAGCTTCAGAGTTGGTTCTCCATCCGAGTCCAGATCCGTGAAGGCGAGGCCGATACGGTGCTTTCCATCCGACTGGATCGTCATGGCGCCAAAGATAAATGCTAGGGTAACGATTCTAATCTTGAGAATGTGAAGCTCTTCTTCTTTTGCATATGGAAGACACTCTACAGCGAGTGCTCGGTGAGTTGCAGTGTTCCTTGGGTAGATATGTAAAGTACCCCTTGTTTAGAGTCCGGAATCATAGTACGGACATAGGCATGGTGTGTGAAGTCTACCCGAACATGTTGGTCTACATCATTGATGATTTGCTATGCATGATTAGCCGGAGAAGACTCCGTGCCTTTGGTTTTTTTTGGTTTTCTACATGGTAGATTGCAGCAGGGATCCTTGGGGATTAACCCCAAGGCGCACCCAGAAATTTGGGCAGAAGTGTGATTCTTCAATCGTTGGTGGCCCGGGAGACATCATTGTACATAACTGGGTTATGTACGTTGGTTGATCGATTTACGGGTTATGGGGAAACTTAGCTCGCGCCGATGATTTTTAGTGTCGTGGCAGTATGAGCAGCTAGTTGAGTGAAACCATACCTTCTCTATGTGGTTCGGTTTAGTGGCCTGCCGATGGCATAGAGGGAGGTTCTTCGGCTTAAGCCATGAAGACTCTATTGCTCACGAGTTTGCCGTCCTGGGGGCGGTGGTAGACCGAGTTCACCAAGTAAGTGCCCTGAGAGCACGGGGTGTATGGTCGTGTGTGCGTGCACCCGTGATGTTGTGTTTATTCAGTATATTACTTGTTTTGCTAACAAGTGCAAGGAAGGAGCTTTGCTGCCCCGAGATCGGGGGCGGAATCGTTATAATTTGGTCTGCTTTAGCTGACCGTTATTCTTGTTTGCCACCATTGCGGTGATTTGTGCTTGCAGGTGCTACGTAGCCGAGAGGCAAATAGCTGGCCAAAGCCCAAGTTGCTGAGCTGGCCCTCGAAGGACTTGTTTGTTTACTTATTTAAATCATGTATGGCCGGCCTGCGAGCCGAAGTTTGTTAGACACTGTTTAATTATTGTGAACTCTTGTTAGGCCATAAATCCAGTACTTTTGTATATTATGTAGTTCATTCCTACTAGGTTTTGTTTGTGGACATTCGTGCATGTGCCTTGGTTCTTACTTGTGCAACTTAATTAATTGATTCCGCTAGATGCTCTATGTAGGACGTTTGTATTGGTTGAATGGTTTCATCTAGTAACTCGCCGGTCTGTCCGTGGTATATGGCGTCGGGCCCCGGCCAGACCTACTGTTATATGCCATGTGACGGATACGGGTGTTACATCACTAATCTCAGACTCATCTAACCTTGTGCGTAGCGGATTTTCTAAACGTGAGAGATGATCTGCCGCTAAGTTTTCTGCTCCTCGTTTATCTCTAATTTCCAAATCAAAATCTTGCAATAAAAGAACCCAACTTATTAGAAGAAGTTTGGCTTCCGCTTTGGCTAGTAAATATCTTAGGGCAAAGTGATATGTGTATACTACTACCATAGATAATGTTAAATAGGATCTAAATTTATCGAAAGTGAATACTGTAATATCCCATTTCAAACTAGACCCCTAAGAGTAGTTTTGTCATGACAAAACCCTAGAAAATCCATAAAGGCCAAGTGAGCCTAGGAATGAGGATGAGACCACTATGGTCTGCACATAGTAGATTTCTGAACCATGATTTAAGGTGATCATGGGGCTTCACCAAGACTCCAAGACCCCACCCATACCTTCATAACCCTAGTAAAGGGGTCAATGTGTAACTAAGGACCCATGGAAGGCAGCCAAAGGGGCTAAGTTGACCAAAGTCAACTATAACCCTAATTGGGTCAAACACAAGGGCCAATTGCAGTCCCTTAGCCAAGTGGACCCCACACATACCCTCATAACCCTAGTGAGAGGCCAAAGGGTCACCAAGGACCCATTGGGACCAATCAAAAAGGCTAGGTTGACCAAAGTCAACTCTGGACCTAAAATGGTCAAAGTGACCTAGTTAAGGGTCAAGTGACCTTCAAAGGCCAATCCAACCCCCACCTTGACCCTAGGGGAGGCTAATGGGTCACCAAGGACCCCCTAAGGAAACCTCAAGGACCAAATTGACCTAAGTGGGCCCTAGTCCAAGTTTGGGTCAAGCTAGCCCAAAAGGGCTAACTCAAGCTCAAGCCCATTTTGATTGGGCTAACCTTGTTTGATGGATAAAATAGAAATGTGGGCTGCCATTGGGTTAGGTAGGAGCCATTGGATTTAGCTTGGTGTGTAGGAGAGAGAAAGCCATCCATGGAGGAGAGAGAAAGAGAAGGAAGAAAAAGGGAGGAGGACTTTTGGCTCATCCTCCCCCTCCCAAACCCCCTCCATTCATTGCATTAGGACAAGGAAGGCAGCCCTAATCCAACCAGCTGGTCATTGACTGGTTGGAGCCATGCATTTCCCCCCTACCAACTAAGCCGCCAACCTTGACCATGGCAAAAAATGACCAAAGTGTTTTCAGCCACCTTACACCTCCCCTCTTCCTTTTAAAAGCCTCACTGGATGCCAGGGAGGAATTCCCACACTTTTCCTGAAGGAGCCAAGCATAAAGATGGTACTTTGAAGGAACTCGACCACCACCACCATGTCATTCCGACGATCCTCCTGACTTCAGGCCGCCAAACAGGTCCTCCTCCACTCCTTCTTACATGGGTTGTCCTTAGGGATCCTTAGAACCAAGGTTATGCTCAATTGAGCCCAACCCGATTATCAAAATCATGGAATTTCCATGAAAAATCAACCTCTCAGGTTCGCCGGAACCGTGCTCCCCGGCGTCCAAGCCGGCGTCTGGAGATAGCCCCGACCACCACGAAGGTGTTGGCGGCGGTGGCCGGCCGCGGAGGTGGTCGGAGCGCCGGCGGCAGCAGCAGCTGGAAGTCGGCCCAGGTAGGAGCAATCCTGGCCATTGGCGTGCGGGGACGATTATGGGATGCCTTCCAAGGGCGCGTCAAGATTCGTGCGGGATGATATTTAAACTATGGAATATATATGTTGATTCATTTCATTTTTGTCACATATCAGGTATTCAATGTAATTAATTAATAAAAATAATTAGAGGCCAGTTCAGAAAAAATGGTCAACACATAAAATGTAGCCCTATGGGTCTACTTTCATACAAAATTGGTTTGAACAAATTAGGCTGAATGGTTTGACCAGGGCACTCATTTTGGTTGGGTCTATACATATGACTAGGCAGACATTAAACAGAGTGCCCACACTTCATCCTTAGCTCAAATGAGCTGAAATTTTGGCAGGAAGTCACCCTACTTAATATGTAGACCCTGCCCAAAAATGGGAATTTTTGGGAATAATTTATCTATAGTTTTGTAAATAATTTAATTTATCTAGGGTAAATTAATTTATGGGTCAAATGAAGCCCAAACTCATCCAAATTTTGGTGGGAGGTATATGAGGTCAATATAGACCTCTGGTTAAAATTTCATTAAGTTTGGAGGTGATTTGAATGGAAATCATGCAAACCCTAGCCTTGCCCTAAGAAGGGCATTTTGGTCCAAAAATGTATTGTTGGTTTAGGATGTCCAATTCACCTCAACAGAGGTTCAAATTTGGGCCACTGACTTGGCATGAACTTGTGCACCTTCCAATGAAATATGGGGAGGTTTGGAATTGATTTGCTCCAAGATCCTAGGTCAAACCCTAAGGAAGGGCTTTTGTACCTTGTGAATGGCATGTGGCCCAAACACCTTGTATGACTATGAAATTTTGTAGGGAGGGTATTAGGGTAACTAAAACCCTCTGGTGAAAATCTTAGGGTATTTTGGAAGGTTTGGGACCCTCAAAACCATAACCTTAGTTTAAGGCACAAATATTGTAGGGTTGGAATGGGCAAGTTAAACTCCTCAAACTAAGATGAAATTTTGGTAGAATGGTTATAAGGATATTATCAGCCTTTGGTAATTTAATTGGGAAATTTGGGATAATGTTTATAGTACTTCCTTTATAACACAAGGGGATGCCTCAATTTAATAAATTGATCATTATGGTCCCTCTGCCCTTTGGAAGACATCAAAGTTTGGCAGAGGAAGTATTGAATAATTATAAACATATTTAAATTTTATGAGAATTTTTAAATACATATTGGAGGTACTTACTTCACAAGCTTGTTAAATGAGGAAATTATTCAATAATTTATTTAAGTCTATTTACTGATAAATAAATTATGAAATTTGTCTCAAATCATTTATATGCCATTAGAATCATACTTGAATTTTCTCTGAATTTTTGAAAACAATATAGTCTTTTATATCTCTTTAAATGAATTTTTAAGGATTAAAATAAAATAAGAATTTGGGGATAAAAACTTACTGAAAAATTTAGATATTTTGGAGGATGGGCTTAAATTCTTATTTTCAATATCATATAAAATTAGTGGAATGATATCTTGTCTGAAATTGGTACCTCATGTTCATTATTGGAAACTTTAGTCACTATAATAATTAAATAAATTATTAAATAAATAAGGAAAATTTTGGGTCTATGGATTTAAGGCTTAAAGTTTATAAGGAACTTACATTAATTATTATAGGAGTATTGGATGATCATTCGATGTACTTTCCATTTTACATGAAGTTTAACCATGGTGGTGTGCATTTAGTAATTTTTGAAAATTGTTCATGATTTTTGTTTGAGGCTTATCACTACTTAATCACTTATGATATTTGACCCAGAGCATTTATATTACCTTGCAATCAGGTTAGAGTTTTCTTTGAATTTTTAGAAATAATATTGCCCTATTTATCTATTTTAATAAATTATTGCAAGTTACCTTTAAAATAAAATCAGTGGCGTAAACCTAGCTGAAAATTTAAGAGACCTTGGATCTTAGGTTAAATGTTTATAATGAGTATAACATAAATCTGGGGGAATTGTATCTTGTCTAAATTTGGTACCTCCTGTTCAATCTCGGAGACCTTGGCCACTAGGAATATTTAATAAATTACTAGATAAATAGAAAAATTGTGAAATTCTTGATTTGGGCAATAAAGGTCATAATGGACCCCCATTAATTATTATAGGAGTATTGGATGATTATTCGATGTACTTCCCATTTTACATGGCATTAAACCTTGGTGGTCTGCATATAGTAAATTGGCAGAAATATTTTTGAATACAAGTTAGGCACGTAAGTCGAGATTAGTGGTTATAGGTTTGGATAATTTAGAATAAGTTCATCCCTAAGGGTTGGATGAGAAAAGGTTGGGTTTGGCTAAAAGTTAGATGGTGTTCGGGATCGACGAAAGATCGTCTTCCCCGTAGATTGAAAGGTCAAAATCACCTTAAGTTTAGCCTAGCGTAATATGAAAAGGGAATGGGTAAGGGATATGGGATTAGTAATCAACCAACAAGAATAAGTGCATTGCGAAAGGGAGCTTTGGGATTCAGCCTATCATAGCTCCTAGTGCCCTCGAGAGCCCTTCACAGGGAATACCTTAGGCAATCCTGGGTCAAACCTAAGTCGTAGGCATAAAATAAACTGAAGAGTAAATAGTAAACATAGGATTTCACACTCTCAAACCCCAATGTCCCGAGAGATAGTTTGGGTTATTCGGGCAGTAAGCCCAGTGGTTATGGTGATGGGCAGGATGGCCCGGCGAGCTTTGGCTCGGTTGTTGATTATGATGGGCAGGATGGCCCGGCGAGCTTTGGCTCGGTTGTTGATTATGACAGACGGGATAGTCCGGGGAGCTTGGCCTCGGTGGTTGATTATGACGGACGGGATAGTCCTGGAAGCTTAGGCTTGGTTGTTGGTTGGACTCATAAGTGTTGCATGTGCATAAAAGGTATAAGGTGGTGGGTCTTCGGTATAATGGAGGGTCGATGCACCGACGCCAATACGCTGACTCTGCGAGTGTGGTTAGCACTTCGCCAATAGAAGTTCCGGTGCGCCAACCGGCAAGAGTACGCAGGAGTCCGCTTTGTGCACCAAGCGTTGAGGCATACGATAGGTCTGACCGTTAGTGCTTTACTGGTTTAGAGGTGGGCGAGGCCCAACCCACCGCTTCCGTCTGCAACTACGGAGGTTTCTTGGGAGGTAACGACTCCGAAAGGGGGAACTAAAGGTCTGTATACACAGAGTCGAGTGGGTGAGTTGCACTTGCATGTTCACGTCATAGCATAATTGTATTTCATAGCATAACCATTGCATATAACCTTACACCTAATGTATAAGAGGTATGGGATGCTCTATACATTAGGCCCTGCAAAACGACTCCTTGGCCTATAAGTTCGCGCGAGCGTGCTTATAAGTCAAGGTTCTCTTTCAGTACTATATATTTAAGCCTGCTAGTAAAACAGACACCCTATCGTATAAATCGGTATGGGACTTTTTATACGATAGGAGCCCTGCAAGAGATCCCTTAACTTATGTGTATTCACATAAGTTAAGGTTACTTATTCCAAATTTTATATCATTATTACCATACTTAGAACTACTAGTTTAGTTCCGCAGTCATCTGCTATCTGATTTTCTCCACCTTCATGTTATTCCCTTTCCTTCTCCCCGCTCGGTGCTTAGGAGCCATGGGGAAGGGGCAGAGGATGATAGGACTTAGTCTTTTATACTAACGGTTTTCGAACCACATCATTTTAGGGGACCACGGAGCCAAGCATGGAGGAGCAGCCCCGGAGGTCGACACGCTTGGAGATCGGCAGTCTAGTACCGGAAGTCCAGACAGCAGGGACTGTGAGTCCCGACCACTATAGTAGTTATATTAGTTTGCTTCCGCGATGAGCGATTTGTAGTGAGGACATGTTGTACCGGGCATAAGCCCGAGATTTCTGTTATATGTACTATCTGTGGACACTCCCTTCGTGGAGCTTATTTTCTATACACGTGATTCATGTGGACTTGATTTTAATTTATTGCTATAGTTGTGATCGATTTGGCTGGCCGGCAGGATCGGCGTTTTGTAGTGACGACCTTCCCGGGTGCGAAGGTATCACCGCAAGGCGACGGTTCTAGGCCAATGACCCGGTGTCTAAAAAGAAAAAAAAATGGGGGTCTTACAAGTGGTATCAGAGGAAATTATATCGATCGAAATGTAGCAGTCCACAAACCCCGGGCCACCCCCGCAAGAGTTTAGTTTGGGGACAAAATAAGCAGCGGAAGCAGTGGTGGGCCCATATGGGGGATCACATAAAATTGTCACTTTTAGTTAGATATGTGCGATTACTTAAAATTGACTTCTGTTACGCAGCCCCCAGCGCAGCCAACACCACAAGGTTGAGTCCAGCAGACTCTGAATGTTGTACCACCTCCCCCGGTCCCCACTCCATTCCTACACTCGGAGATAGGGCAAACCCTTACAGCTATTCTAGATGCTTTCAGGGCCCAATAGGTTTGGCCCAGCAGCCAAACCCGGGGGCCAATTGGCTGAGCATCTTCCGAGGACTCTCTACTCCATCTTACTTAGGGACAGAATCAGCTGTTCGGACAGAGTAATGGCTAGACATTATGTATAAATGTTGACCGGGATACGGTGCCCCTGGGAGGAGAGGGTTCCTTTGGTGGTCTCTTGTTTAGACTCCCATGCCAAGAGGTAGTGGAATACCCTGCTGGACACGACGTTTGCCGATAGGGAGGTTGCGGAAGTTACCTGGGAAGAGTTCAGGACCGTGCTGCTGGAGCATTTTGTTCCGCAGTCGGCCAGGGATGAGTTCGAGGAGCGGTTCTTACAGCTGAAGCAGGGCACCCGGACGGTGGTGGAGTACCATCGGGAGTTCGACCATTTGGCTCGATATGAAGATTCTTACCAGCTGGATGAAGCAGGGTACATCAAGAGGTTCTATAAGGGCCTGCTGGAGGACTTGAGGGAGGCTTTGTTGTTTGTATCCGACGGGCCTATCTCCCAGATTTTGGAGATGGCAAATAGGATTGAGGCTTATTGGCACATCACTCGGGGCCGGAAGCGACAAGCGGAGGATTAGGGCCGGAGAGCCAGAAATGATTAGCGGCAAGGTGCTATACCAGGTGGGAGAAGGACAGAGGACCAGCCTCGTCAGGAAGTGAGGCAGGAGCCAAGGGAGCAGGTGATATTGGCCCCTCAGCCTCTTTAGATGAGGGAGGCACCAAGACCCGGAGGTATGACATTTCCCCCACCGGAGTGATACAACTGCCATCAGATAGGACACATTCGGAGAAACTGCCCATAAGGGAAGCACCTTTACCAGCACCCCAGGCTGCCCCGCATGCCCAACAGTTTAGAGGACAAGGACGTGGTCGAGGACGTGGTTTCCAGGGTGCAGATCGCAGGCAGGAGAGGGAACAAATTTATGCACTGGATCTGGCTCAACCCCAGAACCCGGAGCAAGTAATCACTGGTACGTCAGAAAATTTTAAGTTATTTTATCATGAAATTTAAATTTATATAGAAGTGATAATCTAGGAAAGAAAACCATAGCTAGATTCTAAGACATTTAACTTTCCCCACCCCCAGGAATAGTTTTCATCAACGGCAAACCCGCTTATACGCTATTTGATACGGGTGCTTCACACTCGTTTGTATCGGAAGCCTTCGTAGAAGGGTTGGAAGGAGTGGAGCGATTCACGGGTTTGATGATGAGGATACGATTACCCGACGAATCAGAGCTGTTCACCTCTGCCCACTGCAACATGGAGGCGGAGATCGGCGGAAAGATATTTGAAGCCCCAGCGACGATCATAAAGATGCCTATCTTTGATTTGATCCTAGGAATGACATGGTTGAACTGGAATCATGCTCAGATTGACTGCATGTCCAAGAGAGTTACCGTGAGATATGGCGATTCCTACCTCGTCATCGAAGGTACTAGATCTATTCCCCCTCTCATGTTGTCATCTGTACAGGCTGTCAAGGCTCACTTACAGGGGGATGAAGTATATGAGGTGATATTTGAAATGACTGAGGCCAAGGTCTCCACCTCGGATATTTCGGTGGTACGAGATTTTGCCGACGTATTCCCAGAGAAACTGCCTGGGCTACCCCCGCACCGGGAGCAGGATTTCCGGATACAGCTAGTGCCGCGGCAGCTAGAGCCCCTTACCGGATGGCCCCATAAGAGCTGACAGAATTTCGAAGCCAACTCCAGGAACTGGTGGAAGCCGGATTTGTTAGACTGAGTTCCTCGCCATAGGGAGCCCCAGTCTTATTTGTGAAGAAGAAGGTGGGACACTTCGCCTGTGCATCGATTATCGAGCACTAAACAGGCTGACCGTCCGGAATACCTTTCTGCTCCCACAGATAGACGAACTATTCGACCAGCTGGAGGGAGCCCATTATTTCTCAAAGCTAGACTTGAGGTCAGGATACTACCTGCTGCGAATCCAGGAGGAGGATATCCCGAAGACGGCCTTAAGTAGCAGATATGGCCTGTATGAGTTCACCGTGATGCCCTTCGGGCTCACGAACGCTCCGTCGGGATTCATGAGCCTCATGAACTGGGTTTTTGAGGCCTACTTGGATGTGTTCATCATAGTATTCATAGAACGACATCCTGATCTACTCTAGGACGGAGGAGGAGCACACTCAGCATCTAGCACTGACTTGGAGAGATTGCGGGAGAATCGCCTTTATGCGAAGTTCAGCAAATGCCTGTTTTGGTTGAAGGAGGTTGCTTTCCTAGGCCATATTATAAGTGGTGCTGGGTTGGCAGTGGACCCGGCCATAATTCAAGCAGTTCGAGATTGGCCACAGTTGAAGACGGCCACAGATGTGCGGAGTTTCCTAGGACTCGCCGGTTACTACCGGAAGTTCGTAGAGGGATTTTCTCGTATCGCCCTTCCACTCACATCTCTGACAAGGAAGGAGGTACCCTTTATCTGGACCCCACAATGTGAGGTAGCTTTTCAAGAGCTAAAGGGATGACTCACTTCGGCTCCTATACTTGCCCTCCCTTCAGGGAAAGAAGGATTTCAGGTCTACACCGACGCTTCCTACAAGGGCATGGGTGCAGTGCTTATGCAGAATGGCCATGTGATAGCTTATGCTTCTCGGCAGCTGAAGAAGCATGAGCAGAACTACCTAGTCCATGACTTAGAAATGGGAGCTGTCATTTTCGCACTGAAAGTCTGGCGACACTATCTGTGTGGTGTCCACTGTGACATATACTCTGACCATAAAAATTTGAGGTATGTGGACATGTAGAAAGAGCTGAACATCAGATAGAGACGATGGGTGGAGTTTTTAGCAGACTACCAGTACGAGATGCACTATCACCCGGGAAAGGCAAATGTGGTAGCAGATGCACTGAGCCGAAAGACCGCAAACCCCGGAGTAGGAACATAGTTGATGGCCTTGGAGTTGGTTCAGATGTTAGATAAGATGCAAATATCCCTTGTGTCTGAGGATCACCCTGAGTTGTACCCGGAGTATCTATCGTCATTAATTGCCACGGATGACATTCGAGAACGGGTCAAGGATGGACAGAGGTAGGATACCAAGGTAGAGACGATATTCCGGGCCTTAGAAGCAAGCACTGCGGGAGATTACTCGCTGAGGGATGACTTAGTGTGCTTTAGAGGATGGGTTTACATACCAGAGGGAGGACAGGTCCGGGGGGACATCATGATGGAGGCTCATTGCAGTCAATATTCGGTACACCCGGGGATTACGAAGATGACTGCAGATCTGAAGAAGACTATGTACTGGCCGGGCATGAAGAAGGACATCACCTACTTCATATCCCATTGCGAGGCATGCCAGTTAGTGAAAGCGAAGTGCAGAAACCCCGCAGGATTATTGCAGCCACTCCCAGTACCAGAGTGGAAGTTCGATTATATCGCCATGGACTTTATACATGGACTTCCCCGATCGCGGACAGGGAATGATTCGATCTGGGTGATCGTCGACCGGCTGACGAAGGTAGCCAGGTTTATTTCAATCAGGAAGGATGACTCGGTGGGTGTGTTAGTCTGAAAGTTTGTGGAGCAGTTCGTCCGTTATCATGGCGTGCCCAAGTCGATTGTGTCGGACCGGGATGGACGATTTACGTCCAGGGAGTGGAGGTCAGTGCAGACTTACTTGGGCACGCAACTAACATTCAGTATGGCTTTTCATCCCCAGACGGATGGACAGACGGAACGCACTAACCGGACTCTGGAGGATTTGCTACGACTTTGCATATTGGATCGCGGTGAACCATGGGAAAAGTTATTTCCACAGATCGAGTTCTCGTATAATAACAGCTACCAGTCCAGTATAAGGATGGATCCTTATGAGATGTTGTACGGATGGAGGTGCAGGACTCCGTTGTCATGGATATAGGACGAGGACCCTAAGGCGTTGGATTCGGAGTTTGTCGAGGACACCGAGGCTCAGGTGAGATGTATTCGGGATAGGATGCTAGAAGCACAGAGCCGACAGGCTAAGTATTACGACGCTCGGCACCATCAGGTGGAATTCTGGGTGGGAGACTAGGTGTTCTTGAATATCCGACCAATGCATAGAGTTACTCGGGTATGCGGACAGAGGAAGAAGCTCGGCCCAAGATATATGGGGCCTTATTGGATCCAGGAGCGGATCGGTCCCTTGGATTACAGGCTAGAGCTGCCACCGGAGCTGGCAAGTCTGCACGATGTATTCCATATATCCTCTCTTAGGTGAGCTCTACTATTCCCAGAACAGCAAGTTACAACCACAGATGGGCCGATAGCTCTGATCGGTCAGTTCACCTAGAACCGGTCCGGATTGACGACAAGGGAGTACGAGTCTTACGCCACAAGAAGGTTCCATTAGTCAAGGTCCTGTGGAGGAATCACGGAAGAGAGGAGCACACATGGGAGCCCAGGACTTGATGCGACAAAGATACCCGGAACTCTTCAGTCAGGTATACCTCACAACCACTCGGGATGTTAAATTTATTTTCCTATTTTAAACTAGTAGGACTGAAATTTCAAGAATAGGGGCTAAACTTTTGTTTATTGGGGGTCTAGACTTTGCCAATTGGGCGAATTGTCTTAGATTTGACTATCACCTTTAAACCTCACATAGCAAATATGGTGTCGTGATGTAAATATTTCAATTCTCATGGGATGTTATAAGTTTCTTTCCCGCGATAGGAGTCCCCGTGGGCTTAACCTTGATTTCGGGGAAGAAATCTTTGTTTTGTTTATTGGGATTTGTAACATCCCATTTCCAACTAGACCCCTAAGAGTAGTTTTGTCATGACAAAACCCTAGAAAATCCATAAAGGCCAAGTGAGCCTAGGAATGAGGATGAGACTACTATGGTCTGCACATAGTAGATTTTTGAACCTTGGTTTAAGGTGATCATGGGGCTTCACCAAGACTCCAAGACCCCACCCATACCTTCATAACCCTAGTAAAGGGGTCAATGGGTCACTAAGGACCCATGGAAGGCAGTCAAAGGGGCTAAGTTGACCAAAGTCAAATATAACCCTAATTGGGTCAAATTGACCTACACAAGGGCCAATTGCAGTCCCTTAGCCAAGTGGACCCCACACATACCCTCATAACCCTAGTGAGAGGCCAAAGGGTCACCAAGGACCCATTGGGATCAATCAAAAAGGCTAAGTTGACCAAAGTCAACTCTGGACCTAAAATGGTCAAAGTGCCCTAGTTAAGTGTCATGTGACCTTCAAAGGCCAATCCAACCCCCACCTTGACCCTAGGGGAGGCTAATGGGTCACCAAGGACCCATTAAGGAAACCTCAAGGACCAAATTGACCTAAGTGGGCTCTAGTCCAAGTTTGGGTCAAGCTAGCCCAAATGGGCTAACTCAAGCTCAAGCCCATTTTGATTGGGCTAACCTTGTTTGATGGATAAAATAGACATGTGGGCTGCCATTGGGTTAAGTAGGAGCCATTGGATTCAGCTTGGTGTGTAGGAGAGAGAAAGCCATCCATGGAGGAGAGAGAAAGAGAAGGAAGAAAAAGGGAGGAGGACTTTGGGCTCATCCTCCCCCTCCCCAACCCCCTCCATTCATTGCATTAGGACAAGGAAGGCAGCCCCAATCCAACCAGCTGGCCATTGACTGGTTGGAGCCATGCAATTCCCCCCTACCAACCAAGCCTCCAACCTTGACCATGGCCAAAAATGGCCAAAGTGTTTTCAGCCACCTAACACCTCCCCTTTTCCTTTTAAAAGCCTCACTGGATGCCAGGGAGGAATTCCCACACTTTACCTGAAGGAGCCAAGCATAAAATTTGTACTTTGAAGGAACCCGACCACCACCACCACCACCATGGCATTCTGGCGATCCTCCCGACTTCAGGCCGCCAAACAGGTCCTCCTCCACTCCTTCTTACATGGGTAGTCCTTAAGGATCTTGAGAACCAAGGTTATGGCTCAATTGAGCCCAACCCGATTTTCAAAATCATGGAATTTCCATGAAAAATCAACCTCTCGGGTTCGCCGGAACCGTGCTCCCTGGCGTCCAAGCCGGCGTTTGGAGATAGCCCCGACCACCACAAAGGTGTTGGCGGCGGTGGCCGGCCGGGGAGGTGGCCGGAGCGCCGGCGGCAGCAGCTGGAAGTCGGCCCAGGTAGGAGAAATCCTGGCCGTTGGCACGCGGGGACGATGACGGGATGCCTTCCAAGGGCGCGTCAAGATTCGTGTGGGATGATATTTAAACTATGGAATATATATGTTGATTCATTTCATTTTTGTCACATATCTGATATTTAATGTAATTAATTATTAAAAATACTTAGAGGCCATTTCAGAAAAAAATAGTCAACACATAAAATGTAGCCCTATGGGTCTACGTTCATAAAAATTTTTTTTGAACCAATTTGGCTGACTGGTTTGACTAGGGCACTCATTTTGGTGGGGTCTATACATATGACTAGGAAGACATTAAAGAGAGTGCCCACACTTCATCCTTAGATCAAATGAGCTGAAATTTTGGCAGGAACTCACCCTACCCAATATGTAGACCCTGCCCAAAAATGGGAATTTGTGGGAATAATTTTTCTATAGTTTTGTAAATAATTTAATTTATCTAGGGTAAATTAATTTATGGGTCAAATGAAGCCAAAATTCATCCAAATTTTGGTGGGAGGTATATGAGGTCAATATAGACCTCTGGTTAAAATTTCATTAAGTTTGGAGGTGATTTGAATGGAAATCATGCAAACCTTAGCCTTGCCCTAAGAAGGGCATTTTGGTCCAAAAATGTATTGTTGGTTTAAGATGTCCAATTCACCTCAACAGAGGTTCAAATTTGGGCCACTAACTTGGCATGAACTTGTGCCCCTTCCAAAGAAATATGGGGAGGTTTGGAATTGATTTGCCCTAAGATCCTAGGTCAAACCCTAAGGAAGGGCTTTTGTACCTTGTGAAGGGCATGTAGCCCAAACACCTTGTATGGCTATGAAATTTTGTAGGGAGGGTATTAGGGTAACTAAAACCTTCTGGTGAAAATATTAGGGTATTTTTGAAGGTTTGGGACCCACAAAACCCTAACCTTAGTTTAGGGCACAAATATTATAGGGTTGGAATGGGATAGTTAAACTCCTCAAACTAATATGAAATTTTGGTAGAATGGTCATAAGGATATTATCACCCTTTGGTAATTTAATTGGGAATTTTGGGATAATATTTATAGTACTTCCTTTATAACACAAGGGGATGCCTCAATTTAATAAATTGATCATTATGGTCCCTCTGCCACTTGGGAAGACATCAAAGTTTGGCAGAGGAAGTCTTGAAACATTATAGACATATATAAATTTTATGAGAATTTTTACATACATATTGGAGGTACTTACTTCACAAGCTTGTTAAATGAGGAAATTATTCAATAATTTATTTAAGTCTATTTACTGATAAATAAAATATGAAATTTGTCTCAAATCATTTATATGCCATTATAATCATACTTGAATTTTCTCTGAATTTTTGGAAACAATATAGTTTTTTATATCTCTTTAAATGTATTTTTAAGGATTAAAATGAAATAGGAATTTGGGGATAAAACCTTACTGAAAAATTTAGATATTTTGGAGGATGAGTTAAATTATTTTTTTCAATATCATATAAAATTAGTGGAATGATATCTTGTATAAAATTGGTACCTCATGTTTTATTATTGGAAACTTTAGTCACTATAATAATTAAATAAATTATTAAATAAATAAGGAAAATTTTGGGTCTCTGGATTTAAGGCTTAAAGTTTATAAGGAACTTACATTAATCATTATAGGAGTATTAGATGATCATTCGATGTACTTTCCATTTTACATGAAGTTTAACCTTGGTGGTCTGCATTTAGTAATTTTGGAAAATTATTCATTATTTTTGTTTGAGGCTTATCACTCCTTAATCACTTATGATATTTGTCCCAGAGCATTTATATGCCCTTGCAATCAGGTTAGAGTTTTCCTTGAATTTTTAGAAATAATATTGCCCTATTTATCTATTTTAATAAATTATTGCAAGTTAACTTTAAAATAAAATCAGTGGCCTAAACCTTGCTGAAAATTTAAGAGACCCTGGATCTTAGGTTAAATGTTTATAATGAGTATAACATAAATCTGGGGGAATTGTATCTTGTCTAAATTTGGTACCTCCTGTTCAATCTCGGAGACCTTGGCCACTAGGAATATTTCATAAATTACTAGATAAATAGAAAAATTGTGAAATTCTGGATTTGGGCAATAAAGGTCATAATGGACCCCCATTAATTATTATAGGAGTATTGGATGATTATTTGATGTACTTCCATTTTACACGGCATTAAACCTTGGTGGTCTGCATATAGTAAATCGGCAGAAATATTTTGGAATACAAGTTTGGCACATAAGTTGAGATTAGTGGTTATAGGTTTAGATAATTTAGAATAAGTTCATCCCTTAGGGTTGGATGAGAAAAGGTTTGGTTTGGCTAAAAGTTAGATGGTGTTCGGGATCGACGAAAGATCGTCTTCCCCGTAGAGTGAAAGGTCAAAATCACCTTAAGTTTACCCTAGCGTAATATGAAAAGGGAATGGGTAAGGGATATGGGATTAGTTATCAACCAACAAGAATAAGTGCCTTGCGAAATGGAGCTTTGGGATTCAGCCCATCATAGCTCCTAGTGCCCTCGAGAGCCCTTCATAGGGAATACCTTGGGCAGTCCTGGGTCAAACCTAAGTCGTAGGCATAAAATAAACTGAAGAGTAAATTGTAAACTTAGGGTTTCACACTCTCAAACCCCAATGTCCCGAGAGATAGTTTGGGTTATTCGGGCAGTAAGCCCATTCGTTATGGTGATGGGCAGGATGGCCCGACGAGCTTTGGCTCGGTTGTTGATTATGATGGGCAGGATGGCCCGGCGAGCTTTGGCTCAGTTGTTGATTATGACGGACGGGATAGTCCGGGGAGCTTGGGCTCGGTGGTTGATTATGACATACGGGATAGTCCGGGAAGCTTAGGCTTGGTTGTTGGTTGGACTCATAAGTCTTGCATGTGCATAAAAGGTATAAGGTGGTGGGTCTTCGGTATTGGAGGGTCGGTGCACAGACACCAATACGCTGACTCGGCGAGTGTGGTTAGCACTTCGCCAACAGAAGTCCGTTGCGCCAGCCAGCTAGAGTACACAGGAGTCCGCTTTGTGCACCAAGCGTTGAGGCGTACGATAGGTCTGACCGGTAGTGCTTTACTGGTTTAGAGGTGGGCGAGGCCCAACCCACCGCTTCCGTCTGACACTACGGAGGTATCCTGGGAGGTAACGGCTCCGAAAGGGGGAACTAAAGGTCTATGTGCACAGAGTTGAGTGGGTGAGTTGCACTTGCATGTTCACGTTATAGCATAATTGTATTTCATAGCATAACCATTGCATATAACCTGACACCTAATGTATAAGCGGTATGGGACGCTCTATACATTAGCCCCTGCAAAATGACCCCTTGGCCTATAAGTTCGCGTGAGCGTGCTTATAAGTTAAGGTTCTCTTTTAGTACTATATATTTAAGCCTGCTAGTAAAACCGACACCCTATCGTATAAATCGGTATGGGACTTTTTATACGATAGGAGCCCTGCAAGAGATCCCTTAACTTATGTGTATTCACATAAGTTAAGGTTACTTATTCCAAATTTTATATCATTATTACCATACTTAGAACTGCTAGTTTAGTTCCGCTGCCATCTGCTATTTGATTTTCTCCACCTTCATGTCCTTCCCTTTCCTTCTCCCCGCTCGGTGCTTAGGAGCCATGGGGGAAGGGGCGGAGGACGATAGGACTTAGTCTTTTAGACTAACGGTTTTCGAACCACATCATTTTAGGGGACCACGGAGCCCAGCATGGAGGAGCAGCCCTTGAGGTCGGCACGCTTGGAGATCGGACAGTCTAGTACCGGAGTCTAGACAGCAGGGACTGTGAGTCCCGACCACAAGTAGTTATATTAGTTTGCTTCCGCGATGAGTGATTTGTAGTGAGGACATGTTGTACCGGGCATAAGCCCGAGATTTCTTTTATATGTACTATCTGTGGACACTCCCTTCGTGGAGCTTATTTTCTATACACGTGATTCCTGTGGACTTGCTTTTAATTTATTGCTATAGTTGTGATCGATTTTGCCGGCAGGATCGGCGTTTTGTAGTGACAACCTTCCCGAGTGTGAAGGTATCACCGCAAGGAGACGGTTCTGGGCCTAAGACCCCGGTGTCTAAAAAGAAAAAAAATGGGGGACTTACAAATACCACTTCTAGGAGTTCTTTTTCTATAGTTGTATAATTGTCTTGTGCGTTTTTAAGTGTTTTGTTAGCATAGTATATAGGGTGAAAGTGTTTGTTTTGGCGTTGACCTAAAACAACCCCTACCGCAAAACTGTTAGCGTCACACACGATCTCAAAAGGTTGAGTAAAATCAGGTATGATCATAATAGGAGAATTAATTAAACATTCTATTAAGAACTCAAAAGCTTGTAGACACTCTTGATTAAAAATAAAAGGTGTGTTTTTCTCTAAAAGCCTAGTAAGTGGTTTAGTTATTTTAGAGAAGTCTTTAATGAACCGGCGATAGAATCCGGCGTGAACTAAAAAGCTTCTCACTGCCTTAACGGAGGTTGGTGGTTGTAACTTTTCTATGGTTTCAATCTTCGTCTATCTACTTGAAGTCCTTGTCTTGAGATCTTATGGCCAAGTACTGACCCTTCTTACACCATGAAATAGCAGTTCTCCAAACTAAGTACTAGGTTCGTTTCCTCACACCTCCTCAGAACTTTTTCTAAATTCTTCAAACACAAATAAAAATAATCACCAAACACAGAGAAATCATCCATAAACACTTCCATAATATCTTCAATGCACTTATCAAATATAGCTTACATGCACCATTAGAAAGTGGCGGGTGCATTTCATAAACCAAATGGCAAGCGTCTATAGGCAAAGGTACCAAATGGGAAAGTGAATGTTGTTTTCTCCTGGTCTTTTGGTGTTATTGGGATTTGGAAATAGCCAGAAAGTCCATCTAAAAAACAATACTAAGAATGGCATGATAATCGTTCTAATATTTGATCAATGAAAGGTAGATGGAAATGATCTTTCCTAGTAGCATCGTTTAACTTTCGATAGTAAATACAGACACGCCAACATGTTATTGTTCGCGTTGGAATAAATTCATTCTAATCATTTGCTACTACTATTAGACCACCCTTCTTAGGAACGACTTGTACAGGGCTAACCCATGAACTATCTTAAATAGGGTATATCATTCCAGCATCTAGCAACTTAATAATCTCAGCTTTCACTATCTCATTCAAATTTTGATTTAGCCTACATTGCGGTTGGATAGAAGATTTATAGTTTTCTTTTAAAAGGATCTTGTGGGTGCAAAAACTAGGGTTGATACCTTTTATATCAGATATTTGCCATGTTATAGCACCTTTACATTTCTTCAACACAGTTATTAATTTAGCTTTTTTTGTTTTAGAAAGATTAGAAGAAATAATAACTAGGTAAGAAGAATTAGATCCTAAGAATACATACTCAAGATGATCAGGTAATTTTTTTAGTTATACATCAGTGGATCCTTAGTATTATTCTTAAGAACTTAAAGATCTCCTTATGTAATCAAACTATACTTAATCTTCTCATTTATCGAAGCAGAGTTATCTAGACAATATAAATATTAAACAATACCATAACTTTTGTCTCCTTTTAGATAACTATTAGTGATGTAAATTTCCAAAGGATCTCTATAATATAAATCAGAATTTATAGGAAGTCATAAAATTATCAATACCATGACAAAAATAACAACAATCGTCATTATCCAAGGATTGCTTTATTGTATTATTGTATTTAAAAATAACTTCATCTTCTCATACTTGCAAAACTAATTTACTATCAAAAATGTCAATAAGAGCTCTAGATGTGGCTAAGAATAGACGACCTAGTATGAGTGGCACTTCGATATTTTCATCCATATCTAGAATAAAAAAATTGGCGGGGAATATAAACTTATCTACCTTAACTAATACGTCCTCTACTATTCCTGTAGGATAATTAACCGACCGATCTGCGATTTTAATACTCATTCTAGTAGGGCTAAGTTTCCTAGACCTAGTTTCAAATATAGTTTATAAGGCATTAAGTTTATACTAGCTCCTAAGTCCCTAGAGCTTAATTTACTTGTAAATCACCGATTGAACATGGAATTGAAAATGAATCGGGATCCTTAAGTTTTTGTTGTAATTTGTTTTGTAAAATAGCGGAACATTCTTTACTATGTGTTACTAAAGATAGTTCTTCTATTTTCTTTTTATTTGAAATCAAATCCTTTAGAAATTTAGCATACTTTGGCATTTGAATGACTTCAGAAAAAGGTAAATTAACATATAATTGTTTAAACATAGTTTAGAACTTACCGTATTGCGCATCCATACGCTCCTTCTTCTGCTTCGCATGATATGATATTGCTAGTTGATACTCCATTGATTTTGAATTCATCTCATTCTGTCCTTCGCCACTAGACTCTTCTTGGGGTCCTTCCTTTGTAAGCCTTTGGTCATGTAATTCCTTTCCACTCCTCAACTTAATTTCTTTTGCATGCTCCTTCGGGTTTGTTTCAGTATTACCCAGAAGTGTTCCTTGTTATCTTTTAGATACCATCCTTGCGAGCTGACCTATCTGATTCTCCAAATTTCGAATCGAGCCCTCTTGATTCCGAAAAGCTACATCAGTAGTTTGCATTAACTTGGTGAGTAGATCTTCTAATGATAGCTTCCTTTGCTCCGGGTGTTGTGGTGGTCCAAACATAGGTTGCTTGCATTGATTTCCTTATCCTCCCCAAGAGAAATTGGGGTGGTTCCTGCATACAGGATTGTATGTAGAACTATATGGGTTGTTTGCTTGGTTGAAAAGAGGTCTGGTCTTGTTGCCCATATAGTCAACATGTTCTTGCACTTGAGGTTCACAACCAATCATTCCACTAAATGAGGGGTCCCATTGTTGAGGTACCATGGAGGGTGATGCTAAAGATAGGTTATTGAAGAACCATATTTTAGCTTAATTTATTAGGGTAAAAATATATTATTTTCATTTTAAATCTCTTCCTTTATGTAATTTTATGTTTCTTTTTATGTAAATATTATAAATAATGTTTATTTTCTGTTTTTGCAGGTTTCCACTAGTTTTCAGCCACAAGTCCTCTGACATGCCCCCCTAACATACCCTCCATGGGCGTGTCATAGGTCGTGTAGCCTAATACCGATGTTAAGAGCCTCTAGAAGGATTTTCCCGCCAAAAAATCCCATGTCACGACCCCTGACACGCCCTCCCTGGGCATGTCCCAGGGCGTGACATAGGGCGTGTCACCCTCATTCCGAAGCCTGCCGCCTCATTCAATGCTTTCTCTGCTACTACAAGAAAACAGTACTGTCACGCCCCCATGACAAGCCCTCCATGGGTGTATCAAAGGGCGTGACCCACCTTTTTACGACATTTGATGGATTTTCTACCGTTAATTTTGACATGATGCGTCTGTAATGCCCCTAGTCACGGGCATGACCTAGGGTGTGACCACCATCGTACCGAAGCAATCATCATTCTCGACAGAATTCATCTCCCGAGGTCAACTCCGTACCTGTCACGCCCCCTGTCACGCCCTCACCGGGCGTGACCTAGGGCATGACCAACCCATGGGAAAACTCTAATAATACCAGGCCATTCCCTTCTATTTCAGCAAGTTTTGCTGGAGAGGGGGAGGTGCTGCCCAATGGTTTACTTATTCTTTTCTCTCTCCCTATCTCTCTCTCTCTCTCTCTATTTTGTAATTTTTCCTTAACCTAGCTTAGTGTTTTGCTTTTGTATTAACTCTTGTATTTCTTTTTGTAGCTTATTGTAGGGCTAGAATAGGATTTCAATTTACATGGAAGTGTAATTTTCACTTCATAGTTGTGTAGCTCTTTTTATTCTTAATATAAGTGCTCCTTTTGTTTACTTGTGTTCTTAATGCTTTACTACTCATCCCCCCTCCTCCACTCCATTATGATTAATTAATCCTCCTTGTACTCGATCTTGATGATCCGAGATTCGAGCGATTAAGTTATGATGTTTTAATTTACCTTTTCTTTTTAGGTTTTAGGGCTTAAATTACTACTGATTTTTCATGGGATGGAGGTATATTATTGATATATACTCTCCACGTTAGCTTTCATTCTGGGCTAGTTGGGAGGCCGATAGAATGAAGTGAGCATTCAAGAGTAAAGGGAGTTGTACGCACCCCTCGAGAGAGGCAGACGTCCAAATCTCCCGGATTGGAGTAAAATCCAATAGAGGGGTTCACCGCGTAAAGCGAGCTTTAGGCCTCCGATTTAGACGAGAGTCGGTCGGACGTTCCTAAACTCATTTGTGCACGACTTCGAGAGAAGCGTGTTCAAGCTTTAGGAACCTCAACGGTCAAGGATCTTTACCCTATTAAGCTTTGGTTTATTTATCGCCTTTTTAATCGACAATTGTTGAGGTGATTCTTGATCGAGTGCGCCCGTTTATCTCTCGCTTTAACTCTTTTTATTTCTGCAAGTAATTAGTTTTCTTTTTAGCTTAGTACTTTAATTTCAGTTTTTAGTTTAGTAATTAATAGAAAAATCATTTGATAAAATAATAGCAATCTCCTCTGAGTAGAAGTAGTCATTACGCCCCAGGGAAATACGACCTTGATACTAATCTTTAGTATCCTATACTATAACCGATAAGGTACGCTTGCCTTTATCGGATATAGAATCAGAGAATATTCTCAACAACCACATCCACCTTCTCTTCTCTCTAACCCCTATCCGCTGTTGCGATTTTCTGTATCATGTTTTTGGCGCCATTGCAAAGGAATGTTTTGATATTTTGAAAAAAAGGATAGCTATTAATTTTATCATTTTGTTTTTATCTCTCTCCCTCGCCCCTCCTTCGCGGCAATTCTCGTCGATCTCAGATCGACGAGGCGTCGAACTCAGTTCGACTATCTCCTAGCTCAGTTCAACAAGTCGTCGAACTCGGTTCGACGATTTCCGAGCTCAGATCGACGTTTCTATCTCTAGCCTAAATCCAGATCTCCGAGCTCAGATCGACTATTTTGGTCTCAACTATAAATCCAGATCTCTGAGCTCAGGTCGACGATAGTCGAGCTCAGATCGATGACTTTTCTTGAGAGATCAACGATTTCAGAATTCAAATTCAATCAGTTATGGAATTCAATCTGATTCATATCCAACATTTATTTCAAAGGATTTTTTAGCCGTTTCAATCAATCTGGAGCAAGTTTCAAGGAAGACTAAATGGAATGTCTCTAAGGACTTTCCTCCATAGACAAATATCAATTAAGGAAGTAATTTATGACTGGATAACAGCTATCTAGAAGACTGAATTTCAATATATCATCTCAGAGTAATTGAGACAGGATGATGATTATTATTCTAAGGAATAGATTTTAAGACACAAGTCTACAGGATTACAAGTTAGAATTCATATAGAACAAAAGGAATACAACAGTGAAGAAGATCACCATACAGAAAAGAATTCCTCTATTCTTTCATGATCTTTTATGATTCAAGTGTTCAAGGCTTCATCAATCAAGGACTCCAGACACATCTCATTTCAGTCTTTGCTGAAATCATTCTTTGTTGGAGATCTCATTTATACTGAAGGCCTATCACCCTGTGCAAAGCTTTTCTTCCTTAACAACTGCAAATCTCAGGTGGAGCTTTGACAACAACAATCCACTAGTCTTCTCTTTGACTGTTGAACAGAGAAGAACAACTTCACCTCGTTTATTTTTCTACTGTAAAAGGGTTACTCAAAACTCCCTTCAAAAGTTTTGTGGTTGGTTTATGAGACCTTGTCAAAACTCAGTGGTGGCAAGACACCTGATTAAAAAATCTGGTTTGTTTTTTGAGCACCTTATCAAAAGCTCATTGGTGCCCAGGATAACTGATCAACTATTCCTGCAGTGGATTCCTACCTAGGGTGGTAGAAGAGTGGATGTACCCAGATTGATTGGGGAACCACTATAGATCCTTGTGTCTTCAGGTTGCTGTGTTATATTTGCTGTGTGCTGTGATTTGTTTCTTGCTTTCTTAGTTTATATTTACTGCAAGCACAATACACATATATATAAATCAAGTCTTCCACTACTGAATAATTTTTAAATTGAAAATTATTTTAATATACTCTATTAACCCCCCCCCCCCCTCTAGAGTAAAGGTAGATCTTACCCTCACTTTCAATCTGTATCAGAGGCAGGTTGGTTATTCAACAACTAAATCCTCACCAGATTGGTTGTTCCTACAGGCTAACACATGAACCAAAAGATCTGTGATAAGATCAATCTTTAATAGTGGGTTATTACTTTTATTACATTTATTTTCATATAAAACCATGGCACAGAACAAAGATTATGCTAGCACCAAACCTCCAGTATGCTATCTTTCTAAGTTTGCACTTTGGAAGGCAAGGATTAAACTATACATGAATTCTATTGATGAGGACATCTTTAATTCTTTTTTGACAGTGCGTCCAAGACCTCCAGCAACTACAAGTATAAGTGTTGTTCCACCCCCCTCAGGAACAGATGTAGAAATAAAAAAGTGGAAAGTTGCTGATGCCAAGGCAATGAACATATTTGCTCAGACTATGTATGATGAAATATTTCAAAAAGTGGCTGAATGCAACTCAGCAAAATAAATTTGGGACAAGCTATCTGAGCTTGTGTCAGGATCAACTGATGAAAGAAAGGATAGAAGATCCCATCTCATAACCCAGTGTAATAATTTCAAGAATGGAGAAACTGAGCCATTTGCTGACATGTACAACAAACTCAGTCTAATTGTCAGTGAACTGAAGACCTTGGACAAGGAGATCTCATTAACTGAACTCAATGATAAGATCCTAATGTGCTTCCCCTACACTTGGGATTCGAGGATCTGGCCAATCAAGGATGCCAGAAGCCTAAATGAGATCACAACTGAAGCTTTGTATGACAAGCTCAAGTCCTATGAGCTGCTCATCAAGAATAGAGAGGAAGAACAAAAGGTTGCTTCTCCATCAATCAGGAAGGAGAAGACAATAGCATTCAAAGCTACAGAAGAACATCCTGAAGACAAAGTCACAGGAAATGAAGAATTAATGAGTATACTAGCCAAAATATTTTACAAGATGGCTAGAAAAGACTTCAGGAAATGGTCATCCAGAATCCATGAAAAGCCAAGGTATGACAAATCAAATAATAAAGAAATTATTTGTTTGGATGCAGGAAACCAGGCAACATTGTGCCTGACTGTCCAGAGAATCAAAATAAGGACAAGAAAGACATGAAAGATAGGAGAAGAGAAAAAACTCCAGGAGAAACAACAATAACAAATCCTACTCCAGCAAGAACAAACACACCAGGAAGGGATTTGTAGCTAAAACCTGGAGTGAAACTGAAGAAGAATCAGAGGCATCATCAAGCTCAAGTGATGATGAAGATGATGCTCAAGAGAAGGAGTTCTTCATGATGGCTATCAATGCTTCTCAACATAATTCTGATGCAGAAGAAGAATCAGAATCAGAATCTGAACATGAAGCTGAAGAAGATCAGGTAATAGATTCTTTTGATTTCAATTCAGAGGACTTTATATCTGAATTTAAGACACTTTGTTTAGACCTGCTAAAGTCTGAGGAAGAGATTATCTCTCTTAGAAATCAATTGTCTGAACATAGCTCTTTAAAATCAGACAACCTCAAACTCTCTGAGGAGTTGGAATGTTGTAGGGAGGAGATAGCTTCACTGAAAAGTGAACTATCTCAGGCAAAGAAGTTTGAAGAATCCCTTAATGGGAGAAGCATCAGACTGATGGACATCACAAGTACAGTGAACTCAAGACTTAACAGTACACTGGGCTTGGGTGCTTCATCCAACCAACCTATAGTGTTAACAACCCTAATTAAGTTTATCTCAGATAAAGGAAATCGAGTTGTAGAGGTAGCTAGGAAGAATCCTGATTTATCTAAGAAAAACAAAGTTCAACGAAAAACGTCGAACAGAGCTCGATGATCATCGAATAGAGCTCAGCGATCTCAAGCTGAATCGTCGAAGTCAGGTCGACAATCGCTGAACTCTGAACTCTAGAAAAGTCGATCTTCGAACAGAGCTCGATGATCTGACCCAAGATCGTCGAACTCAGCTTAGAGATCGTCGATAGGAGATCCGAGCTTTGAACAAATTTTTAGGGTAAATCAAAATTCAATCCTAGTGGTCCCACATCCCAATGCTTTAACCATTATACTAAATGGATAATACCTCCTAGGAGATATCATCCTGAAGGTTATAAGAGTCAGCCAGGGATGTCTTTTATTTCAAAATTTAAAGGTTATCAACCTAGGCCCAAGGTAAACTGGGTCAAAAACAAATAAATTGTTTTATGTGCAGGTGAAGACCTATCCAACATTGAACCAGCAATGGTATCTTGATAGTGGGTGCTCAAAGCACATGACAGGAAGCAAGGATAATATTACTTCCTTCAAAGCCAAGCTTGGACCCAAAGGCATATTTGGAGATTCAAACTTTGGACAGACCAAGGGATATGGTGCAGTCCAAATAGGGTAAGTCACATTCAAGAAGGTGGCCTATGTGGAAGGACTGAAGCATAATTTAATCAGCATTAGTCAACTGTGTGATGAAGGATACCAGGTGACATTTAACAAATCCTCATGCAAAATCAAATCAAAGGACAACACAATAGTGTTGTCAAGTAAAAGTAAAGGTAAAGTTTATCTTGTAGATTTTCATTATACTAAGGTAGATATTTGCTTGTTCAACTCTGTTAGTAAACCAAATGAACTTTGGCATAAGAGATTAGGACACATAAACCATAGAACATTGCTAGGCTATCCAAGGACAACCTTGTTAGAGGACTACCTTCTGGCACCTCAAAGAAGGAAGGACATCGTAGGGCTTGTCAATTAGGCAAGCAAACTAAAAATAGCTTCAAGTCATTTAATAAGAGTGATTCACCTAGGATCTTGTATCTATTACACATGGATCTTTTTGGACCCATTACAGCACAAAGCCTAGGAGGGAAATCTTACACTTTAGTAGTTGTAGATGACTTCTTTAGATTCACATGGGTGTTCTTTCTGAGGAAAAAGTCTGATAACTTTAATTGTTTGACAGAGTTTCTCAAATGCATACAGATTAAGTTCAATACTCACATTACCTTGATCATAAGTGATCATGGGACAGAGTTTGATTCTCTTCTTATGCAAGAGTTCTATCAGAGTGAAGGGATCAGGCACACTTTCTTAGCTCCTAGAATGCCTCAACAAAATGGGTTAGCTGAAAGGAAAAATAGAACCCTTATTGAATTTGCCACCACATTGTTGACAGATGCTCACCTTCCTCTATCCTTTTGGGCAGAGACAGTGAACACCTCAAACTATGTGTTGAATAGAAGTTTGATACATAAGCTGAAGGGCAAGAATCCCTATGAATTACTCAATGGAAAGAAACCTAAAGTAGATTATTTCAAGATTTTTGGTTGTATTTGTTACATACAAAATAATGATAAGAAGTACAAAGCAAAATTTCAAGCAAAAGCTGATGAAGGAGTGTTTTTGGGATACTCCATGATCAGTTAAGCTTATAGGGTGTATAACAAATCTTCTTTTAAAATTGAAGAATCTGTACATGTATCTTTTGATGAAACTAACATGTCTTATAAGGAGAAGAATACTTCTACCATAGAACCTTTGCAGGTACTTTCTCTTTCAGAAAATTTGGACAGGTTACACATTATAGAAAAGGATACAACACATTCACCTATTCAACAAAGAGGTGAAAGTAGTGAAGATGAAGAGGGCACTCAACATCTTAGTGAGAACCATATTGAAGAGCAAGCTGTTGTTCCACAAGAGGAAACAACAACACAGGTGGGTGAACAATCAACACTCCCTGTTGATTTAGTAACATCAAGAGATCATCCAATCTCCCAAGTGATTGGAGATATCTCAACTAGTGTACAAACCAGAAATCAGGTCAACCAAAACCTGATGCACACCTGCTTTTTATCTCAAATTGAGCCTAAATCCATACAAGATGTAGAACAAGATCCACAGTGGATCATTGCAATGCAAGAGAAATTACATCAATTTGAAAGGAACAAAGTTTGGGAACTAGTGCCAAGACCAAAGGATCATTCCATTGTTGGAACAAAATAGGTGTTCAGAAACAAGCTGGATGATCAAGAAATCATTGTAAGGAATAAGGTAAGACTAGTTGCACAAGGATACTCACAAGAAGAAGGAATAGATTATGACCAGACCTTTGCCCCTGTTGCAAGGTTGGAGGCCATAAGAATATTTCTAGCTTATGCAGCACACAAAGGATTCAAGGTCTATCAAATTGATGTAAAGAGTGCATTTCTCAATGGAGATATCAAGGAAGAAGTCTATGTTAGACAACCCCCAGGTTTTATCTCTCCAACTCATCCTGATTATGTTTTTAAATTGAATAAAACATTATATGGTCTTAAGCAAGCTCCTAGAGCAGTTTATGAGACCTTAGCATGCTTTCTTTTGAAAAATGATTTTATAAGGGGTAGAGTAGACAAACTCATTTTATTAGAACCCATAATTCACATATCCTACTAGTGCAAATTTATGTAGATGATATTATCTGTGGATCTACTGATTCAAATTTGTGCAAAAGGTTTTCCAACCTAATGCATTCTAAATTTGAAATGAGTAGCATGGGTGAGCTTTCCTTCTTTCTAGGATTGCAAGTCAAACAGCATGCTGATGGCATATTCATTTCTCAAACCAAGTATGCAAAAGAATTGGTTAAGAAATTTTGTATGTCTGAAGCATCATGTATAAAAACACCTATGCATACTAATGCTGTATTGGATGCTGATGAACATGGGAAACCTGTTGATCAGACAACATATAGAGCAATAATTGGCTCTTTATTGTACCTTATAGCTAGTAGACCTTACATAATGTTTGCTACATGCATCTGTGCTAGATTCCAAGTAAGCCCTAGAGAGTCACACCTGACATTAGTAAAAAGGATTCATAGGTATGTGAAAAGTTGTCCAAATCTAGGTCTCTGGTATCCAAAAGACTCAGGATTTGAATTAAATGGATTTTCAGATGATGATTATGCTGGATGTAGAGTAGACAGGAAAAGCACCAGTGGAACTTTCCAGTTTCTTGGTGACAGACTTTTCTCCTTGTTTTGTAAGAAACAAGCATCTGTGTCCACATCAACTGCTGAAGCTGAATACATGGAAACTGGTAGTTGTTGCTCACAGATTTTGTGGATTCAAAATCAGCTCCTAGACTATGGTTATAACTTAGAAAAGTCAAAAATATTTTGTGATAACACTAGTGCTATTTCTATTGCACAAAATCCAGTCCTCCATAGTAGGACAAAACATTTAGAAATTAGGCATCACTTTTTAAGGGATAATGTTGACAAGAATAAAATTGAACTTCAATATATCCCAACTGATTTGTAAAGGGGAGATATTTTCACCAAACCATTGGATGAAAAGAAACACACTTTCTTCCTAAATCAGTTAGGAATGTTAGATAGAGGAAGCTTAAATTAAGATCCAAGATTTTAAAACCTTAAAATTGACCAAGACTTGGCAAAAAAACTTGATTTTTCTAGTGTCTATAGGTTATTTCTGTTCTCTGAACTGTGCTCGACGTTTTTCCAAACGAACATCGAACAGAGATCGCTAATCACAAAAATCGTCGATCAGAGTTCAGCATTTTTCAGATAGTGCTAGGCTATCTCTTTCGGGTTAGAGAGTGTTGAACGGAGCTCGACGCTCTCCAATATCGTCGAACGGAGATCGATGATGTTTAGACCCTTCAGATTCCTTTAGAAGCCCAGATCGTCGAACGGAGTTCAACGATCTTTCCTTTTCGGCATCTAACCCTAATATAAAATTCATTTTTCGGCCGTCGTTCTCCTTTTGCGCATTCATACTCTCTGCAGAACTTTACTTTCCCTCCAAACATCTCTGCACTTGGTCTCATTTGTTCGATTTTGCAGGTAACAATGGCCGTCTCTATTGCAGACCTAGCATCGATGAAGTTTGATACTGTCTTCGACATCGACATGGATTCTTTTGAGGGCAGTGATCAAATCTTTAAAGACATTCTGGAATTGTTCAAGGAACAACAGTTGGTTTATATCATGTCCACAAGAATGAAACTGGCGGCAGATGAAATCAAGGAGTGGGTGTATACTGCACATAACTTGGATCAGCACACAGTGGTTGGAACAATATCCGGCACATAGGTATCCCTAACTCCTGCTCTCCAGACAGAAGTCTTTCAATTGAGTACTGGACATGATTCAGTCTAGTTATCTGGAGAGGAATTTGCTAGTATGCTGGAAAGAATGGGTCACTCAGCAGCAAACCCTAATAAGCTGCTTAAGAAAAAATTTTCAGTAGAATATATATTCATAGCAGATGTTGTGGGAAAAGTGTTGTTAGAAAAGCATTCTGCTCATGATACCATTTCCAGGTATAAATTTATTTTAATGGGTGCATTAGTAGATAAGAAACATTTGAATTGGGGGGAGATATTCTTTGATTTAATTAAGAAAAAGGTGAACAAGAATTTAGTGAATTTTGGGAGGATTCTAGGCTTGTTAATGCATAACAGATGCCCTCAGCTGCTTGTCTCCAATGGCATGCACATCAATGCCTCCAAGAGGCTATCCTGTGCCCTCTTTGGAAAGTGGGACAGGAGAATTGCCAAACCAAGCAGAGCTCCTGCAGTTGTCTCAACTTCAGGCACAAGGACTGTACAGGTCACTTCCCCTCAGGTAACTACCCCCTTGGAAGAATTGCCTGCCTCCTCCTCATCTCCACCATCTCCACCCATTATTTCTTCAACCATTCCTTCATCCACCATCACCACTTCAATTTCATCCCCCTTCACCATTTCATCTCCAATCTCAACTCCTTCACTACCACCAGCAACTACTGGAGACCATTTCCATTCTCTACACTATTATCCACACCTTGACATTGATTCATACATCCATCTTCCATCCTTCAATCTCTTAGTTGACTCTTTCATAGATGATTCTCATTCCTCACCCCTTGAGTGTAAGACCCCCTTTTTTTTTCTTCTTCAACCACCGGGGTCTTAGGCCCAGAATCGCTGCTTTGCGGTGACACCTTCACGTCCTGAAGGGTCATCACCACAAGGCGCCGATTCTGCCGGCCATTTCGATCACAGAAAAGTAGCATAATATAAGAAGTAAGAGCAATGCAGTCCACATTAATAAAATCACATATATATAATAAAGCTCCACGAAGGGAGTGTCCACAGAAAGCATCAGAGTGCAGCATAATGTAAAACTAGAAATAAGGGCATAAGCCCTGTACATCAGAGTCCTCACTACAAGTCTCTCATGCGGAAGCGAAACAGAAACTACTCAAGGTCGAGACTCACGGTCCCGGCTGTGTGAACTCCGGAGCTAGACTGCCTCATCTCTAGGCGCACCGATTTCTGGGGCTGCTCCTCCATGCTGGGCTCCACGATCCCCTAAATGATGCGGTCCGAAAACCGTTAGTCATAAAGACTAAGCCCTATCATCCTCTACCCCTTCCCCCATTGCTCCTAGGTACCGAGCGGGGAGGAAGAAAGGGAAGGACATGATGGTAGAGATAAATCCAGAAACAGGTGACTATGGACTTAATCTAGCAAGATGTATTCGGTGAGCAGTTAATATGATTGTTATAATAGGTCTAGCAATAAGAAAAGCAAATATATGAATTTAAACCTTCACTTATGCGAGAACACATAAGCAAAAGGGATCTTTTGCAAGGCTCCCATCGTATAGAGTGTCCCTTACCACTTATACGTTGGGGTGTCGGTTATCAAACAGCAATGGTTGTTATATATTGAAATTAACCTTTGATTTATAAACTTGCCCACACAAGCTTATAGACCAAGGGGTCGTTTTGCAGGTCCTAATGTATAAGCGTCCCATACCACTTATACTTTAGGTGTCAGGGTTAAATGAATCGATTATGCTATGACATGCTAGTGGGTATGATGAAACATGCAAGTGCAACTCACACACCCGACTCTGTGCACACAGACCTTTAGTTCCCCCTTTCGGAGCCGTTACCTCCCAGGATACCTCCGTAGTGGCAGACGGAAGCGGTGGGTTGGGCCTCGCCCACCTCAAAACCAGTAAAAGCACCACTGGTCTGACCTATCGTACGCCTCAACGCTTGGTGCACTAAGCGGACGCCTGCATACTCTTGCCGGCTGGCGCACCGGACTTCTGTTGGCGAAGTGCTAACCACCTCGCCGAGTCAACGATATCGGTGTCGGTGCAATCGAACTCCCCGATAGCGTAAAACCCACCACCTTAACTTTTCCTATCTTATGCACATGCAAGTTTAATCGCAAACACACAAAACCGAGCCGAAGCTCCCCGGACCAAACGTCCGTCTCCAACCAACCGAGCCGAAGCTCCCCGGACCATCCCGTCCGTCTCCAGAACAACCGAGCCGAAGCTCCCCGGACCATCCCGTCCGTCTCTTAACCAACCGAGCCGAAGCTCCCCGGACCCAAACGTCCGTTTCCAAATCACCCGAGCCGAAAGCTCAAATCAATCTTCCTGTGCCAACAGTGTTTGTGAAAAGTGCAAACCTAGTTACTAAGTTACTCTTGCTAGTTTATTATTACAGTTTACGTTAGCCCAGGACTGCCCCCGGTATACCCCGTGAAGGGCTCTCAAGGGGCACTAGGAACCAAGACGGCGGCATTACGGCCCGAAGTTCCCTTTCGCAAGGCACTTATTGTTATTGGTTGTTTTCCCTTAGCCCGATTCCCTTCTCATATTACGATAGACTATCCTAGGGTGATTTTTAAACCTTCCACTCTTCGGGAAAAGCGATCTTTCGCCAAACCCGAGCACCTCTTAACTCTAACTATCACCACTACTCACTACTCTTTATATCTTCCTCAGATCATGTCCTATTGCATTTCACAATTTACTAAATGCAGACCGACCTAGGCTACATGTCGAACCGGTTATGAAATGATCCATTACTCATCCAAATGCCCTAAATTATTTACTGGAGACTTACCATGACATAAATGACCTAAATCCAGAAAATGGAAATTTTCCTAATTTATTTGCATTTAATTAAATTCCTCGAAAACCCCAAGGGCTACCGGTTTGAACATGAACTACCCTAAGTTCTCATGCAAGATGTCCAGCAAATTTATGATAAATACTAGGTTATCTCAATAGGTTAAATCCTAAGTATCATAATTTTTCTATCATTAGAAGGGCATGAAAACTATTTTAGAAATAATCTCTAATTTCTGTTGTTTATGAATCAAGTACAGAAAATATTCTTCTAAAAATTATAAATAATTTATGTCATGCAGATAAAGGTCTAAAATTAGCACTGGCCAAGTTTCATAATTTTCCAGCAAGTATTTTATCCATAATTAATTTTTAAAGCATATTAGCCCTTTCTATCATTTGTGAATAAAGTACTAGATTTACTCAACATACAATTCTATAAAAATTCAGTGATCAATGTGCTACTAATCAAGATCTAAATCCAGAATTTCAACTGATTATAATTAATTTAAAACCTCCAAATAATTGAAACAATAAATCGGGCAATTAATCCGTTAACACACGGAGTATAATATTTATCAATCATAAAATTCCAGGAAAATTATCATAAGTCTAAAACATCCTAAAACCCCCTCCTCCCGAGTTTCATAATTTTTGGATTAGATTTTAGTGCTTAAAATAACTAAATTACATTTCTATCCTAATTCAATCTCTCAACTTCCGAGGTACCCAACTACCTCCGATTCCTTCACCATTTCAACCAGAGGGTTTCCAGCATATCATGCCACTCTCCTCCAAATTTCAAGGGCATACAAGAGCTTTTGCTCCTATGTCCTTCACAAACCTCAAAACCCTTCATTTAGGGTTTGAGCTTGGATCCTAGGGTAAACCAACCCTAAACCACTCCATTTTTCTCCACACAGGTTATAACACCATACTAAGTCAGAGCTCAGAAAGTCAGCCTCTGTTGAGGCGATTTGACCTTTCCAAATTCTCAGTGCACTTTTTATCAAAAGGTGTCTCACTAACGCCTAGTTAAGGGTAGAAGATTTCTCACCCAAAACTCCTCCAAATCAATTGGAACTTTACACAGACCTAGGTTTTATAGCCAGGGACCACTCACCAAAATTTGGGAGGGTTTGGAGGTCATTTGACCATCTAAATAAATTCCTCTAAGTTTATTAAATTAAAACAAAAACTTTAGGCAAAGTATCTCCAAAAATTCTCATTTTTGGACAGCCTCTCGATACACATATTATAGATCTCCAGTCCAAATTTCAAGTCATTTGGACATGTTATGAACCGTGGGCAACCATTTCAATTTCTGGTTAGCCTAGGTCTTGATCCCACCAAAATGAGTGCTGTGGTCAAACCACTCACCCAAATTGAATAAAATCAATTTTAAACTAAAGTAGACCCAGAGGGCTACAACTTTTGTGACTGATCATTTTTCCTAAATCGGCCTCTAAGTGCCTCGTTTTGCAGCCTCAAAAATACATTCAAATAACCTATTTTTCCATTATGTACTATATAATAATCTATGTATTATATATTAATTCTACTGTTCATCTTCTTCATGAACCCGAACAGACACAGGAAAACATTTTTCCTATAAGCATTCCGTGGTCCGTCGCCGGCCGTTCGGTCACTTCCCTGGCCAGCCACCACCACCACCACCTCCGTTGAGGCGATGGCTAGCGGTCGGCGGTGGTTTGGCCGCCGGAGGTGGCGGTTTCCGGCGAACTCAAAATATCTTTTTCATGGTTTTTCCATGAAAACGAGAGATGGGTCCGGCTCCGTTGAGCGCGAACCTCCTTTCTAAGAATCCTAAGATCTACCCATGAAAGAGAAGGAGTAGAGGAGGACCTTGTTCGCGGTTTGAAGGCGAGAAGAATGGCGGGGTGCCATGGCGCGGTGGTGGCGTTGCTGGACTTCTCCTACAGCAAGAACAAAGGTCTGATCCGATTACTTGAGCGTGTAACCTTCTCCTCTTGTCCAGGTGGGCTTTTATAAATCAGATAATGGGAAGATGAATGGGTAAAGCCTTAATGGCCATGACGGTTCTCCCCTTAACGTTTCGGTTACAGTGAAGGGATAAGAAACGGTGGAAACTGAACAGGTGTGTCCAGCTGGCGGTTTTCTATTGAACCACCTTTTCCTCATTTATTATATAATTATAGAAGGAAAACGGTCGGAAGTTACTCCTGGTGTAACTTCCCACACCAACATTTATTACCACGCGTGTTAGAATAATTTCGGGCCTGAACCGTCGTTTCGGCCAATGTCACGGGCGTGACACATAGGTCACGGGCGTGACAGGCCCGGATAGCCAATTCTGGGTTCGACGATCGTCGAACTGAGATCGACGATCGTCGATGGATGGTCACGGGCGTGACACCTTGGGTCACGGGCGTGACAGGCCCGAACGACAGATTTTGGGCCGACGATCGTCGAATTGAGATCGACGATCGTCGAAGGCTGGTCACGCCCTAGGTCACGGGCGTGACCTCTAGGTCACGGGCGTGACATGCCCGAACGGCAAATTTCGAGGCCGACGATCGTCGAATTGAGATCGACGATCGTCGAAGGCTGGTCATGCCCTAGGTCACGGGCGTGACACTCATGTCACCTGCGTGACATGCCCGGGCCGCAAGGTCGACGATCGTCTCACGGCGATCGACGGTCGTCGATGGGGTCACGCCCATAGTCACAGGCGTGACACCTTGGCCACGGGCGTGACATGCCCAGACAACACGTTCGACGATCGTCTCGTGGAGATCGACGATCGTCGAAGTAGTCACGCCCAGGTCACGGGCGTGACGGGTCGGTCACGGGCGTGACCAACCCGTGACCCGAAATATTGATCGCTTTATTTCAATTTTATGTGTTTCCTGGGGTTCCGTCACAACTAACCGACTCCTAGGGGTCTAGCCGGAAATGGGATGTTACAAATCCCAATAAACAAAACAAAAATTTCGTCCCCGAAATTGAGGTTGAGCCTACGGGGATTTCTATCGGAATAAATTAAACTTGTAACATCCCATATGATCTTTCTATTGGGTTCAGGCGACTGTTCGTTTGATAACGAAGACAATCTCCCCAATAAACAAAAGATTAGCCCCTACCTTTCTGATTAAGTGCGCATGCCTAGGTCCTGGATTTTCCGTATCTAGTCTTAACATTCCAAAACAAGAAGGCAATCTATAGAATACCGAGAGGTGGTGAGATGTACCTGGCTGAACAACTCCGGGTGTCTTTGCCTCATCAGATCCTGCGGTTCCCAGGTGTGCTCCTCCTGACCGTGGTTTCTCCACAGAACCTTGACTAAGGGGATCTTCTTGCGCCGCAAGATCCGCACTCCTTTGTCGTCGATCCGAACTGGCTCCAAGTGAACAGATCGGTATGAAGCTACCGGCCCTTCGGTGGTCAAAATCCGCTTCTCCGGGCGTAGTAGAGCCCTTCTCAGCGAAGAGATGTGGAAGACGTCGTGTAGAGCTGCCAGCTCCGGTGGCAACTCTAGCCTGTAGGCTAGGGGTCCGATCCGCTCCAGGATCCGGTAAGGGCCCATATACCTAGGGCTGAGTTTCTTCCTCCGACCGCGCACCCGTGAGACTCCGTGCATGGGCCGAATCTTCAAGAACACTCGATCCCCTACCCGAAACTCCACCTGACGATGCCGGGCGTCATAGTATTTAGCCTGTCTGCTCTACGCCTCCAACATCCTATCTCTGATCAGTCTCACCTGAGCCTCGGTGTCTTCAACGAAATCCGATCCCAGCAGCTTCGGATCCTCGTCCTGAACCCAAGAAAGCGGGGTCCTACATTTTCGTCCATACAAGGCTTCATAAGGCGCCATCCTGATGCTGGACTGGTAGCTGTTATTATAGGAGAACTCGACCAATGGTAACATCTTCTCCCACGGCTCCCCTCGGTCCAGTATACACAGACGTAGTAAATCTTCCAAGGTCTGGTTGGTGCGCTCGGTCTGCCCGTCCGTCTGAGGGTGGAAGGCCGTGCTAAAAGTCAACCGGGTGCCCAAATATGCCTGCACTGACCGCCACTCCCTGGATGTAAACCGTCCATCGCGGTCCGATACTATCGTCCGGGGCACGCCATGATATCGGATATACTGCTCCACAAACTTCCGTACCAGCACTCCCACCGAGTCATCCTTCATGATCGGTACAAAGCGGGCCACCTTCGTCAACCGATCGACAATCACCCAAATCGAGTCGTTCCCCGTCCGAGACCGGGGAAGACCATGTATAAAATCCATCGCTATATCGTCAAACTTCCACTCCGGCACCGGGAGTGGCTGCAACAGTCCTGCGGGGTTCCTGCACTCCGCCTTCACCAACTGACACGCCTCACAATGGGTCACGAAGTACGTAATGTCCTTCTTCATGCCCGGCCAAAACATCGTCCTCTTCAAATCAGCGGTCATCTTTGTGATCCCCGGGTGCACCGAGTACCGGCTGCAATGCGCCCCCATCATAATATCCTCTCGGATCTGGCCTCCTGCGGGTATATATACTCTGCCTCTGAAGTGGAGCAAACCATCTCTCAGGGAATAATCTCCTGTCGAACCTTCCTCCAAAGCTCGGAACATCGGCTCCGCCCACGCATCTGTCCTCTGTCCGTCCCGAATGCGATCCCGAATATCGTCTATGGCCACCACCGATGCCAGATACTCCCTATACAGAACTGGGTCATTCTCGGACACTAGGGATATTTGCATATCTCTGAATGGCTGGACTAGCTCCATGGACATAACTTGGGGCCCAGCTTCGGAAGTGGCCGCTCTCCGACTCAACGCGTCGGCCACCACGTTTGCCTTCCCTGGAGGGTAATGCATCTCATACTGGTAATCTGCTAAGAACTCCACCCAGTGCCTCTGCCTGATATTCAGCTCCTTCTGCGTGTCCACGTATTTCAAGTTCTTGTGATCGGAGAAGATATCACAGTGGACTCCATAAAGATAATGACGCCAGACCTTCAGAGCAAAAACGACCGCTCCCATCTCGAGGTCGTGCACCGGGTAGTTCCACTCATGGGTCTTCAGCTGGCGGGAGGCATATGCTATGACATGTCCATTCTGCATCAGCACTGCTCCCATTCCCTGGTATGATGCGTCGGTGTACACCTGGAATCCTTCCTTTCCAGATGGAAGGGCCAGAATAGGGGCTGAGATGAGTCGATCCTTCAGCTCCTGGAAAGCCGCCTGGCACTGCGGGGTCCAAACGAAAGGTGCCTCCTTCTTCATCAAGATGTGAGGGGGAGGGCAATCCGAGAGAACCCCTCCACGAACTTCCGGTAATAGCCGGCAAGTCCCAAGAAACTTCGCACATCGGTGGCTGTCTTCAATTGCGGCCAATCTCGAACTGCTCGAATCTTTGCTGGATCCACTGCCAACCCGGCTCCGCTGATAATGTGGCCCAGGAAGGCCACCTCCTTCAACCAGAACTGACACTTGCTGAATTTGGCATAAAGGCGATGCTCCCGCAACCTCTCCAAGGTCAGTGCCAGATGCCGAGTGTGCTCCTCCTCCGTCCTAGAGTAGATCAGGATGTCGTCTATGAACACTATGACGAACACATCCAAGTAGGCCTCGAAAACCCGGTTCATGAGACTCATGAACGCCGACGGAGCATTCGTGAGCCCAAAGGGCATCACGGTGAACTCATACAGGCCATATCTGCTACTAAAGGCCGTCTTCGGGATATCCTCCTCCTGGATCCGCAGCTGGTAGTATCCTGATCTCAAGTCCAGCTTCGAGAAATAATGGGCCCCTCCAGCTGGTCGAATAATTCGTCTATCCGTGGGAGCGGATAGGTATTCCGGACGGTCAGCCTGTTTAGTGCTCGATAATCGATGCACAGGCGGAGTGTCCCATCCTTCTTCTTCACGAACAGGACCGGTGCTCCCCATGGCGAGGAACTCGGTCTAACAAAACTTGCCTCAACTAATTCCTGCAACTGAGTCCGAAACTCTGCCAACTCCTTTGGGGCCATCCGATAAGGGGCCCTAGACGCCGGCTTGGCTCCCGGCACAAGCTGTATCTGAAAATCCTGCTCTCGGTGTGGTGGTAGTCCTGGCAGTTTCTCCGGAAAGATGTCAGCGAAATCTCGCACCACCGGGATGTCTGTCACCGACTCCTTAACCTCCGCCATCTCAAATAGAATCTGATAGACCTCCTCTCCCTGCAGATGGGCCTTAACGGCCTGTACTGAAGATAAGAGTATACGAGAGACAGGTCTTATACCTTCGATGGTAATGAAAGAGTCCCCGTGTCTCACGGTGATCCTCTTTGCCTGGCAGTCAATCTGGGCATAGTTCCAGTGCAGCCATACCATGCCCAGGATCAGGTCGTAGTCCGTCAGCTTCAAAATCGTCGCTGGAGCCTCGAACGCTTTTCCACCAATCTCCGCCTCCATATTGCAGTGATCCGTGGTAAGGATCTCAGATCCATCCGGTAGTCGCACCCTCATCCTCGAGCCTGTGAACCGCTCCACACCTTCCAGTCCTTCCACGAACGACTCCGACACAAAGGAGTGAGTAGCTCCAGTATCAAAAAGCGTGCGGGCAGGCTTGCCACTGATGAAGACTATACCTGGGGTGATTAAATATCTCAGGGTTCTATAAAGAGTTTTCTTTCCTTGTTAATCTATCTAGTGCGGTTCTGAGTTTTAACAACTTAAAGGAAAATTCTATGAAAGTAAAGAAGTATTGCAGCGTACCTGCTATGACCTGCTCCGGATTTCGAGGCTGCGCAAGGTCCAAAGCATATACCTGCTCTCTTTCCTGTCTACGATCTCCCCACTGGTATCCACGACCACGGCCGCGTCCTCGGCCTCCGTAATGCTGAGCTGGTGGGCCGCCCTGATGTGCTGGAGGTGGTGCCCCCCTCATGGGGCAGTTCCTCCGAATGTGCCCAATCTGATGGCAAAGAAAACACTCTGGTGGGGGATACGCCATTCCCCCGGGTCTCGGCATCTCCTGCATCCGAAGAGGGGGAGGGGCTAATACCACCTGTTCCCTCGGCTCCTGCCTCACGTCCTGACGAGGCTGGTCCTCTGTCCTCCTCCCCTCTGGTACAGCACCCCGCCGCTGGTCATTCCTACCTCTCTGTCCCTGATCCTCTACTGGCCGCTTCCGGCCCCGGGTGGTGTGCCAGTCAGCCTCAATCCTTTTGGCCATCTCCAAGATCCGGGAGATGGGCCCGTCAGATACAAACAACAGAGCCTCCCTCAAGTCCTCCCGCAGGCCCTTATAGAACCTCCTGATATACCCTGCCTCGTCCAGCTGGTAGGAATCTGCGTAATCGAGCCAGATGGTCAAACTCTCGATGGTACTCCACCACGGTCCGGGTACCCTGCTTCAGCTGTAAGAACCGCTCCTCCAAATCATCCCTAGCCGACTGCGGAACGAAATGCTCCAGCAGTGCGGCCCTGAACTCCTCCCAAGTAATTTCCGCAACCTCCCTATCAGCAAAGGTCGTGTCCAACAACGTCTTCCACCACCTCTTTGCATGGGACTCCAGGCAGGAGACAACCAGAGCCACCCTCTCCTCCCAGGGACATCGTATCCCGGTCAGCATCTCGTACATGATATCTAGCCACTCTTCCGTCCGAACAGCCGACTCTGTCCCTAAATAGGACGGGGGAGAAAGGCCCCGGAAGATGCTCAGCCAGTTGGCCCCCGGATTTGGCTGCGGGGCCGGAACCTGCTGGGCCCTGAAGGCCTCCAGAATGGCAGTCAGGGTCTGTCCCATGTCTGACTGCAGGAAAGGAGTGGGGGCCGGTGGGGGTGGTGCAACATCCTGAGCCTGTTGAACTCCACCTTGTGGCGTAGTCCGTGCTGGAGGCTGCGTAACAAAAACACACGCTGAGAAAACGTTCAAATACTACATAAAGGTGGACAAATTATATGTGATCCCCATATGGGCACACCACTGCTTCCGCTGCTTAGTTTGTCCCCAAACTAAACTCGAGCGGGGGTGACCTAGGGTTTGTGGACTGCTACTTCCTTCTGATCGATGTTTGCTCTTATACCACTTGTAAGACCCCCTTTTTTTTCTTCTTCAACCACCGGGGTCTTAGGCCCAGAATCGCCGCTTTGCGGTGACACCTTCACGTCCTGAAGGGTCATCACCACAAGGCGCCGATTCTGCCGGCCATTTCGATCACAGAAAAGTAGCATAATATAAGAAGTAAGAGCAATGCAGTCCACATTAATAAAATCACATATATATAATAAAGCTCCACGAAGGGAGTGTCCACAGAAAGCATCAGAGTGCAGCATAATGTAAAACTAGAAATAAGGGCATAAGCCCTGTACATCAGAGTCCTCACTACAAGTCTCTCATGCGGAAGCGAAACAGAAACTACTCAAGGTCGAGACTCACGGTCCCGGCTGTGTGAACTCTGGAGCTAGACTGCCCCATCTCTAGGCGCACCGATTTCTTGGGTTGCTCCTCCATGCTGGGCTCCACGATCCCCTAAATGATGCGGTCCGAAAACCATTAGTCATAAAGACTAAGCCCTATCATCCTCTACCCCTTCCCCCATAGCTCCTAGGTACCGAGCGGGGAGGAAGAAAGGGAAGGACATGATGGTAGAGATAAATCAAAAAACAGGTGACTATGGACTTAATCTAGCAAGATGTATTCGGTGAGCAGTTAATATGATTGTTATAATAGGTCTAGCAATAAGAAAAGCAAATATATTAATTTAAACCTTCACTTATGCGAGAACACATAAGCAAAGGGATCTTTTGCAAGGCTCCCATCGTATAGAGTGTCCCTTACCACTTATACGTTGGGGTGTCGGTTATCAAACAGCAATGGTTGTTATATATTGAAATTAACCTTTGATTTATAAACTTGCCCACACAAGCTTATAGACCAAGGGGTCGTTTTGCAGGTCCTAATGTATAAGCGTCCCATACCACTTATACTTTAGGTGTCAGGGTTAAATGAATCGATTATGCTATGACATGCTAGTGGGTATGATGAAACATGGAAGTGCAACTCACACACCCGACTCTGTGCACACAGACCTTTAGTTCCCCCTTTCGGAGCCGTTACCTCCCAGGATACCTCCGTAGTGGCAGACGGAAGCGGTGGGTTGGGCCTCGCCCACCTCAAAACCAGTAAAAGCACCACTGGTCTGACCTATCGTACGCCTCAACGCTTGGTGCACTAAGAGGATGCCTGCGTACTCTTGCCGGCTGGCGCATCGGACTTCTGTTGGCGAAGTGCTAACCACCTCGCCGAGTCAACGATATCGGTGTCGGTGCAATCGAACTCCCCGATAGCGTAAAACCCACCACCTTAACTTTTCCTAATCTTATGCACATGCAAGTTTAATCGCAAACACACAAAACCGAGCCGAAGCTCCCCGGACCAAACGTCCGTCTCCAACCAACCGAGCCGAAGCTCCCCGGACCATCCCGTCCGTCTCCAAAACAACCGAGCCGAAGCTCCCCGGACCATCCCGTCCGTCTCTTAACCAACCGAGCCGAAGCTCCCCGGACCCAAATGTCCGTTTCCAAATCACCCGAGCCGAAGCTCACATCAATCTTCCTGTGCCAACAGTGTTTGTGAAAAGTGCAAACCTAGTTACTAAGTTACTCTTGCTAGTTTATTATTACAGTTTACGTTAGCCCAGGACTGCCCCCGGTATACCCCGTGAAGGGCTTTCAAGGGGCACTAGGAACCAAGACGGCGGCATTACGGCCCGAAGTTCCCTTTCGCAAGGCACTTATTGTTATTGGTTGTTTTCCCTTAGCCCGATTCCCTTCTCATATTACGATAGACTATCCTAGGGTGATTTTTAAACCTTCCACTCTTCGGGAAAAGCGATCTTTCGCCAAACCTGAGCACCTCTTAACTCTAACTATCACCACTACTCACTACTCTTTATATCTTCCTCAGATCATGTCCTATTGCATTTCACAATTTACTAAATGCAGACCGACCTAGGCTACATGTCGAAACGGTTATGAAATGATCCATTACTCATCCAAATGCCCTAAATTATTTACTAGAGACTTACCATGACATAAATGACCTAAATCCAGAAAATGGAAATTTTCCTATTTTATTTGCATTTAATTAAATTCCTCGAAAACCCAAGGGCTACCGGTTTGAACATGAACTACCCTAAGTTCTCATGCAAGATGTCCAGCAAATTTATGATAAATACTAGGTTATCTCAATAGGTTAAATCCTAAGTATCATAATTTTTCTATCATTAGAAGGGCATGAAAACTATTTTAGAAATAATCTCTAATTTCTGTTGTTTATGAATCAAGTACAGAAAATATTCTTCTAAAAATTATAAATAATTTATGTCATGCAGATAAAGGTCTAAAATTAGCACTGGCCAAGTTTCATAATTTTCCAGCAAGTATTTTATCCATAATTAATTTTTATAGCATATTAGCCCTTTCTATCATTTGTGAATAAAGTACTAGATTTACTCAACATACAATTCTATAAAAATCCAGTGATCAATGTGCTACTAATCAAGATCTAAATCCAGAATTTCAACTGATTATAATTAATTTAAAACCTCCAAATAATTGAAACAATAAATCGGGCAATTAATCCGTTAACACACGGAGTATAATATTTATCAATCATAAAATTCCAGGAAAATTATCATAAGTCTAAAACATACTAAACCCCCTCCTCCCGAGTTTCATAATTTTTGGATTAGATTTTAGTGCTTAAAATAGCTAAATTACATTTCTATCCTAATTCAATCTCTCAACTTCCGAGGTACCCAACTACCTCAGATTCCTTCACCATTTCAACCAGAGGGTTTCCAGCATATCATGCCACTCTCCTCCAAATTTCAAGGGCATACAAGAGCTTTTGCTCCTATGTCCTTCACAAACCTCAAAACCCTTCATTTAGGGTTTGAGCTTGGATCCTAGTGTAAACCAACCCTAAACCACTCCATTTTTCTCCACACAGGTTATAACACCATACTAAGTCAGAGCTCAGAAAGTCAGCCTCTGTTGAGGCGATTTGACCTTTCTAAATTCTCAGTGCACTTTTTATCAAAAGGTGTCTCACTAACGCCTAGTTAAGGGTAGAAGATTTCTCACCCAAAACTCCTCCAAATCAATTGGAACTTTACACAGACCTAGGTTTTATAGCCAGGGACCACTCACCAAAATTTGGGAGGGTTTGGAGGTCATTTGACCATCTAAATAAATTCCTCTAAGTTTATTAAATTAAAACAAAAACTTTAGGCAAAGTATGTCCAAAAATTCTCATTTTTGGACAGTCTCTCGATACACATATTATAGATCTTCAGTCCAAATTTCAAGTCATTTGGACAAGTTATGAACCGTGGGCAACCATAACAATTTCTGGTTAGCCTAGGTCTTGATCCCACCAAAATGAGTGTTGTGGTCAAACCACTCACCCAAATTGAATAAAATCAATTTTAAACTAAAGTAGACCCAGAGGGCTACAACTTTTGTGACTGGTCATTTTTCCTAAATCGGCCTCTAAGTGCCTCGTTTTGTAGCCTCAAAAATACATTCAAATAACCTATTTTTCCATTATGTACTATATAATAATCTATGTATTATATATTAAATCTACTGTTCATCTTCTTCATGAACCCGAACAGACACAGGAAAACATTTTTCCTGTAAGCATTCCGTGGTCCGTCGCCGGCCGTTCGGTCACTTCCCTGGCCAGCCACCACCACCACCACCTCCGTTGAGGCGATGGCTAGCGGTCGGCGGTGGTTTGGCCGCCGGAGGTGGCGGTTTCCGGCGAACTCAAAATATCTTTTTCATGGTTTTTCCATGAAAACGAGAGATGGGCCCGGCTCCATTGAGCGCGAAGCTCCTTTCTAAGAATCCTAAGATCTACCCATGAAAGAGAAGGAGTAGAGGAGGACCTTGTTCTCGGTTTGAAGGCGAGAAGAACGGCGGGGTGCCATGGCGCGGTGGTGGCGTTGCTGGACTTCTCCTACAGCAAGAACAAAGGTCTGATCCGATTACTTGAGCGTGTAACCTTCTCCTCTTGTCCAGGTGGGCTTTTATAAATCAGATAATGGGAAGATGAATGGGTAAAGCCTTAATGGCCATGACGGTTCTCCCCTTAACGTTTCGGTTACAGTGAAGGGATAAGAAACGGTGGAAACTGAACAGGTGTGTCCAGCTGGCGGTTTTCTATTGAACCACCTTTTCCTCATTTATTATATAATTATAGAAGGAAAAATGGCCGGAAGTTACTCCTGGTGTAACTTCCCACACCAGCATTTATTACCACGCGTGTTAGAATAATTTCGGGCCTGAACCGTCGTTTCGGCCAATGTCATGGGCATGACACATAGGACACGGGCGTGATAGGCCCGGATAGCCAATTCTGGGTTCGACGATCATCGAACTGAGATCGACGATCGTCGATGGATGGTCACGGGCGTGACACCGTGGGTCACGGGCGTGACAGGCCCGAACGGCAGATTTTGGGCCGACGATCGTCGAATTGAGATCGACGATCGTCGAAGGCTGGTCACGCCCTAGGTCACGGGCGTGACCTCTAGGTCACGGGCGTGACATGCCCGAACGGCAAATTTCGAGGCCGACGATCGTCGAATTGAGATCGACGATCGTCGAAGGCTGGTCACGCCCTAGGTCACGGGCGTGACACTCATGTCACGGGCGTGACATGCCCGGGCTGCAAGGTCGACGATCGTCTCACGGCGATCGACGATCGTTGATGGGGTCACGCCCATAGTCACGGGCATGACACCTTGGTCACGGGCGTGACATGCCCAGACAGCACGTTCGACGATCGTCTCGTGGAGATCGACGATCGTCGAAGTAGTCACGCCCAGGTCACGGGCGTGACGGGTCGGTCACGGGCGTGACCAACCCGTGACCCGAAATATTGATCGCTTTATTTCAATTTTATGTGTTTCCTGGGGTTCCGTCACAACTAACCGACTCTTAGGGGTCTAGCCGGAAATGGGATGTTACATTGAGCCCCCATCATCATCCACCTCTTACCAACAATTACTTCAAGACATTCTAGCTCAACCATCCTTCACTCCATCCATTTCCATCCCAGTGACTTCCATCACAACCACCCCCATATCACAACCATCCATTTCACTGTCATCCACATCATTTCTCAACATCTCTACAACTCCTCCAACACCATCTACTTCTGCAACCCTATCCTCTACCTCTACTCAAGTATCCCTTGAGCAAGTAGATCTTCCAGCTTTAGTAGATAAGCTCTATGAGATGTTAACTCCCAGGCTAACACTCTTGCTGGAGACCTCCATGGCTCCACTCCTTAAGTCTATACAGAACTTATCTGTCAGGCTCTCCTCCTTCTGTCCTCCTCGGGCAATCCCTTCTGTGGGGTACCTTGATCCAGTGCATACTGAATCTAGGCAGGGGGAGATGCCACATAAAGAAGAGATGTTGTCTGCTTCAGATGAAGAAGTGCAAGAGATTCTAGCTCCAGTTCTAGTTCTAACAGTTGACCTCTGGTCACTGTTATCAGAATTTGATACACTTTATTTCAGTTGTCTTCCAGCTCAGGAAGTTGAAGACCATGCCAAGGCCATTGTGCCTATTTTTAGTTGTGATCCCAGCCTAATATCCTCATATATCAATTCTCTCAAGGTTGTGGAAAGTGTTTTTTTCTGCTAATATTGTTAATGCTGTTTCTGCTGCTGATAAAGTTAGTCTTGATATTGCTGATGATTTGCTGATGAAAAAGGCTAATGATTTAGAGCCTTCTGTTCAGGTTGATGAGCCTGCTGTTACTGATGTTATTGTTTCTGTATTTGATGCTCCTACTGCCCCAGTTATTTCTATTGCTACTTCTGTTTCTACCAGTGTGTCTGTTAGTGCTGCTTCTATAACTACTGCTGCTGCTGCTTCAACTGAAACAATCCAAACATCAGAAAGAATACATTAAAAGGATTGATGAATTGTTTGACAATACTCAGAGCTAAGATAGTGACAAGTTCAGAACTAATTCTGATGACTCCTCTACAACCATTACAAGGAAGAGGAAAGCCAGAAGCAAAGCTTTGAAAAGAGTTCCTCCAGAGAAAGTAAAGGATGATAATGACATTTCCTATTATATTCTGGATGAAGGCCAAATAACTGAACCTGGGATGCAATTCTCAAAGAACCAATTGAAGGCCATGAAAGAAGAAGAGGAAGTTTGACAAAGGATCATCTCACCATCATCATCCCCCTCCTCCTCATTAACCAGATGCAGGAACTAGTGGAGGTTCTGCTTCACAGACCTCATATGCTAAAACTCAAAGCTCATCTCAGATTCAAGACAGATCCCAATCCAGAGGATATCAACAAAGAGGCTACCAATCCAGGAGAGGCCAGTAAAGAGGAAACCAAAAAGGACACAAAGTTTATTCAAAAGGATAACCTAGACAACATCCTTACCATAGGGAAGGACAAGACCCCATTGATTCAACTTTAGGTCCTTTCCCTTACAAGCTTAAAGAAATTGTTTCTTCAAGTGCTCCTCCTGCTGATACAATCAACAGATATGAACCCTGTGTCCCCATTGAAGATCAAGAAAACAATCCCCTTTCTTGAAAAGCAAGGATGAAAGAATTGGCTGCCTTAGATCAAATAAAGAAGGCAAGAGAACAGGGAAAAGATACTTCAAACATCACTACTCTATCTGAGCAAAGGAAGAAAGAACTTGAAAGATACTCCTCCAGAAAATTCTTTGATCCAGAGAGTTATATGAAGCTGCAACCAGAGGCTGTTGTTCCCAGACCTAAATCTCAAACCTCTCTAGGTGTTGCTGATGACTGAAGAACAAAGAAGGAAGCTCTAAATCCAAACAGAGAAATCTTGTTCAAAAAGAGAGAAGAAAAGGAGTATGTATGTAAGTTGACAGTATATATCGATTTCTGACTATCTGCTGTGACTCTATATCTACTTCTGCAATGCTGCACTTCTTTATTCTGCTATGTTATATTTGCTTTTGCTTTCGCTTATATGCTTTTTAATTCCTATGTCATGTAAATAGTAATCCTAACCCAAATAAGGGTAGATTGTTGGAACACCCTATTACTAATTTGGGAAAGGATAACTATGTCCTTAGGAATTTGTCTTGACCTCTTTGTATAGTTTTAAAGGTCAACTAGAATAGGTCTAAGGCTTATAACTTAGGTTTGAAAGCTGTCCCAAAGACCTTGAAGTTCAGAATACAAGTACAGAAGTTTAAGGCAATTCTTGTCAAGCTCAGATTGACGAGGCGTCGAAACTCAGTTCGACTATCTCTGAGCTCAGTTCAACAAGTCGTCGAACTCGGTTCGACGATCTTTGAGCTCAGATCGACGTTTCTGTCTCTAGCCTAAATCCAGATCTCCGAGCTTAGATCGACGATTTCTGTCTCAAGTATAAATCCAGATCTCTGAGCTCAAGTAGACGATAGTCGAGCTCAGATCGACGACTTTTATTGAGAGATCGATGATTTCAATATTCAAAATCAATAAGTTATGGAATTCAATCTGATTCATATCCAGCATTTATTTCAAAGAATTTTTTAGCCGTTTCAATCAATCTGGAGAGAGTTTCAAGAAAGACTAAATGGAATATCTCTTAGGACTTTCCTACAGAGACAAATATCAATTAAAGAAGTCATTTATGACTGGCTAACGGCTATTTAGAAGACAAAATTTCAATATATCATCTTAGATTATTTGAGACAGTATGATGATTATTATTCTAAGGAATAGATTTTGAGACACAAGTCTATAGGATTACAAGTTAGAATTCATACAGAACACAAGGAATACAACAGTTAAGAAGATCACCACACAGAAAAGAATTCCTCTATTCTTTCAAGATCTCTTTCTATTCAAGTGTTCAAGGCTTCATCAATCAAAGACTCCAGACACATCTCATTTCAATCTTTGCTGAAATCATTCTTTGCTAGAGATCTCATTTATACTGAAGGCCTATCACCCTGTGAAAAGCTTCTCTTCCTGAACAACTGCAAATCTCAGGGGGAGCTTTGACAACAACAATCCACTAGTCTTCTCTTTGACTGTTGAACAGAGAAGAAAAACTTCACCTCTTTTATTTTCCTACTATAAAAGGGTTACTCAAAACTCCCTTCAAAAGTTTTGTGGTTGGTTTCTGAGACCTTGTAAAAACTCAGTGGTGCCAAGACACCTGATCAAAAAATCTGGTTTGGTTTTTGAGCACCTTTTCAAAAGCTACTTGGTGCCTAGGACACCTGATCAACTATTTCCGCAGTGGATTCCTACCTAGGGTGGTAGAAGAGTGGATGTACCCAGATTGACTGGGGAACCACTATAGATCCTTGTGTCTTCTGGTTGCTGTGTTTGATTTGCTGTGTGCTGAGATTTGTTTCTTGCTTTCTTAGTTTATATTTACTACAAGTATAATACACATATATTTAAATCAAGTCTTCCACTGCTGAATAATTTTTAAATTGATAATTATTTTAAGATACTCTATTCACCCCCCTCTAGATTAAAGGTAGATCTTACCCTCACTTTCAAGATTCCTCATCATCATCATAATCATCATTAGAGGATTGAGGATTGTCATACATTGCATCAATCTCTCTTAGTGCTTCATCAGAGCTTATTTTCTTTGTCGCATGAGATGGAACTGGGGAGGGAACTGGAGAACTGTATACTTTTGTGCTCTGAGCAGCTAACTTGTTTTCTTCCTCTATGTTAGCCATAATCAATGTATCTAGATCTTGTACTGCAGAATCAACCATTACAAAGACTGGGGCCATAGTAGAAGATACAATTGGGGAGACAATCTGTCTAGATCATGGAGTGGCAGAAATGGCAAAACTGGCCTTTAGTTGTTTGATAACATCAGGGCTTATTTGGGAAGAATATGGAAAAATAGCTAATGATGGCTTGGTATACTCATCTGGAGGAAGACTATGATGAGCTGTATCAAAAGAACTTAACAAACTCATCAAGTCTACTGTGGGATTAAAGAAAATATCACCAACAGTATTTAGTTTTAGTATAACGGACTCATCAATGTCCATATCAGTTTCATCAATTTTAATAAATCTTCTTCTGTTTCTGTATCCATGTTTGTTGTATCTAATATCTGTAAAATAGGTCCTGCTATTGCTGGTCCTTCTACTACTACTGCTACTTCTTCATCAAGTATCTCCCCCTTCCTGGTTCCAGCATGTGCTGAAGCCAAGCCCCCAACTGAATATGGAGTAGTGGTGAGGGCAGATATTTGGGTAGCAAGAGATGAGATGGAGGCAGCTAAAGGAAAAATGGCCTCTGCTATAAGGGTTTTGAGTAGTGGGGTGAGAAGAGTGATGAGAGTGGTGGAGGGATCCAGGGTTAGAGAGGAAGATGGTGGGGCAATAGCTGAAGGAGAAGGTGTGGTTGATGGAGGATGAGGTGGAAGTGGAGTTTCTAAGGGAGGGTCATTTTGTGGAGATAGAGAGTTCAGGAGAGAGGAGAGAAAGTTAAAGGAGGGGAGGGAGGAGAGGTTTATATTGGGGATATCAACCAAGTGAGATGGTAGAGGGGATGGAGGTGGTGTAGGGATGTAGGTGTCAGGTTGAGGTGAAAGAGGAGGAGATAGTAGATGTGTAGGGGAAGAGGGAAGTGGATATGCTGGTGGTTTTGGAGTATGGATGTGTATGGTATTATAGGGTGGGGTTATGGGACCTATTATGGGGATGGAACTAAAGGGGCAGGAGGTGGTGGAGAGGTGGAAGGGAGCCGTTCAGTGGGGTGGGGAGAGGCTGGTGCAGCCCTTATACTCTTGAAAGTTTTAGTGGAGGAGGAGGTAACCTCAATTGGCTTGGTGATTGTCCTCTCCCACTTGCCAAAAAGAGCACAAGTGAGTCTCTTTGAGGCATTGATGGATATGGTCGAAGAGACTAGGGATCCTGCAGTCATTTCCTTTAGGAAGATCCCTAGGATCCTTCCAAAGCATACCTCTTTCTTGTTGTTTTTCTTTGTGATCAAATCGAACAGAATCTGTGCCCAGTTCACAGCTTTCTTATTTACAATGGCGCACATGACCAAGAATTGATGCCTGGTGATATAATCATGTGCAGTGTGCTTCCCGAGCAACACTTTCCCAACTATATCTGCAAGAAATTTATACTCGGCAGACCGAAGTTTCTTGAGGAGCTTTTTTTGGGTGTCTCCAGAATACCCCATTGTATTCAGCATTAGATCAAACTCTTCCGAATCAATTTCTAAATCCTCCTCACCATTTTTTTATCAAAAAATTTCAGTAATAATATCGGGGGTAAGAGAAATTGCATTACCCGCGATGGTGCCGGTCATCTTGTTCTCATCGATAGTAGCTGTATACACCCATTCCCTAATTTCTGTGGCAGATATCTTTGTTCAGGTTGAGAGTAGAGTCTTCAGTTTTTGTTGTTCTTCTTGTAGTTGGAGAATGTTCAGGAAAACTGGATCATAATACTGGAATGATTCAAAGTCTATGTCGAAACCAGCATCAAATTTCATGGCAGTGAGAGAACTAGCGGGAAAATCCATAAAAGCACCTGCAAAAGGAAAACAATGATAAACTGCAAAGGGAACTGAAAGCGCGGGACGGATGTCGAAGAAAACCTAAATATAAAGTTTTCCATAATATGAACCGACAAGCTCCGGTCCACGAAAAAGAAAAAAAATCTTTGTTCTGAGGTCGACGAAATAATTTAAGGTTAAACAGTTCGTCGAACTCAATCTGAACGATATAGGACATTTCGTCGATCTCTGGTCGACGAAAGGTTTCTGAAGTAAGTTCGTCGATCTCAGGTCAACGAAAATCACTTCACTAAGAGATTTTGTCAAGCTCAGGTTGACAAAAAATCTCAAGAACAGTTACTAGTTCGTCGATCTTAGGTCGACGAATAGAGACAATTCTTTGACTATTGACAGAGCATTAAATTAAATCCTGACCATTTATCATACCAAGCTGATTGACAAATAATAGATGCTTGGATGAGTCCAATGGCTTAGTGAATATGTCTTCTCTTTGCAAATCAGTAGAGAAAAATTCAAGTTTAATCTTTTGTTTGGCAATACAATCTCTAATGAAGTGGTGTCTGATGTCTATATGTTTGGTTCTAGAATGCAATACTAGATTTTGTGCAAATGAAATAACACTTGTATTATCACATAGAATAGTTGAATTATTTAAGTTGACACCATAATCCAGAAGTTGGTTTTGCATCCACAAAATCTGTGAACAGCAACTGCCTTCAACCATATATTCAGCTTCAACGGTGGATGTTGAAACAGATGTTTGTTTTCTACAGAACCAAAGTACAAGTCTGTCACCAAGGAACTGATAAGTTCTATAGGTGCTTTTCCTGTCTACTCTGCATCCAACATAATCAACATCATAGAATCCAGTTAACACAAATGTTGTTTCTGTTCAATACTAGAGGCTTAGATCTGGACAACCTTTTATATATCTTAAAATCCTTTTCAAGAAAATAAGGTGAGATTCTTTAGGGTTCACCTGGAACCTAGCACAAAGACATGTGGCAAACATAATATCTGGTCTGTTTGCTGTCAAATACAGTAGGGATCCAACAATGGCCCTATACATGGTCTGATCAACTGGTTTTCCAGATTAATCAGCATCTACAACAACATTGGCAGCCATGGGAGTTTTCATAGTAGAGGCATCATTCATCCCAAACTTCTTAATAAGCTCTTTAGTATATTTAGACTGAGAGATGAAGATCCTTTCAGGGGTTTATTTCACTTGGAGACCAAGGAAATATGATAACTCACCCATGCTACTCATCTCAAACCTTGAGTGTATTAAATCAGAAAATCTTTTGCACAGTTTGGGATCAGTAGAACCAAAAAATATGTCATCTACATATATTTTCACTAAGAGAATTTTATCATGATACAGTTTTGTAAAAAGAGTTTTATCTATTATGCCTCTAGAAAAACCATGCTCTAAAATAAAGCTAGTTAAAGTCTCATACCAAGCTCTTGGAGCTTGCTTTAAACCATAGAGAGCCTTATGCAATTTAAAAACATAAGAGGGATAAGATAGAGAGATAAAACCTAGTGGTTGTTCAACATACACCTCTTCTTTTAGTTCTTCATTTAGGAATGCACTTTTCACATCAATCTGGTAGTCTTTAAACTTTTTGAATGTTGCATAAGCTAAGAAAATCCTTATAGCTTGAAGTCTGGCAACTGGAGCAAAGGTTTGATCATAATCAATCCCTTCCTATTTCCTGTATCCTTGAGCAACAAGCCTTGCCTTGTTCATCACTATCACACCATGGGCATCAAGTTTGTTTCTGAATATCCACTAAGTCCCAATTACTGGATAGCCCCTGGTCCTTGGAACTAAGTCCCAAACTCCACACCTCTCAAACTGGTTGAGTTCCTCTTTCATTGCAGTGATCCAGTTTGGATCTTGGTCTTCATTAGATATGGATTGAGGCTCAATTTGAGAGAGAAAGAAGGCAAGCATCACATCAGGGTTGAGTTGATGTCTTGTCTGCACTCCTAATGATATGTCTCAAATTACTTGAGATCTAGGGTGATCCCTAAGTGTGACAAGATCATTAGGTGGAGTTGGTTCAACAATAGTTATTTGATTTAATTCCTCTTGTGGAATTGTATCAACTGTTGGAGGAAATTGAACTTCTTCCACAGTCTCTTCTTCACTTTCAACTTTTGATATAGCTTGTGGAGAGGGATGTGATTCATCCTTTGAAGTAAGATTTAGATCATCCAAGCACTCACGCAAATTTTGTACCTGTAGATTATTGTTGGTAGAGATGTCTCTCTCCTTGTAAACATATTAGATTCATCAAATGATTCATGCATAGATTCCTCAATTTTAATATTGATTTATTAAACACCCTATATGACTTGCTTACTTGGGAATATCCTAGAAAAATTCCATTGCAGCCTTAGCTTCAAACATTCTAAGATGTTTCTTGTCATTATTGTGAATATAGCATATACATCCAAATACTTTAAAATAGGTTATTATAGGTTTATTCCCTTTGAGTAGTTCATAGGGAGTCTTAAGCTTTAGTTTATTTATTAGGCTTCTATTCAGGACATAATTTACTGTGCCTACTGCCTCTGCCCAATAGGAAAGAGACATGTAAGCATCTGAAAGAAATTTACCTGCAGCTTCAATGAGTGTCCTATTCTTCCTTTCAACTATCCTATTTTGTTGAGGAGTTCTTGGAGCTGAGAAACAATGTCTGATACCTTCCTTCTCACAGAACTCTAGCATAAAAAAAGATTCAAACTCAGTACCATGATCACTTCTGATCATTATAACTTGAGTAGAATACTCAATCTGTATGTTCTTGAGAAAATCTGTGAGAACCTTAAAAGTATCTGACTTAGTTCTCAAAAGAAAACCCATGTGAATCTGGAGAAATTATCTACAATAACTAATGTATAAGACATTTCTCCTAGACTTTGTACTGCAATAGGGCCAAAAAGGTCCATATGGAGCAAGTACAAGATTCTAGGTGAATCACTCTTATTAATGTATTTAAAACTAGATTTAGTTTGCTTTCCTAGCTAACAAGCCCTGTAGAGGCCTTCCTTCTTGTAGGGACCAGAAGGTAAACCTCTAACAAGATTGTCTTTAGATAACATAGCTATATTTTTATGGTTTACATTGTCCTAGTCTTTTGTTCCATAATCTAGTTTGAATGCTAACCAAATTGAATAAGCAAATTTAAGATTTAGCTGATTCAAAATTTACTAAGTAGATGTTGCCTTGTCTAATTCCTATTAAAACAGTTGTGTTGTTTAAAGAAATAAGACACAAAGAGTTAGTGAAGCTTACTTGATAACCTGTATCACATAATTGGCTTACTGATATCAGGTTATGCTTAAGACCATTTACATAGGTCACATTCTTGAATGTGACAGCTCCACAGTTGAAGTCTCCATAGCCTTCTGTCAGTCCAATGCTTGACTCCCAAAGATTACTTTAGGTCCAATCTTGGCTTTATAGTTGATAAGGCATTACATGCAACCTGTCATATGTTTAGAGCAACCACTGTCCTAGTACCACTTGTTTTGAGTGACAGGGTTCTCTTCTACCTGCAAAAGGATTATCAGTTTCTGACCCAGATTACCTTGGGTCCTTGTTGTTTAACATAATTGAAACTTGAAATAAATGAGCATTCAGGTTTATCCTTATAACCTAAAGGATGAAACCTTCTAGGAGGTATGACCCACTGACTAAAGGGATTAAAGGATTTATGAATTTTTAGGTTACACTGGTTATGAACTGAGTTTGACAAATTTGAGTATGTTCGTCGATCTGAGCTCGACGATCTGGGTTGAGTTCTTCGATCTCTCCTCAAAGAATAAAGGTATCCATTCTCAGAGCCCCAGAAACGTCGATCTCTGGTTGACGAACCATACTGATTTCGTCGATCCCAGTTTGAAGAATTGTTTACATTATTATTTGCCTTCTGGTTCGTCGTTCTGAGGTTGACGAACCATACCCATTTCGTCATTCTGCATTCGACGAAATATGTTGAACATAGTTATGTTGTTTGTTTTCCCTTTTCTGATTGGTTTTATTAAGTTCTAACTGTTTAAGAACTTTGTTAACCTTCTCTACCTATTCAGTATTTTTCTTAACATTTTCAGAGATGATGTTAATAGGTTTTGACAATTGATTTTTCTGAATTAGGATTGGTTCACTAGATGAGGCTCCTAAGCCTAGTTTTGACAATGCCCATCTCCTTCTTTTTGTACTTGCTGGAGGAGTCCTTGCTTTGCTGATGTCTTCTTGAGTCCTTTTATTGCCTTTTGTCTTTCTTTTGGGCTTCTGAGCATTCTGAGATAAAGTGTTCAGGTTTCCTGCACAAAAAACAGATAACCTCTTTAGAAGGGGTCTTGTCATACCTGGGTTTATCTTCATTCCTTGAAGGCTTCCTCCTGAAGTCCTTCCTTGCCATTTTATAGAATCTCTTAGCCAAGAGAATCATGAGTTCTTCATTGACTGGCAAGCTAGGAGAAATTAAAATTTAAACTGAGTTTCTTCTGTAGCTTTGAATGCTAAGCTATGTTCCTTCCTTGTGGGTGTTGGAGCCTTTGGTTCAACTACAGCTTCTCTTGAATTGATCAATTGCTCATAAGATTTGAGCTTTCCAAGTAGAGATTCTATTGAGATTTCAGCCATGCTTCTGGTTTCTCTAATGAGCCAGATTTTAGAGTCCCATGTGCTAGGGAGGCACATGAAGATCTTGTCATTGACCTCAGTCAGAGTAATTTCTTTGTCAAGTGTTCTGAGCTCACTGATGATGGAGCTCAGCATGTTGTACATTAATTCAACATATTCTTCTTCATCTTTCCTAAAATTCTCATATTGGGATATGAGGTTGGATCTTCTATCCTTCCTCTCATCAGCAGATCTAGCTACCATTTGGTTGATGGAATCCCAAATGGCTTTGGCAGATGTGCATTTAGCAACTTTTTGAAATATATCATCTGACATAGTTTGGGGCAGTATGTTCATAGCTCTGGCATCAACAATCTTTACTTTCTTATGTGCATCAGTTTGATCTGGAGGAGGCACTGTACTGAGATTTACTGGGGTTGAAGTAGAGGCCACTAGAGCTTGTGGTCCTGTCAAGATGGAATTAAAAATGTCCTCATCAATAGAGTTCATATAAAGTTTGATTCTTGCCTTCCAGATTCCAAACTTTTGCAAGTTGCAAACCTGAGGTCTTGTGCTGGCAAAATCCTTATTTTGTGCCATGATATCAGAAAGTAAAATATAAATTGAGAAACTAGTAAGACTTATTCAGAGTTTATCCTGAGGATCTTGATTAATCCAGGTGTGAGCCTGTATGATGTGATTAACCACCCTCTGATACCAATTGAAAGATAGGGTAAGCTCTAAACAACTCTAGAGGGGGGGGGGGTGAATAGAGTTTTTAAAGTTTTTTAATTTTTTGAAGAAATAACAAGTCTTTAATCAAATATGTTACTATGAAATAAGTGTATAAGTGTACAAGTGTAGCAAGTGAATTAGAGAAAAGGTTACTAAGCTACACATCAAAATATATCACACCACAGGCAATTATATCACAGTACAAGCACACAGGAAAATCACAGCCACACAAACAACACAAGAATTTTATAGTGATTCCCCAAACTTGGGTACATCCACTATTCTACCACCCTAGGTAGGAATCCACTACAGGTTTTGATCAGGTGACTGCCACCAATGAGCTTTTGATCAGGTGCTCAAAACCCAACCCAAGTTTTTGGAAGGAGACTTGCAACCAGAATAATTTTGAAGGGAATTAAAACCCTGTACAGAGGTGGGGAAGAGAGTTTGATTGAAGTCTTCTTTTCTCAAATAAAAATGAGAAGGCTTTGTGGATTCTATGATGTTATCAATGCTCCCCCTGAGATCTGGAATGGTTCAGGAGTGGAAGCTTTGCAAAGGGTGAGTAGGCCTTCTGCTATAAGATCTACTTTCTGAGATCCTTTGACTGATTTGAATATTTTTATCACTTAAGATACCAGAAATCAAAGAAGAAGAAGAAAGACTCATGATAGTGATTGTTGTTCTTCCTTCTTCTTTTAAGAGCAGTTGATTTTTCTTCAGATAACTGTATGCATTGCACTTGTGGTTTTTCAAAAAGTTCTGTATTCTGAAAGGTTTCTGTGTTGTGTTGCTTATTTCTGGCTGAGAGATTATTTGCTCTATAACTGCCTCAAGGTCAAATTCAAAAACCTCCAATTAATGCTTAGCTGAAATCTCAGAAAATAAAAAACGACAAGTATGCTGTCATATATTCTATTCTATGTTTGTCCCGAGATATAAGCAATTAATTCCATGGGGGATATTTTCAATCAATGCTTCTTGTAACGGCTCGATTCAAAGGATATAAGAGCATTGATTATCCAAAGAATTAACAGCCTATAATAGATATAAAATAAGGAGACAAAAAAGAAAGATTAAATAACAATATGTCTTATAGTTTTCGTCGACCAGAGAACAGCTTTCGTCGACCTGAGTTCTGCGAACAACTACACTGCATAAACTGACGGATACTGTGCTCTATGTTTGTCGACCTGAGAATGGCTTTCTTCAAGCTGAGAATAGTTGTTCGTCGAGCTGAGATCAAAGATCATCGAACTCTGAATGTTGCTTGATAACTTTCTTCTTCTATGCACCAAGTTTGTCGAGCTGAAGTCTAAGATTGTCGAGCTGAGTCTGTAGTTTGGACTTTGAATATTTTCTTGTGTTGAACAACTTCAATCAGAATTAGTCGATCAAATTTCTTCTTGCTGATGTTCTTGATTTGTTGACTGAGTGTTAGACTTAGAAGGTATTACTTTGTTGAGCTGGGGACTGAGTTTGTCGAGCTGGGCTCAGAGAATTTTCCCTGAGTTCGTCAAGCTGAGAACGACTTTCGTCGACTGGAGATCGACAAACGTAGGACTCCTTTTTCTAAGTCTTGAATTCTCTAAGTCTTGAGTCTTTAGCAGTATTAAAGGCTGGTCCTTTGTATTGTTGACTCTAAGTACATGATCTAGACTCTAGGACACGACTATGACCCTGATCTATACATGTTGGGTAATATCCTAACTCAGTGAACCTAGTTCAAATCCAACTAGGGGTTCCAACAGTATATTATCGATATATACACTCCACCATAGCTTTCATTCTGGGCTAGCCGAGAGGCCGATAGAATGAAGTGAGCATTCAAGAGTAAAGGGAGTTGTACGCACCGCTCGAGAGAGGCAGGCATCCAAATCTCTCGGATTGGAGTAAAATCCAATAGAGGGGTTCACCGCGTAAAGCGAGATTTAGGCCTTTGATTTAGACGAGAGTCGGTCGGACCTTCCTAAACTTAGTTGGGCACGACTTCGAGAGAAGCGTGTTCAAGCTTTAGGAACCTCCACGATCAAGGACCTTTATCCTATTAAGCTTATGTTTATTTATCGCCTTTTTAATCGACACTTGCTGAGGTGATTCTTGATCGAGTGCGCCCATTTATCTATAGCTTTAACTCTTTTTATTTCTGCAAGTAATTATATTTCTTTTTAACTTAGTACTTTAATTTCAGTTTTTAGTTTAGTAATTAATAGAAAAATCATTTGATAAAATAATAACGATCTCCTCTGAGTAGAAGTAGTCATTACGCCCCAGGGAAATACGACCTTGATACTAATCTTTATTATCCTATACTATAACCGATAAGGTACGCTTGTCTTTATCGGATATAGAATCGGAGAAAATTCTCAACCACTACATCCACCTTCTCTTCTCTCAAACCCTCTATCCTCCATTGCGAATTTCTGTATCAGTTATCCATCTTCTGATGAAGCTTCTCCACTTGAATAGCTAAAGCAGTGACGACATCCACTTCATACATTCTTGCAGGATTATTAGGCTTTGGTCTCACGGTAGTCCATTGTTTGTTGTTCATTGCAATGTCTTCTATCAATTATTGAGCCACTTCAAGTGTCTTATTGTTCAAGGTGCCTCCACTAGCTGCATCGATCATCTGTTTAGTGGCTAGATTGAGACCATTGTAGAAGGTCTGAATCTAAAGCCAGGAAGGTAATGCATGATGGGGACACTTCCTTAATAGATCCTTGAATCGTTCCCATGTTTCATACAACGATTCACATTCTAGTTGAACATACGTAGAAATGTAATTCCTTAGCTTTGCAGTCTTCACCGGTGGAAAACACTTCATTAAGAACTTCTGAACCATCATATCCCATGTAGTAATCGACCCTCTTGGTAATGAGTTTAACCACTACTTCTCCTTGTGCCTTAGTGAGAACAGAAACAACCTCAATATAATGGCATCATTGGTAACGCCATTGATCTTGAATGAATCACATATATCCAAGAATCCGGCTAAGTGTGTGTTGGGATCTCTATCTTGCAAGCCATCATATTGGACATACAATTGAACCATCTGAATAACACTCGGCTTCAACTCGAAATAGTTTGCGACAATTGGTGGTCTAACAATTCTTGACCCAGTACCCTGGATATTAGGTTTAGCAAAGTCATACATGGTTTGCTCGTCCTGATTTGCCTTGATATCTGGATTATCTTGATGATGATCTCCTAAGTTTACTGTTTCCTCTTATGAATGTCTGTTTGAATTAACTATGTTGTCAGTTCCCAAGTCTGTTTGGCCAGAATTGTGAATAATCAATTCCAGTTCAGGATGAAATGGGGCTAACCCAGAATTTCTCCCCCTGGTCATAAAAAAACAGACTACAAAACAGATATTAAGCGATATAACTATGCAATAAAATAATTTACAGTTATATGTTAATAAACAAAAATTGGTAGATTAAAAAAGTTTAAGCTTTCAAAATATTGAAAATGTTCCCCGACAACGACTCCAAAAACTTGATGCGATATTTTTGCTCTATGTAAAAAATTTGTGGATAAGCATAAACTAGATTGATTTTAATCTCAGGGAAGTGCACCTATCAATCATAGTATAGGATAAATCAACATCTCGTGTCATATTCCACATGGTCTTTTCAAGTACTTGTACTCACTCTCACTCTATTATCATACATATATAATTAAAATTGATTGTTATCCTAAATTAACATAACTAGGACTACTTGGTAAAGATACACTTGAGTATTGAGGAAAGTAAGAAGCAAATAATCTAAGAGTCATCACATGAGAAAAATCACTCATTAATTCAACTCTATGTGATCACGTAATAATAATATTATCAAATTCATTATTTTGTAAGGGTTAAACTTTTATCGAATTCTCTCTCGAGTAATTCAAAACCTAAACTTAAGTTAAGAGAAAATTTTCTCAAGAACAATTCACAACACTCAAATTTATATTCATAATAAGAACCCAATCTAATACAAAAATTCATGAAATCCTATCTCTAAGATACCATGAGTCCAATTATCTGTATTACCATTATCAAAAAAACATATTTCTTGATCATGCAATTTGAAATACAAATAGATAGAACATCAGAATATAAATGTATGAACATCATCACAAACATCAAATTTTTCACTCTAGAAGTTTGGGATTCAAATAAAACAAGTTCTAATTTAAAATCTAATATCATTCTCATTATTAGAAAGCATACATACGAAAAAAAATACCATAAATCTGATATAAAAACTAGCATACATGATTACTGAATTGATTCATAAAAACAAGTCTCATCCGAAATATAAAAATAAAGTTAGATCCACTAAGAGAAGGGGAAGATTAAAAGAGATACATGAAGATTAAAACCATACGGATTATCTCCTTCGATCTCCCCTCCGCCGAATGATCTACTTTCGTACTCAAGAAGTTCTCCAAGTTCTTCAGATCCAAAAGTCCCTATTCTATTTTTCATACAGGTTTTTATAGTCTCACTACTAGAAAATTGGCTTTTAGCCACGATTTTTTTGCCACGGATTCAAATTTGTGGCTAATAACCAAGTATTAGCCACGACTCTTTATTCGTGGCTAATGAACAACTATTAGCCACGGCCTTACTCAAATCGTGGCTAAAAATAAAACATTAGCCATGAACATCAAGAATTCGTGGCTAAAAATTTATTATAGGCATATATTATATTATAATAATAAAAAACTCTTATATATAATTATATAATGGTTAATTGATATTAGGGCATGTGCAAATCGAGCCCGACCTCAGCCACCATTCACTTTCGCGATTCCCGAACGGAGCTCCGTCCCCTCCCTATTCGTGGCCCAGCCCTAGTCGAGCCTTCTCTGTTCTCCGGTGAGCCCCCTCTGTTCTCCGACGAGCCCCTACTGCGAAATTTTCTTACTCATTTCCTCTCCTCGCTACTCGCATCTTTTCTAACCTTAAACCTCATCCATTAATCTCCCCCATTTCTACCGACCGCGAGATCGACTCGCCTATTCTGCCGACCGACGACTGGTGACCAACGTCCCCGCAACTCTGCTTTTCCGCCGGGCGACGGCCCCTTGCAACCTCGCTATTTATGCCGACCTCCAACCCTCTCAATCACGATAGCTCGGCTTCGGCGTGCAAGTTGTAGGCATGCAAATTACTCGGCCTACAAGTTCCTCACCATCCCGGCTACTCATCTCACAAGTGTTTTGAAGATTTTTCTCCCTTCAACGACGTGCAAGTTTCTCGCCTCTCCCTTCCTCGAAAGGCCCCGATCCATTTGTAAGTAAATTGACTTCTTTTTTTTAGTGATAAGAAGAAAATATACACATGGATCTGGAATGGCTCAAGTTTGGCTTCCATTTTTTTTAAAAAAAGTTTCCACCCATTTTGATGATGACTTAACATTGTTTTTTTTGTATTTAAGATGTTTTATATTTCCTCTTAGAAGAAATTGTATTCCCAGATAGTAAGTCCTATGGGGTTCATAAGAATATCATTTAGAAATTCTCTATCCTCGCAGTAAGAGTGGCATGTGGAAGCATAGTTGTCGTAAAGGTTTACACTAATATATGCATGGGATAGGAGATCAAATGCACATTTTCTTTTATTCACAGAAACACCATGAGATGATGCATAAATCACAAGTCTTAAAAGCATCTTAACTCGCTAGGGAATTTTATATGCTCTTGATATTTTCATTCATTCATCTAAACATTTCCATTTATTATCTGAACACTTGAAATGCATATATGACAGTCGAAATTCCAAACTTCATAAATTTTAAATTTAAGTTTCAAGTCTGTATAAGAATGAACACCTTGCATAATTTTGCTCTGCAATATAAATGGTCCTTAATCATTCTAAAGTTACAAAAAAGTATTGAAAACAAGATTAAGTAGTAGAAGAAGAAGAAGGTACCTCTATTATTGCTTGAATGGCTCCATTTTCGGAGAATCACCAATGCCTAGAATAAATTCATTGTGTGGTGGATGAAACAATGCAATGAAAATTATATGCGGAAGGTGTTAGATGGTTTTTTAATTAAATATTTTACCAGCTAAATAAATGAATTGTTGCTTTATTTATCAGTTTTGATTTTTTACTCTCCTCGGAGTTTATAAAAGGTTTTAATTATTTTGTGAAATATCAAGTTTCAAACATTGTTTTGTATCAAAATTTAGTCATAATGCGGGACGCAGATAGTGAAAACATCGCGAATACTTTTGGTGACGTGTGTATTTGCGATGCTTTTGCGACGTTTATAAAAGCGTTGCAAAAACATTAGCGATGTTTGAAAATCGCCGCCAAAGACTCCTAAAAACGTGGCCGATGTCCATATTTGTTGTAGTGCCCCTCTCTATTAGCTTTTCATGATAGGTTTTGGATAATGCTGTGAAATGGCTGTGTATGATACTGCTGCATTTCCACAAACAAGTGAGCTTGTCGGTTCCAATTTTATACCAACTTAAAAATGAGCTGCTCAATTTTATAGATTATTGTGAAGCTATGCAAGATTCTTTGTAATGGTTGTGTATAAGAGTTTTAGGAGATATTTATATTTTTAACCTTTTATGACCGATTAAAAGAAAATCCATATTTAAAATTTTGTTTTGGCTTAATTGATTTATTCTTTGAAGTGAAACTCTCACTACTCATGTTTTGCTGATTCAAATTTTATAGTCTTCTCTCATTGTAAATCACTTATTATGAGCTTTTATGTAGGTTACTCTACCATATAACATGGACAAGAGTTGGATTGATTTGCAAAATAGAGTTTCAGATGAATATATTGAAGGCGTTAACAAATTTTTGGATTATGCATATGAAAACAATTCAAGTAGTTATGAGAGTAGGATTTACTGTCCTTGCAAGAAATGTACTAACCGTTATCTTGTAGAGAGAACTATTGCACGTAAGCATATAATTATTCATGGGTTTCTTAAAAAGTACAAGACATGGAGTTTTCATGGGGATTCATGTCATTCACAAAATTATAGTGGAGATTGCTCAATTAATCATCATGTAAATTTTAGTGACGATATGATTGGAATGATACATGAGGAAGCTGGCATTCCTGCAATTGATGTTAGCTTGCATGAAGATCCACATACATCAAATAATCCAATAGATGATTTTACAGCAGGGGATGCAAAATTTAGAAAACTTATTGAAGATGCAGAGCGTCCATTATACCCTGATTGTCCTAAATATACATCATTGTCTTTCGTGGTTAGGTTACTACAGGGGAAAACAATGCATGGATGGACAGATGTATCATTCACTTGGTTGTTAGAATCTCTAATTGATGCATTTCCTAACATAAACCTAACAAAGTCTTATTATGAAGCTCAAAAAATCACTAATGACTTGGGGTTTTCTTACGAGACTTGGGATGCATGCCCTAACAATTGTATGTTATTCAGAGGAAATGATTTGTCACTTGATGAATGCGAGATATGCGGTGAATCAGGATATAAAAAATATAATGAAAGCTCACGTATTGTACAGTGCACAACTACAAAAATTGCTTCAAAACAAGTAAGGTACTTTCCTATTAAGCCAAGGCTAAAAAGGTTATTCATGTTATCAAAAACTACACATTTCATGCGATGGCATACAGAAGATTGCATAGATGATGGGATCATGCGACACCCTGCAGACACTCCTCAGTGGAAAAAAATTGATAATTATTTTCCTGAATTTGTAGCTGAGCATCGCAATGTTAGACTTGGTTTGGCACTTGATGGATTTAATCCTTTTAGAACCATGTCTAATACTCATAGCACTTGGCCAGTGGTTTTAATGCCTTATAATTTACCACCATGATTGTGTATGACACAAGCTTTTCTTCTCCTAGTTGTGTTAATTGATGGACAAAAGGGGCCAGGTAATAAGATAGATGTTTATCTTCAACCGTTGATTGAAGAGTTGAATGAACTGTTGGGTTATGGTATGATAACATATGATGCATCAAAGAATCAAATGTTTACACTTCGTGCTGCACTACTCTGGATAATTAATTATTATCCAGCATATTCCAATTTATCAAAATGGAGTACAAAAGGTAAATATGCATGCGCAAATTATAATCACCAAACTAGATCTCATTGGTTGGCAAATGGTAGAAAATTTTGTTACTTGGGTCATCGTTGTTGGTTACCTTGCTTTCATAAGTTTCGAAGAGATAAGATATCTTTTGATGGACATCGAGAGTTTGAAGATAAGCCTCCTAACTTAAAGGAAAGTGACATTTTAGCACAGTTGGATGGCGTACATACTGAGTACAAGAAAGATGACCTTAAAAAAGGAAGAGGGAAGAGCGTAACCGAGTAAGTAATAATGGACAAAGGCCTGGTTGGAAAAAAAAGAGTATCTTTTTTGAATTATAATATTGGGGGTCTCTTCAAGTACATCATTCCATTGATGTGATGCACCAAGAGAAAAATGTTGGAGAAAATTTGCTATAAACCATATTAGGCATTACAGGGAAATCAAAGGATGGATTAAAGGAAAGACAAGATTTAAAGGTTATGGGTATTTACACTATGTTGCACCCACAACTACTTGCATCTGGCAAGAATTTATTGTATACAGCTCGCTCTACAATTGATAAAACACATCAAGATATTTTCTTAAGAGTTTTAAAAAGCATCAAAGTGCCTGATGGTTATGCATCAAATATTTCTCGATGTGTTGATTTGAAAGAAATGAATATTTGGGGTCTTAAAAGTCATGACATGCATATAAATATGCAACAATTCCTTCCAGTAGCCATTAGAAAAGCATTGCCGGTAGATGTTGTCAAGGTATTTATTCGGTTATCCAATTTCTATAGACAATTGTGCTCAAAAAGTAACAGAGTTATTGACTTAAAGTCCTTGCAAGAACGCATTGTTCTCACACTATATCATCTTGAAAAGATTTTTCCACCCGCATTTTTTGATATTATGGAGCATCTAACTATCCATTTAGCTGAAGAAGCTGCCATTGCTAGCCCGGTTCAATTTCGATGGATGTATCATATTGAAAGGTAATGATTTTTGCTTGTATTTTACAATATTCTACCATTTTTTGTTAACATAATGTAAATTTTAATTTAGGTATCTACTGACTCTTAAGAGATATGTACGTAATCGTGCTCATCCCGAATGTTCTATTGTTAAAGGTTATCTTATGGAAGAATGCATGAATTTCTGTGAGAGATTCCTAGATGGAGTGGAAACAAAATCTAACCGCCCAAGTAGAAATTATGATGGAGGTGATGTTTCTGGTCGTCCTTTCAAGAGAGGCAAAAAAATGCTTCTTGATGAAGTTACGTTGACACAAATGCAACGCCATGTTCTTTTCAACACAGATGCAAATATAATATTTTTAGAGTGAGTTTCAGGAACTTATTCAAGTTTAGTATCTTTTTTATTAGTTGTCTATGAGGCTGAATTTTATTATAGGAAACACATCGAAGAACTAAGAAAGGAGTTCCCTCGAGCAACCAAAAATCAAATTGGCAAGGTTCATAATGAATCATTTCATTTGTGGTTCAAACCACATGTCAGTATATTCAACAAAATTTTTATTAAAGCATTATGATTATCTATGAAATAATTGAACTCCATACTTTTGTAGGTCAAATCCAGTGATATAAATATATCAAATGAAATTAAGCAGCTTAGTGAAGTACCAAGTGATTGGGCATGGAGATACAATGTATATTTTATTAATGGATTCTGTTTCCGTACAAAGTACATGGATAGTAAGAGAAATACACAAAATAGTGGCGTAATGCTCAAAGAAAACAATATTAGCTACGCTAGTTCAAAGGATAAGAACCCTCGTATTAGAGGTGTCACTTACTATGGGAAGTTAACTTATATTATTGAGATTCATTATACTAGTGAATTTAAGTTTATCTTATTTAAATGTGATTGGATTGATCCTCTGGTATGTCAAAAAATTGATGAGTTTAATTTCACCCTTGTGAACTTCAATCATTTATTATATAAGCATAACAAGATGACAGATGAGCCTTTTATATTAGCCACTCAAGCAGAACAAGTATGTTATGTAAAAGATCCTTTAGAACTCGATTGGGAAGTTGTTATGCATCTGATAATTAGAGATTCATTTGATATGTACTCCAAGGATTCATCCCATGTTTCTCGGCTTGTGCCTCAAGTTGAACCACTAAGTCAACAAGAATTAAATGAAAGAATATATGTACGTGATGATGATGTTCATTGGGTTAGAGATGGAGTTGATTGTGTAGTGTTAGTTGATGATGTACAAGTGGATGTTGATAATGACATAATTGAAGATTTAATGTTTCTTTTTTTATTTTATTGAAGGTATGAATGTACCGCTACACACTTTTTAATTTAATTTATTAAAGGATTCTCACACATTTTTATTTATTGGATTTTGATAATGTCATAATTGAGATATACTAATGACATTTGTAGGAATGGGGAAGAAAACGCCTGCAGGACAAACAATGAACGCAAAATGCAACTTGCAACCGATGACCGTACCGCTACACCTTCAATTTCCCATCCCACTACACATCCCCCATCCTCTATTCCTTCACCAAATATTAAGTCACTGTTTTGAGCCACTAAACATCCAATATCATCGCTCTCTACGCCCACCACAATATGCCGTCAGGATCCCAGTCAACTACTATACATGTACCATCCCTCTCGCAACCGCTGATCGTACCCATGCCACCACTCTCCGCACCACCAAATTCGGGATCTAAATCAATATCCACTACATCGGCAGGTACTTGAATATTGTGTTGTTTAATTATATGAGAAGTATGGTATATAATATTTTCTTTTTTATGAAGATGACTCAAACTTTAAAAGTAGCAAGAGAGGACGTGGTGGAGCTAACTGCATTTCAACATGGGGCACATGAGAGAGGTTTCTTATTGATTTTGATAAGCATGGGTTGCCTATTGGTAAGTGTGAGCAACCTAAAATAGGACAACTTGGTTTGCTAGCGAGGAATGGATTTAGAGTACCGCTAACATATCCACGATGGAGTGATTTACCTGATGATGTTCTTGACGGATTGTTGCGGGAGGTATAGGTATGTTTTTTTTAACAAGTTAAAAACATAGATATTATTATTTTATTCTTATTATCTTATTGTGTAAGTGTAGGATAATACAGATTCACCTCCGGAGTTTCGAACTAAATGTTTGCATATAATTGGAGAGAGATGGAGAGAATGGAAACATTACATTAAACGTCATAACTATAATATATATAAGACAGATGAGGAGCGTTTATCTATCGTCCCAGATCGGGTCTTTGCTGATCAGTGGAGGACACTTATTCAGTATTGGGGGAAAGATACTATAAGTCTATATCGGCAACAAATTCATGCAACCGTGAGTGTTAGGGAGGATATCATAGGATGGGCAGATCATCATTTCGCTCTATTCGACAAAAGGTAATTAATTAACTAAAAGTATTTATAATTACACATGCATTTAAGATTAATGTTATAAATTATATTGATATTTTAGATGGATATGGAGGGAGTTGAAATGGATAGACTTAGTGTTTTTAAAAGAACACGAACTGACAAACGTTGCATGATTGAGTTAGAATCTCAAGATATTATTGTAAGTTCCCTTCTATTGTTATAGATTTTCATTACAAGAAATAAAAAATATTCTGTATTTTCATAATGCAGGATGAAGTGAATAGCTTGTATGAAAAGTTACCTGAGGAGGAGCGCACTGCAGAATAAAAAGAAGCTTGCTTTGTTAAGGTCATGGGAGAGGATGGCCATGGTCGTGTGCGTACATGGGGTTCCGGAGTAAGCAAGCAATCGAGTGAGGAAGCCTCAAAATCAATTCGTACGCAAATTTGAGAGGAGGTGCAATCTCAATTTGATTCTCAAATTGCTCAAATGAAAGCACAAATGGATGAAATGTCACGTGTTCAACAAAATATGCAAGTGCTTTTAGAGCGTGCTGGCATTCCATTAACATCAATAATGAATAAAATATATGATCATTCCATTCCCTCTAGCACTGGACAGGTTTGTTTTTAATGTACTTTTCAATTACTAATTTTTTAAAAAAACTTCTTATATTTGAAATTTTATAGGTCGGAGATGAACAAGAGGCTTTACAAGACGGAGAGTTGGAGGGCATGATGCATCCTTCAATGAATTAATTAATATGCTATAGTTTTTTGTTGGTTTTATTTTGTGGTGTGGGAATGATTTATATGAATTTATATTGTACTTTTTTATGCTATAGTTTTTTTACAAAAGTAACATTTTGTTTGATGGAGCACTCGTTCTGTGTTCAAATGATCAGTGGATTGCTTTCTACTCTTGGATAAACATGACCGTAGGGATAAATATGACCATAGGGATAAACATGACCGTAGGGATTGGGTAACATTTTGACTGTTTTTAGTTCCCTGCTGGTTTAGGTGTTTCATCATTGCTTGAGATTTGACAACGATTGAATTTCTATTTCTAGTAAATCTATATTGTAATGAATATGTTTTATTTTGATCCATTTCTCTATAACATAACTTGTAAGCTTTATATTATCCTTCTATGTCCTGGATGTTATAAACTCCATACAATGTGCTATTTTGGCTGTAAATATCTTTTATTTCATCCAATCGTGGACTAGAAATAGCCTCTTTTGTCAAATGCATGAGAACACCTTTCATAGATAGTTTTTAATTTGTTATTATGAACTGCTTCCTGTTGCTAGACACTCATTTATTCTAGATATGCAAATATCTCACTATTTGACACTAATTTATGCTAGATATGCAAATATCTCTTTTCTGTGTTTCTCTTTCATTTTAGATGGGTAACTGTTCTTATTGCAGCTTGTATTAGCTATTGTTCTTGCTTAAAAAGATACCATTGCACCCATGATTGTAACACTTCAAAATTTGAAATTACTTTTTGCGTTACAAAAGAAGGTATGCTGTTTTTTTTCAAGCCCTACATATTTTTGAATATGTATGATGTTTCTATGTGTGTTTTCCAGCTGTATTCTGACTAAGAAGTTGATGAATTGCATGAACCTAATGTTCGAAGCATGGTTTCTCTTGCCAATATTTAATGAAGGATACATTTTTGAAGATGAAATGTACTTTCGTGTAGAGTTTAATATCTATCCAGGAATGTAATTTTAGCCTCTGAATTCCATTCTAGCACTTGCACCAGCCCCTATAATCCCAATAGCATCCCTAAATAACATCAGAAACCCTGTCAAAAACCCCTCCTTGCCTTCCAGCCCCCACACCACTGCTTCTTAGTCCCACCAAGATTTGTAACACTCGGAAAGCCATGCCCATCTCTGAGAGTCACCTCGAAAAGTCAAGAATCAGTCCACCGACATCTTCCTGGCCACCGGCACCTAATTGGACACCCTAGCCTTCTATCTTATAGTCATTCTGACTTCATTGTTTGATTGCAGTTTTTGTGTTGAATTATGTGTTAGTTCCCTATTTTGGGGTATTAATAATTTACAATCTTTGCCTCCAAGCATTTTGTAATTTGATGGGATTTATCCTTGATCTCCTTGTTCTATATGCTGTGTTTTTTTTTCTTCTTGCATCTCATTCTGCATCTTTGACTTTGTCAATTTAAGTGGAAATTGTTGGATTTTGCACTGCTGAAGAGAAGTTTTGTGTCATTTTTTGACATCGATAGACCAGAATCTGTTGTGTCTAAGTGGTCAAGGGCATGAATCAGGGCAGCTAAGGTATATTCATCTAACCAGATGATGAAAAATTTGAAGTAATTTTCCCTTTTCCTGTACGAATTGAAGTCTGTCATGGTTTGGAAGGTTTCCTTTCAAGTGGATAGATCAGTTGCTTAGGCTATGTTTAGGGTTCCCTACTCGCACGTACAGCGGAGCTCAGGCGGAATGTTCTAACCCTACGGAACGAGATGCTAGCAGTGTTGCAGGAGATGCTTGAGGCTATGCTTTGTTTAAGCACATTCTATAAAATTAACATTTTTTATGTTTGAAGTTCTTATAATTATCCATATGTAAAAAACGAAGAAAGTATAAGCTGTTTGGATAAAAAGGAAGGAGTTTGTTGGAAGTATAGGTATTCTTAACTAGACTTGGGCTCACCCGCTTCCGCTGCACTAGTTAGTCCTCGAACTAACTGATGGAGCAAGCTGGAGAAGGAGTTCAGTCTATAGAAGGATCGCGTGAGCCCTCTGATACCATTTGTAAGAACCTCCCCTCCTGGTAATTGTTCAAGGCCGAGGGGTAGTTCTTATGCCATGGGCAAATTCTATATAATGGTATTAGCATTCAAGCTAAACACCACTATATTCCATTCATCCCTTAAGTTGAGTAATTATTACGACACAGTTTTCCAAACATAAATAGAATAAAGAAGAAATGAAAGTCTGAAAGTGAGGATAGATACAACTCTAGGGGGGGTGAATATAGTATTCAAAAATTATGACACCCTACTCAACTCCTTTAGAGTTAATTTGCAGAATGAAATTATAGAGATTTGAAACCCTAGAGCCTAACACAAAGTGAAGTGCACAAGATAAAAGCTAAATGTAATTACAGTTGAGCTTTGGTCCTATCACAGCAACTAGTAATCCTAGTTATTTCTATTTACAGCCACAGTGCAATAAATTAATTAACCAACACAGAAGACACAAGAAGATTTATAGTGGTTCCCTCTAAATAGGTACGTCGACTCTTCTACCAGCCTGGTAGGAATCCATTACAGGTTTTTGTTCAGGTGCCCTGCCACAAACAAATCTGCTTCAGGTAGATCAAGTAGACCCTTTGATCTTTTGATCAAGAGCTCAAAATCCAAAACAGGTTTTTGATCAGGTGCCCTACCACCAAGGTTCACTTTTGAAGGGAGTAATAACCCTTTATACAGGAGGTTGAGAGAGGGTTAGAGGATCTTCTCTATTGTTAAAACAATAGAGAGAAGCAAGTGGATTGCATAGACCTAGAAAGCTCTAAAGAATCAAGGCTCCCCCTGGCTTAGTGATATCCAGGAAGAAGTCTTGCTTCAGGATGCAGGAACTCTTCTGAACTTGTGACAGAGAGCTGTCTTGAAGTTCTTGAAGGAGTAGCTTGAAGAAGACTCTTGATTTGTAATGGATGTTCTTCTTCAACAGCTTTTCTTCCTTCATCTTCTTCTTCTTGGGACTCTGAGTGAGTGTTCCTAGAAGCAGGATGAACTCAGGATTGAAGAAGAGAGAGTTGAAGAAGGTTGATCTTCTCAGTTGAATGTAACAATATCTGAGAGCTGTATCTCTTCTTGCTTTGAATCTGTATATGAATATCCGTGAGTTTCTCTCTTCTATATGTTGTGTAGTTGTATATATTTTCTTCTTTCAAAAGAAGCTCTTTATATATTGGCCTTTGTAACGGCTCTAATCTTTGTTTGAATTTTGTCTTCTTCTGAGATCTTCGATCTGGGCTGTAAGTAGCACAAAAAAACATATCCTGCAGACAGACATACTATAAAGGGATAACGCTTTCTAAGAAGCTGCAAATCCAATCTGATAAAAGGAGTACTAAAGAAAGTCACATCAGACAAAACTCTTTACGGCCAGAGAAGACGTTTGTGTCTAATGGCTATAAAGGACAACATGGCAGAATAAAGAAAAAAGATATTTCAACAAATAAGACAAAAGACTTTGTCAGATAAAGCTTGACTTATGCACAAAGGATGGGGCAAAGATTGCCTTGAGATGTATGCATAAAATCAATGAAATAATCTTTAATAAAATATGCTAAATAAACATGAAATAAATCATATAACAGAAGGAGTACAAAATTACTAAAGGCAGACAGAAGAACGTCGAACGACCCTCGGAGATCGTCGACCGAACCACAAAGATCGTCGACCTATAAGAACAGATAGTCGAACGACACAGATAGTCGAACTATCAAAGCTGATAGTCGAGCTATCAAAAAGATAGTCGATCCATCAAACAAATAGTCGAACTATCAACACCGAGCAGATAGTCGAAACTATCAAACAGATAGTCGAACTATCAATAACAGAACAGATAGTCGAACTATCAAACAGATAGTCGAAATATCAACAACAGAACAGATAGTCGAACTATCAAACAGATAGTCGAACTATCAACAACAGAACAGATAGTCGAACTATCAGAGCAGATAGCCGAGCTATCAGATAGTTGAACTATAAAGGCAGATAGTCGAACTATCAAACAAAACAGATAGTCGAACTATCAAACAGATAGTCGAGCTATCAGATAGTTGAACTATCAAGGCAGATAGTCAAACTATCAAACAAAACAGATAGTCGAACTATAAAATAGATAGTCGAGCTATCAGATAGTTGAACTATCCAAGCAGATAGTTGAACTATCAAACAAAATAGATAGTCAAACTATCAAAAAGATAGTCGAGCTATCAGATAGTTGAACTATCCAAGCAGATAGTTGAACTATCAAATAGAACAGATACTCGACCTATCAAATAGATAGTCGAGCTATCAGATAGTTGAACTATCAAGGCAGATAGTCGAACTATAAAGAAATCTGTTTGGTCAAGAGAAGTCGAGCGGGGTTCGACGATCGACGAGGCAGATACCACAGATCGTCGAGCTAACAAGAGTTGAACTAACTCAGAGATAAACGATCTACTGAATGACGATAGTCGACCAACTGATAGACGATCGTCGAAAAGTTGAAAGACGATAGTCGACCGGCGTTCAACCATAGTCGAACCAAAAACAACTTAACCAAATTTTCATCTAGATAAGTGACTACTCTACAACTAAAGCAATCTAACCAAACAACTAACCTTTGACCATAGATAAATCTTGGGTCAAGAAACTTAATTGAGAAGACTAAACTCAATTCTAAACTAGGGTACCAACAATCTCCCCCTATTTGGGTTAAGTCTCTCAAAATAAAATAAACAAACAAAAAAAAAGCTACTGGAAATAAATATAACTCAAGAAAAGAAACACCTAAGCAACAAATTGCATCAAACAATCTGTCAAAACAATCTGACAAAAAATAAAACTTAAGCAGCATCAGAATCTTGTTTAGATACAGAAGAACCAGGAAGAAAAGAAATTTTTCTGAAAGGATCTAGAGCTTCCTTCTTTGATATCTTTAAATCTTGTTCTCCAAAAATTTTTGATTCTCCTGCTCTTGGCACTACTGCTTCTGGGTGCTTTTCCATATATTTAGAAGGATCAAAAACCTCAGGTCTAACCTGGAATTTATCTAGCTCCTTCTTTCTGAATTTAGACATAGTAGTTAAGCCTGTAATATCTTTTCCTTTAGCTTTGGCCTATCTGATTTGAGCTGATCCAACTAGTTCAAGAAATCTAGCCATCCTGAAATCAGGATTTAGCTCTTGGCTTTCATATTCATTTTCACTAGTTGAATCTAAAGGTTTTACAGTTTTGAATTTTGTAGAGAGTTCCAGCAAACTTGCAGCTGGCTCTTTATTTCCTTGAATAACAAAAGAAGCTGGAGGAGCAAACTCTGCATATTTTTTACTTGATTTTTCATAGTGAATAATCCTTTTACTTTTTGAATCAGTTTTCTTCATTTGAGCTGGCTTTTATGATGGTATGCTTTTGCTTTCTTTTGGAGATGATGCTTTCCTCTTGGGTGAAGAAGGAGGAGAAAAGGTTGGCTTCTGATATACTATCTCCTTCACTTGCTCTTTTGTATCAGCATCTTGTCTTTGATGTCCAGATTGAAATCTGCTTTGATATCCTGGATTGCTTTTTCTTTGATGTGCTTGAGACAGAGTGAATCTAGCAGAAGGGCTGATGGATTGGCAGAAATATTACCAGATGCTCCTGCACTTGGAGGTGGAGGAGGAGGTCCTCTGGGATTCCACTGTGGAGCTGGACTGTAATACCTTTTGCTTTTCTTTTTCTGTTTTTGTTGGTTTTTGGGTAATCCCATCCAATGTTGATATTCTTTAGACTTGGGATCTATCCCTTTAAGTATATAATAGGGAACATCATGATCAAGATTAGGAGGAGGAGGAGCAGCAGTTTTCCTTTTTCTTTTTGCTGCTTTCTTCTTCTTAAAATTTCTGACTCATCAGAATCCTCCTCATCATCAGAATGAGATGATGGAGGTTGATCATAGGGATCAAAAGCTTCTTGCTCAGCATGTTCTTTGGCTTTTAATGTAGCTTTCTCTTTCTCTTCTTCTAAGGCATCCTGTGCAGAAGAGTATCCAAATCTAGTCCTAGGGAGTCATCCCAGACTGTAGATCTTTCTTCTTGATTTTCTGAACCTTTCTCTTGATCATCTTGCACAACTATCTGAGCTGGAGGAGTAGATACAGGATCTTGAACAGCAGGTTGTTGAGCGGGTTCTGGAGCAGGTTGTTTAGCAGCTTGATATTCTTGAACAAGATCTGAAACCAAAGGGACACAAAGGAGTTCTAAATGGTATCTAAACATTCCTTCCAGGTATTCACATGCTAGAATGTCAGTTAACAAGTCTAGGAATTGAGTAAATGAATTACCTTCAGGATTTTCTTCCGAATTTCCTAACTCCCACAAGTCATCTAGATAGGAGGTAATGACTCCTTCTAGGAATAGAGCAACTATGGGAGTGGAGGCTTCTTCAAGGCAAACTTTGAGGGCAAATTCTGCTTTCATTATAATATCAGATGGCCTCTGAACTTGTGCTAGTTCTGCAGATGATGTTGTAATGTTAACTGGAACTGCTGTTTCTTTTTGAAATTCTGCTTGGGGATCTGCTGGAAGAGTAACAAGGGGTAGTCCTGAGGCATCTTCCTCGAACATCTCCCCCTGCCTAATTTCAGTAGATACTGAAGTCAGGCCCCTAACTGAAGAGGGCTCAGCAGACTTAGAGAGAGCGATGATGGAGGAAGTCATGGAAGAGATGGAGGAAACAAGAGGTGCAATTGCGTCTTCAATCATGATTTTGATTGAAGGAGTAATTATCTCCAGGATGTTTGCAATGAAAGCTGGGGTTATTTCAAATGATGTTGGGGGAATCACAGTGGATGGAAGATCATCAGGTACGGTGGTCTCCTGATGAGATATGTTGTGAACTGGGGATTGATGGGTGGATGTAGGAAGATCAATATGATCTGAATGAGAGATTGGTGACTGAGGTGGAGTGGGGAGAGTCTTAGAAACCAACAGATCAAAAATAGGATGAGAAATCCTTGTAAGATGTGAAAGGAGTAGAGATGCTGGTGGTGATGCATGGAGAATAGTGGAGGAATCAAGTAGAAGAGAGACATTGGATGTAGATGGTAATGCAGAAGTGGATGGCAATGCAGTAGAAGTGGATGGAAATACAGTAGATGTAATGGGGGGAATGGAGGAGCCTTCTTCATGTAGGTGGGGAGTGACTGATACAGTCCTTGTGCTCTCAGTTAAAACAGGAGCTACCCCGGCTGGTGAAGTCTTCTGAATTCTCCTTTTCCACTTAACAAATAAGGTGGGATCCATTTTCTTACTGGCATTGATGGAAGTTGCAACTGTACCCAACAGTTGAGGATATTTCTCTTTCAGAAATATTCTTATGACCCTTCCAAGGGTTACTTCCTTCTTGCTGTTCTTCTTTCTGATTAAATCAAACATTATCCCTTCCCAAATTATCTCTTTCTTATTGATAATTTCACTCATCAGGGAAAATTGCTGCCTGGTTATGTTGTCATGAGCCGAGTGCTTACCTAACAGCACTTTTCCAACAAGTTCAGCTAAGAACTTAATCCTCAATGGGAAGTTAACTTTAAGCAGCTTTGTAGGAATTCCCTCAGCATGTCCTAGCTCTACGAGCATTCTTCCGTACTCTTGAATGTCTTGGTCATACACACCTTGTCCATTCAATAATCCAAAAATTTCAGTCAGAACGGCAGGAGTTAGGATTACCTCTTCGCCGCCTATTGTCCCGGTCATGGATTCGTCGCTGGAAGACGAAGAGTAAACCCATTCTTTGATCTCTTGGATGTTGATCTTGATCCTTATTGATATTAGCTTTTCCAAACCTTCATCCTTGCAGAGCTGTAGCATCTCTATGATCTCCGCATCGCAAGCGCTGAACGAGTCGAAATCTATGCAGAAACCGGCGTCAAACTTCATCGCTGTCAGGAGAGCTGGAGCAACCGCCATTGATTTGGTTGGAAAGGACGACGAAGACAAAATGACAGAAGGTGTGGGGTAGAGCTCAAGCAGAAAGACGGAATACGAAAAGACGAGCTCTGTCGACTACTAAAAAGACAATCTCTTAACCTAGGTCGACCATCAGTTTTATATTAAAACAACAATCGTCGATCTATTTTAACAGATCCTGAGATGATAGTCAAACGGTCGTTCGACAATCATTTCCTGAAGCAGAGTAGTCGATCAATCGTTCGACTATTTCTGTCTTCACAAACAAATAAGCTGTCGTCACCCATAGGTCGATGATAGGCTCGACTTGATCGACTATCGTCGAACGTCGTTCGACGATCTTCAAACAGATTTCAACAAGGCATAAGTGACACTTAGTCTTTTCCATTAATCATGCCTAGTTGAACCAAAAAGAACAGATGCTTCTGTTCATCTAAGGGCTTGGTGAAAATATAACCTCTCTGAAGGTCAGTGGATATGAACTCAAGGCTGATCTTGTTCTTTTCCACACAATCTCTCAGGAAATGGTGTCTAATCTCAATGTGCTTGGTTCTAGAGTGGTGCACAGGATTTGTGCAATGGAGATAGCACTGGTACTGTCACACATGATTTTGGTATTCTTGTGTATATACCTATAATCCAAAAGCTGGTTTTGAATCCACAGGATCTGTGAACAACAACTAGCAGCTGCTATATATTCAGCCTCTGCAGTTGAAGTTGAGACAGAAGCCTGTTTCTTACAGAACCAAGAGACAAATCTCACTCCGAGGAACTGACATGTTCCTGAGGTACTTTTCCTGTCAACTCTATAACCATCATAGTAAGAATCAGAGTATCCAATTAACTTATATTCTGATTCAGCTGGGTACCATAGTCCTAAATTTGGACATCCCTTCAGGTATCTCAAAATTCTCTTGAGAAGAATCAAATGAGATTCCTTGGGGTTGACCTTGAATCTAGCACATAGGCATGTGACAAACATTATATATGGTCTACTTGTAGATAAATACAATAGGGAACCAACAATGGCCCTATAGTTCTTCTGATCAACTGTCTTACCCTGATCATCTGAATCTATAACTACATTAGTAGCCATAGGTGTATGCATTGCTGAAGCATCAGCCATTCAAAACTTCTTTACCAATTCCTTGGCATATTTGGATTGGGAGATGAAGATGCCATCAGCATCTTGCTTTACTTGGAGACCAAGAAAGTAAGATAGCTCACTCATACTACTCTTCTCAAACTTAGAATGCATCAGGTCAGAGAACTTTTTGCATAGTTTGGGATCAGTGGAGCCAAAAATAATATCATCAACATAAACTTGAACAAATAGGATGGTGTCCTTGTGATGCTTAACGAAAAGGGTTCTATCAACTACTCCCCTAACAAAGTTGTGCTCTAACAGGAAACTAGCTAGAGTCTCATACCAGGCTCTGGGTGCTTGTTTAAGTGCATAAAGAGCTTTTTGCAACTTGTAAACAAATGAGGGTTGAGTTGAAGAGACAAACCCAGAAGGTTGTTCAAATAACACCTCTTCCTTTAGCTCACCATTTAGGAATGCACTCTTGACATCCATCTGAAAGACCTTTAACTTCATATAGGCTGCATAGGCTAGAAAGATCCTTATTTCCTCTAGCCTTGCAACAGGAGCAAAGGTTTGGTCATAGTCTATACCTTCCTCCTGTCTGTAGCCCCGAGCTACAAGCCTAGCTTTGTTCCTTACAATAATTCCATTTGCATCCAACTTGTTTCTAAACACCCACTTGGTGCCTATGATTAGTTGGCCTTTAGGTCTTGGAACCAAAGTCCATACTGTACATCTTTCAAATTGATTAAGCTCCTCTTGCATAGCAATGATCCAATGGGGATCTAGCTCAGCATCTTTTATGGTGAGGGTCTCAATATGTGAAAGGAAACAAGCATGCATCACATCTTGTCTTAATTGATGTCTTGTTTGCACACCAGCTGATATGTCACCAATCACTTGAGATGTAGGATGATCTCTAAGTGTGACAAGATAAGCAGGTGGGATGTGATCTTCAGCAACAGTTGGGATTAATTCCTCCTTAGGAATTGGATCAACTGTTGGTGGTACAGCAACTGCTTCCACAGTGTCTTCATCACTGTCTGAATTAGTGATATGAAGAGTTGATAGATGGAGAATCTCTTGAGTGACATCTTTGCATGATTCTGATACCTGCAATGAGCTTGAGGAAGGAGAAGTTTCCTTCTCCTTATAAAACATCTTTGACTCATTGAAAGAAACATGCACAGACTCCTCTATTTTAGATGTTGATTTGTTAAAGACCCTATAAGCTTTGCTTACTTGGGAATATCCAAGAAAAATTCCCATTGAAGCTTTTGCTTCAAACTTTCTAAGATATTCTTTGTTGTTATTGTGAATATACACTACACAACCAACGACTCTTAAATTATTAATTTTAGGTTTCTTTCCTTTAAGCAACTCATAAGGAGTTTTACTATTAAGCTTGTGTATAAGACATCTGTTCAAGACATAATTAGCTGTGCTAACAGCTTCTGCCCAATAAGAGAGAGGCATGTTAGCATCTGCCAATAATGTTCCAGCAGCTTCAATCAGGGTTCTATTCTTCCTTTCCACTACCCCATTTTGTTGGGGAGTTCTAGGAGCAGAGAAGCTCTGTTTGTTACCTTCTTTCTCACAGAATTCTTGCATGAGAAGAGACTCAAACTCAGTACCATGATCACTTCTGATCAAGGCCACATGAGTAGAATACTCAGTCTGCACACATAGCAGAAAGTCTGTAAGAACTTTGAAGTTATCAGCCTTAGTTCTCAAGAAGAACACCAAAGTGAACCTAGAGAAGTCGTCTACAATCACTAAAGTGTAATACTTCCCTCCTAGATCTGTACATTTATTGGGCCAAAAAGGTCCAAATGTAATAAATACAGGATTCTAGGCGAATCACTTTTATTTACAGATTTAAAGGAGTTTTTGGTTTGCTTGTCTAATTGACAAGCCTTGCATAGGCTTTCCTTCTTGTAGGGGAAAGAAGGTAAACCTCTAACAAGGTTGTATTTAGATAACCTAGATATGTTCTTGAGGTTAACATGGCTAAGCCTCCTATGCCATAAGGTGTTATTATTTGTTACTTCATTAAACAGGCAGATTTCAGATTGAGTTGAGTTAAAATCTACTAAATAAATATTACCCTGTCTAATGCCTACTAACACAACATAACTATTTAAAGTAATATTACAGAGAGTGTTAGTGAAAGATACCTGATATCCTGCATCACATAACTGGCTTATTGAGATAAGGCTGTGCTTCAGTCCAGTTACATATACAACCCTTTTGAATGTTACTACTCCAATGGTAATCCTACCATATCCTTGAGTTTGACCACAGCTGGAATCCCCAAAGATCACCTTTGGTCCAAGCTTGGTCTTGTATCTTGACAGATTTTCTTTGTTTCCTGTAATGTGTTTGGAACAGCCACTATCCAAATACCATTTATCTTTAGTAATTGGATAGGTATTCACCTGCAAATTAAACAGTTAGACATTATGGACCCATACAACCTTGGGTCCATTATTCTTCACATAATGAAAACTTGAAATAAAATAATAAGTAGGTTGGGGTTTATATCCTAAAGGGTAAGATCTCCTAGGTGGGATACTCCATGCAGTTGATGGGTCAACAAACCTAGGATTTCTATTTACATTAGGGTTTCTAAGGTTCAGGTGATTATTTTGAAAATCATATTGAGATCGTCGATTATCATTCGACGATCGATGCTCAGATCGTCGAGCATCGTTCGACCATTAAGCCTTCGATCGTCGAGCAGTGTTCGACGCTTTTTGTAGTTCCTTAAATTTTTGCTTTCTCTTTTCTCTCTTAGCTTTATTTAAGGCTTTGTTAACAAGATTTACTTGCTCAGTATTCTTTATTCCATCAGCTGAAATAAAGTTTACTGGAGTTGAAAGATGATTTTTAAGAACCAATGGGGGTTCACTTGATGAGGCTCCTAAGCCTAGCTTATTATTGCCTGACCTAGTGTTTGTCATGCTCGTGATCTATAGCATCTTAAGACTTTACCATTTAGAGATTCTTCTAATCTTTTTGACTTAGCTAGTTCATTTTTTAGAAATTTTATTTCTTCACTGGACTTAGTGAGTTCTGCTTCTAACCTAGCATTTTCAATGGAGAGGATTTCTGATTCTGCTATCCTATTTCTAAGCTCCTTAATTTCTTTTTCTGAACTAATTAAATCTAAACAAAGGGATTTAAATTCAGATTTAAATTCAGTAGAAGGAAAATCATAAGAAGAAAATACCTGATCTTCTGTAGGCATTTCTTCATCATCATCAGAACTCTCTGCAGCTGAGTGGTTGTTGCAGGCATCAATTACCATAAGGTTAATTTCCTTTGCCTTCTTCTCTTCCTCATCTTCACTAGAGCTTGAGGAGGAAGATTCCTCATCTGAATCACTCCAGGTCTCAGCAACAAATCCTTTCTCCTTCTTCTTATTTTTGTAGGAGGAGGACTTTGAGTGCTTCTTGTGATGTTCTTTTTCTTTTCTCTTATCGTTGTTCTTTTCCTCTGGACACTCTGGTAGAATGTGTCCAGGTTTCCTGCAACCATAACAAATAATTTCTTTAGCAGGAGATCTGTCATACCTTGGTTTATCTTCATATCTTGAAAATTTCATTTTGAATTCCTTTCTGCCCATCTTGAGAAACCTTTTGGCAAAGAGTGCCATCAGCTCCTCATTGGACTGGCTTCCTTCAGAAGCATCAGCAGCTTGGAGAGCAAGAGTTTGTTCTTTCATTATTGGAGTTGGAGTCTTGTCTTCAGCCTCAGCTTCCCTGGTCTTTAGAACTTGCTCAAAAGATTTGAGCTTTCCAAGGAGGGCTTCAGTTGAGATCTTAGTAGTACTTCTGGCCTCCTTTCTGGGCCAGATCCTAAGATCCCATGTGCTGGGGAAGCACATCAGTATCTTATACTTGACCTCTATCAATATTATCTCCTTATCAAGGGTTCTCAGCTCATTGATGATTGAGCTGAGCCTAGTGTACATTCCTTCAACTGATTCAGCTTTAGTCTTCTTGAAGTTTTTATATTGGGATATAAGGTTGGACCTTCTGTCCTTCCTCTTATCAGCTAAACCAGCTACAATCTGGTTAAGTGAGTCCCACATGGCATTTACAGAAGTGCAATCAGCCACTTTCTGAAAGATTTCATCAGACATAGTCTGAGCCAGAATATTCATGGCTTTTGCATCAGCTACTTTTGCTTTCTTGTATGCATCATTTTAGTCTTGAGGTGGCACTGCACTGAGATTTGTATATGTTGTAGCAGTGGCTGCAGCAGGTGGTGTTGGAGGTCCTGTCAAAATAGAAGAAAAAATATCTTCATCAATAGAATTCATATATAACTTGATTCTTGCCTTCTAGATGCTGAACTTAGCTAAGTTGCATACTGGAGGTCTGGTGCTAGAATAATCCTTGTACTGGGCCATTAAGTGAATATCTATAAGCTTGGTATCTATCAGGATCTTGTGACTCAGGTGTTAGCCTGTACAGTCAGTCAACCTCCCTCTGATACCAATTGAAAGTGAGGATAGATACAACTCTAGAGGGGGGGGGGGTGAATAGAGTATTCAAAAATTATGACACCCTACTCAACTCCTTTAGAGTTAATTTGCGGAATGAGTTTATAGAGATTTGAAACCCTAGAGCCTAACACAAAGTGAAGTGCACAAGAGAAAAGCTAACTGTAATTACAGTTGAGCTTTGGTCCAATCAAAACAACTAGCAATCCTAGTTATTTCTATTCACAGCCACAGTGCAATAAATTAATTAAGCAACACAGACGACACAAGAAGATTTATAGTGGTTCCCTCTAAATAGGTATGTCCACTCTTTTACCAGCCTGGTAGGAATCCACTACAGGTTTTTGTTCAGGTGCCCTGCCACAAACTGATCTGCTTCAGGTAGATCAAGTAGACCCTTTGAGCTTTTGATCAGGAGCTCAAAATCCAACACAGGTTTTTGATTAGGTGCCCTGCCACCAAGGTTCACTTTTCAAGGGAGTAATAACCCTTTATACAGGAGGTTGAGAGAGGGTTAGAGGATCTTCCTTATTGTTAAAACAATATTAGAGAAGCAAGTGGATTGCACAGAGCTAGAAAGCTCTAAAGAATAAAGGCTCCCCCTGGCTTAGTGATATCTAGGAAGAAGTCTTGCTTCAGGGTGCAGGAACTTTTCTGAACTTGTGACAGAGAGATGTCTTGAAGTTCTTGAAGGACTAGCTTAAAGAAGACTCTTGATTTGTAATGGATGTTCTTCTTCAACAGCTTTTCTTCCTTCTTCTTCTTCTTCTTGGGACTCTGAGTGAATGTTCTTGGAAGCAGGATGAACGTAGGATTGAAGAAGAGAGATTTGAAGAAGGTTGATCTTCTCAGTTGAATGTAACAATATCTGAGAGCTGTATCTTTTCTTGCTTTGAATCTGTATATGAATATCCGTGAGTTTCTCTCTTCTATATGTTGTGTTGTTGTATATATTTTCTTCTTTCAAAAGAAGATCTTTATATATTGGCCTTCGTAACGGCTCTAATCTTTGTTTGAATTTTGTCTTCTTTTGAGATCTTCGATCTGGGCTGTAAGTAGCACAAAACAAAACATATCCTGCAGACAGACATGCTATAAAGGGATAACGCTTTCTAAGATGCTGCAAATCCAATCTGATAAAAGGAGTACTAAAGAAACTCACATCGAACTAAACTCTTTATGGCCAGAGATGACTTTTGTGTCTAACGGCTATAAAGGACAGCATGGCAGAATAAAGCAAAAAGATATTTCAACTAATAAGACAAAAGACTTTGTTAGATAAAGCTTGACTTATGCACAGAGGATGGGGCAAAGATTGTCTTGAGATGTATGCATAAAATCAATGAAATAATCTTTAATAAAATATGCTAAATAAACAGGAAATAAATCATAGAACAGAAGAAGTACAAAATTACTAAAGGCAGACAGAAGAACGTCGAACGACCCTCGGAGATCGTCGACCGAACCACAGAGATCGTCGACCTATCAGAACAGATAGTCGAACGACACAGATAGTCGAACTATCAAAGCAGATAGTCGAGCTATCAAAAAGATAGTCGATCCATCAAACAGATGGTCGAACTATCAACACAAAGCAGATAGTCGAACTATCAAACAGATAGTCGAACTATCAACAATAGAACAGATAGTCGAACTATCAAACAGATAGTCGAACTATCAACCATAGAACAGATAGTCGAACTATCAAATAGATAGTCGAACTATCAACAACAGAACAGATAGTCGAACTATCAGAGCAGATAGTCGAGCTATCAGATAGTTGAACTATCAAGGCAGATAGTCGAACTATTAAACAAAGTATATAGTCGAACTATCAAACAGATATTCGAGCTATCAGATAGTTGAACTATCAAGGCAGATATTCGAACTATCAAACAAAAAAGATAGTCGAGCTATCAGATAGTTGAACTATCCAAGCAGATAGTTGAACTATCAAACAAAACAGATAGTCGAACTATCAAATAGATAGTCGAGCTATCAGATAGTTGAACTATCCAAGCAGATAGTTGAACTATCAAACATAACAGATAGTCAACCTATCAAACAGATAGTCAAGCTATCAGATAGTTGAACTATCAAGGCAGATAGTCGAACTATCAAGAAATCTGTTTGGTCAAAAGAAGTCGAGCGGGGTTCGACGATCGACGAGGCAGATACCACAGATCGTCGTGCTAACAAGAGTTGAATCTAACTCAGAGATATACGATCTGCTGACTGACGATAGTCGACCAACTGATAGACGATCGTCGAACAGTTGATAGACGATAGTCGAGCGGCGTTCGACCATAGTCGAACAAAAAACAACTTAACCAAATTTTCATCTGGATAAGTGACAACTCTACAACTAAAGCAATCTAACCAAACAACTAACCTTTGACCATAGATAAATCTTAAGTCAAGAAACTAATTGAGAAGACTAAACTCAAATCCAAACTAGGGTACCAACAAAGTCAAATTATATATATATCTCCAAAAGATGACCCGAATCAGAGTAAGAGTACAACCAGGGGTCCTAGGGCCCAAGAATGCCATGCTGAGACTGTACAAAATGCCTCGGAAAATAGGGAGCAACATAAAAAGTGGACTAAAGAGGCATACCGCTTTAGACATAAAGGATCTAAGACAAAAACCTACTATGGAGACAGAGTGTCTCTGTAAAAAAGGAGCTACTAGGCACCCAACCTACTATACTATTAAAACTTTAAACCAAGAGAGGGCTATGTTGCACAAGCAACAACTTACTTCTCTTACGATCTCCTCTGCTACGGGCACATGATCAGGGATAGGGTCCATGACTGCAGGTATCTCCATGTCCACTTTTGGGATTTCTTGCTTGGGTTAAAACTGGGGTTGGATGGGGCATTGCATGGCTTATTGATGCTGGGGAACCTAGATGGTTTTATAAAAAACCATTAGTCATAAATACTATGTTGGATTACCTCTCTTTCCTCAGCACATCCACGATAAAAATGTAGCATTATTAGAAGTATTTTAGATACAGTAGGTTTTTATAAGTTAAAAGAAAATTAAGAAAGAAGAGAGGGAAGACGGAAATAACTCAGCTTATAAGAATGCCCATACATCCTTATAAGTTGAGGATCTTTGTTTCAATTCATTTATAAGGTATAGGTACAGGGTAGATATTGTTTCGAAGCTATAACTTAACTTATATGAATGCCCATACAAACATATAAAGTTAAGGGTCTCATAAATTTCTTATTTTACAAGAATGCCTAAAAACTTGTATTATAAGTAATTTAAAGATGCAATGTATGCTAAGTAAGGCTTATATGATGAATTAGAATTTATATGTCTAAGTCCTTACCCGGTCCACTTGTTAAGTGGATAGCTAACTACATAGGCCTTATCATCATGGCAGATGATAACAGCGGATAATACTTCTCCGCTCCTAGTTAGGTGCACACCACCACCATAGTCCTTACATATAACACTAGACTGTGTTTTGTACTCCACCCATTGTTCCTAAAAAATAATAGGGACAACGACACAGAATAAGTGGATTTGTCCACTGGGATTTTAACCACAAGATAGATTTCCCCTTCACAATCCAATGAATCTAACACGCTAGTCCCTCGGACAGTGTGTTATACGGTAGAGTAGTTAGACACGCCACAGAGTTAATTAATTTAGTCTAAACGGATGCCTCGCACCGGGCTTATAAACCATCATCACATCCTGTTACCATGATAAAATAAGCTTAAATGAAAACATCCCTTAACTGGAAGTGATCTAGAGTTGACCTTAAGGATACTTACAGGGTGCTTGATTTAAATTACGTATTGGCCAGGTAAGAATAAGGTTGGTGGTCGCACTAAGTACTGTTATACACCACCTTCCATTCGGGGGATATTGGCTCACCCCTAACTCCTTTCCTAAACACCAATTAGGTAATTTAAAGATAGAGCCCTTTAAAGTACATTAGGTCATACACATATCCCTACCAGTTAAGATTTACTATCTCTAAAGAAGGAGTACGGTAATCTACTTGCGATGATTTTATATGATGCAGTTTATCCATTAACTATTGAATTTCTCTTAAACGAGGAGTAATGACTACTGAATATAGAACATATTACATAAAGCAAAATACAAGATCTTTGGCAAGTCATAAATGACTTCCTTCCCATTTTCTAAACACACTTGGTAATAAGATAAACATGATGAACACAGCGATACTAGTCAGGGTGTAAGTAGATAATTTGGTAACAAAGAAGAGCATTTCTGATAAGCGATATGGTAGTGACTTCACTTTCTACATGGAATAATTCTACGTATTCAAGTTATATATTATTTAGGCTTTTTGAAAAGGTTTTGATATATATAGGAAAATGAATTAGGTATTTTCATAAAGAGCACAAATTGAAATAGGAGGGTTAGGGTAAAATCATCAAAATAGAGTAAGATGGAGGGGTGAGTTTAAAAAATTAGTTATAGGGCAAGCCCTAGTTAATTTAAGGGTTTTGTGGTCAAGGAGGGGGTCTTAGCAAATTTCCATTTAGTAGAATTTAATTAATAGGATGAAAACTTCAAAAAAAAGATTCCCGGAGTTCTACACTACCTGTGAAAACGTGCAACCTCTTTTTTAAAACCGCAGAGCAATCCCTACAACTTTCATGTTGGTCACTTGTCCTGGGTCAGCCTCTAGGATGCTTATTTTTTATCTTGAAGGTTCTATTAATGGGATGCAAATAGCCAGTAATTAAATTCATTTTAAAAATAATCGGAGCGAAAAGTTTTGCAAATAAACGCAAAATGAAAGTACTCGAAAAATTAATACAGCTGCATTTCTACCGCTAGAATGCGGTAGAAATGCATAAAAAGATGAAATAAAAATTAAAGGGACTAAAAGTTTTACTCGCACATGGACGTTTCTGCTAGTACATGAAGTAAATCACACGGGTAACAACAAGAAGCTGGAATTCAAGTCAAGCAGGTGGAACCGTGCGTTTTACTCGCGCACGGGCGCTGTCGTTTATGCGTGAAAGGAACACAGTACCTGCAAATGTCTGAGCATTTTTAGGTTGGGAGCTGGATTTAGAATCACAATTAGAGCACCTGTTAAGCTTTTCCCAACTAAACTCGCCACATAATTAATAATATTCTACAATCGTTACCCATATTTAGTATCATTCTAATTTGCTCAAAAACTATAATTATAGTTTAGAAAATCTCACAACTCATGGATACTTCAACATCTGGATCAGATTTAAAAAACAATCAAATATACATCTCTACGAGCATAGACTTTAAAATGAACATAAGTAACAAAAGATAAAATAGAAAAACATTCATTTAGAAGAACAACTTAATATAAATCCTATAGAAACTTTCGCAAAGAGATAAAAAATTAGAAAATCAGGAGTTTAGATGATAAAATAAGTCCTAAGGAATCATTAGTGGTCTGGTTGATCCTCAGGTTCTCTTTGTTTCTTAAGAGCTAAAATTTTAGATTCCATCTCTGGAAAACGAGTGGTCACCTCCACTTACAAATCTTTAATACGAGTGTTCATCTCCACAACAAATTCTGCTCGAATTTCTTCTCATAATTGTTACACATTAATATGTTTACGCTCTGAATGTTTGGATCCGCGACCCATTTCAGGAATATAATCTGAATGATGTCCAAGTACTGTTGTGTAGGCTTCTTTTAGGGTCACTTATCTTCTCCCTTCTCTCTCATTTGTGTGTCATGATGCTCCAATAGCATCTTATCTGTTTCCTCCACAGTTTCTTCTTGCCATTCACTATGTTTCCCCTTGTGAGTTTTCGCCCACAACCTTATATAGAATGGAGACTCATCTTGTTCATTTGGATCTTTCCTCTACATATAGAAAATAATAAAATAGTAATTCTTAGTACAATTATGACTATTAAATTTAATAAACATTATAATTGTTAAATTCTAAGAGTTTCCACTCCATGTACTGTTCTTGCAATAGACTTTGATCCTACATGAGATTTCATTTTTGTTTGCTCCAATTTTGTTTATTGATCTCACTGATTCTCTATAGAAATAAATATGTAAGAAAAATATTGTATGATCAATACATATAATTTTTAAGTACTTAATGTATTTCATCCCTTGAATCAGGCACTGCGGCAATAATTATTTATCCAATCCCATTGAGCTGGATCAATGGCTTTAGGGAAATTTACATGCCTTTGTGCATCAGTATTCCTTTTCAGATAATAAGCAACATGTAAATGAAAATGCCAAATATTATAGTGTCGACGAAGTGTTGATATAAGATCACCATGAACATGAGATTCTTTTAGAATATTGAATTCAGTCTACAAAAATATAGAACAAAAAATTATGAATTCAAAATAGAAAAATATTTATAAAATTAAAAAACTATTTAAAATTTAAGACTTAAATAGAGGATATTAATTATTTTGCCGATAATATCAATAGGAATATCAGACCATTTCAAGAGGAGCATTTTTCCTTACATATCATCCACTTTTTTTCAAAAGCTCTTGAGCTCTATATCCAACTAATCTTCGAAGTTTTGCTAGAAGTTGCACATCCACCCTCTCTAGATTAGTTTGTCACCTCTTTGACCACTCAAGCCCAATGGTCTGACCATGTGTCCTTTTCTTAGTTACAATTAAACCTGTAATTAAACATATTTTGTGTTAACATGTTTCAAATATATCAAATTAAAAAAACATAAGGGATTTATACCACTATTAGAAGCATGCTCAAAGTCTTTTGGATTTGCAGGTACATGATCAACCTTAGTATATGTAGAAACATTTTCAACTACACTCTCAATAATTGTTTATTGATCTTCATTTATCAGACCTCGATCCGTAAGTAATGATATTACAGTTTTTGTTGGTCGTTGTCCAGAATATGATTCTATTTTTGTAAGTTAGGATATAACCTGAGAATTTGTGCCTATACTTGTAGTTTCAACTCGTGATTCCTTTTTTTATGCTGGTTGGAAGGTTCATAATTATGTTGAGTAAATGACTTAGTAAAGGAATGCATGCGCGTTGTAGTGGATCATGTATGTAAACTATTTGTAAGGCTTTCAACACAGGAAGCTTTAGCCTTACCACCAATATTTTTACTCTTCATTTTTTCAACTAAATTACCTAGAAAAAAGACAACAATTTAGTTTTAGTGTAAAAATTTAGAGTAAAGAATGTTTAAGCTCAACATAAGAGTAAAAAATGAGTAAGCTCAGACACATTTAAAGTCATCAAATTTATGAGTTGATGATGTGAACATAGACAATAACCTTTAAATGAGTATAAAATGCCATAAAAAATACAGCCACTATGAATCTATAATAACAATAAAAACTAAATTATCAAAAAGTAAGAATACCGTAGACACATTCATGGGATTATTTGCCACAGGAAAATAAAACATTAGATTATTATCAAGAACTAAGAAGCCTTGCATTTGCTTTTAAATGCCACAGGGAAACTGAACTTATTATAGCCACAACATTTGTATCCTTGTTTTGTCGTAGTGATCAAATGTACATTTTAAATATCACTTACATCTTCAAAGTCATCATTTTCATCATCTTAATTTTCTTCATTCAAAATTCTTCTCTGTCTGGATTGATCTTTTTTCTCAATAGTTATAGCCGCAAAGTTCGTTGTTAAGAAAGCATAAGGTTATCATTATCTATATTATTATCAAGCATCGATCCTGACAACATTTGTATCATACAACTTAATTTCATCCTTAGTGACTTCTTCAAATCCCTTGGTTGGAATGTCATAAAAGTGACGTGGAACTATCTTTATGATCACTAGCCAATCTTGACTTTTATTATCAGGCACGTAATACACTTGTTCAACATCGCAGGCTAGAACATAAGTTTCATTACTTCTCAAAATATGTTTTATAGTAATAGAAATAAGTCCATTATTTTCCAACTTATATCCTCTACCTTCATTGTACGTATCCCACCATTCACATTTAAATAAAATAATTTTTTGCCCAACACCATATTCAAAATTATGAATATCTTTTAGAACACCATAATATTCCCTGCAACCTTATTTAACATCTCCTTTAATAAAAAGACCACTATTTTGAGTTTTGCGTCTGATTTCACATTCATAAGTGTGAAATCTAAAACCATTAATAGTATAACAATAATATTGTGTTGCCCCTTATCTCGGACCGCTGGCTAACTGCAAAAATTCCTTGCTAACTCTTGAATCTCCCTCATAATATAATTTGGATATCTGTTGAAAAAGAAATGTATTCACAATCATGGAGAGTAAAAATAGGTAGATTCTTTAAAAATTAGATCTTACTTACCTGTGACTCAAACCATCTAACAAATGTTTTCTCATGTCTTCTTCCAATATTTTTAGAGTCTACATTGTGAAGCTCTAGATGATGTTTCCTATTAATTAAATGTTTAATGAATTAGTTAAATAAGATAAAGATAATACAACTATAGAGAGTAATAATGTGAATCTCACTCTATAAATGGTTCTACTTCTGGACAAATTCTTATTATGTAGAGTTGAGCCTGATGCCAATCTTCATATCTGAGATCTTTTTTTATTCCTTTACCTAATGGCCTCCTAATTTTTTGAAAAATGAACAATCTTGAATCTTGCTCAAAATCTCCTTCATCATTTCTATCTTATCGATTATGCTTTGTCTCAACTTTATTTATATATTGAGAACAAAATGTCAAACACTCGTGTACTATGAAAGTGAGGGTAAGATATATCTTAACTCTAGAGGGGGGGTGAATAGAGTATTTTAAAGTAAATTTACAATTTAAAAATACACAGCAGTAAAGGCTTAATTTATGTATAGGTGTAAGGTGCTTTGATGTAGAAAATAAAACTAAAGCAGTAAAGAATAAAAACCACAGCACACCGCAAAGAATATCCACAAGAAACCAGAAGACACAAGGAACTATAGTGGTTCCCCAAAAACCTGGGTACATCCACTCTTCTACCACCATTGGTAGGAATCCACTACAGGATGGGTTGATCAGGTGTCCTGGGCACCAATGAGCTTTTGATTAGGTGCTCAAAAACCACACTAGATTTTTTGATCAGGTGTCTTGCCACCACTGAGTTTTGACAAGGCTCTCAGAACCAGAATCAAGACTTTTGAAGGGAGTTTTGATAACCCTTTTACAGTAGGAAAAGAAAAAGAAAGAGGTGAAGATGTCTTCTCTGTCTCAGTCACTGAGAGAAGACTTTTGTGGATTGATTTTGTTGTCAAAGCTCCCCCTGAGAAAGATGAGAGCTTTGCTAGGGTGATAGGTCTTCAGAAGCTTCAGATCTCAAGAAGAAGATGGTTTCAGCAGAGGCTGAAATATGAATTGTCTGGAGTCCTTGATGTTGAAGCTATGATCATTTTTTAGTATGCCAACTAATTCTCCAGGATTGATCACTTGATTTTTGAATTGATCTCACTATCCTGTGAATCTGTACTGAGAATTTCTTGTTGTAGATAGTCTATTCTTGTGTAGTCTCTTGTTGTTGTAACTCTCAAACTGGAGAAGAAAAAATGATTTATTCTTTGAAGATCCTCTATCCAAGATAGCCGTTAGCCGTCAATAAATGCCTTCCATAAATGTTTTGTCTTCTAGAGGAAAGTACAATAAACATTCTCTGATAAATCCCTTGAAACTTGCTCCAGAATAAATGAAAACGGCTAGCAGAGCTCTTGAAATAAATGCTGAGAGAATTTAAAAATCATTCCAAAAGGTGACTGAATTTGAATCCTCAAAGTCATCGATCTCTCAGGAAAAACGTCGATCTGAGCTCTACGATCGTCGACCTGAGCTCAGAGATTGAAATGATCATCAGACAGAAAACGTTGACCTGAGCTCAAAGATCGTCGACCGGAGCTCAGCGACCTGAAGAATAAGCTGAAGACAGATCGTCGATCTGAGCTCAAAGATCGTCGACCGGAGCTCAACGATTTAGCAGAGCTGAGCTCAGAGAGCGTCGAACGGAGTTCGACGTTTCGTCGACCTGAGCTCGACGATAATTGTCTTTGCCTCAACTCTAAGTCTGAATCCTTGAATGGTCCTAGGGGCAGCTTCAAACCTAAGTTCTAAGCCCTAGACACATTCTAACTTGACCTTTTCAACTATACAACTAGGTCAAACTGATTTCCTAAAAACATAGTGATCCTTGCCCAAATTAGTAATAGGGTGTTCCAACAATCTCCCCCTATTTGGGTTAGGATTACTATTTACCGAACTCAGTAATAAATACAAAAACATCTTACAAAACAACAACAAAAAATCTAACACAAAAGAGCAGATCATGAAACATAGCAGCAAATAGATGGAATATCAGCAAATGTTCAAGATGAGTATACTGACTGCTTACAAATATCATTTCCTTTCACTTCCCTTCTTAAATAAGATTTCCCTATTGGGATTTAAAGCTTCTTTCTTTGATCTTCTATCATCCTCTACACCTAAGGAGGTTTGAGATTTTGGCCTGGGAACCACAGCCTCAGGATGCAGTTTCATGTAGTCCACTGGGTCAAAGAATTTTCTTGATGCATACCTTTCCAGTTTTGCCTTTCTTTGATCTGACAAAGTAATAATGTTGGAAGTGTATTTCCCTTGTTCTCTGGCCTTCTTCAGCTGATCTAAAGCAGCAAGTTTTTTCATCCTAGCAGTCCACGATAATGGATTGTTCTCTGGATCTTCAAAAGGAACTGCAGTCTCATATCTATTGACAGTTTCTGAAGCAGTAGGGGTTCTTATGTCAACCATTTCTCTGAGTTTATAGGGGAAAGGACCTTGAGTTGAGTCCATGTGACTTTGTCCTTCCCTTACTTGAAATCTGTGTCCTCTTTGATTTCCTCTATAATGTCCCCTTCTGGACTGATAACCCCTTTGATACTGCCCCCTGGGATGATATCCTTGAGAGGATTGGGAGTAACTTTGCTTTGGAGCTGAGGTTAGAGAAGCTGAGCCTCCACCTGATCCTGAATCTTGAGGAGGAGGAGGAGGAGGAGGCTGAAATTGGGATGAACCTTTCTCATACTTATCAAACTTTCTTTTCTTCTTCATGGCCTTTAGTTGATTTTTAGAATATTGCATCCATGGTTCAGTAATTTGGCAATCATGCAGAATATAGTAGGGTATATCATTAGCATCCTTGGCCTTAGTAGGAGGGACTTTCATCATGGCCTTGCTTCTGGCCTTCCTTTTCTTTGCAATAGTACTAGAAGAGTCATCAGAGTCAGTGTGAAACTGATCACTTTTTGAGCTCTGAGGTCTATCATACAGATCATCAATGCTTTTGATGCTCTTTTCTTATTGTTTTAATTATTCAGAAGTAAGAGCAGGAGCAGCAACAGCAGCAATAGGAGTAGAAGTAATTTGAGCAGCAGGTTCAGGTTCTTCCAGATAAGCAGAGAGTTCATCAGCAACAACAGACAACATTTCAATATCAGAAAATCCAATAGGTGTAACAGCAGTAGCAACAGCAGCAGCAGTAAAAATTGAAGCAACAACATCCTCAGCCTTGAAAGAGTTTATATAAGATGCAATTAGCCTAGGATCACATTCTAAAAAAGGCACAATAGCCTTAGTAAGGTCTTCAACTTGTAGAACTGGCAGAGAATTGAAGTATACAGAATCAAAAACTGTCAGCAGGCTCTGAAGATCTACTGCAAAGACTGGAGCAGGTTCTGAAATTTCAGCAGCCTCAGGCAAAACCAGAGCTTCATTTGGATCTCCCCCTGCCTGGATTCAGTGAAAACTGGATCAAGGCACCCAGAAGAAGGGATTGCCTGAGAGGAGATGAAGGTAGATAGCCTGGTATACTGATCCTAAACATTTTTCAGAAGTGGAGCCAAGGTGGTCTCCAGCAATGAGGTTTGCCTGGGGGCTAGCAGCTCATACAGCCTGTCTGCCAAAGCTGAAAGATCTACATGCTCAAGAGGGGCTTGGGTAGAGGTAGGAGTTGATGTAGCTCGAATGAAGTTGGCTGGGACTGATGAGATGCATGGTGTGGATGCAGGAGGTATAGGGATGGATGGATCAGTAGAAGGATTTGTTGAGAATGATGTGACTGAAGTAGAGATGGATGATATGGGAGAGGTAAAGGATAGGGTGAAGGATGATTGAGAAAGTATGTCCTGAAGAAGTTATTGGTAGGAAGATGTAGAAGGAATTTCAGGAGGAGTAGGAGCAGAATCATCCATGAAGGAGTCATCTAGAATATTAAATGATGTAGTGGTGACAGGTGGATAGTAGTGCAAGGGATGGAATGATTGTGAGGTAGAGGCTGGAGGAGGTGAAATGGGTGATGAGATTGTAATGGGGGAAGATATGGCTATGTTTGAGATGAGTGGTGAGGTTGAGATGACTAGGGCAGAGACAGCTAGAGGAGGAGGAGAAGCAGGCAAATCTTCTGCTGGCGCAGAGACCTGAGGAGGAGTGACTAAGGCAGTCCTTATGCCTGAAGCAGGTGTTGCTGCAGCAGCCCTATTGGGGTTTATGATCTGCCTGTCCCACCTGCTGAAGAGGGCACAGGTGAGCCTTTTTGATGCATTGATGTGCATCCCACTTGAAACCAACAGATCAGGGCACCTGTGATGTAGGTAAACCCCTATAATCCTCCCAAAACTGACACAGCTTTTGCTAACTTTCTTTTTGATCAAATTAAAGAAGATCGATCCCCAATCAAAATGTTTCTTATCAACTAAGGCTCCTATTAGGCATAACTGATACCTTGAGATTGTATCATGGGCGGAGTGCTTTGCCAGAAGCACTTTTCCAACAACATCAGCCAAGAATTGAAATTCAATAGATAAATTCTTTTTCAACAGTTTATTAGGGTTCACAGCAGAGTGACCCATTCGATCTAACAAAGAATCATATTCCTCTCCAGACAAATCGATGGAATCATTCCCAGTACTTAATGCGAATACATCTGTCAAAAGAGCGGGGGACATTGGTACCTGAGTTCCATTGATGGTCCCGACTATAAAACTTTCACTTTCGCAGGTGGCAGTATAAACCCATTCTTTTACTTCATCTGCTGCAATCTTTATTCTTGTTGTCATCAACTAGACTAACTGCTGTTCGCGGAACAAGTTCAGAATATCCTTGAATCGCTGATCGCTCCCATCGAAGGAGTTCATATCAATGTCAAAGCCTGTATCAAATTTCATTTTGGAGAGGGCGGCGACCGACATTGCCATCTATACCTGCAAAGATTCAACAAACACGACCAAGTGTAGAGAGTTTGGAGGGAAAGAGAAAAATTTGCAGAGAGTATGAAAGCGTAAATGACGAGCGGCGGCCGAAAAAATGATTTTATATTAGGGTTCGACGCGAAAAAGGAAGGATCGTCGATCTCCGTTCGACGATCAGGACTCCTGATGGAAGCTGAAAGGTCTTCAATATCGTAGATCTCAGTTCGACGATCTAGAGAGAACGTCGATCTCAGTTCGACGATCGAAGGCCTGAAAGAGATAGTATGCAACTATCTGACACGCTCTGAACTCAGGTCGACGTTTTGGGAAAACGTCGATCTCCGTTTGATGTTTCTCGGGAAAACATCAATCTCCGTTCGACGCATTCTGAGGAAAATGTCGAGCGCAGTTCAGAGACAGAAACTATCCTACAGACACAAAAAGAGATGAGTTTTTAGCCTAATCTTGGTCTGTTTTTAGCTTTTCAAAATCTTGTAATTTATTTTAGGCTTCCTCCATCTAACATGCCTAACTGATTGAGGAAGAAGTTGTGTTTCTTTTCATCCAAAGGCTTGGTGAAAATATCTCCCCTTTGCAAATCAGTTGGGATATATTGAAGTTCAATTTTATTTTTCTCAACATTATCCCTTAGAAAATGATGCCTAATTTCTATGTGTTTTGTCCTACTATGGAGGACTGGATTTTGTGCAATGGAAATAGCACTGGTGTTGTCACAAAATATTTTAGACTTCTCTAAGTCGTAACCATAGTCTAGGAGTTGGTTTTGTATCCACAATATTTGTGAACAACAACTGCCTGCAACCATATATTCAGCTTCAGCAGTTGAGGTTGACACATATGTTTGTTTCTTACAATACCATGAGACAAGACTATCACCAAGAAACTGACAAGTTCCACTGGTGCTTTTCCTGTCAATTCTGCATCCAGCATAATCAGCATCTGAAAATCCAGTTAATTCAAATGCTGAATCTTTTGGATACCAGAGTCCTAGATTTGGACAGCTTTTAACATACCTAAGAATCCTCTTTACTAAGGTTAAGTGTGACTCTCTAGGGCTAACTTGAAATCTAGCACATATACATGTAGCAAACATTATGTCAGGCCTACTAGCTGTAAGGTACAATAGAGAGCGAATCATTGCTCTATATGTTGTCTGATCAACTAGTTTCCCATGTTCATCAGCATCCAATACAGCATTGGTAGGCATGGGTGTTTTCATGCATGATGCATCAGACATACCAAATTTCTTAACAAGTTCTTTTGCATACTTGATTTGAGAAATAAATATGCCTTCAGCATGTTGTTTGACTTGCAATCCTAAGAAGAAGGATAGCTCACCCATGCTACTCATTTCAAATTTAGAGTGCATAAGCTTGGAAAACTTTTTGCACAAGTTTGAATAAGTAGAACCAAATATAATATCATCTACATAAATTTATACTAGTAGGGTATTGGACTTATGGGTTCTAATAAAAAGAGTTTGGTCTACTCTCCCCCTAATAAAATCATTTTCTAGAAGAAAGCATGATAGGGTCTAAAAAACCTTGCTCTAGGAGCTAGCTTTAGACCATATAATGCTTTATGCAGTTTAAAAACATAATCAGGATGAGTTGGAGAGACAAAACCTTGGGGTTGTCTGACATATACTTCTTCTTTGATCTCCCCATTGAGAAAAGCACTCTTCACATCCATTTGGTAGACTGTGAATCCCTTGTGAGCAGCATAAGCCAGGAAGATTCTTATGGCCTCTAACCTTGCAACAGGTGCAAAGGTCTGGTCATAGTCTATCCCCTCTTCTTGAGAGTATCCTTGAGCAACTGCCTTCCCTTGTTCCTTACAATAATTCCTTGATCATCTAATTTGTTTCTGAACACCCATTTTTTTCAACAATGGAATGATCCTTTGGCTTAGGCACTAGTTCCTAGACTTTGTTTCTTTCAAATTGATGCAATTCCTCTTGCATTGCAATGATCCAATGTGGATCTTTCTCTGCATCTTGAATGGATTGAGGTTCAATTTGAGACAGAAATCAAGTGTTCATCAGGTTTTGGTTGACCTGATTTCTAGTTTGCACACCAGCTGAGATGTTTCCAATCACTTGGGAGATTAGATGATCTCTTGATGTTACTAAATCAACAGGTGGTGTTGATTGTTCACCAACCTGTGTTGTTGTTTCCTCTTGTGGAACAGCAACTGGCTCTTCAAGAAGATTAGCAGCTTCCTCATCTTCACTACTTTCATCCTTTTGAGTAACTTGTAATCTGTCCAAGTCTTCAGCTAGAGAATGTACCTGCAATTGTTCTATGGTAGAAGCATTCTTCTCCTTGAAAGACATATTAGTTTCATCAAAAGAAATATGAACAGATTCTTCTATTTTTAGAGTAGTTTTATTATAAACCCTATAAGCTTTATTGATCATGGAGTATCCCAGAAACAATCCTTCATCAGCTTTTGCTTGAAATATTGCTATATATCTCTTGTCATTGTTGTGAATATAACAAATGCAACCAAAGATTTTAAAATGGTCTACTTTAGGTTTCTTCCCTTTGAGCAATTCATAGGGAGTGTTGCCCTTCAGTTTATGTATTAGACTTCTATTCAACACATAATTGGAGGTGTTCACTGCCTCAGCCCAAAAGGACAGAGGAAGGTGAGCATCTTTCAATAATGTAGTTGTAGATTCAATTAGGGTTCCATTTTTCCTTTCTGCTACCCCATATTATTGAGGAGTTCTAGGAGCTGAGAATGTATGCCTGATCCCTTCACTCTGACAGAAATCTTGCATAAGAAGAGAATCAAACTCTGTCCCATGATCACTTCTGATCAGGGCAATGTGAGTGTTGAACTCAATCCTTATGCATTTGAGAAACTCTATCAAACACTTGAAGTTATCAGACCTCTTCCTCAGAAAGAACACCCATGTGAATCTTGAGAAGTCATCTACAACAACTAAAGTGTAGGATTTCCCTCCTAGGCTTTGTACTGTAATGGGTCCAAAAAGATCCATGTGTAACAGATACAAAATCCTAGGTGAGTCACACTTGTTAAGTGATTTAAAACTATTTTTAGTTTGCTTGCCTAATTGAGAGGCCTTGCAAAGTCCTTCCTTCTTGTAGGGGCCAGAAGGTAGTCCTCTAACAAGGTTGTCCTTGGATAGCCTAGCAATGGTTCTAAGGTTAATATGTCCTAGTCTCTTATGCCATAGAATATTAGGTCTAGATATGGAATTGAACAGGCAAATATCTACTTTAGATGAATGAAAATCTACTAAGTAAATGTTACCTCTTCTGTTACCTGTCAATACAGTTGTGTTGTCCTCTGACTTGACCTTGCATATAGCTTTGTTGAAAGTCACTTGATATCCTTCATCACACAATTGACTGATACTTATCAGGTTGTGCTTGAGTCCTTCAACACAAGCTACTTTCTTGAAGGTGACTGTTCAAATTTGGACTGCACCATATCCTTTTGTTGTTCCAAAGTTTGAATCACCAAAGATTACTTTGGGTCCAAGCTTGGTTTTAAAGGATGTGAAGTTGTCCTTGTTCCCTGTCATGTGCTTTGAGCACCCACTATCCAGATACCATGGCTGGTTTGATGTTGGATAGGTCTTCATCTGCACATAAACAGCTTATATGTTTTTGACCCAGTTTACCTTGGGCCTAGGTTGATATCCCTTAAATTCAGAAATGAAAGACATCCCAGGTTGACTCTTATAACCTTCAGGATGGTATCTCCTAGGAGGTACTATCCACTCAGCATAGGGGTTGAAACCTTGGGATGTAGGACTTCTAGGATTGAATCCAGATGTACCTTTGAAGGATTGTTCAAAATCATGATCTTTGTTCGACGATCGTCGAGCTGAGGTCGACGATCTTGGGTCAGATCGTCAATATCTGTTCGAAGATCGACTAAGGTCGACGATCGTTTCTTGGATCGTCGAGCGCCGTTCGACGATCGTCGAGCTCTGTTCGACGCATTCTGTTGGACTATATTTTTCTTTGGCAAATCTGCAATCTTCCTAGCTACCTCTACATCTTCCTTCCCTTTATCAGAGATAAATTTGATTGGAGTTGTCAGAACTATAGGCTGGCTGGATGAAGCTCCAAAGCCCAGTGTACTATTAAGTCTAGAGTTCACTGTGCTTGTGATATCCATCAGTTTGATACTCCTCCCATTAAGTGATTCTTCAAACTGCTTGGCCTTGGATAGTACACTCTTCAGTGAAGCTATCTCCTCCCTATAGCATTCTAACTCTTTAGAAAGTTTGAGGTTCTCTGATTTTAAAGTGCTATACTCAGACAGTTGTTTTCTGAGGGAAGTGATTTCCTTCTCAGACTCCAACAGATCTAGGCATAGTACTTTAAACTCATGTTTAAAGTCCTCAGAACTGAAATCAAATGAATTGATTACCTGATCTTCTTCTAGTTGAGCTTCTGAATCTGTTTCTGACTCTTCTGCTTCTGAATCTGTTTGAGAGGCATTGATAGCCATCATGCAAAATTCCTTTTCATCAGCATCATCCTCATCATCACTGGAGTTGGATGAGGATTCAGAGTCCTCTTCAGTTTCACTCCATGTCTCAGCAACAAATCCCTTCATTGTGTGTGTGTTCTTGCTGTAGGAGGGTTTGTCTGAGGTGTTCTTCTTGAAGACTTTCTCCTTTCTTCTTTCCCTTATATATTTCTTGTCCTTGTTTTTGTTTTCTGGACAGTCAGGCACAATATGGCCTGGTTTCCTACAACCAAAACATATAATTTTTTTATTGTTATTTGATTTATCATACCTTGGCTTATCATGTCCCTTGTATGATCTCTTTCTGAAGTCTTTTCTGGCAATTTTGTAGAATCTTTTGGCCAGTAGACTTAGGAGCTCATCATTTCCTGTAGCTTTATCTTCAGGCTCCTCTTCTGTAGCTTTGAAGGCTATGGTCTTCTCTTTTCTGATGACTGGAGAAGTAGTCTTTTGTTCTTCTTCTCTATTTTTAATGAGCAGCTCATAAGATTTGAGCTTGCCCAGGAGAGCTTCAGTGGTAATCTCATTTAGACTTCTGCCATCTTTGATTGGCCAGATTCTTGAATCCCAAGTGCTGGGGAAGTACATTAGGATTTTGTCATTCAGCTCAGTCAATGAGATTTCTTTATCTAGAGTCTTTAACTCATTGACAATCAGACTTAGTCTATTGTACATGTCAGCCTCTGATTCAGCTTCTCCCTTTTTGGAATACTCATATTGGCTTATAAGATGGGATCTCCTGTCTTTCCTTTCATCAGCAGATCCTGAGATAATTTCAGAGAGCTTGTCCCAAATTCCTTTGAATGAGTTGTATTCAGCTACCTTCTGAAATATCTCATCAGACATTGTCTGAGCTAAGATGTTCATGGCCTTGGCATCTGCAGTCTTCCACTTCTTTATTTCAGCATCTGTTCCTGAAGGAGGTGGAACATCATTTGTACTTGAGCTTGCTGGTGGACTTGGGCACACTGTCAAAATAGAATTAAATATGTCTTCATCAATAGAATTCATATATAGTCTAATCCTTGCTTTCCAAAGTGCAAACTTGGATAGATTGCACACTGGAGGCCTGGTGCTTACATAATCTTTGTTCTGTGCCATGTCTTTATATAAAATTAAATATAATGAAAATAACCCTCTTAAAAGATTGATCTTATCAAGGATCTTTTGGTTCAGGTGTTAGCCTGTATGAACAACCAACCTCCCTCTGATACCAATTGAAAGTGAGGGTAAGATCTATCTTAACTCTAGAGGGGGGTGGGGGGGGGGGTGAATACAGTATTTTAAAGTAAATTTACAATTTAAAAATGCACAGCAGTAAAGGCTTAATTTATGTATAGGTGTAAGGTGATTTGATGTAGAAAATAAAACTAAAGCAGTAAAGAATAAAAACCACAGCACACAGCAAAGAATATCCACAAGAAACCAGTAGACACAAGGAACTATAGTGTTCCACAAAAACCTGGGTACATCCACTCTTCTACCACCCTTGGTAGGATTCCACTGCAGGATGGGTTGATCAGGTGTCCTGGGCACCAATGAGCTTTTGATAAGGTGCTCAAAAACACACTAGATTTTTTAATCAGGTGTCTTGCCACCACTGAGTTTTGACAAGGCTCTCAGAAACAGAATCAAGACTTTTGAAGGTAGTTTTGATAACCATTTTACAACAGGAAAAGAAAAAGAAAGAGGTGAAGATGTCTTCTCTGTCTCAGTCACTGAGAGAAGACTTTTATAGATTGATTTTGTTGTCAAAGCTCCCCCTGAGAAAGATGAGAGCTTTTCTAGGGTGATAGGTCTTCAGAAGCTTCAGATCTCCAGCAGAAGATGGTTTCAGCAGAGGCTGAAATATGAATTGTCTAGTGTCCTTGATGTTGAAACTATGATCACTTTTTAGTATGCCAACTAATTCTCCAGGATTGATCACTTGATTTTTGAATTGATCTCACTATCTGGTGAATCTGTACTGAGCATTTCTTGTTGTAGATAGTCTATTCTTGTGTAGTCTCTTGTTGTTGTAACTCTCAGACTGGAGAAGAAAAAATGATTTATTCTCTGAAGATCCTCTATCCAAGATAGCCGTTAGCCGTCAATAAATGCCTTCCATAAATGTTTTGTCTTCTAGAGGAAAGTCCAATAAACATTCTCTGATAAATCCCTTGAAACTTGCTCCAGAATAAATGAAAACGGCTAGCAGATATCTTGAAATAAATGCTGAGAGAATTTGAAAATCATTCCAAAAGTTGACTGAATTTGAGTCCTCAAAGTCGTCGATCTCTCAGGAAAAACGTCGATCTGAGCTCTACGATCGTCGACCTGAGCTCAGAGATTGAAATGATCATCAGACAGAAAATGTCGACTTGAGCTCGAAGATCGTCGACCAGAGCTCAGCGACCTGAAGAATAAGCTGAAGACAGATCGTCGATCTGAGCTCGAAGATCGTCGACCGGAGCTCAACGATTTAGCAGAGCTGAGCTCAGAGAGCGTCGAACGGAGTTCGACGTTTCGTCGACCTAAGCTCGACGATAATTGTCTTTGCCTCAGCTCTAAGTCTGAATCCTTGAATGGTCCTGGGGGCAGCTTCAAACCTAAGTTCTAATCCCTAGACACATTCTAACTTGACCTTTTCAACTATACAACTAGGTCAAACTGATTTCCTAAAAACATAGTGATCCTTGCCCAAATTAGTAATAGGGTGTTCCAACATACTAGGTTTTCTTTTGCCATTGAACCTTCTGGCGTTCTTTGTTTCACACGAAGGGTTTGAGTGTACGTAAATATTTGTGGAATTCAATTATTTTAAATGGCATTATATGACAAAGTAAAAAAAATATTAATAGACATACCTTTTAATTAGATACATCAATCGATATTATACAGGGACAACAACTCTTGCTTCTCATGCAAGTTGAATTGGTAAGTGCATCATGATTGTGAAAAATGAAGGAGGAAATATTCTCTCGAGTTTGCAAAGTGTGATTGAAATATTTTTCTCAAGTTTACCCAATACCTTAATACTGAGTGTTTTTGACCTTAACTCCTTAAAAAGGCACTTAATTCAACCAGTGGGTCATAAAACTCTTTGCGAACAATGCCACGAAAAGCAGGAGCACGTTGATCTAATCTGAAAACATGACAATCGTTAGCTTTCATTCGTGAAAGTTTACCGTCTTTAGCATTTACACACCTCTTAATATTTGAAGAATGCCCATCTGGAACTTTAAAATTCTCGAAGAAGTTGCATATTGCCCTTCGTTCGACCAATGTAAATTAATAACATGCTTGTGGCAAGACATAATGATCATTTTTTTCTATCGTATGTAATTTAGATCTCAATCCCATTTCCTTAAGGTCAAGCCTAGAATTTAAATCATCTTTTGTCTTCCCATCAATGTTCAACAAAGTACCCAATATATTATCAGTAATATTTTTTATAATATGCATGTAATCTTGAAAATGACGTATCTCAAGTGTTTTCCAATATGGTAATTGAAAAAAATACTTAACTTCTTCCAATTGTATAGAAGAGTAGTTTCATTCATCCTCCTTTTCTTTGGAAACATTCAAAAAATCACATTGTCATATTCTTTTATCTGGTCTAAAATTTCATCCCCTAATAGGACCTTTGGTATTAATCGAAGTTCTACTATTACATCAAAAGACTTCTTATCTTTTCTCCATCTATGATTTGGATCCAAAATATGTTTGTTTCCCATATAACACATCTTAGACCCATTTTTTAGTCAAAAATATCATGTGTCCTTATTACAACACGGACAAGCAAGCTTACCCTTTGTGCTCTAACCAGAGATGTTAGCATAAGCTGGAAAATCATTTACCGTCCACAATATAGCATCATGCATGTTAAAAATGCACTTACTATAGGCATCAAAAGTGCAAACCCCAACTTCACATAAAAATTTTTAACTCATCAATCAAAGGCTTCAAATATACATCTATATAATTCCCAGGTTGTCCAGGGCAGAGAATAATCAATAATATGATAAAATTAGGAGTTTTCATGCATAACCATGGTGGCATATTATAAGGTACTCAAACAATTGTCCATACACTGTAATTTTTACTCATAAGACCAAAAGGATTAAAGCCATCACTTACAAAACCAAGTCTAACATTGCGTGTATTAGACGAAAATTCTGAGTGCTTCTCATCAAATGATTTCCAAGAAAAAGCAACAGCTGGATGTCATAAATTACCATCATCATGATGTTTTTCTTTATGCCGTCTCATATCCTCGGTCGTCCTAGAACACATATATAATCGTTGAAGTCTAGGTATCAACGGAAAGTGTCTAAGAACCTTATTTGGTATATTTTTATGGTTCCTTGACAACATATCACTTTCTGTATTACTGTTAATCTTGCTCGATTGCCACCTGAACATACCATAAGTTGGAAACTTTCAAGATCTGCAAACTTATCACGGTAGAGAATCCAATCATTCAAGCAAGCATCTATTTTCTTACACTCCATTATAAGATCTTGTATGTAGTTGTTTGCTTCATAAAAATTACTTGGTAGTTTTTCACTACAAGGAATTGCTCTTTTTAAAAATTTAAGTAATTCAGTAAAAGACTGGTCAGTCCATCTGTAATCATATTTGAGTGCCAGTAAAGTAACCATAAATTGAAATTTTGAATATTCTTTGCAGCCCGGATATAATTCTTGTTCAACGTCATTTAACAAATCATTAAATTTTCTTGCTGTTTCATTTGTTTCTCATGATCTCGTTCTTCTCCGATCTCATTCATATTGTTAAAACCAGAATTAAAATCATTTTGCAGTTCATGTATATCATCATGCTCTAAAATCTCATCTTCGTCCAATGTAAAAACATCATCATTGCTCTCAACAGTTGGTTTAATATTATAATAATCCTCACGGTGACTTGACCACCATCTATATGTCTTTATAATTCCATTGAGAATAAGATGCACAAACACAATCTCTCAAGTGTGTAAATTATTATTTCAACATCTATAATAAGGGCAACAAATCTTGTTTCCTCTAGCTGAATGAGTGAAAGAAAAATCAAGAAAAGAATTCACTCCGTTTATGTATAATGGTTGTCTTCGATCACTGATATCCATCCAACTTTTATCCACTTAACTATACATCAATAAATAAATAAATAAAATTGCTTTAACAAGAAATTAACATGTTAACATTAAATAACCAATAAAGAACAACCAAAGATAAGATCAAATCAGGTTGAATCGCTCCAAAACATTTTGAAGGGCTCATTTGCTCCCATCTTTCTATGGCTATATGAATTTTTCCTATAGCATCATATAAAGTATGAAATTATCAAATTACATTTAAACAAACGATGATCAGCTCTTTTCGTGTGCATAAATATAAGATGCTTAATATTTTTTCAAATTCAAAAGTGGATGTTGTTGGTAACTATAAATATTTTTGTTTTTCTACATCCAAATTACTATTATGGTGTTATTAACTAAAATATCCATTAGGGTTGGGTCACGACAACATTGGGGTTTTCTTGATGTATTTTATTTAAATATATCCGTCTTTTCTGTTATCATTATATTGTCTGGGTTTACTATTTGCTTCTTACATTAAAATTATGTAATAGTTAAACGCATTCTTTAAATTTTTCCTATGATATATATGAATTCCTCTGTTATATAGGATGTAAGTTGATAATCAAAAACATTCTAACCTTTTGATATTATTGTTAGCAGAGGAGGAACTGAAGATTTGTAATAGGAAGATGAGCGATAGATAATTAATAAATAGCAACAAAGCGGATCGAGCTATAACTTTATAAACGAGTGAATTTGGTAGATGCGGTCATTATAGGATGAGGAGATGGAGTTAATTATTTATAACAATAGGTCGGCATAATTAACCTTTCACTATGGGATAATATTATCTGCTAGGATTTTACAATAGTAATAAATTCCAAGTCTGTACAGAATTATCTGATAACTATTTAGTGGTATTATGATGGACCTAACAGACTATTAATATTATTGCTACCAAAAATGTGAATATTCATTTTAATAATTATAAAGTGTGTAATTATTACTTAATGATTACTTCAGATAAATGCTAGTAATTACTTGGAAGTTAATACTATTAATACAATAGTAATTAATGAATTACATTCATGATAGGGTAGCAATGAAGGAAAAAATGCCCAAATTTTATAAGATGGAGAAAAACTTGGACAGGAATATGAGCAGCGGGGGCTTTGAGTGGTGGCCGACAGATGTAGGAGATGCGTGAATGAGGTGCGAGGTGCTAGGGTTTCCTGTAAAAGGATCAACAGCGACAGGTGTACTGGACGAGGAGCAACAGAAGCGAGGGCTTCGAGTGGTGGATAGAGTCGACGAGTTTTGTAAGGTGGACGTCGGTGCAGGGGAGTCGAACGGGATGCGCGGGAGCTGTGAAGGTTTTCTGACCGAAAATGAAATGGGTTATGATGGATTTCTGTGTTGTTCATTTTGATGAGGTAGTGGTTTTATTTTGGGTGCGGGTTAGGGTAGGAGAAGTTATGGGATCTGATGTTAATTGAAGTTACTGAGATTGTGGATCTCATGATGTCCCAGTACTCCCAGATGCAGTCATGCTCCCCAAAAATAACACTTCATCCTCATTTGCAGGCAGCTTCTTTGTCCACTTCCTCACCGTCTTGCCCCCATAAATTCAATTTATATAACATCAATCTATCTGTGGAAGATCTCTCCAAGAAAACTCATGGTTGACTAAAATTAAATGTCAAAAAATTGGATGATGTTAGTGGTCGGATGCTAGATAAAACTCAAGATCTTCATCTTTGGATTGTTTTTTTGGTCTCAAAAAAAATTTGGGGTACAAATAGCATCTTGCAGTACAATTATAATTTCAAGATTTAAAAATAGTCAAGAGCTACAAATAATCAGATATGATCTGCGAATATATATATATATATATCAACACCCATGAAATATTAGATAAGTAATAAAAAAATAATAAGTGGGGAAAATAAAACCTATTATATATGTTTTTATAAGTATAAAAAATTGAGTATAATTAAGAAGAAATATCAAATTGTTATAATTTTCGGTCACTCAAAGTTGATGGCGTGCAGAGACAGGACTTGTGCAGGTGCAACTGGCACATCGATGCTCCCTTCGTCGGCTTGTCGTTGTAATTGTTCGACCGTAACCTAAATTGCGACAAAGTCAAAATTTTGTGCTTGCGAAATTAAAAGTTGAATTGTATATTAATGATATATTTTTTAATTATAGACATGCTAACTTTCTAAAAAAGTTGGATAAATAAATATTTTGTCTATAATTATTTTGGTTATTAAGTAAATTATTTTGTAACAAAAAACATTTTTTCAATTAAAAATGTGTTAGAGTGACAAATATATATTTTGCAACTAAAAACATCCATTTAGTGACGAAATATATTTAATAACAAAATATCTGTCACTAAAGACATACATTTAGTGACCGAACTTTAATTTTTTCACTATAGTCGTTTCTTTAGTGAATGAACGTTAATTTTGTTAGTAAAGACATCTCTTTAGTGATCAAGATTACTTTCGTCACTAAAGACAAAATCTTTACTGACCAAACTTATTTTTGTCACTAAAGTCATGCCTTTGGTGACGAAGTATATTTCATAACTAAAATTTGGTCACTAAAACCAAATTTTCTTGTTGTGGGCCGATGAGGGTAAATGTGAGGAGGTTATGGAGAATACGTAAGGCGGGGAAAATTCAGTGCCCTACATTTTGATTTCTTCGAAGTGTAGGGGACGATGTCATTGCTGATTCTAAACCAAAAAGTAAGGAGTTTGAAATTCGAAGAAAAATCAGAACGAATGGCGAGAAAAGTGAGAGAGAGAGAGAGAGATAACACCTCATCATAAAATCCATTGCAACATCGAGTTGGTAGATTGTAAGTTAATACACAGCGTCACCCATCCAAAAGATGATAAACTCGTCATATTCTCCCTAACAAAACTCGAAAGAGGATAAGAACTCCACGGTAAGCTCAAGAAAGGCAGGCACTGAAATGGAAAAAAAAAGAGAACTCCATCAAGGGGTGGATAAAAATTCTCTAACTAAATCCGCTGCGCCAAAGGCAACAATTATTCTGCAGTCAAGAATCTGGAAGAAGACCAAGGGTTTCGCACGTAAGCACTCACTCTGTTTTTGCTGGGTTGAGTTCTCAAATATTTTCATATCGTCCGTAGCGGCAGGATCCGTGGGGTGCTCAGATGATGACGCAATAGAGTGAGGATGGTAGTGAGGCATGTTGGAAAGGAAGAGGGAAATTTTCATTCGAGGAAGGTAGAGAATGAAAGGAGGAGGATTGCATTTTTTGGGGAGGAAAGAAAGGGGGCGAAAATCTTGAATAAAAAAAATTGATGTAATGGCCCCTATGACGCAAGTGACTTGGGGCGTATAACCGGCACGAGTGTTAAACGACAAGCACCACTTGGGAATCGACCTGAATTGGCATTTGGCAGGTCACAGCCTGGAGTCACACCCGTGACTCTGGGCGTTAAACTTGAAATAATAAAAAAGGGAATCAGAAGAATTGACAGGGTAAATGCCTCATATTCGCACGTTACTGAATAGGGTGACGCCCGTGACCCTAGGGTTTGTAAACATAATTTTTTTTTATTTATTTATATTTCACCAGGTAAGTCACGGGCGTGACTCACCTATGTCATGAGCATGACATAGGTTGTCACGGGCATGACTTCCCAAATTGTCATTTTGCTTCTTGTTCGGGTCAGAGAGATTTCGTCAATGTCACGCCCGTGACTTGAATGGAAGACAGAATGAAATTCTCCTCCTTTAAACAAGCACCAGATTTCATATTCTGGGAAGTCCATGCCTGTCGATCACGCCCGTGACCCTTAGGTCATGCTCGTGAATGGGGTATATAAAATAAAATTATTGGAAAAAAATTTTGATTTTTGTTTCAATACTGAGAAAAGTAAAATAAAATTAATAAAACAAAAATTACGAACTTTGAAGAGTTTAAATGAATCTTGACGTTTGCACCTAGGTGACCGTCATCCATCGATAAACATGCAAACTTGTGAAAAATAAACCTAAAATGTATATATTAAAAATATGATAACCATGGGGTGCCTTGCAAGAGCCCTTTGTTTACGGTCATTGAGCTCGACCAAATTGGTGCACTGGTTTATGAGTTAAGGAAGAAAATTTCTTCCTGGTTCCCATTAATGTTATTGCTAAAGAAAAATAATTTCAACCATTGCCAGTTCACTTCATACTCGCCTTTTTCTGGATGCGAGATAAGTACTGTCCCGTAGGGACACACCTCTTTTACGATAAAGGGGTCAGACCAACTAGACTTATGTTTTCTTAGAAAAAGACGTAAACACTAGTTTTAAATGTGAACTTGATCTGTAACACCCCAATCAGTCACTAGGATATAATAGAAGTTCTAGTGTGGTCCTTATGCTATATTCTACATATAGTTAGCATAATTACGTATTGACACCATAATCCATTTGCGCATCCTAACTCAAAGAGCATTCTAGCGAAAGATAAATTAATTGCTTATAACCCAACCTAGTGAATGTCCACTAAACCAAAGAAGGAATGATAACTAAAATACACAAATTGTATGACCTTAAGGACTTACAATAGTTTCCTCAAATATAAGTGTTTTACAGTCATCGGCATGGAAGCCGACCATACATGAAATAATAAAAGCACGCTTCTCTTGGCCTTCGAGGGCCGGCACAGCAGTTAGGGCTTCAGCCTGCTACTTCAAACTTGGCTAAGTTGTACCTGCATAAAAGCATTGAACCCCAACGTGGGCAAACAAATTAACGGCCAACATTAGCTGACCAAATTATAATGACCCCGCCCCACACCCGGGGCAGCTGTGCTCCTTCCCTATAGTTAATTAGCATAAATATATATTGGCGATAGAATGTGCAATTTAAGAACCATTCACCACAGACATTGGCACTACCAGTCATAGGCCTCATACACTCAGGGCATATTATTGGTGTACCAGACATAACTAGGGTCACACCACCGTACTCAGCAATACTCAACATAATTTGAGCATTACCAGTCTTTCTATCCTAAAGCCTAAGACCTCTCCCTATGGCTACGATAATGTCAAGCCGATCACCAAGATCTGGCTCAATGACTCACTCCAAGTCGAACGGTATATGGTTTGGTACAGTTTAGCTCTATTTTTTATTCAAATCATCGGGTGCACCAAGCCGCGATGAGGTTTTGCCTCCCCTTTCCGATTCATAACATTACATAACCATGTTATGTTCCAAGGTTGGCACACTCGGCCACCATAACGAAGGAATCCAAGCTCACAGCTCAACATACAATCTTCCAAAGTTTCCACGAGATAGGCCACACAAGTATTTATCACTGGGAGCTACCGCCGGCAGTAGCGCTACTGTCGTGCGGTAGGGGACAGACTATCATTTCTTCCCAAAAACTTGTGTTTTCCTGGAGACTTACTCTAGTGCTCTCACTGCAACAACCTACACACCCCCACGACTCCAAAAATTACACATTTAGTATGGAGTCTTCTCCGACCTACAAAACAATGATCAATAATCCAAACCAACCTCTTTGGATGGGCTTCACACATCTTATCTATTCAATTCTTCGATTCCGAATACTAAAAACAAAGGTATCAGGGATACAATTCATCAACCCATTAGGAGAATAGCTTACCTATGTTCCCTCTCATGCCAAAACAAAGGACTTTATATGTCCAAGGAGGAAGATCAATACCCTAGACATTTGTTTCGGCGGCATGGAAGAGAATCTAGCCAAATCAAAATGACCGCAATGAACTTGCCTCCGCTAATCTGAAATCATCTCGCTGCTCGGAGCTCTAAAACTCCAACAGCGATGGGATCTCATCACTTTACTTCTCCTCTACTCTCCTCTCTCTCTATCGCTTCAAATAAGAAAGCCATGAGTGAAAATGAAGTGGAACTCAACATTACTGGCCTTAAACTGATTTACAGCCATGCAGTAACTATCTATCGCCGCAAGGTACCTCAAGTGTTGGCTTGTTCCCCAATCCCACCGACCAAACCTCAAATCACGTATCGACATGTGGTCACGCTATAACTATCCTGCTACCACCGAACGGTAGACGATGCATCGCATCAATGTGCTATTTATGACAAATAGTCAATACCGTCATGCGATATCACTACCACCGCGCGGTAGCTCTTATAGAGGAAATCCAAACAAATTGGCTACACTGCCACTGACATTAACCTTACCGTCAGGCGGTAGATCACTGAGATTTATCGATTAATTCGACCATGCTAATGTTTCGCGGTATCAACCTACTGTCAGGTGGTATCTCATAGAGAGCAAATTGATTCTATTATGCTACCGCGGTGCGATATCAAAGTACTACTAGGAGGTATCTTATAGAGAGAACGTACACCAATTCCACAATGCCATCGCTAGAGCTAAACCTATAGCTAGGCGGTAGAACACAGAACCAATCTCCTGGCTATGGTAAACTTAGGGCGTTACGTGATCTCCCGATTTGAACTCCTTCGGGTGCTTTATTTTTCTATCATGATAAAATTTAGTGCACTCCTTATATTGTTTATTACTTTCGTTGGCGAATGAGTTCCACTCATCGAGCTCTTAAATTTGTAATTTGTGGAGCTCGGATGACAAATTTTCATCAAGATTTAAAAATTTAAGCGCCCAAAAGGCGCGGTGCTCAAGCTCAACTGGTAAGTTGCATGCTTTCCCATAGACTAATTGATACAGCGTACAACCAATAACGATCGTGGATACAGTTTGATAAGCCCTTAGTGCATCGTCAAGTATAACCGACCAATCTTTTTTATTAGTTGGAAATGTTTTTTCAAAGATTCGTTTTATTTCATGATTTACTTCTTCTACTTGGCCACTTTTTGAGGGTGATATCGGGTGGCCAACCTATATGTAACACCGTATATAGATAATACTTTAGCAAATTATGTGTTACAAAAATGAGTGCCCTTATCACTCATTATTGCCCGTGATGCTCCAAATCGTGAATAGGGCTTTTTGAGAAATTGGGTCGTGACTTAGGCATCATTGGTGGAAAGGGCTTGCACTTATGCCCACTGTGACATGCGGTCAACCATTACAAAAATATATCGATTTCTAAAGGAATTCGGTAGCGGCTCGACAAAGTCAGTCCCCCATAAATCAAAAGCCTATATTTCTAAAAAAGAATTTAGTGGCATTTAATTAAGGTGGGAAATATTACATGAGCGTTGTGTTGGAACCATTTGTTTCACCTGACTTGTGTTTGAGAATATCAATTCCTAGGTTGTATTTGATCATATTGTATGTTGATAGAGTGTGAAGGTTGACAGGTGCAAGCAAAGAAAAAGGCATATATGAAAGCTACCGCCCAGCGTTAGTACTTACCACGCCACGCTAGCCCACTCAACGCCGCATTGAGAGCGTTGAGACAAAAAGCATTGAGTGTGTCGATACATTGGTTTTGAGTAAAGGCTACAGCCCGACTGTTGTCTTATCGCAGGTGCTAACGCGATGATTTATTTGGACCTAGCGCTCTGGATGGTTTCGGCGCTAGCTCTACCACGCCGAGCGCTACCGCTAGGCAAATGTATTACCGCAGACTGTGACTTAATGATTTATTTGGACCTAGCGCTTTGGATAGTTTCGGCAGTAGCTCTACCGCGCCGAGCACTACCTCCAGGTGACTGTATTACCGCAGGCGGTAACTGAACGATTTTTTTCCTAGCACTATAGAAGATTTCGGCGGTAGCACCTACCGCGCGGCGCTAGCCTTGTTAAACGGTTGTTGTCTTTTCAGGAACATCGCATCCTATGTTACCACGCGACACTAGTTCAAATGAAAAGGCAGAATATCGTTTCGAAGATTTTTTTTCAGATTTGGAGAACAGCTGGCACAACAAGCGCGCGAAACTACCGCAGGCCCTAGTCTTTCCGCCGGCAGTAGCCTTTTTTCATGAAGATGTATAAAAGCCATTGTGTTGCCTGTTGTCATTACGACTCCCGGATGAATTTTGATGAAGGGTTTCAGAACTCCAGATTTTGGCCGTCTCCTTGCGCCCGTCTCCTCTTGTCTTCGTCAAATTTGAAGGAAGCCTTCTCCCTCACATTCGTGAATGAAAAACTCCGGCGATCCAGAATCTTTATCGACCACTAAGAACTAACTGGTTTGTCTTCAATGGAGATCACAAGCACCAGCCGTAGATCGCACACAAGATAAGTCGTCAAGAGGGAGAACTTCATTTTCTTATCGTCTTTACTTTTAATTTTCGTACTCTTTTTTTGTTTTCTGTTTAGTTTTTGGTGAGGAAAATAAATTGGTGAGGGTCGTTGAAATCTGGGTAGGATTCCGGGGTAAATCGTCCCGGGATTTCGGACGTCTAGATCAGAGGATCTAGTGAGGCTCTAAGACCCTCCCTTGTGTGCAGGTGAAGAGTGGGATCTAAGACCCTCCCTTGTGTCGAGGTGAAGAGTGGGCTTGAATGCCTTTCCTAGAGGGAAAGGGTGAGAGCCAACCGGTCCGGGTAGTGTGTTAGTATAGAAAACAAAAGAGATTCTATTTTTCATCATCTCCGATCTTCGACGTCTTGGAGATCAAGTGTTGATGTAAACTATTTATGAACTATATTTCATTATTGTTTTAATGCAATGAGATTACTTTCTTCTGTGATTGTAGTTAGTGCGTGAAATATAGTAAAATCTTATTAAACATTGTAAAACCTTATTCACCCCCCCCCCTCTCTAAGTTTGGCCACTAGATCCAACCAGTGGTATCAGAGGAGGGTTACTTCAAATAGGCTTAAAAACCTTACGTAAGATGTCCAACACTGCGCACGCTTTCACTGAGGGACAAGGTGTGAGTCATCCCCCACTCTTTATGGGGAGTGACTATAGTCACTGGAGGACACGAATGAGAATTTTTCTGATGACTCATAGCATGGACGTATGGGCCATGGTAGAGACAAAGTACACTGCTCCCGTTGTAACGGTTGGTGAAACGGTTGTCGAGAAACCACGAGATAAATGGGATGACGCAGATAAGTTAAGATGTACCAATAATGCCAAGGCCAAGAATGTTTTTTCTACACATTGGACAAAACTGAATTCAATAGAATCTACAACTGTGAAACTGCTTATGATATATGGTGATTACTAGAGCTCACTTATGAAGGTACATCGCAGGTAAAGGAGTCGAAGCTTTTCCGACTCGAATCTGAATATGAACAGTAACGGATGGGGATCGATGAGGATGTGGATAGCATGTACACGTGTTTCACCAAGATCGTCAATGCTTCAAAGCCTCTCAGAAAGAACTTTCCAAACGGTGATCTGGTGAGGAAGATCCTGCGATCTTTGCCTCCACGCTTCAATCCAAAGGTGACTGCGATTGCTGAGTCTTATGACGTCAGCAACCTGTAGATAGAGAGCCTCATCGGAAATGTCAAAACACATCATGTGGAACTGAGGATTCAAGCAGATGAATATCCCAAGGATGTGAAGAAGAAGGGATTGGCACTGAAGGCAGCACGTGAAAGAAATGCTACGTAGGATTCAGAGGAGGATGAGGTGGAAAGTCTGTATGTTCGGGAGTTCAAGAAGTTCATGAAGAACCCTATGAAAGAGGGACAGTTCAAGAAATTCCTGATGAAATGAGCTGGACAAGGTAGGAGATGGATCAAGCCAGGGAAAGAGACAGAGTGCGATGATGAGAAGTCCCAGCCGGAATGTTATCACTGCCATACGCTTGGACACCTAAAGAGAGACTGCTCAAGACTTAAGAAGGAAGAGAAAGGGAAAGAAAGTAGATAAAAAGGAAAGAAGAAGGTACTGATGGCGCTTACATGGGATGAGAGTGGATCTGACAAGTCAAGCTCCTCAGATTCAGGGAGTGATGATGAGGCAAATCTGTGCCTCATGGGAAAGAGCCAAGAAGAATCTGATTATGAATCCAGTGTCCAGAGCGACACTAAGGTAACCCCATCTACATACTCTGAACTGCTTTAAATTTATGAAAACATAGTTGATTAGTTAGAAGACCCGATTTCTACGAAAAAGGCCCTAAGAGATGAAAATAAGAAAATTAAAAAGGATTTTGAAAAATTAAAAAATGAAGTAATTAGAACTGGCAAAGAAAAGATCGAGTGTCTAGAGTGTTCTCACTTTATGACAACGATCGAAGATAGAAAGGCAAGTCTCTCCAAGTCGTCTGTGAGAATTACTAGCCTCACAAATGAAAAGAACGTCTTGGAGAAGAGACTTCAATTATCTATTGCCAAGGTATAGGAAGGCAAGAAACAATTTTTTAATCGGTGTGTGATGCTTGTGACTGAGAACACCGCCTTAAAGGCGAGAATCCATGATCTTTATTGCGCTGTCCAAAAGTTTGGAGTAGTCCAAAAATCATTAAATATGTTATTGGGTGCGCAGTGTCGTGGATCTGGAAAATTTGGACTAGGATATGGAAGTCCATCATCACCACCAAGAGGAAATGGTCATGTTTCTAATCCTAAGTCCAATGTTTACAAATCAAATGATAAGATGAAGAATTATGTAGGGCTATCTTCTCCCTCATGAAAGATCTCAAGCAACGTGATAAAAGCAGTTTCCACTGCATATACTTTGTGTGCAAACTGTCATAAGTTTAGTCACTCATCTAGCTCTTCTTTAAGGAAAGGTGCCAAGAAAAACATGCAAGTCTGGCTCCCAAAGTCTTTTACCTACAATATGGGTTGGACAACTTGGGTAACCAGATCTTTACCCTCATCTTCCTCTTAGGTATGGTGGAAGGCGAAGGACAGAAAGAACGTGTGGTACTTGGATTCTGGTTTTTCCAAGCACATGACAGGTGATAAAGACAAGTTCCTTAGCCTGGAGAAGAAGAAGGGTGGTTTGGTGACCTTTGGGGACAGTAGCAAAGGAAGGATTTTTGGAATCGGTACTATAGGTAATAATGCATTTTCAATTTCTAATGTTCTGTTTGTAAATGGCCTTAAGCACAATCTTATTTCAATTATCCAACTATGTGATAAGGATTAAATGTGATTTTCGAATCCTCCACAAACACTTGCAAAATTTTAAATGCTATTCATCCAGTGTTTTACTTATTGCTCATAAAAATCATAATGTATACACTGTTAGTTTTGATGATATTTCTGTTTCAAATTTGAAATGCCTTTTTACTAAGAATGAAGAATTAGATTTATGGCATAGGAGACTAGGACATTTCGGAAGTAAGCTTATAGTAAAAATATCGAGAAAGAAACTTGTTAGGGGACTTCCCAACCTAAATGGTAGTTTAAATGTCCTATGTGCTCCGTCTCCAAAAGGGAAATTTGTTAAGAATTCTTTCAAAATAAAAACTTAGATTTCCACATAAAAACACTTGAACTCATACACATGGACTTGTTTGGACCTCTCAGCACATGTAGTGTATGTGGGAAATAGTATACTTTTGTTATCATAGATGATTTTTCACGTTATTCTTGGACAATATTCCATGCTAACAAATCTGACACTTTTAGCGAATTCTTAACCCTTTGCACGCGACTTCAAAATGAGAAAGAGCTAAAGATAAAGTGTATTAGATCAGATCATGGAGGAGAGTTCTATTATGAGGATTTCTCAAATTTTTGTGACTCGTTAGGAATTAAGCACAAATTATCCGCCCCTCGCACTCCTGAGCAGAACGGAGTGGTTTAAAGAAAGAATCCGCACTGTTCAAGAGTTAGCACGCACGATGCTCGCCGAGTTTGGCTTACCTCGAATTTTTTTGGATGAAGCGGTCAACTCGGCAAGCTACATGATGAACCATGTCATGCTTAACCCTCTTCTAAAGTGAACTCCTTACGTGATTTACTTCGAAAGGAAACCTACTATTTCATACTTTAGAGTTTTTTATGCCCATGCTATATTCTAAACAGTAAGGATCATCTAGGAAAATTTGATGAAAAATCCGATCTAGGCATCTTTCTAGGATACTCGAGCAAGAGTCGTGCCTATAGGATCTATAATAAGAGGACCTTAGTTGTTGAAGAATCGGCTCATGTGCATTTTGATGAAAAATCCCAATCTAGCATGCCTTTGGCGTCTGAAGAGGAAGTTGTAGAGAGCGTGCCGATTGAGAATAATGGAGAGGAGAAAACTGTGGAGAGTGAGACTCAAGGTGTTGACCAAGAATATTGGCCTCCTAAGGAATTAATTTTTTAAAAGAAACATCCTCATGATCTAGTCATAAGAGAGCCATCCTATGGAGTTAGAACCCGATCCACACTTCATGAGTCTTTCTAAAACTTGTGCTTTCTATCCGATATTGAACCCAAGAATGTGTTAGAAGCCTTACGAGATGAATCATGGTTCTTGGCGAAGAATGAGGAGTTGAGCCAATTTTAGCGTAGTAAGGTATGGGTATTAGTGGATCGTCCGGATAACCATCCTGTTATAGGCTTAAAATGGTTTTTCAAAAATAAACTTGATGGTGAGTCTAGGATAACTAGAAATAAAGATCGTTTGGTGGCTCAAGGGTACTCTCAAATAGAGGGTGTGGATTATGAACAGTCATTTGCTCCATTTGCTCGTCTTGAGTCCATTCATATGTTTTTAGCTTTTGCTAGTCATAAGAAAATTATACTATTTCAAATGGACGTTAAGAGTGACTTCCAAAATGGGTACATTAAGGAAGATCTATATGTCGAGCAACCACCCAGTTTTCTGAATGCCGCCTATCCTCATCATGTTTATCGGCCCGTGAAGGCCCTATATGGATTAAAGCATGCACCCCGTGCATGGTATGATAGGCTCACTACCTTTCTCTTAGATAATGGCTTTAGGATGGGTAGTGCGGACACCACTCTATTTGTTCAAACAAAGAATTCTGATCTTATTATTCTTCAAATTTATGTTTATTATATCATTTTCGGGGCCACAAATGAGAAGTTGTGTGAAGAAATTATCACCTTAATGAAATCTGTATTTGAAATTAGCATAGTAGGAGAACTTACCTATTTCCCAGGTTTTCAAATTTCTCAACTCAAAGACGAGATTTTTATCAATCAATCAAAATATATTAAAGACATGCCTATGCGTTTTGGCTTTGAGAATTTGAAACAAGTCAAAACTCCTATGAGTGCTTCTCTTAAACTAGGAAAATATGAGAGTGGGATTTATATCGATAAGACTATGTTTTGGGGTATGATTGGATCGTTGCTATATTTGAGTTCCTCAAGGCCCGATATCACGTTTGGAGTAGGTATGTGTGCAAGGTATCAAACCGACCCTAGAGAGTCTCATTTGAAAGCAGTAAAACATATCTTTAGGTATCTTATATGCACATAGAACCTAGGACTTTGGTACCCTCACTCCTCCGATTTCTCTCTTCACGGGTATTCAAACTCAGACTATGCCGGATGCTCTCTCGATCACAAGAGCACAAGCAGTACTTGCCATTTCCTAGGCCCGACACTAGTCTCATGGTCTAGCCGTAAACAAAAATCATGAGAAAGGGCTCAGTGACTGCGTTTTACACCATAACTTGTATGCACAGTGTTTGAGTTTAGACATTGATATTGAGTTAAATCTCTAAGTGCTTAGCAATCGAGTGCTCAAATACTTGAGAGTGTATGTTGCCTATGCCTCTAGGTATTTGTGAGGATTTAGATAAGGGAATGACCTATCACACTGAACACATCTCTAGTTGAAGCACTCTTGTAAAAATACAAGACTTACATGTTATACCTCTTGACATTGTATCCTAACACTTTAGAAATACTTTGAATAATCAATGTCACGACATGTATGTGCTTATATAAAGATTAAAACTTTTGACAAACGCCTCAAGTGCTAATGTCTTAAGTATACACGTTAAAGTGAATCTATCTAGGTGGATCGATTTCGATTGGCTTGGAATCCCTTGCAATTTAAACTTTTTTTTTATCAACGTGATAGCTTGAAGCTAATAAGCTCAAAACTCTATGCTAGTTATTCACTTTCTGTTCAAGGATCCCCCAAGCACTACTCATTCCTCCTGATAAGTCTTTATGAGCATTGTAAGGATGAGCAACTTGGTTCAAAGAGTCATTTTGATCGTGTGCCTAGACCCACAATAAGCTGCGTGCCTCTAGTTTCAGTTCCTTATATAGCATCGTTAGATACGTGACGTGATTCTTCCCTATATTTCTCTTGTGTAAGTTATTTTAAAGCTCGAGAGCTCACATGTAATAATTGTTATTTCTTATTGTTGCTCTCTCTCTCTCTATTGATGTTTCACGTCCACGTCATTATCTTATTTAAGAATTCCGCGCATAAGAATTGGACTGCAACTGCACAAACTCTTGGTCGCACAATGCGTACTAGAACTTGATTTACACTCATGACGGTTTAAAATGTTTGCTTAAGATTAATTTCCTTCATATTTCTTACAATATTATTATCGTATTCATTGTGTGCTTTGATTCGTGTGCATTGTCCAATTTTTATTAACTCTGACTTTTTGCTCCATTTTGTGACCCTCTCTAATTATGAATTTTTGCTGCATTGTATGACCCCGGTACTTCAAATTCTCTGATATTTATTATGTTTTGGGTCACCCGTATACTTAATATATATATACTCTTTTCATCCTACTTGTCTTGTTGGCCTTGCCCTCCCTTTTGATATTATCAAAAGTGGGAGAATATCTTTCTCATGAGTATGTTCATGAGTATGGTCGGGTTAGGAGAGGTCATATGTAGGGGTAGCACGGCAAGGAGAGGTAAATTGTATGGGAGCATGATGCTTATGTGTGCTCATAGATAGTTGGAGCAGCACATAGATAGGGGGAGCAAGTAGAACGTATAGACTCTCCAATATACTATAACCTGTTGTTAGCTTATATTTCCTATCTTCATTTTGCACTCTATCACCTGTTTATTTATCATGAATGGGAATTGATATTATCAAAAGGGGGTGTTTTGTTGTAACCGTGGTTTCACATTCCTTATGTTTGAGAATATAAACTTCCAGGTTATATTTGATCATATTGTATGTTGATAGAGTGTGCAGGTTGACAGGTGCAAGCAAAGAAAAGGCATATATGAAAGCTACCGCCCAACATTAGTACTTACCGTGCCACGGTAGCCCACTCAACTCCGCATTGATAGCGTTGAGACAAAAAGAGTTGAGTGCGTCGAGACGATGGGTTGGAGTGAAGGCTACCGCCCGGCGGTAGTACTATCGCAGGCGCTAACGCAATGTTTTTTTTGGACATAGCGCTCTGGATGGTTTCAGTGCTATCTCTATCGTGCAGAGCGCTACCGCCAGGTGACTATATTACCGCAGACGATAACTTAATGATTTATTTGGACCTAGCACTCTGGATGGTTTCGACGGTAGCTCTACTGCACCGAGCACTACCGCCAGACGACTGTATTACCGCAGGCGGTAACTGAATGATTTATTTTGTCCTAGAGCTCTGGAAGATTTCAGCGGTAGCACCTATCGCGCGGCGCTAGCCTTGTCAAACGGTTGTTGCATTTTCAGGAACGTCTCATCCTATGTTACCGTGCGGCGAAAGGTTCTACCGTGTGGCGCTAGTTCAATTGAAAAGGCAGAATATCATTTCGAAGATTATTTTCCAGATTTGGAGAACAGCTGGAACAAAAAAGCGCGTGAAACTACCGCAGTCGCTAGTCTTACCGCCGGCAGTTGCCTGTTTTCATGAAGACGTATAAAAGCCGCTGTGTTGCCTGTTGTCATTGCGACTCCTAGACGAATTTTGACGAAGGGTTTCAGAACACCAGATTTTGGCCGCCTCCTTGTGCCCGTCTCCTCTTGTCTTCGTCAAAGTTGAAGGAAGCCTTCTCCCTCATGTTCATGAATGAAAAACTCTGGTGATCCAGAATCTTCATCGACCACTAAGAATCGACCGGTTTCTCTCCAACGAAGATCTCAAGCACCGGCCGTAGATCGCACACCAGAGAAGTTGCCAAGAGGGAGAACTTCATTTTCTTATCGTCTTTACTTTTAATCTTTGTACTATTTTTAAATTTTCTGTTTAGTTTTTGGTGAGGAAAATCGATCGGCGAGGGTCGTTGGAATCCGAGTAGGATTCCGCGGTAAATCGTCCCAGGATTTGGGATGTCTAGATCGTAGGATCTAGCGGGGCTCTAAGACCCTCCCTTTTGTGGAGGTGAAGAGTGAGATCTAAGACCCTCCCTTGTATGGAGTTGAAGAGTGGGCTTGAACGCCTTTCCTGGAGGGAAAGGGTGAGAGGAAACTGATCCGGGTAGTGGGTCGGTATAGTAAACAAAAGTGATTGTATTTTTCATCGTCTCCGATCTTCGACATCAAGGAGATCAAGTTTTGATGTAAACTATTTATGAACTATATTTCATTATTGTTTTAATGCAATGAGATTACTTTCTTCTGTGATTGTTGTTAGTGCATGAAATTTAGTAAAATCTTATTAAACGTTGTAAAACCTTATTCACCCCCCCCCCCTCTAAGGTTGGCCACTAGATCCAACACATTGGCATTATTCACAATGACTTACATGAGAGTCAGTGTCTTTGAAGATGCTCTGCCAATAAAATCCTGCTTCAAGTACTTTTTGCGTCGTCTGATTTACATTATAGTGCCCACTGGCTAGTCCTTCTTGCTAATATTTTAATATTTGGGTGCCCTCCTCGTGATAAACACACCTCCATTCCACTTGGTCCGTAAAAACTCGAAAAATAAATGGATCCTCCCTAAAATAATTTTTCAAATATGAAAAAAAATTATTCTATTCTTAATAAAAAAATCTTTGGGAGAAATCTCGCAACACAGTAGTTTGTGAAATTTACAAACAATGAGTGGGGAGAGTTATTACCTTATATATAACGAGGAGGCACTCCTCGGGAAAAGTATCATTAATATCCTCTACAATAAGCTCTTACGAATTGGGATTCTCCAACCGAGAAAAGTTATTTGCCGCTAAATTATCTGCTCCCCTTTTGTAACGATCTCCAAGTCAATTTCTTGGAGAAAAAAAATCATCTAATCAGTCTATGCTTTGCATATGTTTTTATTAGTAAATAACGCAATGTCAAATGATTAGTAAAATCAAAAAATTATGACAAAGTGAGGTAAAAGCAAAATTTATCAAAAGCAAAAATAATGGCTAATAATTCTTTCTTGCTTGTGGTATAGTTTTCTTGTGCAACGGTTAATGTTTTTCTCGCATAATATATAGGATGAAAATTCTTATTGATGCGTTGTCCTAAGATCGCACGAATGGCAAAACTACTAGCGTCACACATTATTTCAAAAGGAAGATCCCAATTGGGAGCTATCATGATGGGCACGTTTATTAATTTTTCTTTAATTATAGGAAAAGCATGCAAAAAATCTTAATCAAAAAATAAATGAGGCATCTTTTTCTAAAAGATGAGTGAGGGGCTTTTTTTTGGAAAAGCTTTAATAAACGAGCGATAAAAACTAGCATGCCCAAGAAAGCTACGCACGGCCTTAACATTTGAAGGGGGAGGTGGTTTTCTATTGTTTAGATTTTAGATTGGTCGACCTCTATGCCTTTACTTGAAATTTTGTGGCCAAGCACTAAACACTCTCACATCATAAAATAACACTTCTCCCAATTTAAAACTATATTCATGTCCTCGCATCTTTGGAGAACACAGGAGAGGTTATTTCAACATAAATCAAGCGGATCTCCAAAAATGGATAAATCGTCCATGAAATCTTCCATAATATCTTCCACCAGTTTGTCAAAATTTGCTAGCATACACCTTTGAAAGGTTGCCAAAGTGTTACAAAAACTAAATGGCACCCTCCGATAAGCAAAGGTTCCAAACAGAGAAGTGAAGTTTGTTTTCTCTTTGTCCTTGGGCGCCTTTGGGATTCGGAAATATCCCGAGAGACCGTCAAGAAAATAATTAAAAGAGTGCCTGGATAGTCGTTCAAGGATTTGGTCGATTAACGGTAAAGGAAAATGATCCTTACCGGTTACATCATTTAATTTGCAGTAGTCAATGCAATCCTGCCATTGGGTAATGATCCAAGTAAGGATTAATTCTTTATTATCATTCGCCACAACCGTTAATCCTCCTTTCTTTGGCACCACATGGACCGGACTTACCCAAATGCTATCCGAAATCAGATAGATGATTCCCGTGTCTAATAATTTTATCACCTCTTCCTTAACCTCCTCCTTCATATTATGATTTAGGTGGTGCTGAGGTTATATAATATTTTGCGAATTTTCTTCTGATAAAATTTTATGTGTGTAAAAGGAGGGATTAATCCCTTTCAAATCCGTAATTTTCCTCACAATTGCGTGGCGATGAAGTTTTAAAACATTTGATAATTTTAATTTCTCTTCATCGATTAAATATGCCAAAAAAATTAATGGGAAGCTTTGAACCCTCTACTGTAAATAAGAATTATAAATGACCGGACAATTACTTAAATTCTAATGTTGGATGTTCCTCATAAGAAGTTTTTAATTCATCACTACCTAATTCTAAAAATTTAATAATAGGTGCGTGTGTGATCGAATAGTTATCACTATTTTCAAGAGAAATTAAATCTAGATTTTAAATATTTTCTTCATGAAAAAAAGACGATGCAAATTTTTCTGAAAATAAAATGAAGTCTTCATCGGGTAAAGCTTCCAAAAAGAAACACGAGTCATCATTAGAGAGCATATATTTCATAGATGAAATAATAGTAAATGTAACTTCTTCTCTAACTCCAAGGAGAAGTTTACCGTTACTAACGTGTATTATGACGCGCAAGGTGGCAAGAAAAGGGCGATGGAGAATGAGCAGAACCACGCGGTCCACTTCTACGTCAAGGATGGTGAAATCTGTCGGAAAGATAAATTTAACAATCATGACAAGCACATCCTCAATAATTCCCATAGGTTATTTAATTGACCGATCCGCTAATTAGATGCTCATTCTCGTTGGATTAGGCTCTCCTATCGCCAATTTTTTAAATAATGAATAAGGCATCAAATTAATAGAGGCACCTAGATCGTCCAATGCATGTTTTACTAATAAATTTCCAAATAAACATGCAATAGAGAAACTACGCGGATTGATTAATTTTTTGGGCAATTTATTAAGCAAAACTACTGAACATTCGGTGTTCGATTGAACAATAGAAATATCCTCAAGTTTCTTTTTAAGCAAAACTACTGAAAAATAGAAATATTTTTAAGAATTTATCGTAATGCTCATCCATCAGGCATTTATTTAATTTAGACGGATGGGGAAGAGGCAGTTGAAATTCCTTAATTTTTTTTCGATGGAAACCTTATGAGGATTTGACATAGAAATTATTACCCTTATTTCCACTAGATTTGAGGATGTAGTTACCTCCTTCCAGCTCCATAGAGTGATAGCCTTTGCTTCCTCCTTTGGGTTGGGCTCCGTATTGACCGGTAATGCTTCTTGTTGACGATCGGAGAGCATTTTTGCGATTTGCCCAATTTGATTCTCCAAATTGCGAATGGATCTTGTGAGATTCTATATATTGGCATCATCACTAGCCGTATATTTTGTGAAAACATCCTCAAGAGTAGAAGGTTTTTGAGCTTGTGGTGGTATAAATCTTGGTGGAATTGCATTCTGTGGACGTACCGCATTCCCCGAATTACTCCAAGAGAAGTTGGGGTGATTCCTTAAACACGGGTAATAAGCTTTACCATAATTATTATTACCCGAAATAAAAGGCAGCCAATTCAGATTACCCATGTAATCCACATGTTTGGCTATAGTGGAAGGTTCCCATATAGGTATAGAAGAGAAAGAAAACATCTCTCCGATTCTTTTATTGAGCATCTCAACCTAGAGAGATAAATTAGAAACTGTATCGACTTCGTACATCCTGGACGGTTTAGGTCATTGAGACCGAGGTGTACTCCACTGATACGTATTCATTGCCATGCCTTATATAAGCTCTTGGGCGGTCGCCGGTGTCGTGTTGTTTAACGTTCCACCGATGGAAACATCGATATGTTGCCTCATTTCGGAATTGAGGCCATTATAGAAGGTTTGAATTTGAAACTAGTCGAGGATTGCATGATGTGGAGAATGATGAATCAATTCCTTAAATTGTTCTCTAGTATCATATAACCTTTTTGTAATAACATGGGAGAAGTATATGATATCATTGCACAACTAGGCCATTTTGGCAGCCGGAAAATATTTCCGTGAGAAATTTTCCGTCATCTCGGCTCAAGTAGGGAAGGACCCTCTTGGTAGAAATCCCATCCATTGCTTAGCTTTGGTGAGGAAAGTGAAAGAAAAAAGCCTTATCTGGATGGCTTCATCGAAAGCCCTATTTATTTTGAAAGTATCACATATTTCAAAAAAGTTAGAAATATATGTGGTTTGGTCCTCATCTTTAAGCCCATCAAATTACACAGATTGTTGTACCATTTGAATGATGCTCGACTTCAATTCAAAGTTATTGTTTACAATAGCGTGTCAAACAATACTTGGTTGTATCTCATCACAATTTTGTCAAGCATAATAGGACATATTCCAATGTTCGGCCATATTTGGATTTGGGTCACCCATAATAGAAGAAAATTGAGAAGAGGTAGAAGTGGAAGAAGTAGAAAGAAAAGAAGAAGGAGAAATGTCACCTACATATTTCTCAACCAAATCTGGAAAATTGAGTTAACGTAGTCTTAGGCATCTCCTTAAGGTTTGCTCGATTTCTGAATCCAAGTAAAATAGATTTGACGTATTCCCTCATTTCATAAATCAAAACATAATAGAAAATAAAAATTTTATGATTACAAATTTATAAAATAAATTTTATAGATTTCCCAAGGACTATCCCATGACGGGTTCGTAGGGTGCAAGGCGGTCTTGCGAGAAGAAAACCCGACACGTCCATTTCACAAGAAATATTCATTATAAAAAAATTAAAGATAAAGCTTTTTAAAAAACAAAAAAAAAATATTTTTTAACAAAAATAAAATGATAAAATTAAAGAAACCTCGCTTTCAAATTATTGATAAAAGGAAGATTCCCCGGCAATAGCGCCAAAAACCTAATGAATAAAATCGGTAAGACAATTATACCTATCATTTTAGATTATAGGATCAAGTGTCGTATTTAGACTCGGGGCATATCAAGTACTTGTAGAAAGTGCTATTATTTTATCGAATATAAGATAGTAGTTGATTTGCGAAAAGATAAAAAGTGTGAATAACTATTGGGAGAAATTTGCTGAAATAATGATTAGCGCTTGATCTAGAATCTCTTTATATTAGAATAAACTTTCATGCAAAAATAAAATGCATGATTCTAAATTATTAACTTTGACCATGGAGGTTCCCAAAATATTAGAGCGCCTCTCTCGAGAATAAACTCTTGACTACCCTTAGGTTGATCGATTACGACCCCTCGGCTAGTAGAAACCCCTAAGCTTGCTTTATACGGTGAACACCACTATTTGATTTGTCTAAAATCTATAAGATTTCTGTCTTCCTCTCTCGAGGAGTGCATGAAACGTCTTTTATCTTTGAGTGATCTCCTCACTTGCACGGATCTCTCGATAAACTAGCATGCAGATCTTAGATCGAAAAAACATATTTGCAGCATATGAATTCGACACATTTAAATTCAAAGTAAATCAAAATGAAAAAAGTTGAGAGCTTGACAATTTTTGGAAAAAAAACAAGTTTATTTCACTCAAAAGTTCATTATGATCAAGTGCAAAATGAAGTTTATCTACTCATCTTGATGAGGGAATTACACAAGAAGGTATAGAGAGACAAGATTACAAATGAAAATAGTACTTGAATTAAAAATTACCAAATCTAAATATTGCACAATGAAATGGAAAATATAGAAAGGTAATGCAAAACTACTGAAAATAAACTCCAAAATTCCACCCTCTAGGTCCCGATCTTGGCTGGAATTTATAGTAAAATTTGCTAGTGAGTCACACCCCTAGCTCACGCCCGTGACCTATGGTGTGTAAGGTAAATAACTGATGTCTTGAAAGCCCGGGAACGTTGGCTAAAAATCGCCAAAATTGAGTAAATTGGTGGTAATGCCCCTTGGTCATGCCCGCGATTTAGGGTGTATCTTGACTTTTTCAGAAAATGGGTGGGAATATGGAACAGCGGGAGTTAATCTGGCAGTTTTAGAACAGGTCATGACCCCTGGTAATGCATGCGACCAAGGCGTGTAAGCTGCAATGGCTTGTGGTGGAAACTAACTTTTTACATGCTAAGTCACACCCCTGAGCTGGTGGCCACGCCCCTCCGATCATGACTATAGGTTACGCCCGTGATTAGCCATGTAAATTTAATCTGATATAGTAATGGAATCTGGAGTTCTAGCGGGGAGTCACACCCCATAACTGAAGTCACGGCACCATGTCACGCCCATGACTAGGGGCGTGCATTATTAAATGTTGTGGAAAGCACTCTGGAATAGCTAGAAGAAGGAACGTCCTGTGACATAGGTCACGACCTATAGTCATGCTCGTGACCCTAGGGAGTCTACTTGGGGTTTTTCCTGATTTGCTCAAAATCTACTCCATATCAATTCTTCAAGCTTTAAAATATAATTTGCAGCACAGATTAATCTGAAATATAAAAAGAAATAAATTAGGAACTTTATTAATAAAATATAACTGTAAATAAATTAATTATTAAATAAAATCTATATAAAATACGGATAAAATTAGAGTTATCAATCGACTTCACTATTTAGTTTGTGTAAGGTGCAAATTTATAATGCCCCAAGATTTCTGATGATAATATGTTGTTGGTCATTGGAGATCACAACCAGGAGGTAGAGCTAGCACTACCAGTATCGAGCTGATTTAAAAGACAACATCTCTGGAAGTTACCACATGGCATTAGTGGGTTACTGCACCACGGTAACCAATGAATAAATTCAAACTTAGTCTTTGAACGATACAACCTAGTAGTAGTAGTAATGTTAGCGATAGTGTGCGATGTGTTAGATAAGCTTTTGGCAATCCTTGAGTGGCAGAGCAATACTGATTAGACAAAATGGCCACCGCCTAGCCTACCGCATAGCAGTAGCAAGGTACCGTATGGCGATAGATTTTAATAAAAGCTTGAGATGAGAATTCTTTCTCATTTTCTCTCTTTCTCCCTCTCTCACACTTGGATACTAGGGTAGAAGAAGGAGAAGGATAAGAGAGCAAGGGCAAGGCTGATCCAGTTCTGAAGGGAAGTAGTAAAAGAATTCTAGTTGTCGGATTTGCGAGTTGAAGCTAGTTCTGCTAAGAGGAAGGTATTGTGACCATTTTCATCCAGATCAGCTGTGATTTCATGTCTCTTAAGCACTCGATAAGGGTAACGACCTTCCTCCTTAGACATGTAAAGTCCTTAATTGGCATTTACATAGAAATCCTCACAAATTTAAGAAAACAAAAGATTTCAAACGAGTTCATAGTTGATATCCCCAATATAAAACATGAATATAAGATCCATAATTGAAGTATGAAATAGGCATGTTGTATTAAGCCCATCCAGACAGGTTGGTCTTGATTGATGATGATTGATTTGCATGATGGAGATGAATCTGTGGTTAAACATGTAGTTTACGGAGTCATAGGGTCTGTAGGTTACTATTGTGAGAGTATTGGAGTTGTTCTCTAGGAAAACACCAAAAATTGGGGGAGAAAATTATATTATGTCCCCAATAATGCGGTGGTAGTGCTATCACTTTTACTACCTCCCAGTGATTTGAATTTTAATGATTGCGAGCCCAGGTCCTGGGGAAAAGGTGGGTGGTAAATAAAACTATTGAGCCTAAAGTGCTCATCTATTGTGGCCATGAGAGACAGTATTGAACATAACTCGGTTATGTAAATTTTATATGGGAAAAGTGTCGACCTGAATCTTGTCGACCGCTGTGTGGCATGGAAATTTGAGCAATAAGAAAGGGTTAATTTGTACACGCTCTTTGTCACTTAACTAGATGGCCAAAAGTAACTGGTGCGGTTGAGGGAATAAGAGATGTTCATTGGCTTTAAGAGTGACCCAAAATGCTCAATGTTGGACAATCAAGTTTGGAACTGTAGATGGTGGTGGGCATGTGAAAGTCTAGAACACCAATAATATGCCCTGAGTGCATGGGGAGTGTGGCAATACATTCCAACGTCTATGGCGAATGGTGATTAATTGCACACTCAGATACCAAAATAGATACATACTGCAATTTGTAGGGAAGGAGCACCGTCGCCCCGAGTGAGGGGTTGGGTTGTTATAATTTGGTTAGCTAATGCTGACCATTGCCTTATTTTACTACATCTTAGTGGGTCATGCTTGTGCAGGTGCTGGAGAGCTAAGTGGAAAGTAGCCGAGTGAAGTCCCTTCTGCTATGTTCGGTGATCCTCGAAGCCCCAAAGACGAATCTTTTACTAGTTTCAAGTGTGGACAATCTGTGTGCTGATGTATGTAATATACATTTGTAAAGAGAATAGTTGTAAGGACTTAAGGTCAAAACACTTTGTGTATTTTGAATATAATTCCTATGGTGTTGTTAGTGGACATTCATGTGTTTGAGTTCTAAACACATTTTATACTTCCGCTAGAAAGCACTCTGAGTTAAGATGCGTGTATGTTATGGTCTCAATGTGTAACTCCACTGGATGTTCGTAGAATATGGCATGGGGCTGTGACCAGACCTTCTATTATATTCTTCATGATAAATGGGGGTGTTATAATTTGGTATAAGAGCTTCTGGTGTCGGCCTTTCTTATTCGAGTTCTTGCTTGAATTCTTTTAAGGGATGTTTAGCATGTGTATGTGTGCTATAGTTATAACAAGCAAGATCCCATGAATCTCAACTTATGAATGCAAATAAACATGTTTGATCAACCTGTGTGTTACTATAATTGAGTTTTGCAATATAATTGGTTGCTTAATTTTGTATTTCACAATTATAGGCGACTTGAAGTGTTGAGTGACAGTCTGAAAACCTATATTCAATGGAGAGTAATACACCAACTGAGGTGCATACACCTACTCCAACTGATGAAACAATATAATTGGTTGTTGAAGCCATATTTGCGTTAATCAATGTGCTACTTGGAGGGTAAGTATAACATCCTACCTCTGGGGTGTCCCTGGTGCCATTGGCATAGTTTAGCATATGGTAGTGGGATGAGTGGTTATAGAGGTAGTGGCCACATTACGAGCAATGGAAAAGCAATTGAAACATTTGATGAGTTTTAACCCTTATGTATTTACGAGTACTATAACCTCAACACAAGCCAAAGATTGGCTATCGAGATTAAAGATTACGATTAAGGAAACAAAACGGAGGAGTGACAGAAAGACACTATAGCGACCTTCCTATTAGACGGTGAGGCGAGGCTATGGTGGGATGAGTTGTAGTTGCACCAATTTTCTGGTAGGCTGTTGAAAGTGAGGGATAGATCTAACTTAAATCTGGAGGGGGGGTGAATAGAGTATTTTAAAAACTATTAACTTATTTTTATCGCGGATTAAAGTAGGTGATATATATGTATATGAAAAGTAAAAATCACAGAACACAAGTAAAACAAGTATAGGAAATCCAGACAACACAAGGAATTTGTAGTGGTTCCCAAATAAACCATGATACAACCACTCTTCTACCACCCTAGTAGGAATCTACTACAGGTTTTTGTTCACGTGCCCTGCCACCATAGGTTTTTGCTCAGGTGCCCTGTCACTAGAAGATTTATTTTTCTAAGGTAGATCTAGCAACCCTTTGAGCTTTTGATCAGGTGCCCAAAAACCAATCCCAAGTCTTTTGATAAAGTGACTTGTGAACCAAAATGGTGACCTTTGAAGGGAGTTAAAAACCTATACACAGTGAAAGAAAAATTAAAACGATTTTATCTTCTCCGTCTCAAATCTCTTAGAAGACTAGTGGATTATTGATGATGTCAAAGCTCCCACTGAGTTGTGTAGATGATCAGGAGATGGAAGCTTTGCTTCATGGTGTAGGCCTTCAAGGATGATGTTGTGCTTTAGCAAAACTTTCAGATAGATGGATTTGATTTGTTTTCTCTTGAAAGCATTAAGCAGATGATGAAGAACTCTGTATGTAAAAATGTATTTGTTCTGTACTCTATTCTATATTCAATAGCTTGTGCTTTTTGCAATTTTCTGAAGGAGTATATATATATATAATAAAAGATTTCAAAACTTTTGAATTTTAAAATCTTTCATTGAATTTGTCTGCATAATCTCTGGGAGTTGGAATGGATCAATTTGTCTTGAAAGCATTTCCATAACTGTCCTAGTAATTTAGGATGATAATAACTCTGTGAAATTCATAATTAATGTTGTCTTGTAATGGCTATATTCATTGGGAATATTATGCATTAATTATCAGAGTCTTACTTAATTGAATTAATTTGAAATCGACCTGCCATTAGTTGAACTAAAAAAGTGCAGAGAATTAGTCGAACAGAACCTGGAAGGATTTAGTCGAACTCAGCAAGTTTTCGTCAACCTGATAACTCTCTTTTGTCGAATTGAACTGAATAATTTACTTATTCAATCTGATCTCCAAGTTCGTCGAACTGAGTAAGTCCTTCGTCGAGCGGAACTTCAACGTAAAGAAAAATGTTCATCGGCCTCAGCTTGACTTTCGTCGAGCTCAACTAAGAGAAGAAACTCTTAGTTCGTCGATCTAATATCAACGATCATCGAACTTAGTTCATCTTTCGTCGAATGAATTTTTCTGCATACTTTTAACTGCTTTTTCTCTAAAGTCTTTTATCTTTGAAGTCTTCTGAAGGTAGGTTCCAATAATCTAACATCATGTGACTGACCTTGACCCTGGAAACATCCTATAAACTATACATATTGGGTCACCTAATCAGCCCTAATAGTGATCCTAGCCCAAATCACAAGTAGGGTAGCAATAATCGCACCCTATTTGGGTGAGGACACTATTTACACAAAACACACAAAAAATAAATCTAGAAGAATTTAAATGTTCAGCAGATATGAACAAAATGTGCCTTATGAGTATATTACAACAATAATAATGTTTAGAAATCATAAGCAAAGAGTTATGAATCCTTCTGAGAAGAAGGTTAAGTGATATCAATTTTCATGGTAGGGTCTTCTACTTCTCTCTGTTTCATCTTCATGTCTTCAGAACCAAGAATCATCACAGATGTTGCTCTAGGCCCAACTACCTCTGGATCCAAAGACATATATTGGTTAACATTAAATAAATTTTCCTTTACATACCTGTCCATCTCTTTCTGTCTTGTAGTAAGAAATTGTTAAGAATTTGGATGTATCCTTCCCTTCTTCTCTGGCTTTCCATTGAACCTAGTCATTCTGATGTTGGGATCCATCTCTGGATCATAGATTGGAGATGGTGGCCTTTCTTGAGTTGAATGTTGATGGATACTCTTGCTGCTGTGAGACTCAGACCTTGAAGGTCTATCATGTTTCTGATTAGAATGTCTGGATTACTGAAGAAGTTGTAGACCTTTGATATGAAGAGACATTTCTTGCTGAACCAGCAGCTGGAGGAGTAGGAGGACGAGGACCTCTCCTAGATTGTGGAGGTGGAGAGTATCTCCTACTCTTCTTTCTGGCGTTCTGCTGATTCTTAGAATATCTCATCCAGTGTGGAGTTTCTAAAGTGAGAGTAATCGCATGCAGGATGTAGTATGGAGTGTCAGCTGTAGAGGAAGGTTTAGAAACAACCTTAGCTGGAGCCTTCTTCTTAAATTTCCTCTTCTTGGAACCAAAATCTTTTGAGTCCTCTGTATCTTCTGAATCATTATCAGATTCATTACGTGGTTGGACATATAGAGCATCAATCTGTTTTAACACATTAGGAGATATTCCTGTTTGAGTTTGTGGCTGTGTAAATATATCTTCTCTTTCATCCTGTGGCTGTGGATCTATATCCTCTGTATCCATGTCTTGAAACATGATATCTTCACAATTGGGCATAGGGGATTCAGTCAAAGAAAAATTTTGAGGGGAGAGAACTACTGGCTCTATAGTATTAATGGAATATTGAATAACTAGAGAATTAGTATCAATAAATGCAAAACTGGTCCTTAGTCTTTCCAAAACTAAAGGGCTTATTGGGGCAGTATAATAAATTAATGCTTTGGAAAAATCAGTTAAATCAAAAACTGGAAGGCTGTTATATGTTGTATCAATAGACTTTAATAAAGAATAGATGTCAACTTTGGGATTGATACAAACTTGACCAATAGTTAAGACATCTGATACCGCGGTCTCTTTTTCAAAATGAATATCTTTGTATAAAACTTTAGCTGGAACTGCTACTGCTGAAACTTTTGGAGCTTCTTCATTGAACATCTCCCCCTTCCTAGATCTAGGGAGGCCTGACTCTAGGCCCCTCAAAGAAGGGACAGAAGAGGAAGAGGCAAGCTGAGCAGAAAGAGTAGAAATTGAGGCAGCTAGATGAGGTAAAGCTTCTTCTATCAGCTTCTTGAGTGTGGGAGTAATGAATGCAAGAATGTTGGCAGATATAGAAGAAAAATCTACATACAGATAATCATTAGGATTAGTAGATATTGAAGGTGGACTAGCAGTAAAAGAAGATGGTGTGGAGGGTTAATGACAGTTTTTACAGATTGTGAATGCTTAAGGAATAGAAGGTGTTTATGATGGAGGGATGACAGATGGGAGGTCATCTGGAGTAAATTCTTCAACTGGTGAATGAGGTGGAGATGGAGGAGAGAGTATATTGAATGTAGGAAAAGAGGTAGAAGAAATGTCCTTAATAAGATGAGATGGTAATGGTGATTGAGGAACTTGAGAATATGAAGTTGAAGGAATGTCTTCAATGACCATGGATGGTAGAGGTGATTGAGGAGGAGTAGAATACTATCTGGGTGATAGATGTGGAGGTGGAAAATGAGCAGGAGAGGGTGGAAGAGTTGGAACTTCTTCTGAGGTTGGAGGAGTGGTTGTATGATCTCTTATGTCCTTAGAAGCAGTCCTGGAAGAGGAAGCCCTTGAGGGCTTAGTGATGACCCTCTCCCATATTCCAAATAGGGTTGATGTGAGCCTCTTGGAAACATTGATAAATATGGTCTGGGATACCAATAATTCTAGGCATTTGGACTACAAGAAGATTCCCAAAATCCTGCCATATACGACATCCTTCTTATTTATCTTTTTCTTAATAGAATCAAATAGAATTCCTTTACAGTTAGCTGACTTGATTCACCAAGGCACTCATCAACAAGAACCGGTGCCTAGTTATGTTATCATGAGCAGTATGCTTGCCCAAGATTACCTTGCCCACAACATCAGCCAAAAACTTATATTCAACAGAAAGATTTTTCTTTAGCAACTTATTAGGGTTTCCCTTGGAGTGAACAATCCTTCCTAACATTTCGTCAAACTCAGCACTAGATAGTTCTATTTCATCTTCCCCATTCATAAATCCAAAAACGTCAGTAAGAATAACAGGTGTAAGAGGAACCTATTGTCTAGATATTGATCCAAGTATTGTGGAGGAGTCAGGAGTCCTTGTAGTAGAGAACCATTCCTTTATCTCAAATACAAGAAGCTTTATCCTCGTAGTCATGAACTTCCTTAGTTGATCTGCCTCAAACAACAGGAGAATGTCTTTGAGTATCTGGTATAAATGGTTGAAGGAATCAATATCAATGTCAAAACTGGCCTCAAACTTCATCTCGGAGAGAGTCGCCGCAAAAATCGCCATTGTTGTCCTACAAAGAGAAAAGATCAAGTGCAAGAGAACTAAAAAGCGCAGGGTTGAGTTCGATGAAAACCTAGTTATAAGTTTTTAGAAGATGAAAACACGAACTCCGTCTAACGAAAAATAAATAACTTCGAACTCCGTTCGACGAAAAATCTCGCCAAGAAATAAAACTATCGATCTAAGTTTAAAGAGAAGAAAACATTTCGTTATTCTCCATTCGACGAAAAATTTTCTGAAACAAACTTCGTCGATCTCCGTTTGACGAAAAGTTTCACAAAGGAAGGTTCTTCAATCTCCGTTCGACAAACACTCCACGAAGAGTTCAAAGTTCGTCAATCTCTGTTCGACAAAAAATAGACAATTCGTCGACCACAAGCAAAAATAGAATTAAAGCTTCTCGATTAATCATACCAAGCTTATTTGGGAAGAACATCTGTTTCTTTTCATCTAAGGTATTGGTGAAAATATCTGCCCTTTGAAAATCAGTTGAGATAAAGACAAGATTAATTTTATTTTTGTCCACATTGTCTCTAATGAAATGATGCCTTATCATTATATGCTTGGTCCTACTATGATGCACTGGATTTTGTGCAATTGAAATTGAACTCGTATTATCACAAAATATGGTTGAATTATTTAAGTTGAAACCATAATCCAGAAGCTAGTTTTTAATCCACAAAATTTGTGAACAACAACTACCTATTGCTATGTATTCAGCTTCAGTACTTGAAGTTGACACAAATATTTGCTTCTTGAAAAACAAGGACACAAGCCTATCACCAAGGAACTGACAAGTTCCTGATGTGCTTTTCCTGTCAAATCTATATCCAGCAAAGTTAGCATCAGAGAATCCAGTTAATTCAAATTCTGACTCAGTAGGATACGAGAGTCGTAAATTAGGTCAACCCTTTATATATCTTAAAATCATTTTTATTAAAATTAGGTGAGATTCTTTAGGGTTGACTTCATATCTAGCACAAATAAAAGTAGCAAACATAATATCAGGCCTACTAGCTTTAAGATAAAATAAGGACCCAACAATAACCCTATATGTTTTCTGATTAACTGGTTTGCCTTGTTCATCAAAATCAACTACAACATTGGAGGGCATGGGTGTTTTTATGGCTGAGGCATCTGACATCCCAAATCTTGTAAGTAGATCTTTAGCATATTTAGACTGGGATATAAAGATATCATCAATTGTTTGCTTCCCCTGAAGACCAAGGAAGTAGGATAGTTCACCCATACTACTCATTTCAAACATTGGATGCATCAGGTAAGAAAACCTTTTGAATAATTTGGAATCAGTATAACCAAAGATTATATCATCTACATATATTTATACTAGCAATATTATAGATTTATGATGTCTAATAAATAAAGTCCTATCTACAATGCCTCTAATGAACTTATGTTCTAAAAGAACACTAGCCAAGGTCTCGTACCAAGATCTTGGAGCTTGCTTTAGACCATAAAGGGCTTTATGCAGCTTAAAAACTTAAGACGGATGATTGTAAGAAATAAAACCTGGAGGTTATTCAAAATATACTTCCTCTTTAAGTTCTTCATTTAGAAAGACACTTTTTACATCCATCTGATATACTTTGAAGTTCTGGAATGCAGCATAAGCAAGACAGATCCTGATAGCTTCAAATCTTGCAACATGAGAAAATGTTTGATCATAATCAATTCCTTCTTCCTGTTAATATCCTTGGGCTACAAGCCTAGCTTTGTTTCTTACTATACTCCTTGTGCATTCAACTTGTTCTTGAAGACTCTTTTAGTTCAAAAGACTTGGTAGTTTTTGGGTATTGGAACTAAGTCCGAAACTCTACACATCTCAAATTGATTAAGCTGTTCTTGCATTGCAATAATCCAGTGGGAATCTTGCTCTGCATCTTTGATAAATTGAGGCTCAATTTGAGAAATGAAGCAAGCATGCATCTAATCTTGGTTGAGTTTATGCCTTGTTGGTAAAGCAATTGATATGTCTCCAATCACTTGAGATATAGGGTGATCTATAAATATGACAAGATAAGTAGGTGGAGTTGGTACATCAACAGCTAGTGGAGTTAATTCCTCTTGTGGAATTACATTTTCTGTTGTTGGTTAAATAATTTCAACATAATATTCATCACTTTCTTCAACAATTTGTGGAGAGAGATGCAAAGTAACCTCTTGTTAAAGGTTTAAATAATCCAACTTCTCACAAGTATAGGGTACCTGCAATGAGTCTATGGTAGAAGAGTCCTTCTCCCTATAAAACATGTTAGCCTCATCAAAAGATACATGAACAAACTCTTCCATTTTTAAAGTTGATTTATTAAAAAACCCTATAAGCCATGCTGACTTGGGAATATCCAAGGAAGATTCCCTCTGCAGCTTTTACTTAAAATTTCCTAATGTGTTTCTTATTATTATTATGAATATAACACTTGCATCCAAAGACACTAAAAAAATCTAGTTTAGGTTTCTTCCCTTTAAGTAATTCATAGGGAATCTTACCCTTAAGTTTATGAATCAAACTTCTATCTAGAACATAATTTGTTATGTTTACAACCTCTGCCCAAAAGGATAAGGGCAAGTAAGCATCTGCAAGTAATGTCCTAGTATATTCAATTAGGGTACTATTTTTCCTTTCAGCTACCCCTTTTTGTTGAGGAGTTCTAGTAGCAGAAAAATAATGTCTGATACCTTCCTTCTCAAAGAATTCTTTCATCAGAAGAGATTCAAACTCGGTGTTGTGATCACTTCTGATCAATTAAACCTGAGTAGAGTACTCAGTCTTGATGTTCCTAATAAAGTTATTAAGAACTTTAAAGTTATCTGACTTGTTTCTAAGAACACCCAAGTGAATCATGAGAAGTCATCAACAACAACTAGAGTGTATGACATATAACACCCCAGAAATCTCAAAATGAGTTTTCAAACTTATTTGAGGTGCAGGCTGTTTGACACGGCCTGGGACACGGGCGTGTCCCAGGGCGTATCGGGGGTACACGGCCTGGGACACGGGCGTGTCCCAGGGCGTGTTCAGGTTAGTCGACGATCGATAGTCGACGATCGTCGAGCCTGGGACACGGCCATGGACACGGGCGTGTCCCAGGGCGTGTCCGAATTAAATTTCGAAAATGGCCTGTTCAAGTCAGAGAAGTACACGGCCTTGAACCAAGCTGTGAACACGGACGTGTCAGGTCGGACACGGGCGTGTCCGATACCGTGTGCCTACCCGTGTACTGATTGCAGCTCGATGAGGCAGGAATGACACGGGCGTGTCTCAGGAATGACACGGGCGTGTCAGGTTCGACACGGGCGTGTCGATGCCCGTGTTCTGGTAAATCTCAGTCGGTTCGAATACCGCGTGTGCCGCTTAAGGGTACACGGCCTGTGACACGGGCGTGTCACAGGCCGTGTCAGCCAAAAATTGAGTTTTTGGGCAAATCGTGGCCGTTCAGATTTCTCTCTTTTGATCCAAGGGCTCAGGTGGTTTCCTGGCTGGATTAAATTCGTCAAGGAAGGATGAAGAAGTCATTCTTCATTTTGCTTAAGGAAGAGAGAAAGAGAGAGGAGGAAGAAGAGGAGGAGATCAAGCCACCGGCGGAGTTCCCGTGGTCCGATTCGTGATCCGAAGCCGGCGTTGTGAAGGCAAGGCTGCTGCGGTTCTTTCTCACCGGCTAGTTTTCGATGGCTCCGAAGAGATCGACAAGGGTAACGATCTCCCTCCTTGGACATGTGAAGTCCTTCTTTTCTGCATTGCATAGGGAAAACCCTTCCCCGCGAGTGTGCGGTGGGTTGTGGTGTCCCTTGGGGTAGATATGTGAAGTCCCCCTTGTTAGAGGCCGGAATTGGAGTACGGCTCTAGGCATGCTGTGTGAAGCCCATCTGGACATGGTCTGGATTGGTGATGCTTGTTTGCATATCGGAGAAGGCTCCGTGATTATGGCTTGTGTTTCCTTGTGCCTACCTGTTGCTTGGTGCAGCAGGAAGTACTGGATGATGTCCAGGAAATGAAGAGGGTTGGATGCAACTCTTGTGGCCGTGCGTTGCCACTTTATGAGCGGTTGAGCCGTTGGGCTGCAACTCGATGAATAGGCAGATTGCCGAATAGGAAAGGTGAAACCGACCCGCGCCTATAAATAGCCATGGATACTTCCATATTCGAGGTGGCACGGCGACTTAAGCAACGGGGGGTGGCTGATCCGTACCTGCGTTAGGTCCGTCCGACTTGGAAGCCTGGTTATAGGTTTTGTTGGAGCGCCTAATGAGAGTCTTAGGCCCGCGCGCCGGAAAGACTAGAATGCTCAAATACCGTGTAGACGGTTGTGTTGACCCTGGTATTCCGGTACACCAAGAATGTGCCCTGAGTGCACGGACTGTCGGGTCGTGTGGTCGATAGTTGTGATGGCTTGAAAGTGCCTGCGCGCACATAGTTGCTATATGATGATGCCATGCTTTGCAGGGAAAGAATGCTCATGCCCCGAGAAAGGGGTAAGATTGTTATAATTGGGTCAGCTGAATGCTGACCGTTGCATTGTTTGCCACCGATTGGGTGGATTGTTTCCCGTGCAGGTGCTGGAGAGCCAAGTGGTAGGTGAAGGGCTGAAGCCCTACTGCTGTTGCTGCTGCTGCTGCGGCTAGCCCTTGAAGGCTAAGCAAATGGTTTTGTTTATTTTGTTTTCCTCATGTATGGCCGGCCTGCGCGCCGAGGTTTGTAATTCATGTTGTATGGAAAGAGGAAATGTAAGGCCTTAAGGCCAAACTCTATGTATTTGTGTACATTCCGTGGTGATATATAAAGGTGGGTTATATATTGGACATTCCTGTTTAGAGTTCAAATTTGTAACTTAAAGCTTCCGCTAGAATGTTCTGAGTTAGGATTCGTATGGTTTGGTATTATCCTGTGACCTCACCGTCTGTTTGTGGCATATAGTGTGGGGCCCCAGCCGGACCTTCTACTATACGTCATTTAATGGATGGGGTCGTTACATTTTAGTATCAGCTTCGTTCGGTCTTCCTCTTTCGAATTCGTGGACGAATTCTTTTGTGGGGTGGCGAGCACGTGTTTGTGCGACCTGCTGTAACGCTAATGAACTCTGGAATGTCCATTAAGGAATGTACAAAATCTTGTTTGAGGAATCTGCGCGTTCCTTTTTGTGTTGTTTTGCTTGCATACGTTCGCTAATGTGTGTCTTGTCCACCTATAGGTGACGCGTAGTGGTGCTGGGCAGTCTGAGCCCCAGCGCTCTGATGAGAGTGCGGCACCAGCTGAGGTGCCAACACCTCCTCCATCTGCGGAAACTGTTCGCTTAGTTGCTGAGGCGCTATTTGCCATGATTCAGCCGACCGGGCAAGCGCAGCTGGCAGTAGTGCCAGTTCGTGTTGATGTAAGACCCGAGCCGGTTGAGGCTGTAGATCCACGAGCAGCTGACCGACAGTTGAAGCAATTCATGAGCTTCAGTCCTCCTACGTTTACGGGAATGGGATCCCCAACGCAGGCAGAGGATTGGTTGTCGCGTGTCAAGCGGATAATGACAGCGATCAGGGCGGAGGAAACTCTCAAGGTCACCTTGGCCACCTTCATGCTTGAAGAAGAGGCGCGGTTGTGGTGGGACGAGGTTTAGGTACACCATTTAGCGGGCAGGCAATTAACGCAAGTGTCGATTGAGGAGTTCTCTCGAATATTTCTGGCGAAACATGTCCCAGCGGCGCAACGCATTGCTATGGAAAATGAGTTCCAACGGTTAAAGCAAGGGGAAGATAGCGTGGATATCTACTTGCATGAGTTTACCAGGTTGGGACGATATGCGGGTATAATCTTCGCGGATGACCAAAGGAAAACGAATCGGTTCTATGAAGGATTGCGGGATGAGTTGCGATTCCTGCTTTCGAGTTCAGTGAACCAAGGGTTTCAGGCATTGGTTGATACTGCGTGTGCGTTGGAGAAGGACATGCGGCGGGTGCAAGGGAACAAGTGCTTGGTTGCGTCGAAGCCAGAGGTTCAAGCACCTCGCCCGAGCAAATCGTTCTACCAGAAGAAAGGGGGCAAGAGGTCCAAGCCATCTAGGCAAGTGACTACGACCGTTGTGTCGGGAGCGACATCAAGGCCGGATTCTCGTACATGCTATAACTGTGGCCGGGTGGGGCATATAGCTCGTGACTGTCGGGTTGTTCAGCCCAAAGGGGACAAGAAGACGGGTGCGTCTTATGCTGAGAAGGGCAAAGCGGTGGTTGATTCCTCTGCGTCTCAGGCACAGCCCCGAATTTATCAGCTTGGCCAACAGGAAGCGATTAAGCAAAGTGACGTCGTCACAGGTACGAGTTGAATTAGCTTACTTGCTTATGTGCTATTGTTTTTGGTTATGTATAGCTTGTACATGTGTGTGTGCTGCAGGCTTTGTCCTGATTCGGAATAATTTGGCGAGAGCCCTGTTTGATACGGGTGCTTCGCATTCTTTTCTGTCTGAGGATTTCGTATCTCGAATTGAGGTACCGAGTCATGTGACGGTGGATAGTACAAGGGTGCTATTGCCGAATGGCTGTGTGATGCTTGCGGATAGGGCTTGCGATGTGGATGTGCAAATAGGAAGTCGGGATTTCGGTTTGAGTGCAGCTGTGCTACCGTTATCGGAGTTTGATGTGATCTTTGGTATGGACTGGCTCTCGGAGCAGCGTGCCTTTATTGATTGCAACTCCAAGGAGATTACACTGGGCCAGAATACCGGATTTGTGACGAAGTTCGCTGGTATGCGAGGAGTTGGCGGGACTCTATTGTCTGCACTCCAAGTCATCAATGCTGTTTGGAAGGGCGCGGAGTTATTCTTCACGCTAATTCAGGCTGTCGAGCCAAAGGCCAGTGTCGGTGAAGTACTAGTTGTGTCAGAGTTTGCCGACGTGTTTCCAAAAGATCTTCCTGGGTTACCACCCCAGCGGGAGATTGACTTCTCTATTGAGTTGGTGCCAGGTGCGAAACCTGTGGCCCGCTCACCATATCGCGTCGCGCCAAAAGAGATGGCTGAGTTGAAAGTCCAATTGCAAGAGTTGTTGGAGCAGGGATATATACGCCCAAGTATGTCACCTTGGAGCGCGCCTGTTCTATTTGTGAAAAAGAAAGACGGTAGTTTGCGATTATGTATTGACTACCGCGAATTGAATAAGCTGACGGAGAAAAACAAATATCCGATCCCACGGATTGATGACCTCTTTGATCAGCTGGCGGGATCAACGGTCTATTCCAAGTTGGATTTGAAATCGGGATATTATCAGCTAAGGATTCGGGAAGGTGACATTCCCAAAACGGCGTTTGGAACACGCTACGGTCATTATGAGTTCACGGTAATGCCGTTTGGCCTATGTAATGCGCCTTCGGTATTTATGGACCTAATGCATCGAACGTTCCGAGAGTACTTGGATTTGTTTGTTATTGTGTTTATCGATGACATCTTAGTATACTCTCAGTCGGAAGAGGATCATGCAAACCATTTGCGGTTGGTCTTGCATACTCTGCGGAGGAATAAGCTTTTTGCCAAGTTCTCAAAGTGCGAGTTCTGGCTCTCTTCAGTAGCCTTTTTAGGCCATGTGGTAAGTGGAGAAGGTATCGCGGTGGATCCGTTGAAGATAAGTGCCATCCGAGATTGGCCAATGATGTCTTCAGTGGCCGAGGTCAGGAGCTTCCTTGGACTTGCGGGCTACTATAGACGGTTTGTGGAAAATTTCTCACGGATTGCTTTACCTCTGACCACGCTGACGAGAAAAGATCAAAAGTTCATTTGGACGCCGGAGTGCGCGCGAGCTTTTGAAGACTTGAAGAGTCGTTTGACCACGGCGCCTGTGTTGACATCGCCATGTGGTACAGATGGGTATGAGATCTATAGTGATGCTTCCGGGAGCGGCTTAGGCTGCGTTCTTCTGCAGTTTGGTAAAGTGATTGCTTATGGCTCGCGCCAGTTGAAAGTGCATGAGCGGAATTACCCCGTCCATGATTTGGAGTTGGCGGCGGTAATCTTTGCGCTCAAGTTGTGGCGGCACTATCTATATGGCATTAAAGTGGATATCTATACAGATCATAAAAGCCTAAAGTATTTGGTGGATCAGAAGGATCTGAATATGCGACAACGAAGATGGATGGAGTTCCTCGGGGACTACACCTTCGAGATTCACTATACTCCCGGGAAGGGAAATGTGGTCGCTGATGCTTTGAGTCGGCAGACTCCGGTACGGGCAAGCTGGTTGCAGAGGCACGATCAGCGTTTGATCCAGGAATTGGAAGCATTGGAGATATCGTGTGTTGACAAGGGTTCGTCAACCGATGCATGCTTGAACTGGACGGAGGTGCAATATGACCTTACGGACAGAGTTCGGCGAGCAACGGAGCTTGATGAAAGTCTCCAGCGCTATGCTAAAGATGGGCCGGATGACCAATTCTCTTGGGATAACGGTTTGTTACGAAGAAATGGTCGAGTGTGCGTCCCAAGTGTGGGTAAATTAAGGGAAGAGTTGATGTACGAAGCTCACTTTGCAAAGTACTCAGTTCACCCAGGGAGCACAAAGATGTACAGAGATCTGAAAAAGCTGTTCTGGTGGCCCGGACTAAAGAAAGATGTCGCACGTTATGTGGCTGAATGCAATACCTGTGCGTTAGTGAAAGCAGAATGCCAGAAGCCTGGAGGTTTCCTGAAGTCATTACCTATTCCGGAGTGGAAGTTCGATGACATTTCGATGGATTTCGTGCACGGGTTGCCGAGATCTCAACGCGGTCATGATTCAATCTGGGTGATTGTGGACCGGTTGACAAAAGTGGCGCACTTCCTTCCAAACAGAAGAGACGATTCAGTGGAAACCTTGGCCAAGCTTTATGTGGAGCAGGTTGTTCGACTGCACGGTGTTCCTCGGAGCATTGTTAGTGATCGTGATGGGCGGTTCACATCGAATGATTGGCGGCTCGTTCATCAAATGTTGGGTACAAAGTTAGCGTTTAGTACGGCCTTTCATCCCCAAACGGATGGCCAGACTGAACGAACCAACAGGACGATGGAGGACATGCTCCGCATGTGCGCCCTAGACTTTGGTAAGAGATGGGAAGATTATATATTTCTTGTCGAATTTGCCTATAATAATAGCTACCAAGCGAGTATTGGTATGGCACCATTTGAGGCATTGTATGGTCGTAAATGCCGTACACCGTTAGCTTGGGCAGAAGCAGGCGAATCTAAGCTGAGTGGGAAAAAGGAAGTCGAAGAAGCTACCTCGCTCATACGCTCTATTCGGGAGAGGCTATTGATAGCCCAAGATCATCAAGCAAAATACTACAATGCCAAACACCGGAACGTGGAGTTCGCGGTGGGTGATTGGGTATATTTGAAGATCAAACCCTTCAAAGGCGTGTCCAGGATTCGGCGTTTGAAAAAGCTAAGTCCGAGGTATCTTGGTCCATTTGAGGTGGTGGAGCGAGTTGCGGAAGCTGCTTATCGACTAGCACTTTCAGCAGACTTGGGTGGATTACATGATGTATTTCACATCTCAGTCCTTCGTAAGGCGGTAAAGGATCCAGCTCAAGTAGTGGAGAATGATCGGGTACCGGTCGAGTATGGGCTAACGACGAGAGTTAGACCCATTCGGATCGAGGATCGAGCCGAGAAACAGTTGCGGAACAAAGTGATCGGGATGGTCAAGGTCCGATGGGACAATTGTGGCCGTGAAGAGCTAACATGGGAGCGAGAGCAGACCATGCAAGCTGAATTTCCCGAACTGTTTGTATAAGCTGTAGACCGTGTACTTTATGTTATAACCGAGTTATTAAGTTATAGCATTGTTGGTTCTTGTTTCCTTACCGTGCAAATTTCGGGACGAAATTTTGTTAAGGGGGGGGGGGAGGATTGTAACACCCCAGAAATCTCAAAATGAGTTTTCAAACTTATTTGAGGTGCAGGCTGTTTGACACGGCCTGGGACACGGGCGTGTCCCAGGGCGTGTCGGGGGTACACGGCCTGGGACACGGGCGTGTTCAGGTTAGTCGACGATCGATAGTCGACGATCGTCGAGCCTGGGACATGGCCATGGACACGGGCGTGTCCCAGGGCGTGTCCGAATTAAATTTCGAAAATGGCCTGTTCGAGTCAGAGAAGTACACGGCCTTGAACCAAGCCGTGAACACGGGCATGTCAGGTCGGACACGGGCGTGTCCGATACCGTGTGCCTACCCGTGTACTGATTGCAGCTCGATGAGGCAGGAATGACACGGGCGTGTCAGGTTCGACACGGGCGTGTCGATGCCCGTGTTCTGGTAAATCTCAGTCGGTTCGAATACCGCGTGTGCCGCTTAAGGGTACATGGCCTGTGACACGGGCGTGTCACAGGCCGTGTCAGCCAAAAATTGAGTTTTTGGGCAAATCGTGGCCGTTCAGATTTCTCTCTTTTGATCCAAGGGCTCAGGTGGTTTCCTGGCTGGATTAAATTCGTCAAGGAAGGATGAAGAAGTCATTCTTCATTTTGCTTAAGGAAGAGAGAAAGAGAGAGGAGGAATAAGAAGGAGGAGGAGATCAAGCCACCGGCGGAGTTCCCGTGGTCCGATTCGTGATCCGAAGCCGGCATTGTGAAGGCAAGGCTGCTGCGGTTCTTTCTCACCGGCTAGTTTTCGATGGCTCCGAAGAGATCGACAAGGGTAACGATCTCCCTCCTTGGACATGTGAAGTCCTTCTTTTCTGCATTGCATAGGGAAAACCCTTCCCCGCGAGTGTGCGGTGGGTTGTGGTGTCCCTTGGGGTAGATATGTGAAGTCCCCCTTGTTAGAGGCCGGAATTGGAGTACGGCTCTAGGCATGCTGTGTGAAGCCCATCTGGACATGGTCTGGATTGGTGATGCTTGTTTGCATATCGGAGAAGGCTCCGTGATTATGGCTTGTGTTGCCTTGTGCCTACCTGTTGCTTGGTGCAGCAGGAAGTACTGGATGATGTCCAAGAAATGAAGAGGGTTGGATGCAACTCTTGTGGCCGTGCGTTGCCACTTTATGAGCGGTTGAGCCGTTGGGCTGCAACTCGATGAAAAGGCAGATTGCCGAACAGGAAAGGTGAAACCGACCCGCGCCTATAAATAGCCATGGATACTTCCGTATTCGAGGTGGCACGGCGACTTGAGCAACGGGGGGTGGCTGATCCGTACCTGCGTTAGGTCCGTCTGACTTGGAAGCCTGGTTATAGGTTTTGTTGGAGCGCCTAATGAGAGTCTTAGGCCCGCGCGCTGGAAAGACTAGAATGCTCAAATACCGTGTAGACGGTGGTGTTGACCCTGGTATTCTGGTACACCAAGAATGTGCCCTGAGTGCACGGACTGTCGGGCCGTGTGGTCGATAGTTGTGATGGCTTGAATGTGCCTGCGCGCACATAGTTGCTATATGATGATGCCATGCTTTGTAGGGAAAGAATGCTCATGCCCCGAGAAAGGGGTAAGATTGTTATAATTGGGTCAGCTGAATGCTGACCGTTGCATTGTTTGCCACCGGTTGGGTGGATTGTTTCCCGTGCAGGTGCTGGAGAGCCAAGTGGTAGGTGAAGGGCTGAAGCCCTACTGCTGTTGCTGCTGCTGCTGCGGCTAGCCCTTGAAGGCTAAGCAAATGGTTTTGTTTATTTTGTTTTCCTCATGTATGGCCGGCCTGCGCGCCGAGGTTTGTAATCCATGTTGTATGGAAAGAGGAACTGTAAGGCCTTAAGGCCAAACTCTATGTATTTGTGTACATTCCGTGGTGATATATAAAGGTGGGTTATATATTGGACATTCCTGTTTAGAGTTCAAATTTGTAACTTAAAGCTTCCGCTAGAATGCTCTGAGTTAGGATTCGTATGGTTTGGTATTATCCTGTGACCTCACCGTCTGTTTGTGGCATATAGTGTGGGGCCCCGGCCGGACCTTCTACTATACGTCATTTAACGGATGGGGTCGTTACATGACATTCCTCCTAAACTTTGTACAACAATAGGGCCAAAAAGGTCCATATGTAGAAAGTACAAAATCTTGGGTGAATCACTTTTATTAATGGATTTAAAACTATTTTCATTCTGCTTGCTTAATTGACAAGCCCTATAGAGTCCTTGCTTCTTATAAGAACCAGAAGGCAGTCCTCTAACAAGGTTGTCCCTAGATAATTTGTCAATATTCCAATGGTTTAAATGACGTAATCACTTATGCTATAATTCATTGGTTGAACTAATTTGATTGAATAAATCAATTTCTGAATTAGCAGATTTAAAATTTACTAGATATATGTTGCCTTGTCTAATTCAAATTCAAACAGATTTGTTGTCACTAGAAGTAATAATGCAAGAATATTGTTTGAATGATACCTGATAACCTTCATCACATAATTGAGGTATGGATATTAGGTTATGCTTGAGACCACTTACATAAGCTTCCTTTGTGATGGTAACTACTTTAACTTTGACATTTCAATAGGCTTCTGTTTGTCCACAGTTTGACTCTCCAAATATTACCTTTGGTCCAAGCTTTGACTTGAAGTCTGGTAGATTTGCTTTACTTCCAGTCATATGTTTAGAGCACCCACTATCCAAATACCACTATTCCTCTGTGGTAGTATAGTTCTAGACATACATAAAAATAGGATAGGTTTTCTTGACCTAGGTAACATTGGGTCCCTGATTTCTTTCAAACTTATAACTAGAAATATATGAAAGTTTATGCTGATCCTTATAGCCTAGTGGATGAAATCTCCTAGGAGGAATGACCCACTAGGTAAAAGGATTAATAAAGGTTTTAAAAGAATAAAAGTTTTTGTTAAAATATTCTGGGTTTGAAGAATTAAAATAAGTTCGTCGATATACATTCTATGAATGGGGATGAGTTCGTTGAACTCTGTTCACAGAATGAAAATTTTCATTCTCTCTGCCCCACATTCGTCGATCGCGGTTCGGCGAACCATATTGAGATCGTCGAGCGCAGTTAGTAGAATAATTATATTGAAATTTTGGGTTCATAGTTCGTCGATCTAAGTTCAACGAATAATTGTTATTTCATCGAGCTCGGTTCGACAAATTATGTTGAATATAATTTTAATGAAATTTTTTCTTTTTATTTTGCTTAGTCGTATGAAAAAATTTCGTTTCTTTATTTACATCTTCTAATTTTTCTTTTCCTTTTTCAGAAACAAACTTTACAGGAGTAGATAATATGTTTTTCTATCACAAAGGAGGCTGACTAGATGAAGCTCCCAAGCCCAGTTTTCCCTTTAGCCTTGCATTTATTGTACTTGTGATGTTCATCAGTTTGAAAATTCTCCCATTTAGGGATTATTCAAATTACTTAGCCTCAGATAATTTAGTTTTTAAGGATATTATTTGTTCTGAAGCATTGTCTAAATCATCTTTAAGTTTAATATTTTTAGAAAATAAATTATCTTATTCAATTAATTTTTCTTTGAGAAATTTGAATTCCTTCTCGGATTTGATTAAATCATGGCATAATAGTTTAAATTCAGTTTTGAATTGTTCTAAAGTAAAATCAAAAGAAGAAATTACCTGATCTTCTTCTGATTCAGATTCAGCTTCAGAAATTTCAGCTTCAGAGTGGTTGCATGATGCATTGATTTTCATCAAGCAGACCTCTTTAGCCTTAGATTCTTCTTCATCCTCACTATAGATGGATGAAGATTCATCCTCAGATTCACTCCATGTTTTAGCAACAAAGCCCCTCTCCTTATTCTTGTGTTTGCTGGAGGAGGGCTTGTCAGTATACTTCTTAGAGTGCTTCTCCTTCTTCTTCTCTTTCTTCTAGTTCCTTGGACATTCAAGAAGTATATGTCCCGGTTTCCGCACCCATAACAGAAAATCTCTTTAGTAGGAGTCTTGTCATACCTTGGCTTATCATCATTTCTGGTTGATTTTCTCCTGAAGTCCTTCCTTGCCATCTTGTAAAATCTTTTAGCCAAGAGACTAATTAGTTCATCATTGTATGGAATGAATTCTACTTCTTCAGGTTCTTTAAAAGGAATGCTTTGCTCTTTCCTTACCGAAGAAAAGTTTCTTTATTCAGCTTATCTGGTCTTGATGAGCTGCACATAAGATTTTAGATTGCCTAACAAGTTCTCTATAGATATTTTATTGAGGATTCTTGCTTCTTTGATTGGCCAGATCCTTGAATCCTATGTGCTAGGGAAGCACATAAGGATCTTGTCATTTATCTCGGTCAATTTGATATTCTTGTCCAATGATTTTAGCTCATTGATTATGAGGCTGAATCTATTGTACATATCAACAACTTATTCTTCTTCTTCCTTCTTGAAGTTCTCATACTGAGAGATCAAATGTGATCTCCTATCTTTTCTTTCATAAGCAGATCCTACTACCATAGCATTTAGAGAATTCCAGATTGCCTTTGCTGAAGTGCATTAAGAACCTTTTTTGAATATCTCATCTAACACAGTCTGGGCCAGAATGTTCATTGCATTGGAAGCAGTAATCTTGCCCTTTTTCTGAGCATCAGTCCAATCAGGTGGTAGAACTTCACTAGTGCTTGTAGTTGCCACTGGTAGTGGTGATCCTGTCAAAATAGAGTTATAGATGTCCTCATCAATAGAATTCATGTAAAGTCTTATCCTTGCCTTCAAAAGTGCAAAATTTTTCAGATTGCACACTAGAGGTCTAGTGCTTGAATACACTTTATTTTGTGCCATGAGAAAAAGAACAAACTAGAGTAAATAAGATCTATCAAAGATCTTTTGGTTCAGGTGTTAGCCTGTGAAACCAAATAACCTGCCTCTTTTACAATTTTAAATTGAGGGATAGATCTAACTTAACTCTCGAGGGGGGGGGGGGGGGTGAATAGAGTATTTTAGAAATTATTAACTTATTTTTATAGAGGATTAAAGTAGGTGATATATTTGTATATGAAAAATAAAAATCAGAATACATAAATAAAACAAGTAAAGGCAATCTAGACAACACAAGGAATTTGTAGTGGTTCCCCAATAAAGCTGGGTACATCCACTCTTCTACCACCCTAGTAGATATCCAATAAAGGTTTTTGCTAAGGTGACCTGGCACCATAGGTTTTTGCTCAGGTGCCCTGTTATCAGAAGATCTATTTTTCTAAGGGAGATCTAGCAACCCTTTGAGATTTTGATCAGGTGCCCAAAAACCAATCCCATGTCTTTTGATCAAGTGACTTGTGAACCAAAAGGTTAACTTCCGCCCGTGCATGAGTAAATCACAAGATTAACCACAGAGAAAATTAAACAAGGAAGCTACAGTAAAACTGTGTGTTTCCTTTGCGCACGGTTTAGAAGAAACCGTGCGTTAAGATCGTCGAGCACAGCTCGATGAAATTCATCGATTTCCACTCGACTATCTTCCATCGAGTAAAACACTCGATCTGGAAGGAAACGTGCGCTAAGGAAACGCACGACCGTGCGTTTTCCACAAATAAGAATTCCTGCCTTGGGGAAAACGCACCACATGCATATCAAAAACTAAAATTGGAGTACCAGCTCCCAACACCAAAACACAACATAAAAACTAACAAATCCTCACGGGGAGTACCCTAGTACTTACCCCAGAGTACAGAATGCGCATTTGCACACCCTTGGGCCAAAGCGGTGCACAAAGTGTTCCTTGACCGATCGAAGCAAATATAACCGATTTCGGGTAAAAAAGCAGTGCACGAGTGAGAATACAGGCCGAGATGAGTCCGAAAAACCATATTTAAATTGGACTCATCACCCCACTAGACTTAAGCATTTGCTCGTCCCGAGAAAATCATCACTCTGTAGACTAGAAAATAGTTAGCTGGCTTAGTAATTTCCAAATAAAGTATTGAGAGAAATCAAATACATCATGGGCATAGAAAATAAAATAGACAAACTTATTTAATTATACTACGGAATTTATACTTTTCAATAGGCATAAATAAATATTGTATCTACTCAAAATTAGAATTCTGGAGAATCGTTTGGTCTTGCGTAGGAAGAAAGTAAGCTGGCCACTCAGGTGAGCATTGCCAAATACTGGGGCTCAGGATCACCTCCAAAGAAATCCATCAATGTCGGGGACCATACGCTTGCCCGTTCACACTCTCTCCACGGTACTAGTTCGACTCAAGCATGAATCTGTAGGAATTTAGGATAATCATGGGGCTTGGGTGTATACATAGGTAAGGATGCACAAGGCTAAAAAAATGACGGCTACACACAACCCAAATGAGTTCATACAAAAGTTATCCTCAAACCAACAAAAATTGCAGGTGCACCGCACTACTAGATTTGAACTTGACTATAAGTGTGTGTGCAACGCCTTCCACCACATCAATAACGCAAATGGAATTTTCTTTTTCACTATCTTATTTCATATCAAACAACATTTTTTCTTTTTTTTACTTTTCTTTTCTTCTTCCAAATTTTTTTTTCTTTAAAAAACACCTTCAACACCTATTATCATGAGAACTCCAACTCACAATCACATAACAGCACCATAGAAACAACACCAAATGCAAGAAGTAACATACTAATAGCTCGAGATAGGGGCGTGCTATTGGGAAAGGCTTTTAGGTATTGGTGATCGTGGAGTAGGGATGAATCAACAGGAGGGATAGGCACAACATAGGCTAACAAGGATTAACATTAGGATGGGGTACAAAGCTCAATCGGGACAAAATGATGGCCTACATCACGCTCACTATTGGAACACCACCTGTTTAGGGTTGATTTGGGAAAGGTTCACTATTAGGATTGCTTAGATTTACCCAACATGTGTTATTAAGGGTCATAGGTTTTTTATCTAGGTCTAGGTCAGGTCAACAAACTTAGTTTTGTAGGATGAACCTTCAGAAGACATAGAGACGGAAGAACTTCAGAGAAAAGCAGTTTTCTAAGAGCAAAAAAGTCGTTCGAAGATTGTTGAACTAAGCTTGACTTTTTTCGATCGGAGATCGACGAACTCAGTTTTTTCTCTGAGCAAAGTTCGACGAAATCCTAGCTGAGATGGATGAACTCAGACTTCTTCTTTGAGTTGAGTTCGATGAAATCTTACCTGAGATCGATGAGCTCCGATCTCTTCCCAGAAGTTCAGCACGAAGAAAAGACTATCTCAGTTCGATGATCTTTGAGCTCAGATTAGTTAGTCAATTTTCTATTCATAGATCTTGGAGCTCAGCTCGACGAATGAGAGTTTTAGTTCGACAAATTTGTATCTCAGGTCGACGTACTTTTCCTAAGTTCGACTATTTTATGACAGGTTCTGTTCGACTATTTTCCCTGTAGTTTTCCAGTATTGACTAAGGCAGCTTGATTTCAAAATTTATTATTATATTCCTATAATGCTCTGATAATTAATGCTCCATATTCTCTAGAATATAGCTGTTCTAAGGCAGCATTAATTATTGTATTAACAGAGTAATTATTTGGCTTATTTTCTGGGACAGTTGGGGAAACAAATTAATGACATTTTCTAGCCATTCAACTCCAAGGATTTCAGCAGTCAACCAAGGAGAGGATTCAAAATTCAATGGTTGATTTCTTCAAGGAATATAAAAAACATTTTTAAGAAGATTGCAGTAACACAGAATATAGAAGTTATTGAGTTGTGCATACAAAAAACTGAAAAGAAGAATACAACTCTCATAGAATTTCAGTCTTCTTCAGTTTTGTTTCAGGACTTTCAAGAGACAAAAAATCTTCATCAGTATAAAATTTTCCTGAAGAATAATCTTCAATCTGAAGGCCTACACCCTGAGCAAAGCTCTCATTCTCCTGAACTCTGCTACATCTCAGGGGGATATTTGAGAAGAACAACATCCACTAGTCTTCTTTCTGATTGTTGATAGAGAAGACATCATCTTTATTTTCTTTCACCTCTGTGAAAGGGTTTCTTAACTCCCTTCAAAAGTTATTCCTTTTGGTTGTCAAGTCTCCTGATCAAAAGACTTGGTTTGGTTTTTGGGCACCTAGTTAAATGCTCAAAGGGTTGCTATATCTCCCTTAGAAAATAGATATTCTTCTGGCAGGGCACCTGATAAAAAACCTGTAGTGGATTCCTACCATGGTGGTAGAATAGTGGATGTACCCAAGTTTAGGGGAACCACTATAAATTCTTTGTGTCGTCTTGATTGCTCTATTGTTTATTTTTGTGTGTTGCGATTTCTTTGTTTTCTTTTCAGCCTTTATACATATACTTATCACTTATTTAAATTCACTATAAAAATTAATCAAAAATTTTTAAAACTCTATTCAATTGGTATCAGAAGGAAAGGTTGTTTGGTTTAACAGGCTAACACCAGAACCAAAAGATCTTTTGATGCAAACTTGCACGTTGACACCAAAATATATGTACAGAGGCACGTGAATATCTCTCTACGAACCAAATTCTACACTCACAAACTCGATCTACGCAGCACCACATATTTATGTTATCAATTTTATACTAGCGTAAGGGTATCCAAACCGATTAGGATCGAACAAGGGCTATAGGCCAATGTTCTTTTCGGCTAAGGGACCTACATGGTCTGAACGAGCGGTGTTGTACCAAAAGAGATCTACCAAATAAAATACGATTCGAAAAGGGTAGATCTCACCCAACAAAAGAAAACGAAGGTTCGCCAAAACTTTTCAAATGAAAATGAAATAAAGAAGAAGCTACAAACAATGAAAGATAACCACGATTTTTTCAATGCTATCCAAATTAACGCTAATAAAATCCACCACACAAATTAATCTAGGAAGAGAAACACATAAAATGTAGAAAGGATTCGTTACCCAATCGGAATGGGTGATTCCGATTTCTCTCTACTTGGATCGCTTCTTCAATGGCTCAGCCGGAGTCATGCCCGAAGGAGAAAAATTTAACCGCCTTCGTCGCTTCACGCCGGAGTTCGAGTCCATAAGGAAGCAAGCTTTGCCTTTGCCGATTTACTCAAGGAGGTGGGTGGTCGGTTGTGAGTGGTAAGGATGAGAGAGGGCTCGGTTTAGATAAGAAGTGGCTTGGGTGGTGCTCTTTGGAAGAGGGAGGAGGAGGAGGAGGAGAAGCCGAGATAAAGAAAGGAGACAAGGGGGATGAAATTTGGAGAAGGAGAAAGGAGAAGAGGAGAGGATAGGAGGAAGGAAATCTTCACCAGATTTTGAGGGGGATTTTTTTCCTTCTATTTCATTCTCTAATTATTCATTCATAACATGGCTATATATAGCCTACACCACTCAATCTCCCTCCATTCAAAATTCAAAATTCAAAATGAAAGTTATGATGGTTATATGCACCCACCATAATACAAGAAATGAAATAATTAAAATAACCTATGATTGTTATAAGCACCCATCATTACATGAATTATTTAAATGTAATAGAAAAAAAAATGCTAAAATAAAATAAAACATGAAAATGACTTAATGATTAAAAAAAATAATTAATAAATTATTATTAATTATTAATATATTGGTTTGCGTTCAGGACAAATATTATGGCGACGCTCCACATGGTAATCCGTAAGGACGCCGTCGTCATCTTTAAAATGTTGCGGGTCGTCGTCTCCATCAATCCTCCCCCGCTCAAAATTACTCTTCACCGATGAGTTGGTATAAATACACCAGTGCAGGAGAGCGACATCCAACAGAGCACCCTCCGATCCAAGAATCCAAGAGTCATCGGAGGCCGGTCGATCATGCCATCGAATCAAGTAGTGGCAAACATCACCACATCTCGGGGAGAGCACTTCACCCTGGATTATCCTGTCATGCAAAAAGATGGTCCTGGGGAACCTTGGAAAATCATTTGGCAATAAAAGAAAAAAAATTCTACATAAAATCATTATGCTCTTTTGGTATACGAAGTGTTAACTTGCAGGTGGAGTGGTTTCTCCTCACCTATTTCGTTGATTTAATTGGTATGTTTTACTTCTTGTAACTCCTATTAGTTGTTTCTCATTCTTTAGTAGGAGTGTTGTGCGTAAAGTTTCGGGACGAAAATTTCTTTTAGGGGGAGTGACTGTAACGCCCCCGATTTTCCTGCGTTTATCTGTATTCTCGTTGGCGTTACGAGGACGCGTTCCGTGGCTTGTGCCATGTGTGGAGTATAGTTTAGCTCCTTTGAACTGAGTGCCCTATTTGGTAGCCTGTTGGCAAGATCTCCCTAGCAAGCCGAGTCGTTTTGGGGGACCCGGTGTGGCCTCTCGGGGGGATGTTTGTGTTTGGCTTTGTTTTGGTATAACTCGAGTTCTGTTCGTCGAAAGTTAATTTCGACTTCGCCGTTGTGTTCGTAGCGTGGTTATTTAGCGACGGTGCGAATTTCGTAAAATTCCGAGGTGATTCGGTTTTCGCGTCGTTAGGTGTGTTATTGGTATTTGTGATCAATTAATTAAATTGATTTGGCTTGTTCTGTAGCCCTTCGGTTTTGACCGATTGTTAAATTCTGCGAGAGAATTTAATTGGGCAGTTATTGCCTTGCCTTGGTGGCAGCCATATTTTTGGCTTATGCTTATTTTGGTATTTACTTAATGAAATTAAGTAATTAGGCGTTTTAGGGTTCGGTTATGGATGAACCGGCGTTTAGCTTTTCGTATAAAATCTTTTCTTAAGAATTGACGGCCCACTTCTTCTTCTTCTTTTCCTGAGAGAGAAGCCGTCGCTGCCCTTTTCGCGGAGAGCAGAGGAGAAAACCGCCCGTCCTGTACCTCCTTCGGTCGGCGATTCCGGGCTTGTTCGTGGACGGAATTCGATTCCGAAAACGGCGTTGCCTTGCTCTCTCCGAGATCTTCGTTTCGACAGTAAGATATTCGATTTTCGTGGAGTTTTGATGAGATTTGGGTTTCGGTTTTGGAGTTTTCAGCCATTAATGGCCGTGAGATTTATTCTAGGTGCTGCGGCTGGTTGTTCCGTGTGAAGAGGAGGAGAGCCATCCAGGCTTCGCTGAAAGTTGAGGCAAGTGGTATTCCTGCCCTTGCTAAGTTTCTTTTGATTATTTTTGCTGAAATAGAAATCCCTGTTAGCCGGGGTCCGTTAGGGACGGCCGGGAGGAGATGTGTTTGTTACACAGTAGAGGTCAACCTTTGCTGACCCACGTTACTTCAAATCCTTACAAGGCAAGGATCGCATGTAGGAGCTAGCGCGCCGGGCGAAAAGCCCTAAGCCTCGTGAAGTGTTGCTGTGCTTGGCTAGTTTCTTTTCCTTGTTTTGCTGATGTTGTTCGATCATGTCCGGCTTGCATGCCGAGGTAGCCTAGGAGTGCTTGGCACATTTATATGTTTTGGACTATTATTGTGTAAGGCCTTAAGGCCATTTCGATACTCTATTGTTAGTGGATAACTTCTGTCTTTTTGTTTTATGTTTCCGCTGTGTTGGTCTGGAGTTTTGTGATTGGGTAGTGTTCATATCATCTTATAATACTAAAGCTGTGGCGTCCGTATGTTGTGGGGCCCCGTCCGGACCCATATTATATGGTCTTTACAGGGGAGGTGTTACAACTGGGACTAGAAGCCTTCTCCAGAATTATTCTCCGGTCATGAACGGGCCAATGGTCATCTTTTGAGGTTTTTACAGAGGGATTACAAAAGGCTACGATATGATTACTAATTGTAGCGTATCTTTCTCAGATGTGTCTTATGTTGAAGGATTGGAACACAATCTTATAAGCATAAGCCAGCTCTGTGATAAAGGATACATATTAGAATTGCATGTAGACAAGTGTTTTATAAAATTGGTCGATAACTTAGAAACGATTCTATCAGGCACTCATAGTAGAAATATAGTCTGTTTAAATTTTATTTACATAGACTCTTCTACGACAGTGAGCTTTTTGGAAAAAGATAGTGAATCTCTTGGTTACCAATGGTGTTGGGTATTGCATCCACAATAACCAAGATTTGCGTGAAGTCACCATTTAACTAAGATGAATTAAGTTGTATTTGATATCCTTGTTCTAGTTGTGTGTTTGCAGATTACCGTTGCTAAGTGTAGACCAATGTCAGTCTACAGTGGGTCATGAACACAGGGTTGGGTATTGCATCCATAATAGACCTGATTTGAAGAAGAGCCTGAACAAGCTAAGTTGAATTGACTATGTATTTGACAATCTTATCAAGTTGTGCTTGCAGCTATTCCATGCTAAGTACACACCAATGTCAGAGTGCAGTGTGTCAATATACACGTGTCTGAGCAACGTAATCCCTCGCTGTGTAGATCAGTGTGTTGATCCACATGTGCTCTCTCTATTGGAGTGTACTTATTTTCAAGTACAGGGTCAAGGTAGATCAAGAGTAGAAGAAGGAGCAAGGATGGGTCAATGACCAAGCTATCAAAATAAGGAAGGAGGAAAATCCTTCCAAGTAAGAATCGACGGCAATCGTTAGTGATTCCCGCCGACTTCGACGGGAGTCGTTAGTGATTCCCGCCGACTTCGATGGGAATCACTTAGTGTCTCCCGCCGACTACTTCCGGCTGGCAAAAGTCTGAAATTCTGCCAAGGCAGAATCGACGGGAGTCGGGAGTGATTCCCGCCGACATCGACGGTAATCACCAACGACTCCAACCCATTTTGCCTTAGGAAGATTTCGCCGCTCGCTGGACCGGTCCAGGTCGCCGTGCTCAATTCGGCCAGATCTCGGGATTTCCGAGGTGGGCCCCACAACGGTCTTATAGGGTTTTTCTTTGGGTATAAATACATACTTATTCTTGTTGTCTACAGAACACACCAACAAACTGGAATACGTAAAAGAAGTCGGCCGTGACCTAGCCGATCGCGGAATCCGCTGCACGCTCGTCGCCGATCGAAAGTTGTCGCCGCCGCTGATCTCAGCCCATCTCTGATCGCTCGACGACAGCACCGAGGCAAGCAGCCGGTCTCACGTGTCTCTATCGAGATCTCTTTTCTTCCGATTCGTTGAATGAGACTTGTTCTCCCTTCTGAATCGGTTGAGACGTTTGATCCGACTGAGATTGTTCGAAGACCTAGCTTGCTTCGTCAAGAAGTTTGGATTTACAAAGTATTGTCGCCGCACTTGCTTGCTGCCGCCGATCTTGACAAGATCCATTCCAAGTGAGAAATCCGGTTGTGGACTCTTTGTACTTTTCATGCAAGCTTCAACGAATGAAGAAGGACATCAGAATCTCCATAAAGTAATGTTTGTATTTTTGTTTACATTCAATTTTGTTGTAAAGAAATTTTCATTCCTATTTTTAAGGGTTGGGTGCAACCCATTGTAGTGCAGTTTAGACTCCATTGTTGGAAGGGTTCCTTCCTTAGTTAGGGGAGGATTGCTCCTAGTGTGAGGATTGGATTTTAATTCGTTTGGAGAAGTGACCGAGTCGTACCTTGGTGGGAGATAGGTCGAAGGGGGAAAGTGGACGTACCCAAATCGGGGAACCACTATAATTCTTTATGTGTTTTATGTGTTCTATTTGCTTACTTGTGCAGGTTAGTTTAATTTCGCAAAAGACTGCACGACAGCTATTCCCCCCCTATAGATGGATTAGGTTGACATTAGATACTTTCATGTGGTATCAGAGGGATGTTACTCATCAATAAGGTTAATACCTTGAGTAAGATCATGTGTCTAGTGTCAAGAAAAAAGAAGATCTCAAAAATGGATAGACTCAAGTATACAGGAAAGATTCCAGTATGCACCAAGCTGAATTTTCCCATCTGGAAGGAAAGGATCAGGTTCTACATGGAAGTAGTCGATCCCCGACTCTTCATGATAGTGGAGGAGGGCCCTCATATCCCCACTAAGGCCTCCACCATTGATCCGACCAAGATGGTGCCAAAGAGGCTCTCCAAAATGGATAAGGATCAGATGGTGTTTGTCGGATTAGACAAGAAAGCTCAAAACATTTTAGTGAGCGCCGTTGATGATTCAATGATGCAGAATTTCAGCAACTGCTGGACTGCCAAGGACATCTGGCACTGCCTGATCATTCTGATGGAGGGCACATATGAAGTAAGGGATGATCGAAGATCCCTTCTGAACCAGAAGTATGAGGCCTTCAGGCAAGGTCCCATGGAAGAAATCGGAGTGACATTCGAGAACTTCCTGAAGATCGTCAATGCCCTAAAGGGTTATGGCAGAGTGTTCACCGATGGTGAACTAAATGACAAATTCCTTAGATCCCTGACTAAGGAATGGGACACTAGGATCTGTGCCATCAGAGAGTTTGGCAAGCTGGCAGAAATGGATCCCCAGATTCTGTTTGGGAAGCTAATGTCCTACAAGCTTCAGCTGAACACTAGAAAAGCTGAAGAGGATGCTGATAAGGCTGCAGCCAAATAAAAGACTATGGCCCTGAAACCTAATAGCTCAAGGAAAGGCAAGGGTGCAGCCTCATCCCGCTCTTGGAGAAAGGCCGAGGAAGAAGACTCTGAGCCATTCTCATCTTGCTTTGAGCTATCTAAAGAAGAATTCTCTTTCATCACTCGAGAGTTCAATAAGTTCCTCAAGATGAGGAATCAGAGAAAAGGAGATGGCTCCTCCTCAAGACATCAGAAGAAGAATTACTCTTTCACAGGTATGATTCTTAACAGAACAAACATCGTTCTGCAGACATTATCTGCTTTGGGTGCAATAAGCCAGACCACGTCATTGCTGACTGCCACCAAAGCAAGATAGATAAGGGGAAAGGAGAGAAGCACAAGTCCTCCCGAGACAAGAAGAAGGAGAGGAGCTAAATTGCCAAGAATCCAAAGACACTGAGTGAATCTGACTCTTCAGACTCCAGTGATGATGAGGAAGCCTACTTCAGACTAATGGGTCGCTCCAACTCAGATGGAGATTGTCCCCCATTTACCGGGAAGGTAAAAGATCGCACCCCCTCTCTAACTCTAACTCTGACTCTGAGTCTCCTAAAGATGATCGCGAGGATAGCCCATCTGCCCGTGAAGCTGAACTCCTCGAAAAGTATGAGCTCCTGCTCAATACTTTTGAAGAATGCCGAAAGAGGATGAGCGCTCAGAAAAAGGAAGTCAAATTCCTTAAGGCTGAGGGTGTGTCCCTAAGAGAAGAGATCACTGGCTTGATATCTCTCCGACAGGAACACTTGGACCTGAATTCTGAGCACTCAAATTCTCTGAGGCTCCTTGACCAAAAGTAGGAAGAAATTAACAAGCTGGAAGAACAGCTTGCGGTCGAGAGGAAGATTGTCAAAAGCTTCTCTATTCCCAAGACCGTTCTTCCTCTGGTTGATGAATTCCTTGCTCAGGCTAAGGGGGGTGTCTTAGGGCATGTGGCCATGCTTGGTAAATCATCCAGGAGAAACAGAAATCATAGGAAAAATAATGCTACGAAGAAGGCCTCTGCTATAGAAAAGGGAAAGGCCCCACTAGGTCCTATTTCATTCTGAAAGCCTAGCTTTCCCTACAATGAGCATGACTTTTAGTCAACCTATGGTCACCTCTTCCGGTCCTCGATTGAAAAGCCCAAGATCCGGTATGATGGATGGAACTTCCCCCGTAACTACGGTGAGAGTATCTTAAAGGCACCTTATTAGGAAATCCAAGTGGAGAATTACGGCCACTTTTCTAGCGGCCATAATAGGAAGCAGGCACCAAAGGCCAAGCATGTTATACAGAAGGAACAATAAGTGAAGGAATCATGTGACTGCTGTCATCATTATGCCTCCACCTCCGAATCCAAGGCCCCGACTGGGCCCACCGTTCCAAGGGTGAAGAAGAAGCCTAGGAAACGATACAACAGGTTCGACTGTTAGTGTTGTGGCAAAGTTGTTCACTTTGACGTGGATTGCTGGTTTAATCCAAGAAACAATGAGACTCCTCATGTTAGCAATGCGAGGCCGACCACTCGTAGGGTTAACCACCTGAGGGGGAGTGTGCTAACAAGGAATCTAGGACCCAAGTCCAATTGGGTTCCTTAGGGAAACTAATTCTGTTTTGCAGGTATGCCCAAAGGCCACCAAAACACCAATCTGGTACTTGGATAGTGGATGTTTGTAACGGCCCGGTTTACAGCTCAGAGGCCCCGGCCTATTTAGACCAAGCGGCTTGTCTCGCCCCGTGGCCCGTTATAGGGCTGCAGCCCAATACACCCCAACGCCTCTCTGGCCTGTTTCTCAGCACAGTACGTTATTAGCGCTAGGTATCGAACCCGCATCCCTTGATAACCAACTCATCCAACAGCGCTATCACCAACTGAGTTGGATCAGTTCGTGATAGAGCTGTTGGATGATTTGGCTATCAAGGGTTGCGGGTTCAATACCTAGCGCCAACAACGTACTGTGCTGAGAAACAGGCCAGAGAGGCGTTGGGGTGTATTGGGCTGCAGCCCTGTAACGGGCCACGGGGCGAGACAAGCCGCTTGGTCTAAATGGGTCGGGGCCTCTGACCTCTAAACCGGGCCGTTACATAAACGAACATTTCTGTGGGTAGCTGTGATGGGCAGAGTAGTCTGGCAGTGGCAGATCCTTCATGGATCGCGCTTACGAGATTGCATCAGAAGGATGATCCTGACCTTCTGCGGTTGTATGTTCGAGCTGAGAAAGGCGAGCTGCTAGATTTTTCTATAGATGATTTGGGTACCTTGAGTTACCGGGGCAGATTTTGCATTCCCGATGTTGGCGATATCAGGGCTATTGTGTGCAGGGAAGCCCATGGTTCTAGCGTTGCCTACCACCCAGGATCCACTAAGATGTACCGCGATTTGAAGCAGATTGCCTGGTGGTACGGGATGAAGGGAGACATAGCCAAATTTGTTTCTGAATGCAACACTTGCAAGCAAGTAAAGGCTGATCATGGAAGACCATGTGGCAAGCTGACTCCCATGGAGATTCCTACTTGGAAGTAGGAAAGCATCTCGATGTATTTCATTACAGCTTACCAAGGTCTCCGAGGGGGCATGATTCGGTATGGGTGAACGTGGACAGACTGACGAAGTGTGCCCACTTCGTGCCATTCATGATTGATTACCCGATGAGAAAGATAGCTGAGCTATATGTGGAAGAGGTTATCAGATTGCATGGCGTACCCGTGAGCATCATTTAAGATCGATACTCCAGGTTCACGTCTCGTTTTTGGAAGAGTCTTCAGCAAGGATTGGGGACAGATTTGAGTTATTCCACTGCTTACCACCCACAGACTAATGGCCAAACAGAGCGAGTAAATCAGATTGTGGAAGATATGATCCGATGCTATATTATGGAACATGGTGGGGCGTGGGACGAGCGTTTGCGGCTTATGGAGTTTGCGTATAACAATAGCTATCAGGAAAGCTTGCAAATGGCTCCGTTTGAGGCTTTATATGGGAGGCGATGCAGGACTCCCTTGTTTTGGGCAGAGGTTGGCGAGACACCGTTGCTGGGTCCAGAGGCTCTCGAGGAAATGGAAATTTCATTGAAGCTTATTCAGGAAAAGCTTCAAATAGCCCAAGAGAGATATGAAAAGAACGTCAACCGGCGTAGATCATATTTGGAATTTGTTGTGAGGGACCAAGTATTCTTAAAGGTTTCTCCGATGACAGGGATCAAGAGATTTGGAAAGGACCGAAAGTTTGACCCGAGATATGTGGGGCCATTCAGGGTTGTTGAGCGGATCGGTGTGGCAGCTTATAGGCTGGAGTTGCCCGCAAATTTTCCTGGCGTGCATGATGTTTTTCACGTCAGTCAGCTGCGGAAGTGTGTGCTTAGTGACAGGCAGGTTTTGGATTTTGTGCCTCCGTTAGAGCCGAACCTTTCTTATGTGGAGGTGCTTGTCCGTATTTTGGATGCTTGGGATCGCGTGTTGCGGAAGAAAACAATTCCTATGGTGAAAGTTTTGTGGAAGAACCATGATGTAGAAAGCGCGACTTGGGAGCTAGAGTCGGCAATGAGGGAGGCTTACCCTCATCTGTTCCCCTGACTTGTGCCTGGTATGTTTGCACTCATTCTTTTATGGCTTTTGATTAGCTTGTTCTTTTTTCCCTTTTGATTAGAAGGGTTGTGTGTAAAGTTTCGGGGCGAAACTTTCTTTTAGGGGGAGTGACTGTAACGCCCCCGGTTTTTCTGCATTTTGGTTTGATCATTGCTTGGTGTTACGATGACGTGTTGTCGGCTTCTGCCATTGTTAGAACGTGGTCATAACTCTTTAGGTTCCTTTAGTGGTCCTTTAGTAGCCTATTTGCAAGATTTCCCAGCTAGTCGGAGTCTGTTTTGGTGACTCGGTTGGGCCTCTAAGGGAATGCTTGTGTTTTGGCTTCGGGCAGTGTTAGCCCAAGTTTTGATCGTCGGATGTTGTTTTCGACTTCGCTGTTGTGTTTGTAGCTGTGGTGTGTAGCTACGGTGCGAGTTTTGTCGAAATCCGAGATCATTCGTTTTTCACGTCATTTCGACGTGCGTTTCGTTAGCTGGTAGTGGCTACCCGATTGTTGTGCGTGGCCTGGTGTGATCGAGCTTGGTAAGGCCGGTGCTTGTTTTAGGCTAAGTATGTTTAGCCAATTTTTGTTGTTGTTATGTATGTGTATATATATATGTGTTAGTGAGGTGCTGTGTGTGTGTATATATATGTATATATATATATATATATATATATATATATATATATATATATATATATATATATCAGCTATATATATATATATATATATATATATATATACAGCTAAATGGGCCGGGGCCTCTGAGCTCTAAACCGGACCGTTACATAAAAAGTGCACTTTTTATGTAACGGCCCGGTTTAGAGCTCAGAGGCCCCGGCCCTTTTAGACCAAGCGGCTTGTCTCGCCCCGTGGCCCGTTACAGGGCTGCAGCCCAATACACCCCAACGCCTCTCTGGCCTGTTTCTCAGCACAGTACGTTGTTGGCGCTAGGTATCGAACCCGTAACCCTTGATATCCAACTCATCCAGCAGCGGTATCACCAACTGAGCTGCAGCTCAGTTGGTGATAGCACTGGTGGATGAGTTGGCTATCAAGGGTTGCGGGTTCGATACCTAGCGCCAACAACGTACTGTGCTGAGAAACAGGCCAGAGAGGCGTTGGGGTGTATTGGGCTGCAGCCCTGTAACGGGCCACGGGGCGAGACAAGCCGCTTGGTCTAAATGGGTCGGGGCCTCTAAACTCTAAACCGGGCCGTTACAATGTTCCCGGCATATGACCGGGACAAGAAGCCTGTTGCGTGATTACTCCCCAGTCGAAAATGGACCCTAAGTCATCTTTGGAGGATCAGATCGAGGAGTAACCAAGGGTTATGGTATGATATCCAATAGTGTATTCTCTATCACAGACGTGGCCTATGTTGAAGGTTTAAACCATAACCTGATCAGTGTAATCCAGTTGTATGATAAAGGATACGACGTTAAGGTCTGCAAGGAAAAGTGCTTGATAATATCATGTGCCTCTTCAGAGACGGTATTAACTGGCATTAGGAGCAGAAATATTTTCTGCTTAGATTATCTTAGCATAGACTCTTCTACCCCCATTTTCCTAGTAGTAAAAGACTGTGCATCTCTCTATGAACAATGACACAAGAGATTAGCACATATTAATTTCAAATCTATTGATATGTTGTTTTCTAAGAACTTAGTAGGGGATGCCCCTACTATTAAGTGCATCAAAGATAGCCCTTGTCCTGCATGCCAGAAGGGCAAACAGACTCGGGCTACCTTTAAGGGCATTGCAGACAAAGACTCTTCCAGATGTCTTTATCTTCTGCATATGGACTTGTTCGGTCTAGTGCAAGTTCATAGCTTAGGATGTAAATCGTATACGCTAGTGATTGTTGATGATCACTCTCGATTTATGTGGGTGTTCTTCTTGAAACGAAAGTCAGATACGTTTGACATCTTCTCTAATTTTGTCAAGCAGATTTAGAACGAACTTAACTTCTCCGTGGTCAAAATCAGAAGTGACCATGGAACAAAATTCGAGTCTAGGGCTATAACAGAATTCTATGAAGAACATGGTATCTTTCATGAGTTTTCCTCCCTGCGTACTCCTCACCAAAATGGAGTTACATAGAGGAGGAATAGAACGCTCATTGAAGCATGTACGACAATGTTGAATGACGCTTCTCTTCCAGAGTACTTCTGGGAAGAGACTGTCAATACAGCTTGTCACGTGCAAAACCGAGCATGATCAATAAGAACCATCGTAAGACGCCTTATGAGCTATTGAAATGCAGGAAACCGACCATGTCCTATCTAAGGATTTTTGGCTGTAGATGTTATGTACTCAATAATGGGAAGTACCCATGTACTAAATTCGGATAAAAATGCTTCGAAGGCATCTTCATGGGCTATAGTAGCCATAGTCGGGCATATAGGGTTTTCAATAAGAAAACCCTAGTGGTAGAAGAGTCAATTAATGTTGTATTCGATGAAGGAAGCTTGCTTCACAGCAATTCGTCTAGTGGCATTCTTGAAGATGCAGGTGCAAGGCCTGAAAAGCTAAGTCTAGATAAGACTGCTAATAATGAAGCTCCCATGTACGTCAAGGTATCCACCTCAAAACAACCTGGAGAAGATGACGGTCAGGATGGGGAGATTCTCCAAGAAGAGGGAGGAGCCCGAGAAGCTGTTTGAGCTCCATATGCCAGACTCTTAGAACACAGACACGTGAGTGATCACCCAAGAGATCAGATCATAGGAGATCCTCGAGACGGTGTAAGAAATCGTAGAGGTACCATTAACAAGATTCTGCACCTTGGTTTTCTGTCACAGGTTGAGCCAAAGAAGTTCGACGAAGCGAACAAAGATGCGTCGTGGATATTGGCCATGCAAGATGAACTTCATCAATTCGAACGATGCAACGTCTGGATGCTAGTTCCCAGACCAAAGAAATAGAATGTGATCGACACTAAGTGGATCTTCAGAAACAAACTGGATGAACATGGTGTCATCATCAAGAACAAAGCCAGACTAGTGGCTCAAGGATACAGACAAGAGGAGGGGATTGACTTCGACCAAACCTTTGCAGTAGTTGCAAGGCTCGAGGCGATCAGGTTGTTCCTGGCGTATGCCTCTCACAAAAGATTCACTGTCTATCAAATGGACGTGAAGTCTGCTTTCCTGAATGGAAATTTAAAAGAGGAAGTATACATCGCGCAACACACAGGTTTTGTTAATCCAACACCCCCTGATCATGTTTGCTTTCTTAATAAAGCATTATATGGCTTAAAACAAGCTCCTCGAACTTGGTTTGAGACTCTGTCTAGTTTCTTCTTGAAAATAAGTTCTCGAGAGGAAAAATATATAAGATATTGTTTCTTCGGGAAGTCAAAGGCAAGATTTTTCTGGTGCAAATCTATGTCGATGACATAATATTCGGCTCAACGGAGAACAACCTGTGCAAGAAGTTTTCCAAACTTATGCAAGGGAAGTTTGAAATGAGCAGTATGGGAGAGCATAAGTATTTCTTGGGACTTCAAGTGAAACAGTCTGAGGATGGAATTTTCATTTCTCAAACGAAGTTCACAAATGAACTCCTCAAGAAATTCGAAATGGAGAGTTCAACCTCTTTGAGGACTCCAATAGGATCCACTGTGTCTCTGGACAAGGATGAAAAAGGGAAACCTTTTGATGAAACCAAGTACAGAAGCATAATTGGATCCCTGCTCTACCTTACTGTAAGTAGACCGGATATTATGTTTTCCACATGCGTTTGTGCCAGATATCAGGTGAACACTAAGGAATCTCATTATGTCGCTGCAAAGCGGATTCTTCTTTACCTTAAAGGTACACCAAATCTTGGCTTATGGTACCCAAGAAACAATGATGTCGAGCTGATAGGCTTTTCATATGCTGACTTTGCACGAAGCAGGGATGATAGGAAAAGCACTTGCGGGACGTGCCAATTCCTCGGAAGAAGTCTTATATCGTGGAGTAATAAAAAGCAGAACTGTGTTGCAACCTCTACGGCTGAATCTGAGTACATCTCAGCAGGAAGCTGTTGCGCACAAGTTCTATGGATCAGAAATCAACTTGAAGATTATGACTTGAAGTTCAGAGAAGTTCCCATGTATTGCGACTCCTCGAGCGCAATTATAATTGCGAACAATCCTGTGTCGCACAGCAGAACAAAGCATATTTAAGTGCGCTACCACTTCATTCGGGAGCATGTGGAGAACCAAGATATATCTCTCTGCTATGTCCCCACGGATAAGCAGATTGCAGATATCTTCTCGAAGCCACTAGATGAGGCCAAGTTCAATTTATTCAAAACTGAACTCGGCATGCTGAACCTTGAAGATTGAAGACTGAAAGGCTCAAGGCTCTTCGATCAAGAGGAAGCGTCTGCTAGGAACTCAAGATCGGGCATGAATGCAAGATATGAGGGGGAGCATTTTTGTCCAAGTGAAGTCCCAGGTTTGTATAAGCCGAAAAGGGGGAGATTACCCTCTCGGCCAAGGCTAAGGTTGTGCTAATTAGGCCACAAAGGCTATGCTGCTCTCAGATAGGGGGAGATCACCTCGGCTAAGGCTATGCCACTCTCAGGAAATTGGTACTGAATTCCACACTCAACTGAACTTTCATTTTATGATTTTCATTTCCATCTGTTCTATTCATCTTAGCTTGTAGGGTTTAGGCTTCTTCAAATAGGGGGAGATTGTTGGGTATTTCATCCATAATAGAACTGATTTGAAGAAGAGCCTGAACAAGCTAAGTTGAAATGACTATGTATTTGACAATTCTATAAAGTTGTGCTTGGAGCTATTCCATGCTAAGTACACACCAATGTCACAGTGCAGTGAGTCAATATGCACGGGTCTACGCAACGTAATCCCTCGCTGTGTAGATCAGTGTGTTGATCGACGTGTGCTCTCTCTATTAGAGTGTACTTATTTTAAAGTACAGGATCAAGGTAGATCAAGAGCAGAAGAAAGAGCAAGGATGGGTCAAAGACCACGCTATCAAAAGAAGGAAGGAGGAAAATCCTTCCATGTAAGAATCGACGGGAATCGTTAGTGATTCCCGCCGACTTCGACGGGAGTCATTAGTGATTCCCGTCGACTTCGACGGGTATCACTTAGTGTCTCCCGCCGACTACTTCCGACTTGCAAAAGTCTGAAATTCTGCCAAGGAAGAATCGACGGGAATCAGGAGTGATTCCCGCCGACATCGACGGGAATCACCAACGACTCCTGCCGATTTTGCCTTAGGCAGATTTCGCCGCTCATTGGACCGGTCCAGGTCGCCGTGCTCAGTTCGACCAGATCTCAGAATTTCCGAGGTGGGCCCCACAACGGACTTCTAGGGTTTTCCTTTGGGTATAAATACATACTTATTCCCATTGTCTACAGAACACACAAACACACCGGAATACGTAAAAGAAGTCGATCGTGACCTAGCCGATCGCAGAATTCGCCGCATGCTCGTCGCCGATCGGAAGTTGTCGCCACCACTGATCTCAGCCCGTCTTTGATTGCTCGACGACAGCACCGAGGCAAGCAGCCGGTCTCACGTGTCTTTCCAGAGATCTCTTGTCTTCCGATTCGTTGAACAAGACTTGTTCTCCCTTCCGAATCGGTTGAGACGTTTGATCCGACTGAGATCATTCGAAGACCAAGCTTGCTTCATGAAGAAGTTTGGATTTACAAAGCATCGCCGCCGCACTTGCTTGCTGCCGACGATCTTGACAAGATCCATTCCAAGTGAGAAATCGATTGTGGACTCTTCGTACCTTTCGTGCAAGCTTCAACAAATGAAGAAGGACATCAGAATCTCCATAAAGCATTGTTTGTATTTTTGTTTACATTCAATTTTGTTGTAAAGGAATTTTCATTCCTACTTGTAAGGGTTGGGTGCAACCTATTGTAGTGGAATTGAGTCTCCGTTTTTGGAAGGGTTCCTTCCTTGGTTAGGGGAGCGTTTCTCCTAGTGTGAGGATTGGATTTCAATCCGTTTGGAGAAGTGACCGAGTCATCCCTTGGTGGGAGATAGGTCGAAGGGGGAAAGTGGACGTACCCAAATCGGGGAACCACTATAATTCTTTGTTTTTTTTTCTGTGTTCTGTTTGCCTACTTGTATAGGTTAGTTTAGTTCCGCAAAAGACTGCACGACACCTATTCCCCCCCATATAGGTGGATTAGGTTGACACTAGATACTTTCACACCGGACCATACAGTGTAATCCCTCACTGTGTGACCCACGGTTTTGAGTCATGTGTAGCCTCTCTATTGGGATACACTTCATATTCAAACCTTGGATCATGGAATGATGATTGGACTCTTGGAGAGCAGGGAAAGATTTTTTCTAATGTTCAGAAAATTCTCTAAGTCCTCTTCTCGAGAAGTCCACTTTGTTCTCGAGAAGTCCTTAGAGTTATCGAGAAGCATAGCCTCTTAGTTCTCGAGACGTCCTTAGAGTTCTCGAGAATTCCCAGCTTTTGGTTCTCGAGAAGTCCGGACAGGTTCAAGAATTTTTCTAAGTCAGAGTTCTCGAGAAGTCTTCCTAGTTCTCGAGAAGTCTTCTTAGTTCTCGAAAAGTCTTGGCCAGTTCTCGGGAAGCCTCAACTATGGTTCTCGAGAATTCTATCTTGTTCTCGAGAAGCTTGGCTTAAGTTCTCAAGAACTGCCAGCCCCATTTCTCGAATAGTCAAAGTTGCCTCAGAAAATCTCTCTAAGTATTTGTTCTCGAGAAGTCTCCATAGTTCTCGAGAAGTCAATTAGTTCTCGAGAACTCAGGCTTCTTGTTTTTGAGAAGTCCAGAATTCTTCTAAGCAGTATAGCTCTCGAGAAGTCCTGATAGCTCTCGAGAACTCAGATTTCTAGTTCTCGAGAACTAAAGGCACTTCTCGAGAACTGTAAGTTAATTTTTCAGAAAATTTATATTAAGTCCAGATCGGCCGAGATTTTCAAATGACTTGACGTGATTGGTCCACGTGTCGTCATTAATGTCTTTTCTAGCAGTTAAGGTTAATCATATATAAAGTCTTTTCATTGAGACCAAACCCTAACAATTACAAGGTGCGGAAATCCGTACATTCTAAATTTCTGGATCGGCATTCTCTTTCCAAAAAGAACACATTCTTCAGCCGCCGCCGCCGCTCATCGAGTAGATCGATCTTTCCGCTTTCGATCCAGGAAGACTTACTGTTCAAGGGATCATCATCTTCTCCTTGATCGAGCAGGTCAAAGCTTTCTCAGGTCATATCGTCAAGTCTTCTTCAACTGTTTATGAAAGAGCCGCAAATTTCAAGAAGAAGACCTAGGGCTGAATATTTCCAGATCAGAGAGAAATTCTTGTTTGTATTTTCAAATCTTGTTGTTATCTTGAAGGAGATTATTCTCCAAGCGTAGGAGCGTTGTTCTCCGAGTTTGTAGGAAGTTTTATCTTCCGAGTGTAGATCTGTTTGGATCGAGTTTGTAGAAACTTGGTTCCGAGGCGTAGGATTGTTTTGAATCCGAGATAGTGGAGTAGCCGAGTCTAGTGATTTGCTAGATAAGTGAGGTATAGTGGACTTACCCAAGATTGGGGAACCAATATAAATCTTCTTGTCTTTTTATAGTTGCTTGATTTCTTGTGCTAGATCGTTTAAATTTTTATTCCGCAAATAGACGCACGATTCACCTATTCACCCCCTCTAGGTGATTTAGGTTGACAACTTTACACTTTCAATTGGTATTAGTGGGAGGTTAGTCGTTAAAAGGTTAACACCATAATCAATTTCCTCTCGAAAGTTGTCATTTTGTTATTCAAGCAATGGACAAGGTAAAATATTTTGCCAAGCTTCCCCTGTGCACAAAGAATAACTTTCCCATGTGGAAAGAGAGAATAGAATTTTTCATGGAAGCTTTGGACCCCCCGATCTTCATAATTGTTGAAGAAGGTCCTTACGTCCCCCTGACTATCTCCACTATAGATCAAACCAAGAAGGTTCCTAAGAAATTTATGGATCTAGATAAGGACGAGATTGCACTTGTCTCTTTGGACAAGAAAGCTAAAAATATTGTAGAAAGTGCAGTCGATGACTCGATGCTGCAGAATCATCCTAAGTCCTGTTATTATCAGCTGAGGATAAGGGAAAGTGATGTCCCAAAGGCAACGTTCAGCGCAAGGTATGGGCATTTCGAGTTTACAGTCATGCCATTCGGGCTGACTAATGCACCATCAGTGTTCATGGATTTGATGAACAGATCGTTCAGTGAGTACCCAGACCATTTTGTGGTCGTCTTCATCGATGACATATTGGTGTACTCGTAGAGCAAAGAGGATCACTTCAAGAATCTGCTTTTGGTGTTGGAAACGCTAAGGGGGAACCATCTCTACGCCAAGTTCTCAAAACGTGAGTTTTGGGTTATCCTAGGTACCGTTCCCCGGTCTTATAGTTTGTTGAGTGGGTGTTGCATTGGATCGAGCGAAGATAGTTATGATATGCGAGTGGCCTGTGTTGCGTTCGAGAGCGGAAGACCAGAGGTTCTGGGGCTGGCCGGATACTATAGGAGCTTCGTAAAGACCTTGACGAGGAAAGATCAAAAGTTGTTTGGACGCCTGCGTGTGGACAAGCTTTGGAGGAGCTGGAGAGACGGTCGACCACGGTGCCTATTCAAAGTTCGCCGGTTGGGGACCGAAGGTATCAAGATCTACGGTGATGCTTCGGTCAGTGGTTCAGGATGAATCCTACCGCAGCATGGGAGAGTGATAGCTTATGACTCGCGGCAGCTGAAAGTGCACGAAAGGAATTATCCGGTTCACGACTTAGAGTTGGCGGCCATGAATTTTGCGCTAAAGCTGTGGGGGGGGATTATTTGGACGGCGTAAAGGTTGATATCTATACCGACCACAAGAGCTTGAAGTACCCGTTGGATAAGGAGGATCTGAGCATGAGGCAGTAGAGATGGATGTAGTTCCTGTGGGACTATACGTTCAAAATTCATTTTGTGCCCGGGAAAGTCAATGTAGTTGCGGGTGCATTGAGTCGCAGGGCCCCCGCCAAAGCTAACTAGTTGTCAATTCATGATGAGCGGTTCATTCAGGAGTTGGAGGCGTTAGACATCTGCTGTGTTAAAAAGAAGACTAGCGCCGAAGCATTATTGAACTGGAGAGAAGTTTAGTATGACCTGACTGATCGGGTTCGGCAGGCTATGGAATTGGATTGCTGCATGAAGGAGATCATGGATGCAGTTTCGGATGGGTCAAATTCCCAATTTATAGTTGAAGATGGACTGCTAAGGAAGGACAATCGTTTGTGCGTCCCAAACATGGGAAAATCTACGGGCGAAGTTGATGTACTAGGCTAGTCATACCAAGTAATCAATTCACCCAGGGAGCAATAAGATGTTTCGAGATCTAAATAAGTTGTTCTGGTGGCTAGGACTCGAGAAGGATGTGGCACTATATGTGGCAAAGTGTCAGACTTGTGCCTTAGTGAAGGCAGAGTGCTAAAAGCCAGGGGGTTTCTAGAAATCTTTGCCTATTCCGGAGTGGAAGTTTGACGACATTTCGATGGACTTTGTGCATGGTTTGCCAAGGTCGTAGAAGGGAAATGACGCCATTTCGGTGATCGTAGATCGGTTGACAAAAGTGTCGCACTACATTCCGCATAGGAAAGATGATTCGGTGGAGAAACTGGCGAAGCTTTACATGGATAATATTGTTAGACTACACGGTGTGCCCCGCAGTATCATGAACGATAGAGATGGACATTTTACGTCCAATGACTGGAAGTTGTTGCAGAAAATGTTGGGGACTAAGTTGACGTTCAGCACAAATTTTTATACACAGACGGATGGGCAGACCGAGAGGGTCAACAGGACGATCGTGGATATGCTTCGCATGTGCGTTCTGGACATCGAAAAACAGTGGGAAGATCGTCTATATTTGGTTGAGTTTGCGTACAACAACACCTACCAAGCGAGCATAAAAATGGCGCCTTTTGAGGCTCTATATGGTAGAATATGTCGCACGCCATTGTCGTGGTTGGAAACGGGTGAGGTGAGGTTGTACAAAAAGCTAGAGGTGGAAAGCACCACTTCATTGGTGCTAACCATTCAGGAGCGTTTGCTGATTGCTAAGGTTATGTTAGCCAAATACTACAATGCCAAGCTTTGGAATGAGGAATTCGTGGTTGGATATTGGGTGTAATCGAAGATAAAGCCGTTCAAGCGTGTCTCACGGGTGTGGCTCTTGAAGAAGCTGAGCACGAGATACCTTGGACCATTTTAGATTCTGGAGTGGTTCGGTGAAGCGGCTTACCGTATAAGGCTATAAATGGAGTTGAGTGGTCTACACGATGTATTCCACATGTCAGTGTTGCAGAAGGCGGTGCAAGAGCCTTTGCAGGTGATCGCAGTTGATCAAGTACTGGTGGACGAAGGGTTGACGAAGAGGGTCAAGTCTGTTCGTATTGAGTACTCTGAAATCAAGCGACTTCGTAACAAGGAGATCATGATGGTCAAGGTCCATTGGGACAATTGCGGTCGGGAGGAGCTCTCTTGGGAGCGAGAGAAGACCATGCTTGAGGAATACCCAGAGTTATTTCACTCTGGTACTACTTTTGGTTTTCTGTTATCTTTTCCTTTGGTAATTTCGTGGATGAAATTCTTCTAAGAGCGAGAGAGTTGTAACGCCCCGAAACTCAAATGAGTGAAGTGTGGGGTTTTGAGCTAAGTCTGGGATTTGGTAGAGGTGACACGGCCTGGGACACGGGCGTGTCCCAGTGGCGTGTCATGCTCGGGTTCGGCGATGGTCCCGTGGTCAATGAAATTGCAGCCAACGGTTGTCGGGGCAGTGAATATGGCCTGGGACACAGGCGTGTCATAAGGCATGTCAGCCGCTCAACGCCTATCACTCAACGATCGTTGACTGAGGATGCACGGCCTGAGCCAATCCGTGTTCGGGTCCGACACGGGCGTGTCAGATTTTACACGGATGTGTCAAATACCCGTGTCCTGCTCGGGTCGGTTGGCGAGTTTGTGCTAAGAAAGCTACACGGCCTGGGACACGGGCGTGTTCCTGGGCTTATCTAGCACACGATATGTGACATGGGCGTGTCACATGGCCGTGTCGTGGTCTGTACGTTTTGGACCTGTTTTGATGGATGAACACGCCCAGCGTCATGGGCGTGTGTTGGCTGACACAGGCGTGTCAGTCCTAACACGGGCGTATCGAGTGACCGGGTTCTTTTCAGGACGCGACAGTTTTGACGGTGAATGAGTTACACGGCCTTGGACACGGGTGTGTCGCAAGCCAAGTTTGGCCAAGAAGTTTGTTTTCAGGACGAATCGCAGCCGTCCATTTCCTTATTTTTGGATCTAGTGGCTCAGGGCTGTCCTAGTTTGCTTTTAAGCCGGGAATAGGGTTCAAACCCTCATTTCATCTTCATCTTCTCTTTCTAAAAGTTAAGAGAGAGGTAAGAGCTTGGAAGAAGAAGAAGGAGGTCAACTCGGGCTGCCAGTAGAGCTTCAGAGTTGGTTCTCCATCCGAGTCCAGATCCGTGAAGGCGAGACCGATACGGTGCTTTCCATCCGACTGGATCGTCATGGCGCCAAAGATAAATGCTAGGGTAATGATTCTAATCTTGAGAATGTGAAGCTCTTCTTCTTTTGCATATGGAAGACACTCTACAGCGAGTGCTCGGTGAGTTGCGGTGTTCCTTGGGTAGATATGTAAAGTACCCCTTGTTTAGAGTCCGGAATCATAGTACGGACATAGGCATGGTGTGTGAAGTCTACCCGAACATGTTGGTCTACATCATTGATGATTTTCTATGCATGATTAGCCGGAGAAGACTCCGTGCCTTTGGTTTTTTTTTGGGTTTCTACAAGGTAGATTGCAGCAGGGATCCTTGGGGATTAACCCCAAGGCGCACCCAGAAATTTGGGCAGAAGCGTGATTCTTCAATCGTTGGTGGCCCGGGAGACATCATTGTACATAACTGGGTTATGTACGTTGGTTGATCGATTTACGGGTTATGGGGAAACTTAGCTCGCGCCGATGATTTTTAGTGTCGTGGCAGTATGAGCAGCGAGTTGAGTGAAACCATACCTTCTCTATGTGGTTCGGTTTAGTGGCCTGCCGATGGCATAGAGGGAGGTTCTTCGGCTTAAGCCATGAAGACTCTATTGCTCACGAGTTTGCCGTCCTGGGGGCGGTGGTAGACCGAGTTCACCAAGTAAGTGCCCTGAGAGCACGGGGTGTATAGTCGTGTGTGCGTGCACCCGTGATGTTGTGTTTATTCAGTATATTACTTGTTTTGCTAACAAGTGCAAGGAAGGAGCTTTGCTGCCCCGAGATCGGGGGCGGAATCGTTATAATTTGGTCTGCTTTAGCTGACCGTTATTCTTGTTTGCCACCATTGCGGTGATTTGTGCTTGCAGGTGCTACGTAGCCGAGAGGCAAATAGCTGGCCAAAGCCCAAGTTGCTGAGCTGGCCCTCGAAGGACTTGTTTGTTTACTTATTTAAATCATGTATGGCCGGCCTGCGAGCCGAAGTTTGTTAGACACTGTTTAATTATTGTGAACTCTTGTTAGGCCATAAATCCAGTACTTTTGTATATTATGTAGTTCATTCCTACTAGGTTTTGTTTGTGGACATTCGTGCATGTGCCTTGGTTCTTACTTGTGCAACTTAATAAATTGATTCCGCTAGATGCTCTATGTAGGACGTGTGTATTGGTTGAATGGTTTCATCTAGTAACTCGCCGGTCTGTCCGTGGTATATGGCGTCGGGCCCCGGCCAGACCTACTGTTATATGCCATGTGACGGATACGGGTGTTACATCACTAATCTCAGACTCATCTAACCTTGTGCGTAGCGGATTTTCTAAACGTGAGAGATGATCTGCCGCTAAGTTTTCTGCTCCTCGTTTATCTCTAATTTCCAAATCAAAATCTTGCAATAAAAGAACCCAACTTATTAGAAGAAGTTTGGCTTCCGCTTTGGCTAGTAAATATCTTAGGGCAAAGTGATATGTGTATACTACTACCATAGATAATGTTAAATAGGATCTAAATTTATCGAAAGTGAATACTGTAACATCCCATTTCAAACTAGACCCCTAAGAGTAGTTTTGTCATGACAAAACCCTAGAAAATCCATAAAGGCCAAGTGAGCCTAGGAATGAGGATGAGACCACTATGGTCTGCACATAGTAGATTTCTGAACCATGATTTAAGGTGATCATGGGGCTTCACCAAGACTCCAAGACCCCACCCATACCTTCATAACCCTAGTAAAGGGGTCAATGGGTAACTAAGGACCCATGGAAGGCAGCCAAAGGGGCTAAGTTGACCAAAGTCAACTATAACCCTAATTGGGTCAAACACAAGGGCCAATTGCAGTCCCTTAGCCAAGTGGACCCCACACATACCCTCATAACCCTAGTGAGAGGCCAAAGGGTCACCAAGGACCCATTGGGACCAATCAAAAAGGCTAGGTTGACCAAAGTCAACTCTGGACCTAAAATGGTCAAAGTGACCTAGTTAAGGGTCAAGTGACCTTCAAAGGCCAATCCAACCCCCACCTTGACCCTAGGGGAGGCTAATGGGTCACCAAGGACCCCTTAAGGAAACCTCAAGGACCAAATTGACCTAAGTGGGCCCTAGTCCAAGTTTGGGTCAAGCTAGCCCAAAAGGGCTAACTCAAGCTCAAGCCCATTTTGATTGGGCTAACCTTGTTTGATGGATAAAATAGAAATGTGGGCTGCCATTGGGTTAGGTAGGAGCCATTGGATTCAGCTTGGTGTGTAGGAGAGAGAAAGCCATCCATGGAGGAGAGAGAAAGAGAAGGAAGAAAAAGGGAGGAGGACTTTTGGCTCATCCTCCCCCTCCCAAACCCCCCCCCCAAGGAAGGCCCCATGCATTTCCCCCCTACCAACCAAGCCGCCAACCTTGACCATGGCTAAAAAATGGCCAAAGTGTTTTCAGCCACCTTACACCTCCCCTCTTCCTTTTAAAAGCCTCACTGGATGCCAGGGAGGAATTCCCACACTTTTCCTGAAGGAGCCAAGCATAAAGATGGTACTTTGAAGGAACTCGACCACCACCACCATGTCATTCCGACGATCCTCCGACTTCAGGCCGCCAAACAGGTCCTCCTCCACTCCTTCTTACATGGGTTGTCCTTAGGGATCCTTAGAACCAAGGTTATGGCTCAATTGAGCCCAACCCGATTATCAAAATCATGGAATTTCCATGAAAAATCAACCTCTCAGGTTCGCCGGAACCGTGCTCCCCGGCGTCCAAGCCGGCGTCTGGAGATAGCCCCGACCACCACGAAGGTGTTGGCGGCGGTGGCCGGCCGCGGAGGTGGTCGGAGCGCCGGCGGCAGCAGCTGGAAGTCGGCCCAGGTAGGAGCAATCCTGGCCATTGGCGTGCGGGGACGATTACGGGATGCCTTCCAAGGGCGCGTCAAGATTCGTGCGGGATGATATTTAAACTATGGAATATATATGTTGATTCATTTCATTTTTGTCACATATCAGGTATTCAATGTAATTAATTAATAAAAATAATTAGAGGCCAGTTCAGAAAAAATGGTCAACACATAAAATGTAGCCCTATGGGTCTACTTTCATACAAAATTGGTTTGAACAAATTAGGCTGAATGGTTTGACCAGGGCACTCATTTTGGTTGGGTCTATACATATGACTAGGCAGACATTAAACAGAGTGCCCACACTTCATCCTTAGCTCAAATGAGCTGAAATTTTGGCAGGAAGTCACCCTACTTAATATGTAGACCCTGCCCAAAAATGGGAATTTTTGGGAATAATTTATCTATAGTTTTGTAAATAATTTAATTTATCTTGGGTAAATTAATTTATGGGTCAAATGAAGCCCAAACTCATCCAAATTTTGGTGGGAGGTTTATGAGGTCAATATAGACCTCTGGTTAAAATTTCATTAAGTTTGGAGGTGATTTGAATGGAAATCATGCAAACCCTAGCCTTGCCCTAAGAAGGGCATTTTGGTCCAAAAATGTATTGTTGGTTTAGGATGTCCAATTCACCTCAACAGAGGTTCAAATTTGGGCCACTGACTTGGCATGAACTTATGCACCTTCCAATGAAATATGGGGAGGTTTGGAATTGATTTGCTCCAAGATCCTAGGTCAAACCCTAAGGAAGGGCTTTTGTACCTTGTGAATGGCATGTGGCCCAAACACCTTGTATGACTATGAAATTTTGTAGGGAGGGTATTAGGGTAACTAAAACCCTCTGGTGAAAATCTTAGGGTATTTTGGAAGGTTTGGGACCCACAAAACCATAACCTTAGTTTAAGGCACAAATATTGTAGGGTTGGAATGGGCAAGTTAAACTCCTCAAACTAAGATGAAATTTTGGTAGAATGGTTATAAGGATATTATCAGCCTTTGGTAATTTAATTGGGAAATTTGGGATAATGTTTATAGTACTTCCTTTATAACACAAGGGGATGCCTCAATTTAATAAATTGATCATTATGGTCCCTCTGCCCCTTTGGAAGACATCAAAGTTTGGCAGAGGAAGTATTGAATAATTATAAACATATATAAATTTTATGAGAATTTTTAAATACATATTGGAGGTACTTACTTCACAAGCTTGTTAAATGAGGAAATTATTCAATAATTTATTTAAGTCTATTTACTGATAAATAAATTATGAAATTTGTCTCAAATCATTTATATGCCATTAGAATCATACTTGAATTTTCTCTGAATTTTTGGAAACAATATAGTCTTTTATATCTCTTTAAATGAATTTTTAAGGATTAAAATAAAATAAGAATTTGGGGATAAAAACTTACTGAAAAATTTAGATATTTTGGAGGATGGGTTAAATTCTTATTTTCAATATCATATAAAATTAGTGGAATGATATCTTGTCTGAAATTGGTACCTCATGTTCATTATTGGAAACTTTAGTCACTATAATAATTAAATAAATTATTAAATAAATAAGGAAAATTTTGGGTCTATGGATTTAAGGCTTAAAGTTTATAAGGAACTTACATTAATTATTATAGGAGTATTGGATGATCATTCGATGTACTTTCCATTTTACATGAAGTTTAACCATGGTGGTGTGCATTTAGTAATTTTTGAAAATTGTTCATGATTTTTGTTTGAGGCTTATCACTCCTTAATCACTTATGATATTTGACCCAGAGCATTTATATTACCTTGCAATCAGGTTAGAGTTTTCTTTGAATTTTTAGAAATAATATTGCCCTATTTATCTATTTTAATAAATTATTGCAAGTTACCTTTAAAATAAAATCAGTGGCGTAAACCTAGCTGAAAATTTAAGAGACCTTGGATCTTAGGTTAAATGTTTATAATGAGTATAACATAAATCTGGGGGAATTGTATCTTGTCTAAATTTGGTACCTCCTGTTCAATCTCGGAGACCTTGGCCACTAGGAATATTTAATAAATTACTAGATAAATAGAAAAATTGTGAAATTCTTGATTTGGGCAATAAAGGTCATAATGGACCCCCATTAATTATTATAGGAGTATTGGATGATTATTCGATGTACTTCCCATTTTACATGGCATTAAACCTTGGTGGTCTGCATATAGTAAATTGGCAGAAATATTTTTGAATACAAGTTAGGCACGTAAGTCGAGATTAGTGGTTATAGGTTTGGATAATTTAGAATAAGTTCATCCCTAAGGGTTGGATGAGAAAAGGTTGGGTTTGGCTAAAAGTTAGATGGTGTTCGGGATCGACGAAAGATCGTCTTCCCCGTAGAGTGAAAGGTCAAAATCACCTTAAGTTTAGCCTAGCGTAATATGAAAAGGGAATGGGTAAGGGATATGGGATTAGTAATCAACCAACAAGAATAAGTGCCTTGCGAAAGGGAGCTTTGGGATTCAGCCTATCATAGCTCCTAGTGCCCTCGAGAGCCCTTCACAGGGAATACCTTAGGCAATCCTGGGTCAAACCTAAGTCGTAGGCATAAAATAAACTGAAGAGTAAATAGTAAACATAGGATTTCACACTCTCAAACCCCAATGTCCCGAGAGATAGTTTGGGAATTCGGGAGTAAGCCCAGTGGTTATGGTGATGGGCAGGATGGCCCGGCGAGCTTTGGCTCGGTTGTTGATTATGATGGGCAGGATGGCCCGGCGAGCTTTGGCTCGGTTGTTGATTATGACAGACGGGATAGTCCGGGGAGCTTGGCCTCGGTGGTTGATTATGACGGACGGGATAGTCCGGGAAGCTTAGGCTTGGTTGTTGGTTGGACTCATAAGTGTTGCATGTGCATAAAAGGTATAAGGTGGTGGGTCTTCGGTATTGGAGGGTCGATGCACCGACGCCAATACGCTGACTCTGCGAGTGTGGTTAGCACTTCGCCAATAGAAGTCCGGTGCGCCAACCGGCAAGAGTACGCAGGAGTCCGCTTTGTGCACCAAGCGTTGAGGCATACGATAGGTCTGACCGTTAGTGCTTTACTGGTTTAGAGGTGGGCGAGGCCCAACCCACCGCTTCCGTCTGCAACTACGGAGGTTTCTTGGGAGGTAATGACTCCGAAAGGGGGAACTAAAGGTCTGTATACACAGAGTCGAGTGGGTGAGTTGCACTTGCATGTTCACGTCATAGCATAATTGTATTTCATAGCATAACCATTGCATATAACCTTACACCTAATGTATAAGAGGTATGGGACGCTCTATACATTAGGCCCTGCAAAACGACTCCTTGGCCTATAAGTTCGCGCGAGCGTGCTTATAAGTCAAGGTTCTCTTTCAGTACTATATATTTAAGCCTGCTAGTAAAACAGACACCCTATCGTATAAATCGGTATGGGACTTTTTATACGATAGGAGCCCTGCAAGAGATCCCTTAACTTATGTGTATTCACATAAGTTAAGGTTACTTATTCCAAATTTTATATCATTATTACCATACTTAGAACAACTAGTTTAGTTCCGCTGTCATCTGCTATCTGATTTTCTCCACCTTCATGTTATTCCCTTTCCTTCTCCCCGCTCGGTGCTTAGGAGCCATGGGGGAAGGGGTGGAGGATGATAGGACTTAGTCTTTTATACTAACGGTTTTCGAACCACATCATTTTAGGGGACCACGGAGCCAAGCATGGAGGAGCAGCCCCGGAGGTCGACACGCTTGGAGATCGGCAGTCTAGTACCGAAGTCCAGACAGCAGGGACTGTGAGTCCCGACCACTAGTAGTTATATTAGTTTGCTTCCGCGATGAGCGATTTGTAGTGAGGACATGTTGTACCGGGCATAAGCCCGAGATTTCTGTTATATGTACTATCTGTGGACACTCCCTTCGTGGAGCTTATTTTCTATACACGTGATTCATGTGGACTTGATTTTAATTTATTGCTATAGTTGTGATCGATTTGGCCGGCAGGATCGGCGTTTTGTAGTGACGACCTTCCCGGGTGCGAAGGTATCACCGCAAGGCGACGGTTCTAGGCCAATGACCCCGGTGTCTAAAAAGAAAAAAAAATGGGGGTCTTACAAGTGGTATCAGAGGAAATTATATCGATCGAAATGTAGCAGTCCACAAACCCCGGGCCACCCCCGCAAGAGTTTAGTTTGGGGACAAAATAAGCAGCGGAAGCAGTGGTGGGCCCATATGGGGGATCACATAAAATTGTCCACTTTTAGTTAGATATGTGCGATTACTTAAAATTGACTTCTGTTACGCAGCCCCCAGCGCAGCCAACACCACAAGGTTGAGTCCAGCAGACTCTGAATGTTGTACCACCTCCCCCGGTCCCCACTCCATTCCTACACTCGGAGATAGGGCAAACCCTTACAGCTATTCTAGATGCTTTCAGGGCCCAACAGGTTTTGGCCCAGCAGCCAAACCCGAGGGCCAATTGGCTGAGCATCTTCCGAGGACTCTCTACTCCATCTTACTTAGGGACAGAATCAGCTGTTCGGACAGAGTAATGGCTAGACATTATGTATGAAATGTTGACCGGGATACGGTGCCCCTGGGAGGAGAGGGTTCCTTTGGTGGTCTCTTGTTTAGACTCCCATGCCAAGAGGTAGTGGAATACCCTGCTGGACACGACGTTTGCCGATAGGGAGGTTGCGGAAGTTACCTGGGAAGAGTTCAGGACCGTGCTGCTGGAGCATTTTGTTCCGCAGTCGGCCAGGGATGAGTTAGAGGAGCGGTTCTTACAGCTGAAGCAGGGCACCCGGACGGTGGTGGAGTACCATCGGGAGTTCGACCATTTGGCTCGATATGAAGATTCTTACCAGCTGGATGAAGCAGGGTACATCAAGAGGTTCTATAAGGGCCTGCTGGAGGACTTGAGGGAGGCTTTGTTGTTTGTATCCGACGGGCCTATCTCCCGGATTTTGGAGATGGCAAATAGGATTGAGGCTTATTGGCACATCACTCGGGGCCGGAAGCGGCAAGCGGAGGATCAGGGCCGGAGAGCCAGAAATGATTAGCGGCAAGGTGCTATACCAGGTGGGAGAAGGACAGAGGACCAGCCTCGTCAGGAAGTGAGGCAGGAGCCAAGGGAGCAGGTGATATTGGCCCCTCAGCCTCTTTAGATGAGGGAGGCACCAAGACCCGGAGGTATGACATTTCCCCCACCGGAGTGATACAACTGCCATCAGATAGGACACATTCAGAGAAACTGCCCCATAAGGGAAGCACCTTTACCAGCACCCCAGGCTGCCCCGCATGCCCAACAGTTTAGAGGACAAGGATGTGGTCGAGGACGTGGTTTCCAGGGTACAGATCGCAGGCAGGAGAGGGAACAAATTTATGCACTGGATCTGGCTCAACCCCAGAACCCGGAGCAAGTAATCACTGGTACGTCAGAAAATTTTAAGTTATTTTATCATGAAATTTAAATTTATATAGAAGTGATAATCTAGGAAAGAAAACCATAGCTAGATTCTAAGACATTTAACTTTCCCCACCCCCAGGAATAGTTTTCATCAGCGGCAAACCCGCTTATACGCTATTTGATACGGGTGCTTCACACTCGTTTGTATCGGAAGCCTTCGTAGAAGGGTTGGAAGGAGTGGAGCGATTCACGGGTTTGATGATGAGGATACGATTACCCGACGGATCAGAGCTGTTCACCTCTGCCCACTGCAACATGGAGGCGGAGATCGGCGGAAAGATATTTGAAGCCCCAGCGACGATCATAAAGATGCCTATCTTTGATTTGATCCTAGGAATGATATTGTTGAACTAGAATCATGCTCAGATTGACTGCATGTCCAAGAGAGTTACCGTGAGACATGGGGATTCCTACCTCGTCATCGAAGGTACTAGATCTATTCCCCCTCTCATGTTGTCATCTGTACAGGCTGTCAAGGCTCACTTACAGGGGGATGAAGTATATGAGGTGATATTTGAAATGACTGAGGCCAAGGTCTCCACCTCGGATATTTCGGTGGTACGAGATTTTGCCGACGTATTCCCAGAGAAACTGCCGTGGCTACCCCCGCACCGGGAGCAGGATTTCCGGATACAGCTAGTGCTGCGGCAGCTAGAGCCCCTTACCGGATGGCCCCATAAGAGCTGACAGAATTTCGAAGCCAACTCCAGGAACTGGTGGAAGCCGGATTTGTTAGACTGAGTTCCTCGCCATAGGGAGCCCCAGTCTTATTTGTGAAGAAGAAGGATGGGACACTTCGCCTGTGCATCGATTATCGAGCACTAAACAGGCTGACCGTCCGAAATACCTATCTGCTCCCACGGATAGACGAACTATTCGACCAGCTGGAGGGAGCCCATTATTTCTCAAAGCTAGACTTGAGGTCAGGATACTACCTGCTGCGAATCCAGGAGGAGGATATCCCGAAGACGGCCTTCAGTAGCAGATATGGCCTGTATGAGTTCACCGTGATGCCCTTCGGGCTCACGAACGCTCCGTCGGGATTCATGAGCCTCATGAACTGGGTTTTTGAGGCCTACTTGGATGTGTTCATCATAGTATTCATAGACGACATCCTGATCTACTCTAGGACGGAGGAGGAGCACACTCAGCATCTAGCACTGACTCTGGAGAGGTTGCGGGAGAATCGCCTTTATGCGAAGTTCAGCAAATGCCTGTTTTGGTTGAAGGAGGTTGCTTTCCTAGGCCATATTATAAGTGGTGCTGGGTTGGCAGTGGACCCGGCCATAATTCAAGCAGTTCGAGATTGGCCACAGTTGAAGACGGCCACAGATGTGCGGAGTTTCCTAGGACTCGCCGGTTACTACCGGAAGTTCGTAGAGGGATTTTCTCGTATCGCCCTTCCACTCACATCTCTGACAAGGAAGGAGGTACCCTTTATCTGGACCCCACAATGTGAGGTAGCTTTTCAAGAGCTAAAGGGATGACTCACTTCGGCTCCTATACTTGCCCTCCCTTCAGGGAAAGAAGGATTTCAGGTCTACACCGACGCTTCCTATAAGGGCATGGGTGCAGTGCTTATGCAGAATGGCCATGTGATAGCTTATGCTTCTCGGCAGCTGAAGAAGCATGAGCAGAACTACCTAGTCCATGACTTAGAAATGGGAGCTGTCATTTTCGCACTGAAAGTCTGGCGACACTATCTGTGTGGTGTCCACTGTGACATATACTCTGACCATAAAAATTTGAGGTATGTGGACATGCAGAAAGAGCTGAACATCAGATAGAGACGATGGGTGGAGTTTTTAGCAGACTACCAGTACGAGATGCACTATCACCCGGGAAAGGCAAATGTGGTAGCAGATGCACTGAGCCGAAAGACCGCAAACCCCGGAGTAGGAACATAGTTGATGGCCTTGGAGTTGGTTCAGATGTTAGATAAGATGCAAATATCCCTTGTGTCTGAGGATCACCCTGAGTTGTACCCGGAGTATCTATCGTCATTAATTGCCACGGATGACATTCGAGAACGGGTCAAGGATGGACAGAGGCAGGATACCAAGGTAGAGACGATATTCCGGGCCTTAGAAGCAAGCACTGCGGGAGATTACTCGCTGAGGGATGACTTAGTGTGCTTTAGAGGATGGGTTTACATACCAGAGGGAGGACAGGTCCGGGAGGACATCATGATGGAGGCTCATTGCAGTCGATATTCGGTACACCCGGGGATTACGAAGATGACTGCAGATCTGAAGAAGACTATGTACTGGCCGGGCATGAAGAAGGACATCACCTACTTCGTATCCCATTGCGAGGCATGCCAGTTAGTGAAAGCGGAGTGCAGAAACCCCGCAGGATTATTGCAGCCACTCCCAGTACCAGAGTGGAAGTTCGATTATATCGCCATGGACTTTATACATGGACTTCCCCGATCGCGGACAGGGAATGATTCGATCTGGGTGATCGTCGACCGGCTGACGAAGGTAGCCTGGTTTATTTCAATCAGGAAGGATGACTCGGTGGGTGTGTTAGTCTGAAAGTTTGTGGAGCAGTTCGTCCGTTATCATGGCGTGCCCAAGTCGATTGTGTCGGACCGGGATGGACGATTTACGTCCAGGGAGTGGAGGTCAGTGCAGACTTACTTGGGCACGCAACTAACATTCAGTACGGCTTTTCATCCCCAGACGGATGGACAGACGGAACGCACTAACCGGACTCTGGAGGATTTGCTACGACTTTGCATATTGGATCGCGGTGAACCTTGGGAAAAGTTATTTCCACAGATCGAGTTCTCGTATAATAACAGCTACCAGTCCAGTATAAGGATGGATCCTTATGAGATGTTGTACGGATGGAGGTGCAGGACTCCGTTGTCATGGATATAGGACGAGGACCCTAAGGCGTTGGATTCGGAGTTTGTCGAGGACACCGAGGCTCAGGTGAGATGTATTCGGGATAGGATGCTAGAAGCACAGAGCCGACAGGCTAAGTATTACGATGCTCGGCACCATCAGGTGGAATTCTGGGTGGGAGACCAGGTGTTCTTGAATATCCGACCAATGCATAGAGTTACTCGGGTATGCGGACAGAGGAAGAAGCTCGGCCCAAGATATATGGGGCCTTATTGGATCCAGGAGCGGATCGGTCCCTTGGATTACAGGCTGGAGCTGCCACCGGAGCTGGCAAGTCTGCACGATGTATTCCATATATCCTCTCTTAGGTGAGCTCTACTATGCCCAGAACAGCAAGTTACAACCACAGATGGGCCGATAGCTCTGATCGGTCAGTTCACCTAGAACCGGTCCGGATTGACGACAAGGGAGTACGAGTCTTACGCCACAAGAAGGTTCCATTAGTCAAGGTCCTGTGGAGGAATCACGGAAGAGAGGAGCACACATGGGAGCCCAGGACTTGATGCGACAAAGATACCCGGAACTCTTCAGTCAGGTATACCTCACAACCACTCGGGATGTTAAATTTATTTTCCTATTTTAAACTAGTAGGACTGAAATTTCAAGAATAGGGGCTAAACTTTTGTTTATTGGGGGTCTAGACTTTGCCAATTGGGCGAATTGGTCTTAGATTTGACTATCACCTTTAAACCTCACATAGCAAATATGGTGTCGTGATGTAAATATTTCAATTCTCATGGGATGTTATAAGTTTCTTTCCCCCGATAGGAGTCCCCGTGGGCTTAACCTTGATTTCGGGGACGAAATCTTTGTTTTGTTTATTGGGATTTGTAACATCCCATTTCCAACTAGACCCCTAAGAGTAGTTTTGTCATGACAAAACCCTAGAAAATCCATAAAGGCCAAGTGAGCCTAGGAATGAGGATGAGACCACTATGGTCTGCACATAGTAGATTTCTGAACCTTGGTTTAAGGTGATCATGGGGCTTCACCAAGACTCCAAGACCCCACCCATACCTTCATAACCCTAGTAAAGGGGTCAATGGGTCACTAAGGACCCATGGAAGGCAGTCAAAGGGGCTAAGTTGACCAAAGTCAACTATAACCCTAATTGGGTCAAATTGACCTACACAAGGGCCAATTGCAGTCCCTTAGCCAAGTGGACCCCACACATACCCTCATAACCCTAGTGAGAGGCCAAAGGGTCACCAAGGACCCATTGGGATCAATCAAAAAGGCTAAGTTGACCAAAGTCAACTCTGGACCTAAAATGGTCAAAGTGCCCTAGTTAAGTGTCATGTGACCTTCAAAGGCCAATACAACCCCCACCTTGACCCTAGGGGAGGCTAATGGGTCACCAAGGACCCATTAAGGACACCTCAAGGACCAAATTGACCTAAGTGGGCCCTAGTCCAAGTTTGGGTCAAGCTAGCCCAAATGGGCTAACTCAAGCTCAAGCCCATTTTGATTGGGCTAACCTTGTTTGATGGATAAAATAGACATGTGGGCTGCCATTGGGTTAAGTAGGAGCCATTGGATTCAGCTTGGTGTGTAGGAGAGAGAAAGCCATCCATGGAGGAGAGAGAAAGAGAAGGAAGAAAAAGGGAGGAGGACTTTGGGCTCATCCTCCCCCTCCCCAACCCCCTCCATTCATTGCATTAGGACAAGGAAGGCAGCCCCAATCCAACCAGCTGGTCTTTGACTGGTTGGAGCCATGCATTTCCCCCCTACCAACCAAGCCTCCAACCTTGACCATGGCCAAAAATGGCCAAAGTGTTTTCAGCCACCTAACACCTCCCCTTTTCCTTTTAAAAGCCTCACTGGATGCCAGGGAGGGATTCCCACACTTTACCTGAAGGAGCCAAGCATAAAATTTGTACTTTGAAGGAACCCGACCACCACCACCACCACCATGGCATTCCGGCGATCCTCCCGACTTCAGGCCGCCAAACAGGTCCTCCTCCACTCCTTCTTACATGGGTAGTCCTTAAGGATCTTGAGAACCAAGGTTATGGCTCAATTGAGCCCAACCCGATTTTCAAAATCATGGAATTTCCATGAAAAATCAACCTCTCGGGTTCGCCGGAACCGTGCTCCCTGGCGTCCAAGCCGGCGTTTGGAGATAGCCCCGACCACCACGAAGGTGTTGGCGGCGGTGGCCGGCCGGGGAGGTGGCCGGAGCGCCGGCGGCAGCAGCTGGAAGTCGGCCCAGGTAGGAGAAATCCTGGCCGTTGGCACGCGGGGACGATGACGGGATGCCTTCCAAGGGCGCGTCAAGATTCGTGTGGGATGATATTTAAACTATGGAATATATATGTTGATTCATTTCATTTTTGTCACATATCTGATATTTAATGTAATTAATTATTAAAAATACTTAGAGGCCATTTCAGAAAAAAATAGTCAACACATAAAATGTAGCCCTATGGGTCTACGTTCATAAAAAAATTTTTTGAACCAATTTGGCTGACTGGTTTGACTAGGGCACTCATTTTGGTGGGGTCTATACATATGACTAGGAAGACATTAAAGAGAGTGCCCACACTTCATCCTTAGATCAAATGAGCTGAAATTTTGGCAGGAACTCACCCTACCCAATATGTAGACCCTGCCCAAAAATGGGAATTTGTGGGAATAATTTTTCTATAGTTTTGTAAATAATTTAATTTATCTAGGGTAAATTAATTTATGGGTCAAATGAAGCCAAAATTCATCCAAATTTTGGTGGGAGGTATATGAGGTCAATATAGACCTCTGGTTAAAATTTCATTAAGTTTGGAGGTGATTTGAATGGAAATCATGCAAACCTTAGCCTTGCCCTAAGAAGGGCATTTTGGTCCAAAAATGTATTATTGGTTTAAGATGTCCAATTCACCTCAACAGAGGTTAAAATTTGGGCCACTAACTTGGCATGAACTTGTGCCCCTTCCAACGGAATATGGGGAGGTTTGGAATTGATTTGCCCTAAGATCCTAGGTCAAACCCTAAGGAAGGGCTTTTGTACCTTGTGAAGGGCATGTAGCCCAAACACCTTGTATGGCTATGAAATTTTGTAGGGAGGGTATTAGGGTAACTAAAACCTTCTGGTGAAAATATTAGGGTATTTTGGAAGGTTTGGGACCCACAAAACCCTAACCTTAGTTTAGGGCACAAATATTGTAGGGTTGGAATGGGATAGTTAAACTCCTCAAACTAATATGAAATTTTGGTAGAATGGTCATAAGGATATTATCACCCTTTGGTAATTTAATTGGGAATTTTGGGATAATATTTATAGTACTTCCTTTATAACACAAGGGGATGCCTCAATTTAATAAATTGATCATTATGGTCCCTCTGCCACTTGGGAAGACATCAAAGTTTGGCAGAGGAAGTCTTGAAACATTATAGACATATATAAATTTTATGAGAATTTTTACATACATATTGGAGGTACTTACTTCACAAGCTTGTTAAATGAGGAAGTCTATTTACTGATAAATAAAATATGAAATTTGTCTCAAATCATTTATATGCCATTATAATCATACTTGAATTTTCTCTGAATTTTTGGAAACAATATAGTTTTTTATATCTCTTTAAATGTATTTTTAAGGATTAAAATGAAATAGGAATTTGGGGATAAAACCTTTCTGAAAAATTTAGATATTTTGGAGGATGAGTTAAATTATTTTTTTCAATATCATATAAAATTAGTGGAATGATATCTTGTATAAAATTGGTACCTCATGTTTATTATTGGAAACTTTAGTCACTATAATAATTAAATAAATTATTAAATAAATAAGGAAAATTTTGGGTCTCTGGATTTAAGGCTTAAAGTTTATAAGGAACTTACATTAATTATTATAGGAGTATTAGATGATCATTCGATGTACTTTCCATTTTACATGAAGTTTAACCTTGGTGGTCTGCATTTAGTAATTTTGGAAAATTATTCATGATTTTTGTTTGAGGCTTATCACTCCTTAATCACTTATGATATTTGTCCCAGAGCATTTATATGCCCTTGCAATCAGGTTAGAGTTTTCCTTGAATTTTTAGAAATAATATTGCCCTATTTATCTATTTTAATAAATTATTGCAAGTTAACTTTAAAATAAAATCAGTGGCCTAAACCTTGCTGAAAATTTAAGAGACCCTGGATCTTAGGTTAAATGTTTATAATGAGTATAACATAAATCTGGGGGAATTGTATCTTGTCTAAATTTGGTACCTCCTGTTCAATCTCGGAGACCTTGGCCACTAGGAATATTTCATAAATTACTAGATAAATAGAAAAATTGTGAAATTCTGGATTTGGGCAATAAAGGTCATAATGGACCCCCATTAATTATTATAGGAGTATTGGATGATTATTTGATGTACTTCCATTTTACACGGCATTAAACCTTGGTGGTCTGCATATAGTAAATCGGCAGAAATATTTTGGAATACAAGTTTTGCACATAAGTTGAGATTAGTGGTTATAGGTTTGGATAATTTAGAATAAGTTCATCCCTTAGGGTTGGATGAGAAAAGGTTTGGTTTGGCTAAAAGTTAGATGGTGTTCGGGATCGACGAAAGATCGTCTTCCCCGTAGAGTGAAAGGTCAAAATCACCTTAAGTTTACCCTAGCGTAATATGAAAAGGGAATGGGTAAGGGATATGGGATTAGTTATCAACCAACAAGAATAAGTGCCTTGCGAAAATGGAGCTTTGGGATTCAGCCCATCATAGCTCCTAGTGCCCTCGAGAGCCCTTCATAGGGAATACCTTGGGCAGTCCTGGGTCAAACCTAAGTCGTAGGCATAAAATAAACTGAAGAGTAAATTGTAAACTTAGGATTTCACACTCTCAAACCCCAATGTCCCGAGAGATAGTTTGGGTTATTCGGGCAGTAAGCCCATTCGTTATGGTGATGGGCAGGATGGCCCGACGAGCTTTGGCTCGGTTGTTGATTATGATGGGCAGGATGGCCCGGCGAGCTTTGGCTCAGTTGTTGATTATGACGGACGGGATAGTCCGGGGAGCTTGGGCTCGGTGGTTGATTATGACAGACGGGATAGTCCGGGAAGCTTAGGCTTGGTTGTTGGTTGGACTCATAAGTCTTGCATGTGCATAAAAGGTATAAGGTGGTGGGTCTTCGGTATTGGAGGGTCGGTGCACCGACACCAATACGCTGACTCGGCGAGTGTGGTTAGCACTTCGCCAACAGAAGTCCGTTGCGCAGCCAGCTAGAGTATGCAGGAGTCCGCTTTGTGCACCAAGCGTTGAGGCGTACGATAGGTCTGACCGGTAGTGCTTTACTGGTTTAGAGGTGGGCGAGGCCCAACCCACCACTTCCGTCTGACACTACGGAGGTATCCTGGGAGGTAACGGCTCCGAAAGGGGGAAATAAAGGTCTATGTACACAGAGTTGAGTGGGTGAGTTGCACTTGCATGTTCACGTTATAGCATAATTGTATTTCATAGCATAACCATTGCATATAACCTGACACCTAATGTATAAGCGGTATGGGACGCTCTATACATTAGCCCCTGCAAAATGACCCCTTGGCCTATAAGTTCGCGTGAGCGTGCTTATAAGTTAAGGTTCTCTTTTAGTACTATATATTTAAGCCTGCTAGTAAAACCGACACCCTATCGTATAAATCGGTATGGGACTTTTTATACGATAGGAGCCCTGCAAGAGATCCCTTAACTTATGTGTATTCACATAAGTTAAGGTTACTTATTCCAAATTTTATATCATTATTACCATACTTAGAACTGCTAGTTTAGTTCCGCTGCCATCTGCTATTTGATTTTCTCCACCTTCATGTCCTTCCCTTTCCTTCTCCCTGCTCGGTGCTTAGGAGCCACGGGGGAAGGGGCGGAGGACGATAGGACTTAGTCTTTTAGACTAACGGTTTTCGAACCACATCATTTTAGGGGACCACGGAGCCCAGCATGGAGGAGCAGCCCTGAGGTCGGCACGCTTGGAGATCGGACAGTCTAGTACCGGAGTCTAGACAGCAGGGACTGTGAGTCCCGACCACAAGTAGTTATATTAGTTTGCTTCCGCGATGAGTGATTTGTAGTGAGGACATGTTGTACCGGGCATAAGCCCGAGATTTCTTTTATATGTACTATCTGTGGACACTCCCTTCGTGGAGCTTATTTTCTATACACGTGATTCCTGTGGACTTGCTTTTAATTTATTGCTATAGTTGTGATCGATTTTGCCGGCAGGATCGGCGTTTTGTAGTGACGACCTTCCCGAGTGTGAAGGTATCACCGCAAGGAGACGGTTCTGGGCCTAAGACCCCGGTGTCTAAAAAGAAAAAAAATGGGGGACTTACAAATACCACTTCTAGGAGTTCTTTTTCTATAGTTGTATAATTGTCTTGTGCGTTTTTAAGTGTTTTGTTAGCATAGTATATAGGGTGAAAGTGTTTGTTTTGGCGTTGACCTAAAACAACCCCTACCGCAAAACTGTTAGCGTCACACATGATCTCAAAAGGTTGAGTAAAATCAGGTATGATCATAATAGGAGAATTAATTAAACATTCTATTAAGAACTCAAAAGCTTGTAGACACTCTTGATTAAAAATAAAAGGTGTGTTTTTCTCTAAAAGCCTAGTAAGTGGTTTAGTTATTTTAGAGAAGTCTTTAATGAACCGGCGATAGAATCCGGCGTGAACTAAAAAGCTTCTCACTGCCTTAACGGAGGTTGGTGGTTGTAACTTTTCTATGGTTTCAATCTTCGGTCTATCTACTTGAAGTCCTTGTCTTGAGATCTTATGGCCAAGTACTGACCCTTCTTACACCATGAAATGGCAGTTCTCCAAACTAAGTACTAGGTTCGTTTCCTCACACCTCCTCAGAACTTTTTCTAAATTCTTCAAACACAAATAAAAATAATCACCAAACACAGAGAAATCATCCATAAACACTTCCATAATATCTTCAATGCACTTATCAAATATAGCTTACATGCACCTTTAGAAAGTGGCGGGTGCATTACATAAACCAAATGGCAAGCGTCTATAGGCAAAGGTACCAAATGGGAAAGTGAATGTTGTTTTCTCCTGGTCTTTTGGTGTTATTGGGATTTGGAAATAGCCAGAAAGTCCATCTAAAAAACAATACTAAGAATGGCATGATAATCGTTCTAATATTTGATCAATGAAAGGTAGATGGAAATGATCTTTCCTAGTAGCATCGTTTAACTTTCGATAGTAAATACAGACACGCCAACATGTTATTGTTCGCGTTGGAATAAATTCATTCTAATCATTTGCTACTACTATTAGACCACCCTTCTTAGGAACGACTTGTACAGGGCTAACCCATGAACTATCTTAAATAGGGTATATCATTCCAGCATCTAGCAACTTAATAATCTCAGCTTTCACTATCTCTTTCAAATTTTGATTTAGCCTACATTGCGGTTGGATAGAAGATTTATAGTTTTCTTTTAAAAGGATCTTGTGGGTGCAAAAACTAGGGTTGATACCTTTTATATCAGATATTTGCCATGTTATAGCACCTTTACATTTCTTCAACACAGTTATTAATTTAGCTTTTTTAGTTTTAGAAAGATTAGAAGAAATAATAACTAGGTAAGAAGAATTAGATCCTAAGAATACATACTCAAGATGATCAGGTAATTTTTTTAGTTCTACATCAGTGGATCCTTAGTATTATTCTTAAGAACTTAAAGATCTCCTTATGTAATCAAACTATACTTAATCTTCTCATTTATCGAAGCAGAGTTATCTAGACAATATAAATATTAAACAATACCATAACTTTTGTCTCCTTTTAGATAACTATTAGTGATGTAAATTTCCAAAGGATCTCTATAATATAAATCAGAATTTATAGGAGTCATAAAATTATCAATACCATGACAAAAATAACAACAATCGTCATTATCCAAGGATTGCTTTATTGTATTATTGTATTTAAAAATAACTTCATCTTCTCATACTCGCAAAACTAATTTACTATCAAAAATGTCAATAAGAGCTCTAGATGTGGCTAAGAATAGACGACCTAGTATGAGTGGCACTTCGATATTTTCATCCATATCTAGAATAAAAAAATTGGCGGGGAATATAAACTTATCTACCTTAACTAATACGTCCTCTACTATTCCTCTAGGATAATTAACCGACCGATCTGCGATTTTAATACTCATTCTAGTAGGGCTAAGTTTCCTAGACCTAGTTTCAAATATAGTTTATAAGGCATTAAGTTTATACTAGCTCCTAAGTCCCTAGAGCTTAATTTACTCGTAAATCACCGATTGAACATGGAATTGAAAATGAACCGGGATCCTTAAGTTTTTGTTGTAATTTGTTTTGTAAAATAGCGGAACATTCTTTACTATGTGTTACTAAAGATAGTTCTTCTATTTTCTTTTTATTTGAAATCAAATCCTTTAGAAATTTAGCATACTTTGGCATTTGAATGACTTCAGAAAAAGGTAAATTAACATATAATTGTTTAAACATAGTTTAGAACTTACCGTATTGCGCATCCATACGCTCCTTCTTCTGCTTCGCATGATATGATATTGCTAGTTGATACTCCATTGATTTTGAATTCATCTCATTCTGTCCTTCGCCACTAGACTCTTCTTGGGGTCCTTCCTTTGTAAGCCTTTGGTCATGTAATTCCATTCCACTCCTCAACTTAATTTCTTTTGCATGCTCCTTCGGGTTTGTTTCAGTATTACCCAGAAGTGTTCCTTGTTATCTTTTAGATACCATCCTTGCGAGCTGACCTATCTGATTCTCAAAATTTCGAATCGAGCCCTCTTGATTCCGAAAAGCTACATCAGTAGTTTGCATTAACTTGGTGAGTAGATCTTCTAATGATAGCTTCCTTTGCTCCGGGTGTTGTGGTGGTCCAAACATAGGTTGCTTGCCTTGATTTCCTTATCCTCCCCAAGAGAAATTGGGGTGGTTCCTGCATACAGGATTGTATGTAGAACTATATGGGTTGTTTGCTTGGTTGAAAAGAGGTCTGGTCTTGTTGCCCACATAGTCAACATGTTCTTGCACTTGAGGTTCACAACCAATCATTCCACTAAATGAGGGGTCCCATTGTTGAGGTACCATGGAGGGTGATGCTAAAGATAGGTTATTGAAGAACCATATTTTAGCTTAATTTATTAGGGTAAAAATATATTATTTTCATTTTAAATCTCTTCCTTTATGTAATTTTATGTTTCTTTTATGTAAATATTATAAATAATGTTTATTTTCTGTTTTTGCAGGTTTCCACTAGTTTTCAGCCACAAGTCCTCTGACATGCCCCCCTAACATACCCTCCATGGGCGTGTCATAGGTCGTGTAGCCTAATACCGATGTTAAGAGCCTCTAGAAGGATTTTCCCGCCAAAAAATCCCATGTCACGACCCCTGACACGCCCTCCCTGGGCATGTCCCAGGGCGTGACATAGGGCGTGTCACCCTCATTCCGAAGCCTGCCGCCTCATTCAATGCTTTCTCTGCTACTGCAAGAAAACAGTACTGTCATGCCCCCATGACAAGCCCTCCATGGGTGTATCAAAGGGCGTGACCCACCTTTTTACGACATTTGATGGATTTTCTACCGTTAATTTTGACATGATGCGTCTGTCATGCCCCTAGTCACGGGCATGACCTAGGGTGTGACCACCATCGTACCGAAGCAATCATCATTCTCGACAGAATTCATCTCCCGAGGTCAACTCCGTACCTGTCACGCCCCCTGTCACGCCCTCACCGGGCGTGACCTAGGGCATGACCAACCCATGGGAAAACTCTAATAATACCAGGCCATTCCCTTCTATTTCAGCAAGTTTTGCTGGAGAGGGGGAGGTGCTGCCCAATGGTTTACTTGTTCTTTTCTCTCTCCCTATCTCTCTCTCTCTCTCTCTTATTTTGTAATTTTTCCTTAACCTAGCTTAGTGTTTTGCTTTTGTATTAACTCTTGTATTTCTTTTAGTAGCTTATTGTAGGGCTAGAATAGGATTTCAATTTACATGGAAGTGTAATTTTCACTTCATAGTTGTGTAGCTCTTTTTATTCTTAATATAAGTGCTCCTTTTGTTTACTTGTGTTCTTAATGCTTTACTACTCATCCCCCCTCCTCCACTCCATTATGATTAATTAATCCTCCTTGTACTCGATCTTGATGATCCGAGATTCGAGCGATTAAGTTATGATGTTTTAATTTACCTTTTCTTTTTAGGTTTTAGGGCTTAAATTACTACTGATTTTTCATGGGATGGAGGTATATTATTGATATATACTCTCCACGTTAGCTTTCATTCTGGGCTAGTTGGGAGGCTGATAGAATGAAGTGAGCATTCAAGAGTAAAGGGAGTTGTACGCACCCCTCGAGAGAGGCAGACGTCCAAATCTCCCGGATTGGAGTAAAATCCAATAGAGGGGTTCACCACGTAAAGCGAGCTTTAGGCCTCCGATTTAGACGAGAGTCGGTCGGACCTTCCTAAACTCATTTGGGCACGACTTCGAGAGAAGCGTGTTCAAGCTTTAGGAACCTCAACGGTCAAGGATCTTTACCCTATTAAGCTTTGGTTTATTTATCGCCTTTTTAATCGACAATTGCTGAGGTGATTCCTGATCGAGTGCGCCCGTTTATCTCTCGCTTTAACTCTTTTTATTTCTGCAAGTAATTAGTTTTCTTTTTAGCTTAGTACTTTAATTTCAGTTTTTAGTTTAGTAATTAATAGAAAAATCATTTGATAAAATAATAGCAATCTCCTCTGAGTAGAAGTAGTCATTACGCCCCAGGGAAATACGACCTTGATACTAATCTTTAGTATCCTATACTATAACCGATAAGGTACGCTTGCCTTTATCGGATATAGAATCAGAGAATATTCTCAACAACCACATCCACCTTCTCTTCTCTCTAACCCCCTATCCGCTGTTGCGATTTTCTGTATCATGTTTTTGGCGCCATTGCAAAGGAATGTTTTGATATTTTGAAAAAAAGGATAGCTATTAATTTTATCATTTTGTTTTTATCTCTCTCCCTCGCCCCTCCTTCGCGGCAATTCTCGTCGATCTCAGATCGACGAGGCGTCGAACTCAGTTCGACTATCTCCTAGCTCAGTTCAACAAGTCGTCGAACTCGGTTCGACGATTTCCGAGCTCAGATCGACGTTTCTATCTCTAGCCTAAATCCAGATCTCCGAGCTCAGATCGACTATTTTGGTCTCAACTATAAATCCAGATCTCTGAGCTCAGGTCGACGATAGTCGAGCTCAGATCGATGACTTTTCTTGAGAGATCAACGATTTCAGAATTCAAATTCAATCAGTTATGGAATTCAATCTGATTCATATCCAACATTTATTTCAAAGGATTTTTTAGCCGTTTCAATCAATCTGGAGCAAGTTTCAAGGAAGACTAAATGGAATGTCTCTAAGGACTTTCCTCCATAGACAAATATCAATTAAGGAAGTATTTTATGACTGGATAATAGCTATCTAGAAGACTGAATTTCAATATATCATCTCAGAGTAATTGAGACAGGATGATGATTATTATTCTAAGGAATAGATTTTAAGACACAAGTCTACAGGATTACAAGTTAGAATTCATATAGAACAAAAGGAATACAACAGTGAAGAAGATCACCACACAGAAAAGAATTCCTCTATTCTTTCATGATCTTTTATGATTCAAGTGTTCAAGGCTTCATCAATCAAGGACTCCAGACACATCTCATTTCAGTCTTTGCTGAAATCATTCTTTGTTGGAGATCTCATTTATACTGAAGGCCTATCACCCTGTGCAAAGCTTTTCTTCCTTAACAACTGCAAATCTCAGGTGGAGCTTTGACAACAACAATCCACTAGTCTTCTCTTTGACTGTTGAACAGAGAAGAACAACTTCACCTCTTTTATTTTTCTACTGTAAAAGGGTTACTCAAAACTCCCTTCAAAAGTTTTGTGGTTGGTTTATGAGACCTTGTCAAAACTCAGTGGTGGCAAGACACCTGATTAAAAAATCTGGTTTGTTTTTTGAGCACCTTATCAAAAGCTCATTGGTGCCCAGGATAACTGATCAACTATTCCTGCAGTGGATTCCTACCTAGGGTGGTAGAAGAGTGGATGTACCCAGATTGATTGGGGAACCACTATAGATCCTTGTGTCTTCTGGTTGCTGTGTTATATTTGCTGTGTGCTGTGATTTGTTTCTTGCTTTCTTAGTTTATATTTACTGCAAGCACAATACACATATATATAAATCAAGTCTTCCACTACTGAATAATTTTTAAATTGAAAATTATTTTAATATACTCTATTAACCCCCCCCCCCTCTAGAGTAAAGGTAGATCTTACCCTCACTTTCAATCTGTATCAGAGGCAGGTTGGTTATTCAACAACTAAATCCTCACCAGATTGGTTGTTCCTACAGGCTAACACATGAACCAAAAGATCTGTGATAAGATCAATCTTTAATAGTGGGTTATTACTTTTATTACATTTATTTTCATATAAAACCATGGCACAGAACAAAGATTATGCTAGCACCAGACCTCCAGTATGCTATCTTTCTAAGTTTGCACTTTGGAAGGCAAGGATTAAACTATACATGAATTCTATTGATGAGGACATCTTTAATTCTTTTTTGACAGTGCGTCCAAGACCTCCAGCAACTACAAGTATAAGTGCTGTTCCACCCCCCTCAGGAACAGATGTAGAAATAAAAAAGTGGAAAGTTGCTGATGCCAAGGCAATGAACATATTTGCTCAGACTATGTATGATGAAATATTTCAAAAAGTGGCTGAATGCAACTCAGCAAAATAAATTTGGGACAAGCTATCTGAGCTTGTGTCAGGATCAGCTGATGAAAGAAAGGATAGAAGATCCCATCTCATAACCCAGTATGATAATTTCAAGAATGGAGAAACTGAGCCATTTGCTGACATGTACAACAAACTCAGTCTAATTGTCAGTGAACTGAAGACCTTGGACAAGGAGATCTCATTAACTGAACTCAATGATAAGATCCTAATGTGCTTCCCCTACACTTGGGATTCGATGATCTGGCCAATCAAGGATGCCAGAAGCCTAAATGAGATCACAACTGAAGCTTTGTATGACAAGCTCAAGTCCTATGAGCTGCTCATCAAGAATAGAGAGGAAGAACAAAAGGTTGCTTCTCCATCAATCAGGAAGGAGAAGACAATAGCATTCAAAGCTACAGAAGAACATCCTGAAGACAAAGTCACAGGAAATGAAGAATTAATGAGTATACTAGCCAAAATATTTTACAAGATGGCTAGAAAAGACTTCAGAAAAAGGTCATCCAGAAGCCATGAAAAGCCAAGGTATGACAAATCAAATAATAAAGAAATTATTTGTTTGGATGCAGGAAACCAGGCCACATTGTGCCTGACTGTCCAGAGAATCAAAATAAGGACAAGAAAGACAAGAAAGATAGGAGAAGAGAAAAAACTCCAGGAGAAACAACAATAACAAATCCTACTCCAGCAAGAACAAACACACCAGGAAGGGATTTGTAGCTAAAACCTGGAGTGAAACTGAAGAAGAATCAGAGGCATCATCAAGCTCAAGTGATGATGAAGATGATGCTCAAGAGAAGGAGTTCTTCATGATGGCTATCAATGCTTCTCAACATAATTCTGATGCAGAAGAAGAATCAGAATCAGAATCTGAACATGAAGCTGAAGAAGATCAGGTAATAGATTCTTTTGATTTCAATTCAGAGGACTTTATATCTGAATTTAAGACACTTTGTTTAGACCTGCTAAAGTCTGAGGAAGAGATTATCTCTCTCAGAAATCAATTGTCTGAACATAGCTCTTTAAAATCAGACAACCTCAAACTCTCTGAGGAGTTGGAATGTTGTAGGGAGGAGATAGCTTCACTGAAAAGTGAACTATCTCAGGCAAAGAAGTTTAAAGAATCCCTTAATGGGAGAAGCATCAGACTGATGGACATCACAAGTACAGTGAACTCAAGACTTAACAGTACACTGGGCTTGGGTGCTTCATCCAACCAACCTATAGTGTTAACAACCCTATTTAAGTTTATCTCAGATAAAGGAAATGGAGTTGTAGAGGTAGCTAGGAAGAATCCTGATTTATCTAAGAAAAACAAAGTTCAACGAAAAACGTCGAACAGAGCTCGATGATCATCGAATAGAGCTCAGCGATCTCAAGCTGAATCGTCGAACTCAGGTCGACAATCGCTGAACTTTGAACTCTAGAAAAGTCGATCTTCGAACAGAGCTCGATGATCTGACCCAAGATCGTCGAACTCAGCTTAGAGATCGTCGATAGGAGATCGGAGCTTTGAACAAATTTTTAGGGTAAATCAAAATTCAATCCTAGTGGTCCCACATCCCAATGCTTTAACCCTTATACTAAATGGATAATACCTCCTAGGAGATATCATCCCGAAGGTTATAAGAGTCAGCCAGGGATGTCTTTTATTTCAAAATTTAAAGGTTATCAACCTAGGCCCAAGGTAAACTGGGTCAAAAACAAATAAATTGTTTTATGTGCAGGTGAAGACCTATCCAACATTGAACCAGCAATGGTATCTTGATAGTGGGTGCTCAAAGAACATGACAGGAAGCAAGGATAATATTACTTCCTTCAAAGCCAAGCTTGGACCCAAAGGCATATTTGGAGATTCAAACTTTGGACAGACCAAGGGATATGGTGCAGTCCAAATAGGGTAAGTCACATTCAAGAAGGTGGCCTATGTGGAAGGACTGAAGCATAATTTAATCAGCATTAGTCAACTGTGTGATGAAGGATACCAGGTGACATTTAACAAATCCTCATGCAAAATCAAATCAAAGGACAACACAATAGTGTTGTCAAGTAAAAGTAAAGGTAAAGTTTATCTTGTAGATTTTCATTATACTAAGGTAGATATTTGCTTGTTCAACTCTATTAGTAAACCAAATGAACTTTGGCATAAGAGATTAGGACACATAAACCATAGAACATTGCTAGGCTATCCAAGGACAACCTTGTTAGAGGACTACCTTCTGGCACCTCAAAGAAGGAAGGACATCGTAGGGCTTATCAATTAGGCAAGCAAACTAAAAATAGCTTCAAGTCATTTAATAAGAGTGATTCACCTAGGATCTTGTATCTGTTACACATGGATCTTTTTGGACCCATTACAGCACAAAGCCTAGGAGGGAAATCTTACACTTTAGTAGTTGTAGATGACTTTTTTAGATTCACATGGGTGTTCTTTCTGAGGAAAAAGTCTGATAACTTTAATTGTTTGACAGAGTTTCTCAAATGCATACAGATTAAGTTCAATACTCACATTACCTTGATCATAAGTGATCATGGGACAGAGTTTGATTCTCTTCTTATGCAAGAGTTCTATCAGAGTGAAGGGATCAGGCACACTTTCTTAGCTCCTAGAATGCCTCAACAAAATGGGTTAGCTGAAAGGAAAAATAGAACCCTTATTGAATTTGCCACCACATTGTTGACAGATGCTCACCTTCCTCTATCCTTTTGGGCAGAGACAGTGAACACCTCAAACTATGTGTTGAATAGAAGTTTGATACATAAGCTGAAGGGCAAGAATCCCTATGAATTACTCAATGGAAAGAAACCTAAAGTAGATTATTTCAAGATTTTTGGTTGTATTTGTTACATACAAAATAATGATAAGAAGTACAAAGCAAAATTTCAAGCAAAAGCTGATGAAGGAGTGTTTCTGGGATACTCCATGATCAGTTAAGCTTATAGGGAGTATAACAAATCTTCTTTTAAAATTGAAGAATCTGTACATGTATCTTTTGATGAAACTAACATGTCTTATAAGGAGAAGAATACTTCTACCATAGAACCTTTGCAGGTACATTCTCTTTCAGAAAATTTGGACAGGTTACACATTATAGAAAAGGATACAACACATTCACCTATTCAACAAAGAGGTGAAAGTAGTGAAGATGAAGAGGGCACTCAACATCTTAGTGAGAACCATATTGAAGAGCAAGCTGTTGTTCCACAAGAGGAAACAACAACATAGGTGGGTGAACAATCAACACTCCCTGTTGATTTAGTAACATCAAGAGATCATCCAATCTCCCAAGTGATTGGAGATATCTCAACTAGTGTACAAACCAGAAATCAGGTCAACCAAAACCTGATGCACACCTGCTTTTTATCTCAAATTGAGCCTAAATCCATACAAGATGCAGAACAAGATCCACAGTGGATCATTGCAATGCAAGAGAAATTACATCAATTTGAAAGGAACAATGTTTGGGAACTAGTGCCAAGACCAAAGGATCATTCCATTGTTGGAACAAAATAGGTGTTCAGAAACAAGCTGGATGATCAAGAAATCATTGTAAGGAATAAGGTAAGACTAGTTGCACAAGGATACTCACAAGAAGAAGGAATAGATTATGACCAGACCTTTGCCCCTGTTGCAAGGTTGGAGGCCATAAGAATATTTCTAGCTTATGCAACACACAAAGGATTCAAGGTCTATCAAATTGATGTAAAGAGTGCATTTCTCAATGGATATATCAAGGAAGAAGTCTATGTTAGACAACCCCCAGGTTTTATCTCTCCAACTCATCCTGATTATGTTTTTAAATTGAATAAAGCATTATATGGTCTTAAGCAAGCTCCTAGAGCAGTTTATGAGACCTTAGCATGCTTTCTTTTGAAAAATGATTTTATAAGGGGTAGAGTAGACAAACTCATTTTATTAGAACCCATAATTCACATATCCTACTAGTGCAAATTTATGTAGATGATATTATCTGTGGATCTACTGATTCAAATTTGTGCAAAAGGTTTTCCAACCTAATGCATTCTAAATTTGAAATGAGTAGCATGGGTGAGCTTTCCTTCTTTCTAGGATTGCAAGTCAAACAGCATGCTGATGGCATATTCATTTCTCAAACCAAGTATGCAAAAGAATTGGTTAAGAAATTTTGTATGTCTGAAGCATCATGTATGAAAACACCTATGCATACTAATGCTGTATTGGATGCTGATGAACATGGGAAACCTGTTGATCAGACAACATATAGAGCAATAATTGGCTCTTTATTGTACCTTATAGCTAGTAGACCTTACATAATGTTTGCTACATGCATCTGTGCTAGATTCCAAGTAAGCCCTAGAGAGTCACACCTGACATTAGTAAAAAGGATTCATAGGTTTGTGAAAAGTTGTCCAAATCTAGGTCTCTGGTATCCAAAAGACTCAGGATTTGAATTAAATGGATTTTCAGATGATGATTATGCTGGATGTAGAGTAGACAGGAAAAGCACCAGTGGAACTTTCAAGTTTCTTGGTGACAGACTTTTCTCCTTGTTTTGTAAGAAACAAGCATCTGTGTCCACATCAACTGCTGAAGCTGAATACATGGAAACTGGTAGTTGTTGCTCACAGATTTTGTGGATTCAAAATCAGCTCCTAGACTATGGTTATAACTTAGAAAGTCAAAAATATTTTGTGATAACACTAGTGCTATTTCTATTGCACAAAATCCAGTCCTCCATAGTAGGACAAAACATTTAGAAATTAGGCATCACTTTTTAAGGGATAATGTTGACAAGAATAAAATTGAACTTCAATATATCCCAACTGATTTGTAAAGGGGAGATATTTTCACCAAACCATTGGATGAAAAGAAACACACTTTCTTCCTAAATCAGTTAGGAATGTTAGATAGAGGAAGCTTAAATTAAGATCCAAGATTTTAAAACCTTAAAATTGACCAAGACTTGGCAAAAAAACTTGATTTTTCTAATGTCTATAGGTTATTTTTGTTCTCTGAACTGTGCTCGACGTTTTTCCAAACGAACATCGAACAGAGATCGCTAATCACAAAAATTCGTCGACCAGAGTTCAGCATTTTTCAGATAGTGCTAGGCTATCTCTTTCGGGTTAGAGAGTGTTGAACGGAGCTCGACGCTCTCCAATATCGTCGAACGGAGATCGATGATGTTTAGACCCTTCAGATTCCTTTAGAAGCCCAGATCGTCGAACGGAGTTCAACGATCTTTCCTTTTCGGCATCTAACCCTAATATAAAATTCATTTTTCGGCCGTCGTTCTCCTTTTGCGCATTCATACTCTCTGCAGAACTTTACTTTCCCTCCAAACATCTCTGCACTTGGTCTCATTTGTTCGATTTTGCAGGTAACAATGGCCGTCTCTATTGCAGACCTAGCATCGATGAAGTTTGATACTGTCTTCGACATCGACATGGATTCTTTTGAGGGCAGTGATCAAATCTTTAATGACATTCTGGAATTGTTCAAGGAACAACAGTTGGTTTATATCATGTCCACAAGAATGAAACTGGCGACAGATGAAATCAAGGAGTGGGTGTATACTGCACATAACCTGGATCAGCACACAGTGGTTGGAACAATATCCGGCACATAGGTATCCCTAACTCCTGCTCTCCAGACAGAAGTCTTTCAATTGAGTACTGGACATGATTCAGTCTAGTTATCTGGAGAGGAATTTGCTAGTATGTTGGAAAGAATGGGTCACTCAGCAGCAAACCCTAATAAGCTGCTTAAGAAAATTTTTTCAGTAGAATATATATTCATAGCATATGTTGTGGGAAAAGTGTTGTTAGAAAAGCATTCTGCTCATGATACCATTTCCAGGTATAAATTTATTTTAATGGGTGCATTAGTAGATAAGAAACATTTGAATTGGGGGGAGATATTCTTTGATTTAATTAAGAAAAAGGTGAACAAGAATTTAGTGAATTTTGGGAGGATTCTAGGCTTGTTTATGCATAACAGATGCCCTCAGCTGCTTGTCTCCAATGGCATGCACATCAATGCCTCCAAGAGGCTATCCTGTGCCCTCTTTGGAAAGTGGGACAGGAGAATTGCCAAACCAAGTAGAGCTCCTGCAGTTGTCTCAACTTCAGGCACAAGGACTGTACAGGTCACTTCCCCTCAGGTAACTACCCCCTTGGAAGAATTGCCTGCCTCCTCCTCATCTCCACCATCTCCACCCATTATTTCTTCAACCATTCCTTCATCCACCATCACCACTTCAATTTCATCCCCCTTCACCATTTCATCTCCAATCTCAACTCCTTCACTACCACCAGCAACTACTGGAGACCATTTCCATTCTCTAAACTATTATCCACACCTTGACATTGATTCATACATCCATCTTCCATCCTTCAATCTCTTAGTTGACTCTTTCATAGATGATTCTCATTCCTCACCCCTTGAGCCCCCATCATCATCCACCTCTTACCAACAATTACTTCAAGACATTCTAGCTCAACCATCCTTCACTCCATCCATTTCCATCCCAGTGACTTCCATCACAACCACCCCATATCACAACCATCTATTTCACTGTCATCCATATCATTTCTCAACATCTCTACAACTCCTCCAACAACATCTACTTCTGCAACCCTATCCTCTACCTCTACTCAAGTATCCCTTGAGCAAGTAGATCTTCCAGCTTTAGTAGATAAGCACTATGAGATGTTAGCTCCCAGGCTAACACTCTTGCTGGAGACCTCCATGGCTCCACTCCTTAAGTCTATACAGAACTTATCTGTCAGGCTCTCCTCCTTCTGTCCTCCTCGGGCAATCCCTTCTGTGGGGTACCTTGATCCAGTGCATACTGAATCTAGGCAGGGGGAGATGCCACATGAAGAAGAGATGTTGTCTGCTTCAGATGAAGAAGTGCAAGAGATTCTAGCTCCAGTTCTAGTTCTAACAGTTGACCTCTGGTCACTGTTATTAGAATTTGATACACTTTATTTCAATTGTCTTCCAGCTCAGGAAGTTGAAGACCATGCCAAGGCCATTGTGCCTATTTTTAGTTGTGATCCCAGCCTAATATCCTCATATATCAATTCTCTCAAGGTTGTGGAAAGTGTTATTTTTGCTAATATTGTTAATGTTGTTTCTGCTGCTGATAAAGTTAGTCTTGATATTGCTGATGATTTGCTGATGAAAAAGGCTAATGATTTAGAGCCTTCTGTTTAGGTTGATGAGCCTGCTGTTACTGATGTTATTGTTTCTGTATTTGATGCTCCTACTGCCCCAGTTATTTCTATTGCTACTTCTGTTTCTACCAGTGTGTCTGTTAGTGCTGGTTCTATAACTACTGCTGCTGCTGCTTAAACTGAACAATCCAAACATCAGAAAGAATACATTAAAAGGATTGATGAATTGTATGACAATACTCAGAGCTAAGATAGTGACAAGTTCAGAACTAATTCTGATGACTCCTCTACAACCATTACAAGGAAGAGGAAAGCCAGAAGCAAAGCTTTGAAAAGAGTTCCTCCAGAGAAAGTAAAGGATGATAATGACATTTCCTATTATATTCTGGATGAAGGCCCAATAACTGAACCTGGGATGCAATTCTCAAAGAACCAATTGAAGGCCATGAAGAAGAAGAGGAAGTTTGACAAAGGATCATCTCACCATCATCATCCCCCTCCTCCTCATTAACCAGATGCAGGAACTAGTGGAGGTTCTGCTTCACAGACCTCATATGCTAAAACTCAAAGCTCATCTCAGATTCAAGACAAATCCCAATCCAGAGGATATCAACAAAGAGGCTACCAATCCAGGAGAGGCCAGTAAAGAGGAAACCAAAAAGGACACAAAGTTTATTCAAAAGGATAACCTAGACAACATCCTTACCATAGGGAAGGACAAGACCCCATTGATTCAACTTTAGGTCCTTTCCCTTACAAGCTTAAAGAAATTGTTTCTTCAAGTGCTCCTCCTACTGATACAATCAACAGATATGAACCCTGTGTCCCCATTGAAGATCCAGAAAACAATCCCCTTTCTTGAAAAGCAAGGATGAAAGAATTGGCTGCCTTAGATCAAATAAAGAAGGCAAGAGAACAGGGAAAAGATACTTCAAACATCACTACTCTATCTGAGCAAAGGAAGAAAGAACTTGAAAGATACTCCTCCAGAAAATTCTTTGATCCAGAGAGTTATATAAAGCTGCAACCAGAGGCTGTTGTTCCCAGACCTAAATCTCAAACCTCTCTAGGTGTTGCTGATGACTGAAGAACAAAGAAGGAAGCTCTAAATCCAAACAGAAAAATCTTGTTCAAAAAGAGAGAAGAAAAGGAGTATGTATGTAAGCTGACAGTATATATCGATTTCTGACTATCTGCTGTGACTCTATATCTACTTCTGCAATGCTGCACTTCTTTATTCTGCTATGTTATATTTGCTTTTGCTTTCGCTTATATGCTTTTTAATTCCTATGTCATGTAAATAGTAATCCTAACCCAAATAAGGGGAGATTGTTGGAACACCCTATTACTAATTTGGGAAAGGATAACTATGTCCTTAGGAATTTGTCTTGACCTCTTTGTATAGTTTTAAAGGTCAACTAGAATAGGTCTAAGGCTTATAACTTAGGTTTGAAAGCTGTCCCAAAGACCTTGAAGTTCAGAATACAAGTACAGAAGTTTAAGGCAATTCTTGTCAAGCTCAGATTGACGAGGCGTCGAACTCAGTTCGACTATCTCTGAGCTCAGTTCAACAAGTCGTCGAACTCGGTTCGACGATCTTTGAGCTCAGATCGACGTTTCTGTCTCTAGCCTAAATCCAGATCTCCGAGCTTAGATCGACGATTTCTGTCTCAAGTATAAATCCAGATCTCTGAGCTCAAGTAGACGATAGTCGAGCTCAGATCGACGACTTTTATTGAGAGATCGATGATTTCAATATTCAAAATCAATAAGTTATGGAATTCAATCTGATTCATATCCAGCATTTATTTCAAAGAATTTTTTAGCCGTTTCAATCAATCTGGAGAGAGTTTCAAGAAAGACTAAATGGAATATCTCTTAGGACTTTCCTACAGAGACAAATATCAATTAAAGAAGTCATTTATGACTGGCTAACGGCTATTTAGAAGACAAAATTTCAATATATCATCTTAGATTATTTGAGACAGTATGATGATTATTATTCTAAGGAATAGATTTTGAGACACAAGTCTATAGGATTACAAGTTAGAATTCATACAGAACACAAGGAATACAACAGTTAAGAAGATCACCACACAGAAAAGAATTCCTCTATTCTTTCAAGATCTCTTTCTATTCAAGTGTTCAAGGCTTCATCAATCAAAGACTCCAGACGCATCTTATTTCAATCTTTGCTGAAATCATTCTTTGCTAGAGATCTCATTTATACTGAAGGCCTATCACCCTGTGCAAAGCTTCTCTTCCTGAACAACTGCAAATCTCAGGGGGAGCTTTGACAACAACAATCCACTAGTCTTCTCTTTGACTGTTGAACAGAGAAGAAAAACTTCACCTCTTTTATTTTCCTACTGTAAAAGGGTTACTCAAAACTCCCTTCAAAAGTTTTGTGGTTGGTTTCTGAGACCTTGTAAAAACTCAGTGGTGCCAAGACACCTGATCAAAAAATCTGGTTTGGTTTTTGAGCACCTTTTCAAAAGCTACTTGGTGCCTAGGACATCTGATCAACTATTTCCGCAGTGGATTCCTACCTAGGGTGGTAGAAGAGTGGATGTACCCATATTGACTGGGGAACCACTATAGATCCTTGTGTCTTCTGGTTGCTGTGTTTGATTTGTTGTGTGCTGAGATTTGTTTCTTGCTTTCTTAGTTTATATTTACTACAAGTATAATACACATATATGTAAATCAAGTCTTCCACTGCTGAATAATTTTTAAATTGAAAATTATTTTAAGATACTCTATTCACCCCCCTCTAGATTAAAGGTAGATCTTACCCTCACTTTCAAGATTCCTCATCATCATCATAATCATCATTAGAGGATTGAGGATTGTCATACATTGCATCAATCTCTCTTGGTGCTTCATCAGAGCTTATTTTCTTTGTCGCATGAGATGGAACTTGGGAGGGAACTGGAGAACTGTATACTTTTGTGCTCTGAGCAGCTAACTTGTTTTCTTTCTCTATGTTAGCCATAATCAATGTATCTAGATCTTGTACTGTAGAATCAACCATTACAAAGACTGGGGCCATAGTAGAAGATACAATTGGGGAGACAATCTGTCTAGATCATGGAGTGGCAGAAATGGCAAAACTGGCCTTTAGTTGTTTGATAACATCAGGGCATATTGGGGAAGAATATGGAAAAATAGCTAATGATGGCTTGGTATACTCATCTGGAGGAAGACTATGATGAGCTGTATCAAAAGAACTTAACAAACTCATCAAGTCTACTGTGGGATTAAAGAAAATATCACAAATAGTATTTAGTTTTAGTATAACGGACTCATCAATGTCCATATCAGTTTCATCAATTTTAATAAATCTTCTTCTGTTTCTGTATCCATGTTTGTTGTATCTAATATCTATAAAATAGGTCCTGCTATTGCTGGTCCTTCTACTACTACTGTTACTTCTTCATCAAGTATCTCCCCCTTCCTGGTTCCAGCATGTGCTGAAGCCAAGCCCCCAACTGAATATGGAGTAGTGGTGAGGGCAGATATTTGGGTAGCAAGAGATGAGATGGAGGCAGCTAAAGGAAAAATGGCCTCTGCTATAAGGGTTTTGAGTAGTGGGGTGAGAAGAGTGATGAGAGTGGTGGAGGGATCCAGGGTTAGAGAGGAAGATGGTGGGGCAATAGCTGAAGGAGAAGGTGTGGTTGATGGAGGATGAGGTGGAAGTGGAGTTTCTAAGGGAGGGTCATTTTGTGGAGATAGAGAGTTCAGGAGAGAGGAGAGAAAGTTAAAGGAGGGGAGGGAGGAGAGGTTTATATTGGGGATATCAACCAAGTGAGATGGTAGAGGGGATGGAGGTGGTGTAGGGATGTAGGTGTCAGGTTGAGGTGAAAGAGGAGGAGATAGTAGATGTGTAGGGGAAGAGGGAAGTGGATATGCTGGTGGTTTTGGAGTATGGATGTGGATGGTAGTATAGGGTGGGTTATGGGACCTATTGTGGGGATGGAACTAGAGGGGCAGGAGGTGGTGGAGAGGTGGAAGGGAGCCGTTCAGTGGGGTGGGGAGAGGCTGGTGCAGCCCTTATACTCTTGAAAGTTTTAGTGGAGGAGGAGGTAACCTCAATTGGCTTGGTGATTGTCCTCTCCCACTTGCCAAAAAGAGCACAAGTGAGTCTCTTTGAGGCATTGATGGATATGGTCGAAGAGACTAGGGATCCTGCAGTCATTTCCTTTAGGAAGATCCCTAGGATCCTTCCAAAGCATACCTCTTTCTTGTTGTTTTTCTTTGTGATCAAATCGAACAGAATCTGTGCCCAGTTCACAGCTTTCTTATTTACAATGGCGCACATGACCAAGAATTGATGCCTGGTGATATAATCATGTGCAGTGTGCTTCTCGAGCAACACTTTCCCAACTATATCTGCAAGAAATTTATACTCGGCAGACCGAAGTTTCTTGAGGAGCTTTTTTTGGGTGTCTCCAGAATACCCCATTGTATTCAGCATTAGATCAAACTCTTCCGAATCAATTTCTAAATCTTCCTCACCATTTTTTTATCAAAAAATTTCAGTAATAATATCGGGGGTAAGAGAAATTGCATTACCCGCGATGGTGCCGATCATCTTGTTCTCATCGACAGTAGCTGTATACACCCATTCCCTAATTTCTGTGGCAGATATCTTTGTTCAGGTTGAGAGTAGAGTCTTCAGTTTTTGTTGTTCTTCTTGTAGTTGGAGAATGTTCAGGAAAACTGGATCATAATACTGGAATGATTCAAAGTCTATGTCAAAACCAGCATCAAATTTCATGGCAGTGAGAGAACTAGCGGGAAAATCCATAAAAGCACCTGCAAAAGGAAAACAATGATAAACTGCAAAGGGAACTGAAAGCGCGGGACGGATGTCGAAGAAAACCTAAATATAAAGTTTTCCATAATATGAACCGATAAGCTCCGGTCCACGAAAAAGAAAAAAAATCTTTGTTCTGAGGTCGACGAAATAATTTAAGGTTAAACAGTTCGTCGAACTCAATCTGAACGATATAGGACATTTCGTCGATCTCTGGTCGACGAAAGGTTTCTGAAGTAAGTTCGTCGATCTCAGGTCAATGAAAATCACTTCACTAAGAGATTTTGTCAAGCTCAGGTTGACAAAAAATCTCAAGAACAGTTACTAGTTCGTCGATCTTAGGTCGACGAATAGAGACAATTCTTTGACTATTGACAGAGCATTAAATTAAATCCTGACCATTTATCATACTAAGCTGATTGACAAATAATAGATGCTTGGATGAGTCCAATGGCTTAGTGAATATGTCTTCTCTTTGCAAATCAGTAGAGAAAAATTCAAGTTTAATCTTTTGTTTGGCAATACAATCTCTAATGAAGTGGTGTCTGATGTCTATATGTTTGGTTCTAGAATGCAATACTAGATTTTGTGCAAATGAAATAACACTTGTATTATCACATAGAATAGTTGAATTATTTAAGTTGACACCATAATCCAGAAGTTGGTTTTGCATCCACAAAATCTGTGAACAGCAACTGCCTTCAACCATATATTCAGCTTCAACGGTGGATGTTGAAACAGATGTTTGTTTTCTACAGAACCAAAGTACAAGTCTGTCACGAAAGAACTGATAAGTTCTATAGGTGCTTTTCCTGTCTACTCTGCATCCAGCATAATCAACATCATAGAATCCAGTTAACACAAATGTTGTTTCTGTTCAATACTAGAGGCTTAGATCTGGACAACCTTTTATATATCTTAAAATCCTTTTCAAGAAAATAAGGTGAGATTCTTTAGGGTTCACCTGGAACCTAGCACAAAGACATGTGGCAAATATAATATCTGGTCTGTTTGCTGTCAAATACAGTAGGGATCCAACAATGGCCCTATACATGGTCTGATCAACTGGTTTTCCAGATTAATCAGCATCTACAACAACATTGGCAGCCATGGGAGTTTTCATAGTAGAGGCATCATTCATCCCAAACTTCTTAATAAGCACTTTAGTATATTTAGACTGAGAGATGAAGATCCTTTCAGGGGTTTATTTCACTTGGAGACCAAGGAAATATGATAACTCACCCATGCTAACTCATCTCAAACCTTGAGTGTATTAAATCAGAAAATCTTTTGCACAGTTTGGGATCAGTAGAACCAAAAAATATGTCATCTACATATATTTTCACTAAGAGAATTTTATCATGATACAGTTTTGTAAAAAGAGTTTTATCTACTATGCCTCTAGAAAAACCATGCTCTAAAATAAAGCTAGGTAAAGTCTCATACCAAGCTCTTGGAGCTTGCTTTAAACCATAGAGAGCCTTATGCAATTTAAAAACATAAGAGGGATAAGATAGAGAGATAAAACCTAGTGGTTGTTCAACATACACCTCTTCTTTTAGTTCTTCATTTAGGAATGCACTTTTCACATCAATCTGGTAGTCTTTAAACTTTTTGAATGTTGCATAAGCTAAGAAAATCCTTATAGCTTGAAGTCTGGCAACTGGAGCAAAGGTTTGATCATAATCAATCCCTTCCTATTTCCTGTATCCTTGAGCAACAAGCCTTGCCTTGTTCATCACTATCACACCATGGGCATCAAGTTTGTTTCTTAATATCCACTAAGTCCCAATTACTGGATAGCCCCTGGTCCTTGGAACTAAGTCCCAAACTCCACACCTCTCAAACTGGTTGAGTTCCTCTTTCATTGCAGTGATCCAGTTTGGATCTTGGTCTTCATTAGATATGGATTGAGGCTCAATTTCAGAGAGAAAGAAGGCAAGCATCACATCAGGGTTGAGTTGATGTCTTGTCTGCACTCCTAATGATATGTCTCAAATTACTTGAGATCTAGGGTGATCCCTAAGTGTGACAAGATCATTAGGTGGAGTTGGTTCAACAATAGTTATTTGATTTAATTCCTCTTGTGGAATTGTATCAACTGTTGGAGGAAATTGAACTTCTTCCACAGTCTCTTCTTCACTTTCAACTTTTGATATAGCTTGTGGAGAGGGATGTGATTCATCCTTTGAAGTAAGATTTAGATCATCCAAGCACTCATGCAAATTTTGTACCTGTAGATTATTGTTGGTAGAGATGTCTCTCTCCTTGTAAACATATTAGATTCATCAAATGTTTCATGCATAGATTCCTCAATTTTAATATTGATTTATTAAACACCCTATATGACTTGCTTACTTGGGAATATCCTAGAAAAATTCCATTGCAGCCTTAGCTTCAAACATTCTAAGATGTTTCTTGTCATTATTGTGAATATAGCATATACATCCAAATACTTTAAAATAGGTTATTATAGATTTATTCCCTTTGAGTAGTTCATAGGGAGTCTTAAGCTTTAGTTTATTTATTAGGCTTCTATTCAGGACATAATTTACTGTGCTTACTGCCTCTGCCCAATAGGAAAGAGACATGTAAGCATCTGAAAGAAATTTACCTGCAGCTTCAATGAGTGTCCTATTCTTCCTTTCAACTATCCTATTTTGTTGAGGAGTTCTTGGAGCTGAGAAACAATGTCTGATACCTTCCTTCTCACAGAACTCTAGCATAAAAAAAGATTCAAACTCAGTACCATGATCACTTCTGATCATTGTAACTTGAGTAGAATACTCAATCTGTATGTTCTTGAGAAAATCTGTGAGAACCTTAAAAGTATCTGACTTAGTTCTCAAAAGAAAACCCATGTGAATCTGGAGAAATTATCTACAATAACTAATGTATAAGACATTTCTCCTAGACTTTGTACTGCAATAGGGCCAAAAAGGTCCATATGGAGCAAGTACAAGATTCTAGGTGAATCACTCTTATTAATGTATTTAAAACTAGATTTAGTTTGCTTTCCTAGCTAACAAGCCCTGTAGAGGCCTTCCTTCTTGTAGGGACCAGAAGGTAAACCTCTAACAAGATTGTCTTTAGATAACATAGCTATATTTTTATGGTTTACATGTCCTAGTCTTTTTGTTCCATAATCTAGTTTGAATGCTAACCAAATTGAATAAGCAAATTTAAGATTTAGCTGATTCAAAATTTACTAAGTAGATGTTGCCTTGTCTAATTCCTATTAAAACAGTTGTGTTGTTTAAAGAAATAAGACACAAAGAGTTAGTGAAGCTTACTTGATAACCTGTATCACATAATTGGCTTACTGATATCAGGTTATGCTTAAGACCATTTACATAGGTCACATTCTTGAATGTGACAGCTCCACAGTTGAAGTCTCCATAGCCTTCTGTCAGTCCAATGCTTGACTCCCCAAAGATTACTTTAGGTCCAATCTTGGCTTTATAGTTGATAAGGCATTACATGCAACCTGTCATATGTTTAGAGCAACCACTGTCCTAGTACCACTTGTTTTGAGTGACAGGGTTCTCTTCTACCTGCAAAAGGATTATCAGTTTCTGACCCAGATTACCTTGGGTCCTTGTTGTTTAACATAATTGAAACTTGAAATAAATGAGCATTCAGGTTTATCCTTATAACCTAAAGGATGAAACCTTCTAGGAGGTATGACCCACTGACTAAAGGGATTAAAGGATTTATGAATTTTTAGGTTACACTGGTTATGAACTGAGTTTGACAAATTTGAGTATGTTCGTCGATCTGAGCTCGACGATCTGGGTTGAGTTCTTCGATCTCTCCTCAAAGAATAGAGGTATCCATTCTCAGAGCCCCAGAAACGTCGATCTCTGGTTGACGAACCATACTGATTTCGTCGATCCCAGTTTGAAGAATTGTTTACATTATTATTTGCCTTCTGGTTCGTAATTCTGAGGTCGACGAACCATACCCATTTCGTCATTCTGCATTCGACGAAATATGTTGAACATAGTTATGTTGTTTGTTTTCCCTTTTCTGATTGGTTTTATTAAGTTCTAACTATTTAAGAACTTTGTTAACCTTCTCTACCTATTCAGTATTTTTCTTAATTTTTTCAGAGATGCTGTTAATAGGTTTTGACAATTGATTTTTCTGAATTAGGATTGGTTCACTAGATGAGGCTCCTAAGCCTAGTTTTGACAATGCCCATCTCCTTCTTTTTGTACTTGCTGGAGGAGTCCTTGCTTTGCTGATGTCTTCTTGAGTCCTTTTATTGCCTTTTGTCTTTCTTTTGGGCTTCTGAGCATTCTGAGATAAAGTGTCCAGGTTTCCTGCACAAAAAACAGATAACCTCTTTAGAAGGGGTCTTGTCATACCTGGGTTTATCTTCATTCCTTGAAGGCTTCCTCCTGAAGTCCTTCCTTGCCGTTTTATAGAATCTCTTAGCCAAGAGAATCATGAGTTCTTCATTGACTGGCAAGCTAGGAGAAATTAAAATTTAAACTGAGTTTCTTCTGTAGCTTTGAATGTAAGCTATGTTCCTTCCTTGTGGGTGTTGGAGCCTTTGGTTCAACTACAGCTTCTCTTGAATTGATCAATTGCTCATAAGATTTGAGCTTTCCAAGTAGAGATTCTATTGAGATTTCAGCCATGCTTCTGGTTTCTCTAATGAGCCAGATTTTAGAGTCCCATGTGCTAGGGAAGCACATGAAGATCTTGTCATTGACCTCAGTCAGAGTAATTTCTTTGTCAAGTGTTCTGAGCTCACTGATGATGGAGCTCAGCATGTTGTACATTAATTCAACATATTCTTCTTCATCTTTCCTAAAATTCTCATATTGGGATATGAGGTTGGATCTTCTATCCTTCCTCTCATCAGCAGATCTAGCTACCATTTGGTTGATGGAATCCCAAATGGCTTTGGCAGATGTGCATTTAGCAACTTTTTGAAATATATCATCTGACATAGTTTGGGGCAGTATGTTCATAGCTCTGGCATCAGCAATCTTTACTTTCTTATGTGCATCAGTTTGATCTGGAGGAGGCACTGTACTGAGATTTACTGGGGTTGAAGTAGAGGCCACTAGAGCTTGTGGTCCTGTCAAGATGGAATTAAAAATGTCCTCGTCAATAGAGTTCATATAAAGTTTGATTCTTGCCTTCCAGATTCCAAACTTTTGCAAGTTGCAAACCTGAGGTCTTGTGCTGGCAAAATCCTTATTTTGTGCCATGATATCAGAAAGTAAAATATAAATTGAGAAACTAGTAAGACTTATTCAGAGTTTATCCTGAGGATCTTGATTAATCCAGGTGTGAGCCTGTATGATGTGATTAACCACCCTCTGATACCAATTGAAAGATAGGGTAAGCTCTAAACAACTCTAGAGGGGGGGGGGGTGAATAGAGTTTTTAAAGTTTTTTTAATTTTTTGAAGAAATAACAAGTCTTTAATCAAATATGTTACTATGAAATAAGTGTATAAGTGTACAAGTGTAGCAAGTGAATTAGAGAAAAGGTTACTAAGCTACACATCAAAATATATCACACCACAGGCAATTATATCACAGTACAAGCACACAGGAAAATCACAGCCACACAAACAACACAAGAATTTTATAGTGATTCCCCAAACTTGGGTACATCCACTATTCTACCACCCTAGGTTGGAATCCACTACAGGTTTTGATCAGGTGACTGCCACCAATGAGCTTTTGATCAGGTGCTCAAAACCCAACCCAAGTTTTTGGAAGGAGACTTGCAACCAGAATAATTTTGAAGGGAATTAAAACCCTGTACAGAGGTGGGGAAGAGAGTTTGATTGAAGTCTTCTTTTCTCAAATAAAAATGAGAAGACTTTCTGGATTCTATGATGTTATCAATGCTCCCCCTGAGATCTGGAATGGTTCAGGAGTGGAAGCTTTGCAAAGGGTGAGTAGGCCTTCTGCTATAAGATCTACTTTCTGAGATCCTTTGACTGATTTGAATATTTTTATCACTTAAGATACCAGAAATCAAAGAAGAAGAAGAAAGACTCATGATAGTGATTGTTGTTCTTCCTTCTTCTTTTAAGAGCAGTTGATTTTTCTTCAGATAACTGTATGCATTGCACTTGTGGTTTTTCAAAAAGTTCTGTATTCTGAAAGGTTTCTATGTTGTGTTGCTTATTTCTGGCTGAGAGATTATTTGCTTTATAACTGCCTCAAGGTCAAATTCAAAAACCTCCAATTAATGCTTAGCTGAAATCTCAGAAAATAAAAACGACAAGTATGATGTCATATATTCTATTCTATGTTTGTCCCGAGATATAAGCAATTAATTCCATGGGGGATATTTTCAAGCAATGCTTCTTGTAATGGCTCGATTCAAAGGATATAAGAGCATTGATTATCCAAAGAATTAACAGCCTATAATAGATATAAAATAAGGAGACAAACAAGAAAGATTAAATAACAATATGTCTTATAGTTTTCGTCGACCAGAGAACAGCTTTCGTCGACCTGAGTTCTGCGAACAACTACACTGCATAAATTGACGGATACTGTGCTCTATGTTTGTCGACCTGAGAATGGCTTTCTTCAAGCTGAGAATAGTTGTTCGTCGAGCTGAGATCAAAGATCATCGAACTCTGAATGTTGCTTGATAACTTTCTTCTTCTATGCACCAAGTTTGTCGAGCTGAAGTCTAAGATTGTCGAGCTGAGTCTGTAGTTTTGACTTTGAATATTTTCTTGTGTTGAACAACTTCAATCAGAATTAGTCGATCAAATTTCTTCTTGCTGATGTTCTTGATTTGTTGACTGAGTGTTAGACTTAGAAGGTATTACTTTGTTGAGCTGGGGACTGAGTTTGTCGAGCTGGGCTCAGAGAATTTTCCCTGAGTTCGTCAAGCTGAGAACGACTTTCATCGACTGGAGATCGACAAACGTAGGACTCCTTTTTCTAAGTCTTGAATTCTCTAAGTCTTGAGTCTTTAGCAGTATTAAAGGCTGGTCCTTTGTATTATTGACTCTAAGTACATTATCTAGACTCTAGGACACGACTATGACCCTGATCTATACATGTTGGGTAATATCCTAACTCAGTGAACCTAGTTCAAATCCAACTAGGGGTTCCAACAGTATATTATCGATATATACACTCCACCATAGCTTTCATTCTGGGCTAGCCGAGAGGCCGATAGAATGAAGTGAGCATTCAAGAGTAAAGGGAGTTGTACGCACCGCTCGAGAGAGGCAGGCGTCCAAATCTCTCGGATTGGAGTAAAATCCAATAGAGGGGTTCACCGCGTAAAGCGAGATTTAGGCCTTTGATTTAGACGAGAGTCGGTCGGACCTTCCTAAACTTAGTTGGGCACGACTTCGAGAGAAGCGTGTTCAAGCTTTAGGAACCTCCACGATCAAGGACCTTTATCCTATTAAGCTTATGTTTATTTATCGCCTTTTTAATCGACACTTGCTGAGGTGATTCTTGATCGAGTGCGCCCATTTATCTATAGCTTTAACTCTTTTTATTTCTGCAAGTAATTATATTTCTTTTTAACTTAGTACTTTAATTTCAGTTTTTAGTTTAGTAATTAATAGAAAAATCATTTGATAAATTAATAACGATCTCCTCTGAGTAGAAGTAGTCATTACGCCCAAGGGAAATACGACCATGATACTAATCTTTATTATCCTATACTATAACCGATAAGGTACGCTTGTCTTTATCGGATATAGAATCGGAGAAAATTCTCAACCACTACATCCACCTTCTCTTCTCTCAAACCCTCTATCCTCCATTGCGATTTTCTGTATCAGTTATCCATCTTCTGATGAAGCTTCTCCACTTGAATAGCTAAAGCAGTGACGGCATCCACTTCATACATTATTGCAGGATTATTAGGCTTTGGCCTCACGATAGTCCATTGTTTGTTGTTCATTGCAATGTCTTCTATCAATTATTGAGCCACTTCAAGTGTCTTATTGTTCAAGGTGCCTCCACTAGCTGCATCGATCATCTGTTTAGTGGCTAGATTGAGACCATTGTAGAAGGTCTGAATCTAAAGCCAGGAAGGTAATGCATGATGGGGACACTTCCTTAATAGATCCTTGAATCGTTCCCATGTTTCATACAATGATTCACATTCTAGTTGAACATACGTAGAAATGTAATTCCTTAGCTTTGCAGTCTTCACCGGTGGAAAACACTTCATTAAGAACTTCTGAACCATCATATCCCATGTAGTAATCGACCCTCTTGGTAATGAGTTTAACCACTACTTCTCCTTGTGCCTTAGTGAGAACGGAAACAACCTCAATATAATGGCATCATTGGTAACGCCATTGATCTTGAATGAATCACATATATCCAAGAATCCGGCTAAGTGTGTGTTGGGATCTCTATCTTGCAAGCCATCATATTGGACATACAATTGAACCATCTGAATAATACTCGGCTTCAACTCGAAATAGTTTGCGACAATTGGTGGTCTAATAATTCTTGACCCAGTACCCTGGATATTAGGTTTAGCAAAGTCATACATGGTTTGCTCGTCCTGATTTGCCTTGATATCTGGATTATCTTGATGATGATCTCCTAAGTTTACTGTTTCCTCTTATGAATGTCCGTTTGAATTAACTATGTTGTCAGTTCCCAAGTCTGTTTGGCCAGAATTGTGAATAATCAATTCCAGTTAAGGATGAAATGGGGCTAACCCAGAATTTCTCCCCCTGGTCATAAAAAAATAGACTACAAAACAGATATTAAGCGATATAACTATGCAATAAAATAATTTACAGTTATATGTTAATAAACAAAAATTGGTAGATTAAAAAAGTTTAAGCTTTCAAAATATTGAAAATGTTCCCCGACAACGACTCCAAAAACTTGATGCGATATTTTTGCTCTATGTAAAAAATTTGTGGATAAGCATAAACTAGATTGATTTTAATCTCAGGGAAGTGCACCTATCAATCATAGTATAGGATAAATCAACATCTCGTGTCATATTCCACATGGTCTTTTCAAGTACTTGTACTCACTCTCACTCTATTATCATACATATATAATTAAAATTGATTGTTATCCTAAATTAACATAACTAGGACTACTTGGTAAAGATACACTTGAGTATTGAGGAAAGTAAGAAGCAAATAATCTAAGAGTCATCACATGAGAAAAATCACTCATTAATTCAACTCTATGTGATCACGTAATAATAAGATTATCAAATTCATTATTTTGTAAGGGTTAAACTTTTATCGAATTCTCTCTAGAGTAATTCAAAACCTAAACTTAAGTTAAGAGAAAATTTTCTCAAGAACAATTCACAACACTCAAATTTATATTCATAATAAGAACCCAATCTAATACAAAAATTCATGAAATCCTATCTCTAAGATACCATGAGTCCAATTATCTGTATTACCATTATCAAAAAAACATATTTCTTGATCATGCAATTTGAAATACAAATAGATAGAACATCAGAATATAAATGTATGAACATCATCAAAAACATCAAATTTTTCACTCTAGAAGTTTGGGATTCAAATAAAACAAGTTCTAATTTAAAATCTAATATCATTCTCATTATTAGAAAGCATACATACGAAAAAAAATACCATAAATCTGATATAAAAACTAGCATACATGATTACTGAATTGATTCATAAAAACAAGTCTCATCCGAAATATAAAAATAAAGTTAGATCCACTAAGAGAAGGGGAAGATTAAAAGAGATACATGAAGATTAAAACCATACGGATTATCTCCTTCGATCTCCCCTCCGCCGAATGATCTACTTTCGTACTCAAGAAGTTCTCCAAGTTCTTCAGATCCAAAAGTCCCTATTCTATTTTTCATACAGGTTTTTATAGTCTCACTACTAGAAAATTGGCTTTTAGCCACGATTTTTTTGCCACGGATTCAAATTTGTGGCTAATAACCAAGTATTAGCCACGACTCTTTATTCGTGGCTAATGAACAACTATTAGCCACGGCCTTACTCAAATCGTGGCTAAAAATAAAACATTAGCCATGACATCAAGAATTCGTGGCTAAAAATTTATTATAGGCATATATTATATTATAATAATAAAAACTCTTATATATAATTATATAATGGTTAATTGATATTAGGGCATGTGCAAATCGAGCCCGACCTCAGACATCATTCACTTTCGCGATTCCCGAACGGAGCTCCGTCCCCTCCCTATTCGTGGCCCAGTCCTAGTCGAGCCTTCTCTGTTCTCCGGTGAGCCCCCTCTGTTCTCCGACGAGCCCCTACTGCGAAATTTTCTTACTCATTTCCTCTCCTCTCTACTTGCATCTTTTCTAACCTTAAACCTCATCCATTAATCTCCCCCATTTCTACCGACCGCGAGATCGACTCGCCTATTCTGCCGACCGACGACTGGTGACCAACGTCCCCGCAACTCTGCTTTTCCGCCGGGCGACGGCCCCTTGCAACCTCGCTATTTATGCCGACCTCCAACCCTCTCATTCACGAAAGCTCTGCGTCAGCGTGCAAGTTGTAAGCGTGCAAATTACTCGGCCTACAAGTTCCTCACCATCCCGGCTACTCATCTCACAAGTGTTTTGAAGATTTTTCTCCCTTCAATGACGTGCAAGTTTCTCGCCTCTCCCTTTCTCGAAAGGCCCCGATCCATTTGTAAGTAAATTGACTTCTTTTTCTTAGTGATAAGAAGAAAATATACACATGGATCTGGAATGGCTCAAGTTTGGTTTCCATTTTTTTTAAAAAAAGTTTCCACCCATTTTGATGATGACTTAACATTGTTTTTTTGTATTTAAGATGTTTTATATTTCCTCTTAGAAGAAATTGTATTCCCAGATAGTAAGTCCTATGGGGTTCATAAGAATATCATTTAGAAATTCTCTATCCTCGCAGTAAGAGTGGCATGTGGAAGCATAGTTGTCGTAAAGGTTTACACTAATATATGTATGGGATAGGAGATCAAATGCACATTTTCTTTTATTCACAGAAACACCATGAGATGATGCATAAATCACAAGTCTTAAAAGCATCTTAACTCGCTAGGGAATTTTATATGCTCTTGATATTTTCATTCATTCATCTAAACATTTCCATTTATTATCTGAACACTTGAAATGCATATATGACAGTCGAAATTCCAAACTTCATAAATTTTAAATTTAAGTTTCAAGTCTGTATAAGAATGAACACCTTGCATAATTTTTCTCTGCAATATAAATGGTCCTTAATCATTCTAAAGATACAAAAAAGTATTGAAAACAAGATTAAGTAGTAGAAGAAGAAGAAGGTACCTCTATTATTGCTTGAATGGCTCCATTTTCGGAGAATCACCAATGCCTAGAATAAACTTATTGTGTGGTGGATGAAACAATGCAATGAAAATTATATGCGGAAGGTGTTAGATGGTTTTTTAATTAAATATTTTACCAGCTAAATAAATGAATTGTTGCTTTATTTATCAGTTTTGATTTTTTACTCTCCTCGGAGTTTATAAAAGGTTTTAATTATTTTGTGAAATATCAAGTTTCAAACATTATTTTGTATCAAAATTTAGTCATAATGCGGGATGCAGATAGTGAAAACATCGCGAATACTTTTGGTGACGTGTGTATTTGCGATGCTTTTGCGACGTTTATAAAAGCGTTGCAAAAACATTAGCGATGTTTGAAAATCGCCGCCAAAGACTCCTAAAAATGTGGCCGATGTCCATATTTGTTGTAGTGCCCCTCTCTATTAGCTTTTCATGATAGGTTTTGGATAATGCTGTGAAATGGCTGTGTATGATACTGCTGCATTTCCACAAACAAGTGAGCTTGTCGGTTCCAATTTTATACCAACTTAAAAATGAGCTGCTCAATTTTATAGATTATTGTGAAGCTATGCGAGATTCTTTGTAATGGTTGTGTATAAGAGTTTTAGGAGATATTTATATTTTTAACCTTTTATGACCGATTAAAAGAAAATCCATATTTAAAATTTTGTTTTGGCTTAATTGATTTATTCTTTGAAGTGAAACTCTCACAACTCATGTTTTGCTGATTCAAATTTTATAGTCTTCTCTCATTGTAAATCACTTATTATGAGCTTTTATGTAGGTTACTCTACCATATAACATGGACAAGAGTTGGATTGATTTGCAAAATAGAGTTTCAGATGAATATATTGAAGGCGTTAACAAATTTTTGGATTATGCATATGAAAACAATTCAAGAAGTTATGAGAGTAGGATTTACTGTCCTTGCAAGAAATGTACTAACCGTTATCTTGTAGAGAGAACTATTGCACGTAAGCATATAATTATTCATGGGTTTCTTAAAAAGTACAAGACATGGAGTTTTCATGGGGATTCATGTCATTCACAAAATTATAGTGGAGATTGCTCAATTAATCATCATGTAAATTTTAGTGACGATATGATTGGAATGATACATGAGGAAGCTGGCATTCCTGCAATTGATGTTAGCTTGCATGAAGATCCACATACATCAAATAATCCAATAGATGATTTTACAGCAGGGGATGCAAAATTTAGAAAACTTATTGAAGATGCAGAGCGTCCATTATACCCTGATTGTCCTAAATATACATCATTGTCTTTCGTGGTTAGGTTACTACAGGGGAAAACAATGCATGGATGGACAGATGTATCATTCACTTGGTTGTTAGAATCTCTAATTGATGCATTTCCTAACATAAACCTAACAAAGTCTTATTATGAAGCTCCAAAAATCACTAATGACTTGGGGTTTTCTTACGAGACTTGGGATGCATGCCCTAACAATTGTATGTTATTCAGAGGAAATGATTTGTCACATGATGAATGCGAGATATGCGGTGAATCAGGATATAAAAAATATAATGAAAGCTCACGTATTGTACAGTGCACAACTACAAAAATTGCTTCAAAACAAGTAAGGTACTTTCCTATTAAGCCAAGGCTAAAAAGGTTATTCATGTTATCAAAAACTACACATTTCATGCGATGGCATACAGAAGATTGCATAGATGATGGGATCATGCGACACCCTGCAGACACTCCTCAGTGGAAAAAAATTGATAATTATTTTCCTGAATTTGTAGCTGAGCATCGCAATGTTAGACTTGGTTTGGCACTTGATGGATTTAATCCTTTTAGAACCATGTCTAATACTCATAGCACTTGGCCAGTGGTTTTAATGCCTTATAATTTACCACCATGATTGTGTATAACACAAGCTTTTCTTCTCCTAGTTGTGTTAATTGATGGACAAAAGGGGCCAGGTAATAAGATAGATGTTTATCTTCAACCGTTGATTGAAGAGTTGAATGAACTGTTGGGTTATGGTATGATAACATATGATGCATCAAAGAATCAAATGTTTACACTTCGTGCTGTACTACTCTGGATAATTAATAATTATCCAGCATATTCCAATTTATCAAAATGGAGTACAAAAGGTAAATATGCATGCGCAAATTATAATCACCAAACTAGATCTCATTGGTTGGCAAATGGTAGAAAATTTTGTTACTTGGGTCATCGTTGTTGGTTACCTTGCTTGCATAAGTTTCGAAGAGATAAGATATCTTTTGATGGACATCGAGAGTTTGAAGATAACCCTCCTAACTTAAAGGAAAGTGACATTTTAGCACAGTTGGATGGCGTACATACTGAGTACAAGAAAGATGACCTTAAAAAAGGAAGAGGGAAGAGCGTAACCGAGTAAGTAATAATGGACAAAGGCCTGGTTGGAAAAAAAAGAGTATCTTTTTGAATTATAATATTGGGGGTCTCTTCAAGTACATCATTCCATTGATGTGATGCACCAAGAGAAAAATGTTGGAGAAAATTTGCTATAAACCATATTAGGCATTACAGGGAAATCAAAGGATGGATTAAAGGAAAGACAAGATTTAAAGGTTATGGGTATTCACACTATGTTGCACCCACAACTACTTGCATCTGGCAAGAATTTATTGTATACAGCTCGCTCTACAATTGATAAAACACATCAAGATATTTTCTTAAGAGTTTTAAAAAGCATCAAAGTGCCTGATGGTTATGCATCAAATATTTCTCGATGTGTTGATTTGAAAGAAATGAATATTTGGGGTCTTAAAAGTCATGAAATGCATATAAATATGCAACAATTCCTTCCAGTAGCCATTAGAAAAGCATTGCCGGTAGATGTTGTCAAGGTATTTATTCGGTAATCCAATTTCTATAGACAATTGTGCTCAAAAAGTAACAGAGTTATTGACTTAAAGTCCTTGCAAGAACGCATTGTTCTCACACTATATCATCTTGAAAAGATTTTTCCACCCGCATTTTTTGATATTATGGAGCATCTAACTATCCATTTAGCTGAAGAAGCTGCCATTGCTAGCCCGGTTCAATTTCGATGGATGTATCATATTGAAAGGTAATGATTTTTGCTTGTATTTTACAATATTCTACCATTTTTTGTTAACATAATGTAAATTTTAATTTAGGTATCTACTGACTCTTAAGAGATATGTACGTAATCGTGCTCATCCCGAATGTTCTATTGTTAAAGGTTATCTTATGGAAGAATGCATGAATTTCTGTGAGAGATTCCTAGATGGAGTGGAAACAAAATCTAACCGCCCAATTAGAAATTATGATGGAGGTGATGTTTCTGGTCGTCCTTTCAAGAGAGGCAAAAAAATGCTTCTTGATGAAGTTACGTTGACACAAATGCAACGCCATGTTCTTTTCAACACAGATGCAATTACAATATTTTTAGAGTGAGTTTCAGGAACTTTTTCAAGTTTAGTATCTTTTTTATTAGTTGTCTATGAGGCTGAATTTTATTATAGGAAACACATCGAAGAACTAAGAAAGGAGTTCCCTCGAGCAACCAAAAATCAAATTGGCAAGGTTCATAATGAATCATTTCATTTGTGGTTCAAACCACATGTCAGTATATTCAACAAAATTTTTATTAAAGCATTATGATTATCTATGAAATAATTGAACTCCATACTTTTGTAGGTCAAATCCAGTGATATAAATATATCAAATGAAATTAAGCAGCTTAGTGAAGTACCAAGTGATTGGGCATGGAGATACAATGTATATTTTATTAATGGATTTTGTTTCCGTACAAAGTACATGGATAGTAAGAGAAATACACAAAATAGTGGCGTAATGCTCAAAGAAAACAATATTAGCTACGCTAGTTCAAAGGATAAGAACCCTCGTATTAGAGGTGTCACTTACTATGGGAAGTTAACTTATATTATTGAGATTCATTATACTAGTGAATTTAAGTTTATCTTATTTAAATGTGATTGGATTGATCCTCTGGTATGTCAAAAAATTGATGAGTTTAATTTCACCCTTGTGAACTTCAATCATTTATTATATAAGCATAACAAGATGACAAATGAGCCTTTTATATTAGCCACTCAAGCAGAACAAGTATGTTATGTAAAAGATCCTTTAGAACTCGATTGGGAAGTTGTTATGCATCTGATAATTAGAGATTCATTTGATATGTACTCCAAGGATTCATCCCATGTTTCTCGGCTTGTGCCTCAAGTTGAACCACTAAGTCAACAAGAATTAAATGAAAGAATATATGTACGTGATGATGATGTTAATTGGGTTAGAGATGGAGTTGATTGTGTAGTGTTAGTTGATGATGTACAAGTGGATGTTGATAATGACATAATTGAAGATTTAATGTTTCTTTTTTTATTTTATTGAAGGTATGAATGTACCGCTACACACTTTTTAATTTAATTTATTAAAGGATTCTCACACATTTTTATTTATTGGATTTTGATAATGTCATAATTGAGATATACTAATGACATTTGTAGGAATGGGGAAGAAAACGCCTGCAGGACAAACAATGAACGCAAAATGCAACTTGCAACCGATGACCGTACCGCTACACCTTCAATTTCCCATCCCACTACACATCCCCCATCCTCTATTCCTTCACCAAATATTAAGTCACTGTTTTGAGCCACTAAACATCCAACATCATCGCTCTCTACGCCCACCACAATATGCCGTCAGGATCCCAGTCAACTACTATACATGTACCATCCCTCTCGCAACCGCTGATCATACCCATGCCACCACTCTCCGCACCACCAAATTCGGGATCTAAATCAATATCCACTACATCGGCAGGTACTTGAATATTGTGTTGTTTAATTATATGAGAAGTATGGTATATAATATTTTCTTTTTTATGAAGATGACTCAAACTTTAAAAGTAGCAAGAGAGGACGTGGTGGAGCTAACTGCATTTCAACATGGGGCACATGAGAGTGGTTTCTTATTGATTTTGATAAGCATGGGTTGCCTATTAGTAAGTGTGAGCAACCTAAAATAGGACAACTTGGTTTCTAGCGAGGAATGGACTTAGAGTACCGCTAACATATCCACGATGGAGTGATTTACCTGATGATGTTCTTGACGGATTGTTGCGGGAGGTATAGGTATGTTTTTTTTAACAAGTTAAAAACATAGATATTATTGTTTTATTCTTATTATCTTATTGTGTAAGTGTAGGATAATACAGATTCACCTCCGGAGTTTCGAACTAAATGTTTGCATATAATTGGAGAGAGATGGAGAGAATGGAAACATTACATTAAACGTCATAACTATAATATATATAAGACAGATGAGGAGCGTTTATCTATCGTCCCAGATCGGGTCTTTGCTGATCAGTGGAGGACACTTATTCAGTATTGGAGGCAAGATACTATAAGTCTATATCGGCAACAAATTCATGCAACCGTGAGTGTTAGGGAGGATATCATAGGATGGGCAGGTCATCATTTCGCTCTATTCGACAAAAGGTAATTAATTAAATAAAAGTATTTATAATTACACATGCATTTAAGATTAATGTTATAAATTATATTGATATTTTAGATGGATATGGAGGGAGTTGAAATGGATGGACTTAGTGTTTTTAAAAGAACACGAACTGACAAACGTTGCATGATTGAGTTAGAATCTCAAGATATTATTGTAAGTTCCCTTCTATTGTTATAGATTTTCATTACAAGAAATAAAAAATATTCTGTATTTTCATAATGCAGGATGAAGTGAATAGCTTGTATGAAAAGTTACCTGAGGAGGAGCGCACTGCAGAATAAAAAGAAGCTTGCTTTGTTAAGGTCATGGGAGAGGATGGCCATGGTCGTGTGCGTACATGGGGTTCCGGAGTAAGCAAGCAATCGAGTGAGGAAGCCTCAAAATCAATTCGTACGCAAATTTGAGAGGAGGTGCAATCTCAATTTGATTCTCAAATTGCTCAAATGAAAGCACAAATGGATGAAATGTCACGTGTTCAACAAAATATGCAAGTGCTTTTAGAGCGTGCTGGCATTCCATTAACATCAATAATGAATAAAATATATGATCATACCATTCCCTCTAGCACTGGACAGGTTTGTTTTTAATGTACTTTTCAATTACTAATTTTTAAAAAAAACTTCTTATATTTGAAATTTTATAGGTCGGAGATGAACAAGAGGCTTTACAAGACGGAGAGTTGGAGGGCATGATGCATCCTTCAATGAATTAATTAATATGCTATAGTTTTTTGTTGGTTTTATTTTGTGGTGTGGGAATGATTTATATGAATTTATATTGTACTTTTTTATGCTATAGTTTTTTACAAAAGTAACATTTTGTTTGATGGAGCACTCGTTCTGTGTTCAAATGATCAGTGGATTGCTTTCTACTCTTGGATAAACATGACCGTAGGGATAAATATGACCGTAGGGATAAACATGACCGTAGGGATTGGGTAACATTTTGACTGTTTTTAGTTCCCTGCTGGTTTAGGTGTTTCATCATTGCTTGAGATTTGACAACGATTGAATTTCTATTTCTAGTAAATCTATATTGCAATGAATATGTTTTATTTTGATCCATTTCTCTATAACATAACTTGTAAGCTTTATATTATCCTTCTATGTCCTGGATGTTATAAACTCCATACAATGTGCTATTTTGGCTGTAAATATCTTTTATTTCATCCAATCGTGGACTAGAAATAGCCTCTTTTGTCAAATGCATGAGAACACCTTTCATAGATAGTTTTTAATTTGTTATTATGAACTGCTTCCTGTTGCTAGACACTCATTTATTCTAGATATGCAAATATCTCACTATTTCACACTAATTTATGCTAGATATGCAAATATCTCTTTTCTGTGTTTCTCTTTCATTTTAGATGGGTAACTGTTCTTATTGCAGCTTGTATTAGCTATTGTTCTTGCTTAAAAAGATACCATTGCACCCATGATTGTAACACTTCAAAATTTGAAATTACTTTTTGCGTTACAAAAGAAGGTATGCTATTTTTTTTTCAAGCCCTACATATTTTTGAATATGCATGATGTTTCTATGTGTGTTTTCCAGCTGTATTCTGACTAAGAAGTTGATGAATTGCATGAACCTAATATTGGAAGCATGGTTTCTCTTGCTAATATTTAATGAAGGATACATTTTTGAAGATGAAATGTACTTTCGTGTAGAGTTTAATATCTATCCAGGAATATAATTTCAGCCTCTGAATTCCATTCTAGCACTTGCACCAGCCCCTATAATCCCAATAGCATCCCTAAATAACATCAGAAACCCTGTCAAAAACCCCTCCTTGCCTTCCAGCCCCCACACCACTGCTTCTTAGTCCCACCAAGATTTGTAACACTCGGAAAGCCATGCCCATCTCTGAGAGTCACCTCGAAAAGTCAAGAATCAGTCCACCGACATCTTCCTGGCCACCGGCACCTAATTGGACACCCTAGCCTTCTATCTTATAGTCATTCTGACTTCATTGTTTGATTGCAGTTTTTGTGTTGAATTATGTGTTAGTTCCCTATTTTGGGGTATTAATAATTTACAATCTTTGCCTCCAAGCATTTTGTAATTTGATGGGATTTATCCTTGATCTCCTTATTCTATATGCTGTGTTTTTTTTCTTCTTGCATCTCATTCTGCATCTTTGACTTTGTCAATTTAAGTGGAAATTGTTGGATTTTGCACTGCTGAAGAGAAGTTTTGTGTCATTTTTTGACATCGATAGACCTGAATCTGTTGTGTCTAAGTGGTCAAGGGCATGAATCAGGGCAGCTAAGGTATATTCATCTAACCAGATGATGAAAAATTTGAAGTAATTTTCCCTTTTCCTGTACGAATTGAAGTCTGTCATGGTTTGGAAGGTTTCCTTTCAAGTGGATAGATCAGTTGCTTAGGCTATGTTTAGGGTTCCCTACTCGCACGTACAGCGGAGCTCAGGCGGAACGTTCTTCCCTACGGAACGAGATGCTAGCAGTGTTGCAGGAGATGCTTGAGGCTATGCTTTGTTTAAGCACATTCTATAAAATTAACATTTTTTATGTTTGAAGTTCTTATAATTATCACTGTTGAATCTCTATAATCACAGCCACATCGTGTTGAAAATGAATCCAAAACTCCTCCAAATTGTTGCTAAAAAGCTCATAAAGAGTGTTGCAACCTCTCAACCTAGGAACCAGATAATGCTAGTGAGTGCATGATTCCTGAACTTGTGTCACTTAATTGGTTTACTGGTTTTATTCATCTTAACTCGATGAAATATAAACTGATCGGATGAATGCGAGCTGCGTGCATGTCCAATCTGTGCTCAGAGTTCTTTGTCGGATCGCAGCACGACCCCGCTTTCGGGAACTCCATACTTCACATCAGTTGTGGTAAAGTCTCAGATTCAGTCCCCATACCAAATGGTAGAAGATTGCCTCAGGCTTCTATTTTTAAACATTTTTGATGCCTATCACCGGCCCCGAACTTTGCTTCATCCTTCCTACTAAGAGCATCTCCTCCTTTTCCTCCCCCGCCTCCACGACTTCTACTATCTGAAGTGGATGATATTGCTCAATTAGATGTGTTCTTCTCCAAATTAGACCGGCTGATGCGTATTTATAGAAATTCAAAAACCTGGGAGGTTAAGTAACCGAAATTATAAGAACTTCAAACATAAAAAAAAATGTTAATTTTATAGAATGTGGATAAGAAAACGGTTAATGGTGGATGTCTGAATCAGCAGCAGCAGTAGTGCCTATCATCCATGCTATGTTTAACTCTGCATAGTTTCTTTCCAATCTTTGGATGCTCTCTTCTTTCATTTCCGATTGTTCAACCTCCTTCTCCACACTTTCAAGCTTTGCACATGACATAGAATAAATATATTCCAACTGCTTATATTCAGTGAGCAACTCGTCATATTTTTGCAGTAGAGGTTCTGATCTGAAATGTTACTCCTTAATCAATCTTCCATTTTTTTCAGCAGCACTTCGTTCTTCAAAGAGATGGATGCCAGTTTTTGTATCTCATGATCTAAATCACATTTCTCGGTGTTTATAGCATGGAAGTCACCTCTAATTGAATTAATCAAAGTTTTGATCTCATGAGAAACCTCCTTCTGGGCTTGTTTTAATTTAATCCTCATATCTTGTATTTCACTTGACGTAGCTTCCAACTTTCTGTCAAAATCAACCATCTTGCTTTGAAATTGTGTCAGTAATTCCTTTACCTTAATATTGAGTTGTAAATTATCAGCTATTAGCTCATCCCTGTCAATCTGAAAATCAATTGCAGCCTTCTCAGTTTCATCAATCTTGCTTAGTAGGGTGGAGTTTCTCTGATTCAATTCATTCAACTCAGCCTGTAACTTCTCTTTCATAAACTCTGCTTCCAGTAACTTGCTCTCAACAACTGAATTTTCTGAGATTAAATCATTCTTCTCATCTTCGGCAGTCAGAAGTGTAGTTTTTATATTGATGAGTTGGAACTTGGAAGATTGGATTTCAAGATCCAGATTACTTATTTTCTGCAGAAAATCAGATTTTTATATTTCTAACTCTTTTACTTGAGCTTTGAGATCGTCAATGACCACTCCATCTTCATTCATCTTCCTTAAAAAACCTGTTTTTTCTTGAAATAGTGAATTCCTATCAAATTATGTTTGCAGAAGTACATTTTTCACATCAGTGAGTTGTAGATTGGCAAATTTGATTTCATGGTCCAAATTACTCATTTTCGACTGCAACTGCAATTTTTCATTTTCTACCTCTTCTGTTTGAGCTTTGAGAGCCTGAACGACCATGTCACCCTCATTTATTTTGATCAAAAGAGCCAAATTTTCTTTGATTAATGATTTCTTTTCAGATTCTGTCCGCGCAACAATATTTTTCACATCATTTAATTGGAGATTGAAAGATTGGATTTCAAGGTCCAGATTACTCATTTTTAGATACAACTGAGATTTTTCACTTTCTACCTTTTCTATTTGAGCTTTGAGACCATCAATGTTTATTACATCTTCATTTATCTTTCTCAAAAGGTTAAATTTTTCTTCGAATAGTAAATTGTTTTCAAGTTCCATTTGCACAAATGCATGTTTCACATCAGTGAATTGGAGATTGGAAGATTGGATTTCATGGTCAAGATTACTCATTTCCAACTGCAGCTGAGATTTTTCACTTTTAACCTCCTCTATTTGAGCTCTGAGAGCATTAACAGCCATGTCAGACTCATTTATTTTGATCAAAATAGCTGATTTTTCTTCAATTAATGAATCCTTTTAAGATTATGTCTGCACAAGAACTTTTCTCAAATCATTTAATTGGAGATTGGACAAATTGGAGTTCAAGGCCCAGATCACTAATTTTTAACTACAAGTGAGTTTTCTCACCTTCTACCTCTTCTATTTGAGCTTTTAGACCGTCAATGTATATTCCATCTTCATTTATCTTTCTCAAAAGACTCATTTTTTCTTCAACTAGTGAATTTCTTTCATGTTCTATTTTCACAAGTGCATTTTTCATATCAGTCAGTTGGATATTGGCAGATTGGATTTGAAGATCTAGATTACTGATATTCAATTTCAGTTGAATATTTTCATTGTCCAACTGTTCAATTTGACCAGCAGCAGCAGTCCCCATCATCACACAGTGGCAGAGAAAGAAGTTGTTGGTTGATATCTGAATCAGCAGCAGCAGTCCCCATCATCCATGTTATCAGGAGCAGTAAAGAAGGCAATCCAGTGCCAAGTGACAGGTAAAGAGAAGAAACCAAAGAACATTTTTTCTTAATTTTCTTATATTAGCGAGCATATGAAGTGTTTATTAAGTACCCTTTAATAAAACATATTAAATATATACATATGTGCATATAGCCGGCCCCCAAGTGTTAAGTGTGTATATATGAGGAGGATATATTAATTTTGAAGATAATATTAGTGGTTTCCTCCATGTTTTAAGAGATGTTTGTGGGTCCTGTCTGATGTGTATTCCATTGATTCCCAGCTCTTTTTTAGGTGGAAGTGGGTTTTCATTTTTCTCCTTTTATTCTAATCCTTCCTTTTTTGTCCCTGTAAATAAATGCATGCAACATCACACAGTCATCATTACTCCCTGAATATATATCCTTACTAAAAGTAAGTCTTTCTTGTACCCTAACTTACTTTACAGTGTTAGTTTATGGTCCAAATTCCTACAGGGAACCCAACCATTTATCTACAAATTTCTTTCCTCAATAGCATCACTGTCTGAAAAATTGGATGGTGGCATGTGGAGTTTAGGGTTCCCTTAAGAAGCCTGTGTTTTACATAGATTACATCGGAGCTTTCCACAGTTAGGGATGGGGCCGACTCGGATCCAATTCGGTCAGTTTGGCTTATTTGGGGAACCTGTTGTATGTGTGATCAGTTCATGTATGTTAAATGTTTGCGTATTATGATACATATGTCCTGTTAGAAAGTTTGAGAGCTCAAGTAGGAGGCGGATTTGGGAGATTGTTTGGCAGGTTCTTCTAGTGAGATCTTATCGCCTCTCCTCCTCCAGTGTATCCAAATGCTTTTGGGTCGGTCAGCCAATATGACACACTGCCTCAGTTTAGGAATTCGAATGTTGATTTCATTATCATTTGATAGGCATTATTAGTTGTGGTTTAACTACTATATATAATGCAAAGATTCAGAATTTAAGGAGTGCATTAAAGAACTATTTGATGTTGTATCAATGCAATTCATCTAAGTGGGCTCATAGCCACTTAATTCACATGAGCTAATAATATTGCCAACTTAGCTCTAACTCCTGTTTATCATATTTTTTAATGACACTGCAGACATCCATGTCGACATATGTTTCGTGCATATTGCATTAACATTATTCATGCATTATAGACACCACGGTCTTCGCAACAATGCCACTACCATAATTAAAAAGCGAAATGTACATCAAAATTGAAGAGTCTTTCCCGCCATCAAATTCCGCCTCCATGTAATTTTTTGACTTTTTACTCTCTAGGTCGGCCTTTATATAGAAAGTAATTTTATTCTACAAGTGATGATTTTATATCTCTGCTGCTTTATTTTTTTAACAGCCAACAGTTCATGGGAGCTTACAACAGTTTTAACGAGCTAATCGGCATACGAGTCGGCTCGAACAGTGAGGCCCACAACTGCAGGTTGGCGGGAGGCCAATGGTCTGATCTCTTGGAGAGAGACAAAGATTTAAGGATGGTACTAGAAGCTATTTGGTCCCAAGATCAAGGGGAGCAAGACAGAGAGAGAGGATTCAGGAAGTAATGATTTTCTCACTTGAGCTCAAATTTTGAGCAGGAACCTTGTATTGATATAAGGTGGTGGGAAAACGGGAGCAGGATAAATTTTGAGCAGGAGTATTATTTGGTGTACATTTATAAAGTGTGCATTTTCATTTACCCAATTTTTGTTTTGGTGTGCATTTATCAAATTTTTATTTTCATTTGCCAAATTGATAAAAAATATTTCTTCATTTATGATGCCATAAAATAAAAAAACTTCCAAATAAAATTCAGTTCACAAACCGGTTCATGACCTCAAAAAACATAAATCATCCAAATAAAACTCCATTCACAAAAGTTGGTTAATGACCACTCCATTCAAAAATCGTGGTTCATGACCACGGCGTTCATGACCGCCACCATAGTGCCGTCAAGAGCATTTATTCATGGCAAAAAAGAATAAAATATTAGTTAACAATTAGCCACGGCACAATTTCGTGGTTAAAGTTTTTTAAAAAATAATAAGGGAAATATTTACCACGGTTCCAAACCGTGGTAATATGTTTTTTAAAAATATTTGCAGGAGTATTTACCACGGAAATTTCGGTGGCAAATAAAAAAAAATAGCCACGACAAAGAATTCGTGGCAAATAAGGGACTTTTAACCACGAAAAAGAACTCGTGGGGATAAGTCCTGCATCCAAAATCCTTGCCCACGCTTTGGAGTCGTGGCTAATGTTCGTGGCAAAAAAGCTTTCCCCACGGAATTGGCGTGGCAAATACTTTTTGCCACGCGAGTATTGCCCACGCTCATTTTCCGTGGGTAGGCCGTGGCTAAAAGTCTTTAGCCACGGTTTTTGACCTTTAGCCACGACAAATTGTCGTGGCTAAAAGTCCAATTTCTGGTAGTGTCTCCATGCAAATAGGGTCGAACACGTGTTACAATACGGCCGTGTCACTGGCTGTGTGGACGGTTCAAAAGCGGTTTAACATGAAAAGATGTGTCTGGGTGTGGGATGTGTCATTTGAACTGCTGATGACACGGCCGTATTGTTCTTCGTGTTCTTCACACACGGCTTGGTTGGCAGCAAGTCTGTAATTCTTCCCGAAAAGGACACAGGTAGTAACACAGGCGTGTTATTACCTGTGTAGTGCTCTATCTTTTCTTCCAAGCCTTGTGATCTTTCCTAATAAGGACAAGGGTAGTGACACGGGCGTGTTCCTACCCGTGTATGCACAATTCAAGTCCTTTCATCAGTCATGTTGGATCTGTGAACTCCTTTGTTTTCTCCAAGACTTTTAGTTCCAAGGACTTGCAATATCTGCACTAAGAAGATGAATGAATAAATAAATAGCTTAATACAGGAAATAAAATAAACTTTATATTGTGTTCTTCTATTCCTGATAATTCAGATTCTTAACAATTTTCGCACAATTATAATGACTGGAGGTATTCAATAGTGGACATGATTACAAATATTATAGTTAAAAGACATATATAATTATACTCATCACATGACCATGTATTTCTCTAACCCATTCCATCAAGGGGCCCATGGATGAAACTCCTGTCATAAAGGAGGACAAATCTCATCTCTGCTCACACGCAAACATCCAAATGATTTGTAACGTACCCAATAACCTCCTTTATCATCCAACTTTCTCAAGACTGGACTTTTGATGGCATCAAAGCACACTCTTCCTCACCCGATGAATGTTGTTACTTCAGGTCAAAGGACCACAAACACCATTGCAACTTGAGTCATACTTGTGACACGTTTATATAAAAATCCACAAAGTATTCTCACGGTGGGTCTGTCCAGTACAACCTGTTCAGAGCAAGTACCCATGTGATGATTTTATATCACAATATCATGACCTGTGAGGACGGATCATCAATAACCACACATGCTAGTATTTAAGGTATCATCATCGCCTATAGCTTCTATGATGATACAATGAATAGAGACCTTTAAGAATGAAGCTTCTAATAACATAGGTTCTTACATTCAAGTCACCACTTGACCTATGAAAGCAAACTTTCTAAGGGCATTTATCCAGTTAACTAGTCCATCAAAATAGAAATAATAACACAATAAAAGAACTTGCCAAAAAAATATGAAATGAAATGCGTACAATACATTATTCATCAAATGAAAAATTACACCCATCAAACATACAATCCACAAGACTTTAACTAGAGTTGATCATTCAGGTACCATATACTCATAGATCTAACATGACCATCATGCTTTCTGCGTGAGAGAGGCTTTGTTAGTAGATCCACAATGTTCTGCTCTGTCGTCACTCTGCTAATGCTCACATCTCCTCGATCAACAATCTCTCAAATTAGATGGAACTGCCGAAGTATGTTCCTTGAGCGCTGGTGAGATCTTGGTTCCTAAGCAAGTGCAATTGCATCATTGTTGTCACAGTAGTGATCTACGAGACGAACAATTCTAGGAACTACATCTAACTCGTCGATGAATTTCCTAATCCATATAGCCTCCTTCGCTACATTTACAGCGGCGACATACTCAGCCTCAAATATAGAATTGACAATTTTCTCCTACTTGGAACTCTACTATCTAACAACACCTCAATTCATGCAAAATATAAACCCTGACTAATACTTTGGTCATCCCTATAAGTTTGGAAGCTAGCATCTGTGTAACCTCTTAAAACGAGCTCTTCCTCTCCACCAAACACCAAGAACGTATCCTTAGTCTTTCTCAAGTACTTCAGGATATTCTTGACGGCTATACAGTGACTTTCACTAGGATAAAACTGATACCTACTTGTAATGCTCAAGGAATAAGAGACTTCTGGTCTAGTACGTATCATTGTATACATGATTGACCAAATTGCCGAAGCTTATGGAATCAACTTCATGCGGTCCTTTTCTTCATAAGACTTAGGACACTGGTCCTTCGAGAGATTCACACCATGAGACATGGGTAAGAATCCGTTCTTGGACTCAAGCATGTTGAATCATTTCAACACCTTATCAATATATGTACTTTGGGTCAAACCCAACAACTTCTTCGATCTATCTCTATAGATCTTAATACCAAGTATATAAGTCTCTTCACCCAAGTCCTTCATTGAAAAGCATTCCCGTAGGTTGTTCTTAACAACTTGAAGGGTCTGTTTGTCATTGCCGATAAGCAGTATGTCATCTACATACAATATCAGAAAGATAACTATACTCCCACTAATCTGTTTGTGAACACGCGTGTTGGTACCCTAGGTTTTGATTTGAGTTTAGTATTCTCTTTTAGTCTCTTGACCCAAGATTTATCTATGGTCAAAGGTTAGTTGATAGGATAGATTCTCTAGTTGTGTAGAATTGCCTGTCCAGATGAAAATCTGGCTAAGTAATTTCTGGTTTGACTATTGTCGAACGTCGCTCGACTATCGTCGATCAACCGTTCGACGATCGTCTTCCTGATAGATCGACTATTAGGTTGATAGGTCGACTATCTGTTGTCTGTGATAGCTCGACTATCTGTTGATAGGTCGACTATCTGTTTTCCTTGATTGTTCGACTATCTGTTGATAGGTCGACTATCTGCTCTTCTTGATAGTTCAACTATCTGCTTGGATAGTTCAACTATCTGATAGCTCGACTATCTGTTGATAGGTCGACTATCTGCTTTCTGTGATAGCTCGACTATCTTTTGATAGCTCGACTATCTGCTCTTCTTTGATAGTTCGAATATCTGCCTGGATAGTTAACCTATCTGATAGTTCGACTATCTGTTGATAGATCGACTATCTGTTTTGTTTGATAGTTCGACTATCTGTTGATAGGTCGACTATCTGTTTTCTGTAATAGTTCGACTATCTGTTTGATAGGTCGACTATCTGTTTTTCTTTGGTAGTTCGACTATCTGTCCTGATAGATCGACTATCTGATAGCTCGACTATCTGTCCTGATAGTTCGACTATCTGTAGTGGTAGTTCGACTATCTTCTTTGATAGTTCGACTATCTTTTTTGATAGTTCGACTATCTTCTTTGATAGTTCGACTATCTGGATCGTTCGACTATCTGTCTGATAGGTTGACGATCTCTGTGCTTAGGTCGACGATCTCCGAGGGTCGTTCGACGTTTTGCTGTCTGTCTTGAGAAGTTTTGTTGTCTTCTATGATGTGATTAATTTCATATTTATTTTGGCACTTTTTATAAAAGATTATTTGAATAAATTGTGATAATATTTCCATGCAATATCTTTTCCATTCTTTATGCATGAGCTAATCTTTTTTCTGACAAAGTTGTTTGTCTTATTAGGTGAGATATGATTTCTACTTTATCTGCCAAGCTGTCCTTTATAGCCGTTAGACTCAAAAAGTCTTCCTTGGCTGTAAAGTGTCTTTTCTGATGTGACTTTCTCTTGTATTATTTCATTAGAGTTATTTGCAGCTTCTTAGAAAGCTTTATCCTCTTATAGGATATCTGTCTGCAGTATTTTGTTTTGCTTTACGCTTTTTGCAGCCCAGCTTGCAGAGTTCAGTAGAAGACAAGATTCAAACTCAAGTAAGAGTCGTTGCTGCTGCTGCTATATAAAGAATTCTTTGGAGAAAGAAATCAGCTAGCTCTCAAACATACAAAAAGCTAACAGCAGCATTCAAGCTTAAGAACTTACAGTTTCCAACTGCTCTCAGCTCATTTACATCTGACTGAGAAGAAGCTTTAGTTCTTCACTCTTCTTCAACCTGAGTTCTCCTGCCTCTAGGAAGATCTTCACTCAGAGCTTTTTGAAGAAGAAGAAGAAGAAGATAGCTGCCTAAAGAAGAAATTTTATTTCATATTATTTATCTTCTTGTAGCTTTTTCCTTCAGTATTTTTTGAAGTATTTCTGCACTGAAGTAAGACTTCACCTGGACGTTCTTTTAGCCAGGGGGAGCCTTGACTCTTTAGAGCTTTCTAGCTCAGTGCAAGTTATTGTGCTTCTCTAATCTATTGTAAAATAGAGAAGACACCTTAACCTCCTTTCCCCCTCCTATAAAGGGTTATTACTCCCTTCAAAAGTATCCCTTGGTTGCATGACACCTGATCAAAAACCTGTGTTGGTTTTTAGACACCTGATCAAAAGTCTAAAGGGTTTTTAGATCTACCTGAAGCAGATCTTGTTGGTGGCAGGGCACCTGATCAAAAACCAGAGTGGATACCTACCTTGTTGGTAGAAGAGTGGACGTACCCAAGTTGTTTGGGGAACCACTATAAATTCCTTGTGTCGTCTGGATTGTTTAATTAATTCTCTGTGCTGATTGGCTGTGATTAGATTTTAACTAGGTTTGCTAGTTGCTGTTTAGGATTCCAAGCCTTAATTGTAATTACAGTTGGCTGCCTTTTGTGCACAACACTTGTGTTAGGCTTTAGGGTTTTCATCTCAAATATCTATAACCTTCATTCCGCAATTAACTCCAAGGGAGTTGAGTAGACAGTCAACTTTGCAAGTGCAATTTTTGATTACTCTATTCGCCCCCCCCCCCCCTCTAGAGTAGTATCTATCCCCTTTTCTTTCAATTGGTATCAGAGGGAGGTTGACTGACTGAATAGACTAACACCTAAGTCACATGATCCTGATAGATACCAAAGTTTATAGTTATTCACTTTCACTATCATGGCCCAGTTCAAGGATTACTCTAGCACCAGACCTCCAGCATGCAACTTAGCTAAGTTTAGCATCTGGAAGGCAAGGATTAAATTATATATGAACTCTATTGATGAGAGTATTTTTGCTTCTATTTTGTCTGGACCACCAAGAGCACCTGCTGCAGCTACTGCCTCATCATCAACTGATATGAGTGTAGTGCCTCCTCCAGACTACAATGATGAATACAAAAAGGCAAAGATAGCAGAAGCTAAGGCAATGAACATTTTGGCTCAGACAATGTCTGATGAAGTATTCCAGAAGATTGCTGACTGCTCCTCAGCAAAAGCAATGTGGGATATACTGAACCAGATTGTAGCTGGTTCAGCTGATGAGAGGAAGGACAGAAGGTCCAACCTTATCTCCCAGTATGAGAATTTCAAGAAAACTAATGCTGAATCAGTTGAAGCTATGTACACAAGGCTCAGCTCAATCATCAATGAGCTGAGGACTCTTGACAAGGATATTTCATTGACAGAGGTCAATGATAAGATTCTTATGTGCTTCCCTAGCACATGGGATCTGAGGATCTGGCCTATCAAGGAGGCCAGAAGCACAACAGAAATCTCAACAGAAGCCCTTCTCGGCAAGCTCAAGTCTTTTGAGCAAGTGCTGAAGTCCAGGGAAGCTGAGGCTGAAGCAAAGACCCCAACTCCTACAAGAAAAGAGCAAACCCTTGCTCTCAAAGCTGCTGACACTTCTGAAGGAAGCCAGTCCAATGTGGAACTGATGACATTATTTGCTAAAAGGTTTCTCAAGATGGGAAGGAAAGAATTCAGAAAGAAGTCTTCAAAGTATGAAGAAAATCCAAGGTATGATCGCACTCCTACTAAATAAATAATCTGCTTTGGTTGTAGGAAGCCTGGATATATTCTTCCAGATTGTCCAGAGGAAAAGAATAAAGATAAAAGGAAAGACAAGGATCAGCACAGGAAGCATTCCAATCCATCCTCCTACAAGAACAAAAAGAAGGAGAGAGGCTTTGTTGCTGAAACCTGGAGCGATTATGATGAGGAATCTTCCTCCTCAAGCTCCAGTGAGGATGAAGAAGAAAAGAAGCCAAAGGAAGTTTGCCTGATGGCAATTGATGCCTGCAGCAATCACTCAGCTGCAGAGAGTTCAGATTCTAATGAAGTAATGCCAACTGAAGATGAGGTATTGTCTTCTTACGACTTTACATCTGATGAATTTAAATCAGAGTTTAAATCTTTATTTTTAGATTTAATTAGCTCTGAAAAGGAAATAAAAGAGCTTAGAATTAAACTAGCTGAATCTGAATTAATTTCTAATGAAAACATTAGGTTAACAGCAGAACTCACTAATTCTAGTGAAGAAATAAAATTCCTTATGAATGAATTAGCTATGTCAAAAAGGTTAGAAGAGTCTCTGAATGGTAGAAGCCTTATGTTGCTTGAAATAACCAGCATGTCAAACACTAGGTCAGGCAACAACAAATTAGGCTTAGGAGCATCTTCTAGTGAACCCCCAATTGTTCTTAAAAACAATCTTTCAACTCCAGTGAATTTTATTTCATCTAGTGGAATAAAGAACACTGAGCAAGTTAATCAAGTTAATAAAGCTTTAAATAAAGCTAAGAGAGAGAAAAGAAAACAAAAATTTAAGGAAATACAAAGAGCGTCGAATGATGCTCGACGATCGCCGGACCAATGGTCGAACGGAGATCGACGATCTGGGCACCCATCGTCGAACGCTGGTCGACGTTTTCAACATGAATTTCAAAACTTCACCCAGAACTTTAGAAACCAGAATGAAAATAGAAACCCTAGGTTCATTGACCAATCATCTGCATGGAGAATCCCACCTAGGAGATCTTACCCATTAGGTTATCACCCTCAACCTGCTTATTCATTTATTTCCAGTTTTTCTTATGTGAATAACAAGGGACCCAAGGTTACCTGGGTCCATAATGTTTAAATTGATTTTTTTGCAGGTGAAGACCTATCCTATCACTCAAAATAAGTGGTATTTGGATAGTGGTTGCTCCAAGCATATGATAGGAAATAAAGAACATCTGTCAAGGTTCAAGGCAAAGCTTGGCCCAAAGGTAATCTTTGGAGATTCAAGCTGTGCTCAAACTGAAGGCTATGGCAGGATGACAATTGGAGCTGTAACATTCAAGAGAGTTGCTTATGTAACTGGACTGAAGCATAATCTAATTTCAGTAAGTCGGTTATGTGATCCTGGATACCAGGTATCCTTTTCTAACTCCCTTTGTAATATTACTTTAAATAATAATGTTGTATTAGTAGGTATTAGACAAGGTAACATTTATTTAGTAGATTTTAACTCAACTCACTCTGAAATCTGCTTATTTAATGAAGTAACCAATAACAATACTTTATGGCATAAAATGCTTATCCATGTTAACCTCAAGAATATATCTAGGTTATCTAAACACAACATTGTTAGAGGTTTACCTTCTTGCCCCTACAAGAATGAGAGCCTATGCAAGGCTTGTCAACTAGGCAAGCAAACAAGAATTCATTTAAATCAGAAAATAAACGTGATTCTCCTAGAATCCTGTATTTATTACATTTGGACCTATTTGGCCCAATAAATGTACAGAGTTTAGGAGGGAAGTATTACACCCTAGTCATTGTAGATGACTTCTCTAGTTTCACTTGGGTGTTCTTTTTGAGAACTAAGGCTGATAACTTCAAAGCCCTTACAGATTTTCTATTATGTGTGCAGACTGAGTACTCTACTCATGTGGCCTTGATCAGAAGTGATCATGGTACTGAGTTTGACTCTCTTCTCATGCAAGAATTCTATGAGAGAGAAGGTATCAAACATAGCTTCTCAGCTCCTAGAACTCCCCAACAAAATGGGGTAGTTGAAAGGAAGAATCGAACACTAATTGAAGCTGCTAGCACATTGTTGGCAGATGCTAATATGCCTCTTTCCTATTGGGCAGAAGCTGTTAGTACAGCCAACTATGTCTTGAATAGAAGTCTGATACACAAACTTAAGTGTAAAACTCCTTATGAGTTGCTTAAAGGAAAGAAACCTAAAATAAATTATTTTAGATTATTTGGCTGTGTAGTTTATATTCATAATAATAGTAAAGAATACCTTAGAAAATTTGAAGCAAAAGCTTCAATGGGAATTTTTCTTGGATATTCCCAAGTAAGCAAAGCTTATAGGGTATTTAATAAATATTCTTCTAAAATTGAAGAGTCTGTTCATGTGTCCTTTGATGAATCTCAAATGTTTTACAAGGAGAAGGAAACTTCCCCTTCCTCAAGTTCATTGCAGGTACAAGAATCTACCAAAGATGTCACTCAAGAGATTCTCCATCTTTCAACTCTTCATATCACTGAATCAGACAGTGATGAAGACATTGTAGAAGTTGTTGCTGTACCACCAATAGCAAATCAAATTCCTCCTAATGAATTAATCCCAGCTATTGCTGAAGATCACATCCCACCTGCTGATGTTGTCACACTTAGAGATCATCCTACATCTCAAGTGATTGGAGACATATCAGCTGGTGTTCAAACAAGACATCAGTTAAGACAGGATGTGATGCATGCTTGTTTCCTTTCACAGATTGAGCCCCTCACCAATAAAGATGCTGAGCTAGATCCCCACTGGATCATTGCTATGCAAGAGAAACTCAATCAGTTTGAAAGTTGTAAAGTATGGACTTTGGTTCCAAGACCTAAAGGCCAACTGATCATAGGCACCAAGTGGGTGTATAGAAACAAGTTGGATGCAAATGGAATCATTGTAAGGAACAAAGCTAGGCTTGTAGCTCAGTTCTACAGACAGGAGGAAGGTATAGATTATGACCAAACCTTTGCTCATGTTGCAAGGCTAGAGGCAATAAGGATCTTTTTAGCCTATGCAGCCTATATGAAGTTTATGGTTTTTCAGATGGATGTCAAGAGTGCCTTTCTAAATGGTGAGCTAAAGGAAGAGGTATTAGTTGAACAACCACCTGGGTTTGTTTTTCAACTCAGCCCTCACATGTTTTCAAGTTGCAAAAAGCTCTTTATGGACTCAAACAAGCACCAAGAGCCTGGTATGAGACTCTAGCTAGTTTCCTGTTAGAGCAAAACTTTGTTAGGGGAGTAGTTGATAGAACCCTTTTCGTCAAGCACCACAAGGACACAATCATGTTAGTTCAAGTGTATGTGGATGACATTATTTTTGGTTCCACTGATCCCAAATTGTGCAAAAAGTTCTCTAACTTGATGCATTCCAAGTTTGAGATGAGTAGTATGGGTGAGCTGTCTTACTTTCTTGGTCTCCATGTAAAGCAAGATGCTGATGGCATCTTCATCTCCCAATCCAAATATGCCAAGGAATTGGTAAAGAAGTTTGGGATGGCGCATGCTTCAGCAATGCATACACCTATGGCTACTAATGTAGTTATTGATTCTGATGATCAGGGAAAGCTTGTTGATCAAAAGAATTATTGGGCCATTGTTGGTTCCTATTGTATTTAACTGCAAGTAGGCCAGACATAATGTTTGCTACATGCCTTTGTGCTAGATTCCAGGTCAACTCCAAGGAATCTCATCTGATTCTTCTCAAGAGAATCTTGAGATACCTGAAGGGATGTCCAAATCTAGAACTTTGGTACCCAGCTGAGTCAGAATTTGAATTAATTGGATATTATGATTCTGATTATGTTGGTTGTCGAGTTGACAGGGAAAGTACCTCAGGAACTTGTCAGTTCCTGGGAGAGAGATTGGTCTCTTGGTTCTGTAAGAAGCAGGCCTCTGTCTCAACTTCAACTGCAGAAGCTGAATATATAGCAGCTGCTAGTTGTTGTTCACAGATCCTGTAGATACAAAATCAACTTTTGGATTATGGGTACTCACACAAGAACACTAAAATCATGTGTGATAGTACAAGTGCTATCTCTATTGCACAAAATCCTGTGCACCACTCTAGAACGAAACACATTGAGATCCGGCACCATTTCCTGAGAGATTGTGTGGAAAAGAATAAGATCAGCCTTGAGTTCATATCCACAGACCTTCAGAGAGGTGATATATTCACCAAGCCCTTAGATGAACAGAAGCATCTGTTGTTTTTAGTTCAACTAGGCATGATTAATGGAAGAGACTAAGTGTGACGTCTGCCTTGTTGAAACTTGTTCGAAGATAGTCGAACGATGTTCGAAGATTGTCGATCGGATCAAGCCTATCGTCGACCCTTGGTTGAAGATAGCTTATCTGCTTGAAGATCGTCGACCGGCGTTCAAAGATAGTCGAACAAGTCGAGCTTATCGTCGATTTATGGTTGACGACAGGTTTCTATTTGTGAAGACAGAAATAGTCGAACGATTGATCGACTACTCTGCTTCAGGACCGATCGTCGAATGACCATTCGACCATCGTCTCCAGTATCTTTTAAATAGATCGACAATCGTTGTTTTAATATAAAGCCGATGGTCGACCTAGGTTAAGAGATAGTTGCTTTTATCGTCGACGGAGAGCGTCTCTTCGCATTCCGTCTTCCCGCATGCTTTTTGTCTTGCGATTTCTGCCGCTTCGTCCTCGCCGTCTCTCCCTCGTCTTCTCCAGCCCTCTCGATGGCAATTTCTTCAGCGCTCCTAGCAGTAGAGAAGTTTGATGCAGGATTCAGTATAGATTTCAATTCCTTCAGCTGCTGCGAATCTGGAATAGTGGAAATTCTTAATCTGTGCAAAGATCAAGGGTTAGAGAAGCTCATGTCCTCCAGGATAAAGATAAATGTTCAAGAGATCAAAGAGTGGGCATTCACTTCGTCTTCAACTGATGATTCGATGACCGGAACCATTGGCGGAGAAGAGGTAACATTGACTCCCACTATTTTAACTAAAATATTTGGATTGATAAATGGGGAAGAAGAGTACGAGCAAGATGCCCCTGAGTTTGGGAGAATGCTGACAGAGCTGGGACATGTCGAAGGCATTCCCTCTAAGCTGCTTAAAGTAAATTTTCCATTTAAGATTAAGTTTCTTGCTGAAATAGTCGGAAAAGTGCTACTGGGAAAGCACTCTGCCCACGACAACATTACAAGGCAGCAGTTTGCACTGATGTGTGCAATTGTGAATAAGAAACAGATCAATTGGGCAGGAGTTCTATTTGATTTGATCAGGAAAAAGAATGGCAAGAAAGAAGTTACCCTGGGTAGGGTAGTTGGGATTTTTCCGAAGGAAAAGTATCCCCATCTGTTAATTTCAGCTGCTACCTCCATAAACGCCAGCAAGAAGATGGATCCTTCCCTGTTCACCAAGTGGAAAAGGACCTTCCTGAAGCCCGCTCACGCAGGGGTTGCTCCAGTTACATCTGAGAGCACCAGGACTGCCTCAGTCACTCCTCCCCTACCAGAAGCTGGCTCAGCAAACCTCTCCCTTCCATCTTCTTCATCTGCTTTGCTGTCTACTTCAGTTGAAGTTCCATCAACTTCAATTGAAGTACGACCTTCTGCTTCTCACCTTGCATCACCTCCTGCATCTCCTCTCCCGTCTCATCTTGCTGGGATCTCTCATCCCAGTTTTGATTTATTGGTTTCTGAGATTTCTACTCCTCTTCATTCTCCAATTACTTCTTCTTCTGATCACATTGATCACCCTGCATCCACTCATCCATCTCCAGCTCACTCTCCATCTCCAGTTCCATCTCCAGTTCACTATCCAGTCCATCACTAATACACCATCCCTGCTGATCATCCAGCCTCTGAGATTCCATCATCATCATCATCCTTTGAAATAACTCCAGCATTTATCTCTAGCATTATGGAGTTAATTACCCCCTCAATCAAAATCATGATTGAAGAGGCGATTGCTCCCCTTGCTTTCTCTATCTCCTCTTTGACTGCTATTATTCAGGCACTCTCAAAGTCTGCTGAGCCCACTTCCTCTAGGGGCCTGCTTTCAGTATCTACTGAAATAAGGCAGGGGGAGATGCTTAATGAAGATGTCTCTGAGCAGCCTTTGGCCTTCCCTCCAGCAGATCATCATGCAGTGGCGGAGAAAGCAATAGAAGATTCAGCTCCTCCTCCTTTATCTGAAAAAGAAATTTCTGATGCATTATTGCTGTCTGAATTTATTGTCATAGCTTGCTTAGAAGAATATTCTACTCCCTTGGTCGCCCTGTACCTAGAAGGAATTATCACTTCCTTTCTAGATGAATTATGGGAGTTAGGACACGCAATGGTCGATTCTGAAGGTATTCCCTTTACTTACTTTTTAGACTTGTTAACTGATATACTTGTTTGGGAATACCTGGAAGGGATGATTAGATGTCATTTAGAAAAATTTTATTCATAATACTACAGATAAAATGGAAGAAGCTTTAGATGTTCAAGAGCCTGTTATCCAACCTGCTCCAGTAGCTCAATCTGAAATAGAACAAGTTACTCAAGTTTCTGAGGTTGCTCAGCCATAAGTGCAAGCAGAACTGGTCACCATGACACTTTCTGATCATCAAGAAAAAGCTGCAGATGCTTAAATTGAAAAGTCTACTGTATGGGATGATTCCCCGGGTGTGGATTTAGATGCTCTCCTAGCACAGGATGCCATGGAAGAAGAATTAGAAAAGGCTGCTCTAAAGGAAAAGGAAAGAGCATTGAAAGATGCAATTGACCCATATGATCTGCCCATTTCTTCTAATTCTGAAGATGAAATTGATTCTGATGAGTCTGCTGAGTGAAAAAGAAAAAGAATTGCTAAAAAGAAAAGGAAAGCTGTAGCTCCTCCTCCTCCTAATCCAGATAATGATACTCCTTATTATATCCTGAAAGGAATTGATCCTAAATCAAAAGACTTCCAGCACTGGATGTCTTTCTTTAAAAATCAGCAAAAGCAAAGGAAGAAGTCAAAGAGGTATGACTCTCCTGTCCCAAGATGGACTCCTAGAGGTCCTCCTCCTCCACCTCCCAGTGCAGGAGCCTCAGGAAACTTATCTGCAAAACCTGCTTCTCAGTCTGAAAGATTCAAGCCATCTCAGTCAGCTCAAAGGAGAAGTTCACAAGGACATCAAGGTAAAACTCAAACTGGCTATCAAAGACCTGATGCTGTTAAGGAACAAGTAAAGGAGGTGGTGTACCAAAGACCAACATTTTCTCCTCCTCATTCTAAAGAAATCAAAAGCTCAACCTCTCCTAAGCTAGTTCATTCTGTGAAAGATGTTCCAAAAGGTAAGTGATTTATTTTATCTGAAAAAAATTCTAGCAAGACATTTGTTAAGTCTGCTCCTCCTTCTTATCTAGTTATTCAGGATAAAAAACCAGTTGATACATCTTCTGAGAATGTTTATGAAAGCCCAGAGCTTGATCCTAATTTTAGGATGGCTCGTTTTCTTGAACTTGTTGGAGCCGCTCAAATTAAGAAAGCAAAAGCAGAAGGAAAAGACACTGCAGGATTGACCACAATGTCAAAATTCAGAATGAAGGAGCTCGATAAATTCCAGGTTAGACCTGAGATATTTGATCCTTCAAAGTACATGGAAAAGCATCCTGAGCCAGTTGTCCCAAGTGCAACAGAATTGAAAATCATTGGAGAACAAGACCTGTAGTTATCGAGAAAAGAAGCTCTAGATCCCTCTAGAAAGATTACTTTTGTTTCTAACTCTTCTGATCCTAAACCTAACTCTGAAGCATCTTAAAATTTCATTGATTGACAGTTAATTGTTTATCTGTTTGATTGATGTTATCTGCTTAGTTATTTATTTTCATGCATTTTATTTACTTTCAGTAATTAGTTTTGTATGTTTTAATTGTTGAGAGACTTAACTCAAATAGGGGGAGATTGTTGGTACCCTAGGTTTTGATTTGAGTTTAGTCTTCTCTTTTAGTCTCTTGACCCAAGATTTATCTATGGTAAAAGGTTAGTTGATAGGATAGATTCTCTAGTTGTGTAGAATTGCCTGTCCAGATGAAAATCTGGCTAAGTAATTTCTGGTTCGACTATGGTCGAACGTCGCTCGACTATCGTCGATCAACTGTTCGACGATCATCTTCCTGATAGCTCTCGACTATCTGCTTGATAGGTCGACTATCTGTTGTCTGTGATAGCTCGACTATCTATTGATAGGTCGACTATCTGTTTTCCTTGATAGTTCGACTATCTATTGATAGGTCGACTATCTGCTCTTCCTGATAGTTCAACTATCTGCTGGGATAGTTCAACTATCTGATAGCTCGACTATCTGTTGATAGGTCGACTATCTGCTTTATGTGATAGCTCGACTATCTGTTGATAGCTCGACTATCTGCTCTTCTTTGATAGTTCGACTATCTGCCAAGATAGTTCAACTATCTGATAGTTCGACTATCTGTTGATAGATCGACTATCTGTTTTGTTTGATAGTTCGACTATCTGTTGATAGGTCGACTATCTGTTTTCTGTGATAGTTCGACTATCTGTTTGATAGGTCGACTATCTATTTTACTTTGGTAGTTCGACTATCTGTCCTGATAGATCGACTATCTGATAGCTCGACTATCTGTTCTGATAGTTCGACTATCTGCTCTGGTAGTTCGACTATCTTCTTTGATAGTTTGACTATCTGGATCGTTCGACTATCTGTCTGATAGGTCGACGATCTCTGTGCTTAGGTCGACGATCTCCGAGGGTCGTTCGACATTTTGCTGTATGTCTTGAGTAGTTTTGTCATCTTCTATGATGTGATTAATTTCATATTTATTTTGGCACTTTTTATAAAAGATTATTTGAATAAATTGTGATAATATTTCCATGCAATATCTATTCCATTCCTTATGCATGAGCTAATCTTTTTTCTGACAAAGTTGTTTGTCTTATTAGCTGAGATATGATTTCTGCTTTATCTGCCAGGCTGTCCTTTATAGCTGTTAGACTCAAAAAGTCTTCTTTGGCTGTAAAGAGTCTTTTCTAATGTGACTTTCTCTTGTATTATTTCATCATAGTTATTTGCAGCTTCTTAGAAAGCTTTATCCTCTTATAGGTTATCTGTCTGCAGTATTTTGTTTTGCTTTATGCTTTTTGTAGCCCAGCTTGCAGAGTTCAGTAGAAGACAAGATTCAAACTCAAGTAAGAACCGTTGCTGCTGCTGCTGCTATATAAAGACTTCTTTGGAGAAAGAAATCAGCTAGCTCTCAAACATACAAAAAGCTAACAGCAGCATTCAAGCATAAGAACTTACAGTTTCCAACTGCTCTCAGCTCATTTACATCTAACTGAGAAGAAGCTTTAGTTCTTCACTCTTCTTCAACCTGAGTTCTCCTGCCTCCAGGAAGATCTTCACTCAGAGCTTTTTGAAGAAGAAGAAGAAGATAGCTGCCTAAAGAAGAAATTTTATTTCATATTATTTATCTTCTTGTAGCTTTTTTCCTTCAGTATTTTCTGAACTGTTTCTGCACTGAAGCAAGACTTCACCTGGACGTTCTTTTAGCCAGGGGGAGCCTTGACTCTTTAGAGCTTTCTAGCTCAGTGCAAGTTATTTTGCTTCTCTAATCTATTGTAAAATAGAGAAGACACCTTAACCTCCTTTCCACCTCCTGTAAAGGGTTATTACTCCCTTCAAAAGTATCCCATGGTGGCAGGGCACCTGATCAAAAACCTGTGTTGGTTTTTAGACACCTGATCAAAAGTCTAAAGGGTTTTTAGATCTACCTGAAGCAGATCTTGTTGGTGGCAGGGCACCTGATCAAAAACCAGAGTGGATTCCTACCTTGTTGGTAGAAGAGTGGACGTACCCAAGTTGTTTGGGGAACCACTATAAATTCCTTGTGTCGTCTGGATTGTTTAATTAATTCTCTGTGCTGATTGGCTGTGATTAGATTTTAACTAGGTTTGTTAGTTGTTGTTTAGGATTTCAAGCCTTAACTGTAATTACAGTTGGCTGCCTTTTGTGCACAACACTTGTGTTAGGCTTTAGGGTTTTCATCTCAAATATCTATAACCTTCATTTCGCAATTAACTCCAAGGGAGTTGAGTAGACAGTCAACTTTGCTAGTGTAATTTTTGATTACTCTATTCACCCCCCCTCTAGAGTAGTATCTATCCCCTTTTCTTTCAACACGGTTCATCCTCATTCTTGATAAAACCACACACTTTGATCTTTTCATCAAAATGAAAATACAAACTATGAGAAGCCTATTTTAATCCATAAATGGATCTCTGCAGCTTGAATATTTTAGTATCTTCACCTGGAGATACCAAACCCTCAGGTTGTATCATATACACATCCTCAAAGAGGTTTCCATTCAATAAAGCCATTTTTACATCCATCTGCCAAATCTCTTAGTATTAATACGCAGCAATAACAAGCAGAATTTTGATGTACTTTACCATGGCAATAGGGGAAAAGATCTCATCATAATCAATACAATGAATTTTCTTAAAACCCTTAGCCACCATTCGACCTTTGAATGTCTGAACATTCCCATCCATGTCGGTCTTCTTCTTGAAGACCCCATTGTACCCGATGGGTCGTACAACTTTAGGTGGTTCCACAAAGGTCAAAACATAGTTTTCATACATGGGGTCCATTTCAGATTTCATGGCCTTGAGACAATTCTCGGAGTCTGGTCTACTCATAGCCTCTTGGTAGGTCGCAAGCTCATTACTATGATCCATAAGCACCACATTACCTATTTGAGACACTACAAATCAATCTCTTAGGCTCAAACATTGGTCTACCAGTTCTACGTGGAACTTGTGTTTCCTAAGTAGGTTTTCTAGCTATAATAACTTGTAGTCCTGGCTCAGGTTCCAATTCTAGTTCTTACACAGTTTGTGGTTCTTAAACTTCTTCAAGTTCTACCAAAGCAGTCTTTCTACTTAAGAACTCTTTCTCAAGAAATACGCCAATTGTCACTACAAACACTTTGCCCTCGGACGGTAGGTAGAAATAGCACCCTTTAGATTCCTTAGGATACCCCACAAGATATCACTTATCTGATTTGGGATCCAGCTTGTCAGGCATTTGACGTCGCACATATGACTTTCAGCCCCAAACCTTTATAAACGACATACTTGGACGCTTCCCAGTCCATATCTCATTTGGTGTCTTTAGAACTGGCTACGTTGTGCACGATTTAATGTTAAAGCAGCAATTTTAAGAGAAAAACCCCAAAAGGAAACAAGCAGATCTACATGAATCATCATAGACCGTACCAAGTTTAACAGAGTACAATTCCTCCACTCAGACACACCATTATGCTATGGTGTTCTAGGTGGAGTGAGCTGTGATATACTACCACACTCTTTCAGATGATCACGGAACTCATGACTTAGGTATTCACCACCTGAATCAGATCAGAGTGCTTTAACCTTTTTACCTAGCTGATTCTCTACATCATTCTTAAACACTTTGAACTTTTCAAAGGTCTCGGATTTGCACTTCATAAGATACACGTATCCGTATCTACTAAAATCATCATTAAATGTAACAAAGTAGAGAAACCCACCTCTAACCATAGAACTCATGGGTCCACATTCATCACTATGTACTATACCCAAGAGATCATCAGCCATCTCATTGTTTCCAGTGAAAGGGACCTTAATCATCTTGCATAACAAACAAGATTCACATCTCTAAAATGATTCTTAATCAAATGAGTCAAATAGTCCAACTCTATAAATCTTGTATATACATTTCTCATTTATATGGCCCAAATGACAATGCCAAATAAACATAGGGTTTGAGTCATTCATTCTTAGTCTTTTAGTATTTTCTATGTTATAGATCTGATGGTCTAATTTCAAAATATATAAACCATTAAAATTTGTGTTTTACCATAACAAACATCATTCTTAAATATAGAACAATAATTATTCTTAATAATAAATAAAAAAACCCACCATGTCCAAACATGAAATGCATATAATATTTCTAGTTATAGACGGAACAAAATAACAATATACAATTAAATTACAAGCCCACTAGGCAAAGCAAGACGGTAAACTCCTACAGCGATAACAACAACTCTTGATCAATTACATACACGCAGGTCCACCTCTCCTTTACTCGACATTATTCTCCTTCCTAGATCCTGCACACTTATACAAATGTGAGAACCACATCCGATATCCAATACCTAGGAGGAAGAAGCAGAGAGGTTTATCTCTATAACATATATACCTGAAGTGGAAGTCATAACACCCCTCATCTTTTGCAGACCCTCAATGTATGGAGAACAGTTCCTTCTCCAATGACTAGCCTTGCCATAATGGTTCCACTTTCCCTCTTTCCTTGAACCTTTCTTTTTCAGTACAGAAGACTTGGGCTCAAGAACAGAATTCGGTCTTACCTTCCACTTCTTGAATCCCATGGCCTGGCCCTTGCCTTTATGCACCATCAATATGGGGATAGAAGGCTTGGCCTTCTTCAAGTTGATTTAAGTAGTTTGCAACATACCTAGGAGCTGGGGTAGTGCCTTGCCTATTTCATTCATGTTATTGTTCAAGAAAAATTGCTCATAACTGTCCGGCAACGATTGCAGGATCAAGTCTATGGCTAACTCTTGGCCAGAGGGAAGCCAAGTCTCTCAAGTTTCTCAATATACTGAATCAACTTGAGTACGTGAGTCCCTACTAGTTCCTGAGCTCCCATCTTGCACTAGAACAATGCCTTAGTGACATCAAATCTCTCTTAACGAGCTTGCCCTTTAAACATTTTGTTGAGATTCTCGTCCATTTCCTTGCAACCTATGTTCTCGTATTGCATTTGGAGCTAAGATTTCATGGTCGCTACCATGAGACATTCAACTATTAAGGAGTCATCGAGATAATTCTTGTAAGAATCCCTATCAGCATTGGGTGCATTCCCGGCAGGCTCATCAGGGGTTTCCACTTCTAAAACATAGAGCTTGCGCTCTTGCTTGTGAACAATTCTCAAGCTCCGGTACCTGTTTAAATAATTCGTCCCACTTAGATTTTCCTTCTCAAGGATCACTCGAAAGGGCAGGATTGAATGTGAACCACTTGCCATTGAAATTCAACAAGGATCAAGCAAAACAAATTAGTACTATATTACATAATATAATTTATCTTTCAATTAGGACTTTAATCAAAATAACTCCAACTATTTTTACCAAACTGATAACCCTCGATATCAATTTGAAGAGTTCAGCGAGTAACCCTCTTAGTGGACAAGATCCGTATTTCACTAAAATTATAAGTCAGCATTGCCTTTTCTCTCGCAATGCAGCTATTTAGGTAGGCATCGGTTGTCAATTACATCACAATGCAATTCATGTATGGCTGGTGAATAACTCTTTATTCCCATCCATCATATGGTGCATGCCAACCCTATGCCTCTGGGCACTCAACCTTTGAGATCACCCAGTTAAGCAGAACCCGATGTCGATAGTGGGATATCACAATTATCCGCTCGCACCCTTACCATGATTAATTAATGCACCTTGCTTTGGCAAGCTTAAACTTCATCAATCGAGGCAGGAAGAGTGTCATCCATCGGAAGGCATCCAAATACTTAATATTATTTAAGGGATTTTAGATACTTGATTAACACTTTAATCATGGTTAACACTTAACCAGTGTGCACATCAAACAAAATAAAATTCAGAAGCAAACATAATCCAAATGCATCCCAGACGTACACATGAAACATCATCAACACTTGTTGAACTGGGATAAATCTGAACATTTAGAACACTTCTAAATATTCAGATTTACATGAATATGACATGAGAAACACAAAATCCACTTACACAGTAGACAAGCTCGTCACTCTAGGTGTGAGATTCAAAAACCACCACATCCTTAGCTTCATAAACCAACAAAAGTGACGGTTACTATTAAGGAGTAGCAACAAAGAAATCACATGCATTCATGGCAGGATTCCAAGAATAGATTTAGGCATTTTAGAACACTTCTAAAATCTCCAAATCTATATGCCATGGATTTAGTAACTTTTGAAATGATGAATATTGCCGGCAACCTCGCTTTGATACAAGTGTTGGGTTTTATTAGATAGTACAACACTTGTGTACGCAGTGGAAATTGAAAACAAAAAAACCTAAAAGTTTAGATCTGGTAATATTCAAAAAACAAGAAGTAAAGAATGTTGTAATTAAAATTACCTTTAAGAGATTGAGTTTATAGTCAAACAAGATGCTCCAAAAAAAATCCAGCCCGTCACTAACAGCTTGAGTCTTCAGCGTAGAATTATATCCTTGCCTCTACAGGATATCCACATGATCGGGTGAACCCGTAGCAACTTATCAAACTAGCACTAGGTTTGGAGAGGACACTCAGTGTCTCCACAAATTGCTAGATCAGTTAGAGGAGAGGCAGTGGCGACACTCACCGGGATCGAGATCGGCGACAGTGACGGGATCGGCGCATAGCAATGGCTCGTGTGTTGATAGAATAGTCACATCCAATATATTGAAACATTAAAACAATTCCTATTTATTCCAAAGGAATAAATAGAATAGTCCCTGCTACTATTGGAAGACCCATACATAGAATCCAGAAATTTGGCCAGATAACACTTGTCTTGACGAATCATCGAGTATCTATAGCATACATGATGAATCGTCTAGTATCATCTTAAACTAGACGAATCATCGAGTATCTATAGGATACAAGATGAACTCAACGCTATCCTTAGCCGAATCAACACTTGACTCTGCAAAGTCTTTGAGTGGACTCAACTCTTTCAATGCCTTCTGCGTCATTATCGACGAATTGTCGAATGGATTGAGTGAACTTAAAGCACTCAATGCCTAAGACAAAATTCGTCGAATGTCATTGAGTATCCTCAACGCACTCAATGTCAAGTGCCATATTCACCTAGTAACCCTTTACTCGATGAAGGCATTGTGTGGACTCAAAACACTCAATGCTTGAGACCCAGACTCGTTGAATCAACTCCTTGACTCAACAAATTGCCGAGTATAGTCAATCCACTCAACGCTTAAGTGTCATTCTCGCCGAATCAATACTTTGACTCGATGAATCGCTGAATATACTCAGCACACTCAACACCGCCATTCGACGAGTTAATGCTTAACTCGACGAAAGCATTGACTCGTCTCAACGCACTCGACGCCCTTAAGCTGGTTTGAGCTAAGCCTTTTTAAATCATCATATGAGTTATATCAAATAAATCCAATCTCCTAATTTCTCCACAATCTTATGTGTGACCCTGATAGGCTAAAACTGAGTTGGCAGTGAGGCTATATGCTTGATCATTTCCAGATCACAATAGTAAGACCAACAGATGTTGCACTGGTCCCGGTGTTTCAATCCATGGAGAGATGATTAGCGGAAGGATATATACTAAAAGAAGAACAAAATTATTTCCATTGCACACTTTACATTCCCGTAGGTGGTGGGATCTAAGAAGATATTTTTAGAGAGGCCCATTGCACCAACTATTTGGTGCATGCTGGAATTTCCAAAATGTATACTGAATTGAGAAAGGACCATGTTTTTGCCAGGGATAAAGAAGGATGTCGCATATTACGTTACACACTGTGAGGATTGTTAGAAGGTGAAGGTGGAGTACAAGAGCCATTGTTGATTATTACAATCATTGCTCATTTGGGAGTGGAAATTTGAGGATATATCCATGGATTTTGTTCACGGTCTTCCCCGATCACAATCAGGGAATGACTCAGTTTGGGTGATTGTGGATTCCTTGACCAAGCTCGTCGGGTTTATCCCAATAATAAAAGATAAACTTGTGGATGTATTGGTAAGTCTCATTGTGGAGCGGTTTGTACGGAACCATGGAGTGCCTAAGATGATAGTCTCAGACTATAACAGTCATTTTACCTCCAAATAATGTAAGGAAGTTCAAGCGTATATGAGCTCGTGCCTTACCTTTAGTACAACATTTCATCCTCAAACGGATTGCCAGTTTGAGAGGACCATAAGAACTGATGAGTTGTAAATATACCTATATTTTTGTATTTTAATTATGTCATTTTACTTTATTTTTGTCTTTTTTAGTTTATTTTCTTTAATAAAATGCTTCTTTTTTGTAAATTTTATACTAACTTAATTTATTTTTGTTTTCTGAAATTTTTCAGAAAAACTGAATTTTTGGCCTGTCACGCCCGTGACCATGCCCGATACGGGCGTGTCAGGCACTCAACGCCATCAGCCAGTCAAAACACAACGATTTCACTGTTCCTCGCTCAACGCATTGATGTCACGCTCGTGTCAAAGCTCGTCACGCCAGTGTCAAAGCTCGTCACACCCGTGTCAAAGCTCATCACGCCCGTGTCAAAGCTCGTCACGCCTGTGTCGATGTCAGGCACTCAACTCTTCGTCAACTGTCAATGCTGCCGACATCGAGCTGCCAGCTGTCCGTGTCACGCCCCCCTCACATGCCCGTGACATTTGTGTCATGCCCGTGTCCGCCCCGTGGACTGCCCCGAAGTCAAAGCTCGCGTCAAATCCCCAGATCCAGCTACACGTCACGCCCTAGTCACGCCCGTGACTGACACCTGTCATTCCCGTGACTGACACCTGTCACGCCCGTGACCTGCGGCGTGACCGCCACGTTTTCAGCGGAAGTCAAAGTTCCAGTCAAATCACCCGATCAGCTCATGAATAGTAGTGACACGCCCCCCCGTCACGCCCGTGACCTAGGGCGTATCACTCCTAAATTTTTGCCTATAAATACAAGCTTCCAGGAAGCTTTTCTTGTCTCCTTTTTTGACCACTTTGCTTAGGGGAGGTGCTGCCCAAATGAAATCCAAATGCTATGTAAGGGAATTTTATCCCCCCTCTCTCTCTTAGTTTGTATTAGGATGTTTGCCTTATTTTACTTTGTAATAGCCTTTTTATTTATAAAATGTTAGTTTTTCTCTCTTCGCATGGCTTGGAATTCAATTAAGCGCCCTAACTTAAGTAATTTTTCGTTCCCTTTTTTGTTCTTTTCATGTTTTATCTTTTTCAGCTTTATAACTTAGTTTAGTTTAGGATTTTATCGCATTTACTAGCCGTTACGCTGCCCATTTTATTTTCATTTTCTGCACCCGTTTAGCTTTAGCTTATTTTTATTTTCATTTTTATGCATTTCTACCGCATTCTAGCGGTAGAAATGCAGTTGTTCTAATTTTTCGCCAACTTTCATTTTGCGTTTATTTGCAAAACTTTTCGCTCCGGTTAATTTTTATTTGCACTTTTTATGCATTTCTACCGCATTCTAGCGGTAGAAATGCAGTCGTTTTAATTTTTCAGTCACTTTGTTTTTCTTATTTTTTTGCAAGTGTGCAAGCGTGTATGAGTTAGATTTTATTGCTTTATTTCAATTTCTGTAGAGTGTGTGCGTATGCATTTATTTCCGCCTACTCGTTAAGATTTAAATGGCGCTCTGCTTTCATTTCCCGCCCACTCGTTTGAGTGGGACTTGTCTTTTTACTGCTTTCATTTTCTTCCTACTCACTTGAGAAGGAAAACTTTGTGTGTGTGTGTTTATATTTCTGTAGAGTGCGTGTGTGTGTGTTTTACATTCAAGTAGAGTGCGTGCGTGTATGAGATTAATTTACCCCCGCCCACTCACTTGAGCCGGGATTCGCATTTACTGCTTTCTTCAGTCCTACTCGTTTGGGTAGGACTTGCAATTTACTGCTTTCTTTCTGCTTTCTAACTGCTTTCATTTACCCCTTTCTTTATTGCTTTCTAGTGTAAGTGCCCCCATTCCGATGAGTGGCTAACCGCCCTTAGCCCTCAATATCGAAGAGTATTGGGACAGATAAAGTAGCTTTAAATAATTAAAGGTCCTGTTTTCTATTTAATTAAATTTCTTAAGGTTTGCCACGTGTTAACGACGCGTAGGACCGCATAATCGATGTGCGGGCTCTATTTCCGTTATCCATACGCAACGCCGAGAGGCCGCACGTATGGACCGATCACCCTTGGGTAAAGAGAGCGTCGCACTAACCCTCGAGAGAGGAGGCGCGTGACTCTACCGGATTGGGTTCCCCACCCAATAGCGGGGTTCTCAGCGTAATGCGGGCGTTAAGAGGAATCCTTCGTCGGTCTAGCGATCGGTCGAATAGTCTTAGCGTTCAGGTGAGCGATATCCCTAGACCAAGGTGAGCTCATATCTAAGGAACCTCCACGGCCGAGTCTCCACCTTAATTAATTTGAAAAATAGGATCTCTTTTTATTAAAAGTTATTTTAGTTCAATTCTCTTTTTGATAGCGTCGCGCTGAGTTCTTCATCGGCCTTCTGCACTTTATTTCCTGCTTTCATTTTCTGTATTATATTTATTTTTTATGTTCGCCATTTCATTTTTTATATAATCCACCTAAAATAGTATCGGTAGAATAATAGGCTTTCAGGGAAAGAGTAGAAATAGCAAAGCCGGCCCCGAGAACAATACGACCCCGATATTCCGCACCGGAATATCCTATACTACACGCGATAGTTGCACTTGCCTCCCTCTCGTTAAAACTCGTTTTCTAACAAAATAAAAACGCTCTTCTTTTTCTTTATAAAATAAAATCCACTCATCTTAAAATAAAATAAAAAAGGAAACCCTGGCGTTTTAACCATCAAGTTTTTGGCGCCGTTGCCGGGGAAAATTTCGCCTTACAATTTTGAATTCCTGAAACCTATTAATTTTACTCTTTATTTCTACTAATATATATATATATATATATATATAAAAATTTGATCAACCAAAAAATTTTATATTAATAATAATAATAATATCAATATTAATATTAATAATAAATACTTAAACAAAATCAAAAAATAAAAAATTTAAAAACTTTAAAACAAAAAAATCAGAAAAATTTAAAACTTAAAAAAAAATCAAAAACTTAAAAAATAAAAAAACTTTAAAACTTTAAAACAAAAAAAAAATTAAAAAAAAAACTTAAAAAAAAAACTTAAAAAAAAAATGATGAAAATTTTTTCTTTCTTTTCATCCAAAAATTTAAAATTCAAAAAAAAATATATATATATCTTTCTTTTTTATTTTCCCTTTAACTTATTTTCTTTTTTTCTTTTTATTTTTATTTTCAAAAAATCAAAAACTAAAAACAAAACAAAAAAAACTCTAAAAATTAAAAAAAAAACTAAGAAAAAATATATAAAACAAAAAAATTATTAATTATGTATTTATTTTATCGTTTCGGCGCGCTTCACAATTGTGAGCGCTAGGGGATCGCGTATCCGTCGCACATTTATCACACTCACTTACCCCTCGCGCCCCCTATCACCCGCACACTTTTCGCCGAACTTATATTTTCCATTTTTTAGTTTTATTTTTTTCTTGTTTTTACTTTAATTTTTGCAGGGTCAAACTTAACGGGCTTCCCCGAACGCGATTTAGGGAAGATTTCTAAACCCTTGTTTTTACTTTTTGTACATATTTATTTTATATATATATCTCATTCCTCCTACTTAGTGCAACATTGGGGACAATGTTGGACTTAAGTATGGGGGTGTTTCCTATTTTCTGTCCTTTTATTTCCCGCACTTAATAAAAAATTCCAAAAATTTTGCAAAAATTAAAAATTTCAAAAAAATATTTTCATGCTTTAACTAATAATAATAAAAATAAAATTTCAAAAAAAATAAAAACATTGCTCCGCGACGTTCGACTCATCGAACCAACCAAAAATAAGAGTCTGTTCGCGGGCGATCCTTTTTCTACTTTGTAAATATTTTGTAAATATTCTTGTCTATTTCCACTTCTCTTTCCTATCTTGTAAAAATTCTCTCTTTTCTTATAAATATTTCTGTAAATCCAAAAATTCAAAAAAATCTGTATAACTCAAAAAACTCAAAAAAATTTGCATAACCTTTAAAAAATTCCAAAAAAATGATAATAACCCCAAAATTTTAAAAAAAAAACTCATAAAAAACAAAAAAATTATTTTGTAATAAATAATTCGAAAACCTTATTTCTTAACCGCTTTGCTCTCCAAAATGATCGTTTTGAGTTTATTTATAAGCGAATTTTAATTAATTCTTTATTTATTATTCGTTTTTTAATTGTAGCTCGATAAGCTTAATTTTCTGGGGTTAAGATTTTAAAGAATTTTTTATGGCTTTTTCTTATTATAGGGAACTTGTTTTTCTCGCTATCACTTCTAATTTTTTGAATAAAAGCATGTTTTTATGTTAGAAAATAAAATTTATGGATTTTACATTATTTCTACTTATCCTTTTAGAAACGTAGGAACGTTCAATTTAAAAAGGTTGCTCTCGAAATCTTTTGTTAAACTCTAGTTTTCTTTTAAAAATCTCTTTCACCTTTTTTTTTCTTTCATGCCTTAATCAGTATGATACCCCACTCACCCTTAAAAGATCTTATGTCAATGGGAATAAGATTTTGTCCCGCAAATATAGGCACCCAATAATTAAAAAGATTATATGCTACGGAGTAAGATGATAAAATTCATTACTCCTATAAATATGCATTGGGTTTATTTATATTTATGAAGAAAGAAAAAAATGTTAAGAAAATAAGATTTCATTTTCCTAATAATCCAAAAAGAAAAAATGTGGAGGTTCGAGAAAAAATTACCTCGCCTCAAAAATCAAAGCCCTCTTCATAACCCCCAATCCACTTATCCTTTTTTCATGATTCTAGAATTAATCTAAAACTTTTTGAGAGCATAATTTTTAAATTGAATTATTTCCTATCAATTTCTTTTTAGCTAAAGTTTTTTCGATAATTCAAACCCATTTTTGTTAAACTAACAAAATAATTTTCGCTTTCTATTTTTCTCCTTTATAAGTATTTTTTTGAAATGGTTCCTCTATTTTAACATTTTCATAAGTTAAGATTTAATTCCGAGACCCCGGAAATTCATTTCGATCTTTCGTACAATTAAGTTAAGCGTTAGTTAAATTTAGGATTCTTTTTTTATTCCTTATAGGTTCATCTCCAACTTTTGCTCTGGAATAGCAAAAACTTAAGTATGTGGGTATTTGATGAGTTGTAAATATACCTATATTTTTGTATTTTAATTATGTCATTTTACTTTATTTTTGTCGTTTTTAGTTTATTTTCTTTAATAAAATGCTTCTTTTTTGTAAATTTTATACTAACTTAATTTATTTTTGTTTTCTAAAATTTTTCAGAAAAACTGAATTTTTGGCCTCTCACGCCCGTGACCATGCCCGACATGGGCGTGTTAGGCACTCAACGCCATCAGCCAGTCAAAACTCAACGATTTCACTGTTCCTCGCTCAACGCCTTGATGTCACGCCCGTGTCAAAGCTCGTCACGCCCGTGTCAAAGCTCGTCACGCCCGTGTCAAAGCTTGTCACGCCCGTGTCAAAGCTCGTCACGCCCGTGTCGATGTCGGCACTCAACTCTTCGACAACTGTCAACGCTACCGACATCGAGCTGCCAGCTGTCCGTGTCACGCCCCCCTTACACGCCTGTGACATTTGTGTCATGCCCGTGTCCGCCACGTGGACCGCCCCGAAGTCAAAGCTCGCGTCAAATCCCCAGATCCAGCTCCCCGTCATGCCCTAGTCACGCCCGTGACTGACACCTGTCACGCCCGTGACCTGGGGCGTGACCGCCACGTTTTCAGCCGAAGTTAAAGCTCCAGTCAAATCACCCGATCAGCTCATGAATAATAGTGACACACCCCCCTGTCACGCCCGTGACCTAGGCCGTGTCACTCACGAATTTTTGCCTATAAGTACAAGCTTCCAGGAAGCTTTTCTTGTCTCCTTTTTTTGACCACTTTGCTTAGGGGAGGTGCTGCCCAAATGAAATCCAAATGCTATGTAAGGGAATTTTATCCCCCTCTCTCTCTTAGTTTGTATTAGGATGTTTGCCTTATTTTACTTTGTAATAGCCTTTTTATTTATAAAATGTTAGTTTTTCTCTCTTCGCATGGCTTGGAATTCAATTAAGCGCCCTAACTTAAGTAATTTTTCGTTCCCTTTTTTGTTCTTTTCATGTTTTATCTTTTTCAGCTTTATAACTTAGTTTAGTTTAGGATTTTATCGCATTTACTAGCCGTTACGCTGCCCATTTTATTTTCATTTTCCGCACCCGTTTAGCTTTAGCTTATTTTTATTTTCATTTTTATGCATTTCTACCGCATTCTAGCGGTAGAAATGTAGTTGTTCTAATTTTTTGCCAACTTTCATTTTGCGTTTATTTGCAAAACTTTTCGCTCCGGTTAATTTTTATTTCCACTTTTTATGCATTTCTACCGCATTCTAGCGATAGAAATGCAGTCGTTTTAATTTTTCAGTCACTTTGTTTTTCTTATTTTTTTGCAAGTGTGCGTGCGTGTATGAGTTAGATTTTATTGCTTTATTTCAATTTCTGTAGAGTGTGTGCGTATGCATTTATTTCCGCCTACTCGTTAAGATTTAAATGGCGCTCTGCTTTCATTTCCCGCCCACTCGTTTGAGTGTGACTTGTCTTTTTACTGCTTTCATTTTCTTCCTACTCACTTGAGTAGGAAAACTTTGTGTGTGTGTGTGTTTACATTTCTGTAGAGTGCGTGTGTGTGTTTTACTTTCAAGTAGAGTGCGTGCGTGTATGAGATTAATTTACCCCCGCCCACTCACTTGAGCCGGGATTCGCATTTACTGCTTTATTCAGTCCTACTCGTTTGGGTAGGACTTGCAATTTACTGCTTTCTTCCTGCTTTCTTACTGCTTTCATTTACCGCTTTCTTTATTGCTTTCTAGTGTAAGTGCCCCCATTCCGATGAGTGGCTAACCGCCCTTAGCCCTCAATATCGAAGAGCATTAGGACAGATAAAGTAGCTTTAAATAATTAAAGGTCCTGTTTTCTATTTAATTAAATTTCTTAAGGTTTGTCACGGGTTAACGACGCGTAGGACCGCATAATCGATGTGCGGGCTCTATTTCCGTTATCCATACGCAACGCCGAGAGGCCGCACGTTTGGACCGATCACCCTTGGGTAAAGAGAGCGTCGCGCTAACCCTCAACAGAGGAGGCGCGTGACTCTACCGGATTGGGTTCCCCACCCAATAGCGGGGTTCTCAGCGTAATGCGGGCGTTAAGAGGAATCCTTCGTCGGTCTAGCGATCGGTCGAATAGACTTAGCGTTCAGGTGAGCGATATCCCTAGACCAAGGTGAGCTCATATCTAAGAAACCTCCACGGCCGAGTCTCCACCTTAATTAATTTGAAAATTAGGATCTCTTTTTATTAAAAGTTATTTTAGTTCAATTCTCTTTTTGATAGCGTCGCGCTGAGTTCTTCATCGGCCTTCTGCACTTTACTTCCTGCTTTCATTTTCTGTATTATATTTATTTTTTATGTTCACCATTTCATTTTTAATATAATCCACCTAAAATATTATCGGTAGAATAATAGGCTTTCAGGGAAAGAGTAGAAATAGCTAAGCCGGCCCCGAGAACAATACGACCCCGATATTCCGCACTGGAATATCCTGTACTACACGCGATAGGTGCACTTGCCTCCCTCTCATTAAAACTCGGTTTCTAACAAAATAAAAACGCTCTTCTTTTTCTTTATAAAATAAAATCCCACTCATCTTAAAATAAAATAAAAAAGGAAACCCTGGCATTTTAACCATCAAGAACCATAGATAATTTGTTAAGATTATGTGTATTAGATAAAGGAGAGCCATGGGAAAGGCTCTTACCACTGGTGAAATTCTCATATAATAACAGTTATCAAGCCAACATCAGAATGGCACCTATTGCGCGCTAGGGTTCGAAGAAAATAAACGCAACCGAACTAGCAACCCGATGAGGCAAGTATACCTATCGAATTGTAGCAAGGGGACACAAGTGTCGTATTGAAATCCAGGAACTGTTGGGTAAGCTTACTCACACGAACGCTATTATCTTATCGACGGAAAAACTAGGGTTTTAGAAAATCTAAGTGCAGGGGAGAAAGTAAAGCTATACTAGAAAGAGAAACACTGCAATTAAGTAAGCTGTTAAGTAAAGAACTATGCTAGAATGGAAACTACTGCAGTTAATTAAAGAGCACAAGATAGGAGATTACTACTAAAGGAAGAAAATATGAAATGGAAATGCACCCGATCAAGATTCACCTCGGCTAAAGACGATTAAGAAAATGCGATAAAAATCTAAACTTAATAGGATAAGGGTCCTTGACCGTAGAGGTTCCTAAAGCTTGAACACGCTTCTCTCGAAGTTGTGCCCAACTGAGTTTAGGAAGGTCCTACCGACTCTCGTCTAAATCGGAGGCCTAAAACTTGCTTTACGCGGTGAACCCCGCTATTGGATTTTACTCCAATCCGGGAGATTTGGACGTCTGCCTCTCTCGAGGGGTGCGTACAGCTCCCTTTACTCTTGAATGCTCACTTCATTCTTTCGGCCTCTCGGCTAGCCCAGAATCAAAGCAAAGGCGGAGAGTATATATCGAAAATATACCCCCAACCCGTGATTAATCAAGAGTAATTCAAGGCCCTAACCTAAAAAGAAAAGATTGATTAAAACATCATAACATAATCGCTCTAACCTCGGATAATCAAGATCGAGTACAAGGAGGATTAGTTAATCATAATGGAGTGGAGGGGGGGAGATGAGTAGAAAAGCATAAGAAGAACACAAGCTAAAGGAAGAACAATTTTATTAATGAAAAATGGCAAGTTACACTAATGAAAATAAAATTACAAGTGCATGAAAATTAAATCCTATTCTAGCCCTACAAGTAGCACTAAGTAAGAGCAAAAATTACAAAGAAAAGCTAAGACAAACTACAATTAAGCTAGGGTTAAACAAAAATTACAAAGAGAGGGGGAGAGAGAGAGAGAAAGCATGAAAAAGGATCAAGAAACAAAGGGGCAGCACCTCCCCCACTCAGCCAAAACTTCCTGAAATGGGGAGGGGGGGCTCAATTTATAGAAAATTTCTCGGGTTGGTCACGCCCTCCGACACGCCCTAGGGGGGCATGTCAGGGGGCGTGACAGGTACGGATTTGACCTCGGGCTCTGGATTCTGGCGGGAGGGATGATTGCTTCGGTATGTCGGTGGTCACGCCCTAGGTCACGCCCGTGATAGGGGGGCGTGACAGGCATGTCATGTCCAAATCATTGGTCGGAAATCCGTCAGTCACCGAAAAAGGAGGGTGTCACGCCCATGTCATGGGCGTGACATGGGGCGTGACAGTACTGTTTGCGTGCTGAGGCGGAACGACATTTAATGCGGCGGCAGGCTTTGCGGCAGAGGGCGACACGCCCCTGGTCACGCCTGGTGACACGCCCAGGGAGGGAGTGTCAGGGGGCGTGACAGCGATTTTTGACCATTTTCTGTCCCTTCCAGCAGGTGCCCTCGGGATCGGGTGACACGCCCTAGGTCACGCCCAGGGAGGGCGTGACAGGGGGCGTGACAGATCATTTTGGCAATTTTTCTAGAAACCTGAAAAAATACAGGAAAAAGTTAGTGGCAATAAAATTTACATAAAAAGGATAAAAATAAACTAATAATAGACATAATTTGTACAATATAAAATATAAAATACGATAATAGTTTAGGCTACAAAACGTATTATCAGCACCCCACAAAGCGCTTTATGGGAGGAGGTGTAGAACACCATTATCGTGGGTGGAGAATGAAGACATGTGGATTTTGGGGGTAGAATGTATTGATGACGCTAATGCTATGGTTAGGAAGATAAGAGAACGCATGCTGCAGGCTCAGGGTCGACAAGCAAATTATTATAATTTGTAATATAGGATGGTGGAGTTTCAAGTGGGTGATAAGGTGTTCTTGAAGATTCAGCAAATGCTTGGAGTGTCACGAGTACGTGGTAGGAAGAAGCTAAGCCCGAGATATGTAGGGACTTATGCTATATTGGAAAGGATTGGCCCTTTGGCCTATCGGCATGAGCTACCACCTGAGCTGCAAAATTTGCACGTCTTCCATGTGTCATCGCTTCGGAAAGGACTACCACAGCCTGATATGCATGTCTCCGCCATAGATTATACTGTGGCCTAAGATAGGTCTGTTCGACTAGAGCTAGTGTGAATAGTGGACATCGAGAAAAGATGTTTGCGGTAAAAGAGTGTCCCTTTGGTAAAGGTCCAGTGGTCTAATCACGGAAAATAAGAATATACTTGGGTGTTGGTAGACCTGATGTAAAAGTGCTACCCGGACTATTTCCCCAAGGTAAATCTAAAAGTATACCTTATTCTTTTATGCTTTTCCTTCCCTAGAGACTTAACATGATTTCGGGGACAAAATCTTTTATTTTGTTTATAGGATTTGTAACATCCCATTTCACGCTTGGCCCCTTCCCTTGCATACGTATTGAGTCAAGAGACATGACTCAGCATCGGGTGTGGTGGCACTAGATTCGACAAGCCTCGAGTGCGTTGATTGGTGGGCCGACTTCAAGTGATACTCGACACATAAGAACAAGTGGACTTGGAAAAATTTCGTCTAATATGAATTCGTAGGGAATTATTAAGGCTGAGATAAGACAAGTAAAATTAGTCGGATATCGTCAAGGATATCTAACAAATTCGTTGAGCATGACTTGGATAGATTCGGTGAGAAAAGTACAATTTCTTGGATATTATCGAGTGATAATCGATACATATGATGCATTTGACTTAAGGAATTTTCAGGCAAGGAATTCGTAGAGTATCGCCAGATATGCCCGACAAATTTTTCAAGTGATACTCGGCGATTTCGTTGAGAAAGACTTGGGAATTAAATAGGCTTGTGGGAACAAGGATAATTCGTCGGATATCATAATCGATATCCGATGAATTCGGTGTGAATGACAGATAAATCAGCGGTATTAGTCGAATATCGTTGGGAATATCATGAAGGGTTAGCCGATTCATTGAACATATAAGAAGAATTGGACTTAGAAGTTTTTAGCTTGTTGAGTTGTGAAGGATTTGTCGGATTAGACTGATATTATTCATCGACATTATTCAGATAAATTCGACAATTCCTCGAGTATAAAGAGGGTTACTCGATGAATTTGAATTAGGAAGTTTTTTGGCCTAGGTTGTATTCGTTGACTTGTACGTACAGGCTGAACCTTGTTTTGCGGTGAGTGCTGGATGGTTCCTTTGGACCAATATTTTTAAGGAGACTTATTTAATATTATGATGGGCGGTCCAATGGTAGAGTAACACGTGGATAAGTAACCTAAACCCTAATACCCTCTTATAAAAAGGAATAAGAGAAAAACCTAGCCTTCATCTTCACCGAGCTGATACCTGTGCCGAGCCAGACGAAAACGAAACAGCACCAATGTCAGATTTTTGGGAGAAAGAACTTCCGTCCATGAGGAACGATTCCTACGAAGAAGAACGATACCGCCAAAGAGGATAACCAGATCCATGGCCGGAAACATTGTGGGATTCCTACCCATCCCTTGGTTCTAGATCTTTACATATGAAATATGAGAGATATCAGCTCAAAGGAGTTCGACCTTGGTGAGAAATGGAGATCTCCTAGGAAGAGACCATGCTAGGACCTTTGTCCTATGGTTTGTTGTCTTCAAACTTTCCTCTCTTCAATGTGAAGATGGTGGACTTGGTTCCTTGAATAATGATGGTCTAATGAGGATGAATAAGGAATAAGATAGAGCTGAATGTATTTTGAATAAATGGTTAAAGGAAGAAGACAAATCGATGTCGTCCGTTTGACTTCAAGATGCGTGCAGAAATTCATTCTGTCTCCGCAGCAGACTTCACGACCATTATTGAGTACGGTACATCCATATTCTGGTCCTGGGCTGATCACGAAAATTGTAGTCTGATACGCGCCGCAAGCGACTTTTTTAGTTTTAAGATAGACGAAGAAAGGAGGCAAGCGCACCTATTGCGTGTATTAAAGGATATTCTGGTGGGGAATATCGGGGTCGTATTGTTGTCGGGGTCGGTTTGATTATTTGTACTCTTTCCCTTAAAGCACTATTATTTTACCGATAATATTTTGTCGTGTTATTATTTAATTAACGGTAGATATAAATAAAATGTAGAAGATGAAAGCGGAAAATGCCGATGAAGAAATAGCGCAAAGACACCGAAGAAATTTGAACGAAAATGACTTTTAATAACTAGAGATCCTAAATTTCAAATTAATTAAAGGGCAGACTTGTCCGTTGAAGCTCTATAAATATGAGCTCACTTATCTCTAGGAATATCGCTCACCTAAACATTAAGACTATTCGACCGAACGTTAGTCCGACGAAGGATTCCTCTTAATGCGCGCTTTATGCTAAGAACCCCGCTTTTGGGTAGGAAACCCAATCCGGGAGAACTACGCTTCTCCTCTCTCGAGGGTTTGTATGCAATTCCATTTACCCAAGGGGGCTCAGTCCATACGCATGAACTCTCGGCTTGCTAGCGTATGGACAATGGAAATAGATCCCACACATCGATATGTAGTCTGACGCATCGTATACCCGGGGCAAACCTTAAGTTCTTTAATTAAAGCGAAAAATGAGACCTTTAATTATTTAGAGCGACTTTATTTTTCCCAATGCTCTTCGATACTGACGGATACGAACGGTTAGCCACTCATCAGAATTGGGACGGGTATTGAAAAGAAAGTTCAAAATTGAAATGCAAGTCCTAATCAAATGAGTAGGCGGTAAATTAAAGTAGGAAAAGAAAGCAGTAAATTAAAGCTGAAAATGAAAGCAGTAAAATAAAAGCAGTAAAAGTGCAACTTATACTCAAAAGAGTAGGCAGGAAATGAAAGCGATAAAATGAAAAGTCCTACACAAAAGAGTAGGCGGGAAATTATGAGTCCTACTCAAACAAGTAGGCGAGAAATGAAAACTTAAAATTCTATATCATAAACGCACACACTCTTCAGAAATGAAACACACTGACACACTCTACTTGAATTAAACACACACACACACACTCTACTTGAAATAAAACACACTCACACACTCTACTTGAATTAAATACACACACTCTACATCAATAATGATAATAATAAAATCTAACTCATACACTCACACACACAAATGAAAATAAGAAAAAAACAAAGTGATCTAAACATTAAAATAACTACATTTCTACCGCTAGAATGTGGTAGAAATGAATAAAAAGAGAAAATAAAAATTAAACGAGTAAAAAGTTTGGAAAAATTAAAAATAAAAACAAAGTTAGGGAAAAATGAAAATGGCCACTAATTCATTCTTATAGTTTTATAAAATCTCCTAAAAAGTGAAAATAAACTAAAAAGAACGAAAAAAGTTTTACAAACCTAAAAATTCTAAGTTAAAGAAAATAAAAATAACACTTTTTAATATGCTTTTATATAATTATAAGAGTGAATACAAGCCTAAGAAGAGAAAACTAAACGTAAAATAGTACGATGTAAGAAAAAAAAAGTGCAGCATAACGACGAGTAAATTGATAATTGCCTAAGCTAAACTACTTATCAAAGCTTAAAGAAAAACATAAAAGCACAAAAAGGAGATAACAATGATAAAGATCACTTTAGGTAGGGCGCATGAGCGGATTTCCATACAACATAAGAGAAAGAAAATTGCAAATATTATTAAAGTAAAAGAGATTACAAGAAAGTTAAAAAAAGAAACCAAAGACAAACACTAAGAGGGGGAGGGAGAAATTTCTCTTACATAGCATGGAATGCAAACAAACAACACCTACCGTAAGTTAAATTGTCAAAAAAAGTGGAACAAAAGTTCATACAGAAAAGTTCTTTTTATAGACAAAAAAAGTGGGTGACGCAGGCGTGTCGAGTCATCGAACATGGGTGTGTCGGGTTTGGTGTGTTGGAGAAGTAAAAATCTGGTCAACTAGCGATTTTCACGAAGCTTCGGGATGAGACACGTGCCCGACACAGGTGTGTCGGGAGGCATGACACGGGTGTGTCGGGACACCCTACAACTTGATGTCGGCAGCGGCTGAGCTTGAATACGGGTATGTTGGAATTTGAGACACGAGCCTGTCCTTCTCGGGTTGATGAAGGCCGAATATCAAGAGTCGGGTTGAGGTAAACGATCGTCGAGGGCATGACACGGGCGTGTCAAGTCATCGGACACGGGCATATCCTGGTCGGGTTGATGAAGGCCGAATGTCGGGCATCTGGTTGAGGTCAAGGATCGTCGAGGTTGTGACACGGGCATGTTGAGTCTGGGATACGGGCGTGTAGTGTCATTTTTTTATAATTTCGGAAAAATTTCAAAAATCAAAATTAAGCTAAGTTTGAAATAATATTTACAAAAATGAGAAATTTATTAAATATAACTCAGTAAAAAAGGCCAAAAAAAACTAAAATGACATAATAAAAATACTATAAAATAGGTATATTTATAGCTTATCAAATACCCTCATACTTATGCTTTTGCTATTCCAGAGCAAAAGTATGAGATATATTCATAAGGAATTAAAGAAATTCTAAATGTAGCTACTGCTTAAATTAATTAAAAGAAAGATCAAAATAAACATCCGGGGTATTCGAGTTAAATCCTAAATTATGAAAATGTTATAAAGAGAGTAAGAGTTTCAAAAAGACTTCTAGATGAAACAAATAGAAAGCAAAAATTATTTTCGTTAGTTTAACAAAGATAGATTGAAATTATATAAAAAACTTTAGTTTAAAAGAAGTTAAGGGAAATAAAGCAATTTAAAAATTATGCTCTCAAAAAAAATTTAAATTAATTTTAGACTCATTGAAATAGGCTAAGTGGTTTGGTGGTTTATGAAGAGGGCTTGGATTTTGAGGCGAGGTAATTTTTTCTCGAACCTCTACATATATATTTTTTGAAAGTTAAGGAAAATGAAATCTTATTTTACTAACATATAATAATTTTTTTCTTCATAAATAATAAATAACCCAATGTATATGTATAGGAGTAATGAGTTTTATCCTATTACTCCATATCATATAATCTTTTTTTTAATATTGGGTGCCTATTTTTACGGAATGAAATCTTATTCACATTGACATAAGATCATTTAAAGGATACAATAGGGGATAAAATAGGGGTAATCATGCCAAGTAAGACGTGAACAAAAAATGGGACATGGGTTTTCAGAAAGAAAACTAGTTTTTAATTAAAACGTTTTTAGTGCAACCTTTTTAAAATGTGCGTTCCTATGTTTCTAAAAGCATGAAGTAGAAATGATTGAAATCCATATTTGTTATTTTCAAATATAGATACGATCTTCTATTTATAAAAATTAGAAGTGGTGGTGAAAAACAGGTTCCCTATTATAAGTAAAAGACATACAAAATTCTTTAAAACTTTATTCCAGATACTTAAATCTATCAAACTTTAATTAATAAACAAATAGTAAATAAACGATTAATAAAATTCGCTTATAAATTAACTTGTAACAAGATTTTTGGAAAGCAAAAAGGGTTAAGACATGGTATATTCAATTTATTTATTTCATAATAATCAAAAATTTTGGGATTTTTTTGTTTTGTAGTTTTTTTTGAGTTTTTGAATATAAAAACATGAAATTTTTTTGGAGTTTTTAATTTTCGCAAATTTTTTGGTATTTTTGATTGGTTGCAGAAAATAAATGTTATATACAGCAAAATAAGAAAATACCCCAATACTTAATTCCAATATTGTCTCTAATGTTGCAATATAAGTATGTGAAACGATATATATAAAGATGCAAATATGTACAAATAAAGAAAAAGACAGGGGAGAGGAAACTTCCCTGAAACGCGTTCGGGGAGGCCCGTTAAGAAACCCTGCATTATTAATAACAAATAACAAAAAATTAAAAGAAAATATAATAAAGATAAACTCGACTAGAACTTTGCGGGAGGTAGGGGTGGCAAGTGCATGTGTGACTCGATTAGATAACATCTTAGCTATATGAGTGTAATAGGAATGCACTCCCCTATCGCTCACAATAGCGTGAAGCGCTTTGAAAAGATTTTTTTTTAAGATAATTAAATTTTTTGTTTGCTTTTTTTAGATAAGTTTTTAGTTTTTTTTAGATTTTTTAAGTTTAGATTTTTTTTGTTTTATATTTTTTTCAATTTTTAGTTTTATAGTTTTTTTTGGAAACAACGATATTTCATTTTTGTGTTTTTATAGATTAATATATATGAAATAATAAGTATAAAATATCGGGGTCGTATTGTTCTCAGGGTCGGTTTGACTATTTCTACTCTTTCCCTGAAAGGACTATTATTTTACCGATAATATTTTGTCGTGTTATTATTTAATTAATGGCGGATATATATAAAATGCAGAAGATTAAAGAGGAAAATGCCGATGAAGAAATAGTGCAATGACACCGAAGAAATTTGAACGAAAATGACTTTTAATAACTAGAGATCCTAAATTTCAAATTAATTAAAGGGCAGAGTTGGCCGTGGAGGTTCCATAAATATGAGCTCACTTTTCTCAAGGAATATCGCTCACATGAACATTTAGACTATTCGACCGAACGTTAGTCCGACGAATGATTCCTCTTAGTGCCCTCTTTATGCTAAAAACCCCGTTATTGGGTGGGGAAGCCAATCTGATAGAACTACGCTTCTCCTCTCTCGAGGGTTTGTACGCAATTATATTTACTCTAGGGGGATCGGTCCATATGCACGGCCTCTCGGCTAGCTATCATATGGACAACGGTAATAGAGCCCACACATCGATATGTGGTCCGATGCATCGTATATTCGGGGCAAACCATAAGTGCTTTAATTAAAGAAAAAAATGAGACCTTTAATTATTTATAGCGATTTTATCTGTCCCAATGCTCTTCGATACTGATGGCTACGAATGGTTAGCCACTCATCGGAATGGAGATGGCTCTTGAAAAGAAAGTGCAAAATTGAAATACAGGTCCTACTCAAACGAGTAGGTGGGAAATTAAAGTAGGAAAAGAAAGCAGTAAATGAAAGCTGAAAATGAAAGTAGTAAAATAAAAGCAGTAAAAATACAAGTCCTACTGAAACGAGTAGGCGGGAAATGAAAGCGATAAAATTACAAGTCCGACTCTAACGAGTAGGCGGGAAACTGCGAGTTCTACTCAAACGAGTAGACAAGAAATGAAAGCTAAAAATTCTATTTCATGCACGCACACACTCTTCAGAAATGAAATACACTCACACACTCTACTTGAATTAAACACACACACACACACACACACACTCTCTACTTGAAAAAAAATGCACTCACACACTATACTTGAATTAAACAAACACACTCTACATAAATAACGAAAATAAGAAAAAAACAAAGTGATCTAAAAATTAAAATAACTACATTTCTACCGCTAGAATGTGGTAGAAATGCATAAAAAGAGAAAATAAAATTAAACGAGCAAAAAGTTTGGAAAATTAAAAGAAAAAACAAAGTTAGCGAAATATTAAAATGACCACTAATTCATTCTTATAGTTTTATAAAAGCACCTAAAAAGTGAAAATAAACTAAAAATAACGAAAAAAGATTTACAAACCTAAAAATTCTAAGCTAAAGAAAATAAAAACAACTCTTTTTAAGACGCTTCTATATAATTATAAGAGTGAATACAAAGCTAAAAAGAGAAAACTAAACGTAAAAAAGTGCAACGTACGAAAATAAAACGCGCATCATAACGGCGAGTAAATTGATAAATTTTAAGCTAAACTACTTACCAAAGCTTAAAGAAAAACCTAAAAGCACAAAAAATGGAGAAAACAACGATAAAGATCACTTTAGGTAGGGCGCATGAGCGGATTTACATACAACATAAGAGAAAGAAAATTGCAAATTTTATTAAAGTAAAAGAGATTACAAGAAAGTTAAAACAAGAAACCTAAGACAAACACTAAGAGGGGGAGGGAGAAATTTCCCTTACAAAGCATGGAATTCCACCAAACAACACCTACCCTAAGTGAAATGGTCCAAAAAAGTGGAACAGGAGTTCACACCAAAAAGTTCATTTTATAGACAAAAAAGTGGGTGACACGGGCGTGTCGAGTCATCGGGCACGGGCGTGTCGGGTCTGGTGTGTTGGAGAAGTAAAAATCTAGTCAGCTTGTGATTTTCTGGAAGCTTCAAGATGACACATGTGTCCAACACTAATGTGTCGGGAGGCGTGAGACGGGCGTTTAGGGACATATTGCAACTTGAAGTCGGCAGTGGCTGAGCTTGAACACGGGCATATTAAAATTTGGGACACGGGCATGTCCTGCTTGGGTTGATGAAGGCCGAACGTCGAGCGTCAGGTTATGGTAAACGATTGTCGAGGGAGTGCCATGGGCGTGTCGAGTCATCGGACACGGTCGTGTCCTGCTTGGGTTGATGAAGGCCGAATGTCGAGCATCGAGTTAAGGTCAACGATCGTCGATGGAGTGACACGTGCGTGTCAAGTCTGGGACACGGGCGTGTCATGTCATTTTTTGACAATTTCTGAAAAATTTCAGAAATCAAAATTAAGCTAAGTTAGAAATAATATTTACAAAAAGGAGCAATTTATTAAATAAAACTAACTAAAAAAGGCAAAAATAAACTAAAATTACATAATAAAAATACTATAAAATAGGTATATTTAGAGCTTATCATAGTCTTCGGATAGACCTTTACAATGAATGGTTACATGTTCTCATATGAACTCTATAGCTCCGGGAATGTTCGGTCAAATTTGCTACACAACAATATCATGAGTGCAGACTGTTTTACGTCGAGTTGTACATTTAGGTAACTGATGCATTGGACGGCAAGTGTATCGGTCGCACAAGTAATTAAAAATGGGTGGCTTTCCCAATTATCCATCTCTTCTAGAAACACAGTAAGGGGGGAGTTAATATCGAGGAGGACTTGAGATTAAAGTCCTTAAGTCGGAGTTAACTATGGGGGTTTTGATGGTTGCGATAAAACAAAGCAAAACACTAACAACTACTCCTATACAATTCCGCTATGCATCGCTTTGCTAGGTGGGATGGAAGACTATACGGGACGCTATGCACCGAATCGCTGGGCGGATGGGCTCGTACGCAAGCGTAAGAACTAGAATTTGAGGGTTGTAAGCACCCCTTCGCTGCGCACGCTTCTAGCAATTTCTAGAATTACAAGAACAGATGGATGGAGGATGGACAAATAGGTGCACCTCAAAAAAATAGCGAACACATTCAATCACATAGACATGATTACATACGAACGTTTAATAAATGTAAGATTACTTCATCTAAAACAAAGAGTTAAACTAAACTATCAATAACAAGTGAAGAAAAGTGCGCAAAATCGACCAGATCCGAAGTCTTGTTGAGGATTCAAGGTAGGATTCGCCAAGTTGTCAATCTGCATCCTAGCTCGGTCCTCAACTGCGTATGGGGTAGAGGTGGTTGTCACTCACTGCTAATGGACCCGTCTTCTTTGTATCACGAGTCGGTGGATGATGGCACAACATCCCTAGCTTGGTTGAGAAAGCAAGATAAAATCCCCCTTTGAATCTCTAGGATGAAGGAGGAGTCCGAGAGGAAGCTCCGTCTTGGATTTTTCTTTGAATGCTTGCCCGGATCTTCTCCCCTTGGTGGAGAGGCGGATTTCTCCCTAAAAACGTGGAGGGAAGTGGCTGGACGAAGTCTCTTCCCTTTAATGGTGAAAATCTGCACTTTAAAAAGAAAAAGATCAGAAAAATGGTCACGCACGGTCCCGCGCACGACCGTGCGCTCACCGTGCATTATTAACTTACAAATCTTAATTACGGAAGAAGATGCGTTTACCCGTGCTATTTACTCGCGCACGGGCGCTTCTCCCAGTGCGTGAAAGAAATTGTACGGGTAAACACAGAGCGCAGAAAATAGGGTAAGACGGGGGAACCTTGCGTTTTACTCGCGCACGGGTGCATTTGCCTGTGTGTGAAGGAAACACATAATTTACCCTAGAATGCAGGAATAAAGAGAAAATGTGTAGACCGTGCAATTCCTTCTCGCACGGTTTAGCCGAAACAATGCGAGAAGAAAATGTACGGGTAGAAACAAAAGTCCCCAGAAAAACTGTGTGAAACGCATGATTGCATTGGAACCGTGCGCGAAGAAATGCGCAAGATCGTGCATTTTACACAGAACTGGAAAATGATTCTGGGACGTCCTGACTACCTGCACAACAATAAAACCAAGCCGGAGCACAAGCTCACAGCAACAACAAACATCATAAAATAAATAAAAAGAACATGGGGAGCATCATGTGCTTACCCCAACAAAAGAATGCACATTTGCACACCCTTGGGCCAAAATAGTGCACTTAGCGTTATAAGAAGAATAATTGAAATATCAACGATAACATACTTAAAGTGATGTGCAAGTGCATTAAAACTAGCCAAGATGAGTCCGAATAACCTATATAAATCGGACTCATCACACCCCCAGACTTACCTATTTGCGTGTCCCAAGCAAACAAAATCTATGCAGACAGAAAAAATTACTTAGCTGACATAGAAATTATGATATGGAGTACCATGCGAAGTCGCATGCTCGTATACATAAAACTATTAATAGATGAAAATTCTAAATATGCAAAATAGTTTATACTTTTCACAATGCGTATCAAAATTTTATTACTACTCAAAAATGGAATCACGGTGAATCTACCGGTCACGCATAGGAAGAAAGTAAGCAATCCACTAAGGTGAGCTTTGCTAAAGACCGGGGCTCAGGATCACCTCCAAAGGAATCCACCAATGTTGGGGACCATACTCTTGCCCGTACACACTCTCTCCACGACAATAGTTTGACTCAAGTGCGAATCCGCGGGACTTTAGGATAATCGTGGGGATTTGGTTACATTAGGTAAACAAAGATAAACAGGAAGGTTATTCACCTAACCTAAATGAGCTAGCATAAACAAAATCCAATGCTAACCACAATACATGCAGGTACACCACACCCCCAGACTTAACTTTTAACTTATGGGTGTGTGCACCACCAACTCCAAATACAATTATATCTCCAATAAGATTTTCAATCAAACTTTTTCTTTTCATTGTTTTCTTCTTTTTCTTTACTTTTTCGTCATTTTCCTTTTTCATCTTAGCAAATATACCTTGGAGCACATCCACATTCTTCACAAAGATATCACCCCATCAACACCCCAAAATGATAATATAAAACACTAAAGCTCAACTTGGGTGTGTGGCTAGGATCGGTTATGAGGATTTTGTGAAATAATGGTGGAGCTGAATCAAAAGAATGGGTAGGCACAATTGGGCTAGCGAGGATAAGACGTTAGGTATGGTATAATGCTCAACTGGGCCAAAATGATGGCCTACCTTACGCTCACGCTAGACTAACCATGATCCAATGCTTTAGAGAAGCTTGGGGCAATTTTTAGCCACCGAGAAAGAAGATCCTTCCTCCCGACTCGAGCAAAATGAGTCTTGTGGCGGCTACACGCATTCCAACAATACCGTTCGATTCACACCGGATTCACAAACTTTTTAGTAGAATCAAAAGTCTTTACGCACATAGAAAAATATAACATTATAAGCATATAGAAAAATTAAATATACTCGAATTTCTACGCAAGACGAGAGCACTCGACTAGGAGCACAGCAAGGTCAACATTTTACTCCATCTCACAATCCTATGCAGCACCATAGTATTCCCAAATCATTCAAAGAAATGATTTTAACTTGCAGCACGCTAACAATTAAGTTCGCGCTAATGTGGGTGTAGTGGTGTGAGATGCAATGAACAAATCAAAAAAAAATATAAAAGCTTCCAGTATACACATGAAATGTGCGCGTGTAAAAGGTAACAAATACTGGCTCTCCCCCAGACATAAACTAATCTACGCAGCATATGATAATGAAATTCAAATCTTATAGAGCTAAGGGAAGAGTTTACCCAATACTCAGCTAGTGAGCATACCAGAAGACGCTTAAAAAACTAGAAGCAAGCCCACCATACGAAGAATCACAACCCCGCAAATACGAAATTATCATGAATACCTGTAGGGGTGAGCTCCGCAAAAGCAAAAAAAATACAAAAAGAAATGCTAAAAATAAAATAGACATGAAAATAAAAATGCAGCAAATATAAGATAACTAATGGGGTTATTGTCCTCCCAGCAGGACTTATTAAATTCTATATAGTTCTAGCTAATGGGCCTATGAAAAGAAAATTATACAGGTAACTGTTCCATTATTCGTTGCGGTAGCGGGTACCGATATGGAGAATGAACTGTTACCCCTCCACCAGAATAATAATACCTGCAAACTGCAAGTAGAGGAAACATAATGTAAGATGAGTTGGAGGCCTGGTCCTCACTCATCTCACACAACAAATTCTTGCCCTGCAAGGTATCATCCACACCAGGTCTGCAGGTGGAGAAAGAAATAAATGGAGCTTCCTCAACAGAGGAGGAATCAACCTCCTTGCAAAAGAGGAGGCTATCATCGATGACTAGAGCATAAAGCTCCAAATCCTCCCGAGGCAATTGCGAAGACTCAACCCGCACGGGCTCAGATATAGAAGGGGGATCAAGAAATAAACGAGGGTAAGAAGTAAAATAATCAAAAATAGGTGGAGTGGTCCCGGTCTCACTCCCAGCAAGATCTAGAAATTGATCACTGTCGGTGTCATTTGAGTCATGACAAGGGGAATCTGAATATAGGAGGTCCTCGGTGGTGGTTTGGACCTCCTCATCAATCAAGGAAGTGGGAACTTCCTCATCAGAGAGGATCTCCTCATCAACATACCTCAGTGCGTCCACTTGCTCCAAGATATAATACTCTCCATTGATGAGAATAACGTCCTCATCACACATGGGTGCAACCTCATTCTCAGAATCGCAATAAGGCCTAAAGTCATCAACCAACTCACTAAAAATAGGGATAGATAATTCTTGCAAAGAAAGCGGAGGAACAACAACATTAGAGAAAATATGTGCTAGTTCCTCCGGGTGTGAATCAATAAGAGGGGAAGAGTGCATGGTGAGAGACGGTGACACAATATCGTAACACCGATCAGCAGAAAGTCTGATGAGAATATCTATAGCAGTCCCCCATAGACAAGGTGGTGCTGCGAATATATCTTCAGAATCAAAAGGGGCGTCCATTTGAGAGGGTGATAGAGTGAATCGGATACCCGGTTCTTCATCCTCCTCCAACTAGCATTGAAATTCTGCGCAATATTTCAACACATGGTCGGTTCTACGACAACACAAACATCATTTTCCATTACTCCTCGGTCCAGGTGGGACCGTAGAGGAATAAGAAAAAGATGAATGCGTAGAAGAGGAGTGACCATAAGTCCTGGGTTGGGTGTATGAAGTACCATTTCAAGGCGGTGCTCCATACACCGAACCATGAGAATTATGCTCCAAATCTTAAGTGGGGCACTCATCACTACCATGCCTATAATCCCCGCACCATCGACAACGGATATTTGTAAAAGAATACATGGTGCAACAAGAAGAATTCACCAACTAAAAGTTTCTATGCAACAATTAACTACACACAACAGATAAAAGAATAGGAAAACCTGCTACAGAAAAATTAAAACAAGAAGAGGAACAAAAAAAAAGAAATAGATTATAAAAACAAAAGCAAAGAAGAAACATGAAATATACAAATGGAAATGGGCTTCTATCTCCTATCTCCCACTCCAAAAACTCACATGACTGTGTTCCCCGACAACAGCGCCAAAAACTTGATGCGTTGGACGGCAAGTGTACTTGTCACACAAGTAATATAAAATTGGTTGATTTCCCAAGTATCGATCTCTTCAAGGAACACAGTAAGGGGGGAGTTAATATCGAGGAGGACTTGAGATTGAAGTCCTTAGGTCGGAGTTAACTATGGGGGTTTTTATGGTTGCGATAAAATAAAGCAAAACACTAACAAATGCTCCTATACAATGCCGCTATGCATCGCTACGCCAGGAAGGATGGAAAACTACACGGGCTGCTATGCACCAAATTGCTGGACGGATGGACGAGTAGGCAAGCATAAGAACAAGAATTTGAGGGTCGTAAGCAACACTTCCCTGCACACGCTTCTAGCAATTTCTAGAACGGCAAGAACGAATGGATGGCGGATGGAGAAATAAACACACCTCAAGAAAATAACGAACAAATACAATCACATAGACATGATAACATACGAACGTTTAAAAATTGTAAGATTACTTTATCTAATACAAAGAGTTCAACTAAACTATCAATAACAAGAGAAGAAAAGTGTGCGAAATCGACCGAATTTGTAGTCTTGCCGAGGATTCACGGTAGGATTCGCTAGGATATCAATCCACATCCTAGCTCGGTCCTCAACTACGTCCGAGGTAGAGGAGGCTGTCACTCACTCCTAATGGACCCATCTTCTTCGTATCACGAGCCGGTGGAGGATGGCACAACTTCCCTAACTTGTTGAAGAAAGCTAGATAAAATCATATTTTTAAGCTTTAGGATGAAGGAGGAGGCCGAGAGGAAGCTCCAGCTTAGATTAGGTGTTGAATTCTTGCCCGGATCTTCTCCCCTTGGTGGAACGGCGGATTTCGCCCTAAAAATGCGGAGGGAAGTTGCTGGACAAAGTCTCTTCCCTTTAATGGTAAAAATCTGCGCTTTAAATAGAAAAAGATCAGAAAAATGGTCACGCAATGTCCCGCGCATGACCGTGCGCTAGCCGTGCGTTATTAACTTATAGATCTTGATCGTGGAAGAAGATGCGTTGACTCGTGTGTTTTACTCGTGCACGAGTGCTTTCACCCATGCATGATTGAAATCATACGGGTAAACACAGAGCGCAGAAAATAGGGTAAAACAGGGGAACCATGCGTTTTACTCACGCACGGGCACATTTTCCCGTACGTTAAGGAAACGCATGATTTACCACAGAATGCAGGAATAAAGAGAAAATGTTCAGACCGTGCAATTCTTTCTTGCACGGTTTGGCCGAAACCATGCCAGATCAAAGTGCACGGGTAGAAACAGAAGTCCCCAAAAAAGCTGTGTGAAATGCACGATTGCTCTGGTACCGTGCGCAAAGAAATGTGCACGACCGTGCGTTTTACACAGAACTAGAAAATGAGTTCGGGACGTCCCGACTACCCACGCAGCAATAAAACCCAGCCAGAGAACAAGCTCCCAGGAAGAACATACAATATAAAATAAATAGAACCATGGGGAGCACCATGTGCTTACCCCAAACAAAAGAATCCGCAATTGCACACCCTTGGGCCAAAATAGTGCACTTAGCGAGATAAGCAGAATAAATGAAATATCAATGAGAAAATATTAAAAGCGTTAAAACTAGCCCAGATGTGTCCGAAAACCCCTATATAAATCGGACTCATCAGTAACTTGGATGAATGGATGGTTGTTGGATCTTGAAGGATAAATGGTTGTTGGATCATGATTGGATAAATGGTTGATGGATCTTGAATGAAAAAATGAATGTCGTACCTCGAGTGAACAAATGATTGTCGGATCTCGAGTGAAAAAATTGTTGTCAAATTTTCGAGCGAACAAATGGTTGCGGGACCTTTAAAGGAAACCAGTAAAGATGCATCTTATCTATCATATGTGAATGTGTAATCTATAGCTTGCGAAGATCAAAGTGGTTGGAAGAACATGGGATGTATTCCTAGCAAGCTATATTGATAATGTAGAATTTTTTTTGTTGAATGTTGTATGATTTAGAATCTTGAAAAGATATATGACTTGATATGTAGGTTGCCTGCTTATCATAGAAATGAGGATGGATGAGGAAACGCCCATGGCCACATGATATGAAGATTCTTAATATTGAAGAAATGAATTGAGTCCACTGCATAGACTTGTGTCTTCCTATGGGTAACAGTGTGGGACTAGAGCATGGTTTAAGTTGGCTTGCCACTTGTGATAATGATTAACCCTTAAGTGCTTTGGAGCACGAGAATGCGAAAGGGTGTAAGTGCATGAGTATTTGACCGCACTAGATTGATGTCATGATAAGGGACTCAGTGTGGAGCCCCTGAGTGCTGTTGAGAACTTGATTGGCTATATGGAGAAGGGAATCGGTTGTAGCCCTTGAATGTGATAGCATGGATAAGTGAATACTGATGGGAGTTAACAGATAGACTTTAGGCAGTTGGGCATGGTCCTAGGTGCTCACTCCCGAGGCATCTTCCATTCCAAGTGTATGCTTTAGCTGTGTCCTCAGTGCTCATTCCCAAGGCACTATCCGTGCCACAACGATTGACCATTTTGGGCTATGTTCGTAGTGCACATCTACCAAAGACCCCTCTGAGCCGTAGTACGCATGGGCTCCATTGTTGTGTTCTTTGCATTGAGGTGTATGGAGGCATGGGCCAGGTAGTATGGATACCTGCTTAGTAGTGGAGACGCCCGCTCTACTATCACCGTGTGGCAGTGATGGATGACGCCTGACAGGTTAGCTACCAACTTGAAAAGTGGGAACTAAATACTGTGTCGACATAGCAGTGTGCGTGTGTGTGCATGGGTGAGTAATCATGCTGTATTCATAACATTGTATTGCATTGCATTACACAAGACCCTTATCATATAAGTTTGCTTGGGCACTCTTATATGATGAATTACTTCATTGTTAACCTGGTCCTTAACTTATCAATCTGTATGGGCATTTTTATAAGTTAAGTTACATTCCTGTTATGGAATGATATACTATTGTTTAATGATATTATACACTAACTTAATTGCTATGATAGATTGATGTTATTGTTGTTATACAGTACTACTATTACATCTCATGAAATGTAAAGATATAACCCATGCTTATACTTACTAATTATATTTATATATTGTACCAATAATCCTTCAAACACCCGATGCCTAAGAGACGTCAGGGTGAGCGGATGTTAAAGCCACTTAGTCTTTATGACTAATGATTTCTACATCTTCCACTTTAGGAGGAAAGCCAGCAGATATAGTAGCAGCAGCTGGTCTTATAGGAGGGCAGCCAGGCCATGGTTATAGGGCCTTATACGACAATACCTTCGCTATCGTTGGAGATTAATGTGAGTTTTGAGAGGCTCATGTTGTAGCCATTTGGGCAATCCTGTTTGGACATATACTAGTGTGCAATTTTGACTTATATATATATTCTTTATGTTGGGTTTCATGAATGATATTGGCTTAGCCGGCAAAATAGTAACCTTGTAGTACCAGTCGACCCGTTAATTGACGTTATAGCAAGGCGGCTGTCGCGGTCATAAGACCCCACTCGGCCATATGTTGTGTTCTAGAGGGGGGGGGGGGTCTTACAGAATGTTTTGGATCTATGAACAATTCTTCTATCTGGATGGAAAGGATTGCCTGGCTTTCCTATTCACATATCTTGATTCATCTCTTAATTTTGGCCATAGAATCTCCATCTCCAAGCCTGCAAAGCTAAGCCTTCAGCCCTTGTTCTTCGTTTCTTCCAAGGAGATGATGAAAAGGATGAGAGAGAGTGAGAAAGAGAAATGTTACTTCTTTTCTCCAACCCTCTGCTTAAGTAGCCTCGAGAATAATCCCAGCCACACAATCATTTCTTCAATAGGAATGAAGGGCAAGGATTTCAGCTGACATGTCAAACATATCTCTATCGCCGAGCGATATCAACTATCACCTGGCGATATCATTTGTATCCGCTTTGACCCTAGTCAACATAACTCTTCGGCTTTTTACTACCAATCTGATACATGTCCCACTATATCCGAACGATACCTCACTATCGTTAAGCGATAGTCTACTCAATGATTTATCGAGTGCATTGGGGCGTTGAGTTCATTGAGAGCATTGAGAGAAATGAGTTCATCGAGTGGTATCGCTGATGAGTCCGATTTATATAGGGTTTTTCGGACTCATCTGTGTTAGTTTTCACGTGTTTGCACTACTCTTTTAGTTCTATATCGTTCATATTTCTTCTAATCTTTATTTTCATAGGAAGTGCACTTATTGGCCCGAGGGTGTACAATTGCGCATTCTTTTGTTGGGGGTAAGCACATGGTGCTCCCCATATTTCTTTTTATTGTTGTTGTTTCTATTTTGTTGCTGGGAGCTGGTGCTCCAGTTCGTTTCACTACTGTGTAGGTAGTCGGGACATCCCGGATTCATTTTCCAGTTTCTGTGTAAAACACACAGTAGTGCGCATTTCTTTGAGCACGGTTTCAATGCAATCGTGTGTTTCACACAGCAAATTCAAGAGACTTCTATTTCTACCCGTGTGTTTTGTTCTCGTACGGTTGAGGCCAAACCGTGCGAGAAGGAATCGCACGGTCTGTAAATTTTTCTTTGTATCCCTTCATTCTGGGGTAAATCGTGTGTTTTCTTCACGCACGGGCAAACACACCCGTGTGCGAGTTAAACGCCTGGTTCCCCTATTTTACCCGGTTTCCTGCGCTCTGTGTTTACCCGTGCGATTTCCTTCATGCACGGGCGGAAGAGCCCGTGCGCGAGTAAAATGCATAGGTCAATGCATCTTCATCCGCGATCCAGATCTGAAAGTTAATAACACACGGTTAGCACACGGTCATGCGCGGGACCGTGCGTGCCTATATTTTCTGACCTGTTTCTTTTTAAAGCGCATATTTTCTGCCATTTTGGAGAGACTTTTTCCCCGCCACTTCCTGCACCTTTTTTGGCGAACTCCGTCGTTCCACCAAGGGGAGGTTCTCTGGGCAAGCTTTCACCGCCAAATCCAACCCGGAGCTTCCTCTCAAACTCCTCCTTCATCCTTGAGCTTCAAGTAGAGTTATTACCTAGCTTTCTCTATCAAGCTAGGAGAAGTTTGTGCCATTCTCCATCGGCTCGTGACACGAAAAAGACTAGTCCATTGGGAGCGAGTGACTGCCTCCTCTAACCAGGACGCAGTTTAGGAACGAGCGAGGATACGGATTGATAACCCGGCGAATCCTACTGTGAATCCTCGGTAAGACTTCGGAAACGGTTGATTTCGCACACTTTTCTTCTCTTGTTGTTGATAGTTTAGTTGAACTCTTTGTATTAGATGAAGTATTCTTACAATCGTTAAACGTTCGTATGTAATCATGTCTATGTGATTGTATGTGTTCGATATTTTCTTGAGGTGCGCCTGTGTTTTCATCCTCCACCATAGTTGTTCTTGCCGCACTAGGGATTGTTAGTGGCGTGCTTAGCAAAGAGGTGCTTACAACCCTCAAATTCCTATGTTCTTTTTGTTCTTACGCAAGCCAACTCGTCCATCCGTCTAGCGAATCGGTGCATAGCGGCCCGTGCAGTCTTCCATCCTACCTGGCAAAGCATTGCATAGCGACATTCCATATGAGTAGTTATTAGTATTTTATTTTCTTCTTCCGCAACTACCAAAACCCCAATAGTTAACTCAGACCTAAGGACTTCAATATCAAGTCCTCCTCGATATTAACTCCCCCTTACTGTATTCCTTTAAGAGATCGATACTTGGGAAAACCACCCATTTTATATTACTTGTGCGACTGGTACACTTGCCGTTCAAACACATTAATCGCCAACATTAGTCACTCTCGCATGGCGATAGCAACCCTTCAGCTATGTTTTCTAATTTTTAGGGTGTTATATTCATGCATTTTTATCTTTTTCACAGGAGTAAGTGGGATGATGGTTCATCATCCTATGTAAAAAGCATAATAATATTTCATGAATTCGTAGAGCAAGGTAACAGAAAGAGCAAGTATTTTCACATCTCTGATATGATTTGAGTTAGGAAATCTGAGTTTGCTAGCTATGGTGTCTTAAGCTAGGTATTGACTTGATGTACGTTTGTCCTGTAGAGATTTCGATAAAGAATATTGCGGCAAGGTTGACTCCACAGTCGGAGGGTGAGTCATCAGGTTTGCAGAGCGAGGTCGTAATCGAAGGGCTGCGATAGAGCAATGAGGCTCTGTCAAGGCAAATTCTTGAGATGCAATAGCAAATTAAGGCGTTGTTGACTGCCATCTTAGGGCAATAACTTAGAGTGCAGGACCCTGCAGTAGGTCAAGCTATTCCTATTCCTCTATCTCTACTGATGCCCCCAAGGTTTTTGTCACCAGAGCTAAACTTCATTTAACATTTCCAACGCTTATGACCTCCTTTCTATAATGGTAGAGCCGAATTTATGGCGTTAGATACATGATCATCACTATCGAGGAAATTTTTTCCTATTCTGGGATTTCTGCTGACCAAGGGTGATGGTCACCCTGTACCAACTTAAGCTTCTTGAGAAGTATTGGTGGTTCAGGGAGAAAGAGAACCTTATAGATGGATGTTCGTGGGAAACATTCAAGGGGTTGTTGCTCAAGAAAATTCTACCATTGGTCGAGCAAGACCGTTTGATGACTAAATTTTTGCACTTGAAGCAGAGACATCTCACTGTTAGTGAGTATGATGTTGAATTTAGCAAGTTGAGCAGGTTTGTCGTGGATTTGGTAACCTCTAAAGAGGGCAGAGTAAAGCTCTTTCTATGTGGTCTTAGGAGCGACATCCAGCAGTTTGCAAGTGCATACAGATATAAGAGTTATGCGGAAGCGGTTGAAGCTTCCTTGAAAGTAAATGCGATAAATAATGCAAAGAATCGTGGGCTACTAGCGAGGAAGGACAAGAGAAAGTCTGATTAAAGTGGAAGATCTAGGGCATCTGTCCCTGCTTTGAAGAAAGGATAAAAGGAAGTGTGTAGTTTTTGTGGCCGGTCAGGCCATCCTTTTGAAAGGTGTTTCAAGACACTGGACTCACAAAAGTATTCTCAGGTGCATGCGATCAAGGAAACCCAGCTCTAGGTCTAAACTATTAGGGTATTTTTAGGTTTTTAATACACAAATCATGTCTTGTAAGCTTATATATTGACCTCCTTTTGTATATTTTATTGCCACTAATGATTTCTCTTATCTTTGCATATTTTCTTTACTTTTCATCCAAAATGACCTGACACGCCCTCCCTAGGCATGTCACCGGCCGTGTAACATGATCCGAAGGAAGATTGTTGCTAGAACCCAAATTCAGTGAAAAACACCTGACACGCCCCCCTGACACGCCCTACTTGGGCATGTCACTGGGCATGTCGCCCTCATCCTGAAGCCTGCTGCCGCATTTAATGATTTTCCATTGTTGCACGTAACCAGTACTGATATGGCCCCCCTACACGGTGGTGTTCCACCTTTTTCGATGACTGACGGATTTCTGACAAATGATTGAGACATGACGTGCCTTACACGCCCCTCCTACACGGTCGTGTCCCAGGGCGTGCCCACCGACGTAGAGAAGAAATCATCATTTCCGTAAGAATTCAGCTCCCGAGGTCAACCTCGTACATAACATACCCCCCAGACATGCCCTCCTTGGGCGTGACAGGGGGGCATGACCATCCAAAAAAAAGTCTATAAATTCAGGCCTCCCCCTTATGTCTAGCAAGTTGTTTTTTGGGTGAGAGGGGAGGTGCTGTCCTTTTGTTTCTTTTAGTTTTTCATGCTTCTCCTCTAACTCTTTCTCATTTTATGCTTTTTAATCTTAGTTTGTGTACTCCTTTAGTATTAGTTTTAGTAATTGCTTTAGTAACTTAATGTAAATACTAGCAAAGGTTTAGAATTTCCATGTACATGTAATCCTTTATTCCAAGTTGTAACTCTCTTTTAGTATTAATATAAAGTGCCCTTTTTGTCTTTGCTCTCTTAATGTTCTTCTACCCAACTCTCTTCCTCCACTTATCCATGATTAACTAATCCTCCTTGTACTCGATTTTGATGATTCGAGGTTCGAGTTGATTAAGTTATGATGCTTTTATTTTAATTTTTCTTTTTAGGGTTTAGGATTTTGATTTACTCTTGAAAAATCATGTTTGGAGTTACATAATCGATATATAATTTCCATATTTATTTGCACTCTTAGCTAGCCGAGAGGCTAGTAGTTTGAAGTGAACACTCAAGAGTAAAGAGAGTTGCACCCACCCCTCGAGAAAGGCAGACGTTAAATTTCCCGGATTGGAGTTAAATCCAATAGTGGGGTTCACCGCGTAAAGCGAGCTTTAGGTCTCCGATTTGGATGAGAGTTCGGTCGGACCTTCATAAACTCAGTTGGACACGACTTTGAGAGAAGATTGTTCAAGCTTTAAAAACCTCCATGGTCAAAGTCCTTTACCCTATTAAGTTAGGGTTTATTTTCACATTTTTAATCTACTTTTGCCGAGGTCATTCTCAATCGAGTACTTTATTTTTTCATCGTTTAAACCCCTTGTTATAATAATGTTTTTAGTTCTTATTTAGCTGCAAGTAGTTATCTTTTTAGCTCAAATATTTCCTTTCTTAATCGCAATTAGTTTTATTTTAGTAGACCATAAAACAATCCTTCAATAAGATAATAGTTTTCGTGTGAGTAAGATTACTCAGCGGTTCCCGGATTTTAATATGAAACTTGTGTCCCCTAGCTACAATGCGATAAGTATACTTTCCTAGTTGGATTGCTAGTTTGGTTTTTATTCTCTTCACAATTAGTAGACACAACCAGCCTCCTTCCCGCCTCGGGCATCACGCTTTTATAATTAAGAGAGAGCATGGTTTTAAGTTCTCGCTGAGCGAGGTGTAGATGATCTTCAGCTCTCGAAAGATAAAGGCCGGTATTGTGCGACCCAAAGCCTGCTTCTCCCCCCAGGGTGACGACAAAGTGCGTATAGTTGTTCTCTAAGATAAGGAGCAGCTTCTCGGCACATTATTGGTTCTCATGTATTCGGTTGGACATCTTGAGCATTAACAAAGATTGCTTTCGGACTACCTCCACCAGTTGCCGCTTCTTTCCCTCAACATCTTTCAGGTCTCCTAAGTACTCGATAATTTAATTGAGGGAACGGAGAGGCGAGATCTCCTCCACATCAATGTCAATATCAGTAGAGATCTCACAGTACCCTGCGCGAAGTGTTTTAGGTACACCTGATTCTCGCGCCTTGTGAAAAGCAAGTAGGGTTTATTACCTGGTCCACCGCTCACATCGTTGTCGAAGGGTCTGTGAGAAGCACCAGGGTGCCCTTCGAAGGTTGTTTTGAAGGATATATTCCCTTTCCAAAGCCCGAGGGGAAATCTTGTTGGTTCAGCCCTAGAAGCATTAACCTGTGGAGGAAGGATGGACACGGTATCCGCTGGGGGTCGAAGGCCTTAGGAGGGATCCACAGGAATTTTGCAGGCAGAGGATCTCAGCGTGGGAACTAATCCCATTATTCTAAAAGAGGGAGATTTGAAGAAAAAGCGGGCGAGTCATATGATGAAGGGTTAGAAGACAAGAAGTCTTACATTTTTGCCAAAGGGAGGCTTCCGATTTTGCCTTCTGCATCTGTGGGGTGATGTCACAAGCTGCCTCATCATTTTCGATCACGCATGAGTGAGGTCCGACACTCACTTCCCCAACTTCTTTTTCTTTTGCGGGATCTGCGACCAGAGCATCAACATCCTTCTCTAACTAAACAAGCAGTAGAAGACGAGTGAACTTACCAGAGGAATCCCTGAGTTCAAAGGCTCCTGCGAGACCAACTCCTCTTTAGTCAAATCGCGTCTCACCACCTTTGCCTTTTTCATCTTGGGGAGGACCCAAGGACTTTTCGCGTGAGCCAATAGGCGAATGAACTCATCGAGGCCTTATCCTTGGCACTGACAGCATTAAGGGGATCCATAGCTTACTTTGAAAGTTACATCTCCATGGAGGCGAGAACCGAGAAAGGTATGAATGGGAAAGGAAGCCTCAACAGCCCATTGATAATATATATAGAACTATGGAGGGACCCACAAATGATTCCTTTCCAGGACAACAGACACTCATCGAATATGTGGGGTTGGATGATTCTTTCCAAGCTTTTGCAAAAGCTCGCAAAGAGCAGGGATTGTGTACAACCCTGTATTCACCGAGTTGGACCTAGTGGCTGGAACTCATACTTTTAGTTGGTTCTCAGCTGAGTGGGTCAGGTGAGTGAAATAGGTAGAAGGAGGTATAACCCCATATCTAGCGAGTAGTGGGCAACAAGAGACACTGGTCCAAGTTCCAGGCGATCAAGTAGGAGATGAGAGCTCAGTTGCCTCCTTCGCACTCCCTGGTGGGGTGGGACAAGTTAGGGGCAAGTGGAGAAGGCAGGCTCTCACTCGACCCAGGGTTTGGGCAAGAAACGGGCTAGTAGAGGCAGGCCTAGTCCAGTACTCTCCCAGGAGCATAGTGGGGCAGTAAGTGCCTTATTTTTGCAGCACCCACGCCTCATGGCAAGTGGGGAGTCTTTTGGCCCGCTCTCACCTAGGGTCGTAAGGAGGCGGTGAGTGCCAGCTCCATCGAGCAATCGAAGCCCTTGGCTTGTGGAGTTTTTAAATGGTCACTCGCCCAGTTTTTCAGTGATGTATTTTTACTATTTTACCCCCGTTGGCATGAATATATCCTATTAGAACAGCGGAGTTATGCTGTTAGCAGACCCAGTTGGGATGCACATAGCTATTTAGAACAGCGAAGGTTGGTATTTGCAGACCATTTTCAGAAAACTATAAATAGACCCAAGGGGGTACCTCAGAAGGCATGATTCCTTATGCCCAGGTCTTCTTGCGCTTTCTTAGGTATCCTTAGCTCGACATTTTTTTAGGGATGGGAAGCGCTCTATGATCTTCCGAGTGTGCGGTGGGACCTCCATGTCGAGCCCCTGGATTTGTCCCTTATACTTTTTCCTTAATTGTTTGGCTCGCAAGAGAGATATAAGTGTGCAATCACCCTTTCCCCAAGGGTTAACTCCACAAAGACCGAGTTTTCAGTTTAAACACGGGTGGTAGGCAACATTAGAACAATGTGATTCACTGCATATCTTTGCTCGAATATCCTCAAAAACGGGAATATAATACTTACCGTAGTACTTCAAAGTACCCTCATCATCAATAAAAAAGTCTGGTAATTCCTCTTTTTTAGTTCTACTATGAATATACTAAAAATCAGGGTCGTCCTTTTGATGAAGACTTTTAAGAGTAATCCATGAAGGCTCTTCCACTTCCAGGATGCTTTGTGAATCGCTACTTCTGATAGAGATGCCCATCTGCAGAAAATCTTCCACCAAATATTCTACATAATTGTTTAAGATTTGCTCCAGCGTAGATCGTTAAAATTTGTTTTCTTCAAGATAACCTTGAGAATTTCATGATAAGTTCTAGGAGTAGGTTCTCTCCTCACCCGTCTGTAGTTATCCCCTACAAGGCATGAGATCACGGTATGTGTTTTCTCTTACTATGATATAATGCTTTATGTTGAGAAAATATAGGTTGTGACACCCGATACACTCATTTTTAGTTTCTGGGGATGTCATTCAGGTTAACGAATTCACCTTCTGCCTTCATGGAAATGATGAATAGAGTGTTCAAGGACTTTCTGGATCAGTTTGTGGTGGTATTCATCGATGATGTTCTGGTGTATTCCATAAATATTGAAGAGCAAGCCTTGCACTTGCTCTTGGTTTTGGCTACATTGAAGGAGCACAAGTTGTATGCAAAGCTAAGCAATTGTGGGTTTTGCCTGTCTGAGGTGTCTTTCTTAGGTCTTGTTGTGAGCAAAGGTGGTATCTTTGTATACCCGACAAAGAGAACCGTAGTGTTAGATTGGAAGGGTCCTTTAATGCTTAACAAGATATGGAGATTCTTATGGTTGGCAGGGTACTATAGGAAAGTCGTGAAAGGATTTTCAATGCTGTCTGCGTCATTGACCAAGATTACACAGAAGTGCGCAACTTTTATTTGGAGTGATGCTTGTGAGAAAGCTTTTCAGGAGCTTAAGAAGAGATTATGTTTTACTCCTGTTTTGGTGTTGCATACTGAAGGAGTAGAATATGCTGTTTAAGTGGATGCTTCGCGAGTTGGACTCGAATGCGTATTGATATAGAATGGCAAAGTTATTTTGTATGGATTGAGATAACTTAAGGTCCATGAAAAGTACTATCCTACGGATTACTTGGAGTTTGTTGCTATCATTTATGATTTGAAGTTATGGATACATCTTCTGTATGGAGTTTCGTGCAAGATCTATATGGATCACAAGAGTATAAAGAATGTATTCACTCAAAGGAGCTGAATTTGCGCCAGAGTAGAAGGTTAGAGTATGTTGCGGACAATGAGGTCGAAATCATTTATCATCCAGCAAGGCTAAAGTGGTGGCAGATGCCATTAGCTTAAAACCCACGCATGTCTTTATCCTCTCTATGCAATCCTTAGTAGAGGTCTTCTTGTTGATGGACCTAATTATTAGTAGTAGAACATCGCCAATTAGCTTGGTAGTGGTAGAGACTTCATGGATTACACTTACTATGCTACATCAGAAGAACGATCCTGATTTGCTTTATATCAGAAGTATAACTGAAAAGGGGGAATTACCGGACTTTTCGATCCATGATGTGAGTACCTTGAAGTTCCACGATAGATATTATATTCCCGATATTTAGGACATTCGAACAAAGATATGTAGTGAAGCGCACGATTCTAATATTGCCTGTAACGACCCATTTCGTGCAAGACCCCTCACACGCATTTTGAGTCAAGAGATTTGACTCAGGCTTGGGGTGCACCGGATTCGACAAGCAAAAGTCATCGGATATATCCGATGAATTTGTCGACTATGACTTGTGTATTTTCATTGAGGACAGTACTATTTGTAATGGCCCTGTCTTTTTGGTATTTATTTTAATTCCCATAGTGACGTACTTTTGGTATCAGGGCATTGCGTTGACGCGTAGTAATGGGTTTCGTTTGTTGGATCACGGGTTTGCTCATTGGTTTTCCCAGTATGGTTTGTTTTTGGTCTGGTTGTGCACCTTCCCTCACGTGTCGGGTCTATTTTGGTGACTCAGTAGAGCTTTTTATAGGAATGTGGTGGCGTTATGTATACGAGGGTTGTTTTACCAAAGTTTGGTTTGTCGGATTTGGATTTCGACTTCGGCGTTAGATTCGTAGCATCGGTATTTAGCTACGATGCGGATTTCCTAAGATTTCAAGTAAATTTGGGTTTCGGATCGTGTTTGGACTATTGATTATTGAATTGTTTTATATTATAATAAGTAATTATGTATATATATATATATATAAATGGGTATTACGTCACGTCATTTCCTATTCATCTTCTTCCTAACCCGTTGGCGGATTGTTTTTGCGAAACGGAAGAGGAGTGGCAGAAGGGTGTGCGTTCGGCCGGTAATAGGGAGAGCTCCGGTTGTCGGTTTTGACGAAGGAGTAGAGATTCAGAAAGCTCTTGGTGAGGGCTACAAGATCGTGGTATGATCTTCCCATTTCGCCAGTTTTTGTGAGTTAGGGTTTGAGGTTTTTACCTCTTTTCACCTCCAAAAGTTTAAGGAAACGTTGCTAGGATCATTTGGGGGTCGATCCTTGTCGCGTTGCGAGCGGGAGGCTTCTTTTCTGGTGTTTTTAAGACAAGTGGATTTTCCTCTTGCACGTCCATTTTCTAGTTGTTTTCTTCTCTTCATTCCCTCCTCCTTAGAGATTAGGAATTGTGTGGGTAGATCAAGGAAAAGAATTCCTAGGTTAGGGTAGATTTTCAGCCAAGGCTTAGAGAATAGGAATAGAGACTAAGCTTAATTCGGCGAGTATCGCTGATCTAATTCATCGAGTATCGAAAGTGTAGGGTTCGGCAAGTATCGCTAGCTTAATTCATTGAGTATCGCTAGAGTAGGATTCGACGTGTATCGCTAAAATTCCTTAAGGCATTTTCGTCGGGTATGAGTTTAGTAACTTAAGTCCAATTCGCCGAGTATCTAGGTTAATTCGCCGAATATTTACGTTAATTCATCGAGTATCTATACATTTTGTCAAGTATCAATCTGCAATACGACGAGTATCACTAGTCTTTTTTGTTGAGTGTTGTCAAATTTGTCGAATATCATCGTAATTCGTCGGGTATACTCGCCGAATTTGGATAGGACTTCGTAAATTTTTCAATTTCGTGTAGGATTCATCGTGTAGGGTCCTTAGACTAATTTTAGGGCTTGTTTAGGTATATATTTTTGTTTAGACTTGGTTTTTTGTTTGTGTGTTCATTTTTGATGTTTTCTTCGGCTAGGTAGGTTGGTAGCAGATAAAGGACCACCAACTGGATGTCGGTTTGTGGGTCGTTAGACTTGGTGTTTGGGTTTGGGTTTGGTCTCTTTTTTTATGGACTATTGGGTTGTGTTTGGCTTTCTGGCCACCACTACAGTGACCTTTTGAGTCATTTGGGTTTGGTAGTTTGAGTTTGGTCTTTTTGTCACTGACTCCGGCCCGGTTACTTTTACCAAGTGTTAATGACTCACATTTTCAAGTTGTTTGTGCTCAGTTTGCTTCTTACATCAGTTTATTCTATTTATGATAATCCTTGCAGATTTTCTTGTCAAAGCATGGCTTTGTTCCGCACTCGGTGCATATGATCATTTAACGATTTATTACAGTCTTTTACTTACCTATTTTATTTGACTAATTAGCTGTGATTTTCAACATTTCTTATAGTCGGGTTTGGTAAACCCTTCCTTGACTTTGTACTTTTTCCTATTTATTTCCTTTACCACTTGTATTTTCTTACTGAGGTGTTCTTTTTTTGAATGCCTCAGGTGCAGGGTTGTAGCCAGTGGAGCGGCTGAGTTTTGTTGTAGCCTGTAGACTGCAGTGTTGCAATGGTTTCTCCTCACCGTCGTGAGGTAGTTGTAGTTTTGGTTTTTAGTTCAGACTTGCATACTCTCAATGGGTTTGTGTCAGGTTGTTGACGCCCACTGGTAGTTTTCTTTGGAATATTGAATTCTTTGCTAAGCTATTAGTTTACCTCTTGTGGTTGTTTTTACTTGCTCTTTGGAGAGGTTTTATGTTAGGTTGCATGTTAGATAATTTAAAGTAATAAAATAACAAATACTACTCCATGCATACCATATTTGAAATCTCAATCACTATATTTAGCGACCGTAAAAGCTACTTTCAATACTATTATAAATCTAGAGTCATGCATACCATGAGTTGTCCTCTACAGATGTTTGTACTCATGTAGGATGTCTAATCTTGTAAATGAAGTATTTTTCACAGCGTATAACAATCTTTTCTCATGGATAGATGAGTCTCTAAGCCGAGGGATACGGCTAACCCTTTAACTGAAATTGGATTTTCTATAAGTAACCTATAGATCTTTCATAAAGTGTTTGGTTTGAGTTTTTCCTTAGCATCTGTAGTTATCCCCTGCTGACGTGGATTCATGACGCATGTTTTCCCTTACTCTGATACATCGTTAAATATGGGGAAAATATTGGTTGTGATAGTTGGTATCAGAGGGATGGGTTGTTAGACGATTGGTCGAGAAACCGTTTCTTGTTAGTGTTAGTTGTCTAATGTCACTTCATACACACACCGATGTGCCATCAGTATGTCTTGGCTGAAGCACGAACACTACACTCATAGCATGATAAGAAGTATACTTGACATATTATGTAGTATGGGTTGCATAATATGTGTTTATATATGGATCCACCGTAGGTGGCAACTTGTTATAGTTATGTAGTATGGGATGCATAACCACCATCACATGGATTCCCATAGGCACGGTTTCTCTTTCGTTGCATGTGATGTTATGTAGTATGGGATGCATAACATTTAATGTGTACGCCTCTCATAACATGCATTAAAGCCTTTATTAGAATGCAACATGCATTAAAGCCTTTATTAGAATGCATAACATAATATGCATAGCTTAACATAGCATTAGAACACGTGCCAAGCTAAAGGTGTACATGATGACATATGTACACACATGGTTTTAGAGTAAAACGAATGAAAATTCATGAATTCATTGTTTATGAACACGAGTCAATTGGGTGACGGTATGTAATACCCCACATTTGACAACAAAACTTTTGTCACTATCGCCAGGTGTTTGTGGGTATCGCCTGGTGGCGATAGCGATAAAGCGTTGAGTCAGCACTCGACGCTCTCGATGCTCTCAATGCACTCGATGCACTCGACGAATGATATGGCCGAGTGGCGACAGTTGATATCGCAGGGTTATAGTGGCACGTGGCATACGTTAGATTGGCGGATAAGGAGCCAAAGCAGTGAAGTCGATATCGCCAAGTGGAGACAGTCGATATTGCAAGGTGATAGCGCCAAAGTTGACTAGTAACACCAAATCTTGGCCTTTGCTTCGTTTTGGTGGATTGATCGTGCGGTTGGGGTTAAACATGAGGTCACTTAAGAAGAGGGGTGTGGGATGAGGAGATCATAATTTCCTTCTCACTCTATCTCTCTCTCTCTTCATTCCATCTTCTCCTTGGAGTGTTTTTAGAAGAGAACCAAGTGGCTGGAGCTAAAGTGTTGGGCTGACCTTTGTGAAGGTGCTGAAGGAGATCTTGTGGTCGGAAGCAAGATCTGAGGCTAGACACGTAAAGGGGAAAGTGAGGCGCTCATTTCCATCAGCATAGAAAATCTTTGTCATGGATCCAAAGAGAACTTCAAGGGTAACAATTTTCTCCTGGACAAGTGAAGTCCTCAATACACATACTTGCTTGGAACCCCTCACAAATGGTGGAAACAGGGTGGATTCCTTTGGGTCAATCGGTATGATCCCCCTTTAATATTGCATTAGATCCGGAAATGTTAAGTACGGAATAGGCATGATGTGGGAAGCCCATCCAGACAGGTTGGTCTAGGTTGATGATGCTTTATTTTGCGAATCATAGAAGATTCTGCGTATAAACGAGAATTTTGCGGAGTCTGGGGCCTATTCCGGCAAATTGGAGTGACAGGAAGTACTGGAGAGGACCTCTTGGAAAATACCAAGGTAAAATCACAGTTTTAGAGAAACTATCGATATCTCCAGGCGATAGTGAGTATTGCCAACGACAATAGCTCCCAGAGAGATATTTGTGGTGTTAAAGACCAGTTTTCTTGCACTGCAGGTTTCTGCAAGGTTTGGGTTGAGTTTGGCCGCAGAAATAGAGTTTTTGTTTGTCCCACCAAACGATTGTGATGAACGATGGAATTAACTCCCTTTTGATTGTGAAGCCAGTACTTGGTGGACAGTGTTTCTTTTATGAGCAGTGAGTTCTTAAAGGCCATTCCTGCCGAACAGACAAGGGGAAGCTGACCCGCGTTGGTCTAGACATTGAATCGACGGTTTGAAAAACGGGAAAAAGCTGATCTGTCTCCGCATTATGGTTTTCTAACTTGAGTGCTTAGGATATTGGCTTTCATTAGGATCATATAATGAGAGTCTTGGGTTGTACTCCATCAAGACTAAAGTCTACGGCCATGGGCCATCGAGCATGAATTCTCAATTATTGGTGGGACCCTGGTTTTCTGGTACACCGATAATGTGCCCTGATTGCACGGAGCGTCGGGTCGTGCGGCCGATGTTTGTGATATATTAAAATGTGTGGCCGTGTACTATCTTGTAATACATCTGTTGATATTGCATTATTTACAGGGAATGCGAATGAGCGCCCTGAGTAAGGGGTGGGGTCATTATAAAATTGGTTAGCAAACGCTGATCGTTGCTTTGTTTTCCACATTTTGGTGGGCTATGTTCTGCATGTGCTAGACCAGCTAGAAATAGGTGGCTAAAGACCTTGCAGTTGTGCTGACCCTCGATGGTCGTGTGGCCAAGTTTTACTATTTTCATGTGTGCCCGACCTGCGTGCCGATGTATATAATCCACACTGTGAAGGTTAACTGAAGGCCTTAAGTCCAAACTCTTTTGCGTATTTCTGTATACATTCTGATGATATATAAGTGTGGTTGTTTATATATAGTGGACATTCAAGTGTGATTGGTGAATTGAATGACTATCAACCCAAATAGGAAAGTGTACATTTCGAATTACAGTACCAATGTCGTTTTTAAAACTCGAGGTTATCAATTACTATTACTCGCGCTCCTACTATTATCCTACCGAATGATTGATGGGCATTTTGAGGAATTTTGAATTAAACTAAAGATAATGTAAAAATGGCAAACTTCAGATAAAAAGGCTAGCATTAGATCAACGATTCACCATGAAAAGAGATAAGAAGGATAAAAAATATAGTTTCATAATTGTAAACAAAACTCGACCGTGGCCGATCCGAAAATAAGAAATAATCTCCCTAGAGCATTAAATCTCCTAACTTCTAAGTGTTTTGACCAATATCTCTTTGCAAATCAAAAGACCTAAAGTTGTATTATCGAAGTCACCCGCACTATTGGATTTGACTCCAATCAGGAGGATTTACGTCGTCCTATCTCTAGGATTGCGTGCAACTCCTTCATTCTTTGAGCGATCTTTCAAATTAACGAGTCTCTCGACTACTATGAAATGAGACCAAATTGCCTACTACCGTATACTAGAAATACGGATTCAACACGAGAAAAATCAAAGAAGGATCGAGAATAATCTAGCAAAAATAAAAATAAGAAACGAAGAAAAATCTCATCTCATTTCATTGATCCTCATGATCGAATGCAAAAGAAAAATTAGCTACGCATATTCAAGAAGGAAACAACAATAAGATAAAGAAATTTCATTTTCATTGGTTGATTAAAAAGAGTACACAATAATAATAAAAGAGACAATATTATACTACTAAGAAGAAGGTTACATTAAAAAAATGAACTTAATAACAAGACAAGAAAAGAAAAGAACTCTCTTGCACTAGCACTCTACTTGCTCTCCAATGTCCAACCTTCTCAATGCTTGAGACAAGTGCTCCTTAAATAGATGAGGGGGAAGTTTCTAGAGGGAGGTGGAGATGAAGGGGCATAAGGGGGTGGGGGGCGTCCATGCATGGGTGGAGAAGTGCATGAATGAAATTAATGAGGGGGAGAGAGAAAAAAGTGAGAGTGAGGGTTAGATCTAATATACTCTAGAGGGGGGTGAATAGAGTATTTGTGAGTATTTAAAATCGTTAGCTGAATAGTATAACTTGTTTCTAAACTCAGATGCTATATCACAGCACAACAGATTAAACTAAGAAAATCAGAGAATCCTAACTATCATGGGCACAACAAGAACAAAAGAAAAAAGAAACCAGACAACACAAGAATTTTATAGTGGTTCCCCAACCTGGGTACATCCACTTATCTACCACCCTGGTAGGAATCCACTCAGGTTTTTGTTCAGGTGACTGCCACCAATGAGCTTTTGGTAAGGTGATCAAAAACCAAACCTCAAGTCTATTGGTTAGGAGACTTGTAACCAAGAATCACTTTTGAAGGGAGTAGAGAACCCTTTTTATAGAGGTGGTGAGAGAGTGATGATGTCTTCTCTTTATCAAATATTCATCTGAGAAGACTCTATGGATTTGATGGTGGAAAAAGCTCCCCCTGAAATACTGAATTTATAAAGGGTGAAAGGAACTTTGCTTCAGGGTGATAGGCCTTCAAAATTTAAACTTCAATCAGAAGAACTTCAGGAACTCTTTGACAGATGCAGTAGTTGTTGTCCTTTGAAATTTCCTGAGAGGATGACAGAAGAAGAAGAATCTTGATTTAAATGATTGTTTTTCTTTTTTCTGAAATCTATTCTTCTTTGGGTCTTGCAGACCTTTCTTTCTAGTGCTTTATCGTCAAGAGAGAGAGAGAGAGTAGAGAGAATCCTTGTTGTGAGACGATGGTCTTCAACTCTTGCTGATAGGTTTTTTGTATATGAGTATTAGTTGTGTGTCGCTTGCTATATCTTATAGGAAGAAGAAGAATCTATATTTTTATATTTTCGATATTTTGCATTGATTGATTTCCCCAACTGTCCATTTGGAAAACGGCATGCAATAATCCTGATGAAGACCTTAATTAATGCTCTTATTTAATGGTAATATTCAGAGAATATTAGAGCATTAATTTCTCAAGAATCATTGCAGTATAATAGGAATAGAAAAGGGAAACAGCCAAGTCTGGATTCGTCGACCTGAGTCCATAGTTCGTCGAGCTGAGGTCCAAGTTTGTTGACCTCAGAATGGTTGACCGCTTCTTGACAGCTTTCCTATTCTGTGTACCAATTTAATCGATCTGATGTCCAAGATCGTTGACCTGAGACCTGAGAACTGAGATCATCTAGTTGAGGTCCAAGATTGTCGACCTGAGTTTTGATTCTGGACATAAGTATTTTTTTTTGCTGAGTGTTGAAACATCATTTTTGCATTGAGTATGATGTTCTCTAGCATTGAGTGTTGAATCAACATTCTGGCATTGAGTGTGATGTTCTCTGGCGTTGAGTGTTGAATCATCACTAGTGTTGAGTGTTGAAACATTTGATTCGTTGATCTGGGATCAGAGAACAGAGTTCGTCTAGCTAATGTTCTAAGTTTGTCGACCAAAGTTTGACTTAGAAGTGTTGTCACTTTGTCCATAGTTCATCGATCTGAGAACCAAGTTCGTCGATCTGAGAACCAATTTCATCGATCTGAGAACCAAGTTCTTCGAGCTCAGCTCAGAGAATTGTTTCTGATTTCGTCGAGCTGAGCACGACTTTCGTCGACCTGAGATCGACGAACATAGAGCTCTTTTTCTAAGTCTTGAATTTTCTCTAAGTCTTGAGTCTCTGGCAGTGTTGGAGGCTGGTCCCTAGCATTGTTGACAATAAGGACTAGACCTAGACTCTTGGACACAACCATGACCCTGGCTACACATGTTGGGTCATATCCTGACTTAATGAACCTAGCCCAAATCCAATTAGGAATCCAACAATCTTCCCAAATTTGGGTGAGGTCACTACTTACAGACTCAATGATAAAAAGAAATGTACAAAGCAAGAAAATATATATCTGGTAGAGAATTAAATAATATATATGCAGCAGATATATTCACACAGTTAGCTTTGTATCATAGAACACTATTCTTTAAAAGTATTCCATATACATAGGAGTTCAGGCTCTATTTCTTCTATTTCTCTGCTCCTTTGCTCTTATCTCGAGGCTGAGTAAAGATGATTTCCCTGTCAGGATTAGCAACTTCTTTCTTTGACTTGTACATATCTGCTGCTCCAATCACTGTCAGGGTGGAGGTTCTCGGTACTACAGCCTCTATGTGTATATCAATGTACTCTGCAGGATCAAACACATTCTTGCTCACTTGAAGTTTATCCAACTCTTTTTCTCTGTATGAAGACATAGTTGTGAACTTTGTTGGATCTTCACCCTCTTCTCTGGCCTTCTTTATTTGTGACAGAACAATCATCTCTTGGAGCCTAGACATCCTGAAGTTTGGATCAATATCCTGACTAACAGATAATTGATCATCTTATGGGAGCAGCAGGGTAACATGCTTGAATTGAGTGGACTGTGCTTGGAAATTTGTTACTTTTTGGGATTCATCACTCTGAGTATAAAAAGACTTTGGAGGAGCAGTCTCACTATATTTTCTTTTAAGCTTGTGGGATTATGTATGCCTTCTTTATTGAGCTTGCTTTCTGGGAGGTGAGAACTCTGGTTTCTGATAAACTACCTCCTTTATTTGCTCTGTAGAGCTGACATTCCATTGCTTGCTGCTTCCTTGAGAATGATGTCTAGATGGCCTTTCCTGTCTTTGATATGTTCTGGTGATGGATGTAGACTTGGAAGGTGCATCTATCCCTTGAGAAGTAGTTCCTAAGGCACCAGCAGCAGCAGGAGGACCTCTCTTGAATTTATGTGGGGGAGGAGAATATCTTCTTCTTTTCTTCCATGCCTTTTGTTCATTTTTAGACAGCCACATCCAAGCTGGCATACCCTTGTTTGGAGTTATGTTCTGCAGAATGCAATAGAGTGTGTCATTTGCTAGATTGGGTTTTGGGGCAGGAGGCGGAGGAGCATTCCTTTTCTTTGAAACTTTCTTATTCTTAGGGTCCTCATCAGAATAGTCATCATTATCATTTTCATCAGAAGGCTGAGGATTGTCATACATATCATCAATCTCTCTCAATGTGTCATCAGAAGTTGTTGTCTTTTCTGTCTTTGAAGGAACTTGGGGGGGGGGGCTGGAGAACTGAGTGCATCAATGCTTTGAGCAACTAATTTATTTTCTTCCTCAATATTATCCATGACCAATGCATCTAGGTCAGGCATTGGAGAATCATCCATAATATACACTGGTGCTAGAGGGGGTGAGATGGTGGGGGAAGCAACTCTTGGAAGGGGCTCAGGAGCTGCAAAAGTTGTGTTGAGGCAAATGGGTGTGGTATATGATATTATGGCCATAGATGGATTGGTGTTGTCTGTTGGTACATTTTGTTCCATATCTTCTTCTTGTACTTCTGTTGTTTCTTCTTCTATTGTTACATATTCTGCTACAACTACTGTGTCCATATCCTTATTATCTGATTCTGCTGGTGTTACATCATCTGCTATAACTGGTGCTACTTCTTCATCAAGTATCACCCCCTGCCTGGTTTCAGAAGGAACTTTAGCAAGACCCCAAATTGAAGAGGGGGCAGTAGTTGAAGCAGTAATTTGAGCAGCAAGAGAGGAGATGGAGGCACCAAGAGGAGAGATAGCCTCTACTATGAGTGTTGTGAGGAAGGGTGTGAGGAGGGTAATGAGTGGGGAGACAAGGGAGGGATCCAAGTGTGGAGAGGAAGATGTTGTGGCAGTGGTTGGTTGAGTGGATATGGTAGGTGCTGGGGGAGTTATAGGTGGAGGTGGGTTTTGAGTGTGTAGGGGAAAGTCATTTTGGGAAGAGGGAGTGTGTAGTGGGGATGAGAAGAGGTTGAAGGATGGGAGGGATGAGAGGTTAACTTGGGGGATATAAACAAGATGATGTGGAAGAGGAGATTGGGGTGGTGAGGGTACAGAGGTATCGGGCTGGGGGGATGGAGTATTAGAGGGAATGGGTGTTGGAGTGGCAGGAAGTTGGGATGCTGGAGGGATAGAGATAGGGATTGTAATGGTAGTGGAAGATTGGGTTGGTTGTATTGCTGGTTGGAATGGAACTTGAGTGGCTGAAGGTGGTGGAGGGGTGGAAGGGATCTCTTCAATGGGGTGGGGAGTGGTTGGTACAGCCATAGTACTTTCAGAAGTTATGGTGGAAGAGGAAGGAGCCTTGGTTGGCTTAGTGATTGTCCTCTCCCACTAGCTGAACAGAGTACAAGTGAGTCTCTTGCTTACATTAATGAATATGGTCAGGGAGACTAGTGATTCAGAAGCCTTTTCCTTGAGGAAGATCCCTAGGATCTTTCCAAAGCAAACCTCCTTTTTGTTGTTCTTCTTTCTAATAAGATCAAATAAGATCTACGCCCAGTTCACTGTCCTTTTATTTACTATGGCACACATGAACAGGAGCTGATGTCTGGTGATATAGACATGTGTAGTGTGCTTCCCTAGCAGCACCTTCCCCATAATGTCAGCAAGAAACTTGTATTCTGCAGACAAATGTTTCTTGAGCAATTTCTTGGGGTTTGTCTCGAATACCCCATCATGCAAAGCATCATATCAAATTCATCTAAATTTATATCTAATTCTTCATCACCATTTCTTAATCCAAAAATTTCAGTTAAAACATCGGGGGTAAGAGAAACAGTAGTACCCGTGATTGTTCCAGACATTATCTTTTCTTCTGTAAATGCCGTATAAACCCATTCCCTGATCTATGTTCCTGATATCTTCATGCGGGTGGAGAGCAGAGTCTTCAACTTTTGGTCTTCAAGTAACTGTATAATATTCAGGAAGATGGGGTCTGAGTAATGAGAGGATTCAAAGTCCAAATCGAATCCAGTATCAAACTTCATTTCCACTAGAGTTCCTGCGGGAATCGCCATGAAAGAACCTGCAAGAGAAAACGAGGATCAAGTGCAAGAGAACGGAAAGAGCGGGATGGAGGTCGAAGAAAACCTAAATATATGGTTTTCCGGAATATGAAACGACAAACTTCGTTCCACTAAAAGAAATTGTTCTTCGATCTGAGGTCGACAAAATAATTTGTAGTTAAACAATTCGTCGATCTCAATCTGAAGGGTTGAAGACAATTCGCCGAGCTCCGTTCGACCAAAGTTTTCAGAAGTAGGTTTGTCAATCTAAGGTCGACGAAAAAAACTTTACTAACATGGAGTTCGTCGATCTCAGATCAATGAAATCTAAAGAGTTCTTTGAGTGCAGACAAAAACTAAACTAAGTCTTCTCTATTGATCATTCCAAGCTGATTTACAAAGAATAAGTTATTTCTTTCATTCAAGGGTTTGGTGAATATCTCATCTTTTTGCAAATCAGTGTAGATATAGACATGTTTAATTTTGTTTTTGTCTACACACTCTCTAATAAAATGATGCCTTATGTCTATATGTTTTGTCCTACTGTGATGGACTGGATTTTGTGCTATTGAAATAGCACTTGTGTTATCACATAGTAGAGTTGAATTATTTATGTTGAACCCATAGTCTAGGAGTTGGTTTTGAATCCACAACATCTTGGAACAGCAGCTGCCAGCTGCAATATATTCTGCTTCAGCAGTTGATGTGGACACAGATGATTGCTTCTTGCAAAAATAGGACACTAATCTCATACCAAGGAACTGGCAAGTTCCTGAGGTACTCTTTCTGTCCACTCTACATCCAACAAAGTCAGCATCTGAGTATCCAGTTAACTCAAACTCTGACTCAGTAAGATACCAGAGACCTAGATTAGGACATCCCTTTATATATCTTATAATCCTTTTTAGAAAAATTAGATGAGATTCTTTAGGGTTCACCTGGAACCTAGCACAAAGGCATGTGGCAAACATGATATCAGGTCTGCTAGCTATAAGATTTAATAGAGATCCAACATTGCCCCTATATAATTTCTTATCCACAGGTTTCACATGTGTATCAGTGTCAACTACAACATTTGTAGCCATAGGTGTTTTCTTTGCTGAGGTATCAGCCATGCCAAACTTCGTAATATGCTCTTTAGCATATTTATCCTGGGAAATGAAGATTCCATCAGGGAGCTGCTTCACTTGGAAACTAAGGAAGTAGGAGAGCTCACCCATGCTACTCATCTCAAATTTTGAATGCTTAAGTTCAGAGAACCTCTTGCATATTTTGGGATCAGTATACCCAAATATAATGCCATCCACATATATTTGTACTAACAAGGTTTGATCCTTATGATGTCTAGTAAACAATGTTTTATCTACAATGCCTCTAATGAATTTATTCTCTATCAGAAAGCTAGCTAAAGTCTCATACCAAGCTCTTGGAGCTTGCTTTTGACCATAGAGGGCTTTATGCAATTTAAAAATATGATAAGGATGAGTTGGAGAGATGAAACCTTGAGGTTGTTCAACATTAACCTCTTCCTTTAGCACTCCAATCAAAAAGGCACTCTTCACATCCATGTGATAGACTTTGAACTTCTTAAAGGTAGCATAGGCAAGAAAAATTCTGATTGCCTCCAATCTTGCAACTGCTGCAAATGTTTTGTCATAGTCTATTCCCTCTTCTTGCCTATGACCTTGAGCAACAAGCCTAGCCTTGTTTCTCACAATTACACCTTGGGCATCCAGTTTGTTTCTATATACCCATTAGGTTCCAATAACTGGGTTGTCTTGGGGTCTTGGAACCAAATCCCAAACTCTACATCTCTCAAACTGGTTGAGTTCCTCTTGCATAGCAATGATCCATTGGGGATCTTGCTCAGCATCTTTTATGGTTTGAGGTTAAACTTGTGAGAGGAAATAGGCATGTATCAAGTCTTGGTTGAGTATATGCCTTGTATGTACACCTGCTGTTATGTCTCTAATCACATGAGGTCTAGGGTGATCTCTAAGTGTGACAAGATCATTAGGTGGAGGTGGTTCAGCAACAGTTATTGGATTTAATTCCTCTTTTGGAATTGCATCAACTATTAAAGGAAGTTGAACTGCTTGCATAGTTTCTTCATCACTATCAACTTCTGCTACTGATTGTGGAGGAGGATGTGATTCAGCCTCTGGGGTAAGGTCTAGATCATCCAAATTCTCACACAAATTTGACATCGGCAAAGTACTATTGGTACAAATGTTTTTTTCCTTGTAAAACATGTTAGCTTCATCAAATTTAACATGAACTGATACCTCAATTTTCAGGGATGATTTATTAAATACCCTATAAGCTTTGCTTACTTGGGAATATCCTAGAAAAATTCCCTCTTAAGTCTTAGCTTCAAACTTTCTAATGTATCTCTTGTCATTATTATGCATATAACATACACAGCCAAATACTTTAAAATAAGTGATTTTAGGTTTCTTCCCTTTAAGTAATTCATAGGGAGTCCTATTCTTTAGTTTATGTATAAGACTTCTGTTCAGTACATAGTTTGTTGTGCTTACAGCCTCTGCCCAAAAGGATAGGGGCATGTAAGCATCTGCAAGTAATGTTCCTGCAGCTTCAATCAGTGTCCTATTTTTCCTTTCAGCTACCCAATTTTGTTGGGGAATTCTAGGAGCTGATAAGCAGTGCCTGATACCTTCCTTCTCACAGAACTCATGCATAAGAAGAGACTCAAACTCTGAAACATAATCACTTCTGATCAATGCAACATGAGTAGAGTGCTCAATCTGTATGGTCTTGAGAAAATCTATAAGAACCTTAAAGGTATCTTACTTAGATCTCAGAAAGAACACCCAAGTCAACCTTGAGAAGTCATCCACAATGACTAAGGTATATGATTTCCCTCCCAGGCTTTGTACAGCTATGGTTCCAAAGAGATCCATGTGTAGCAAGTACAATATCCTTGGTGAATCACTTTTATTTACTGATTTAAAACTATATTTAGTTTGCTTGCCTAGTTGACTAGCCAAGTAGAGGCCTTCCTTCTTATAGGGGCCAGAAGGTAAACCTCTCACAAGGTTGTCTTTAGATAGCCTAGAAATGTTTTTCATATTAACATGCCCTAGTCTTTTATGCCATAAATCAATATGATTACTTATAATGTTAAGTAAGCAGATATCTGATTTGGCAGATAGAAAATTAACTATATATATGTTTCCTTGTCTATTCCCCATTAAAACAGTTTGTTTTTCTTTATTAGAAAAAATACAGGCAGTTGAGTTTAAGTGTACCTGATAACCTTCATCACATAATTGACTTATGGAGATGAGGTTATGCTTGAGTCCTCTTACATAGGTTACCTTGTTGAATGTGACTTCTCCAATCCTTATTTGTCCACAGCCTTTAGATTGCCCACACTTTGAGTCTCAAAAGATTACCTTAGGTCCAATCTTGGACTTGTAGTTGCGTAGACTTTCTTTGTTCCCAGTCATATGCTTAAAGCAACCACTATCCAGGTACAATACTTGATTTATAGCTAGACAGCTCTTCATCTACAGACAAAACAGTTAGTTGTTCTTGACCTAGGTAACCTTGGGTCCTAGTTAATTTACATAACTGTAACTGGAAATATAAGAGCATTCAGGTTGATTTTTGTAACCTTGAGGATGATATCTTCTTGGTGGTATTATCCATTGACTAAAAGGATTAATATTACTTTTAGAATTTAGGTTTCTGTTGTTAAGATCTGGGATAGATGATCTCTTGTTGGATCGTTGACCTGAGCTCGACGATGTTGGATGAGATCTTCAATCTCTGCTCGAAGAATGAAGGTATTCATTCTTGGGGCACCAAAATCGTAGATCTCTTGTCGACGAACCATACTTATATCGTCGATCGTATATCAAAGATTGACTATTACTAAAGTTTGCGTTCAGAGATCGTCGTTCTCAGGTTGACGATCTGTTCAAGTATCGTCGATCTGAGTTCGACGATAACTGCTGAACATTGTCACTTTTCTTATTCTTCTATTTTTTAAGTTTGTTCATAGTTTCAATTTGTTTAAGGACTTCATTAACCTTATTGACTTGATCAGTGTTTTTCTTGCCTTTATCAAATATAAAATTTACTAGATTTGACAGGCGATTCTTCTTAATTAGAATTGGTTCACTGGATGAAGCTCCTAACCCTAATCTATAGTTATTGGTTCTAGTATTTAATGTACTGGTTATATCTAACAGTTTTTAACTTCTTCCATTTAATGTTTCTTCCAGTATCTTAGCTTTGCTAAGTTCAGATTTCAAAAAGATGATTTGTTCATTTGCAGACTTTAGTTCATTAGTTAGACTAGCATTTTCAGAAATGATTTCATTTTAATCTTTTAATTTTTCTCTGAGAAGTTTGATTTCCTTCCCATAGCTTATCAAATCTAAGCATAAATTTTTAGTTTCATATTTGAATTCATCAGATTCAAAATCATAAGAGGCTAATACTTGATCTTCAGCTGTCAAGCTTTCTTCATTATCAGATTCATCAGTATCATATACACTACTGTTGGCATCAATTGCCATGAGGCAAACTTCCTTTGCCTTTGCCTCCTCTTATTCTTCACTGGAACTTGAAGATGAAGATACATCTTCTGTTTCACTCCATCTTTCAGCTACAAAGCCTTTATCCTTCTTCTTATATTTGCTGGAAGAAGGCCTGTTGCTGTGCTGTCTTCTTATGTCCTTCTCTCTTCTCTTCTCCTTCTTCTGATTCTCTGGACACTCAAAGATGAAGTGTTCAGGTTTCCTGCAGCCAAAGCAAACCACTTCTTTAGTAGGGGTTTATCATACCTCGGCTTGTCATCCTGCCTGGATGACTTTTTCCTGAAGTCTTTCATTGCCATCTTGTATAATATTTTGGCAAGCAAGCTCATCAGATCTTCATTTATGGATGGAGTCTCAGTCTCCTCAATAGCCATGAATGCAAGGATGTGCTCCTTCCTTGCTGGTAGAGGTGTTCTTTGCTCAATTGCTTCCCTGGACCTTATCAGCTGTTCATAGGACTTTAACATTCCTAAAAGAGTTTCAGTGGAAATCTCATTTAGGCTCTTGTCCTCCTTGATGGGCCATATCCTTGAATCCCATGAGCTTGGGAAACATATAAGGATTTTTTCATTCACCTCTATGAGGGTGATGTCCATGTCTAAGGTCTTTAGCTCATTGATGATTGAGCTTAACCTGTTGTACATATCAGCTACTATTTCAGCTTCCTCCTTCTTGAAGTTCTCATATTAGGATATGAGGTTTGATCTTCTGTCTTTTTTATCATCAGCAGATCTAGCCACCATTTGATTCAGGGAATCCCAAATGGCCTTGGCTTATGTGCATTCAGCAACCTTCTGGAAAATGTCATCTGACATTATTTGGGCCAATATGTTCATTGCTTTGGCATTAGCAATTTTGGCCTTCTTCTGAGCCTCAGACCACTCAGGTGGTGGAACTGCATTAGTGTTGGATGATGCTGCTATTATAAGTGCTGCATGGGGACCTGTCAAAATGGAATTTTAGATATCTTCATCAATGGAGTTCATATATAACTTTATTCTTGCCTTCCAGATGGAAAACTTGTTCAGGTTGCACACTGGAGGTCTGGTGTTTGCATAATCTTTGTTCTGGGCCATGCTGTCTATGTGAATTTAATAGAAATATAAAGAGATCTAACTTAGGATCTTTGGTTCAAGGGTAAACTTGTATAACCAAAAGAACTCCCCTCTGATACCAATTGAAAGTGAGGGTTAGATCTAATATACTCTAGAGGGGCGGTAAATAGAGTATTTGTGAGTAATTAAAATCTTTTGCTGAATAGTATAACTTGTTTCCAAACTCAGATTCTATATCACAGCACAACAGATTAAACTAATGAAAATCAGAGAATCCTAACTATCACAGGCACATCAAGAACAAAAGAAAAAGACAACCAAACAACACAAGAATTTTATAGTGGTTCCCTAACCTGGGTATATCCACTCTTCCACCACCCTGGTAGGAATCCACTCAAGTTTTTGTTCAGGTGACTTCCACCAATGAGCTTTTGGTAAGGTGCTCAAAAACCAAACCTCAAGTCTTTTGGTTAAGAGACTTGCAACCAGGAATCACTTTTGAAAGGAGTAGAGAACCCTTTTTACAAAGGGGGTGAGAGAGTGATGATGTCTTCTCTTTCTCAAGTATTCAACTGAGAAGACTCTATGGATTTGATGGTGAAAAAAGCTCCCCCTGAAATACTGAATTTAATTTGGGTGAAAGGAACTTTGCTTCTCGGTGATAGGCCTTCAAGCTTTCAACTTCAATTAGAAGAACTTCAGGAACTCTTTGACAGATGCAGTAGTTGTTGTCCTTTGAAATTTCCTGAGAGGATGACTAAAGAAGAATACTCTTGATTTAAATGATTGTTCTTTTATTTTCTGAAATTTATTCTTCTTCTGGTCTAGCAGATCTTTCTTTCTAGTGCTTTGTTATCAAGAGAGAGCGAGAGCAGAGAGAATCCTTATTGTGAGACGATGGTCTTCTACTCTTGCTGACTGGTTTTCTGTATATGAGTATTAGTTGTGTGTCGTCTGCTATATCTTAAAGGAAAAAAGAAGAATCTATATTTTTATATTTTCGATATAAATGTCCATTTGAATTTTGAAATTTTTTCTGCATTCAATGCTGACGGCCAGGGAATATTTTTGCATTGATTGATTTACCCAACTGCCCCTTTTGAAAACGGCAGGCAATAATCCTTATAAAGACCATAATTAATGCTCTTTTCTAACGATAATATTCAGAGAATATTAAATCATTAATTACTCAGGAATCATTGCATTATAATAGGGACAGAAAAGGGAAACAGCCAAGTCTGGATTCGTCGACCTGAGTCCATAGTTCGTCGAGCTGAGTTCCAAGTTCGTTGACCTCAGAATGGCTGACTGCTTCTTGATAGCTTTCCTATTCTGTGTACCAAGTTCATTGATCTGATGTCTAAGATCGTCGACCTGAGACCTTAGAACTGAGATCGTCTAGCTGAGGTCTAAGATCATCGACCTGAGTTTTGATTCTGGACAGAAGACTTTTTTTTGGCTGAGTGTTGAGACATCATTTTGGCATTGAGTATGATGTTCTCTAGCATGGAGTATTGAATCAACATTCTGGCATTGAGTGTGATGTTCTCTGGCGTTGAGTGTTTAATCATCACTAGTGTTGAAACATCTGATTAGTCGATCTGGGATCAGAGAGCAGAGTTCGTCTAGCTAATGTTCTAAGTTTGTCGACCAAAGTTTGACTTAGAAGTGTTATCACTTTGTCCATAGTTCGTCGATTTGAGAACCAATTTCATCGATCTGAGAACCAAGTACTTCGAGTTCAGCTCAGAGAATTGTTTATGAGTTCGTCGAGCTGAGCACGACTTTCGTCGACCTGAGATCGACGAACATAGAGCTCTTTTTCTAATTCGTGAATTTTCTAAGTCTTGAGTCTCTGGCAGAGTTAGAGGCTGGTCCCTGGCATTGTTGACTATAAGGACTCGACCTAGACTCTAGGACACAACCATGACCCTGGCTATACATGTTGAGTCATATCCTGACTTAATGAACCTAGCCAAAATCCAACTAGGGATCCAACAGCAAGGTTCAAAGCATCTCATTTTAAAGAAATAAAAATAGGAAATAGGAAATAAAAGGGGGGGATGAATGAGGAATAAAAGAGGAGAGAAAATAATAAAGGGTGATAGAGAGTAGGGATGCCGGTCATGCATGGATTTAAATGGGCCTCATTATGTGGATAGCCATTCAAAGGTGGTGGGTGGACTTGAAGAGGGCCGACCATGCATGTATGGGCTTCATGCTACTGGTGTGTTCGGGTTGGACCAAGGAGGGCCAAATGATTGGGCTGCATGAGAGGGCTTGGGCTGCATCATGGAGGGCTGGCTGCATTATGTAGGGCTCGGGTTGGATTGCACCAAGAGCTCGGGTGGAATTGAGCTGCATCAAGGAGGGGCTCAAGTTAGCTGCACCAAGGGCTCGGGCTACATGTGGGCTCAGGTTGGACCATAATGGAGGCTTGAACCTACAAAAATAAAATAAAATAAAACATTAGTTATGTTATATAACATAACAATCATAGCCATGCAACATAAAATGCAACAAAACAAACATACCAAACATAAAATAAGAAATTAAAACATAACATCAACAATAGAAATTAAAACATAGCAAACATAAAATACATAAAAATATAATTAAACCTTGGAATTTTTTATGCTAAACTAACCAAAAAAATGATGACTAAAAGTAGTCATCAAATTCCCCCATGCTTAAGTATTTGCTTGCCCTCAAGCAAATGAAATTTAAAATTTATGGAACGGGAATAAAATTAAAGAAAGCAATTTTAAGTTTCATATTAAGAAAATGGAGACCTAAAAATATCATTTGAACATAAAGAAGAGTTACACATTTTTTAATTCCTAAAACAAGACATCCAATATTTAGGAAAATAAGAAAAAAAAGTAGAGACGCTAAATAAACGTCGCAATGAACGAACTACTAGTTTTCTAGAATAACAATTAACCCTAAATCACCTCAATATAACCTCCAAAGAAATCCATCTATGATGGTGGGAATAGGCTTGACTTTTCACACTCTCTCCACTGCAGGTTTGTGTCACGTTCTAAAGATCAAAAGGACTTTTATAGGCTTAAAGATTTGGCTTAGGTAAATGATTAGGAATAGAAAATCAAGGATAAAAACGATGGTTAAAACACACTAAACCAAGGATGAGCTTTAAATAAACATAAAAACACAAAAATGAGAAATAACAAGTACGTCATTTTCTCCAATCCAAACTAAAGAAAAGAACAAGGTCATGTATTTTTTCTTTTCACATAATTGGACAAAAACAAACATTTTCTTTTTCTTTTTCTTTGATTTCACATTTTTGGATAATAATAATAAAAAAATTCTCTTTTCATAGGAGAGCTCCAAATGTACGCTTATAATTTCCTTTTCATTTTTCCTACATGAGTTTACATGATAGGGACGCTATAGCTGTGTGTAAATTTCGGAATGAAATTTCTGTAAGGAGGGGTGGGTTGTAATACCCCAAATTTGACAGCAAAACTTTTGTCACTATCGCTGGGCGATAGTGGGTATCGCCTAATGGCGATATTGATGACTAGTCGTAGTCATCCTTTTTTGGGGTAATTTAGTAGCTTATTTCCTAAGTATCATTATAATTTTATGCTTTTGTAGGCTTAGATGTTGTTATTTTATGTTATGTTTTTATTATAAACTTATGTTTTATTTTATGTTATGTTCTTATTATTGTTTTTATTACAAACTTATGTTATATGTCATGTTTTGTTTTGTTTTATGTTATGTCTATGTTATGTTTTATTATTATTATCTTTGTATTAGTTTAGGTTTACTTAACTAATATGATATAATGATTAATGTTATGCTTAGTTTATTTAATTTTATATAATGAATTAACTAATGTTTTGTTTTATTTCTTTTTGTAGGTGGCCGGCCCCCTCCCTCAAGAGCAGCCCACTTCCATTTGGTGCAGCCAAGCCTCCTACCCGAGCCCTTGTTGCAGCCCAAGCATTGGAGCAGCCGGCCTTTACATTTTGGAGCAGCCCCTAGCCCAACACGAGCCTATATAAAAGCCCAAAGCAGCCCCCATGCAGCCCCTCCCTCAAGAGCAGCCCACCTAGCCTCTAACCCGGGCCCCATGGCCTACCCGAGCCACCAAAATAGCCAATTCACGCCCACAATGACCGGCCACACCCTATCTCTCTCATTTATTATTTTTTATCTTTGCCACCATTCCATGCATGAATCATATTATTTTCTCTCCCCTCATATTAATAACATGCATGAACATTTCTCCCCCCTATGGCCGGCCCCTACCATCTCTCTCCTCTCCTTTATTTTCCATTCATTCCCCCAATTTTATATTTTTCATTTTTCATTAAATACATGCATGCACTCTACCATTTCTCCCTCCTTCATTAATAACATGCATGAACATTTCTCCCCCCTATGGCCGGCCACCCCTTGGGCTCCCCCTATTCTAGATGCTTCCATCCTCTCCTATAAAAGGAACCCAAGTCTAAAGCTTTAAAGAGGTTGGATTGAGAGTGGGATTTTGGAGATAGCTTTGGAGAGTTCAATTCAAGAGAGTTCATTGTAATTTTTCATTTCTAGTTTTTTTTTCATTCTTGTAATCTCATTTTGGTTTTGGTAGTATAGTTTTGTTTTTCATTATCGTGTACTCCCTTTCCTTTTATTATAAGAAATATGCAAACTTCTCCTTTTATTATCGTCTTTTTCTTTTCCATTATGCGTAGCTAATTTCCTCTTAGCATTTGATCATGAGGATCCATGATTTAAAATGAGAATTACTTTTATTCCATAGTTTTATTTTTGCTTAATTCTAATCGGTCCTTCTTTGATTTTTATTTCGTCGACTCCGTATTTCCGGTATACGGTAGTAGGCTTATGATCTCATATTCGAGTAGCCGAGAGGCTCATGGATGTGAAAGATCACTCAAAGAAGGAAGGAGTTGAACGCAACCCTAGAGATAGGACGACGTAAATCTTCCGGATTGGAGTCAAATCCAATAGTGCGGATCACTTCGATAATGCAACTTTAGGCTTCTTTGGTTTGTAAAGAGATTTCGATCAAAGAGCCTATAAGTTAGGAGGCCTAAAGCTCTAGCGAGATTTTGTCACATTTTCGGATCCGTCACGACCGAGTTGGATTTGCAAATTTAAAACTATGCCTTTTGATTTTCTCATTTCATTTCATGGTGAATCAATGATCGAATGCTAGCCTTTTTTATATAAGTTTTCGTCTCGCAATTTATCGTTCATTTTACTTAAAAAATTCTCAAAATCCAACTATTTTCCGGTAGGATAATATTTCAAGCGTGAGTAGTAGTAATTGACAACCCCGTGTTTAAATACGACCTTGGTACTACAATTCGACAGGTACGCTTGCCTGTTCGGGTTTAGCCCATCAAGTTTTTGGCGCCGTTGCCGGGGACTTTTCATCGTCAATATTTTGAAAACGCTTGCACTATTACTTCTACAAAAATAAAAATAAAAAATATATTTATATATTTAATAATTATAATCAACCCACTTCACCTTATTTCTACCCCACCTAAAATCTCTCGAAAAGGGTAAGGGGCTTTAAGCGCCACCATTTTACCTAGGACCGGGCGAACCCTTCACCAGGTAGTCCTCGGGAAGTTCGAGAGCCAAGCCGTAAAAAAATCTATTTTCAGAAAAAAAAATCCTTTCTTCTCTTTTTCTTTCTTTTCCAAGCTTTCATTTTCATTCTCCTTCGTTTTCTTTGCCAGTGCATGACCCGAGCGAATCCGTCGCTACTTGTTGATTTGGACTCGGAAATCGAACGCTCCTTTCGGAGACAACTACGATTCAGGGCTTCCACTTCTCAAACAGCAGTTGAGGATTCCTACGGGGATTGTAATTTTAATTTTGAGAAGAGAGACCCTAACCCAGGAATGGCTCAGCAAAGGACTATGTCCGATTATGTTCGACCCAACTTGGAAGGGACTGAATCAAGTATTGTTCGACCTACGATTGCGAACAATAACTTCGAGCTTAAGCCTAGCATCATACAAATGGTGCAGCAATATGTACAGTTCGACGGATTACAAGATGAAGATCCGAACTTACATATTGCCAATTTTCTTGAAATCTGTGACACCTTTAAAATCAATGGTGTCTCAGACGATGCTATAAGCCTAAGACTCTTCCCCTTCTCCCTAAGGACCAAAGCCAAATAGTGGTTGAGTTCTCTTCCAAGAGGATCAATCACTACTTGGAACATTTTAACTGAAAAAGTTCTCTCTCGCTATTCCCCCCCCCCCCCCGCCAAAACTACTAAGCTTCGAAATTATATCACCTCTTATTCTCAAATTGCTTCTGAGACCCTCTATGACACTTGGGAGAGATTCAAAGAGCTTTTGAGAAGATGCCCACACCATGCTCTTCCTGTATGGTTGCAGGTCCAGACATTCTATAATGGGATAAACCAAGAGACTAAGCAGATGATAGATGCCGCTTCTGCTAGTTCTTTAGACCGCAAAACTCCGGAAGCCGCTCTTGAGCTTATCGAGGACATGACGATGAACACATATCAGTGGAATTCGTCTAGGACTCGCCCAGCTAAACCTGCAGGTATTTTTGAAGTTGATTCGGTGTCGCAACTAGCACTACAAGTGGAAATGCTAAACAAGAAGATCTCGGAGATCACTGCTCCCTCCGCTGCTAAGGTATTTGAAAATGCTGCAGCCGCCGAGCAGGTGGATTATCTGGGGAACATACCCAGGCCTGCTCAAAATAATTCTGCAAACAATTTTTCTGCATTTCTGAATTTTTCTTCTCCGCCTGGTTTTAATTCTTCGTCTAATTCTTATCACCCCGGATGGCGTAACCATCCTAATTTCTCATGGAGTAATAACACTAACGCCGTACGCCCACCAAACAATTTTACACCACCACCACCACCACCGCAACAAAATTTTCAAAAACCTTCCTCTTTGGAAGAGATCCTCGCTAAGTATATAAGCTCGAATGATGCCACTATTAGAAATTTAACGGGATCAATGAAAAATCTAAAAAATCAAGTCGGCCAACTAGCCAAGGCCGTTTACGAGAGACCACCGGGAACTCTTCCCTCGAACACTGAGCCTAACCCAAGGGAACATGCAAATGCGATTTCCCTTCGGAGCGGTAAGGTTGTTAACGAGCCCACCACAAGGGAAGAGCCAAGGGTGATTGTCCCTCCTGTTTTTACCCCCACGGAAAATGACAACTTAGATCTTGAAAAAGAAAATTCTACATTTGAAAAAGAAAAGGATAGCTCTATTATTTCTGATTCTGAAAAAGAAAAAAATGGTTTTCAAAATGATTCACCAATTGTTCTAAAAGAATTTTCGCCACCTCCTTATCCGGCTCGACTTAGGAAGGAAAATCTAGATGATCAGTACCAACGCTTCCTTGAAATGTTCAAACAAATTCACATTAATTTGCCGAAGTACGCAAAATATCTTAAGGACTTAATAAAGAACAAGACAAAATTGGAAAACTTATCACATGTAACATTGAATGAAGAATGCTCGGCGGTCGTTAAAAATTCTAATCTTCCTAAAAAGATAAACGACCCGGGTAGTTTTTCTATTCCTTGCGTCTTTGGTGATCTTTTCATTAAACACACGTTAGCGGATCTAGGAGCGAGCATCAATTTGATTCCTTTTTCATTATTTAAAAAGTTAGGATTGGGCACTCTTAGCCCTACAAGAATGAGTATCCAATTAGCTGATAGGTCCATTAAGTATCCACTAGGTATCGTTGAGGACGTGCTAGTAAAGGTCGATAAATTCATCTTCCCGGTGGATTTTGTCATTCTTGATATTGAAGAGGACGTCGAGGTCCCTCTTATTCTCAGCCGACCATTCTTAGCCACCTCTCGAGCAGTTATAGATGTTAGTAACAGAAAGTTTTTTTTGCGTGTGGGAGATGATGAAGTCACATTTTCCATAAATCAATCCATGAAAAACTCTTTAAAAAATGATGACTCCTATTTTTTTGTTGACGTTCTAAATGAAGACTCTTCCATTTCCCTTTCCAACATTTCTTCAAATGAATTTTCCTCTTCTTTTTCTGAAATTTCTTCAAATAATTTTGAAAACACGATGATGTCGATCCAAGAAAGTTTTGAAAATAATTTTGTATGTAGTAGAAAAAAGTATGAAAATCTTGTTTTTGAAAAATAGAAAAATCTAAAAAATTCTTATGACGAACCACCCCACCTTGATTTAAAACCACTGTCTGACCACCTCAAATATGCCTTTCTTGCAAAAGATTAAAAATTGCCCATTATAATCTCGGCTTTTCTTTCCCAATCCAAAAACGATCAATTGATCGAACTACTACAAAAGCATCCCCGAGCTATAGCGTGGCAAATTTCCGATATTCCTGGCATAAGCCCCTCTTTCTGCACACACAAAATATTTTTTGAAAATAATAAAAAAGGTGTAGTCCAACCTCAGCGACGTCTTAATCCCAACATGAAGGAGGTTGTGAAGGGTGAGGTTCTCAAGTTATTAGATGCCGGGATCATTTATCCCATCTCCAATAGTCAGTGGGTAAGTCCGGTCCAGGTAGTTCCTAAAAAGGGTGGCGTCATGGCCATAACGAATGAAAATAACGATCTAATTTCGACTAAGACGGTAGCAGGATGGAGGATGTGCATCGACTACCATAAATTAAACGATGCCACTCGTAAAGATCACTTCCCCCTCCCCTTTATCGATCAAATTCTAGAACGCCTATCCAGGCACAGTTTTTATTGTTTTCTCGACGGTCTTTCGGGATACTTTCAAATCCCTATTGCACCCGAAGACAAAGAGAAGACAACATTCACTTGCCCTTTTAAAACATTTGCCTACCGTAGGATGCCTTTTGGGCTATGCAATGCACCAGCTACTTTTCAGCGGTGTATGCTAGCCATCTTCGACAAATATGTAGAAAATATTATGGAAGTTTTTATGGACGAATTTTCCGTTTTTGGCGAATCATTCGAACTATGTTTAGAAAATCTAGGAAAAGTTTTAAAACGCAGCGTGGAGACAAATTTAGTCTTAAATTGGGAGAAGTGCCACTTTATGGTACGTGAGGGTTTAGTCCTTGGCCACAAAATTTCCGCTAAGGGAATTGAAGTGGACAAGGCAAAAATTAAAATAATTGAAAAGTTACCGCCACCTACAACTGTTAAAGCAATTAGAAGTTTTTTAGGTCATACGGGTTTTTATCGTAGATTTATTAAAGACTTTTCAAAAATCACTAAGCCTCTCACCCACCTGCTCGAAAAAGACACTCCTTTTGTTTTTGATAAATCTTGTCTCGAGGCATTTGAATTAATAAAATCAAAACTTATAAATGCTCTTATTATGATCGCCCCAGTTTGGGATTTACCATTCGAAATAATGTGTGATGCGAGTAATCATGCGGTAGGTGCGGTTCTAGGTCAACGAATTGCTAAGAACTTTCATCCAATTTTCTACGCTAGTAAAACTCTCACTTCTGCTCAAGAAAATTACACCACGATGGAGAAAGAACTCTTAGCAGTTATTTTTGCTTTTGATAAATTCCGACCGTATGTTACTCTTTCTAAAGTTATTATTTTCACGGATCATTCCGCTTTGAAGTATCTCCTTTCTAAACCGGATGCCAAGCCGCGTCTTATCCGTTGGATCCTGTTGCTTCAAGAATTCGACTTGGAGATTCGGGATAAGAAAGGAGCGGAAAATTTAGCAGCTGATCACCTCTCTCGTCTTAAAAATCCCAGTCTTGATATTTTAAATGAAAATTTTATTAATGACTCTTTTACGGATGAGCGTCTTTTAAATATTTCTTCTTCTTCTACCCCCTGGTTCGCCGATCTGGCCAATTATCTTGTGGCCCGGGTCCTCCCAAAGGAATACTCATCTCACCAAAAAGAAGAAATTCTTTTATGAGTTGAAGTATTATTTTTGGGAAGACCCATTTCTATTTCGTATTTGTGCGGATCAGGTTGTAAGGAGATGTGTTTCGCGGGAAGAGGGTCATCAAATTTTAAAACATGTTCATGAAGGTCCGACTGGCGGGCACTTTCAAGCAAACCGCACCGCACACAAAGTACTTAGTGCTGGCTTCTATTGGCCAAGCATATTTAAAGATGCACAAATCTTTGTGGGCGGATGCGATCGATGCCAGCGGACTGGAAATCTCTCCAATAAAAATGAAATGGAACAAAACTATTTTCTCGAGTGTGAAGTTTTTGATCTGTGGGGCATAGACTTCGTCGACCCATTTCCCTCCAGCTTAGGCAATAAATATATTCTAGTCGTAGTCGATTACGTTTCTAGGTGGGCAGAGGCCCAAGCTTTACCAAATAACGATGCTTGCGTTGTTGTTAATTTTCTTAAAAAACTATTTTCTCGCTTTGGTTTTCCTCGCGCGATCGTTAGTGATAGGGGAAGTCATTTTTGCAACGCTCAACTCGCTAAAGCTTTAGCTAAATATGGTGTTACGCATAAACTATCCACCGCTTATCACCCCCAAACTAACGGTCAGGTCGAGGTAGTCAATCGCGAACTTAAAAGAATTTTGGAAAAAACCGTTTCTACTTCTCGTAAGGATTGTTCTTTAAAGTTAGACGATGCTCTTTGGGCCTATCGGACAGCGTACCAGACCGCCATCGGTTGTACTCCTTTCCGATTAGTCTATGGAAAATCGTGTCATCTTCCGGTAGAAGTAGAACACCGTGCGTACTGGGCGTTAAAGTTTTTTAATTTCGATCCGCACTCGGTCAGCGAGCATAGAAAAAACCAACTAAATGAGCTTGACGAGTGGCGAGCGTACGCATATGAAAATAATAAATTTATAAAGAACGCACGAAATTGTATCACGATAAGAACCTGCGCCATCCAAAAACATTTAAACCAGGCGATCAGGTTCTTCTTTTTAATTCGCGCTTACGTCTCTTCCCTAGAAAGCTTAAATCTAGATGGTCTAGATCGTTTATGGTCAAGGATGTTTTCCTTACGGCACTGTGTAACTTTCGCACCCCGATAAGGGGGACTTTAAAGTTAATGGCCATAGACTCAAACTCTATTTTTCTAATGATTCTGTGACTCCTGCAAAGGAGACTCTTCTTTTGGACTCTTAGCTTATTATTTTTTTTTATGGACATTTTTATTTCTGGACATTTTTATTATTATTATGAAACTCTTTTATTCGGACTTTGAACTGTTGTAATAAAAAACATTATCGGGCATCTGCCCACAGACTATCTATTTTTTTTCTTTTATTTTGCTCTTTCTACCGGAGGCCAATCAAGTCCATGATCGTGGTCGCCGCTCCGCCGCTGCTGATATCAGATGGATCAATTCATACCTGCTGACGATCAAGTACTCTAAAAAGAAAGCATGGGGAGCGACATCCGCCTTCATCTCACGAACTCGGGGAAGTCCTGTTCTTTTTATTTACTTATTTTCCTGCATTTTTTTTTCTTTTTCTCTTCTTCTTAGTCCCCTTCTCTTTTTCTTTATGTTTTCTTCATTGAGGGCAATGAAGAATTTAAGCATGGGGGGGGGGTCTAGTTTCTTTTGGTCTTTTCTTTCTGTTTTTCTTCTTTCAAAAGAAAAATTTTTTATGTTTTAAATTAGTATAGTATTTTATGTCATCAAAATCTAAAATCCAAAAAAAAAATTTATAAAATTTAAAACCCAAAAAAAATTAGAAAAAAAACAAAACTCAAAAAAAAAGTGTGATAAAATCGATTTGAAAAAAAAAATCTAAAATTATTTCTATCTTTATTTTCATGTTTCTTCTAGTGAAGTGTAGACCCATGCAGTTTTTGTAGTTCTATGTAGAATCCTTTGAAAATGTTTTCTAAACTTATCATTTTAGCATTGTTCAGTTCCATTAGTTTCTTTTTCTTAAATAGAGGCATCCGGTTTTTACGTTATAAGTTAGCAATTTGTAGTTATGTCTTCTTATTCGATTAGTTGCTTACGAATGGTTGCTAGGTATCATTTGCTCTTTTTCATTTGCGGGGTAGTCTTTCTTGGTGTCTAAAACTTGTACCAAGCTACTCTCGAAGCATTTGCGTCGTTTTTACGTTCTTTAGAAATAATTTAGGCCACCATTTGAATAGTTTGAGCTTTTCTTGCCCACCAAAAACAAAACCCTTGCAAAACAATTTTGGGCCTTTTCCTTAATTTCTTTGTTTTTAGCTCCACCTTTCATTTCATTATGTTCACCAAAGCCAAATACCTTTCCTATTTTTGCACTATAACCTTGAGCTTAAAAATTATTTCTTTGGAGGGGTATTATTTTTGAAATGAATAGGAAATTCTCAAGGTTATTTTTTGAGCTTTCTTATCAAATGTTATTCAAAAAGGAAAAAAATTGAGAAAGAAAAAAATCAAAATAAAAAAAAAATGCAAAAAAGTTTATGTTTGGCCAAGTTTATAAAAGAAAATTTTCATGGCCTTGTTTTTGTAGTTTCATATTGGAGAAATGACATACTTGTTATTTCTCATTTTTTATTATGCTTTGTTTATTTTTGAGCTCACCTTGGTTTAGTGCCTAAAGCCCTCATGTTTATCTTTGATTCCATTTACCTAATCATTTACCTAAGCCAAGTTTTAATGCCTAGTAGAAGTCCTAATGATCTTAGAACTTAAATTCGCGTAGTGGAGAAAGTGTGAACGTACAAGCCTATAGCCACCATCATTGATGGATTTCTTTGGAGGTTATCTTGGAGTGTTTTAAGGTTAATGTTTATCTAGCAACCTAGTAGTTTGTTAATGCACCGTTTATTTAGAACCTCTACTTTTGTTTTCCTTATTTTCATTAATTTTGGATGCCTTGTTTTTAAGATTTAGAAATTAGTAGACTTTTCTTATGTTTTAATGAGATTTTTAGGGTTCCATTTTCAAATTTTCTATTATGCACTTCTCACCCCACTAGTTGATAATATGAATATTAGGATAGTATAATTTTTCATATTTTCTTTTTCTTAACTATGGAACTTAAAAAATATATATCTTTTGCTTTCTTTTTGCTTCTCCCTAGTTTTTATTTCTATTTGCTTGAGGGCAAGCAAATGTCTAAGCACGGGGGAGTTTGATGACTAGTCTTAGTCATCCTTTTTTGGGGTAATTTAGTAGCTTATTTCCTAAGTATCATTATAATTTTATGCTTTTGTAGGCTTAGATGTTTTTATTTTATGTTATGTTTTTATTATAAACTTATGTTTTATTTTATGTTATGTTCTTATTATTGTTTTTATTACAAACTTATATTATATGTCATGTTTTGTTTTATTTTATGTTATGTCTATGTTATGTTTTATTATTATTATTTTTGTATTAGTTTAGGTTTACTTAACTAATATGATATAATGATTAATGTTATGCTTAGTTTATTTAATTTTATATCATGAATTAACTAAAGTTTTGTTTTATTTCTTTTTGTAGGTGGCCGGCCCCCTCCCTCAAGTGCAGCCCACTTCCATTTGGTGCAGCCAAGCCTCCTACCCGAGCCCTTGTTGCAGACCAAACATTGGAGCAGCCGACCTTCACATTTTGGAGCAGCCCCTAGCCCAACCCGAGCCTATATAAAAGCCCAAAGCAGCCCCCATGCAGCCCCTCCCTCAAGAGCAGCCCACCTAGCTTCTAACCCGAGCCCCATGGCCTACCCGAGCCACCAAAATAGCCCATTCAAGCCCACAATGGCCGGCCACACCCTATCTCTCTCATTTATTATTTTTTTTCTTTGCCACCTTTCCATGCATGAATCATATTATTTTCTCTCCCCTCATATTAATAACATGCATGAACATTTCTCCCCCCTATGGCCGGCCCCTACCATCTCTCTCCTCTCCTTTATTTTCCATTCATTCCCCCCCCCCCATTTTATATTTTACATTTTTCATTAAATACATGCATGCACTCTACCATTTCTCTCTCCTTCATTAATAACATACATAAACATTTCTCCCCACTATGGCCGGCCACCCCTTGGGCTCCCCCTATTCTAGATGCTTCCCTCCTCTCCTATAAAAGGAACCCAAGTCTAAAGCTTTAAAGAGGTTGGATTGAGAGTGGGCTTTTGTAGATAGCTTTGGAGAGTTCAATTCAAGAGAGTTCATTGCAATTTTTCATTTCTAGTTTTTTTTCATTCTTCTAATCTCATTTTGGTTTTTGTAGTATAGTTTTGTTTTTCATTATCGTGTACTCCCTTTCCTTTTATTATAAGAAATATGCAAACTTCTCCTTTTATTATCGTCGTTTTCTTTTCCATTAAGCGTAGCTAATTTCCTCTTAGCATTTGATCATGAGGATCCATGATTTGAAATGAGAATTGCTTTTATTCCATTGTTTTATTTTTGCTTAATTCTACTCGGTCCTTCTTTGATTTTTATTTCGTCGACTCCGTATTTCCGGTATACGGTAGTAGGCTTATGATCTCATATTCGAGTAGTCGAGAGGCTCGTGGATGTGAAAGATCACTCAAAGAAGGAAGGAGTTGAACGCAATACTAGAGATAGGACGACGTAAATCTTCCGAATTGGAGTCAAATCCAATAGTGTGGATCACTTCGATAATGCAAATTTAGGCTTCTTTGGTTTGTAAAGAGATTTCGATCAAAGAGCCTATAAGTTAGGAGGCCTAATGCTCTAGCGAGATTTTGTCTCATTTTCGGATCCGTCACGGCCGAGTTGGATTTGCAAATTTAAAACTATGCCTTTTGATTTTCTCGTTTCATTTCATGGTGAATCAATGATCGAATGCTAGCCTTTTTTATATAAGTTTTCGTCTCGCAATTTATCGTTCATTTTACTTAAAAAATTCTCAAAATCCAACTATTTTCCGGAAGGATAATATTTCAAGCGTAAGTTGCAGTAATTGACAACCCCGTGTTTAAATACGACCTTGGTACTACAATTCGACAGGTACGCTTGCCTGTTCGGGTTTAGCCCATCAGATAGCGATAAAGCGTGAGTTGGCACTCGACTCTCCCAAAGCTTCTGACTCTCTCGGCGCTCTTGACGCTCTCGATGCACTCAATGCACTCGATGAACTCGAAGAATGATATCGCTGAGTGGTGATAGTGTATATCGCCGGGCGATAGTGCCATATGGCATGCGTCAGATTGGCTATTAAGCGGTCAAAGCGGTGAAGTCGATATCGCTAAGTGGAGATAGTCGATATCGCACAGGCGATCGTGTCAAAGTTGAGTAGTCAACCCAAATCATGGCCTTTGCTTTGTTTTGATGGATTGATCGTGTGGCTAGGGTTAAACCCGAGGTCACTTAAGCAGAGAGGTGTGGGATGAGGAGATCATAATTTCGTTCTCACTCTCTCTCTCTTTCTCTCTCTCTCTTCATTCCATCTTCTCCTTAGAGTGTTCTTGAGAAGTGAACTAAGGGGCTAGAGCTAATGTGCTTGACAGACCTTTGTGAAGGTACAGAAGGAGATCTTGTGGTTGGATGCCAGATAAGAGGCTAGATCTGCAAAGTGGAAAGTGAGGTGCTTGTTTCCATCCGCATAGAAAGCTTTGCCATTGCTCCGAAGATAACTTCAAGGGTAAAAATTTTCTCGTGGACAAGAAGTCCTCAATACACATACCTGCATGGAACCCCTCACCAAAAGGGGGAAAAGGGCGGATTCCTTTGGGTCGATCGGTTTGATACCCCTTTAATAGTGCATTAGATCCGGAAATGTAAACTACGAAATAGGCATGCTGTGTGAAGCCCATCCAGATAAGGTTGGTGATGATTTATTTTGGGAACCGAAGAAGACTCTGCATATAAAAGAGTATTTTACGGAGACTGGGGGGTATTCCTACGAATTTGAGTAACATGAAGTATTGGAGAGGACCTCCAGGAAAATACCCAGGTAAAATCACAGTTTTGGAGAAACTGTTGATATCGCCGGGCGATAGTGAGTATTGCCAACTGTAATAGTTCCCAGAAAGTTATTTGTGGTATGAAAGTCCATTTTTATGGCACTTCAGGTTTCTGTAGTGTTTGGGTTGAGTTTTGGGCACAAAAGGAGAGTTTATGTTCGTCCCTCCAAGCAATTGTGATGAATGCTGGCATTAACTCCCTTTTGATTATGAAGCCAGTCCTTGGTATACAGTGTGGCTTTTGTGAGTTGCAAGCTCTTAAAGGTCATCATGCCGAAAAGATTAGGGGAAGCTAACCCGCATCAGTGTAGACATTGAATCGGTGATTAGAGCAACGGGCAAAAGCTGAACTCTCTCCACGTTATGGTTGTCTAACTGGAGTTTCTGGGATATTGGCGTTCATTAGAATCACATAATGAGAGTCTTGGGCTGTACACCATCAAGACTAAAGTCTTCGGTTGTAGGCCGCCGAGCATGAATGCTCAATGATTGGTGGGACCCTGGTTTTCCAGTACACCGATAATATGCCCTGAGTTCACGAAGCATCGGGCCATGCGGCTGATGTTTGTGATATATTGAAATGTGTGGTCGTGCACTTCCTTGTAATATAACTGTTGATATTTCATTTTTTGTAGGGAATGAGAATTACTGCCCAAGTAAGGGGTGGTGTCATTATAAAATTGGTCAGCAAACGCTGACCGTTGCGTTGTTTTCCACATTTTGGTGGGCTATGTTCTACAGGTACAGACTGAGTTGGAAAAAGCGGGCATAAGACCTTGTTGTGGTGCTAGGACTCGAAGGTCATGTGGCCAAGTTTTACTGTTTTCATGTGTAGCCAGCCTGCGTGTCGATGTATGTAATCCACACCTATGAAGGTTAACTATAAGGACTTAAGGCCATAATCTTTTGTGTATTTCTGTATACATTCCGATGATATATAAATGTGGTTGTTTATATATAGTGGGAATTCATGTGTGATGAGTTCAAAAAAACCCTTAAAGCTTCCGCTAGAATGCTCTGAGTTAGGATTCGGGTAATGGTTTTTGATATTCATAAGTAACATCGCCGACTATCTGCATAATATGGCGTGGGTCCCCGGGCAGACCCTCTATTATATTTCATGTGATGGACGGAGGTGTTACACGGTATATCATCCAATGTTAAGCATGATATGATTATTGAAAAACAAAGAGCAAGTTAGAAGCTTTAGCAAGTACTTAAGCATATATTGTTTTGACTATGTTATTAAGTTCTAGCGATTGTGCTAGGTTTTGATTAGTTGTTTATTGATCTTGTACTATGGTGCCTAGGCGCGTACCGACTAGGAATACTCCCCAGTCAGAGGGCGAGTCTTCAGGTGTGCAGAGCGATGCGGTGATCGAAAGTCTGCGACAGAGTAATGAGACTTTGTCTAGACAAATGGTGGAAATGGAGTCACAGATCCAAGCATTGTTTTTTGTTGTGTCAGGACAGCCTCCGAGAGTGCAGGACCGTGATGTGGGTCTAACTATTCATGTCTCCCCTGCTACTCAAGTGCCTCTGATTTTGTTTCCACAAGAGATTTATTTTATCTCGCATTTCCAGCAATTACGATCTCCTTCTTATGATAGTAGAGAAGATTACAAGGCTTTAGACGATTTGCTTTTAGCAATCAAGGAAATATTTTGATACTCAGGTGTTTTTTATGACCAGAGAGTGATGTTCGTTGCGTATCAGCTGAAGGGTTTTGCAAAGAGTTAGTGGTCAGGGGAAAAGGACAATCTGAAGGATGGGTTTTCCTGGGGATCTTTCAAGGAGTTACTACTGAAGAAGTTTTTTCCATCGATCGAGCGAGACCATCTGATGAATGTCTTTCTACACTTAGAGCAAAGACAACTCACTGTGAGTGAATATGAAGTGGAATTTAGTAAGATGAGCCGGTTTTCTCTGGATTTAGTTATTTTTGAATCCAACAGAGTTAAATGTTTTCTGGGTGGTCTAAGGTGTGACATCCAGCAGCTAGCTAGTGCATACTTATCAGCAAGTTATGTTAAAGTGGTACAGGACACGTTAATGGTCAGGACAATTGATAATGCCAAGAATAGAGGGCAGCAAATGAGAAAAGATATGAGAAAGTCTGACAAGGGCAAGAGTCTTCGGGAATCTAGATTTGCATCAAGGAAGAAAAACAAAGAAGCGTGCAGTTTCTGTGGCCAACTGGGCCATCCGTTCGAGAAGTGTTTTAAGAGGATAGGAGCTCAGAAGCAAGAGCAAGAGCTCGCAATCCAAAGTTTTCCTAAAGGGGATTTAGTTTGTTCTGCTTGTAAAAGGAAGGGGCACGACGCTTACCATTGTTGGGGAAAGAAAAGAGACTGCTTTTATTGCGGACAAGAAGGACATTTCAAGTCACAGTGCCCGTAGGCTCAGCCCCTTTTGCAACCAGTTCCACTTCAAGCTTTGCCACCGCCATATAAGTTGGATAATGGAAAGGGCAAGTTAAATGTTGTTTCATTGGAGGAAGCTTAGACGTCTACTCAAGTGAGATCAGGTTACATCCTTCCCTAATTTTAGCTTTTAGTATGTAGTTACAGTTTCGACATTCGTTTCCTTAGTAGCGAATACGATTTTTGTTGGAAGGTTTAAGGTAAAGAACCGCTGGGCGCGTGTTCTATTCGATTCCGGTGCTACCCACTTATTTGTGGCTAGGGCTTTTGTTAAGTATCATCATTTGACTCTCGATCAGGTTTGTGATGTGTTTATTATCAAGTTTCCATCTAGTGATTCTATGGTATCAGACCAGGTTATATATAGTTGTCTGATTCTGTTAGGTGATTTTTTTGCGGTTGCAAATTTGAAGATGATAGACCTGGAAGATTTTGATGTGATCTAGGGTATGGACTGGTTATCTAGGCATGATGCTTTTATCCAGTGCAAGGTTAAGTGCTTGGACTTCAAGATGGACAACGGTCAACCCAGAAGTGTTTATGGCTATCCATGCCAGGTTTTTCCGATTATTCTTGCGGTATGTGCTCAGAAGCTTTTAGTTTCTGGATGTTTTGCTTGGTTGGTTTCTGTTTTGGAAAACAATGTTGGTTTGCCGTATTTAGAGGAGATTCTTTTGGTCCACGAGTTTTCAGATGTTTTTCTAGCAAATCATCCTTGTATTCCGCCTGAGAGATAGTTGGAGTTCGTCATAGATTTAGAGCAGGGTACCCGTCCTATTGCTAAGTCATCGTACCATTGGCCCTGCAAGAGCTGGAGGAGTTGCATACCCAGTTGGATAAGTTTCTTTAGAATGGTTTCATTAGACTGATTTCTTCATCGTGGGGTGCTCGCATTTTATTTGGGAAGAAAAAGGATGGATTAATGAGGCTGTGCATTGATTATAGAGAGCTGAATAAGATGATCATTATGAACATGTTTCCCATGTCGAGAATTGATTATTTGTGTGACCAGTTATGCGGTAGCTCTGTGTTTTCGAAGATTATCTTCTTTCAAGCTCCCACAAGTTGAGGATTTGTGAGATGAATATCCCACGGACTGCCTTTCGTTCCCGGCATGGGCATTTCGAGTTCTTTGTGATGTCTTTTGGATTGACTAATGCACCATCTGCCTTTATGGATATGATGAACTGTGTGTTCAAGGATTTTCTGGACCGTTTTTTGGTCTTGTTCATAGATGATGTTTTGTTGTATTCCCGCAATGCTGTGGAGCATGCCCAACATTTTGGTTTTTTGTCTGCTTTGAGGGACCATAAGTTTACTAAACTACGAATGTATGAGTTTTGGTTGCCTCAAGTTTCTTTCTTGGGTCATGTGGTTAATAAGGATGGAATTTTTGTTGACCCAGAGAAGATAGCTGTTGTTATGGATTGGAATAGGCCTGCCACTCCCAAAGAGATAAGGAGCTTCCTAGTAATTATAGATGGTTTGAAGAGGCTTTCTCTTTGTTTTCTGTGCCATTGACAAAACTGGTGCAAAAGAACACAACTTTTGTGTGGAGCGATAAGTGCGAGGAAGCTTTTCTTGAATTGAAGATGAGATAATGTACTACTTCGGTGTTGACCTTGCCTACTGAAGGGTTAGTGTATGTTGTGTATGTGGACGCATTATACGTTGGACTTGGTTGTGTGTTGATGCAAAAGGGCAAAGTGATTGCTTGTGGGTCGCGATACTTAACAATACATGAGAAAAATTACCCTACGCATGATTTAGAATTTACAGCTGTGATTTACGCCTTGATGTTATGAAGACATCTGTTATATGACACTTTGTTCATGATTTATATGGATCATAAGAGTTTGAAGTATGTCTTCACTCAAAAGGAATTGAACATGTGCCAACGGAGATGGCTTGAGTATGTTGCAGATTATGATGTTGAGATCCAATAGCATCCGGGCAAAGCTAATGTGGTAGTCGATGCCCTGAGTAGGAAGACAACAAAAATCTTTAATCTTTCTGTGGATTCCCTAGTTGAGGAATTTCTCCTGAAGGGTATATTAGTGGGGAGTAATGACTCGCCCACCAATTTGGAAGTAATAGAGCCTTCTTGGATTATACATACAAGGCTACATCAAAGGGATGACCCTGATTTGCTGCACCTTTATAATAGAATAATAAAAGGGTAATTACCGAATTTATCAATCGATGACGCGGATACCATGAAGTTCTGCGCCAGATATTGTATTTCCGTAGTTGAGGATATTCGAGGTAATTTGTCCAAAGAGGAGCATGGTTCTAGCATTGCCTACCACCCGGGTTCTACTAAAATGTATAAGGATCCGAAGCAGATCGTTTGTTGGTGTGGTATGAAGGGAGATATAGCTAAGTTTGTCTCAGAATGTTTTATTTGCAAGAAAGTGAAAGCCGATCATGTAAGGCCTTGAGGAAATTTGGTGCCCTTAGAAATTTTGAGTTGGAAGTGGGAGAGTATTTTGATGGATTTTATTACTGGATTGCTGATATCTCTCTGAGGACACGATTCAGTTTGGTTTATTGTGGACAGATTAACGAAGTGTGCTCACTTCGTACCATTCAAGATCAACTACTCCATAAAGAAGATATCTGAGTTATATTTGGATGAGGTCATCATATTACATGTAGTGCCTGTTAGCATTGTATTAGAGCGAGACTCCAGGTTTACATCTCTCTTTTGGAAGACATTACAGGAGGGGTTGGGTACCGACTTGAGGTATTCAACAAACTATCATCCAAAGAAAAATGGTCATATGGAGAGAGTAAATAAGATCGTGGATGATAGGATCAGATGTTATATTTTGGACCACAGAGGAGAATGGGATGAGCATTTAAGATTAATGGAATTTGCGTACAATAACAGTTATCAAGAGAGTTTGCAGATGGCCTCGTTTGAGGCTTTGTATAGGAGACATTACAGGACTCCCTTATTTTGGGCCGAGGTTGGAGAGAAACCGTTGTTGGTTCCAGAAGAGTTAGAAGAGATGGAAATTTATATTAAGAATATTCGAGTAAAGCTTCGGTTGGCTCAAGGGCATTTGAAAAGAACGCCAACAGTAGAAGTACTGAGTTAGAATTTATTCTTAAAAGGTTTTGTAAGAACCATAAATTTGACCCTAGGTATGTGGGACCTTTCAAAGTTGTTGAGAGGATTGGTGTGTCAGCTTATAGGCAGGATTTGTCAGCATATTTTACTAGTGTGCACGATGTTTTTTACGCGAGCAATTTGCGGAAGTGTGTGCTGAGCGACATGCAAATTCTTGATGTTGTGCCCCAGTTGGAACCTAATATTTCATATGTGGAAGTACCTATTGTGTTCTGGATACACAGGATCGGGTATTATGATGGAAGAGAATACACATGGTTAAGGTTTTGTGGAGAAACGAATAAGTGGAGAGCACAACTTGGGAGTTGGAGTCAGCTGTGAGGGGGCTCATCCTCATCTGTTCTCCTGATTACTTGGTAAGTATTTTATTTGTTAGCCTAAGATTTTTTTCCCTCTATTTTGGATTAGACCATTTTTATGTAATGTTTCGAGACGAACTTCCTTTTAGGAGGCGTGGCTGTAATGCCCCTGTTTTTTCGGTATTCATTTTAATTCCCATAGTGAAGTAATTTTGCCGCCAGGGCGTTACATTGGCACGTAGTAACGAGTGTCGTTTGTTGGAGCACGATTTTGCTCAGTGGGTTTCCATGTGTGGTTGGTTTTTTGTTTTGTTGTGCACCTTCCCTCGCGAGCCTGGTCTGTTTTGTTGACTCAGTGAAGCATTTTATAGGGATGTGGTGGAGTTTTGTCTTCGGGTCATTTTTTATCCAAGTTTGGTTTGTTGGACTTGGTTTTCGACTTTGCCATTAGATTCGTAGCATCGGTATTTAGCTACGGTGCGATTTTCATAAGATTTTGACTAAATTTGGCTTTCACGTCGTGTTATGATTATGGATTATTAAATTGTTTTAAGATATCATAAGTAATTTTGTATATATGTATATAAATAGGAATTAGGTCACGTCATTTCCTATTCATCTTCATCCTAACCCGATGGCAGACTGTTTTCGCAAAATGGAAGAGGAGCGGCAGAAGGGCGTGCGTTCGACTGGCATTTAGGAGAGCTCCGGTGGTGGGTTTCGATGAAGGAGTAAAGATTTGAAAAGCTCTCGCCAAGGGCTACGCAATCGTTGTAAGATCTTCCTATTTCCCAGATTTTTGTGAGTTAGGGTTTGAGGTTTTGACCTCTTTTCACCTTTAAAAGTTTAAGAAAACATTGCTAGGTTCAATTAGTGTTCGATCCTTATCATTGTTCAAGCGGGAGGCGTCTTCTCAGGAGTTTTCAAGGCAAGTGGATTTTCCTCTTTCATGTCCATATTATTGTTGTTTTCTTCCCTTCTTACCCTCCTCCTAAGAGAGTAGGAATTATGTAGGTAGATCCATGAAAAGAAAACCTAGATTAAGATAGATTTTTGGCTAAGGCTTAGAGAATAGGAATAGAGACTAAGTGTAATTCAGCGACTATCGCTAGCCTAAATCATCGAGTATCAGAAGAGTAGGGTTCGATGAGTCTCGCTAGCTTAATTTGTCGAGAATCGATAGAGTAGGATTCAGCGTGTATCGTTATAATTCCATAAGGAATTTTCATCGGGTATGAGTTTAATAACTTTTGTCCAATTCACCGAGTATGTAGGTAAATTCACAGAGTATCTAGGCTCATTCATCGAGTATCTATACGTTTCGTCAAGTATTATTCGATAATTCGACGAGTATCGCTGGTCTTTTTCGCCGAGTGTTGTAAAATTCGTCGAGTATCCACGTAATTGGTCAGGGATAATCGCCGAGTTTGGCCAGGACTTAGTAAATTTTGTCGTATCGTGTAGGATTCGTCGTGTATGGTCCTTAGGGTAATTTTAGGGCTTATTTAGGTAAGTCTTTGGGTTTAGACTTGGGTTTTGATTTGCGTGTTCAGTTATGATGTTTTCTTCGGCTAGGTTGGTTGATAGTGGATAAAGGACCACCAACTGGACACCAGTTTGTGGGTTATTACACTTGTTTTTTTGTTTGGTTTTGGCCTCTTTTTTTGTAGACTGTTGGGTTGTGTTTAGCTAGGTGGCCACCACCGTAGTTCTCTTTTGAGACATTTGTGTTTGGTAGTTTGGGTTTGGACATTTTGGTCACCGACTCAAGCCCGGTTGTTTTTACTAAGTGTTAATGACTCACATTTTCGAGCTATTTGTTCTCAGTTTGCTTCCTAGATCAGTTTATGCTCTTTATGCCAATCCTTGTAGATTTTCTTGTCGAAGCATGGCTCCGTTCCGCACTCGGTGCATATGTTTATTAAACGGCTTTATTGCAGACTTTTACTTACCTGCTTTATTTGACTGATTAGCTGTGATTTTCAACATTTCTTGTAGTCGGGTTTAGTAAACCCTTCCTGGACTTTGTACTTTTTACCTATTTATTTCCTTTTCCATATGACTTTTCTTGCTGAGGTGTTCTTCTTTTGAATGCCTCAGGTTCAGGGTTATAGCAAGTGTAGCGGCTGAGTTTGGTTGTAGCTTGTGCACTGTAGTGTTGCAGTGGTTTCTCCTCACCATTATGAGGTGGTTGTTGTTTCGGTTTTTAGTTCAAGATTGCATACTCTCAGAGGGTTCGTGTCAGGTTGTTGACGCCCACTGGTAGTTTTCTTTAGAATATTGAATACTTTGCTAAGCTGTTAGTTTACCTCTTGTGGTTGTTATTACTTGCTCGCTGGGAAAGTTTTATGCTAGCTTGCATGTTAGATATTTTAATGTATAAAAATTACTAATACTACTCCATGAATACCATATTTGAAACCTAAATCACTATATTTAGCGACCATAAAGGGTACATTCACTACTATTATAAATCTAGAGTCTTGCATACCACGAGTTGTTCTCTGGTGATGTTTATACTCTTATAGGATGCCTAATCTTATAAATGAAGTATTTTTTGCACCGTATAACTATCATTTCTCGTGGACTAGATGTGCTACTAAGCCAAGGGATATGGCTAACCCTTTAACTTAAACTTTATTTTCTCTAAGCAACGTATAGCTCTTTCATAAACAGTTTAGTTGGAGTTTTGCCTGAGCGTTTGTAGTTATCCCATATTGACATGACATCAGGACGTGTGTTTTCCCTTACTCTGATATATCGTTAAAGTCGGGAAAATGCAGGTTGTGACACTATTCATCAATTATAATCACAGTACACTCGACTAACACGACAGATGAAGAAAGGTGTACTTGGTAATTTCAGCTAAGGAGAACTCGTCGAGTATGATTTTGGAATTTTCGTTGAGGCAAGTACCATTCGTCGAATATCGCCACATAACACTCAACGCACTCGATGCATGAAGAGAGCTGGACTTGGTAATTTAAGCTAAGGACAACTTGTCGAGTATGACTTGTGTATTTTTGTTGAGACTAGTGCTATTCATCGAATATCATCACATAACACTCAACGCACACGACACGTGACTTGGAAAAATTCGGCGGGATAAACTTAGGAAAATTCTTTTATGTGAAATTCATCGGATATCGTCGAGGATATCCGACGAATTATTCGAGTGTGACTTAAACAATTAGTCGAGACTATTTGGAGGGTCAATTGATTCGTCGAGTATATAAGACGAATTGTACTTAGATGATTTTTGGCCTTTTGAGTCGAGAAGATAAGTTTAATAAAGCTGAGAAAATTTGTCGAGACTATAAGGGTAAATTCGACGATTCGTCGAGTATGAGGGCGATACTTGACAAATTTGACTTGGAGCATTTCTCGGCCCAGGATTGATTTGCAGTCTTATACGTACGTCCTGAACCAGATTTTCAGGATTAGTGCTGACGTCTTCCTTGGACCGATCTTATCAATGAGAAATAATTTAAGTAATAATGGTGGTCCAATGTCGGCGCGATACGTTGCAAGGTAACATATCCCTAATATGTTGCTATAAAAAGGAGGAAATGAGAAGCCCTAGCCATCACTTCCATTCTTCATTATCGAGCTATTACTTGCTGAACCCGACGGAAATGAAGAAGGTCATCAGTGTCGGATTTCCTAGAAGCCGAACATCCTTTCGTGTCGAACGATACCGACAAGGAAAGCTAAGAATGCCGCTAAGGAGGAGAATAAGGTCCATGGACGGAAACGAGGTGTGCTTCCTTCCCTCTCCCCTAGTTCTAGATCTTTAGTTATGATATAGGAGAGATGATGACTCAAAAAAGTTTGGCTTGTGCGTAATGAAGATCTCCTAGGAAAGAGACCATGCTAGGACCCTGTCCTAGGAATTGTTGTCTTCAACCACTCATCTCTTCGTGTGAAGATGATGGATTTGTTTTCATGAAGAGGAATGGTCTTTTGAGGGTGAATATGGGAGGAGGAGGTGTTGTATGTGGTTTTGAACACGTGGCTATTGGAAGGAGACGAACCGATGTTGTTCGTTTTGATTAAAGATACATGCAAAAATCTATTTTCTGCGCACAGTGGACTTCGAGGCCAATTACAAGTGAGATACGGCCGGATCTAGGTCTTGGGCTTAACATTAAAGTTGTTGTCCTAGAAATACCTTTCAAACGGATGTTTATACATTTGCAAAGGAGATTTGTAGCTCCAGGAGTGTCCAGTTTAAATTGATGCATCGTAACAACATATATTCAGGATGATTTCCGGTTAGTGTATAATAGGCTTTGGACTATGAAGAAGAAACGTAGAAAGATGATGTTAAGATTTGGATGAGCCTAGTTTGATGGAGACGATGACCCCCAGCATGTTGATGATGGTTCTTACATGCTTACGGATGATCCCTCTCCCTCTCCAACCAAGGAATTGCGGTGAGGCGAAGCCATTGTTGATCAATGCTACAACCTCCGCCTTATGCACAAGACGTTCTCTTGATAATTCTCTTACTTATGTTTAATTTAATTTCCTTGTTTATTTGCTTTAAAATATGAACTATATTTATCCAAATTCCTGATTTTAATTTTGGCATGCGTTTAGCCATATGTTTTTTTAAGTTGGGCTACATATAACCTGGATTTTTGTTAGCCTTATATAAGGCTATGTGTGTTGGATTATTGGGTATTGATGGATGAAAAAAAAGGTAACTCTAAATTTTTGATTTCCCTCTTTCGCCCCTCCTTGGTCACCGACAACATCTCCCTTCCTCCTTGTGGTTCAGCCACCCTCCTCTCCCACTCTTCCCTCCTCTCTTCTCCACCACAACACCCTTCCCCTCTCCAACTATTTATGACACAAAGGTTTCCTCCTCTTGGAGTTTGTCTATATCAAGGCTCGCCACCCTAGGGTTCGACCGACCTAATTCCTCCCCGTCTTGGTGGATTTCGGCCAAGGTCAACCAATCTCGCAATGATGAACCTTCTACGACGTGAATCGAGATAGGCGGATGTGTTTCTCTCCGTTCGGTGTGACTCCGGTGGAACCATAGAATAGCGGACCTTTTTCCTCAAAATCATCTTCCGATTGGGGTAACAAAAATTTCTACTTTTGTGTTTTCCCTCTTAGATAAATCTTGTGGTGGTTAACTTTTGCGTTGTTTGTGAATCTTTATTTCATAGTGGTTTTTATCCAATCGATTTTTGTTGCATTCTCTTGATCTATTTAAATTTGTGAGAATTGGCGGACCTCATTTTCTTTTTTTAGGGAGAGATCTGCCATTTTTCCGAATAATTATTTTTTGGTGGATCTTTTTTGGTACAACACACGCTCGAACGAATCGGGTAGATCCTTTTCGCTTAGGAGAATATTAGCTCATAGATTTTATTTGATCTCTAAGGGTGTGGCAAACTCATACGTTAGCATTGGAATAATAATATCGCAAATCGGTTGTGCTTCCTTTTATTTGCGCAAACGTAGAATTGGTACATGAAAGAGTAATTAAGTGTTGTATTTCCGTTTCAGTTCGTCAGGTGATGTATCCTGCATCAATTTGGTATCAGAGGGAGGTTCGTGTAAATTTCCTAATTGACACAATCCTCATAATAATAGGACGTCGACAAGTAATTGCCAAGCACGTTTTGATGTTCAAAATAAAAATAAAAACTTTTTTCTGGTCTGCAAATAGCGGACTAAAATTCTCAATTTTTTGTGAAATCGAAAAAACAATTTTTGGAAAACTCCATACTCCTCTCAATGAGAAATTAAAATATATATTTTATTTTTACCCAGTTATTATTAGGAAAATAAATTATCTTTTATAAATTTTCATCGAGTCAGGGTCAAACTTCTTTCACTACATGCACACTAGACTATGCACGGAGTATACCCCTTCTTCTTTCAATATGGAGGATGACCGGGATACGAGTAACGATATGACATCAAATGATAAACTCCGCCAGGAGTTCACTGATCTGCTGACAGACATCAGGGAGATGTTTCACGACATGAGATTGAGCCAAGCGGTTCATCCTAATCAGGCGGCCCGCCAATATGATGAGGGAAACAATAATAATAATAATAATAATAATAATAATAATAACAATTATGTCCCGCGTGCACCTAATCCTAATAACCAGGCACCGTATGAGTTTTATATTACTAGGGTTGTCCTGATTAAACCCCCATCGTATGATGGACTAGTTGAACCCCAAGTGTTCTTAGATTAGGTTATGGAAATAGAGTGTTGTTTCGAGTGGCACAATCTGACCAACCTGCAAAAGGTGCGATTTGCGGGGTTGATGTTATTAGGCAGGGCCAAAATATTTTGATTGAATAAGGAATGACGTCTAACTGCGGTGAATGGTTTACCACCTATTGGTTGGGCTTGCATGAAGGCCATTTTAACTAATCAGTACGTTCCTGCATACCATCGGACACATATGTTTGATGATTTAGCTACCTAGAGACAAGGTAATCTGATGGTCACTAATTACATGAGTTTTCTTATGGACATGACGGTCAGGTGCGAAGTTAGTTAGATGAAAGAGATCACCCTCTCTAGATTTTGTAAGGGGCTCAACCCCGACATTCAGGGTAAGCTCTTGTGGTATGGTCACTCCGACTTGAACACCACCTTTAACGCTGTCTTGGATATTGAGAAGCACAATGCTTGCAAGTACAAATCTCGATCCTTTCAAAAAGGAAAATTTATCTTAGGACCACCCCCAATCCTCCCATAAGGATATCAGTAAATTCCGGTTCGCTGACCCGAACTCTTTTGTCATTACAGCTAGGAATCTGAGAAGCCCGACCTGTGAGAGAGTGCCCGTCGATAGGATTAGCAATACGGATGCTACTTGTTTTTCTTGTGGTATTCCGGGGCAATACACTAGCGAGTGTCCAACCAAGCCCAAACCCCTAGCCCTTTTAGATGCCTCGTCTGAATCAGGCAAGCTCATGTATGAGGCTAATGAAGAATCTTAATTTGAAGGAGTCCGTAACGACCTAGAGGATGATGTTAATATGATGGTGATGAGGTGTATTTTGGTTACTCCACGAGAAGTGGATTATTGGAATAGGATTAATATTTTATCGTTAAATTTTAAGAGCGGAGAGAAGTGGTCTAAATTGATTATCAATAGTGGGAGTTGTATGAATGTGATTTCGGAAAATGCGGTCTCACGAATATTATTAACCGCCAAAACTCACCCTAACCCTTACAAGGTTGCTTGGGTTAATAAGACATATATTCCACTTTCGAAGCGTTGCTTGGTTCCCCTTACAATCAAGACTTACACAGAGAAAATTTGGTGCGACTTCATCCCCATGGATGCTTTTCATGTTCTATTAGGACATCCGTGGCTTTACAACCATGATGTTACTCACCTGGGACATGATAACATCTATGAGTTCAAATTTAATGGCAAGACCACTACTTTGAAGTTGACTCCGCCTATGAATCCTACTGTCCCTTCTAAAGACACGCTTATTTCGGTAGAGAAGAAAACATTAAGCCTGATAGGTAAGAAGGAGTTTGCGCATAAAACTTTTTTAGATGGTGTCATGTATGCGTTAGTTTGCTTACAAATAAAGGAAGATGTATTCTCTTTCGAAAATTTTCCTCCGGCATTGAGGAAACTTTTAAGAAGAGTTTAAGAATGTGTATCCGGACGAGTTATCGCCCATGTTACCCTCTATATGGGACATCCAACATGCGATAGATTTCATTACGGGTTCCTCTTTATCCAACCTTCCTCAGGACTAGCTAAACCCTTCCCCACACCTAGATTTGCAAACCCAAATTTTTGATTTGTTATGTAAGGGATTCATTCGCCAAAACAAGAGTCTGTGTGCCGTACCCGCCTTACTTGCCACTAAGATAGACAGTTCTTGGAGGATTTGTGTTGATAGTCGGGAAATTAATAAAATTACTATTAAATTTCAATTTCTCATCCCTCGTTTGGACGATTTATTGGACATGTAAGTCAGGGCCACAATCTTTTAGAAATTGGACCTTAGGAGTAACTACCACCAGTTCCGAATAAGGGAGGGAGATGAATGTAAGGCCACTTTGAAGTCAAAAGATGGGCTATAAGAATGGTTAGTGATGCCCTTTGGGCTTTCCAATACCCTGAGTACTTTCTCTAGTATGATTACTAATGTCTTCCAACCATTCATGAGAAAATTCATAGTGGTGTATTTTTATGATATCCTCTTTTTAGTACTTCTCTGATCGATCATGAGTCATATTTGAGGAGTATCCTTACCACACTGAGGACAAAAGAATTATTTTTCAATATCAAGAAGTGTACATTTTATGTGACGAATATAGAATTCCTTGGGTATACATGTGGATCCTAAGAAGGTCCAAGCCATTAAGAATTTGCCGAAACCCACCAATAATTGGGATGTTAAGAGTTTTCATAGAGTAGCTACCTTTTATCGTCGCTTCATTCGAGAATTTAGAAGTATCATGGCGCCGATAACAAAATGTTTGAAGAAAGGTGATTTTACCTGGACCAAATCGGATACTAAAGCATTCTAAACCATTAAATCACGGATGTCGGAAGCTCTATTTTTGAGGTTGCCGGATTTTAATAAGGTTTTTGAGTTGTCTTGTGATGTGTTTGGGGTCAGTATAGGCTGTGTATTAAGTATATAGGGTCATCTGATTAGGTATTTTAGTGAGACACTCACGGGTCCGAAGTTGAATTATTCTAATTATGATATGTAGTTTTACACTGTTATTTGCTACCTCCAACATCGGCGTCACTATCTACTCCCAAAGGAGTTTGTTATCCTATCGGATCATGACACTTTGATATTTGTCAATTCTCAAAGCAAGGTCAGTCACAGGCATTCCAAGTGGGTCTCCTATCTATAGGAATAAACATTTATAATAAAACACCTTGAGGGGACTCTTAATCCTGTGGCTGACGCCCTAGTCGTGTTTCTTTATTATTATCTATACTAAAAGTGAAAGTCATTGGGTTCGATAGGAATAAGGATGACTATGTCCATTGTCCATATTATAAAGAAATCTATTTATCCGCTCAAAGAGAATCCCCCACTACCATTTATGACTATTATATTCGAGACGGTTACCTTTTAAGCACTTGAAGCTATGTATCCTCTTTCTTCTCTATGTCATTTCATCATTTGGGAATTGCATAGTGGTGGTTTAGGTGGTCATTTTGGTCGTGACAAGACCATTACGTTAGTGGATGACTAGTTTCATTGGCCCGATCTCAAATCAAGGGTTCATAAAATTGTGAAGAGGTGTCGTGTGTTCCAATTAGCTAAGGGTAATAAGACAAATGTCGGTCTTTACACTCCTCTTCCGATTCCCTCCATTCCTTGGGTGGACGTTAATATGGATTTCAATTTGGGTTTACCCATCACTTTTAGACGTCATGATTCCATCCTGGTTGTAGTAGATCGGTTTTCGAAGATGGAATATTTAATCGCTTGTAATAAGACCAAAGATGCGTCGCAAAATGCAGAATTATATTTAAAGGAAGTCGTTATGCATCAGGTGATTCCCAAGATAATAGTAACTGATAGGGACGTGAAATCTACTAGTTATTTTTGGAAGACCCTTTGGAAGCTTATGGGTACCAAACTCTTGTTTTCTTCGGCCTACCATCCAGAAACGGATAGGCAAACGGAAGTACTAAATAGAAGTTTGGGTAGTTTACTTTATTGTCTGGTGGGTGACCATATGGGTACCTAGGACTTGATCCTTCCCCATGCTCAGCTTGTGTACAATAATTCAAAAAATAGATCCACATGCTTATCCACCAATGAAATCATTCACAGCTATAAGGCATCAGTGTCACATGATTTAGTTCTGTTACCTCCATCTTATAATTCAAGAAATTTTGTACAAGAGTTTGCTCTTTATGTTCACAATTTACATAAGCACATTCATGAAACGTTTACCACCCAATATGTGTCTTATCAATGTCATGCTAACGTACATAGGAGATCTTGTAACACCTTCATCCGTCACATAAAATATAATAGAGGGTCTGGCCGGGGCCCCACCCTATATTCAACAAACAGGCGGCGGGATCATAGGTTAACATCAATAGTAATTCGTATCCTAACACAGAGCATTCTAGCGGAAGTGTTATGGTTGCATGAACTCATACCAAATGAAAGTCCACTATAAATAAACCAAACCATTTATATATATAACAGGAATGTAACTTTAAAATGCACAAAATTTATGGACTTAAGGCCTTACAGTTATACTTCACAAATGTGGATTAGAAACATCGGCGCGCAGACCGGCCACACATGAAGATAATAAATTATCATCATTTGACCTTCGAGGGTCAGTATAGCAGTAGCAAGGGATTCATCTCGCTATTTCGCGCTCAGCTCTCCAGCACCTGCATAAAAATAATCCACCGCGATGGTGGCAAACAAGGGAACGGTCAGCATTCAGCTGACCAATTTATAATGTCCCTACCCCTTTCTCGGGGCAGTGGTATTCCTTCACTACAGGTATAGTATTTTCACAAGCCGATATATCACAAAAATGTGCACTAACGCATAGTTCATTATATCACAAACAAATGCCTCAATTGCCAAAAGTTCCGTGAACTTAGGGCACATTGTCAGTGTGAAAAAATTTAATGTCCCACCACTATTCTTAGCTCAAAATGGCAATAATTGAGCATTTTCGGTCTCCACAGCCCCCGGCCTGAGACTTTAGTCATTTTGGCGTACAGCCTCAGACTCTCGTTATGTGATCCTATGAAGCAAATAACTTAGGCACTCGAGTTCGACAACCATAATGCGGATACATTTCAGCCATAGCTCATTGCTCAAATCATCAGTTAAATTTCTAGACTGACGCGGGTCGGCTTCCACTTGTCCGTTTAGCATGACGGCCATTAGGAGCTCGCTGCTCACAGATTAGCCTCACAGTCTCCAAGAGACAGTCTTTACAATCAATAAGGGAGTTATTGCCAGCATTCGTCACGATCGCTTGGCGAGACCAACAAAAGTTCTCTTTCGGCACACAAACTCAACCAAAACCTTGGAGAATCCTTTAGGGCTAGAAACACTTGTTTTTCCAAAGCACACATCACAAATAGCTCACTAAGAGCTATCACCATTGGCGATACTCACTGTCGCCCGGCGATAACCACCTGATCTTAAAACCGTGGATTTTCTAGGGTATTTTCCTAGAATGCAACTCCAGTTCTTCTTGCAACTTTCAATTCACAAGTGCACCCCACAGACCACGTATATTACTCGTTTATCTCAGAGTCTTCTCCGGCATGCAAAATAAACATCACCAATCTGGACCAACCTATCCAGATGGGCTTCACACAGCATGCCTATTCCATACTACACATTTCCAGATCTATATGCAAGACTCACTGGAGATTCCATAAATCAACCCAAAGGAATTCCCTTAATTCTCCCATTTTGGTGGCGGATTGCATGCATATGCAAAAAGGACTTCACTAGTCCAAGAAGGAAGAACGTTACCCTTGTAGTTCTCTTTGGAGCCATGACTGTGATCTTTGATCCAGATGGAATTGATTATCACAACTTCCTCTCCGTAGATCTAGCGTCGACTTGCGACTCACATCACAAACACACCTTGGATCGATCTCCACAAGATCTCCTTGACGTTCCTCCTCTTCCCTCTCTAGAAGGAAAGAAGAGAGTGTATGAGAGAAAATGAGAATAAAATCTCAAGTCCAACCTTTATAAAAAAGCTACTACCGTACGATAACTCCTACCTCCGCGCGGTAATACATGTGGTAACCACTTTGACCAGTTGCCACATCTATCCAGAGCTATTGCCCCCATGATAACTATTAATCACCTAGCAGTACATTGGTTTCTAGATAAATCCTTTCGACATTCGTCGAGAGGCTAGCGCGGTTCGTTAATGCCTATCTCCTGGCGCCAGCTCTCTTGACGATTGCTCGAAAGCATTGAGTGGTCTCGCCGAAGGCATTTGCTTCTGCGGCGCTACAGCTTCCTATCGCTTGGCGGTACAAAACCTGAGTGAAAGAACTTAGTTTTAATGTAGCTAGCAACCTAGAGTGGGGCTGAATAGGTTTGCCTAGGTCTTTTGATAGTCTTTTTAATATATTGTTGTTTTCCTTTAGCTTTTAGATTAGGTTGATCTAGAGCTTGTCCTTAACACCTACAAATAAGAAAAGATAAATAAACGCAGAAAAGCACACAAGTATTTTATAGTGGTTCGCAAAAATTATGGGTACATCCACTCTCCTCCCACCTTGTTAACTTCCTGTTAGTCAGACCACTTCTCCAAACCAATTCTCCAAGGAGCTTACACCTCAGATTCCTCGGGATCTCTCAGTCTCCTCCAAGACTGACACCTCAGCCACAAAGGCCTAGTCTCAGTGATACAAGTATCACCTACCTCAAGCAATTATGCCCAACCACTCAGGCTATGGAGGATATCCCTACCTCAGAGCAAACTTTCTCCTACAACTCAAAGAGATACACTCTCCTACAGCTCAGACAATACTGCCCTACTACTCAGTGAGTAAAACTCACCTACCTCACATCTCCCAGGATCCTACACTCAAACAGGATCCCTTTCCTATAGTTCAGGCAAATATGCCCTACCTCAGATCCCATGGGCCTACAGCTCAGATTCAGAAGGATCCTATAATAAAAAATAGTTTATTTAACTTTGACACAGAGAAATTTCTCTGTGTCAATAACTAGAGCAGAGAAATTTCTGCTCCAACTCTCCTCATAGTAGAGAATAGATTTGCTGGAGGAACTCAGAAGTTTACTTCTGAACTTGTTGTAGAAGGCGAAAGATCTGTTTATCTTGAGTCTTTAACCAGCTCCCTGAACCTGCTTAAGGATGAAGCTTCTTCTTTCTTTAGAACTGATTCTAAATTTACTGTGCCAGATGGAGACTTGCATAGCTAACTGAACTTTTTTTGATGGAGAGATTCAAGCTTTTCACAAACAACAATGGCGAGGAAGTTGAAGACGACTGTTTTCCTTTTTTGAATTTTTTATGCCCTAAAAGTTATCTTTGTCTTGGTCCATCTCTTCCCTTTTGTAGTTCGCCGATCAACGGCTTTTAGATATTGGTTTTCCCCACCTAAGGCTTCCAGCTGTGCCTTGCTTTAACCGAATAAGACGCACATTAGCTCCACAGCCAAGTTTGTCTTGTTATGTAGCTTCCCTATACCTGATTTGACCTTAGTCGATGTTGTTGATTTTTCTTACATCAGCACATGTGGACTTAGCAAAAATCGAGCATCAATAAAATAGGCGTTGTGTGAATGAGCATCACTCAACTCGAAAACACTTAAACAAATTTCTGTCTATCTAGGCGTTGAGAGCGTTGAGTGAACAAGCCCCATTCAACGCTTTTTACCTTAGTAAAATCTCCATGCTTCTCTAGAGCTGAGATCGTTGAGTTAACAAGCCTAACTCAATGCTTTTTTCCTATGCAAAATTTTTCTACAACTTAGGCGTTGAGAGCGTTTATTGAGCACGCCTCACTAAACGCTTTTTGCCTTAGTAAATTTTCTGTGTTTTAAAAACAATGGCTTAGACTGTGAGTGTTACTCAGCACATATGAGGTGATGGATTTGGGTGAATGACCTTCACTAAATGCCTGAGGACTTAGCCACATTTCGCCCTCTTAACTTTAGGCTTTGACTAACTTAGCCTGCCTTACTATGAACTAAGTTTGACGACTGGTGAACTGAGCTCGACGTACTCTTATCTCAGTTCGACGAATTCTAAACTGAGCTCAACAAACTCAGAATCTCAAACTTTGAGTTTAGCTCGACGAACTCTAAACTAAGTTCGATGAATTCTAAACTGAGCTGACGAATTTCTGAACTGAGTTCAGCTCACCACTTTTTGCTATATGGCGTTGAGTGTGTCTTCATCACTCAATGCCTGTGGACTTAGCCACATTTTTGCTCATTCTAATTTAGGCTATTACTGATTTATCCAATCCCATCACGGTGAAATACAACTATATGTATATCATTGACAAGATTGACTTCCTCAAATTTAGGACATTATGGGCATTGGAACGAACAATCCCCCCCTATTTGAGGAAGTCAGAGCTCTTAAGCAAGTGAGTCAATTATAAACCTAGAACCATGCAGAAATAAGCATAATAAATGAAAACTATATATTTGAGAAGTGATTTATAGTTACCACACTTCCCTGCCTGTAGAATGGAACATCACTGCATCTGCTTCCCCTAAATTTCTACTACCTCACTTATCTGATAATCTGATCATCTTATCTTCCCCCTTTTTGACTTCAGCAAATAGCTGGTAGGATTAACCTAATCATCTAATCATCTTATCACCTTCTCCCCATAAATAGGCAGTAGTGAAATGTTGGAATTATGCTGGACATCCTCCCCCTCAATTGGATAATCTTCATTTCTTTAAAGTACAATTCCATCTGCAAAATGCCAAATAGCTTACAACCAGATAAGGAGCAACTGAAGCTATACTAAGTTTAACTTACCCAACTCAAATTTTAAGGTGATAAACTTGGCTTCATCTAGTGGCTTAGTGAAGATGTCAGCCACTTGCTTGTTTACTAGAACAAACTCAAGGGTGTCTTCACATTCCACATGCTCCCTAATGAAATAATATCTAATCTATATGTGCTTAGTCCTGCTATTGGAGATAAGATTCCTAGCAATTGAGATTGTTCAAATTGAATCACATAATAGAGGAGTTCTATTTTTTTGGTGGTTGTAGTCTTGAAGATGATGCTAAATCCATAATAACTGAGCACATCAGCTTCATACTGAGATGTACGCTGACTCTGCAGTTGATATTTCCGCACTGGTTTGTTTCTTGCTGCTCCAAGATACCAGTCTCCCTCCCAAGAACTGATAGGTGTCAGATGTGCTCTTCCTACCCTATTTGCAGCCTGCAAAATCTTCTTCTGAATTGCTTGTTAGTTCAAACTCCCCATTCCTTGGTTACAATAGGCTAAGATCTGGAGTGCCCATAAAATACTTCAAAATTCTCTTAGCTGTAGATTAGTGAGATTCTTTAGGGCAATCCGGATACCTTGCAAAAACACATGTAGCAAATATGATGTCTGGAATACTTGCAGTCAGATACAGAAGGGAGCCAATTATCCCTCAATACAAAGTTTCAACAACAGTTTTTCCTGCCTCATCTTTGCCTACAAGGATACTTGACCCCATGGGAGTTCTCATAGTAGAGGAATTTTCCATGCCAAATTTCATTATTAACTCCCTAGTGAACTTAGACTGGAATATTGACAAGCCATCATCAGTCTGTCTAACTTGGAGGCCCAAGAAGAACTTAAGTTCGCCCATACTGCTCATCACAAACTTCCCCTGTATAAGTTTAGCAAACATTTTGAAAAGGTTGTCATCAGTAGATCCAAAGATGATGTCATCTACATAGATATAAACTAGGATGATCTTACCCTTAGATTCCATTCGGAATAGGTTCTTATCTATTTTCCCCCTTGAGAACTTGTTCTCAATGAGGAATCTAGACAATGTCTCATACCATGCTCTAGGGGCTTGCTTAAACCCATATAGAGCTTTCCTAAGTCTGTAAACATAATCAGGTGAGATAGGAACTACAAAACCTGGAGGCTACTCAACATAGACTTCTTCTTTTATGTCACCATTCAGGAAGACTGACATCATATCCATTTTATAGACCTTGAATCCCTAGTGTGCAGCATATGCAAGAAACAATCTAATGGCCTCCAATATTGCAACAGGGGCAAAGGTTTGATCAAAATCAATCCATTCTTCTTGCTTGTACCCCTTAGCTACTAGTCTGGCTTTGTTCTTAACAATAATTCCATTTTGATCAAGCTTATTTCTATAGATCCACTTGACTCCAATGACATTATGACCATGAGGTCTTGGAACCAGCTTCAAGACCCTGCACCTCTGGAACTGATTCAGTTCCTCCTACATAGCGCCAATCCAATGTTGGTCTTTGGTGACCTCTTAAAACATCTTCGGCCCCACTTAGGATAGAAAGCTTGAATACATGGTTGTGTTCTGACTTCTGCTCCTTGTTATTACTCAATGGCTTGCATCACCAATGATCTGGTGTGCTGGATTATCTCTTATATGTTTGATTACAAGTGGCAGTCTTCTCTCAGCAACATGAACATCTTATCATTGATCTTCATCCACTCCCAGTGTGCCTGGTAGATCTTCTTATGTATCGATTTCATCTTGGATAACTGGTGATGTATCCTTGATGGTTAGTTTGTCAATCATCTGTTCTGTACCTGCATTACTATAAGAGGAGCTAGAAGCCTACTGTTAATCATGGTAGACTCATCAATGACTACATGAACTGATTCTTCTATAACTTGGTTTTTCAAGAGTTAGATCCTATAGGCTTTGCTATGATTGTTGTACCCAACAAATATTCCATCATAAGATTAGGCAGCTAACTTTGTTACATAAAACATGACATTATGAAGCACAAAACACTTACTACCAAAGATTCTGAGATAGCCTATATTTGATTTTCTGCCCTTCAATATCTCATAGGGAGTCTTTGATGTAGGCTATGGTGCCTACGCGAATTGATTTTATGAAATAGTACGCGAATCTCTCTAAATGCTGCTTCTACACTCTCACAGAAACTCAAATGCAGCACACTCGTAGGGAAAGTTATCAGGTTTATGCTAACGTATGATAGCCACGCCGTTTGGAGATCGAACAATAGGCTATAGTCCATTGTCCAATCAAGCTAAAAGGAGCCACCCTGTCCGAACGAGCAATAGTTGTACCAAAAGGGATGTAACGAAAAGTCTGATTCAAAAAAATGGTAGATCTCTCCCAACAAAAATATGAGAGCTTGCCAAATCCTCTAGAAAAATATTTCAAATAGGATGAATGATTAAGTACTATCGGAGTGACTAACTAACAAAATTAACATTTCAAAAATCACGCTAAAATCACTTCCACCACAAGAAAGATCTAGGAAAGGGAATCACACACAAAGTAGAACGAATCGTTACCCAAATCGGAATAGGTGATTCCGATTCACTCGCGGATCACTCTTCCACAGTTCCACCAGAGTCACCCCGAATGGAGAGAAAACTTTTTCACCTTCCTCGCTTCAAGCCAGATGTATGGAGTAACCTTGGCCGTATTTCCACCAAGGAGATGTGGCTAGCCGGGTCCTGCTTTTAATGGGGCTGGTCGGGTGGATTGAAGGGAATAGGTGTCTAAGAGGGGAAAGGGAATGTGGCTACTCGAGTGGAGGAGGGAGGTGCTGCTCGGGTTGTGAGGAGTGGTGGCTGCTCAGGTGTGGGGAAGAGGAGGCTGCTCGGGTTGTGGGGGAGTGGTGGATGCTCGGGTGTAGAGAAGAAGAGGCTGCTCAGGTTGTGGAGGAGTAGTGGCTGCTAGGGTGGAATGAGGGGAGATGGCCAAATGCTGGTCAATACTAGAGAGTGAGAGAATAGGGAGAGGGAAATGGCAGCTAGAGAGGAAGAAAATAAAATGTGAGAGGGATTTATTGTTTGCTTAATTCTTTTTCATTCAACTTAATCCAAATGAACAAAAAAATGCCTTATATAGGCTTACAAACAACATAGGCTATATGCAGCTTATCAATAAAGATAACTCTAATGTCATTTAAAAGCATAATGAAATAATTAAAATGCTCAAACAAACTAGCATAATTAATTTCAGTAAATAATATTAAACTTATGCAACCCAATAATATTAAGTAGTCTTGCGCCGAGGGCGGAGATTGTAGCGCAACTCTACATGATCACCATGGCAACGCAAATCCTTTGTTGGAGATGGATCTTCCATGAACGTGACTTCATCTTCTTCCACATGTTGGGGGTCGTCATGTCCATCAATCCTCCCCCAGTCAAAAGTACTCATCGCCGATGAGTTGGCATCCAGGTACTGGCAAAGAAGAGCATCATCCAAAAGAGCCACCTCCCACTCCGGAAGCAAAGAATCATCGGAGGCCGGACAATCACTCCATCGAATTAAGTAACGACGTATACCACCACTTGGAGAGGTGATCCATTCATCTTGAAGGATCCTGTCTGGCAGAAAAGTGTTCCTAGGGAACTTGTGAAAAACGTTAGGCAATAAATGAGGAAACTTTTCACCATCAACAACCAACATACCTCCATTAGAGACCGATGGAGAGAGAGATCCAGAAAGTAATTCACCCCCATCCCATTAGAAATTATAGTGGAACTAAACGAACAGTTATATAATTCAGGTGGTGGAGACACATAAAGTGTTAAATCAGAAACATTAAAAATAGGCGAAATACCCCAATCCGTAGGAAACTCCAACAGATATGTGTTTTCTCCTAATTTTTTTATAATCCGAAAGGGTCCAGCTCGCCGATTTGCTAAATTTTTTATAGTTCCCGAAGGCATCCGTTCAGGGACGAGACGCACCATGACTAAATTTCCAACCTTAAGGTGAGACGCCCTCTTATGTAGGTTAGCATGCGCTTGATAAGATGCATATTGAGTGGTGAGCGCGTCATTAATGTGTTTGTATAAATTATGAATTTGGGAAGCAAAATCCTGTGCAAACTGAATTGACTTATAAGATGGCGGTAACGGGATCAAGCAAAGTGGCACTAGTGCTTTGTAACCATGAACGATCTCATTTGGTGATAATCATGTCGACCTATTTTTCGAGTTGTTGTACACTAACTGAGAATGTGGGAGGATGAGGTCCCATGTTCCCTTGTGGTCACCCACAGGACAATGAAGTAAACTCCCCAAACTTCTGTTTACCACTTCCGTTTGCCCATCAGTTTGGGGATGGTAGGCCGAAATAAACAATAGTTTGGTGTCCATAATTCTCCAAAGGGTTTTCCAAAAATAACAAGTAAATTTCACGTCTCTATCAGTCACTATCATTTTTGGAACACCCCTAGACCCAACAACTTCTTTAAAATATAGTTTTGCTACATTGGACGAATCATCAGTCTTATTGCACGTAATAAAATAGGCCATTTTGGAAAATCGATCTACTACCACTAGAATGGAATCATGTCGTCTAAACGTGACTTGTAGGCCTAGGATAAAGTCCATTCTAACATCTTCCCATGGAATGGAAGGAATCGGAAGAGGGGTATGGAGGCCCGCATTTGTTTTGCCTCCTTTTGCTATTTTGCAAATGCGACAACTTCCCACAATGTTATTCACCATAGATTTAAGGCCTGGTTAGTGGAACTTGTCTTCTACTAGCGTAATAGTCTTATCGCGCCCAAAGTGTCCACTTAGACCACCACTATGTAACTCCCATAAAATAAAATTTCAAAGGGAAGAGCGAGGGATACACAAATTCGAATGTTTAAACAGATAGCCGTCCCGAATATAATACGCTTAAATCGTAGTGGGTGAGTTATTTTGAGTGGAATAGTAGAGGTCCTTGAAATCCGGATAATTATCGTATTCATCTTTTATCCTATCGAACCCAATCACCTTGACCTATAACTTAGACAACAAAAAGGATACGCGACTAAGAGCATCCACCACATGATCTAAGGTTCCCTTTAGATGTTTAATTATAAAGGTATACTCCTGAAGATTGCAGACCCACTTGGCATGCCTAGAGCTCACTTTATTTTGGGAATTAATGAATCTCAACGCCTCGTGATCAGAAAAAATAACAAATTCTTTACATATCAAGTAATGACGCCAATGCTGTAAACACCGAATAACCGCATAAGACTCTCTGTCATAATTAGAATAATTTAATTTTGCTCCAAAGAGTTTTTTACTAAAATATTCAACAGGATGACCCTCTTGACTCAAGACTCCACCGATACAGATTCAAGATGCGTCACAGGACAATTCGAAAAGTTGGTTGAAATCTGGTAATTGTAAGAGAGGCGCTTCTGACATCGGGATTTCATTACATCAAATGCTTTGGTGGCCGATTTAGTCCATAGAAAATCTCTTTTTTTCATGCACTTCGTGATTGGTGCCATGATACTGCTAAAATCTTTGATAAAGCGGCGATAAAAAGTAGCTAATTCGTGAAAACTCCGAACAACCCGTATATTGGTGGGCTCCGGCCAATCCATGATAGCTTGGACCTTCTTCGGTTCAACAAGGATACCTTCCGAACTTACGATATAACCTAAGAACTCCACAGATGGGACGTTAAACGTACATTTCTTAAAGTTAACAAATAATTTTTCCGATCGCAGTGTGGTGAGTACTGTCCTCAAATGATACTCATGATTGTTCGGTGAGGAGCTAATAACTAGGATATCATTAAAGTAAATAACGACGAATTTTTCTAAATAAGGCTTGAAGACTATGGTCATCATTCGTGAAAAAGTACTTGGGCCGTTAGTGAGACCTTCCCCGAGCACTAACCACTCATAAAGTCCGTCTTTCGATTTAAAGGCCATTTTCCAATCATCTCCTTCCCTAATCCTGATTTGATGATAGCCACTCTTAAGATCTAACATAGAAAAAATCATCGCTCCGGCTAGCATATCCAATAGGTCATCCAATCGAGGGATAGAAACTGGTATTTTATTAATGGCCATATAATCCACGCACATTAGCCAAGATCCATCTTTCATAAGCACCAATAATGCTGGAATGACACAAAGACTCTTACTATGATGGGTGAACCCCTTACTTAGCAAATCTGAAATTAATTTGTGCAATTCTAGGTGTGAGGAAGGGTTTAACCGATAATGGGGAAGGCTAGCCAACGAGGAACCCGGAACGAAATCATTCTCGTGTTGAATTTCCCACATGGGGGGTAACTCAGGCGGTAAGTCATCCGGGTAGACATACCAAAATTCCACTAAAAGGTTTTTCAAGACTGCAGGTAGATTCTAAAACGTGGAGTTATTTTCCTTGACTTGCAAACATACTAGCACATTCATGACTCTGTTAACAAAAGACTCGCGCTCCAACTCCTTCTTTCTTATCAAACTTAATGTTTTCTTCTCGACAGGCACAATGGTGTCATTAGAGGAGACCGATGAATCTTTTGGTGGAGTTGGTTTAAAGATAACGGTCTTACCATTAAAATTAAATTCATATGAGTTGGCTCGGCATAAATGAGTTACATCATGGTCATATAGCCATGAACGACCTAATAAGATGTGATAAGCATCCATGGGGATGACATCACACCAAATCTTTTCATAATAATCCTTTATTGTAAGTGGTACCAAACAACGCTTCGATACGGGGAGGTATGTCTTATTTACCCATGCCACCTTATAAGGATGAGGATGCGGCTCAGTAACTAAAGACATACGGGTCACCGCATTTTCAGAAATGACATTCATACAGCTACCACTATCGATGATCAAATTACACCACTTCTCTCCACTCTTAAAATTCAACGAAAATATATTCGTCCTATTCCAGTCATCTAATGCACGGGGGGTAGCCAGAATACATCGCATGACCATCATATGGGATTCCTCCTCCATATCACTCGGCACTCCTTCCGACTCACTATCCTCTTCTCCCTCATATATAAGGTCGTTAGACTCACACGTGGAATCTAACAGTGCTAGAGGCTTGGGCTTAGTGGGACACTCACTAGCATAGTGACCTTGAATCCCGCAAGAAAAACAAGTAGCATTTGTTTTGTTGACCCTACCTACAGGAACTCTCTCACCCGTTGGGTTTCTAGTATTCCTGGCAGTCACTACTATGGAGTTCGAGTCAGTGGACCGGGACTTACCCTTATCCTTATAAGTAGAGGTGGGAGGCGGTCCTAAGATGGACTTGCCCTTCTGATACGTGCAAAACTTATTCTTAAAAACATTGTGCTTCTCAATATCAAGTGCAGCATTGAAGGTGGTGTTTAGGTCGGTGTGACCATAATGCAATAGTTTACCTTGGATGTCGGGGTTTAACCCCTTACGAAACCTAGAGAGGGTGATCTCAGGCATCTCTCTCACATCACACCTTACCATCATGTCCTTGAGAAGACTTATATATTCAGATACCGACCTATGCCCTTGCTTAAGGGTAGCCAAGTCATCAAACATCTGAGTAAGATGGTATGAAGGGACATACTGGTCTTTCAACATGGCCTTCATGACAGTACAACAATTAAGTAATTCACCATTATCCCTTCTCAGATGACGTTCCTCATTTAGCCAGAATATTTTGGCTCTACCAAGGAACTTCATTCTCGTCACTTGCACCTTATCTTCGTCAGTCAAGTTTTTCCACTCAAAATAGCATTCCAATTCCATTACCCAGTCCAGGAAGACATAGGGTTCACCCAGTCCATCATATGATGGGGGTTTGACACAGACGGCTCTAGTAATGTCAAACTCATACGGTGCACGCGGGGCTCGCTCGTTGTTAATAGTATTGTTTGGAAAATTATTCCCTTCAACACGTGGGTTAGCGGCTTGATTTTTTGAATATTATTTTGGCTCTACCAAGGAACTTAATGTTTTCTTCTCGACAGGCACAATGGTCTAATCCATGTAGCATTTCTCTAATCTCCATCAACTGATCGTTGAACACCTGACGGAGTTCCTCAATCGCTGCGGGAACGTGACCAATTTCCTTCTCGTCCGCCATTTGGGAAGAAGAGAGGGAATACTCTATGCCCAATCTTGTGTGCATGTAGAATAAGTGAACACTGACTCAAAGGAAACCGCGAATGGATTTGTTCCCGCTTAATTACTAGGGTAAAAATTATTTTTTTTGTTTTCTTAGTGGGAATAACCAAAAGACTATTAAATTTTTTTTTTGATTTTTTTTGCTGAAAAAATAGAAATTTAAGCCGCTATTGGCATGCAAGAAATAATTATTTTTGTTATTTTTACTTAATACGTGCAAGGCAAGTGCATGTGGACGTGCTAATAAAAGGGGAGGGTGCTAATTCAGAAATTGATGACAACCTCCCTCTGATACAAAATTGATGTAGGCTATGGCGCCTACGCGAATAGATTTTATGAAATAGTACGTGAATCTCTCTAAATGCCGCTTCTACACTCGCACAGAAACTCAAACGCAGCACACTCGTAGGGCAATTTATCGGGTTTATGCTAAAGTATGGTAGCCATACTGTTTAGAGATCGAACAATAGGCTATAGGCTGTTGTCCAATCAAGCTAAAAGGACCCACCCGGTCAAAACGATCAGTAGTTGTACCAAATAGGATCTACCAAAAAGTCTGATTCAAAAAATGGTAGATCTCTCCCAATAAAAATACGAGGGATTGCCAAATCCACTCAGAAAATATTTCAAATAGGATGAACGACTATCTACTATCAGAGAGACTAACCAACAAAATTAACCTTTCAATAATCACGTTAAAATCACTTCCACCACAATAAAGATCTAGGAAAGGGAATCACACACAATGTAGAATGAATCGTTACCCAAATCAGAATAGGTGATTCAGATTGACTCGTGGATCACTCTTCCGCGGTTCCGCCGGAGTCGCGCCAGATGGAGAGAAAACTTTTTCCGCCTTCCTCGCTTGACGCCGGATAGATGGAGTCATCTTGGTCGGATTTCCACAAAGGGGATGTGGCTGGTCGGGTCCTGCTTTTAATGGGGCTTGTCGGGTGGCTTGAAGGTAAAAGCTATCCAAGAGGGGAAAGGGAAGGTGGTTGCTCGGGTGGAGGAGGGAGGTGATTCCGCGAACGTGACTTCATCTTCTTCCACAAGTTGGGGGTCGTCGTCTCCATCAGTCTTCTTGTGGATTTTGGTGATAGAGGCCCTATTGAGTACATGACATGCAGTACTTACTAGAATTTAGTCCCATGGTCACTTCTGAATTTGACCACAGAACTGCCAAGCTCATTCTTAATTTGCTTGACAAACCTCATGAAGACATCAAGGGTTTCATCCTTTTTCTTAAGAAAGAACACCCACGTAAACTTGGAATTGTCATCAACTACCATAATGGTGTAGACTTCCCAACCAAGACTATGAACAGGCATAGGACCAAATAGGTCCATGTGCAAGAGGTATTTGCAACTCACAAAGTCTTTGGTCCCAATGCCCTTGAAGGAGTCTTTTGTCTGCTTACCCTTTTAGCAAGCTGAGCAAATGCCCTCCTTTGATCACTTCATATTGGGGCCTTTCCTAACTATCTCTTTCCTGAAGAGCTTGCCAAGAATCGTGTAATTCAAATGGGCTTGCCTCTTGTGCCAATGGACATAGTATGAGACTTTCTCATTTGCCACTAAATAGATAGGAGAATCTGTGTCTAAACATAGAAAGTTTAAGCAATAAACATTTCCACTCCTAGTTTCTGTCAAGATGACCTCTTGGTCACTTGACCTACTAATTAGGCACTCATCCTTGTAGAAGAAAAAAACATAGCCATGATCAGAGAGCTGTCTTATGCTTATCAGGATGTTTTGAAAGCCTTCAACATAAGCCACCTTTGTGATGGAGACTATCAAATTGGTAATATTATTATATCCTCAGGTTACCCCACTATCTGATCCACCAAATATTACTTTTGGTCCATCTTTTATTGGAGTAAACTCTTTCAAGTTGCTCCTTGTTCCAGTCATGTGCCTGGAACAACCATTATCCAAGTACCATTTAGGGGTATGACATCTTGGACTTTCCTGCAATATACAGATTACTTAACCTTAGGACCCCAATATCTATTAGGTCCTAGGTGCATATTAGCTTGAAACTGAACATGTCCACCAGCAGAATTTCTGACTGGTGGACTAACCCTAGCTCTGGCCATATTAGGATTGTGGCAGCAGTTAATGACAAAATGCACTATCTTACCATAGCACTAACAGTCATGTATGTTATATCTTCTCTTCTCTGTAGGCCCTATGGTTTTGTTAGCAGCAGCCTTAACAAGAGGATGTTGTGCTGCAGCCCCTTTTTTTTATTTCTTTCAGTTAGAATTTGACTTAAGATAAGTCTTTTAGCCGGCTGATTTGTTCTGACATGAGTGTCAGCAGAAGCAAGGTTCTTTTCAAAAATCATGTTTCTGATATCTTCAGATATTCCCGATCAGCCTGACTCTGAGACTTTCCCTTTGTCTGAACCTTTGCTGTCAGACTTTGAGCCTTGGCTGCAGCAATATTCTTGAGAGTTGGTGTAGAAGTACCAAAGAAAAATGGTCCTAATTGGGCCATTTAAAATTTCTCATTGGCAGCCTTGAATGCACACACCCTGCCAAAAATTTATCCATGTCAATGAATGATGACTAGATTTAGTCATCATATTTTGGGGTAGTTTAGTATGAAAAATTCCTATTTTAATTATATATTTTTAAGTATTTATATGCATGTTTTGTTTTATTTCGTCTTAAAGTCTTTTTGTGTTAAGATATTATAATTCCTAGTTTCTATGGCAATTTCATTTTGTTATGTCATGATATTAAAATCTATAGTTTTTATTATATATTTTTATTATATTATGTATTATGTGTTATGTGTTGTGCTAGTCTAGTTTAGTTTATTTTTAACAACATGTTACTTATGTTATTATTATGAGAACTAATACATTGTTTTTTTTATATGTTGTTTTGTAGCTACCCGGCCCCCTCATGCATTTTGGAGCAGCCCATGAAGGACCCGAGCCCTATAACAGCAGCCCAAATAAACATCTAACCCCTACCCGAGCCCTATTAAAGCCCACCAAAAGAGCAGCCCATTGAAGCCCGCTTTCCATGCAACCCGACCACATGCATGCAATTATTCATGCATGTGGCCGGCCACTCTCTCCCCTTTATTATTCCCTAGCCACCTTTCCTCTCATGCATGCATTTTTTCCACCCTTCTCTCCTCCATTTAATGCAATGCATGCATCATCCCCTTGCATGGCCGGCCCCTACCAGCTCTCTTCTCCCCTTTATTTCCCATTCACTCCCCCCTTCCCATTACATATTTTGTCATTAAATACATGCATGCACCCCTACCATTCTCTCTCTCCCCTCATTTATATCATGCATGAACCTATTCTCCCCCATGTGGCCGGCCACCCCTTGGGCTTCCCCTCTTCTAGATGCTTCCCTCCACTCCTATAAAAGGAACCCATATCCCATGCTTTGAAGAGGTTGGATTGGAGCAAGTGAGCAAGAGAGCAAGTGAGCAAGAGAGTTCTAGTACAAGTTTTTCTTCATTGTTGTTTTCTTTTTATGGTTGTAATTTTCTTCTTAGTATAATATTGTCATCCTTTTAATATTATTGTGTACCTCTTTTTTATTAATCAATGGAATTCTTCTCTCTTTATTTTGTTGTTTCCTTTTCCAGTAAGCGTAGCTAATCTCCTTTAGCATTCGATCGTGAGGATCCATGAAGTGAGATGAGAGTTTATTTTCTTTCTTAGTTTTATTTTTGTTATTTCATGCTCGATCCTTCTTTGATTTATTTGGCGTCGACTCCGTATTTTCGGTATACGGTAGTAGGCCTTGTTCTCATTTCATAGTAGTCGAGAGACTCATGATTTGAAAGATCGCTCAAAGAAGGAAGGAGTTGAACGCAATCCTAGAGATAGGATGACGTAAATCCTCCGGATTGGAGTCAATTCCAATAGTGCGGATCATCTCGATAATGCAACTTTAGGCTTCTTTGGTTTGTAAAGAGATTTCGATCAAAGAGTTTATAAGTTAGGAGACCTAATGCTCTAGCGAGATTTTGTCTTATTTTCGGATCCGTCACGGTCGAGTGTGGTTTGCAAAAATTAAAACTATCTTTATTTTTATCTCTCTCATCTAATTTCATGGTGAATCATTGATCGAATGCGATCTTTTTATATAAGTTTTTCGTCTCGTAAATTGTCTTTCATTTTACTTTACTTTAAAATTTCTAAAAATCCAACTATTTTCCGGTAGGATAATATTTCAAGCGTGAGTAGCGGTACTTGATAGCCCCGTGTTTAAATACGACCTTGGTACTACGATTCGACAGGTACGCTTGCCTGTTCGGGTTTTGGCCCACCAATGAATATCTTTGTTCACTCTAGATGAACAACCCTTCTCCTAGTGACCATAAGAGGTTTCTTGGTCAAACCTGTTAGAAGGTATCATAACTTTTCTAAAAAGAATGTTAGGCTTGGAAGCAATAGGTGGAGCTAGAGCTGGAGCTTTGCCCTTCCTTTTGGATGGAGCAACTCTTGTGCTTCCCTTGAATCCCAACCCCTTCTTGCCCTTTGGAGAGGAGAATTAGTCTATCAAGAGGAGGATAGTATTTGGCTTTAAATAGCTAGCCACTATTCTTTTCTCCTTCTAAACCTTATCTTCAAGCTCCCTGAAGAGACCGTTCTTATTCTTTATGGAAGCTATCTGGATTTCCAAGAGGGACTTCAGTTGGCTTATTTCCGTATCTTTCTGGTCCAGCTGATTAACTGTTATAATCTGCTGGGCAACCGCAAGCTTAAGAGATGAAATCTCTTTAGTTTACTTCTTAAACAACTTCTTGACCTTCTTGAAGGCATTCAGAAGTTCTCCATACTTATTAATTAGTTGATTGACATCTCCTTCAGATCCAGACTCTTCTTCACCACAGGGTGAAGAGGCTTCTGAGCATGGACTAGTCTCAAACTCAGACAAATAAGTAGAATTAGGTAATGGATGTACCTTGCTTTGACCAGGCTGATCCAGACTGCCCTATTCATCTGTCATTGCCATTAGCCCTCTATAACTGTGGACATATTCATCCACCTCTAACTCACTGCCTGACAGTGTCATAGGGGCCCTGATTCCTATCCTTACTGGAGGATTGATTGCTCCTGCTGCAACAGCTTCACCTTTAGCAGCAACAGCAACTATCCCAAAGTAGGCTTCCTCTTCTTCAGAATCAGAAGATGATGAGTCTGTCCAACTCTTTTCCTTCTTAGCAATGAATGACTTTTCCTTCTTTCCATTGTGTTTGTGCTGCTACTTCTCCTCAGTCTCCTTCCTCTTCTTTGGGCAATTAACTATCACATGATCAAGCTTGCGACAACATTACGAAACTACTTAAGAAAAGTTATATTTATTTTGTTTAGAAACATTTCTGTCAGTCTTTGATTGATTCTTCCTGTGATGAGTGGAATTAGAATGCCTCTTCTTCAAATTCTTCTTCTTCATCAGCCTCTAGAGTTGTCTAGAAAAGGCTGCAAAGTCTTCATCAAACATGTTGCTGTCTGATTCCTCAGAGTCTGAGCTGTCTAACTTAGCTGGTCTTCTTGGTTGACAAGTAATCCTCTCCTTGCCCTTCCTTGTGCTTTTTGCTCTGCACTTTTCCTTGGCCAGGGATTTTCTGGTGGCTTCCTCCACCTTCCTGGCAGCTAGCTTCATCTAATAGGAGAGCAGTTTCCCAAAAAATATTTGGGGAGGAGAGTCAGCAAGTTTAGACACCTCTCTTATGTCACCGATCATAGTATCCAAGTATCTAGTGAGAGACCTGAGAAACTTGTCATTTATTTCATAGTTATTGAAGACCCTTCCATAGGTCTTCAACTCATTTATTATCCTGAAGAATCTTTCATAACAGGAAGTTATGTTCTCCTTCAGGTTTTGCCTGAAAGCCTCATACTCTTTATTGAGCAGAGATTTCCTATCATCCCTTACATATTAAGTACCCTCCATATAAACCACAAGGGTTTCCAACATCTCCTTGGAGGTCTGGCAGTAAACCAAGTTCAAAAACATTGAGTCATCTACTACACTGGCAATGATGTTTTGTGCTCTCTTTTCCAAGCCAGCTAAGATGACCTCATCTTTGGTATTTTCAGAGTATGTCTTTGGTGTCTGGATGTTGGCATCCAGAACAGAGACCTTCATAGGAATTATAGGTCCCTACCTAACTATTACAAAGATTCATGGATCATAGGCTTCCATAAATAGCCTCACCCTCACATTGTATATTCCAAAATGCTCCTTTATGCAGATGTGGAGTTTTATGGAACCCAACTCTCTCTAGATCTCTCCTGAGCCCATGATCACTTAACTGGAGTTACCTTTGGAGATCACTCAGATTGTTAAATCCTTTTTGAGCAACCACCCTCTGATACTGGTGGGCCAAAACCCGAACAGGCAAGCGTACCTGTCGAATTGTAGTACCAAGGTCGTATTTAAACACGGGGCTGTCAAGTACTTCTACTCACGCTCTAACTATTATCCTACCGGAGAACTAAAGGGGTTGAGAATTTTTTTAAAGTAAAACAAAAGACAACTTGCGAGACGAAAAACTTATAATAAAAAGCTAGCATTCGATCAATGATTCACCATGAAACTAGATGAGAGAGATAAAAATAAAGATAGTTTTAATTTTGCAAATCAAACTCGACCGTGACGGATCCGATATTAAGACAAAATCTCGCTAGAGCATTAGGTCTCCTAACTTATAGACTCTTTGATCGAAATCTCTTTACAAACCAAAGAAGCCTAAAGTTGCATTATCGAGGTGATCCGCACTATTGGATTTGACTCCAATCCGGAGGATTTACGTCGTCCTATCTCTAGGATTGCGTTCAACTCCTTTCTTCTTTGAGTGATCTTTCAAATCATGAGTCTCTCGACTACTATGAAATGAGAACAAGGCCTACTACCGTATATCGAAAATACGGAGTCGACACAAATTAATCAAAGAAGGATCGAGCATGAAATAACAAAAATAAAACTAAGCAATAAAGTAAACTCTCATCTCACTTCATGGATCCTCATGATCGAATGCTATTAAGAGATTAGCTACGCATAATTGAAAAAGAAGACAAAATAAAAGAAGAGAGAAACATTTTCATTGATTAATAAAAAGGAAGTACACAATAATATTAAAACGATGATAATATTATGCTAAGAAGAAAATTACAATCATAAAGAGAAAACAACAATGAAAAGAACTTGTAGTAGAACTCTCTTGCTCACTTGCTCTCTTGCTCCAATCCAACCTCTTCAAAGCATGGGATATGGGTTCCTTTTATAGGAGTGGAGGGAAGCATCTAGAAGAGGGGAAGCCCAAGGGGTGGCCGGCCATAGGGGGGAGAATGGGTTCATGCATGGTATTAAATAGAGGGGAGAGAGGAAGGCTAAATTCATGCACTTCATTTTGGAAAAAAACAAAATAAATATAAAAAGGGGGATTATGGAAGTTTGTAGAATGGTGGAAAGGAGAGGGGTCGGCCACTTGCAAGGGGGATTCATGCATGTGGAATTAAGGAGGAGAGATGGAGATGGATGCATGAGAGAAAGGTGGCAAAAAAATATTAAAGGAGAGAGAGAAAAGTGTGGCCGGCCACATGCATGAATGATTGCATGCATGTGGTCGGGTTGCATGGAAAGGGGGCTTCAATGGGCTTTGTGGGCTGCTGTGTTTGATGGAGGGCCGGCCACATGGGATGAAAGGGCTGCTCCAAAATGTGGGCTTCATGGAGGAGAAGTGAGGTTGCAGCATGCTTGGGCTCGGGTAAACAAAATGGAGGGGGCCGGGCTTCATGTGCTGCTCCAATTTGGGGCTCGGGTTGCTCCAAACTTGCTTGACTAGGTTGGGCTGCTTATAGTTGATTGGTGGGTTACTCCAAATTGATAAGAGAGAGGGACCGGCCACCTACAATACAAGGAATAAAAACAAAACATAAGTTAACATTAAATAAACATAAAACACAATATTAATCATAATAACCTTAGTTATGAAACCTAAACTAATATAAAGATAATAAAAAGTAATCATAACATAAAGCATATGTTTATAAAGTAACCTAAACATAACATAAAATAAAATAAAACATAAGTTTATAAATAAAAAGTAACATAAACATAAAATAACAATCAAACATAAAATAAAACTATAGATTTATAAAATAAAATAAAACAACATCGTTCAAGCATACAAAATCATAAAATTATAATAATACTTAGGGATTTCTTAAACTAAATTATACCAAAAATGATGACTAAAAAGTAGTCATCAAACTCCCCCATGCTTAGACATTTGCTTGCCCTCATGCAAATAAAAAATGAAAACTAGGGAAGGAAATAGAAAATAAACTAAGCTAATTTAGGTTTCATAATTAAGAAAAACAAAACATGAAAAATTAAACTATCCTAATATTAATATTATCAACTAGTGGGGTGAGAAGTGCACAATGGAAAATTTGAAAATGGAACCCTAAAAATCTCATTAAAACATAAGGGAAGTCTACTAATTTCTAAATCTTAAAACAAGGCATCCAAAATAAATCAAAATAAGGAAAACAAAAGTAGAAGTTCTAAATAAACGGCGCATTAACAAACTATTAGGTTGCTAGATAAACATTAACCCTAAGACACTCCAAGATAACCTCCAAAGAAATCCATCAATGATAGTGGCCATAGGCTTGTACGTTCACACTTTCTCCACTACGCGAATTTACATTCTAAGATCATTAGGACTTCTACTAGGCATTAAAACTTGGTTTAGGTGAATGATTAGGAAATGGAAACAAAGATAAACATGATGGCTTAAACACTAAACCAAGGGTGAGCTTAAAAAATAAACAAAGCATAAGACATGATAAGTACTTCAATTCAAACTGAAATAAACATAAAGCCATGTATTTTTTCTTTTTTAAACTTGGCCAAACATAAAATTTTTGCATTCTTATTTTGATTTTTTATTTTTCTTTCTCAATTTTTTTCTTTTTGAATAACAGTTGATAAGGAAGCTCCAAAAATAAACTTTATAATGACCTTTTCATTTCAAAATAAATACAATACCCCTCCCACAAAAAATAATTTTAAGCTCAAGGTTATAGTGTGAAAATAGGAAAGGTATTTGGCTTTGGTGAACAAAATGAAATGAAAGGTGGAGCTAAAATCAAGGAAAATAAGGAAAAGGCCCAAAATTGTTTTGCAAAGGTTTTGTTTTTGGTGGGCACGAAAAGCTCAAACTATTCAAATGGTGGCCTAAATCATTTCTAAAGAACGTAAAAACGACGCAAATGCTTCGAGAGTAGCTTGGTACAAGTTCTAGACACCAAGAAAGACTACCTCTCAAATGAAAAAGGACTAATGATACCTAGCAACCATTCGTAAGTAACTAACTGAATAAAAAGACATAACTACGCATTGCTAGCTTACAACTTAAAAACCGGATGCCTATATTTAAGAAAAAGAAACTAGTAGAGCTAAACTATGTTAAAATGATAGGTTTAGAAAACCATTTTCAAAGTGATCTATATAGAACTAAGAAACCGCAAGGGCCTACACTTCACTAGAAGCAACATGGAAATAAAGATAGAAAATAATTTTAGGTTTTGTTTTTCAAATAGATTTTAGCACAATTTTTTTTTTGATTTTTTTGTTTTTCTATTTTTTTTTTGGGTTTTATATTTTATAATTTTTTTGGATTTTATATTTTGAAGACATAAAATATTATACTAATTTAAGATATAATTTTTTTCTTTTTGAAAGAAGAAAAACAGAAAGAAGAAAAATAGAAAGAAAGAAAGGCAAAAAGAAACTAGACCCCCCCATACTTAAATTCTTCATTGCCCTCAATGAAGAAAACATAAAGAAAAAGAGAAGGGGACTGAGAAGAAGAGAAAAAATGCAGGAAAAACAAATAACTAAAAAAAACAGGACTTCCCCGGGTTCGTGAGATGAAGGCGGATGTCTCTCCCCTAAGCTTGCCTTTTAGAGTACTTGATCGTCAGCAGGTATGACTTGATCCATCTGATATCAGCAACGGCGGAGCGGCGACCATGATCATGGACTTGATTGGCCTCCGGTTGAAAAAGCAAAATAAAAGCAAAAATAAATAGATTCCATGGGCAGATTGCCCGATAATGTTTTTTTTTATTATAACATCCAAATAAAAGAGTTTCATAATAATAAGTCCAAAAATAAAAGTGAAAAATAAAAATGTCCATAACAAAATAAAAATGTCCATCAGTAATAATAAACTAAGAATCAAAAAGAAGATTCTCCTTTGCAGGAGTCACAGAATCATTAGAGAAATAGAGCTTAAGCTTGCGTTCATGCACTTTAAATTCACCCCTCTCCGGGTGCGAAAGTAACACAGTTCCATCTGAGAAAACATCCTTGACCGCAAACGGTCCAGACCAACGAGATTTAGATTTTCCAAAGAAAATGCGTAATCGTGAATTTAAGAGAAGAACATGATCGCCTGGTTTAAAATTTTTATGATGGCGACAGTTCTTATCGTGATATATTTTCGTTTCAAGATCGGGTGGTTTATCAAAATAGTTGTTCAATTTTTTGTCTTTTTCAAAAGTAAAATTTTCAAGATTCTTTTGTTTAAAATCAGTTTCATTTTCAAAAATAGTTTGTACGGACATAACCGTATTTTCAAAAATAGTTGATGAGGGTCCAAAAAAAGGAGAAGAAAAATCATTTGGAAAAAAATAGGAGTCTTCTTTTAAATCATCAATGAAAAAACAAGAGTCATCATTTTGTAAAGAGTTTTTCATCGATTTATTAATATCAAATGCTACTTCCTCATCTCCAACATGCAGAAAAAGTTTTCCGTCACTCACATTTATGATTGCGCGAGCGGTGGCTAGGAAGGGACGACCAAGGATAAGAGGGACCTCAATGTCCTCTTCAATATCGAGAATGACAAAATCCACCGGGAAGATGAATTTGTCGACCTTCACTAACACATCCTCAAGGACTCCTAACGGATACTTAATCGAACGATCAGCTAATTGGATACTCATTCTCGTAGGGCTGAGAGTGCCCAATCCTAACTTCTTAAATAGTGAAAAAGGCATCAAATTGATGCTCGCTCCAAGATCTGCTAACGCATGTTTAACAAATAAATCACCAAAGACACAAGGAATGGAAAAACTACCCGGATCGTTTATCTTTTTAGGCAGATTAGAATTTTTAATGACTGCCGAGCATTCTTCATTCAATGTGACATGAGAAAGATTTTCCAATTTCTTTTTGTTCGTTAATAAATCTTTAAGATATTTGGCGTACTTAGGCATTTGGCTAATCGCTTCATGAAACGACAAATTAATATGAATTTGTTTAAATATTTCAAAAAAGCGTTGATATTGATTATGTAGTTTTTCTTGCCCAAGTCGAGCCGGATAAGTAGGTGGCGGAAATTCATTTATAATAATTGGAGCATCATTTTGAAAATCAGAAAGAACAGAAATATCTTTTTCTTTGTCCAAAGTAGATTTTTCATTTTCAAGATTTGATTTTTCATTTTCCGTGGGGATAATAACAGGAGGGACACTCACCCTTGGCTCTTCCCTTGTGGTGGGCTCGTTAACAACCTTACCGCTCCGAAGGGAAATCGCATTTGCGTGCTCCCTTGGGTTAGGCTCAGTGTTCGAGGGAAGAGTTCCAGGTGGTCTCTCATAGAAAGCCTTGGCGAGTTGGCCGACCTGATTTTCTAAATTTTTAATTGATCCCGTTATGTTTCTAATAGTAGCATCGTTCGAGCTTATATACTTAGCAAGGATCTCTTCCAAAGGGGAAGGTTTTTGAAAATTTTGTTGTGGTGGTGGTGGTGGTGTAAAATCGTGCGGTGGGCGTACTACGTTAGCATTATTACTCCAAGAAAAATTAGGATGGTTACGCCATCCAGGATGATAAGAGTTTGTAGTAGCATTAAAACCAGGAGGAGAAGAAAAATTCGAAAAAGTAGAAAAATTATTGGCAGAATTATTTTGAGCAGGCCTGGGTATGTTCCCCAGATAATCCACCTGCTCGGCAGCAGCCGCATTTTCATATACCTTAGCGGCGGAGGGAGCAGTCATCTCCGAGATCTTCTTGTTGAGCATTTCCACTTGCATCGCCAGTTGCGTCACCGAATCCACTTCGTAGATACCTGCAGGTTTAGATGGGCGAGACCTAAATGAATTCCACAGATAAGTGTTCATCGCCATGTCATCGATAAGCTCAAGAGCGGCTTCCGGAGTTTTGCGGTCTAAAGAACCAGCGGAAGCGGCATCTATCATTTGCTTAGTCTCTTGGTTTAGCCCATTATAAAATGTTTGAACCTGCAACCATACAGGCAGAGCATGATGTGGGCATCTTCTCAAAAGTTCTTTGAACCTCTCCCAAGTGTCATAGAGGGTCTCATAATCAATTTGAGAATATGAAGTTATATCATTTCGAAGCTTAGCAGTTTTGGCGAGGGGGAAATAACGAGAAAGAAATTTTTCAGTTAAAATGTTCCAAGTAGTGATTGATCCTCTTGGAAGAGAACTCAACCACTGTTTGGCTTTAGTCCTTAAGGAGAATGGGAAGAGTCTTAGCCTTATCGCATCGTCTGAGACACCATTGATTTTGAAGGTGTCACAGATTTCGAGAAAATTAGCGATATGCAAGTTCGGATCTTCATCTTGTAATCCGTCGAACTGTACATATTGCTGCACCATTTGAATGATGCTAGGCTTGAGCTCGAAGTTATTGTTCGCAATCGCAGGTCGAACAATACTTGTTTCAGTCCCTTCCAGATTGGGTCGAGCATAATCGGACATGGTCCTTTGCTGAGCCATTTCTGGGTTAGGGTCTCCCATTTCACAATTAAAATTACAATCCCCAAAGGAATCCTCAACCGCTGTTTGAGAAGTGGAAGCCCCGAATCGTAGTTGTCTCCGAAAGGAGCGTTCGATTTCCGGGTCCAAATCAACAAGTAGCGACGGATTCGCTCGGGTCATGCACTAGCAAAGAAGACGAAGAAAAACGAAAATGAAAACTTGAAAAAGAAAGACAAAGAGAAGAAAGGATGTTTTTTTTTTTGAAAATAGATTTTTTTACGGCTTGGCTCTCGAACTTCCCGAGGACTACCCGGTGAAGGGTTCGCCCGGTACTAGGTAAAATGGTGGCGCTTAAAGCCCCTTACCCTTTTCGAGAGAATTTAGGTGGAGTAGAAATTAAGTGAAGTGGGTTGATTATAAATATTTAAATATTTAAAATATAATTTTTTTTTTATTTTTGTAGAAGTAATAGCGCAAGCGTTTTCAAAATATTGACGAAGAAAAATCCCCGGCAACGGCGCCAAAAACTTGGTGGGCCAAAACCCGAACAGGCAAGCGTACCTGTCGAATTGTAGTACCAAGGTCGTATTTAAACACGGGGCTGTCAAGTACTTCTACTCACGCTCTAACTATTATCCTACCGGAGAACTAAAGGGGTTGAGAGTTTTTTTAAAGTAAAACAAAAGACAACTTGCGAGATGAAAAACTTATAATAAAAAGCTAGCATTCGATCAATGATTCACCATGAAACTAGATGAGAGAGATAAAAATAAAGATAGTTTTAATTTTGCAAATCAAACTCGACCGTGACGGATCCGATATTAAGACAAAATCTCGCTAGAGCATTAGGTCTCCTAACTTATAGACTCTTTGATCGAAATCTCTTTACAAACCAAAGAAGCCTAAAGTTGCATTATCGAGGTGATCCGCACTATTGGATTTGACTCCAATCCGGAGGATTTACGTCGTCCTATCTCTAGGATTGCGTTCAACTCCTTCCTTCTTTGAGTGATCTTTCAAATCATGAGTCTCTCGACTACTATGAAATGAGAATAAGGCCTACTACCGTATATCGAAAATACGGAGTCGACACAAATTAATCAAAGAAGGATCGAGCATGAAATAACAAAAATAAAACTAAGGAATAAAGTAAACTCTCATCTCACTTCATGGATCCTCACGATCGAATGCTATTAAGAGATTAGCTACGCATAATTGAAAAAGAAGACAAAATAAAAGAAGAGAGAAACATTTTCATTGATTAATAAAAAGGAAGTACACAATAATATTAAAACGATGATAATATTATGCTAAGAAGAAAATTACAATCATAAAGAGAAAACAACAATGAAAAGAACTTGTAGTAGAACTCTCTTGCTCACTTGCTCTCTTGCTCCAATCCAACCTCCTCAAAGCATGGGATATGGGTTCCTTTTATAGGAGTGGAGGGAAGCATCTAGAAGAGGGGAAGCCCAAGGGGTGGCCGGCCATAGGGGGGAGAATGGGTTCATGCATGGTATTAAATGAAGGGGAGAGAGGAAGGCTAAATTCATGCACTTCATTTTGGAAAAAAACAAAATAAATATAAAAAGGGGGATGTATGGAAGTTTGTAGAATGGTGGAAAGGAGAGGGGCCGACCACTTGCAAGGGGGATTCATGCATGTGGAATTAAGGAGGAGAGATGGAGATGCATGCATGAGAGAAAGGTGGCAAAAAAATATTAAAGGAGAGAGAGAAAAGTGTGGCCGGCCACATTCATGAATGATTGCATGCATGTGGTCGGGTTGCATGGAAAGGGGGCTTCAATGGGCTTTGTGGGCTGCTGTGTTTGATGGAGGGCCGGCCACATGGGATGAAAGGGCTGCTCCAAAATGTGGGCTTCATGGAGGAGAAGTGAGGCTGCAGCATGCTTGGGCTCGGGTACACAAAATGGAGGGGGCCGGGCTTCATGTGCTGCTCCAAGTTGGGGCTCGGATTGCTCCAAGCTTGCTTGACTAGGTTGGGCTGCTTGTAGTTGATTGGTGGGTTGCTCCAAATTGATAAGAGAGAGGGACCGGCCACCTACAATACAAGGAATAAAAACAAAACATAAGTTAACATTAAATAAACATAAAACACAATATTAATCATAATAACCTTAGTTATGAAACCTAAACTAATACAAAGATAATAAAAAGTAATCAAAACATAAAGCATATGTTTATAAAGTAACCTAAACATAACATAAAATAAAATAAAACATAAGTTTATAAATAAAAAGTAACATAAACATAAAATAACAATCAAACATAAAATAAAACTATAGATTTATAAAATAAAATAAAACAACATCGTTCAAGCATACAAAATCATAAAATTATAATAATACTTAGGGATTTCTTAAACTAAATTATACCAAAAATGATGACTAAAAAGTAGTCATCAGATACCACTTGAAAGATCTTATTTTAAAGGTAGCTAGCAACCTAGAGGGGGAGGATTGTAAATAGGTTTGTCTTGGTATTTCGATAGTCTTTTTAATATCTAGTCGTTTTCCTTTAGCTTTTAGCTTAGGGTGATCTAGAGCTTGTCCCTAACACCTGTAAATAAGAAAAGAAAAACAAACACAGAAAAGCACTCAAGTATTTTATAGTGGTTCCCCAAATCTATGGGTACATCCACTCTCCTCCCACTTTGCTAACATTGTGTTAGTCAAGGCACTTATCCAAACCAATACTCCAAGGAGCTTAAACTTCAGATCTTTCAGGATCTCTCAGTCTCCTCCAAGACTTACACCTCAGCCACAAAGGCCTACTCTCAATGATACAAGTATCACCTACCTAAGGCAATGAAGCCCTACCATTCAAGTAATAGAGTATAGCCCTATCTCAGAGAAAACTTTCTCCTACAACTTAGAGAGATACAATCTCCTACAGCTCTGGCAATATTAACCTACTACTCAGTGAGTAAAACTCGCCTACCTCAGTTCTGTTAGGATCCTACACTAAGAGAGGAGCCCTCTCCTACAGTTCAGGCAAATTTGACCTACCTCAGCCCCCAAGGCCCTACAGCTCAGATCCAGAAGGATCCTACAATAAGAAATAGTTTAACTTACTTTGACATAGAGAAATTTCTCTGTGTCAATAACTAAGGTAGAGAAATTTCTGCTCAAACTTTCCTCACAGCAGAGAAAAGATTAGCTGGAGAACCTCAGAAGTTAACTTCAGAACTAGCTGCAGAAGGCTAAAGATCTTTTTATCTTGAGTCTTCAAGCAGCTCCCTAAACATTCTTAAGGATGAAGGTTCTCCTTTTTCAGAAGTAATTCTGAATCTGTTGTGGTAGATGGAGACTTGTACAGCTAACTGAACCTTTCTTGCTGGAGAGCTTCAAGCTTTTTACATGCAGCAATAGCGAGGAAGATGAAGATGGCTGCTATCCTTTTTTGAATTTTGTATGCCCTAAAAGTTATCTTTGTCTTGGACCATCTATTTCCTTTTGTAGTTCACCGATCAATGGCTTTTAGAGATAGATGGGCCCCACTTGAAGCTTCCAGCTGCACCCTGCTTCAACAGAAGAAGACGTATAGTAGCTCTACGACCAAGTTTGTCGTGTTCAGTAGCTTCTCCGTACCTGATTTGAACTTAGTTGACTTTGTTGATTTTTCTGACGTCATCACCTATGGACTTAGCCAAAATCGAGCATTAGTAGAATAGGCATTGAGTGAATGAGCTTCACTCAACACCAAAACACTTAGATAGATTTCTGTCTATCTAGTCATTTAGAGCGTTTAGTGAACAAGCCTTACTCGACGCTTTTTGCCTTAGCAAAATCTTCTTGCTTCTCTGGCGTTGAGAGTGTTGAGTGAAAAACCCTCACTCAACGATTTTTGCCTTAGGAAAATCTTTCTATAACTTAGGCATTGAGAGTGTTGAGTGAGCACGCCTCACTTAACTCTTTTTGCCTTAGTAAATTTTCAGTGTTTTAAAAACACTGGCTTAGACTTTGAGTGTTTCTCAGCACATATAAGGCTATGGCGTTGAGTGAATGACCTTCACTCAATGCCTATAGACTTAGCCGCATTTCTCCCTCTTAAATTTACGCTTTGACTAACTCAACCTCCCTTACTCTGAACCTAGTTCGACGAATGATGAATTGAGCTCGACGAACTCTGAACTCAGTTCGACGAATTCTAAACTTAGCTCGACGAACTCAGAATCTCAAACTCTGAGTTTATCTTAACGAACTCTGAACTCTGTTCGACGAATTCTGAACTGAGCTTGACGAATTTCTAAACTGAGTTCGACTCATAGCATTTTGCTGTATGGCGTTGAGTGTGTCTTCATCACTCAACGACTATAGACATAGGCACATTTCTGCGCATTCCAACTTAGGCTATTACTTCTTTAGCCTAACCCATCACTGTCAACTACAACTATTTGTATATCATTGACAAGATTGACTTCCTCAAATCTAGGACATTATGGGCAATGGACCCAACATCGAACACTTGGTCTTTTAATTCACTAAACTACCTCCAGAGATAAGCTTATTGCCACGTGATAGCCTCCAATGACAACTACTCCTTTTTGGGGTGTTACAATCCTCCCCTCCTTACAAAAATTTCGTCTCAAAATTGTACGCATCGATAAGGACACCCAACAATTTATATCTTAATACATTTATTTTCCTTCCACAAAACAAAGTTAATACTTCATTTTACAAATAACTGGGGATATTCTTCGCGTATGGTTTGCTCTCGCTCCCATAATCGGACCTTGAACATCCCGATTATCTTGTTTCGCAGTTGTTTGATTTCTGAATCCTCAATCAGGATGGGCCTAATCATCATCGTTTGCCCACTATCGACTGGTACTCGATCATTTGCGATCTCTTGCGTTGTCTCTTTCACAGCTTTGCACAGCACCGATATGTGAAGCACATCGTGCAAGAAGCTTAGTTCTGCAAAAAGAGCTAACAGATAGGATGCTTCTCCAACTCGTTCAACCACTTCAAACGAACCAAGATACCTCGAACTCAGCTTTTTCAAGAACCGAATCCTAGATACGCCTTTGAATGGTTTGATCTTTAAGTAGACCGAATCGCCCACCGAAAACTCCACATTTCGGTGTTTGGCATTGTAAAATTTCGCCTGCCAGTCTTAGGCTATCAATAGCTACTCTCGAATAGTACATATGATCGAATATGCATCTTCGACCTCTTTACGTTTATAGAGTCTTGACTCGCCTGATTCCGCCCAAGCTAATGATGAACGACGCTTCCTACCGTATAAAGCTTCGATGGGCGCCACCTGTATACTAGCTTGATAGTTATTATTGTAGGAGAAATCTATTATATAAGGGTAATCTTCCCACCTCTTCTTGAAATCTAGGGTGCATATACAGAGCATATCATCCATTGTTCAGTTGGTCCTCTCAGTCTGGCCATCCATATGCGGATGGAAGGCCATACTAAACGTTAGTTGAGTCCCTAACATTAATGGATTAGCCTCAAATCATTTGAAGTGAAGCACCAATCTCGATCACTTATGATGCTACGGGACACGCCGTGAAATTGTACGATATTATCCACATACAGCTTGGCCAATTTTGCCACTGAATCGTCCTTCCTGTTTGGTATAAAGTGCTACACTTTGGTGAATCGGTCAACGATCACGAACATGATGTTGTTTCCGCTCTGAGATCTTGGCAGACCATGCACAAATCCATAGAAATGTCGTCGAACTTCCATACCGATATTGGTAACGTCTTTAGGAATCCACCAGGTTTCGGGCATTCAGCCTTCACTAATGCACAAGTTTGACATTTTTCCACGTAATGGGCTATGTCCTTCTTCAAACATGTCCACCAGAACATCTTTTTAATGTCCTTGTACATTTTCATGCTCCCTGGGTGAATTGAGGACTTTGTAAAATGTGCTTCGTACCTCAATTCCTCACGATGCTTACCCACATACAGGACAAACAAACAACCATCTTTTCGCAAAAGGCCATCATCCAAGGAGAATTGGGCATTTGACCCATCCGTTGCAGAGCATTGTAGAATCTTATCGAGTTCTATTGCTCGTTGAACCCTATCCGCAAGGTCATATTAAACCTCTATCTACTTCATGCTGGATTTGCAGTGGCATTCTTCTCAACACAAGAAATGTCTAAGTTCTCCAATTCCTGGATCAGACGCTCATCATGCATCCGCAACAAACTTGCCTTTGCCAGAGTCCTATAAATAAGGGCATCTGCGACCACATTTCCCTTCCCGAGAGTATATTGAATCTGGAAGGTGTAGTCCCTAAGGAACTCAATCTATCTCCGCTGTCATATATTTAGATCCTTCTAAAACAGAAGATTCTTAAGGCTCTTATGGTCCGTGAAGATGTCAACTTTCACGCCATATAAGTAATGACGGCACTGTTTAAGTGCAAATTTGACCGCCACCAACTCCAAGTCATGGACGGGGTAGTTTCACTCATGCAATTTCAACTGGCGTTATCCATAAGCTATCACATTGCCAAATTGAAGAAGAACGCAACCTAAGCAGCTACCTGACGCATCACTATAAATCTCATAGTCGCCTGTATCATATGGAGACGTCAAAATTGGAGCCATGGTCAAATGACTCTTTAGCTTTTCAAAAGCTTGCATGCACTCCAGCATCCAAAAGAGCTTCTGATCTTTCCTTGTCAGTGTGGTGAAAGGCAAGGCTATCCACGAGAAGTTCTCTACGAAGTGCATGTAGTAGCTCGCAATTCAAAGGACACTCCGAACTTTAGCCACAAAAGACAAAATAGGCCACTCTCGTATCGCAACTATCGTTGTTGAATCTACTGCAATACCATCTCCACTAACCACATGGCCAAGAAAGACTAATGACGACATCCAAAACTCACACTTCTAGAACTTGGCAGAGAGCTTGTTCTTTCTCAGGCTGTGCAACAACATTCGTAAATGGTTTGCATGGTCTTCTTCAGACTAAGAGTACACTAAAATTTTATCAACAAAGACGATTACAAAAAAGTCCAAGTACTCTTGAAACATTCAGTGCATTAGGTCCATGAATATTGATGGCACATTTGTTAGCCTAAATGGCATTACAGTGAACTCGTAATGACCATATCACTGATAAGTGTTCACTTCATAGAGCTGGGAGACGTTGTCCACTTCATAGATACCTGCAGGCTTGTTCGGGCGGGACCTAGGCACATTCCACTGATAAGTGTTCATGGCCATATCCTCAAAAAGCTCAAGAGCGGCTTCCGGGGTCTTATGATTTAAAGTACCGCCAGAAGCTGCGTCTATCATTTGCTTCGTGCTTTGATTTAGCCCGTTATAAAACGTCTGCACTTGTAACCATACAGGCAGCGCGTGATGTGGGCATCGTCTTAATAATTCTTTAAATCTCTCCCAGGTTTCGTAAAGGGTTTCAGAGTCTATTTGTCCAAAGGCAGAGATGTCGTTCCTAAGTTTTGCAGTTTTAGCTGGCGGAAAATACTTCGCCAAAAATTTTTCAGTTAATTCATTCCAAGTGGTTATGCTATTTTTCGGAAGTGTGTTAAGCCACTGCTTAGCTTTAGTTCTTAGAGAGAAGGGGAAGAGTCTTAGCCTTATCGCATCATTGGTGACACCATTTATCTTGAAGGTGTCGCAAATTTCAAGAAAGCTAGCTATATGTGCGTTCGGATCTTCATCTTGAAGTCCGTCAAATTGCACATATTGCTGCACCATTTGAATTATGCTAGGCTTTAGTTCAAAGTTATTATTTGCTATAGTAGGGCGGACTATACTCGATTCTGTTCCCTCGAGGTTCGGTCGTGCATAATAGGACATAGTCCTTTGAACGGCCTCATCTACGTTGGGTTCTTCCATTCTTAAAGTATTAAATGACTCGGAGTCCTCAACCGGCACTTGGATAGTAGGACCTTGAAATCGCGATCTTATCCGAAGAGTACGCTCAATTTCGTGGTCCAAGTCCAAAATAACCGACGGACTCCCGCGGGTCATGCACTAAAAGAACAGAAAAGAGGAAGAGAAAGAGAAAAAGGATAAACTAGAAAGAAAAACTAGATTTAGGAAATTAAATAAAATTTTTTTTTTCTTTTTGAAATAGATTTTTTTTATTATAAATTAACTCCCGAACTTCCCAAGGACTACCCCGTGAAGGGTTCGCAAGGTACTAGACAAGACAGTGGCGCTTAAAGCCCTTTGCCCTTTTCGAGAGAATTAGGTGGCGTAGAAAAATTGTGAGGTTGGTTTCTATTAAGAGCGGTGATTAAATTTTTTTTATTTTTTTAAAACTTTAAAGAAAGGGGATGAGAAAGAGAAGAGATAAAATTAATAGGTTCGTGTTTTCAAAATATCAACGGAAATTGGCTCCCCGGCAACGGCGCCAAAAACTTGTTGCGCGCTAGGGTTCGAAGAAAATAAACGCAAACCGAACTAGCAACCCGATGAGGCAAGTATACCTGTCGTATTAAGATCCGGGAACTATTGGCTAAGCTTACTCACACGAACGCTATTATCTTATCGACGGAAAAACTAGGGTTTTAGAAAATCTAAGTGCAGGGGAGAAAGTAAAGCTATTCTAGAAAAAGAAACACTGCAATTAAGAGGGCTATTAAGTAAACAACTAAGCTAGAAAGGAAACTACTGCAGTTAAATAAAGAGCACAAGACAGGTGATTACTACGAAAGGTAGAAAATATGAAATGGAAATGCACCCGATCAAGATTCACCTCGGCTAAAGACGATTAAGAAAATGCGATAAAAATCTAAACTTAATAGGATAAGGGTCCTTGACCGTGGAGGTTCCTAAAGCTTGAACACGCTTCTCTCGAAGTCGTTCCCAACTGAGTTTAGGAAGGTCCGACCGACTCTCGTCTAAATCGGAGGCCTAAAACTCGCTTTACGCGGTGAACCCCACTATTGGATTTTACTCCAATCCGGGAGATTTGGACGTCTGCCTCTCTCGAGGGGTGCGTACAACTCCCTTTACTCTTAATGCTCACTTAATTCTTTCGGCCTCTCGGCTAGCCCAGAATGAAAGCAAAGGCGGAGAGTATATATCGAAAATATACCTCCGACCCGTGATAAATCAAGAGTAATTCAAGGCCCTAACCTAAAAAGAAAAGATTAATTAAAACATCATAACATAATCGCTCTAACCTCGGATCATCAAGATCGAGTACAAGGAGGATTAGTTAATCATAATGGAGTGGAGGGGGGAAGATGAGTAGAAAAGCATAAGAAGAACACAAACTAAAAAAAAACACTTTTATTAATAAAAAGGGCAAGTTACACTATTGAAAATTAAAGTTACAAGTGCATGAAAATTAAACCCTATTCTAGCCCTACATCAAGCACTAAGCAAGAAGAAAATTACATTAAAAGCTAGCACAAACTATGATTAAACTAGGGTTAACCAAAAAGTACAAAGAGAGGGGGAGAGAGAGAGAGAGAAAGCATGAAAAGGGATCAAGAAACAAAGGGGCAGCACCTCCCCCACTCAACCAAAGCTTGCTGAAATGGAGAGGGGGGGGGGCTCAATTTATAGAAAAAAATCTCGGGTTGGTCACGCCCTCCGACACACACTAGGGGGGGCGTGTCAGGGGGCGTGACAGGTACGGATTTGACCTCGGGCTCTGGATTCTGGCGGGAGGGATGATTGCTTCGGTACGTCGGTGGTCACGCCCTAGGTCACGCCCGTGACAGGGGGGCGTGACAGGCATGTCATGTCCAAATCATTGGTCGGAAATCCGTCAGTCGCCGAAAAAGGAGGGTGTCACGCCCATGTCACGGGCGTGACATGGGGCGTGACAGTACTATTTGCGTGCTGAGACGGAACGACATTTAATGCGGCGGCAGGCTTTGCGGCAGAGGGCGACACGCCCATGTCACGCCCGGTGACACGCCCGGGGAGGGCGTGTCAGGGGGGCGTGACAGCGATTTTTGATCGTTTTCTGTCCCTTCCAGCAGGTTTCCTCGGGATCGGGTGACACGCCCTAGGTCACGCCCAGGGAGGGCGTGACAGGGGGGCGTGACAGGCCATTTTGGCAATTTTTCTAAAAACCTTCAAAAAGACAGGAAAAAGTTAGTGGCAATAAAAAATTTACATAAAAAGGATAAAAATAAACTAATAATAGACAAAATTTGTACAATATAAAATATAAAATACGATAATAGTTTAGGCTACAAAACGTATTATCACTTACCGTTGCTTTGTTTATCACCCTTGGGGTGGATGTCCATATGCAGGTGCTGACGTGCTGAATTGGATTGAGCGGGCTGAAGCCCTTCCCTCTTGTAGGCCCTTGATGGTCGTGCGAAGAATAATATTTTCATGTGTGGCCTTCCTGCGTGCCAATGTATGAAACCACACCTATAATGAGAAACATGTAAAGCCTTAAGGCCTTGAGTGTTTGTGTTTGTATATATTCCTAGTGATATATATAAATGTGTTGTTTATATATTTAGTGGACATTCAATATGATGAGTTCTTGCAAGTTAAAATCTTCCGCTAGAATGCTCTAAGTTAAGATGCGATTAGAAAATAATTTTGATATTCATACGTGATTCCGCAGTTTGTCTGCGAAATATGGTGTGGGGCCTCGGTAGGACCCTCCGTTATATTCCATGTGATTAATGGAGGCGTTACATGTTCTCCCTCTCATAGATTTGTTCTCCACTCAGAAGAAGGGTAGTGGTCTTGGCCACATCGGTGGAAAAGATAACGCTGCCAAGAAGGCTAGCGCTAGAGAAAATGGGAAATCCCCCATGAGTCAACCCTCGTTCAAGAAAGTCATCTTCCCAACGAAAAAGTTTGACCTTGAGTAATCCTATGGTCATCATGCAAGGCCTACTCATGTAGAGGCCAAGACCAGATACTAGGGATGGATCCATCCCCGTGACTTTTTTGCTAGGGTGTTTAAAGAACCTTATGAAGAAATTCGGATGAAGAGTTATGGTCCATATGTACATGGCCATAAAAATAAGAAGCCACATAAAGCCAAGCCCGTTGTACAAAAGGAAAAGGAGATGCAGAAACCTTGTGTATGTTGTAATCATGAGGCCTCCACATCAAAGTATGGTTCCTCTACTAGACCTAAATTTCAAAAGTTAAACTAGGAGTACCTGAGAAGGTACAACAGGTTTGACTGTTGGTGTTGTAGCAAAGTTTGTCACTTTTGTGCCGACTGCTGCTACAACCCCGAAAACTTTGTAACCCCACGGGTTAGCTATGTGAGACAGACCACTCGTAAAGTTAATGTTCCTCGTGGTGGTAAGCTCACCTGGAACCAAGGACCCAAATAAGATTGGGTTCCTTAGGTAAAATGATCAATTTATGCAGGTATGTCCAAAGGACAATTGAACTCCAATCTGGTACTTGGACAGTGGCTTCTCCCGGCACATGACCGAGACAAGAAGCCTCTTTCTTGACTATACCCCAGTCAAAGACGGACCAAAGGTCATTTTTGGAGGTTCAGAAAGGGGAACAACAAAAGGTTATGGTATGATTTACAATGGCGTAGTCTCTTTTACAGACGTTGCTTATATTGATGGATTACACCAAAATCTCATAAGCATAAGTCCTCTATGTGACAAAGGCTGCATCGTTGAGTTCTGCAAGGACAAGTGTTTGATAAAATCTTCTACAAATTTGAAGATGGTCTTAACAGGCACTTGGAGCAGAAATATTTTCTGTTTAAATGTTCTTTGTTTAGAAACTTCTACCCGAGTGTGTTTTTTGGCAAAAAGTAGTGCGTCTCTCAGTTACCAATGAAATAAGAGATTATCACATATTAAGTCTAAAACCTTAAATATGTTAGTTTCTCAAAACTTAGTGCACGATGCACCCAGCATTAAGTGCCTTAAAGAGATTCCATGTCACTCCTATCAAGTGGGAAAGAAGACACTGGCTACCTTCAAGGGTATTACTGAGAAAGTTTCTTTTTGAAGCTTATACTACTTCACATGTAATTATTCAGTCCTGTTCCTATTCACAACTTAGGAGGTAAGGTCTATACTTTAGTAATTGTCAATGACTGCTCGTATTTCACTTGGGTGTTCTTTCTGAAAAACAAGTCAAACACCTTTGATTCTTTCACAAATTTTGTCTGGCAAAATTAAGAACAAACTTGACTACTCGGTGGTCAAAATCAGAAGTGACCACAGAATAGAGTTTGAGTTCTATTTCATGACAAAGTTTTGTGAAAGTCAAGGTATCTTTCATGAGTTTTCCTCTCCGCGCACTACACAGCAAAATGGAGTTTCTTAGAGAAGGAACATGCCCCTAATTGAAGCATGTACAACCATGTTGAACGACGCTTCACTTACGGAGTACATTAGGGTTAAAGTAGTCAACACGGCTTGTCATGTGCAAAATAGGGCACTCATCAACAAAAGCTATCGTAAGACCCCCTATGAGCTTTTGAAGGTCCGAAAACCGACTGTGTCCTACTTTAGAATCTTTGGAAACAAATGCTTCATACTCAATAATGGGAAGTATTACCGCACAAAGTTTAGTGAAAAATGTTTTGAAGGTATTTTTGTAGGATATAGTAGCCATAGTTGAAAGTCTTGTTTTCAAGGCTCGCTAAACATCTAGAGGGGGGGGGGGTGAATAGTTTTTTGTCTCTATTTAAATTTTCTAACTTGTGATAAGATTTCAGTGCCTGTGATTGGGTTAGTTATCAACTTTCAAGAACATTCACAGACAACACAACAATTTTATAGTGGTTCCCCAATAATGGGTACATCCACTGTCCCTCTGTGCCTATCTAACAGTGTGTTAGATTGAGATCTCCCTCCAGAACTCAGCTACTTAATAGCTTATAACACAGATCCTGTAGGACCACACAGGTTACACAGACATATAACTTAGGCACTAAGCGAAACCCAGGTCACAAAGACCGTTCACCCGACACAAAGCCAAACACAGGTAACAAAGACCTTAGCCTTTATAATATAGGCATAAACCTCCAGACTCACAAAGAATCTAAACAAAAGAACAAGAAAGGTTGTATGATTAGACACAAGAGCAAGAACTCTGTGTCTTCTTCTTCCTGGACTGAGCAGACATCAGTCCTAGCTATTACGATTGTAGTCATCCTTGGGATGAGAGGATGTGGAAAGCTGGTGTTGCGAGAAAACGTCTGGAAAATCCTATTCCCTAGAGGAGTTGAATCCAGTCATTAAAGGTGGCCCTTAGCCTCCCTATGCAATGAATGACTTCTTCCTCCCTCTTTCTCTCTCCTCTATTAAAGGGTAAAAATGGGGTTTCCTCTCTCCTAGTCATCCAAGCTGACTTTAGCCTATTTGCAGCCAACTAAATCATACGATCACATAATTAGGAGGTGGTTATCCCAAATGGAAAAGGGCTTGAGCTTGGGTTAGCCCATTTGAGCTAAGATTGACCTATCCTAGACTAGGGTCGACCTTGGTCATTTTGACCTTTTGGGTTGACCCCAATGGGTCCTTGGTTTCCAATTGGCCTCCCCTAAGGTCTAGGTAGGGCTGGGTATGGTTGACTGGGCACTTTGGGGGTCACATGACCCTTAGGAAGGGTACTTTGACCAAGTTAGAGCTAGAGTTGACTTTGGTAAACATGACCATTTGGGTTGACCCTATGGGGTCCTTGGTGACCCCTTGGCTTCCCTTAAGGTCTAGGAATGGTTGTGTAGGGTTAACATTACACATTGAATGTCACTTGCCCCTTAGTTAGTGCACTTTGACAACATTAGGGCTATAGTTGACTTGGGTCAACTCAGGCTCTAGGTTTAACCTCAATGGATCTTTAGTGACCCATTGACACCACTTTAGGTCTAGGAAGACCTTGGTAGGGTTGGTGGGGCACATTAGGGGCGCATTGCCCTTTGTTAGGGCACCTTGCCAAATTAAGGATTAGGATGATCCTTGGTCAACTTGGCCACCCAGAGTTGACAGAAATGGACCCTTAGGGCCTGTCAATAAATTGGTGAGGTTGTGGTGGGATCTGTGAGTCATGGTGAAACCCCTAGATCATCCCAACCTAGTGTTTATAAATCTACTGTTTGCAGACCATAGTGATCTCACCTACATTCCTAGGTCCACTTGGTCTTCTTGGGCTTCTTAGGGTTTTGTCATGACCTAGTCATGAAAAAACCACTTCTAGGGGGTCTAGCTGTCTAAGGGATATTACAACTCTCTCGGAGCAAAAAAGACTTGCCCCCCACGAGAGGTTAACCGGGCCTGCCAGCTATTAAGAGCCTGGATAGCGGGACCGTCTAAGAGCAAAAAAGACTTGGCCTCCACGAGAGGTCAATCGTCCCTGCTAGCTAGTGATAGCCTGGGCAGTGGATACGTCTTGGAGAAAAAAGGACTTGGCTTCCACGAGAGGTGAACTGGCCCTGCCTTCTAGTGAAAGCCTTGATAGCTTGACCGTCTCGGAGCAAAAATGACTTGCCCTCCACGAGAGGTCAACCAGCCCTGCCAGCTAGTGAGATCATGGACAGCAGGACCGTCTCGGAGCAAAAAGGACTTGGCATCCACGAGAGGTGAACCGGCCCTGCAAGCTATTGAGAGCCTGGACAGCTGGACCGTCTTGGAGCAAAAACTACTTGGCCTCCACGAGATTTCAACCGGCCCTGCCAGCTAGTGAGAGCCTGGACAGCAGGGCCGTCTAAGAGAAAACAGGACATGGCATACACGAGAGGTCAACTTACCCTTCGAGCTAGTTAGAGCCTAGACAGCGGGACCATCTCAAAGTAAAAAGGACTTGCTCTCCCTGAGGCACATTCAACCCATCTAACTAGTCCGAGCCTAGAATGTGGAGATTCGCTCGGGGGTTAGGAACTAGGTATGTCACTTGAACTTTACAAAATCCAACATCCACAAAATGGTGAAAAATTTGGGTTACATGATCCCCAAACTCAGCCGGTAAGGGGTAGAGCTTGTTATAAGATAAGAAAAAGGAAAAGATTTCACCAAGGCGAGGCTTCTTTAGGGGTCCTAGGCATGATGGTCATCATCTGCTTCCTCCTCATCAGACACTTCCATCCTGCTCAAGCTCTCCATGATCTTCTCCATCTCCTCCGCCTTGGCCAACCAAGAGATGGTGTTAACGGCCGTGACGTAGCACTGCTTTGCCATCTTAGTGTCTCCCTTGATTCTGACATGGATCCCTCCTAGCTGAACTTGAGGCACTAGAGGAATGATGACCGCACCCAATGGAAGGCTCTAATGAGTGGCCTTCTGAAGATGGCATTGTAGCTGCTTGGATCATCAACAATGATGAACCGACAGTTCCTTGAAGTCCCCCCCCTCCAATTTTACTTGGAGTACTACTCCACCTTCTACCTCCTTCCACTCCCATGAAAATCCTAACAGGGGTCCGTCCTAGGTCAACACCATCCTCGGTTCAACCTTTATCTCGTCAAACACCTTCTTGAAAACGACGTTGACGGAACTCCCGTTGTCGATCAAGATTCGGCAGACGGTGTAGCCCTCGATGGCTGTCTGGATTACCAGTGCATTGCAGAATGGATCTTCAAGATCTGGCATGTCCTTTATAGAGAAGCTGATCTTCTCCTCCTAGGGTGGGGTCTTAGATGTCGAAGCGATGCTCCGTCAGTACATCACATGGAGGCCCTAAATTTTCTGTGCGTTAAACGCACGAGGAGGACCATGGGGAAAATACAAATTTCTCCTATTTCTTCTATTTTTTCACAAAATAAATCACGAAATATTGAACTATGCATTTTTACGCTCATTTTAAGTACTAATATGACTATGTTTTGGAGTGAAAATCCAACTATAAAAAAAAAATTTTGAACTAAAAATCCAGTCCATTTTTCAAACTAAAATTCAACTTGATTTTACAATCAATGAAAATCCAACTATATTTTTGAACAAAAAAAAGGTCCCACACAATTCTCTCGTGCGTTGCACGCTGATGAGTCCCTATTTCATACCGAATTTCGGACTCATCTAGGCTCATTTGCATGTCTTTGCACTTCTTTTTGGTTCGCTACGACATTCCACATCTTGTGCACCTTTTTAGCCTATTTCTGTGCATGTGTGTATTTTCCTTTTGCTGTGAATTATATTTATGTCTGTGACTGCCATGTCGACATCCCGTCCAGTTTTCTTGCAGGTTCTGGGATCGTGTGGGCGTCCGGGATAGGGCTTTCACCATTTTTTGACAAAGGAGCCAATGGTCGTGCGTTTTTACCCACGCACGACCATCGACCTCTTTGGCGCACGATCATCGGTCGTGCGCAGTCTGCCCTCTTTTATGAAAGTTCTGCCCCTTCCATATCGCACGATCACCAGCTATACCGCGCAGGATCATTGCTCGTGCGCTGCCGGTCGTGCGCAGTCATGCAATCTTTTTCCACTTTTCTGCCTCCATATCGCACGATCACGGAACATATCGCGCACGACCACTGGTCGTGAGCCTGTGATCGTGCGCAGTGTTTAAATATGCTTTCTATAAATAGCGCAGGTCTCGCCCTAATCCGGAGCTCTCGAGATTCTTCCGCCGTTTTTCGTCCCAGACGAAGGGTTCCGCCATTTCCCTTCATCTTCCACCATAGGGAGGTGCTCCGGTCAAGCTTTCAACGCCAAATCATAGCTGGAGCTTCCTCTCGGCCTCCTCCTTCATCCTCGAGCTTCAAGGGAGATTTGACCTAGCTTTCTTCACCAAGCTAGGAGGAGCATGTGCTTTCATCTTCCGCAGCGTGATACGAAGAAGACGGGCCATTGGGAGTGAGTGACAGCCTCCTCTACCCCGGACACAGTTGAGGGCTGTGTTTGGACTCGGATTGACAACCCAGGATCCCAACCGTGATCCCTCAATAAGGCTTCGGACCCGGTCGATTTCGCACACTCCTCATAAGTTGTTGTTGTTAGTTTAGTTTCATTTCCATGTATTGATGAAGTATTTTTACATTGATAAACACTTTCACTTATTCATGTCTATGTGAGTTATTGTGATTTTGTTATTTTTGCTTGAGGTGCGCTATATTCCATCCACCGCCATCATCCTTGCCGCACTAGCAATTGCTAGTGGCGTGCGTTGCGAAGAGGTGCTTACGACCCTCATTCCGTCGTTCTCTCCACCTCATCCGCTAGCCTACTCGTCCATCCGCCTTGCGAATCGGTGCATAGCGGCTCGACTAGTCTTCATCCCGCCTAGCGAAGCTTTGCATAGTGGCATTGCATAGGAGTAGTTTGTAGCATTTATTTTCTGTTTCCGCAACCATCAAAACCCCCCATTTCATTACCTCCGACCCGAGGACTTCAATCTCAAGTCCTCCTTGAAATTAACTCCACCTTACTGTGTTCCTTGTGAGATCGATACTTGGGAAAACTCGCCATTTTATATTACTTGTGCGGCCGGTTCACTTTCGTGATCTTTTATGCATCAAGTTTTTGGCGCCGTTGCCGGGGAACACAGTCGTGTGAGTTTCTATAGAGGGAGACGTGAGATTGCTTTCCTTTTCCGTTGTAAATTGCTTTTGTTTTGTTCTATTTCTGTTTAGCTTTCCTTTTTTCTTGTTTGTCTAGGCAACTGTAGTAATATATTGTTGGATTTTGTAATTTGCACAATTTATTTTGAATCTGCTATTTCGATACCATGTGGGGATATTCTTATGCCCATTGCCGTTGTTTTGGAAATTCCTCCCACGCTAGTCATGAATGCCCTACGAGAGATATTGAGCATAAACCTCAGCGCACAATGCATGAGATGCTATATTCGTACAGCCCTTCAAACACTGTGCCCCGGGCTTATGGTCATTCGTCCTCGCCTCATACACCGTTCTCTTATTCCTCTCTGGCCCCACAAGGACCGCAGAGTATTGGGAGAATGTGTTTGTATTGTCGTAGAACAGATCATGTCCTGAAGGACTGTGCCGAGTACCTTCGTGTTTTGGAAGAGGATGATGAGCCGGACATCCGGATCATCCCGACTCCTACCCTTGGTGGCACACCTTCATCGTCTGGTTATGTATCCCTGTCACCTTCATCTGTTGAAGGAAATGATGTGGACACAACCACCAGATGTGTGGTTGATCTAGGCTTCAACGTGGCTGAGCCCATCTCTCTTGTGCATACATCTCCAAGCGTGGAGCCGATTTTTTGTGAAGAACCTGCGCTTGACTTTTATCCAAGCACAGTTCTTCTGCCTTTTGTGCATTCTACTTCAGTCGTTTCTTATGACATTTTCGACGATGCAACATAAGTTGAGGATTGTGATACATTGATTATTTCCACTCCCATGGAGGAGGACAACCTTCCTGGTGTCGAGGATTCTCCCTCGATACCAAAGGAGAAAGTCCAAGTCTTGGTGGAGACCTCTATGGATCTGGCTGAGTCTTGTAGCATTGTCGACAATGCCGACAATATTTTTCTACCTCAGCCTTTGGGGAGTGAGACCGGGACCACTACCCCGATTATTTCCTTGTGTTCTTCGTCTTTTTTATTTCTTGATCCCCCTTCTTTATCTGAGCCTGTGCAGGTGGAATCTCCACGGGTATGTGAGGTTGTTGATGCGCCTGGCATTTTTGCCGCTGCCGTCACTTCCTACGAACCGGTGGTGGACGAAACCTTGCTATGCAAGGATATTTTTTGTGGTGAGTTGAGTGAGGACCAGTGCTCCTCCTCATCTTACTCCCTATTTCCTCTACTTGTGCGGCGCAGGTATTATTACTCAGGTAGAGGGGTAACTGTTCTATCACCGTATCGGTACCCGTTACTGCAACGGATATTAGGCCAGTTACCTGTGCAATTTTCTTTTCATAGGCCCATTAGCTAGAACTGTTTAGAACTTAATAAGTCGTGCTGGGTTGACAATAACCCCAGTACTTATCTTTCATTTTTTTGTATTTTTATTTTTCATGTCTCATTTTAGTGTTAGTATTTCTTTTTGTATATTTTTCTTTTGTTTTTGTGGAGCTCACCCCTACAGGTATTCATGGAAACTACGCATTGGCGGGGTTGTGATTCTTCGTTTGGCGGGCCTGCTGCTACTTTCCATGTGTCTTCTGGTATGCTCACTAGCTGAGCATTGGGTAACCTCTTCCCTTAGCCCTTTATGATTTTAATTTCAATATCTTATGATGTGTTGTTTAGTCTAAGTCTGGGGGAGAGCTTACTTGTTACCTTTTGCACGTGCACATATCATGTGCATACTAGAAGCTTTGTAGTTTTATTTTATTTAGTTCATTACTTTGCACTCCACTACACCCACATGAGCGCGTGCTTAGCTGTTAGCGTGCCGCGAGTTAAACTCATTTCTTTTGTTTGATTTGGAAAAATTATTGTGCTAGTTTAGGATTGCACGATAGAGTAAAATGTTGGCCTCGTTGTGTTCCTAGTCAATTGCTCTCGTTTTGTGTAGAAATTTGTGTAGATTTAATTTTTCTGTATGCTTATAGTTTTATATTTTTCTATTTGCATAAATATTTATTATTCTACTCAAAAGTTGGTGAATCCGGTTTGAATCAAACGGTAGTGTAGGAATGTGTGCAGCCGCTACTAGACTCGTTTTGCTTGAGTCGGGGGGAAGGATTATCTTTCTCGGTGGCTAAGAACTTGCCCTAAGCTACTCTCAAAGCATTGGTACATGGTTAGTCTAGCGTGAGAGTGATGTAGGCCATCATTTTGGCCCGGTTGTGCTTTGTACCGTTCCGAACGTCTTGTCCTCGCTAAGCCCCGTTGTGCCTACCCTTCTTTTGATTCAGCTCCACTATTATTTCACCAAAGCCTCATAGCCGATCCTAGTCGCACACCCAAGTCGAGCATTAGTATTTTATATTTTCATGTTGGGATGTTGATGTGGTGATACTATTTGTGAAAATGTGGAAATGCCCCAAAGTTTATTTGCTAAAATTGTGTATTGTGAAAATAAAAAGTTTACAAAGAAAAATTTATACAAAGAAAATGAGAAAGAAGAAAAGGAAAAGAAAGAGTTTTAATGAAAATCTTTATGGAGATGATTTTGATTTGGAGTAGGGGTGTGGTGCACCTGGTTATATTGTGGTTTGCTGAGGGATTCTTTTAGGCTAGATCATTTTGGGTTAGGTGCATAGCCTTTATTTTTATCATTGTTTACCTCACCGTAACCCAAGCCCGGTGATTATCCTAAAGTCCTATAGATTTGCGCTTGAGTCTAACTAGTGCCGTGGAGAGAGTGTGAACAGGAAAGCATATGGTCCCCGACATTGGTGGATTCCTTTGGAGGTGATCCCAAGCCCCAGTCTTCGGCAATGCTCACCTTAGTGGCCTGCCTACTTTCTTCCTACGTGGGACTGGATGATTCACCGTGATTCTATTTTTGAGTAGTAATAACTTTTAAATGCGCATTGTGAAAAATATAAAATATTTTGTATACTTAAGGATTTCCTCTACTATATTTTTATGCACACGGGCATGCGACTTCGCATGGTACTCCGTTCTGCAATTTCTTTGTTAGCTAGTCCTTTTTCCTTGTCTGCTTAAGTTGTGTTTGCTCGGGACGCGCAAACAGTTAAGTCGGGGGGTGTGATGAGTCCCTATTTCATACCGAATTCCGGAGTTATCTAGGCTCATTTGCATGTCTTTGTACTACCATTTAGCGCCATTATCACTTCTTTTTGGTTCGCTATGACATTCCACGTCTTGTGCACCTTTTTAGCCTATTTCTGTGCATGTGTGTATTTCCCTTTTGCTGTGCATTATATTTATGTCTGTGACTGCCATGTCGACATCCCGTCCAGTTTTCCTGCAGGTTCTGGGATCGTGTGGGCGTCCGGGACAGGGCTTTCACCAGTTTTTGACAAAGGAGCCAATGGTCGTGCGTTTTTACCCACGCACGACCATCGACCTCTTTGGCGCACGATCATCGGTCGTGCGCAGTCTGCCCTCTTTTATGAAAGTTCTTCCCCTGCCATATCGCACGATCACCAGCTATACCGCGCATGATCATTGCTAGTGCGCTGCCGGTCGTGCGCAGTCATGCCATCTTTTTCCACTTTTCTGCCTCCATATCGCACGATCACGGACCATATCGCGCACGACCACTGGTCGTGCACCTGTGATCGTGCGCAGTGTTTAAATCTGCTTTCTATAAATAGCGCAGGTCTCGCCCTAATCCGGAGCTCTCGAGATTCCTCCGCCGTTTTTCATCCCAGACGAAGGGTTCCGCCATTTCCCTTCATCTTCCACCATAGGGAGGTGCTCCGGTCAAGCTTTCAACGCCAAATTATAGCTGGAGTTTCCTCTCGGCCTCCTCCTTCATCCTCGAGCTTCAAGGGAGATTTGACCTAGCTTTCTTCACCAAGCTAGGAGGAGCATGTGCTTTCATCTTCCGCAGCGTGATATGAAGAAGACGGGCCATTGGGAGTGAGTGACAGCCTCATCTACCCAGGACGCAGTTGAGGACTGTGTTTGGACTCGGATTGACAACCCAGGATCCCAACCGTGATCCCTCAATAAGGCTTCAGACCCGGTCGATTTCGCACACTCCTCTTAAGTTGTTGTTGTTAGTTTAGTTTCATTTCCATGTATTGATGAAGTATTTTTACATTGATAAACACTTTCACTTATTCATGTCTATGTGTAGTTATTGTGATTTTGTTATTTTTGCTTGAGGTGCGCTATATTCCATCCACCGCCATCATCCTTGCCGCACTAGCAATTGCTAGTGACGTGCGTTGCGAAGAGGTGCTTACGACCCTCATTCCGCCGTTCTCTCCACCTCATCCACTAGCCTACTCGTACATCCGTCTTGCGAATCGGTGTATAGCGGCCCGACTAGTCTTCATCCCGCCTAGCGAAGCTTTGCATAGCGGCATTGCATAGGAGTAGTTTGTAGCATTTATTTTCTGTTTCCGCAACCATCAAAACCCCCCATTTCATTACCACCGACCCGAGGACTTCAATCTCAAGTCCTCCTTGAAATTAACTCCACCTTACTGTGTTCCTTGTGAAATCGATACTTGGGAAAACTCGCCCATTTTATATTACTTGTGCGACCGGTTCACTGCCGTGATCTTTTATGCATCACACGCACAGAAAATTCTCTCCACATGGAGGCTTGCCTTTCGAGTGGCTTTGATCCCTACTCCACCGTGGATCACAGCTATACCACCTCGGGGACTGACATCGATCCGGTCCTCACATATGTCATCCCCCCCATTCTAGGTGGAACCTCTTCAACTTGCACCGGCGGCTGCTGCTGGTCAGGGCCTCTCGCCCCCTCACTTTAAGGAACTCGTGGCATGTAGCCGACGTGACCCTCCAACTTGTCACAGTATGGCAATGCTCTTCCTCCCATCGTTCGGTGGGCTCGGCGGTCTCTCCCGTTGCCTCCTCCTCCGCCTATCACCAAGGCTTGCTGTGGTAGGGGTAGGAGCTGTCTTGGGTCATGACTCTACAAGTTGAACCTCCCCTAGCCTCCATAGAAGTTCTCCCCATCTTGGACGAGACACCTTCCTAAACCCTAAACGGGTCCACCATGTTGCCTCCACCCTTGCTCCGGACCCTTCCTGTCCCTGGAACTCCTCTCTCTCGTCTTCCATCTTTATATCTCGAGCCAACTTGTTCCTTCGACTCCGCCTCTATTAGCCTTACTAACTTCTTGACAAATGCCGGGTTGGCCGCCTCCATGGCTATCTCCTCTACTGCCCTTTCCAACAGCTCTTCAAAGGAAGGGGGGCCTTTCGGGTCAGGCCATCTTGAAGAACCCCTCACGCAACCCCACCGTGAATGCCATCTTGAGGGCATACCCTAGCATCTCCGAGATGTCCACAATATCCTCTTGGAACTTGTCCACGTAGTGGGCCAATGACTCCTCGACCATTTTCCTTATCAAGAAAATTGACTCGTGACTCTTATTCCTCTTTTTGGAGGAGGAGAAGCGAAGCTGAAAGCTCCGGCTCAAGTCCTCGAACCCAAAGATTGATCTCGATGGGAGTTGGTGGAACCATTCCATTGCCTTGTCCTTCAATATGATCGCGAAGAGGAGACACCTTAAGGAATTCGTCATCTGCCATATGGAGACGACATACTCAAACCAATGCAGGTGCTGGACGGGGTCATCCATTCCGGTATAGAAAGCCCTGTCAGGCTCTCTGAAACCCTCAGGAATGGGAGCAAAGATGATCAGCTCGCTGAAGGGTGACCCCCTAAGTTGTGGTATCGCAACCTCTACTCGCGCGACCTGGTCTCCTGGAAGGCTAGCACTCGCCGGGTTGGGTAACAACTCCCGGCCAGTGAGGTCTGGCTCTACCCACTCTCCAATCCTTTCCTTCCCGAGCCTTCTTCCTGGTGCACTTCCTTCTCCCCCTGCTGGGGTCATCTCGCCTAGATCCCTGGGAGGCAGCTCGCCGAGACTCCTGGGAGAAGTCTCTCCGAGACTCCTGAGAGCTATGTCCTTAGGGGTGGGAGTTGAGCAGTTTCCTCGAGCAGCAATACTTCGCAGCATCTCCATTATGTAGTGGATGGATGTCATGAATTGCTCCCTTCCTACGAAGGGTGATGGGTTGGGGAGCTCGCAAAGATTATCATTACCTCCCTGATCACTAGCCATGACACTTTCCCGAGATCTTCTGTGCTGGTCACTCTCAACGCTCACCGCACCAAAATGTTGAAACCAAAAACTTGGTGTCTCGTGGATTTTGGGGTCCTAAGAAAGGGGTGACCTCACACCTACTACAATCAGTAGAAAGTCACTGGCCAAAGGATCAAGAAACTAGGAACAGACCCTCGGCTCTTGCGTGGAGGTCCCACATCACAACCGGAATACCTTTGAGGTCTCCCCCTTCCTAACCAATGCTTGAGCTAGCATCCTTGAGGAAGAAAGCAGAGGGATTTTAGTGGATAAGAAGAAATGCTTTCAAAGGCACCCTCAAGGGTCTATTTATAGTTTTCTTGGAATGGCCTGCAAATAACAAACCTCCGCTCCTCTAAAATTTCTGAAATGCCCCCGGGTTGGTCTGCCAACAGCCAAGTCCCGTTTTCCTAAGCGTCTAATCGCAGTCCACCAGGGGCAGACCCTCAAGCCGGGTGAGCAGGCAGCAAGGCGAGCTACCGAGCGTGAAGGCGACATGCCGAGAAGACTGCTTGGCGAAGACGTGAGAGGCGGCCTGGGGAGTAGGCGTCCTGCGAGATTCGAGAAAGGGCCTTCCCCCGGCGACTAGGCGAGACATAAGAGACATCCTGGCGAGCTGGATAGGTGAGTCTCAAGAGATGGTCTGGGCGAATAGGCGCCCTGCGGGATGAGACACGAGAGGCGGCTTGACGAATTGGCGGCCTGCGAGCTGGCGCGAGGAGAGAGGCGGCCTAGTGAATAGGATGCCTTCGAGGCGAGACTCTAGAGGCAGCCTGGCGAATAAGCGGCCTGCGAGGCAAGACGCAAGAGGCGGCCTTGGGAATAGGCGTCCTGCGAGGTGAGATGCGAGAGGCAGCCTGACGAATAGGTGGCCTGCGAGGCAAGACGCGAAAGGCGGCCTAGCGAATAGGCGGCTTGAGAGGCGAGACGCGAGAGGCGTCCTAGAGAATATGTGGCCTGCGAGATGCGAGAGGAGGCCTAGTGAGCTGGTGCGAGATGCAAGAGGCGGCTTGGCGGGCTCGGTGACTACTAAACGGGGCGACCCCTCAAAGAGGCCAGGGGGAGACAAATTTTTCATCCCCCTACTAGTATATTATGCAAGTTGAGCTAAAATTGGCCACCAAGAGTGCCAAACCTCTCGAAAAGCTTAAAAAATATCTATCTAGTCCTGCGCCTGTTGGGGGGACCCTACCCTGCAAATACTGGGTTCTACATAAATAGTATCCTCACACAAATAGGGGGATATTGTTGGAACCCTATTACTGGTATGGGCTAGGATCACTATCATTTGTTTAGGATGATTAGTTTTACCCAATATTTATATTCTAGGGTCATAGGTTAATTCCAGGGTTATTGCATCAGAAGGAATTCCAACAGAAATTCAGTTCGACGAAAGCAAAGTTGCGTTCGACGAACGCCAATCTTAGTTCGACGAACGCCGATTTTAGTTCGACGAACTCAGAGTTCTAACACTAAGCATAGCTCGACGAAAGCTGAGCTCTTGTCGACGAACTCTGACCTCAACACTGTAGCTCAGCTCGACGATAGCCAAGCTCAGTTCGATGAAAGACATATTTAGTTCGACGAACTCCAAGCTCAGGTCAGCGAAAGGTTTGCTGAGTTCGATGAATTCCAGAGTCTGTTCGATGATTTCCATGATTCAGTTCGACTAATTCTTTGCAGTGTCCATGTAGTTTATATTCAGACGCAAATTGATTTTAAATGGCGTAATTTCAGGAAGTTACACTCTGATAATTAATGCTAAATATTCTTAACGAATATAGCCGTTTCTGGCAGTATTAATTATGGAATTATCACAGAGTTATTATTCTAATTAATTACCAGAGCAGTTAAGGAATTATTTTATTCAAAGTATTTGAATATAGCCATTACAAATTCTCAGAGATTCTTCAGACATTTTAAGGAATATGTTTGAATTCAAATTTTTGAATTCTCCTCTGTCATTCTATATATACTTTTAGAAGATCGCTGCTAAGGGGTTAATCAACTAATCAAAGAATTAATATAGATCAACATATTTTCCAACAGATTCTCTGCTTCAGTCTCTATTAGTGCAAAGTCTTCAATGATTCAATTTTCAAGAAGGCTTACATCCTTAAGAAAAGTCTCCCTCTCCTCTTCATAATCTCTACACAAATTAGGGGGAGATTTTTGCTCACAACATCCACTAGTCTTCTCAGAGAATCTTGACAGAGAAGAGTTCGTCAACTTTTTTGTTTATTTCATAAACTGTGTATAGGGTTTTTTAACTCCCTTCAAAAGTTATCTTATGGTTTCTAAGTCTCCTGATCAAAAGACTTAAGCTAAGTATTTGGACACGTGGTCAAAAGCTCAAAGGGTTGCTAGATCTCCCTTAGAAAATAAATCTTCTAGGGTTAGTGCACCGGATCAAAAACCTGTAGTGGATTCCTACTAGGGTGGTAGAAGAGTGAACGTACCCAAATTTATTGGGGAAACAGTATAAATTTCCTTTTGTCGTCTGTGATTGTTATTTTTCATATTTATGTGCTGTGATTTTTGCTATATATATATCACTTACTTTAAATCCGCTATAAAAATAAATTAAAGATTTTAAAATAGACTATTCACCCAATCACGTGTAATATAGATCTATCCCTCACATTCAGAGTGCCTGTTGTATTCGTCGAGTATAGTCGAAGAATCAATATGGACTTGGTTTTTGTGGTCGAATTGTGTCTAATTTGTCAGGTTTGGCCTTAGGTAAATTTCTGGGATTTATTCCTCCATTTGTTATTCGAGAAGCCAGTGTTTTGGTTGTGCTTTGTCTATGTTTGACTATGGTGGTTGATGTTTTGGTTGTATGTTTATGGCTAGGTTGGCAATGGATAAAGGAACTCCAACCTGATTCTCTTTTTCGTGAATTATTGCCTTTATGGGTTTGCCCAGTGTTGTTATATGACTGCTGGTGTGTTGGGTAGGTTCCCACCACCTCAGGTGACAGTTTTCCCATATTTTGTGTGGGTCATAGTATAAGACCACCTTTCCTTGGGCTCTTGTGAAGTTTTTACTATTTGTGTGTTGGGTAGGTTCCCACCACCGCAGGTGCCAGAATGGCCGGTGTTTTTTTTCACCAAGTTATGGGTTAATTAATTCCTTATACTTACAATTATTTATTGACATGTTCAAAAAATCATAGATCTTTAAAGCACTTGGTGCAAATTCCTTACCATTGAGGTTGTATGTTAGTATTTTCTCACTATTCTTGGGTTAGGGTTGGTAACCCTTTATTCCTTTTTGGTTTATTGCTAACCATTTTGATCTTTGTTCACCACAAGTATTGTTAATTCTTGTTGAGGTATTTTTCATTGAATGTCTCATGTTTGGAGAAGTAGCCAATCTAACGCCTAGGGTTTGGTGCAAGCTTGTATTCTGAAGTGGATGCAGCTTTCTCATTTTCTCATCGATTGTGAGGTAGTTGTTGTTTGTTCTCTTATAGTTCAGACGTATATATCTTTTAGTGGGTTCATGTTAGGTTATTGACGCCCACTGATTTTTTTTAATGTTAAGTACTTGCTTGCTGCTAAGCCTTTTTCTATATGATTATGTCGATTTACTTGCTCTCAGGGAAGGCGTTATGCTAGGTTGAATGTTAGATATTTTAAATTATTAATGTATTACATCTATCACCGTATACATGACATATTTCGAAACTAAAGTAACTATGTTTGATGAACGTAAAGGCTATTTTCCTACTTATACTAGATCTAGAGTCATGCATATGAGTTGCCTTATATGGATGCTTTTGCTCATATAGGATGTCAAATAATATAAACAAACTATTTTCCGTAAGGTATGATTATATCTTTACTTGTTGACTGGTTGATCAACTGAGTCGAGAGATAACGATATCAAATTAAACTGAAACATTATTTTCTTCACAATAACTCATTAATTTCATATAAAATGTAGAGTTGGACTCTTCTCTGAACATCTGCAGTTATCCCCTGTATGGTGGGGCATTACGGCACGTGTTTTCCCATACTTTTATAAGTCGTTAATTATGGAGAAAATACCGGTTGTTATAGTTGGTATCAGAGGGATAGATTGTTTGATAATTGGTCGAGTAACCATCTCAAGTTAGTTTTAGTATTCTTGTTCCATTGCATACACACACCGATGTGTCATCAGTACGTCTTGGCTGAAGCATTAAAACTACACTCATAAGAATGAAAAGAAGTATACGGGGCATATTATGTAGTATGGGATGCATAATATGTGTTTGTATATGGATTCTAAAAGGAAGCAACATATGACTGTTATGTAGTATGGGATGTATAAAAATCATCACATAAATGCATATTAGATTTTACTTTTCGTTACAAGTGATATTATGTAGTATGAGATGCATAATATTTCATGTGTACGCTGCTCATAACTTACACTAAGGCCTTTATTAGATTGCATAACACAACATGCATGACATAACATTGCATTAGGACATGTGTCAAGCTAAAGATTTATATGATGACATATGTACCCAAATGGTTTAAGTCAAAAAGGAATAAGAATTCATGCATTCAAAGTCTTTGCATATGTATAGTGGGATGATGGTATATCATCCTAATTTTAAGCATGACATCATTAATGAAATTCCCAGAGCAAGTTAGCAGCTTGAGCAAATATTTGTTCATGTATTGTCTGAACTAAGTTGTGTAGTTCTAGCGGTAAGCTAGGTTTTTATTAGTTGTTTGTTGTGTTATTAAAATTCCGCTGAAGCGTCCTGCGACAACGTTGACTCCCCAGTCTGAGGGCGAGTTGTTTGGGGCACAGAGTGAGGCAGTGATCGAAGGACTATGATAGATCAATGAGGCTCTGTGCAGGAAAATGTTGGAGATGCTGTCGTAGATCAAGACATTGTTGTCTGTTGTTTCTGTGCAGCCGATTAGAGTGCAAGACCCTACTTTGGGTCAAGCTATTCGTGTTCCCCCTGCTCCTCTGATGACACTAGTTTTGTTGCCACCATAGATGAACTTTATCTCGCATTTCCAGTGATTAGGACCCCTACCTATTATTGTAGAGCAGATGTCATAGCCATGGATGACTGTATTATAGCGATCGAGGAGATGTTCTCATACTCATAGATTTCCACTGACCAAAGAGTGATGGTTGCTGCTTACCAGCTGAAGGGTCTGACAAAGTGCTCGTGAATAAGAGAAAAGCAAGACCTGAATGACGGATGTTCGTGGGAAGCCATCAAGGAGATATTATTGAGGAAGTTTCTGCAGTCCTTCGAGCAAGACCACTTGATGAATTATTTTTTGCATTTGAAGAAAAGGAAACTCACAATGATTGTGTATGAAGTGGAGTTTGGTAAATTGAGTTGATTTGTCCTAGATCTGGTATCCTTGGAATCCAGTCGTATTAAGCATTTTCATGGTGGTCTTAAGAATGACATTCACCAGCTAGCCAATGCATATGGATCCAAAAGTATGCTGAAGTAGTAGAAGCTGCCATAAATTTTGAAGTGATCGATAAAGCTAAGAATCGCGGCCAGCAGAAGAGGAAAGATAAGAGGAAGTCTGATGAAGTTAAGAACTCTCGAGAATTTTGTTCTGCTTCAAAGAAAAGAAGTAAGGAGGTGTGCAGTTTCTGTGGCTGGTCGGGCCATCAGTTCGAGAAATGTTTTAAGAGATTGGGAACTCAAAAGCAAGGGAAGGTTCATGTGATTCAGAGTGCTCCCAATAGAAAACTAGTTTGTGCTTTGTGCAAATGGAAGGGGCACGATGCTTCCCATTATTGTGTTAAGGATAGAGTCTTCTTTCAGCGCGGATGGAAAGGAAATTTCAAGTCAAAGTGCTCGCAATCTCAGCCCACTCTACATCCAATTCCACTTCCGGCTTTGCCTCCACCGCAATATTTAGACAAAGGGAATGACAAGCTAAACATGGTTACTATGGAGGAAGTGCAAACGTCCACACAGATGTACTCAGGTTAGATCCTAAACTCGTTTGTTTTTAGCTCATAGTTATAGTTTTGATGTTGCTCGGTTAGTTATGTATGTGATTTTATAGTGAAGTTTAAGGTAAAGAACCGTTGGGCGCGCGTTCTTTTTTATTCTGGTGCTACCCAATTGTTTGTGGTTATGGACTTTGAAGAGTTCCATCGTTTGACTCTCAATCAAGTTGGTGATGCATTAAATGTCAAGTTTCCCTCTGGTGATTCAGTGGTGTCAGACTAGGGTATCCTGGTTGTCTGATACTTTTAGGCGATTTCCTAGTTGTTGTTGTTTTGAAGGTGATAGACCTGGAGGACTTCGATGTGATCTTGGGCATGGACTGGTTGTTAAGATATGAAGTGGTTATCCAATGCAAGTTCAAGTGTTTAGACTTCTATATGGATGAAGGTCACCCTAGGAGAGTTTATGGTTATCCGCGCCATGATTCCTCTATTTTTTTGTGGCATTTGCTCGAAAGCTTTTAGATTCTGGTTGTTTTGCTTACTTGGTTTCCGTTTTAGGAACTGCTAGTGTTTTTCCACGTATTGAAGAGGTTACGGTTGTGCGTGAGTTTCTGGATGTTTTCCCTGATAGCCTTCCTGGTCTTCCTCCTGAGAGGGATGTAGGGTTCGTTATAGATCTTGAGCTGGGTACTCGTCCTATTGCTAAGGCATCGTACTGTATGGCCCCTCCTAAGTTGGATGCGTTTCGTACCGTGGGGTGTTCCCATGTTTTTTGTGAAGAAGAAGGATGGATCCATGAGGCTGTGCATTGATTTTAGGGAACTAAATAAGGTAACTATCAAGAATAGGTATCCCTTGCCGCCAATTGATTATTTGTTTGATCAATTGAGTGGTAGCACAGTGTTTTTGAATATTGACCTTCATTCAGGCAACCATAAGTTGAGGATTCGTGAGGCAGATATTCCATGGACTGCTTTCCGTTCTCAGCTTGGACATTTTGAGTTCTGTGTAATATCCTTTCGTTTGACAAATGCACCCTCTTCTTTCATGGACATAATGAACATATTGTTTAAGTATTTTTTGGACTTGTTATTGGTCGTATTTATAGTTGATGTTTTGTTTTTTCCTTGAGTGCTGAGGAGCAGGCCCAACACTTCTGGTTATTACTGTCTGCTTTGAGGGAGCATAAGTTGTTTGCAAAGTAAAGCAAGTTTGAGTTTTGGCTTCTGATATAAAAATTATGTGGAGAAAGGGATTATGCGTGGAGAAGAAAAAGTTAAGGAGAGAGAAGGTGAAAGTGTGGTTGTGAGATGTTCTCTGATTCTATATTCGAGGAAGGCAAGTGTACCTTATCACATATAGTATAAGATATTAAGTTCAATATCAAGGTCGTATTACCCGGGCCGATTTGATTACTTGTACTTCAAGGAGTTACTATTATCTTATCAATTAAAAGTTCTTTTAGGGCTTGCTTACTAAATTATAGAAGGGAGAAAATTACTTGAAAATAAAAGAAAGGATAAACGATGATTTAAGTGGAAGTACTCGATCTTGAATTTCTTTGGCAAAATTAATCAAGAATGAAATCACAAACTTTAACTTAAAAAAATAAAGATACCTTGACTGTGGGGGTTCCCAAATCTTCAACACGCTTCTCTCGAAGAAGTGGCCAACTGAGGTTAGGAAGATCCGAGAAAACTCTCGTCCCGTATCCGAATACCTAACACTCGCTTTAAGTAGTGAACTTCGCTATTGGATTTGACTCCAATCCGGGAGATTTACGTCATTCTCTCTCGAGTGGTGCGTGAAACTCTCTTTACTCTTGAGTGCTCACTTCAAGCTATCGGCCTCTCGGCTATCCAAAAATAAAAACTTGAATGGAGATTATATATCGATAATATAGTTTCATTCGAAATAAATCAAGAGTAAATCGAAGGCCTAGATTCTAAAAAGAGAAATAGAGCTAGAGCATTATAACTGATCAACTCATCCTCAGATCATCAAGATCGAGTACTGTGATGATTTAGTTACTCATAATTGTGTAGGAAATGAAAATAGTGTTAAGAATATGCAAAATAAGAAAGAGAGAGAGAGAGAAAAGGAATAACAAACTATATTATTCTTATTGAAAGGAAATTACAAAAAGGGCATAAAGACATTACAAGGAGAGTTTGCAACAAGATTACAAGTGCGATAAAAGAGATTGCAAGAAAATTAAAGCATGAAAACATTAATCTAATATACTCTAAAAATAAACACTCAATAGCTCTCTAGAAGACTCAAATGAAGGAGGAATGATGATCCTTTCCCCCCTTCCTTCATGCTTGTTTATAGGGCCAAAGCCAAGGGGGTAGAGTTGGAATTTGGCATGAGGATGAAGCTTCCATGATGCTTCCCTTGGTCAAAATGCACATGTTGGATATATAGTCAAAGGTGGCTAGCCACTTTCATACTTGTCATAAAAAGCATGATAAAAATTGGCTAACTTTCTCTCTTTCCAAGAAGCTTCCTTTAAGAACACATGCTTAATATTTAGTCAAAGGTGACTAGCCTCTTTCATACTCAGGAGAAAAAAATCTCATCGGACCATTGTGGCTTCATTCCATTCTTGAATATAGTTCAACAATACCGTTGCATGACTGCACTCGACATTTAGTTTGGAATGCCATAACTGAAGGCGTTTTCTCTTATAATTAATAATGCAGTTTGTCCTGAGATCCTTAGGTTCTTGCTCAAAGATGAGAATCATTTATGCAGGAAACCTGCTGGACAGCAACTTCGATGGAGGATTGCTGAAGCTACATAAATCTTATAAAGGTGTGTAACCATCCGTTGGAAAGGTATTTCCGAGGGCTACAACTTTCGTGTTCATCCCAAGATCTTATTCTGGCCAAAACATGCCCAAAAGTGGCCCTGAAGTTTGCTACGCGTAGAAAATATAGTAAAATAGGCATGGTCAGGATAGAATTATAAAAAGATACGATTTAGCGAATAAAATTAACATTATAAATATATTTATATGAGATTATTTAGATTTTTATATTAATAATTTAGGTCAAATTATGCATCATCAAATTCCACCCATACTTATTATCTTGCTTGTCCTCAAGCAAAGTAATAAAAAGTAGCTAACATAAAATTAACTAATAAAAAAGAATTAATCATGCTACACACGAGTACACTGCGAAATTCTAAGTAGGGAAGAATGAAAAATAGATCTAAAGCTTTTACTTAATTATGAAAGATCATTTTTAAAAACTTTACTAACCAAAATTAATCATCCAAAATTTAGACCTAAAAGTCTTTAAACGAATTAAAGCAAAGTAACGAAAGAGTAGCACATTGAGTTGTTACTATACCCTAAGAGATAAATTATAATCATATCAATCTAAAACAAAGAATCTAAATTCGTACTTAAAAACTTAGCTAATCTATTCTTTTTCTCTACTTAACTAAAAACAAACCTAAGAGCATGAATTAAAAGGAATTTGTAGGACTGAATCTTGGCCTAGGTATATAATTTGGAATGGAATTCAAAGATAAAATCGGTGGCTAATAATCACACTAAACCAAAACATGAGTTTTATAAAAATAATAATAACAAAAATTCATGAAGCAAATGCAACAAGGTATAAAGTGTTCTTTTCTTTTATCACTTTTTTTAAAACAAAAGGCCGTAAGAAAAAAAAATTTCTTTTGAAATTGGCCAATCAAAACATAATTTTTTTTCATTTCTTTTTTTGAGCATAGTCTTTCATTTGAATTTCTCCCAATATCTCACAAAATTAAACCAATCACAATTGTGAAATTTAAATAAAACTCTAAAGATTAGTGTGATCAAATAGGTTGGAATATTTGGCTATGGTGAGATAAAAAGTGGATGTAACAAGTAAAACATGGAAAAAGGCTCAACAGAGGCAAACTAATGATTGATTTAAAAGGTTTGCATGAAGGCTGAAACGAAAAAAAAATGGCCTAAATCATTTTCATTCTCCCAAATTCATCTAAAGCAAGGTTTGAAAAATTTCGAAAAGGGTAAGTTCTAGATAGTAAATAAAGACTAATGAAATCTTCATGAGTAGAAGAAAAATAAAAGTTTAGGATAATTCACATCTACTACACGAATCCAAAGTTAACTTTTTAAAATTTTCCAAAAACCAAAAGGAAAATAGAGGATGAATAATTTATAAGAGAGTAAAAAGAATAAAAGATGAAAATCATAGAGAAGTGCAAGTTTTGGAAAGGAAACTTTTCAAATGAACATGCTACCCAAGAATTAGAACACAACATAGGTCAACATTTTACTCGTAGAACATAGTTAAGAAGAAAGATTAGGAAAAATTAAAATTAGCTATGTTTATATAGAATATTTTGAGAATAGCATAACATAAAGTAAGGGGTACTATTTATTCTACCATAATTAGTCTAATTAGAACTAAATATTTTTTCTATGATTTTTTTGCTTTGTGCTTAAAAAAAGATAAAATATTTTTGTGATTTTCTAAAATATGAAAAAGACTAAAATAAAGGAAGACTCCCCAATACTTAAAATTAAACATTGTCCTCAATGAAGAAAGGAGGGGAAGGAGAAAGAGAAGTTAATCAAGAAAACTGAAATGAAATAAATTAAAATAGGTACTTCCTCGGATTTGCGAGTTGCGAGTGGCTGGGCGATACTGCTCCCCCAAACTTGCGTTGTGGAACTTCATGAAATATCATCTTGAACTTTTGGTGGAATCAGCAACGTTGGAGCAGGCGATCGCAAAACTTCAGCTTGTCGGAATCGCCGGGGAAAAAGTAAAAAAAAAACAAAAACAAAAAAAACAAAAAGAAAGAAAACAAAAAAATAACTTGGGTTGCCTCCCAAGAGAGCCCTTTGTTTAAAACGTCGTCTGAGCTCGACGCAACAAAAAATATTGTCCAAAAGAAATTGTCCAAAAGAAGTCCAAAATATGTTGAAATTATTAGATACCAAATTCAAATAGTTAATCCAAGTTCAAACATCATTGTCCAAAATAAAACGAAAAAATAAAGATAAACAAAATAATCGGTAATGAGAGCATCATTGTTAAGGCAAAAAGTCATGCGAATCATTCTTCCCCAGATCTTCTCCCGACAAATATAATTTTAGGCGGTGACCATTTACTTTAAATTCTCCTTTTTCTGGGCGGGGAAATAAGAACCGTCCCATTTGGCCAAGCCTCTTTAACAATAAAGGGGCCGGACCATCGCGATTTTAATTTTACCGGAATGAGGGGAAGGCGAGAGTTATAAAGAAAGACGAGATCGCCCGGCGATTTTTTTTTTTGGAAATTTAATATTTTTTTCGTGATAAAACTTTGTTCGCTCTTTATAAAGCCTATTAATCTCGTATGCATTCGCATGCCACTCGTCGAGCTCGTTCAGCTGAAATTTACGTTGATCGGTAGCTAGGATAGAATCTAAATTCAAAAATTTAACCGCCTAGAATGCACGGTGCTCTAACTCAACCGGAAGGTGGCAAGCCTTGCCATAAACAAATCGAAATAGCGTGCAACTGATGGCTGTCTTATATGCCGTTCGATAGGCCCATGGAGCATCATCTAGTTTTAACTCCCAATCCTTCCTATTTATAGAAAAAGTTTTTTCTAAAATACGCTTCAATTCTTGATTGACAAACTCGACTTGACCACTCGTTTTAGGGTGATAGGCGATGGAGAGTTTGTGCGTTACACCATATTTTGCCAAAATTTTGGCAAACTGGCTATTGCAGAAATGGGTTCCCCTATCACTAACTATAGCACGCAGCGTGCCAAATCGAGAGAATAATTTTTTTAGAAAATTAACTACGACTCGTGCTTCGTTGGTGGGGAGCGCCTGCGCTGTTGCCCACCTTGATACATAATCGACAGCAACGAGAATGTATTTGTTTTGATAAGACGGAGGGAGGTGGCAACGAAGTTGATGCCCAAAAGATCAAAGATTTCACATTCTAGAAAAATTTTTTGAGGCATCTCGTCCCTACGTGAGATATTGCAAGCCCGCTGGCAGCTATTGCAAGTACTCACCAGGGTGTGAGCATCATTGTAAAGCGTGGGCCAATAAAAGCCCGCCTCCAGCACCTTCCTTGCGGTGCGGTTTGCCTGATAATGACCACCTGTTGGTCCCTCGTGGCAATGCCTTAAAATCTATATGCCTTCCTTACTCGAAACACAATGTCGCACAACCTGGTCCGCACAAATACGAAATAAAAAGGGGTCTTCCCAAAAATAATTCTTTATGTCAGAAAAGAATTTCTTCTTTTGCTGATTTGAGAATTAATTTGGCAAGACCCGGGATACTAAATAGTTAGCCAGATCGGCGAACCAGGGTGCCGAACAAATCTTAAGATTTTCTCGATCGAGGAGGCGCTCATCAGGGAATTTATCATTAATATCAGACTCTATTAATGCTTCAATAGCAGGATTCTTTAAATGCTACAAATGGTCGGCCACCAAATTTTTGGCACCCTTTTTGTTCCGGATCTCCAAGTCAAACTCCTGTAAGAGGAGGATCCATCGCAAAAGGTGGGGCTTGGCGTCCGCTTTAATTAATAAATATCTAAGCGCGGTGTGATCCGTGAAGACTACAACTTTTGAGAGAGTGATGTAAGACCTAAACTTATCGAAATCAAACACGATCGCTAGAAGCTCCTTCTCAGTGGTGGTATAGTTGGCTTGTGCAGACATGAGTGTCTTGCTCGCATAATAAATTGGGTGGAAGAATTTATCCACCCGTTGGCCTAAAACAACGCCGACGGCAATATAACTTGCGTTACACATGATCTCAAATTGGAGCGACCAATCTGGCACGACTAGGATCGGAGATTTTACAAATTTTTCTTTAATTAAATTAAATTCTACGAGACATTCATCGTCAAATAGGAAAGAAGTTTCTTTTTCAAGAAGATGGGTTAATGGCTTGGTGATTTTGGAAAAAATTTTAATGAAGCGCCGATAGAACCCTGCGTTCCCTAAGAAACTACGAATCGCTTTAATGTTCATTGTTGGGGGAAGTTTTTGAATTACTTCGATCTTAGCCTGGTCGACCTCTATCCCTTTTACCGAAATTTTATGGCCGAGGACTAATCCCTCTCGGACCATAAAATGACATTTCTCCCAATTGAGGGCTAGATTGGTCTCCTCACAACGAATAAGCACACACTCAAGATTAATTAAACAATTTTTAAACGAATTACCGAAGACCGAGAAGTCATCCATGAAGACTTCCATCACCTCTTCTACTAACTTGTTAAAAATTGCCAGCATACATCTCTGAAATGTAGCTGGCGCGTTGTATAACCCTATTTGCATCCTTCTATACGCGAAGGTACCAAAAGGACAAGTGAATGTGGTCTTCTCTTGGTCCTCGGGTGAAATAGAAATTTTGAAATATCCTGAGATACCATCGAGAAGACAATAGAAAGAGTGACCGGACAGGCGTTCTAAGTTTTGGTCGATAAACGGTAACGGAAAAAGGTCTTTTCTGGTGACATCATTAAGTTTTCGATAGTCGATGCACATCCTCCAACCTGTAACAGTACGAGTTGTAATTAATTCATTGTTTTCATTCGCGACCACCGTTACACCGCCTTTCTTCGGCACAAATTGTACTGGGCCAACCCAAGTACTATTGGAGATGGGATAGATGATTCCCGCATCAAGGAGTTTGATTACCTCAGCCTTCACGACTTTCTTCATATTAGGATTAAGTCGTCGTTGGAGCTGGATAGAATTGTTTGAATTCTCTTCCAAGAAGATCTTTTGGGTACAAAAGGAGGGGCTAATCCCCTTTATATCAGATAACTGCCATGCAATTCCGTGGCGATGATTTCTTAACACTAGAGCCAACTCAGAAATTTCTGAGTAACTCATATCGGCAAAGATGTTAACGGGAAGTTTGGAGTTGCTTTCTAAGAAGAGATATTTGAGATGAGGTGGAAGTTGCTTCAACTCTAAGGTGGGTGGTTCCTCATAGGATGGTTTTGATTTTTAGGGTTTCGATGTGCAGTGGTTCAGGTGGTGTGGGGAGATAGGCTTCTTCTAAGAAGAAGCGCTCGGCGATAATGCGTTCATTATACGATGAAGATATAGACTCGGGTAGTGCAGAAGATTCACCTTCGAAGCATTCTTCTAGGTAAAAGAAGGAATCGTCATTAGCTAAGGTATTACGCATTGAGGGATTTATACTAAAAGTGATTTCATCGTCTCCAACCCGAAGGAGGATATTTCCATCACTAATGTTAATAATAGCGCGGGAGGTGGCAAGGAAGGGGCGGCCGATTATAAGGGGTACTTCGGCATCCTCTTCGATGTCTAGGATAACAAAATCCACCGGAAAGATGAATTTGTCTACTTTTACGAGCACATCCTCTACTATCCCTACCGGATACTTAACTGATCGATCAGCTAACTTGATACTCATTTTGGTGGGTTTTGGAGATCCTAGACCTAATTTTTTAAATAGAGAGAATGGCATGAGGTTTATGCTTGCTCCTAGATCAGATAAGGCCTGTTTTACTAACGAATTACCAAAAAGACATGGGATGGAAAACCTTCCCGGGTCATTTACTTTTTGCGGTAATTTGTTAAGTACAATCGTGGAGCATTCTGCGTTATGGGAAATATGTGAAATATCCTCAAGCTTTTTCTTATTAGAGAGCAGCTCCTTGAGATATTTCGTATATTTTGGCATGTTAGAGATAACTTAGCAGAAAGGAACATTAATATGAATTTGTTTAAAAATTTCTAAGAACTTTTTATAACTCTCCTTGGCACGCTCATTTTTTAACTTAGCAGGATAAGGAATATTTGAATTAGAGGCGCGCGACTTAAACATAGTAGGTAAATTCGAAGCTAAAATAGGAGGGGGAGTAGAAGAAGGTACCATGGGTTCTTCATTTTTTAAAGCTACCTCCTTTCCGCTGCGGAGTGTGATTGCATTCGCACTTTCCCTTGGGTTTTGTTCGGTATTTCCTGGCAGAGTTCCTTGTTGTTGCTCGGAGAACATCTTCGCTATCTTGCCCACCTCATTTTCTAACGTTTTAATCGACCCGGTAATGTTTCTGAGATTAGATTCATTTGTGGCAACGTACTTGGCGAAGACATCTTCAAGCGAAGAGGTCTTCGGCTGTTGCGGTGGAAAACCGGGTGGATTTAAATTAAGGGGGGGAGCTGGATTATAAGCAGGATTTAGATTTGGAGGGCGCTGAGCATTCCCTTGGTTGCTCCATGAGATGTTTGGATGTTCCTATAACCCGCATTATAGGTGTTGTTGTACGGTGCGTTATTCAGGTTATAAGAAGGCCGAGGCAATTTTCCCATGAAGTCAACTTATTATTCAAAAATAACATTATTATTATTAGCCCAAGGAGGAGTGGCGGAGGAAGCAGTCATCTCCGCCACTTGCTTAGTTAGGCGCTCAACTCTGAGGGATAGATTCGTAGATGCATCAATTTCAAAAACTCCCACTAGCTTAACTGGTCGTGCTCAGGGTGCATTCTGTTGGTATGCATTCATGGCCATTTCCTCAAAAAGCTCTTGTGCGGCCTCTGGGGTTTTGTTATTCAACGTCCCCCCAGCGGCTGCGTCGATCATTTGTCTTGTTTGGAAATAAAGGCCATTATTGAGGATTTGCACTTGTTGCCAAGTGGGAAGTGCGTGGTGTGGGCATCTACGCAATAGTTCCTTAAAATGCACCCACGTGTCGTAGAGAGTCTCCGAGTATATTTGCATATATGATGCGATATCAGAGCGTAGTTTTGCTGGTTTTGAAGGAGGAAAGTACTTTGTAAGAAATTTTCCCGCCATCTCGACCAATGTAGTGATGGATCCACAAGGGAGAGAGCCCAGCCACTGCTTGGCCTTTTACCGCAAAGAAAATGGAAAATGATGTAATCGAATGGCATCATCCGTGACACCATTGATTTTGAAAGTATCGCAAATCTCGAGAAAATTTGAAATGTGGCAATTTGGATCCTCGTCCGAGAGACCATCGAAGGTTACCGACTGCTGCACCATTTATATAATTCTGGACTTGATCTCAAAGTTATTGTTCGCCACTGCAGGGCGGACAATACTTGATTGTGTACCCTCTAGATTTTGCCACGCATAATAGGACATGGTCCTTTGCTGGGCCTCATCTGGGTTGGGCGGATTAAGATCCATAATTTCTATGGCAGTGTCTCCGATCGACTCTTCGATGCCTAAATGCGATTCCTAATCACAAGAATGGAGGCGACGCAAAATGGTGCACTCTATCAAAGAATCAAAAGGAATACTTGAAGAGCTTCCTCTGGTCATACACTAAAAAGAAAGAGAATTGGGAGAGAGATAATAAGAAAAACTATAAAGAGAGCGAAAAAAGAAGAAGATAAAATTTATAGCTATCCCCTTTTCAAAATATCAAAACTAGTGTCTCCGATAACGGCGCCAAAATCTTGATATAAAAATTACATGGAGAAAGGGATTATGTATAACGGTCCAAGCCCGCCAACCCTACGGGACCCACCTTACACCGCCGGCCTACCAGAAGTCCAGACCCGGGCCCACTTCTGTTAGTCAGCCTATCACATCAAGCCTGTAGGCCATGCACCCCAACCCCTCTCCGCGCCTGTTTTTCAGCAGCGGTAGGTTGTTGCCACTGGGGATCGAACCCAGGACCTTGATAAGAGACTCTTTACCACAGCTCTCATCACCAACTGAGCTGCAGGCTTGATGTGATAGGATGTGGTAAAGAGTCTCTTATCAAGGTCCTGGGTTCGATCCCTAGTGGCAACAACCTACCGCTGCTGAAAAATAGGCGCGGAGAGGGTCGAGGTGCATGGCTTGCAGGCTTGATGTGATAGGCTGACTACCAGTAGTGGGCCCGGGTCTGAACTTCTGGTAGGCCGACTGTGCTAGGTGGGTCCCGCAGCTAAGTTGGTGATGAGAGCTGTGGTAAAGAGTCTCTTTTCAAGGTCCTGGGTTCGATCCCCAGTGGCAACAACCCACCGCTGCTGAAAAACAGGCGCGGAGAGGGGTTGGGTGCATGGTCTCCAGACCTGGTTAGGTTGAACCCTTTCGAGCTGGATGCTGGGGGTGCCGGCGGCCGTCCTTGCAAGCATGGTGTTGGGGAGGCCGTTACATTATGCGTGGAGAAGAAAAAGTTAAGGAGAGATAAGGTGAAAGTGTGGTTGTATGATGTTCTCCGATTCTATATTTGAGGAAGGCAAGTGTACCTTATCACATATAGTATATGATATTAAGTTCAATATCAAGGTCGTATTACCCGGGGCGATTTGATTACTTCTACTTCAAGGAGTTACTATTATCTTATCAAATAAAAGTTCTTTTGGGGCTTGCTTACTAAATTAGAGAAGAGAGAAAATTACTTGCAAATAAAAGAAAGGATAAACGATGATTTAAGCGGAAGTACTCGATCTTGAATTTATTTGGCAAAATTAATCAAGAATGCAATCACAAACTTTAACTTAGTAAAATAAAGATACCTTGACCGTGGGGATTCCCAAAGCATGAACACGCTTCTCTCGAAGAAGTGCCCAACTGAGGTTAGGAAGATCCGACCGAACTCTCATCCCGTATCCGAATACCTAACACCCGCTTTAATTAGTGAACCTCACTATTGGATTTGACTCCAATCCGGGAGATTTACGTCATTCTCTCTCGATAGGTGCATGCAACTCTCTTTACTCTTGAGTGCTCACTTCAAGGTATTAGCCTCTCGGTTATCCAAGAGTGAAAATAAGAATGGAGACTATATATCGATAATATAGTTTCATTTGAAATAAATCAAGAGTAAATCGAAGGCCTAGATTCTAAAAAGAGAAAGAGAGCTAGAGCATCATAATTGATCAACTCATCCTCAGATCATCAAGATCGAGTACTATGAGGATTTAGTTACTCATAATTGTGTTGGAAATGAAAATCATGTTAAGAATATGCAAAATAAGAAAGAGAGAGAGAAAAAAGGAATAACAAACTATATTATTCTTATTGAAAGGAAATTACAAAAAGGGCATAAAGATATTACAAGGAGAGTTTGCAACAAGATTACAAGTGCGATAAAAGAGATTGCAAGAAAATAAAAACATGAAAACATTAATCTAAAATACTCTAAAAATAAACTCTCAATTGCTCTCTAGGAGGCTCAAATGAAGGAGAAATGTTGATCCTTTCCCCCCTTCCTTCATGCTTATTTATAAGGCCAAAACCAAGGGGGTAGAGTTGGAATTTCGCATGAGGATAAAGCTTCCATGAAGCTTCCCTTGGTCAAAATGCACATGTTGGATATATAGTCAAAGGTGGCTACCCTCTTTCATACTTATCATGAAAAGAACTATAAAAATTTGCTAACTTTCTCTATTTCCAAGAAGCTTCCATTAAGAACACATGCTGAATATTTAGTCAAAGATGGCTAGCCTCTTTCATACTTAGGAGAAAAAAATCTCATCGGACAATTGTGGCTTCATTCCATTCTTGAATATAGTTCAACAACACCATGACATGAATGCACTCGACATTTAGTTTGGAACGCCATAACTGAAGGCGTGTTCTCTTATAATTAATAATGCAATTTTTCTTGAGATCCTTGGTTCTTGCTCAATGACGAGAATCTTTCATGCAGGAAATCTGCTAGACAGCAACTTCGACGGAGGATTGCCGAAGCTACATAAATCCGATGAAGTCATTTAACCATCCATTGGAAAGGTATTTCTGTGGACTACAACTTTTGTGTTCAGCCCAAGATATGATTCTTGCCGAAACATGCCCAAACCTGGCCCCAAAGTTCGCTGCGCGTAGAAAATATAGTAAAATAGGTATGGTTAGGATAGAATTATAAAAAGATACGATTTAGCGAATAAAATTAACATTATAAATATATTTATATTAGATTATTTAGATTTTTATATTAATAATTTAGGTCAAATTATGCATCTTCAGCTTCCTTAGGATTCCTTCTCTGGTCATGTGGTTAATAAGGACAGAATTTCTGTTGACCCAGAGAAGATTTCTGCCATAATGGATTAGAACAGACCTATCACACCCAAAGAGATAAGGAAATTCCTAGGGTTGGCCTGGTATTATAAGAGGTTTGTGGAAGGATTTTTTACGATATCTACGCTGCTGACTAAGCATACGAAGAAGAACATTGCGTTTGTCTTGAGCGATAAGTGTGAGGAAGCTTTTTAGAAATTGATGAAGAGATTGTGTACTGCTCCAGTTTTGACTTTGCCTAAAGAGGGAGTTGAGTATGCCGTTTATGTGCATGCCTTTCATGTCGGGCTTGGTTACGTATTGTTGCAAGAAGATAAAGTGATTGCGCATGGGTCGTGGCAGTTAAAGATTCATGAAAGGAACTACCCTACAAATGATTTGGAATTTGCAGCAGTGATTTATCCCTTGAAGTTATGGAGACATCTTTTTTATGGCATGTTGTTCAAAATTTACACGGATCATAAGAGTTTGAAGTACATCTTCACTAAGAAGGAGTTGAATTTGTGCCATCGGAGATTGTTAGAATATGTCACGGATTATGATGTTTAGATCCAATATAATCTAGGCAAAGCTAATGTGGTAGCCTATGCCCAAAGTAGGAAGACCGTGCAAATCTTCAGACTTTCAGTGGAATCCTTGGTAGAAGAGTTTTTGTTAATGGATATATCAGTTTGAAGTAGTGACTCGCCAAGTAGTTTGGAAGTGTTAGAGCTATCTTTGATTACACTTAAAAGGCTGCATCAAATGAGCGATCCTGATTTGCAGAACCTCCATAATAGAACTGAGAAAGGGGAGTTACAAAACTTTTCAATCGACGAGGAGGGTACTTTGAGGTACTGCAATAGATATTGTATCATCGTTGTTGAGGATATTCGAGTTAAGTTTTGCAGTGAGGGGCATGGATCTAGTGTTGCATACCACCCTTATTCTAACTAATATGTATAGATTTCTGAAACATATCATTTGGTGGTATGGTTTGAAAGGTGATAGAGATAAGTTTGTGTCAAAATACTTCACCTGTAAGCCGGTTAAGGCTGATCATAGAAGGCCTGGTAGCAAGTTGACACCTTTGGAGATTCCAAGTTGGAAGTGGGAGAGTATTTCTATGTATTTCATTACTGGTTTGTCAAGATCTCCCAAATGACATGATTTTGTATGGGTTATAGTGGACATAATAACAAAGTTTGTGCACTTCGTGCCATTAAAAATTTATTACTCCATGGAGAAAATAGCAGAGTTATACTTGGATGAGGTTATCAGGTTACATGGAGTACCTGTTAGTATAGTGTCAAATTGAGACTCCATGTTTACGTCTCGTTTTTGGAAAGTTTACAGTAAGAATTGGGTACCAATCTAAGGTATTCCCCCGCTTATCATCCACAGACAAATGGTCAAACAGAAAAAGTAAATCATATTTTGGAAGAAATGATAAGATGTTACATCTTGTACCATGGAGGAGCGTGGGACAAGCGTATGAGATTGATGGATTTTGCTTATAATAATAATTATCAAGAGAGCTTGCAAATGGCCCTGTTTGAGGCCTTGTATGGGAGACGTTGCAGAACTCCCTTATTTTGGACTGTGGTTTGCGAAAGACTATTGTTGGGTCTCGAATCCTTGGAAGAAAATGATATTTCTATAAATCATATTAGTGAAAAGATTCTTATAGCTTAGGAGCGTTATGAAAAGAACGTTAATAGGTGAACGACTGATTTGTAGATTGTCATTGGAGATATTGTGTTTCTTAAAGTTTCCCCGATGTTTGGAGTCAAGAGGTTTTGTAAGAACCATAAGTTTGATCCTAGGTATATGGGACCCTTCAAGATTATTGAACATATTGGAATGTCAGCTTATAGGCTAGATTTGGCCATAAGTTTTCCTAGTGTGCACGATGTGTTTCACATAAGCCAGTTATGGAAATGTGTTCTTAGCGGGCGGTAGGTTCTTAATTCTGTGCCCTAGTTGAAGCCCAACCTTTCTTATGTTGATATGCCTTTTCACATTCTAGATACTCAAGATCGAGTGTTGTGGAGGAAAACAATACCAATGGTGAAAGTTTTGTGGTGGAACCAAGATGTAGAAAGCACGACTTGGGAGTTGGAGTCTGCTATAAGGGAGGTTCATCCTTTGTTCTCCTAGTTTCTTTTGGTATGTAATTCCATTCTATAATCTTTGATTATTTTCCTTCCATAGTGGAATCGAAAAGTTTTAGGATGAAACTTTCTTTTAGGAGGGGAGGCCGTAACGCCTATGATTTTATAATGTTTATTTAAAATCCCTTTAGTGACGTATTTTGACATCAGGGCATTACGTTGTTGCATAGTTGGTGGCTACCATTGTCTTAGCATGACTTTTGCTCATTGGTATCCAAGGTTTTAGATTTAGAGTATTAGCTTGGATACTTTTTCCTATGATTTGGTATTCCCTTGCGAGTCGGGGTTCGTTTTGGAACATGATAGAGCATTTTTGGGATATTTGATGTTTTATCTTTAGGGAGTGTTTACCCAAGTTTGGTTTGTTTGATTTATATTTCGACTTTCCCTTTGGATTTGTATCGTCGATATTTAGCTACGGTTCGATTTTCATAGAAATCCGAGTTAGTGCGTTTTTTGGTCAATTGGACATTTTTATTATAATAATATTATATTATATTATTTATTCCATATAGATAACCTTGCGATAAGACGGAAACCCTATTCATCATATTTCTTAAAATTGTCGGATTTTATTGCGGAAGACAGAGAGCGGCGGTCCTTGCGATGCCTTCATCCGTCGATTGTAGGAGCTCCGGTCCTTGAAATCATCATTGGAGAGTAGATCCAGAGAGATCTCACCAAGATCTACGTTTCTACGGTGAGTTTTTCCCATTTCTTGGATTTTTAGAGGTTAAGGTATGCGGTTTTGACCTTCTCACCTCTCGAAAAGTTTCAGGTTTGGCTTCTTAGGTATTTTTACGTCCAGATCCATGAAGAGGAGTGGTTGCTCGGCCGTATTTCGTTAAGTTCAAGGAAAGTGGCGATTTCTTCCCCTTGCCAAGCTTTCATTCCTTGCATTCTCTATAATTTTCCTTTCCCTTCTTAGAAATTGGGATTTGGGTAGGGTTTGGCCTTTTAGTCATGCTGCTTAGTGCGAAATTTCAAGGCCAAGGGCCATTCCCAGTATTTGATTGTTAGTAAGAGTTACATTTGCCATCTCTTGACAGTTAGTGTTTAAAACACGTCAATTTTTACCTATTAGCCTAATTAAATTCATCTTATATGACTGTTGGCCTAGCCAAAATCTGTGGAGTGTCAGGTTGCTTATTAATCTGTCTAGATTCGGCTTATGCGTCAATTAGTCTAAGTCAGGATTAGTCATATTAGGCAGGTTAGAATTCGTCGATTATAGATGGAATTTTGGTCTAAGTAAAATTCGGTGAATATTAGTAGGAGAAGAGTCAAATCCGTCAAATATCCATTGAAATTCGGCAGGTAATGCTTGGCATTGAGTGTTGCTGAATTCGTCGAGTATTAGGCGTCCAGTTAGTCGAGTATAAGACTTAGCTTTGAGTGAATTAGACCTGGCGCTGATTGTATTGAGTGATCTTTGAGTCTAAGCAAATTCATCGAGTAATCTCTACGAATTCATCGAGTAATGCTTGTTTGGCGTTGAGTGCGTCGAGTGATGTTTTGGCACAAAGTCAACAACATTGAGTGCACTGAATGCATTCAAATGCGACACTGAGTAAAGGTCATATGGCATTGAGTGAAGCTTTGACGTTTAGTGGACTGTGAGGCTAAGGCAAAAACATTGAGTGCACTAAATTCACTCAACGCGATGTTGAGTGAATCAACATTGAGTGAAGCATTGGCATTGAGTAGCATCGAGACTAATTCATAAGCGTTGAGTGGACGCAACGCGGCGTTAAGTGAAGGTATTTTTGCTGAGTAATCTGGTTAGCATTAAGTGTACCCAATGCGCATTGAGTGTACTCAATGCGGCATCGAGTGTACTCGATGCTTTTCTATAGACTTAAGGTATTTTGCCGATTTGTCGTATATCTCTAGTGGGATTGTTTTGCTATGTAAAAATCATCGAGTGCCTGTTGTATTCATCGAGTATATTCAACGAATCAGTATGGAATTGGTTTTTTTTGCCGAATTGTGTATAATTTGTCGGGTTTGTCCTTAGGTCAATTTTTGGGATTTACTCCTCCATTTATTATTGGAGAAGCCCAGTGTTTTTATTGTGGTTTGTCTGTGTTTGACTATGGTGGTCAGTGTTTTGGTTGTATGTTTATGGCTAGTTTGGCAGTGGATAAAGGACCACCAACCTGATACTCTTTTTGGTGAATTATTGCCCTGGTGGGTTTACCCGATGTTGGTATGTGACTGGTGGTGTGTTGGGTAGGTTCCCACCACCGCAGGTGCTAGTTTTCCCCAGTTTTGGTTGTGTCAAGGTATAAGACCACCTTTCCATAGGCCCTTGTGAAGTTTTTGTTATTGGTGTGTTGGGTAGGTTCCCACCATCGCAGGTGCCAGAATGTCCCGTGTTTTTGTTCACCAAGTAATGTGTTAATTAATTCCTTATACATACATTTATTTATTTACATGTTCCATAAAACATCGATTTTTATATCACTTGGTGCTAATTCCTTACCTTTGAGCTTGTAAGTTAGTATTTTCTCATTATTCTTGGGTTAGGGTTGATAACCCTTTATTCCTTTTTTGTTTATTGCTAACCCTTTTAATCTTTGTTCATCACTAGTATTGTTATTTCTTGCTGAGGTGTTCTTCTATGAATGCCTCGAGTTTGGAGAAGTAGCTTATTGAGCGGCTAGGTTTTGGTGCTAACTTGTGTTCTGTAGTTATTGCAGCTGTCTCATTTTCTCACCGACTGTGAGGTAGCTATTATTTGTTTTCTTTTAGTTCAAACGTACATATCTTCTAGTGGGTTCGTGTCAGGTTGTTGATGCCCACTAGATTTTTGTTTAATGTTAAGTACTTTCTTGCTGCTAAGCCTTTTTCTAATGATTATGTGGATTTACTTTCTCTCTGGGAAGGTGTTATGCTTGGTTGCATGTTAGATATTTTAAATTATAAATGTATTACATATATCACCTTATACATGGCTTCATTCAAAACTAAAGTCACTATGTTCGATGAATGTAAAAGCTATTTTCATACTTGTACTAAATCTAGAGTCATGCATACAATGAGTTGTCCTATATGACTATTTTTTTTGATGTAGGATGTCAAATAATATAAACAAACTATTTTGAGTAAGGTATAATTATATCTTTACCTGTGGACTAGTTGATCGATTGAGACGAGGGATACAAATATCCAATTAAACTTAAACCAGATTTTCTTCACAATAACAAATGAATTTCATATAAATAAAGAGTTAGAGTCTTGCCTGAGCATTTGCAGTTATCCCCTACATGGCGTGGCATCACCACGTGTGTTTTCCCTTACTCTGATAAGTCATTTAAATAAGGAGAAAACGCGGGTTGTAACAAAACAGCCTTCAAGTTTTAGTCGATTCGTCGAGTATGTAAACCTAAATTCGACGAATTTTATTGGGCTGATTTTTTCGGCCAGACTACATTTACTGGTTTATACTCACGGCCGAACCAGATCGGAATAAGCGCCGAGTGATTGTTCATGACCGGTCTTTTCAAGGAGGCATATTTAATGTAATAATTGGTGGTCCAATTATGGAATGACACGTGGCAGAGTAACCCTAATCCTAATATTCTAATGCAGCGCCGCCGCTAATTGATGATGTCCCGGTTGTAGAGGCGCAACGACACAAAGATCTGAGACGCCGTGATGACGTTGAAGGAAGTTCACGTTATAACCTCCGCCCGTGGCGTGCGAGAACCGCGATGAAGAATTAGCTTTATTTTTCTTATTTTATGAACTCTATTTTATATTTGGGAATATAAAATTATCCCATGTTTAAGTGATAATTTTATATTCATTGCATGCTTTTAATTTTTTTAATTTGAAACAATTTTATTTTTGGTGTGCACTTAGCCATTCGGATGGATGAGATTACATCTCCATAATCGAGGGTTAAGGCTTGTTCTAAACTCCTATTTAAGGAGGTGCTTATGAGAAATCAATTAGTGAAAATATTAAACCTAAACTTCTCCTTAGAGAATTTCGGCCAAGGAGACTCCAAAATGCCGCCCCCCTTGTTGTGGTGTGAAGCCGCCGCCCCCCTCCCCCTTGCTCCCTCCACCTGTTCGGTGCGACTCCGGCGCGGCTTCCTTCGGTGCGACTCCTTAGAAGAAGGTTGCAAACCCCTCGGTGTGACGCAGGCGGATCCGTGGAGAGAGTGATTCTCCCACCTTATCTTGTGTGAAAATTATTCCCGGTTGGGTAACCTCTTCACTCTTGTCTGATTCATGCTTTTAGTTTGTGGAGGTTTTTCACACATCGTTTTCTCAGTGATTATTAATTTCATCGCTTGTAAAATCTAAAATCGAACTTGTTGTTATTGAACCTCTTGTTAACCGGAATGGGTAGATCCGTCGTGGGAGCGCAACTTGGCCCAGCCTTGATTTGCTATCCCGATCGGTGCACTTTGTGTGACAACAAGGGAGTAAATCTCGACTCGAATTTCGATCGCTCTTGAAAGTTTTCATCCGCTCCAAAGTAATTTACTGCTGTGTTTGAAACGGCTTATATTCAAAAGAATAGATGCTTGTGTAGGTGCAGTGAGTTGTGTGCTTCTTAGAGAGGTAGGTCTTAAGGACGTTGTATCGAGTCCGGCTTACGGCGAGTTGTGTGTCTTTTGGAGAGGTAGATCCTAAGGAAGTGGTATCGAGTCCCGGATTTTGGGAGCCAACCGACCCCTTTTCGTTCGCTTTTGGTCGGAGCTCTCTCTTTTTATTTCTTGTTCTGTGACGGTAAGGTGTCCGTTAGTGTAAGCTCGACTGTATCACGATCACCACCATATAAATTTGGTATCAGAGGCGGTCGTTTCAACTTCCACGTTGTAAACATCCTCTCTGCATTCTTTGTTGGTCGTTCGGATCTCTAGAAAATCAAAAAAAATATTTTATGTGGTCTGCCAATAGCGGGCTAAAATTCTTATTTTTCAGCAAAATTTAAAAAAAAAAATTTTAACGATCTACGTGTTAGTCACGTTGGGAATCTATAAAAATATCTTATTTTCAGTATAGCTACAGCCCTAGGAAAAATCATCTTTCCAAGATTTTTCTAAACCTTAATGCGCACTAGGCTAGGATCGGAATATTTGACCCAGTCTACGTCTAGGATAGCTGCGAATGAGCATGGAGATCCCAACACTGAGGCCATAGCAGGGCTGCGTAATGAAATGACTGAGCTTAGGAACTTGTTAACCCAGTTCATACAAAACCAAGCTAGGCCACCCCCACGACCTATTAATGTTGAGTTGCCCCACCGGCGCCAACAAAACTCCGATTCGGATTCTCATGGGGACTCCCCACGAGTGCCCCCACGAGGCCGTCGCCACGAGCGAGAGTTTGACATTACTAGGACCATCAAGATTGATGTCCCCACTTACGATGGCATGGGAGATCCACAAAACTTCCTTAATTGGACGGTGGACATGGAATGGTACAACGACTGGCACCATCTCACGGACACCCAAAAGGTCCAAGTTGCCAGGATTAAGTTAACGGGTCATGCCAAAACTTATTGGTTGAATGAAGAGCGTAGTCTAGGAGCTGGGAACGAAGACCCAATTATTGGGTGGGCCGTAATGAAGAACTTGTTGACCGATCAGTACATCCCCGTATACCATCGGACACAGATGTTCGATGAGCTTGCCACCCAGCGGCAGGGCTCGAGTTCGGTAGCTGAATATATGGGTGAACTTAAGGACCGTATTGTGCGATGTGACCTGAGGGAGATTTCTGAAGTCACTTTATCAAGATTTCGAAAGGGGCTTCACCCCGATATCCAAAGGAAGCTTTTGCGTTATGGGCATACAGATTTGAACGCAACTTTAAATGCCGCCCTGGACATTGAAAAACACTTAGCCTCTAAGGCTCACTCCCGTTACTCTCATGCGAAGAACAAGTCCACCACTGGGACATCTTCTTCCACATATCCTGAAAAGGGAAAGTTATAAACCCACGAGTCGAAGTCTATTGTGATCACCGCTCGAAACACTAAGAACCCCGCAAGTGAGCATGTTCCTATAGGGAAGGGTAGCAAGGCTAACACCAGTTGTTACTCTTGCGGCGTTCAAGGCCACTATTCCTACCAGTGGCCAACAAAGACGAAAACTCTAGCCTTATTAGAGCCGGCTACCGACCCTGACGATTATGAGTACGAGGCCGTGGAGGAAAGTGACCCCGAAGGATTCCCTAGTGACTTGGAGGACGATCACCGCCTTATGGTGATGCACTGTATTTTTACCACTCCACATCCCGTAGACGACTGGAAGAGGATGAGCATATTTTCCCTGATCTTTAAGAGTGGCGAAAAGCTATGCAAACTAGTTATTTATGGTGGTAGTTGCGTGAAAGACGTTTCTGAGAACGCCGTTAAGCATATGTCCTTGACTGTTGAGCCGCACCCGACTCCCTATCAGGTTGATTGGATTAGTAAGGTTACTATTAAGGTAACCCAATGCTGCTTAGTTCCCTGTCATTCAAGTCCTACTCGGATGAGGTCTCGTGCGACGTCCTGCCCATGGATGTTTGTCATTGGTTATTAGGCCACCCATGGCTCTATGACTGTGATGTGACACACTACGGTTGGGCCAACACATATGAGTTCAAATTCAACGGCAAGACAATCACCTTGAGACCGACTGTGCCAAAAGAACCGATAGTGATGGCTAAGGATACCACTGTCCCTATAGAGAGGAAGGCATTGAGCTTGGTTGGTAGGAAAGAATTTGTGAAGGATCCCTTCATTGAGGGCATGATGTTTGCTCTCGTTCTCATAGGTACCAAAACTGATAGTGGCGTGTTGGATAATTTACCCCGAGAGCTACGGGTATTGTTGGTAGAGTTTAAGGACATTTAACCGGATGAGTTGCCATCGTCATTGCCTCCGCTTTGAGATATACAACATGCCATTGACCTTATCCTCGGATCGTCCATACTCAACCAACCCCACTATAGGCTTAATCCCGCCTCCCACCAAGAGTTATTAACCCAGATAGAGGACTTACTGCGTAAGGGATTTATTAGGGCGAGTATGAGCCCGTGTGCTATCCCGGCCCTTCTTGCCCCAAAGAAGGATGGCACCTGGCGCATGTGTGTTGATAGCCAGGCTGTCAACAAAATTACTATAAAATATAGGTTTCCAATACCACGTCTAGATGATCTCTTGGATGTCCTAACAGGTGCCACTATCTTCTCGAAGTTGGACCTATGGAGTGGTTTCCATCAAATTAGGGTCCGAGAAGGGGATGAGTGGAAGACAGCGTTCAAGTCTAAGGACGGGTTTTATGAGTGGCTTGTGATTTCTTTTGGGTTATCCAATGCCCCTAACACCTTCTCTCGGATGATGACACACATCTTTAGGCCGTATATGGGGAAGTTTGTTGTAGTACATTTTGATGACATCCTAATCTTTAGTACCTCCCCCGCCTAACACCTCTCCCACATCAAAGTAATCCTCACCACTTTAAGGAAGGAAACCTTCTTTCTAAATCTTAGAAAATGCACATTTAATGTTTCGGCGGTTGAATTCTTTGGTTACATAGTTGGTTCGGATGGAATTCGTGTTGACACAGGAAAGGTTCAAGTGATTAGAGACTGGCCCGAGCCCACTAACCTTCGAGAGGCGTGTAGTTTCCATGGATTAGCTACCTTGTATCGTCGTTTCATACGCAATTTTAGTAGCATTATGGCACCCATTACTGACTGTATGAAGAAGGGCGAATTCACATGGATGAGATCCACCACGATTGCATTTCGTCACATTAAAGAGCTTATGACCGAAGCCCCAGTGTTGCGTCTCCCCAACTTCACCAAGGTCTTCGAGCTTACATGTGATGCATCTTGCGTTTGAGTTGGAGGTGTCTTGAATCAGGAGGGACACCCCGTGAGTTATTTTAGTGAGAAGTTGACGGGCGCCAAATTAAACTACTCAAATTATGATAGGGATTTCTACGCCTTCATTAGATGTCTGTACCATTGGAGGCACTATCTCCTCCCTAAGGAGTTTGTGATCCTTTCTGATCACGAAGAGTTGCGGTTTATCAATGGCCAGCATGAGATCAGCCCGCATCACGCTAAGTGGTTATCTTTCCTACAGGGTTACACTTTCAATCTTAAATACCTCAAGGGAGCTGACAACCGAGTCGCGGACGCTCTTAGTCGCTTAACCTTATTAGTCACCACTATAGAGGTTAATGTGGTAGGATTCGAACGAATAAATGATGAGTATGCCATGTGCCCTGATTTCTAGGACGCATATTTGTCATCCCAAGATAGCTTCCCAACGAACATATCGGCTTTCGTCATTAAGGATGGCTATCTATTTAGACTTGGAAAGTTATGTATTCCGCAGTCGTCGTTACGCCTCCATATCATCTGGGAATTGCATGGCGGAGGGTTGAGTGGTCATTTCGGTAGGGATAAGACCATTACGTTAGTTGAAGAAAAATTCTATTGGCCAAAACTTAAGGCAATGGTGGGACGAGTGGTGAGTAGTTGCCGTACTTGTCAGGTATCCAAGGGCACCAAAACCAACGTTAGTTTATATACGCCGTTGCCTATTCCTTCCACCCCAGGGGAAGATGTGAGAATGGACTTTGTCTTAGGCCTACCCACTACCTCACGACATCATGACTCTATTTTTGTAGTTGTGGATAGGTTCTCCAAAATTGCATATTTTATCCCGTGCACCAGAACTAACGATGCGTCTCATATCGCCAAATTATATTTTAAAGAAGGAGTTAGTCACCGGGGAGTGCCGAAGACAATAGTCTCGGATCGAGATGTTAAGTACACGAGCTATTTCTGGAAGACACTTTGGGTCTTAATGGGTACTAAGTTATTGTTTTCCTCTGCCTATCACCCTCAGACTGATGGGCAGACGGAGGTGGTTAATCGGAGCTTGGGTAGCCTTCTTAGATGCCTAGTGAGCGATTACAAAGGCACGTGGGATCTTATTCTTCCCCACGCCTAGTTGGCTTATAATAATTCCAAAAATCGGTCTACTAGTCTGTCACCAAACGAGATTATTCATGGGTACAAGGCACCTGTGCCATTTGACTTAGTGTCGTTGCCCCCAACATACAAGACAAGTCAGTTTGCATAATCCTTTGCCAAACATATTCATGACTTACATGCACGTATACGAGCTACCTTGACTGCTCAATACGAGTCTTTTCAGACGCACGCTAATTTACATAGGATGGTGTCGCACTTTAAAGTTGGCGATTTGGTCCTAGTCCGATTAGTTCCCGAATGCTTGCCATCTGGCACCGTTAAGTAGTTGGCACCGAAGCGCGACGACCCTTTTCGGATTATCAAGAAACTATGTGATAACGCTTTCGTTTTTAATGTCTCGTATTTGACGCTGTTTGTTTTACCTCTACCTGAGTAGAATTCTCTGTCGTCTTCTCCCTCCACTAAAAATTTTGATGGGTTGGGGAGTGGTATTTTTGATGATCTCTCTCCTTCGGTCCCCGTAGGTATAACATCGGATGGTACGTAGCCTTCTTTTATTCCTACTGCTGACATGTTTCCCAGGTTCCCCAGGACATTTCACACTCAAGATATGATACTCACTGCGGAACCATGCACTACTCCGGATGGTTCGACCTACTGCTTCCTTGTCCGATGGCGTGACCGCCCCCCGTCGGACGACTCTTGGGTACTCGCGACAGAGCTTCAACGTTTGGATGCGGAGCTTCTCCGCCTCTATCTCTCCACTCACGCATCAAAGATACATGATTTTGAGTGGGGGAGGATTGATGCAGCGTCGCCGTTAATTGACTATGACCTGGTTGCCGAGGCACTACGACACAAAGATCTGAGACGACGTATTGACGGTGAAGGAAGTGCACGTTACAACCTCCGCCCGCGGCATGCTAGAACCGCCATGAAGAATTAGCTTTATTTTTCTTATTTTATGAACTCTATTTTATATTAGGGAATATAAAATTATTCTGTGTTTAAGTGATAATTTTATATTCATTGGATGCTTTTAATTTTTTTAATTTGAAACAATTTTATTTTTGCTGTGCACTTAGCCATTTGGATGGATGTGATTACATCTCCATGATGGAGGGTTAAGGCTTGTTGTAAACTCCTATTTAAGGAGGTGCTTATGAAAAATCAATTAGTGAAAATATTAAACCTAAACTTCTCCTTTGAGAATTTCGGCCAAGGTGACTCCTCAAAGCCGCCCCCCCCCTGTTGTGGTGTGAAGCCGCCCCCCCCCCCCCCCCACCTTGCTCCCTCAACCCATTCGGTGCGATTCCGGTGCGGCTTCCTTCAGTGCAACTCCTTGGAAGAAGGTTGCAAACCCCTCGGTGTGACGCTGGCGGATCTGTGGAGAGAGTTATTCTCCCACCATATCTTGTGTGAACATTATTCCCGATTGGGTAACCTCTTCCCTCTTGTGTGATTCATGCTTTTAGTTTGTGGAGGTTTTTCGCGCATTGTTTTCTCCGTGATTATTAATTTCATCGCTTGCAAAATCTGAAATCGATCTTGTGGTTATTGAACCTCTTGTTAACCGGAACGGGTAGATCCGTAGTGGGAGCGCAACTTGGCCCAGCCTTAATTTCCTCTCCCGATCGGTGCACTTTGTGTGACAATAAGGGAGTTAATCTCGACTCGAATTTCGATCGCTCTTGAAAGTTTTCTGCCGCTCCAAAATAACTTACTGCTGCGTTTGAAACGGATTATATTGAAAAGAATAGATGCTTGTGTAGGTGCGGTGAGTTGTGTGCTTGTTGGAGAGGTAGGTCATAAGGACGTTGTATGAAGTCCGGCTTACGGCGAGTTGTGTGCTTGTTGGAGAGGTAGGTCCTAAGGACGTGGTATCGAGTCCCGGATTTTGGGAGCCAACCGACACATTTTCGTTTGCTTTTTGTCGGACCTCTCTTTTTAATTCTTATTCTATGACGGTTAGGTGTCCGTTAGTGTAAGCTCGATCGTATAACGATCACCACCACATAATATTCCCTTATAAAAGGTAAACCCGAGGAAAATCCTAGCCATCTCAGTCTATTTGCCGCAACGATTTTGTGTCGAGCCCAATGGAAATGAAGGACTTGCCATAGTCGGATTATCTATAGGAAGAACTCTTCCTTTCCATGAAAAATGATACCGACGGGGAAACCAAACATGCCACCAAGGAGGATAACGAGATCTATTTTCAGAAATGACGTGAGTTTCCTACCCTCTACCTTATTGGTAGATATTTAGTTACTAAATAGGAGAGATGTCAGCTCAAAAGAGATTGACTTTGTTGAAGCCAGGAAGCCCAACTTCACCTGGAATTTGGACCTAAGGTTGCAGTTCACACCTACTCTACCCGAATCTCTTTTTAGACGTGAGTCTTTGAGCTAGAAACAGACCATAGGCTTCAGCTTGGAGGTCCCACCTTTTACCAGGAAGAATTAGAAGTTCTTTCCCTCCCTAGCCAGTGCTGAGCTAGGTGCCTTGGAGGAAGACGAAGAGTGGTGAAAGAACCGGGCCCTCTATAAGGCACCTTATCGGTCTATTTATAGGCTTCTGAGTTTGACCTACCAATAACCAAACTGAACTGACCTGAAATTACAAAAATACCCTAGGTTGGGTCGGCGAACAGCTGATGCGTTGAACAACAAGTGTACCGGTCGCACAAGTTATATAAAATGGGTGGCTTTCCCAAGTGTCGAACTATTCAAGGAACACAGTATGGGGGGAGTTAATATAGAGGATGTCTTGAGATTTAAGTCTTTAGGTCGGAGTTAACGATGGGGGGTTTTGATGGTTACGGAAAAGGAAAATAAAACACTATCAACTATTCTTATGCAATGCCGCTATGCATCGCTTCGCCAGGCGGGATGGAAAACTACACGGGCCGATATGCACTGAATCGCTAGGTGAATGGACGAGTAGGCAAGCGTATGAACCAGAATTTTCGGGTCGTAAGCACCTCTTCTCTACGCACGCCACTAGCAATTGCTAGTGCGACATGAACAACTATGGTGGACGATGGAAACAAAGGCACACCTCAAGAAAATAACGAACACATTCGATCACATAGACATGATTACATAGGAACATTTATCAAAATAGCACAACTTCATCATATACAAAGAGTTCAACTAAACTATCAACAATAAGAGAAGAAAAGTGTGTGAAATCGAAAGGATCCAAAGTCTTGCCGAGGATTCACAGTAGGATTCGTCGGGTTGTCATCCCGCATCATATCTCGGTCCTCAACTACGTCTAGGGTAGAGGAGGCTGTCACTCACTCCCAATGACCCCATATTCTTCGTGTCACGAGCCGGTGGAAGATACAAAACTTCTCCTAGCTTGGTAGAGAAAGCTAGATATAATCCCTTATTGAAGCTCAAGGATGAAGGAGGAGGCCGAGAGGAAGCTCCGGCTTGGATTTGGCGTTCAATTCTTACCTGGATCTCCTTCCCTTGGTGGAATGGTGAAGTTCCACCCTAAAAATGCAGAAGGAAGTGGCTGGAAGAAGTTACCTAGAAATGGAGAGAAATCTGAGCTTAAATAGAAACGTCAAGAAAAAATAGTCACGCACGGTCTGGCGCACGACCGTGCGTGAACCGTTCGATATTCGCGCGCAGAAATTGACTGAGTAAGAAGAAGCGTTGACCCGTGCATTTTACTTGCACATGGGCGATTCCGCCCCTGCGTGAAGGAAATCGCACAGGTAAACACAGAGCTAGAAATCAAAGCAAGCAGGGGAACCGTGCGTTTTACTCGAGCACGTGCATTGCCGCCCGTTCGGGAAAAACACACGATTAAACACAAAGCACTGGAAAGCTTCGCAAATGGTGCAGGCCGTGCGATTCCTTCTCACACAGTTTGGCCAAAACAGTGCGGGAACAAATTGCATGGGTAGAAACAGATGCCCAGGAATGCTGTGTGAAACCCACGATTGGACTGGAACCGTGCGCAAAGAAATGCGTACGACCGTGCATTTTATACAAGACTGAAAATGGAATTCGGGACATCCCGACTACCTACACAACAATAAAACCAGGATAGAGCACAAGCTTCCAGCACCAAAATGCAAACAAAACTAAACAGACGGATAACGAGGAGCACCCTGTGCATACCCCTGATAATAGAATGCACAATTGCACACCCTCGGGCCCAAAATAGTGCACAATGCGTTCAACAACCGGGCAATGGAAATATAACCGAATACTAGTTGAAATGTAGTGCATGAGTGAGAAAACAAGCCCAGATGAGTCCAAAAAAAACTATAAATATCGAACTCATCAACAGCCATACTCCGCTGTTCTGAGGAGTAATACACAGACACCAAAGGACAAAAGAGTAAAATTACCTGAGGCAAATGAATAAAACCCCCACTTGGGCATGGGAAAGTAAAAATGGCTTTTTCTTTGAACCGGCGCCTGACAAATCGTCGAACCGGCATTCGACGAACACTGAACTGGCGCTCGACAAACGTCTAGCTGGCACTCGATGAATGTAGAGTAGGCACTCGATGAACGTTGAGCTGCCGCTCGACAAATGTCGAGCCAGCGCTTGATGAACGTCGAGTCGGCGCTCGACGAATATGATATCTATTGGAGGAGGGATGCCCATCAGCTTGCCTCGCGAGTATCCCGTCTTGCCATAAGAGGCCAGCATACATCGCGAGAGCCCTCTCTCCTGTTCCCCTTCTTCCATCTCGCCTCATAAGTGCCCCGCCTCGCGAATACTTCATCTTACTCCAAGAGGTCAGCACCCGCCGCAAGTGCCCTCTCGCCTGTTTATGCGTTGTCGGCATATGTACCGGTCGCTGTCAAGTAATAATTTTGGAATAGCTTCCCCGAATGTCGATATCGAGAGAATCAGGAAGGGTATGTGATAGCATTGTGTGAAGATCGTCACTAAGAGTGAAAATAAACAACATGGGGGTTGGTTTTTGGGTTCCTAATGCTATACTACAAAAAGAAACTACGGCGGGTTGCCGACACCGCCTCGCTTGGTGGATGGAGTGAGTGCAGGACGCTATGCCATGATTTGATAGGTGGGTGGACGGAGAGTATGTGCGGAGAGTGAGGGTCATAATAACCTCTTAAAACACCAACTCTAGCCTTTACTAGAGTGGATTCAAGTGAGCTAGTGAGTGGGTGTGAGTGGAGGCGAGTGCATCACAGCTAACAACAGAGCAAGTAACTAACCAAACACACTTCATTCATAGAAAAATTAAAAGTAAGTTTAGTTATATTACAAGCTTAATAGTACATTCCACAAAGAGAAGAGGTAGAGTAAACCGAAAGAGGGAAGGCATAGCCGTGGCTCTTGGCCAGAGTGTTGGGTTGTCAATCCACTTCACGTATCAAACTGTGGTTGCTACCGGATGCAAGTGGGTCGTTAATTCTTCTATTCTTCTCCGTCTTCTTTACTTTCCTTCAATCCTTTCTTCCTTTTGTCCAGAGGAATGACACCAAAAGTTCTCGTTGCTCGCTTATGGTGGCCAGGAGCGCTCCGAAGGTTGAAGATTGCTTTAGATGGCCGGAGAATGCTTCCCGGAGGGTGTAGATGGGTGGAGGAACTGTGGAGGAGTGGAACGGCACTTCCCGCGCAACTATGGATCAAATAAATGACAAACGTTGGCATAAATCGCAGAACAGGGCTTTTAATATGGAAGCATAATAATCAAAGCGCATGATCAGTGGAGAACGACCAGTTGTTTTGCGCACTATCGGTTGATGAGCGTGCCCAATGCCTAGAGAAACCTACAGCTAGACAAAAATATCAGTATATATGCGTACGAACAGTGGAGCACGACTGGTGGTCGTGCGCACTGAATCCCCTTATCGTACGATTGGCAGAAGAAAAACTACAGAAAAAATGAGGTAAACGCGCATGAGCAGTGGCGCAGGACCAGTGGTCGTGCGCACTATGTCCAGTGCTCGTGCGGTTACTTAGGCAGAACAAGGAAAATGGAGAAGACAGAGCGCACGATCACTTGCGCACGACCAGTGGTCATGGGCAATAGGTCTACTAATCATGCGGTCGCCGAGACAGAACTAGGAAAATGGAGAACGAAGTGCACACAATCACTGGCGCACGGCCAGTGGTCGTGCGCAATAAGTCCACTGATTGTGCGCAATATTCTTGTACCATTTCGAATTTCCCGAATAATCCCGGAACACGCACGCGACCCATGTACCTGAAGTAAACACAGAAAGGCCACCAAAACGTGCACACCACATTTTCCAGACAAAGAGAAAAAACAAGTAAAGAGAGAAAGTATAGAAACAACGAAACAACACTTAAAACGAGCCTACGGTGCACTTAAAAAGAAATGGGAAGAGAAACGAATATAAGCAATTATGGATCTCAAGTGTAGTACAATAATGAGAAAATTGGCCTAGATGAGTCCAAAAATATGTGTATAACTTGGACTCATCACACCCCCAGACTTACCCATTTACGCGTCCCGAGCAAATCATCAGTCCATGGACTTTAAATCAGCAAGCTGGCAAAGAAATTTAAAAATAAAGTAAGACGAGAAATCAAATACATCATGTGCATAGAAAATAGAATAGAAAAACTTTTTAATTATACTACGGAGTTTAAACTATTCAACTGAGTAAAATAAGTATTGTATCTACTCAAAATTAGAATTCTTGAGAATCGTTCGGTCATGTGTAAGAAGAAAGTAGGCAGACCACTAAGATGAGCATTGCCAAAGACCGGGGCTCGTGATCACCTCCAAATAAATCCATCAATTTCGCGGACCATACGATTGCCCGTTCACACTCTCTCCACGATGCTAGGTAGATTCAAACGTGAATCAGAAGGACTTGTAGGATCGAATGGGGCATAGGCTAAGGTTTGGTAGTCAATGATAAACATGGAGGCTACACGCAACCAAAGCGAGCAAAAAAAAAAGCTAAACCCATATAGCCACTAAGAGATGCATGTGTGACACACCCCCAGACTTAGCTTGAAAACTGGGTGTGCACACGGCCTAACCCGACCAAAAACTGATAAACAAGATGGCGATTCCAATTTTCAAGGTAATGCTTTTAGATTTCTTTTTCACTTTTTTTCCTTTTTTTTTCTTTTTTAACAATACCCAAATTTAACAATTAATATTTCATGAATTCATCACCACATCACATGAATCCCACATATCACAACTCATCAAAATATTAAATTCAATTAAGCTCAAAGATTTGGTTGCGACAGGACGGTGGGCTTTAGGCTTTTGTGAATAAAGGTGGAGCTGAATCAAAGGAGGTGTAGGCACAAATTTGTCCTGCAATGGTTAGCATCTAGGACTAAGTAAACAAAGCTCAATCTAGCAAAAATGATGGCCTACATCACGCTAAAGTTTGACTAACCGGGCACCAATTCTTCGAGACTAGCTTGGGTCAAGTTCTTAACAATCGAGAAAGATGATCCTTCCTCCTGACTCGAGCAGTACGAGTCTAATGACGGCTACACTCATTCCTACACTACCGTTCGATTACTCCAGATTCAACAGTTATATATAAAAAGAAGCACAGAGCACAACAGAGGACCAAGTGGTCCAACATGGGTTGTCCTCCAGAAGCCCTTTTGTTTACGTCCTTAAGGTAGACCAAATACCTGTATTCGCATGATATATATAAAAAACAGCATTCGGCACCAAGATGGGTGCCCAAAAAAAATATAATTGTTCCATGTCTAAACCTGCTAAATAAAGTACAATCCTTTATAAAAAAAGAAATGCTAATCTAGATAATTGATGGGTTTATTGTCTCCCAAACGGACTTATTCAAGGACAATGCACTCTCTTAACTGATGGGCGTATGAAATTTGAAGTGCTTGGGCAGTTGTTCAAGTTCATGTTTCGGTAGCGGGTACCGAAATGGTGACAGAACAAATACCCACCTGCCTGTGTAGGTATACTTGTCTTGAACAACAGGCATGGGACGAATAAATGTTGTGAAGCACGACGAATCTGACTCCACATGCACCCGATTTCAATCAATGCTAGGCTGCATTACAAGCCCTTGCATTAAGTGGACCAGTTCCACAATATGGTCCTGTAGAGAAGTAGGCTTGAGAGCGGGGTTAGGAAATAAATTAGAAGAATGACAAAAAGTTACCTTAATCTTAGGGATGATTTCGGTGTCATCTCCCATCGGCGGAATTATGTGTAAATCTACACTATTGTCTAGGCTGGTGCAAGTATGTGCTAGAGCTGCATCCGCTTCGTCCTTTCCTTTGACTTCCTTACATGGGACTGCGGCATCAACCTCAACCATATAAATGTCCTCCATGACTGGATCTTGCATAATGCTACAAACACCAACATCTCCTTGCAAATCAACCTCCATAACAGTGTCAAAAATAGAAAAAATGTTATGCAAGGTAGAGGATAGAGGAGCAGTGCTCACAAAAAGGTCAAGCACAAGATCCTCAATACTAACAGACTCAATAAAACATAATGAATGTACATTAGGAGTAAATACATCTGTGTCAGGGTTGATATCGTCAAATGTATCTGTGCAAATACTAGCATTGCTCCTTTCAAAATCTGAAGGTGGCACATGTACGTACCCAGATATAGAAGGGGTGCGACAAGTTGACGGAGTGGAGACAATCCGAATGTCCAGTTCATCATCCTCCTCCAACTGCGCCAAATAAGCAGCACACTACTTCAAAGAGTGATCTTAACTATAACAAAATAAACACTACCTAGCCGTCCTTGTCGGTATATTGGGTATTGACGCCAAAAAAGGTAGTGCGGCAAAGGAAGCACGGATGAGTAGCTAACTGGCATATGGATAGCATATTGAGTACCAAATGAGGCTAGTGCGCCATATTTAGATCCTTGAGTGTCATGTATACCATACTCCTAATGAAATCTATCACTTGCATGAGAGATATCTCCACACCAACGGCAACGGATATTAAAGATGGCCCACTTTGCAGAGATAACTAAATTCCAGGAATAAAATACCTTGCATAGGTTCTCAATAAGAATCTAACAATTCCAACCGATATAAAAAGCAAAAATAGACTGGAAAAAAAAATAAATTCAAAACAAATAACTCTTTCGTAACTCTCTTAACACAACACGAATCAATAATACGCCTACATTCCCTGACAACGGAGCCAAAAATATGATGCATTGTCAGCAAGTGTACCGGTCGCTGTCAAGTAATAATTTGGGAATAGCTTACCTGAATGTCGATCTCGAGGGAATACAGGAAGGGTATGTGATAGCGTTGTGTGAAGATCATCACTAAGAGTGAAAACAAAAAACATGGGGGTTGGTTTTTGGGTTCCTAATGCTACAAAACAAAAAGAAACTTCTGCGGGTCGCCGGCACCGATTCGCTTGGTGTATGGAGTGAGTGTAGGCCGCTACGCAGTGCCTCGATAGGCGGGTGGACGGAGTGCAAGTGCGGAGAGTGAGGGTCCTAATCACCTCTTCAGACACAAACTCTAGCCTTTGCTATAGTAGATTCAAGTGCGCTAGTGAGTGGGTGTGAGTGGAGGCGAGTGCATCACAACTAACAACAGATCAAGTAACTAACCAAACACACTTCATTCATAGACAAATTAAAAGTAAGTTTAGTTCTATTACAAACTTAACAGTACATTCCACAAAGAGAAGAGGAAGAGTAAACTTAAAGAGGGAAGGTGTAGTCGTGGCTATTGGGCGGAGTGGTGGGTTGTCAATCCACTTCACGACTCTGACCGTGGTTTCTACCGGATGTAAGTGGGTCGTCAATCCACTTGTTCTTCTCCGTATTCTTTCCTTCAATACTTTCTTCCTTTTGTCCAAAAGAATTGCACCAAAAGTTCTCGTTGCTCGCTGCTGGTGGCCACGAGCTCTCAAGAGGTTGAAGATTGCTTTGGATGGCCGGAGAATGCTTCCCGGATGGTGTAGATGGGTGGACGACCAGTGGAGGAGTGGAATGGAGCTTCCCTCGCAATAGTGGATAGGAAAAATGAAAAGTGTTGACCTAAATCGCGGAAAAGGGATTTAAATACGGAAGCAGAATAATCAGAGCGCACGATCAGTGGTGCACGACAAGTGGTCGTGCGCACTGTCGCTTGATGATCGTGCGCAATGCTCCTGAGAAACCTACAGCTGGACAGAAATTTCAGTATATATATGCACGATAAGTGGCGCATGACCGGTGGTCGTGCGCTCTGAATCCCTTGATCGTGTGATTGGCAAAGGCAGAATTGCAGAAAAATGAGGTAAATGCGCACGAGCAATGGCGAACGACCAGTGGTCATGCACACTATATCCAGTGCTCATGCGGTTAACTAGGAAGCATAAGGAAAATGGATAATAAAGAGCACACGATCATTAGCGCACGACCAGTTGTCGTGCACAATAGGTCCATTAATCGTGCGGTCGCCAAGACAAAACTAGGAAAATGGAGAACGTAGTACGCACGATTAATGACGCACGACCAGTGGTCGTGCACAATAAGTCCAGTGATCGTGCGCAGTATTCCTGTACCGATTGGGATTTCTCGAACGATCCCTGAACACACACGCGACCCATGTACCTGCAGTAAAAATAGAAATGCCACCAAAACGTGCACACCACATTTTCCATACACAGACAAACAACTAGTAAAGAACGGAAGTATAGAAACAACGAAACCACACTGAAAACGGGCCTACGGTGCACTTAACATGAAATGGGCAGAGAAACAAATATAAGCAATTATGGCTCTCAAGTGCAGTGCAATAACGAGAGAACTGGCCTATATGAATCCAAAAATATGTGTATAACTTGGACTCATAACCTGCTCTGCTGCTCCAATCTCGCCAATTATGTTTTTCCTTTTTGGAGTAACGGCGAGTTAACCCTATGTTCCTACTCCCCTCTGCAATCTTCTCTCCCCTAGCACTTTTTTATGAGTTACCTCCTGCGAGCCCGAGGTTGTACACAATCCCCGCTCTTTTTGAGGTTGCATCAAGATCGGAAAGAGAGTCCTACTGAAGCTCGCATTGTCGAAATTCATTTATGAGAGAATAATTTTTGGGGTCCCCCTCTAGGGCCTATAAATATGCGATACCTATCCTTGCATGCAGATTTCTCCCACTCTCATCTCTTCCTTCGCATTTTCCAACCATCATTTTGTCTCATAGCCATAGCTTCCGCGAACATCTCGCAATCGCCCTTAAACAAAACATAGCTAAAGTTGTTGCACTTGTCCCAGTTTTGGCTCGCACCCCAACTCCTTTGCCTTCGTCATCTCTCCTAAATAAGATGAAAACCACCGGCCCCCATTCTCGGTTGAGGGGACTACTCTAGCATCCTTGGAAGTCCGTGCTCCTAATCCCGCGTCCTTCGAGGAGAGACAGGTAATTTTTGGCTCCTGCCCCTCCTCCAGCTTTCCCTTCTCGCCTATTCATTTCATGCTCCTTCAGAGAGATCTCCCGTCAACTTCTTAAGGCGGGACCTTGACTCACTCCCTCTTGTACTTCACGGCGAAGGTACACTCACGCCACTTTTGTCCTATGTTTTTTATCCCTTCGGTTTTTACCTGTGATCATTGAGATTCTTGTTCAGGAGAGCGAGATATCCCGGCCCATCCTCTGTATTTGAGCAGCGCTGGGCTGTCAAAAGCTCTCGCACTTGCCAGCATTGCAGCCGAAGTGGCGAAAAACTCGTTGGCCCCCTACTTCTAAGAAGTGACCTAGATATGATGCTTCTGCTCCTCGGCATAGCCCCAAGAAGAAAATCAAGACGGTTGTGATGTTCCCGAAAGGGAAAGAGGTGATAGTCCCAAAAGAGAAGAGGATGATGTCGGGAACCCTGAGCATTATCTCAGTAGAAGACTCACAATTGCCTTGCCAATAAGTCATCTCACCGTCTTGCGAGACGGTACTATTCGACCAGCCCCCCAACACTTCGGCTCAACCTACTGAATCTCTGTCTCGCAAACCTGCCTCCTCCAGCCACCCAGTGCCCTCCTCGAATCAAAACGTCAATATGGGCCCTGTGTTAAAAGTCACTATCGGTGACCAAGTCCTGATGTGCGAAAAGGACGTGAACTGAATGTCAATATAAACCCTCCTTCCTTTATGGAAGGAGCAAGATCCCCCGTTGGCCACGCATTCTACCTCGTCTATGGCCTCTATGGTGGTCCTGGGACAGATCTTTTTGACAAGGACTCCTCACGAGACCTTATCCTGAAGACAGCTCATGCTCAATTTTGTGCCATGGAGCTTTCGAACTGAGTCTCGTGCCGCATTATTTTTAATAACAAGAAATGTAAGGAGGCTGAGGTGAGCCTGTCGGCGGAGCAAGAGAAGTCGGGTGACCATGAGAAGAGGCTAGCTCTTGCTTATAACCGTCTCGCCAAGAGACAGAGCTTCATGGTGATCCTTTTAATTTTATCTTTGGCCAATCTCTCTCTCTCACGTATATTTTTTGATAATTGATGGGCTTCTTGTAGGATGCCGAGATGGCGGATCGAAATAACTCGCGCATAACTTCTTTGGAAGATGAGAATAAGATCTTAAAATCCCAGAATGCCCATCTCCTGGATAGTATTTGGCCTCCCTCTCGCTCGAAACCACCCCCACCTACCACGCCCTCTCATTATTTAGTTGACGAGGTCGATGATCACTGTCGGGACGCCAATATTAAGACGGCCGAGCTTTTTCTAAAGATGATGAAGGAGCTGGGAGTTGTCAAAGAAGATGCCGAGTTTGACACTACCCGCGACCTCGTTCCACATCATTATTGCGAGGTGGATGAAGATTCAACTTCTAGCGAAGATGACTTAAGAGGCGTCGGTAGACTTGGGATTCCTCCCCCCTCTTTTTTTCTACCTCCCTCTACTTGTACATTTTATTTTTCTTCTTGAGGTTTTGAAGTATTTCTTCATAGGGAGAGAACTCCCCTTTCTTTTTTTTGTAATGGACTATGACCTAATGCAAAGGAAATTTTTGTTACATCCGCTCGCTTTATGTTCCCTTTATTTTATTTTATTTTGCTTTATTTATTGCGGACGACCCTCTACCCTGTTTTACTCGCTAGGTAGAGCTTCTTGTCATCTCGTTCGAGAATTGGGTTAGGACTTGGGCCATCTGACTTCTCTTCTCCCCTTTCGTGCGTGAGATTGTTTGGCTTCCTCTCCACGTCTCGCCTCAAGACAAATCCATCGTTAGTATGGCACAGAGGATACCTCGCTCCTTTAGTGGAAATCACCCTGCCTTCGATTCTTTAGGCGAGACCTCTCTTCTACCAGCGAGCGCCAACTCACTGTGTGCGAGACATTCCTAACCAGCACTGTATGGAGGTGCCCCTCTTCATTTCCATTGTACCAACCTCTTCTTCCCATAGTAACTTCTTATTTTTTACAAACTATCTTCACTCTCTGATAAGTATATATATTTTTATTTAAGAGATCTCATCATTTACCCTTCTGCCGAGTGAGCCTTCAGCCCTGCCAGCTTGATGAGAGCCTGGTCAGTGGGTCTTCTTGGGGCATTACCATTAATCCTACAACCGAGTCACCCTACAGTCCTACCAGCTTGATGAGAGACTGGTTAATGTGTCTTCTCGGGGCCTTACCATTCATCCTGCCACGGAGTGAGCTTAAAGTCCTGCCAGCTTGATGAGAGCCTGGTCATCGAGTCTTCTTGGGCCTTACCATTCATCCTGCCACCAAGTGAGCCTACAGTCCTGCCAGCTTGATGAGATCCTGGTCAGCGGGTCTTCTTTGGGCCTTACCATTCATCCTGCCACCGTATGAGCCTACAGTCCTGCCATCTTGATGAGAGCCTGGTCAGCGGGTCTTCACGGGGCCTTACCATTCATCCTTCCACCGAGAGAGCCTACAGTCCTACCATCTTTATGAGAGCCTGGTCAGCGGGTCATCTCGGGGCCTTACCACTCATCCTACCACCGAGTGAGCCTACAGTCCTGTCAGCTTGATAAGAGCCTAGTCAGCAGATCTTCTCAAAGCCTTACAATCCATATTGCCATCGAGTGAGCCTACAGTCCTACCAGCTTTATGAGAGCCTGGTCAGCGGGTCTTCTCGGGGCCTTACCATTCATCCGTTTCACTCTCATGCCATGAAAGAAGACATCTGGGATTCAATTATATCAGAAGATCACAATGAATTTACAGGTATTGAAAAATGAAAAAAAAATTAAGGATAGAAACTTTTAAAGTCGTCGCCGCTTCGGGCACGATCGTGGGGTACCCCGTCAACATCCTAAAGGTGGTACCCTCCTGACTTCAGGACATCCTTTACCACAAAGGTACCCTCCCAGTTGGGATTGAGTTTTCTGACTAAGGCTCGTATGCCTACTACATTTACTTTTTTGAGGACCAAGTCACCCTTCTGGAACTGCCTGACCCTTATATGTTTATCAAAGTATCTCGCCATCCGACGCTTGACTTCTTCCTACCGGATCGATGCTAATTCCATGAGCTCTTCCACCAGATCAAGATAGAGCTTCTGCTCCTCCTCATTCTCTAACCGACATCCTTTGTCTCCTTTCTTCGCAGCGGCTACTCTCGGAGACTCAACCTCAAACTCTATAGGTATAACGACCTCCGAGCCATGGGAAAGTTTAAATGTGGTCTCTCTCGTAGCGTTGTTTGGCATGGTTCCTCAAAGCCCGAAGAACTGAAGGGAAATATTCTACCCAACTTCCTCTAAAGTTCTCCACCTTTTTCTTCAAAAGATTTATGATAATCTTGTTTGCCGCTTCTACCTGTCCATTTCTTCGAGGATGATGAACCGAGGCGAAACGGAGGTCTATACCCAGCTAGACACAGAAATCCACGAATTCCCTGCTAGCAAATTGTGGTACATATCAGTGACGATGTCCAACGAAAGCCCATGCCGGCAAATGATCTCTCCCTATATGAAATTTTTGACCATTGAAAAGTAATCCACCATGACCAGCAAAAACACCCTTTGGCCATTAGTTTGGGGAAAAGGACCCACTGAATCTAGTCCCCATATTGCGAAGGGCTAGGGAGCCATGATTGTACGTAATCTTTGGGCGGGAAGGAGTTGGAGAGGGGCAAAATCATGGCACTTTTACATCTCTTCACGAATTCTTCCACATCCCTCCTGAGGGTAGGCAAGAAGTATCCTTGCCCCAATACTCTCCCCTCCAAGGTCCGGCTTCTCGAGTGACTCCCATATTCTCCCGAATGAATTTCTTCTATAACTCTTAGAATCTCTCCCTTAAATACACATCAAGCAAACAAACTTGAATGTGTCCTTCGGTATAACGTCCCGTCCTTTAGTAGGTAGTTTGCTTATTTATACCTGATTTGTTTCTTATCGAGATCCCTCTCGGGAAGACGTCCCAAGGTAAAAAAAGGTGATGAAGGTATTCATCCATGACCCTCGCTGGTCCACTTCCTTCAATTCTCCTTCTTGTATGGATGGCCTAAAAAGTTCCATCACCATTCCTCCGGTCCGTACTTGGAGAGCAGGTTAGCCCCATCATTTTCCCCTCTCGGGATGTGTTGAATTGAAATGCTACAGAACTGCCCGATGATGTATTTGAACTTCGTTAGATACAAATGGAGGGTGGGTTCTCTTGCTTCAAACTCTCCTTTCATTTATCTTGCTACCACCATAGAGTCTGTGGAGACTTTAATGTCCTGAATGCCAAGTTCCTGGGCTAGCTTGGTACCTGTGATAATCACCTCATATTTTGCTTGATTGTTAGTGATTATGAAGTGAATTTTCAGGTCCTGCTCAATTATGGTCCCTTCAGGACTCACTAAGATCATCCCTCCTACAAATAACTTTTTCCAGATACTCCATCTACTAGAATCTCCCAGACACCTAGAAGAGGTTCTTCAGCTTCTCTAACCTCAACCATGTAATTTTCTAGGAAATAAGCAACCGCTTGCGCTTTTATGGCCAGCCGAGGAGTAAAAGCGAGGTCAAACTCACATAGATTTATCGCCCATTTGGCCAACCTCCCAGAATGTTGCACCCCTTCCAGGATGCGGCGGAGAGGATGATCTATCTCCACCTGGATTGAGCGGGCCTGGAAGTATAGCCTGAGCTTCCTGGCTAATATGATGAGGGTGAATGCCAGCTTTTCAAGAATATGGTATCTGAGTTCCGCCTTCTTCAGGACCCTGCTCACGCAAAAGATCAGGAACTTCCTTTTTCCTTCTTCTCGTACGAGAACTGAACTCACTGCTCCGACCCCCACTCCTAGATACAAGAAAAAACCCTCTCCTTCTCTCGACCCTTGGAGTAGCGGTGCATGGGTGATTTGTTGTTTTAGGGCTTGGAAAGCTCCTTCGAATTCAGTGGTCCATTAAAATTTCTTGCTCAGAAAAAGGATGAGCACTTATCTCCAGCTCGGGAGAGGAACCTGCTTAATCCGTCCAGCTTGCTAGTGAGACGTTGGACTTCTTTGCCATTCTTCAGAGATTCTAATTCTAGAATTGCCCACACTTTATCCGTATTAGGCTCTGTAACGCCCCCAGTTTTTCTATGCTTATTTAATCTTGGATTGGCATTACGTTGACGCCTTTCCAGCCTTTTCCATTGTTAGAGCATGGTTTTAGCACTTTAGGCCCTTAAGTGGCTTGTTTTGTAGTCTGTTTGCAAGATTCCCTAGCAAGCCGGAGTCTGTTGTGGTGACTCGGTGGTGCCTCTTCGGAAATGCTTGTGTTTTGGCTTCAGGAAATTTTAGCCCGAGTTTTGTTGTCGGATGACGATTTCGACTTCGCCACTAGATTCGTAGCATGGGTATTTAGCTACGGTGTGAATTTCGTTAAATTCTGAGATAGTTGGAATTTTCGCGTCATTTTGACGTGTTATTGGATTAGTTGTGGCAGCATGCTGTTATAGCTTTAATAATATAGCATATGTTAATAACTAGTGTCTGTCTAGTATTTTTTTTGTATTAGCAAAGTGGCTATAATATCATATACAGATTATATGATATTGTCTTAGGGTGCGGTAATAGCTGGTGGCGGAAAGAGCTAGTGGCTGACCCTAGCTTGGATAATAATATTATAATAGCCTGCATTTATTAGCTGGTAGATGGATAAAAGAGAAGAAAGCTTATTATATTGTATTTTTCTTCTTCTTCCCCAAAAAGAAGGTCGATTAGCTTCACACTCTAAGTTTCGGGCAGCAGTCTTTAGAAACTTTGGTCGGCGATTTCTGGAAGTGTAAAGCTCGGTTTTCTCGGGTAAGGGAAGATTTGGGCAGCTCTCACTCGTGTCTTCCATCCTAGGTAAGTTTTTCTTGCTCTAGGGTTGGTTTAGAAGCAGGTCTTTTCGGGTAGCTCAATTTTTTTTCATTTTTGTAGTTTCAGGTTGCTGTTTGTGGCCGATATTGCCTATCTGTGTGGGACTTTGGAAGGGCAGTTGCTGTGTCCTAAAGGTTGAGGCAAGTTGTGCTCCTTACCCTTACCAAGCTCTTCAATTTATGCTTATATTTTCCTGGTTATTAGTCTAGTGTAATCTCCTAAAAGCTAGGGCTGTTACTAGTTGATCTCGAGCCAAATTAGTGTAAACTTTGCGAAGATATCATTTTACTCTCTCTCCTAGTTGCTGATTTTGTGTCCAGCTAGTGGTTAGAAGTAGGGATAGAGTTTACTAAGTTATTCTAGCTTGGGTGATAGCAGTAGCTGGGTAGAAGGGTTAGGAAGGATTTTTTTTAAACTAAGGAAGAGCTCTCGGGTTACAAGCTTTAAGTGGATTTTAGGCTGAGTCCAAAAGCGTTGAGTGTGGTGGACACACTCAACGCCTAGCTGGTTTGGTTTTGCATCTAAGTCCAAAAGCGTTGAGTGAGTGGAGCTCACTCAACACTTGGCTATTTTCTCTGGAAGCTAAGTCCAAAAGCGTTGAGTGAGTGGAGCTCACTCAACCCCATCGGCCTTTGCCGTTCAGTGAGCTGCACTCACTCAACGCCATCTTGACAGAGGATTTATGTAAGTCTTTTGGCATTGAGTGAGTGGAGCTCACTGAATACCGTCTAACTTTGGCGTTTACTGAGGTGCACTCACTGAACGTCTTTGCCCAGATAATTTTGCCAAGTCTTTTGGCGTTGAGTGAGTGGCGCTCAATCAACGTCGTCTGCCTTTGGCATTGAGTGAGGTCCACTCACTCAATGCCATAGTACAGCGAAAGGGCATTGAGTAAGTGGAGCTCACTCAATGCCCTCTGCTTTTGGTTTTGAATGAGGTGCACTCACTCAACGCCATTGTCCAGAGATGATTTTGCCAGTCTTTTGGCTTTGAGTGAGTTGGTGCTCACTCAACGCCGTCTACTTTTAGCGTTGAGTGAGGTGCACTCACTCAATGCCATTGTCCAATTAGATTTTCTAAGTCTTTGGCATTGAGTGAGCTGAACTCACTTAACGCCATCTATCCAAAAGACTTTTCTCTAAGTCTTTTGGCATTGAGTGAGCTGAACTAACTCAACGCCATTGTCCAGTTAGTCTTTTTGCTGCTAAGAATTTTGGCGTCAAGTGGACTCGACGCCATTTCTTTCTTAGCGTTTGGGCGTCGAGTGGACTCGACGCCTTCCTTGCCTTAGTGTTAGGTGTCGAGTGGACTCGACGCTTTTACCTTAAGCTGGTGTTTTCTCCCGAGTTTGGTTAGGGTGGGTTTATATCGATTTGTTGATATTTTTGGCTGGTTGTACAGGTCGAGTCATGAATTATAGAAAGTGGTTTGTTTGTTGACTCTATAAGGGGTTGTTTGGTTGTAGAGTCATTGTCCCACCATTTTGGCCCTGGTTTGGGCTGGTTTTGTTGGTGTGTTGGTACCATTTTTGCCCGGGTTTGGCCTGGTTTTGTTGGTGTGTTGGACCTTTAGGCTTCCAACATTGTACCCTTGAGTATTTATGGGTCTGGGTGTTTGGATGAGGACTGTTTTTGGTCACTAACCCAGACCCTTGGATCTGCCACTACTAATGATTCACAAGTTAGGACTGTTATGTCCTTTAAAGTGGTTATTTTGGAATATGCTTGCCTTGTGCTTCTGCAGTTTTTAGCAGGGCATGTTGTTTATTTCTCACACTTGGTGCGTTGGAATGTTGCCTTGGGCAGTCTTGTACCCTTACTGTATTGTTTAGTTCTTTTTTTATTGATCTTTAAATAGCACTTGTTGTAGAGTTGGTAAGCCATTCTTTCCTTACTTATGAATTTAATGCTCCAGTTTTCTTTTGATTATATACTTGCGGAGGAGTTCTTACTTTGAATGCCTTAGGTTCAGATTGTAGCTGGTTGAGCGGCTAGTGTTCTGGTGGAGCTTGCTTGTGACCTCCTGGGTTGCTTAGATCATTGTTCTTCGACATTGTGAGGTAGTTTGCTTCTTTATGTATAGACATACATACTCACTAGTGGGTTTGTGTCAGGTTATTGACACCCACTGGTGGCTTACTTGTGATGCTAGATATGAACTGTAAACTGCTACCTTTTGCCTATTTGGAGGTTGTTTACTTGCTTTCTTGGAATGACTTATGCTAGGTTGCATGTTAGGTATTTTTAAACCTAAGAGTAGTACTATATGTACCACATGTATTTCATATTATTAAAACTAAAGCACAACTTTCTTGTGAATGTTAAAGCTATTTTCTTATACTATGATAAATCTAGAGTCCTGCATTTCATTAGTTATCCTTTGGGGACGTTTATACTCATGTAGGATGTCAAATCAAGCTAACTAAAGTATTTTCCACTGCGTGTACATATACGTTTAATTGTGAACTAGCTGATCCACTGTACCGAGGGATATGGCCATCAAACCTAAATGATTTTCTTTCATATTAAAATCTAATTTCTCCAAAGGTGTAGAGTCTTGGGTTTTGCCTGAGCATGTGTAGTTATCCCCTGCACGATGTGGCATCACGACACCTATTTTCCATTGCTATGATATGATATCATTGTTGAGAAAATGCGGGTTGTGATAGTTGGTATCAGAGGGAGGTTGCTTGACAATTGGTGATGGCGACAGCCACCACGACGGCCAACTGGGTGAAGAAGACGACGACCATGTCGGTGTTACCGAGACAGAAGATGACGACGATGCTCCACCATCAAGAGACTTGCGGTGCCATAGCGGGCACAGCTACAATCTTCGCCCACGCAACAAAAATAAGCGTTAAAGTTATTTTATTATTTGGTCTGCCTTTATCTGGTTATATGTGATATTGGACACAATGTTATTTTTGTCATTTCATTTCTGTAACATTTTTATTTTGGTCTGCTAATAGCCACATAGTTGTAAGCCTTATATAAGGCCAATTTGTCATTTGATATTTAGACTAATATTGAAATCAAAATCAGCTTTTTCCTAAACCTAATTCCTCCTTCTTCCCTCCTCCTAGCCGCCGCCCCTAAGGAGTCTCCCTCTTTTCAAGGTTCGGCCGCCCCTCTCCCTTCTTGCTTGGCCGCCCCCTTCCACTCCCTCTCTTCCTCTAACGACCCTATCGTTCTCGCACCACTATTTCCCTTCTCCACCGACTTTGTCAACCCCTTGAAGATTTTGGCCACCTTTTGGAGGAGAAGGTTCTTGTGCAAGGAAGAACAACGCCTTAGGGAAATCTTTCACGGCGAGAAGTGAAGGAGGCGATGAGATCTTTATCCGTGGCGCGTTTCCCGTGGATTTTCAAAAGGAAGAGCAGTCGTTATTTATTGATCCAACATCTCGGATCTACGTTTCCGAGCGGGGTAACGAAAATTACAACATAAGAGATTCTCTTCTTTGATTAGTTCTTGTGGTGGACGGATTTTGCGTGATTTCTCGAATTGTTAACTTTCGCGGTGTTTCTCAAAAAGATTTGAAATTTTCATTTGGTTTTTCCGAAAAGATCTCGCGAGAGGATTGACGCTCCTCGCTTTTGTTTTATTGGGATAGATCCTACCATTTTTCGAATCGTGATTTTTTTTTGGTGGATCTATTTTGGTACAACTCCAAAGCTAGATCGGAATTTAATATTATTCCATTTAGCCGGAAAGGATTTTGGCCTATAGCCATTCACCGTTCCCCTTGCTGATAGGCTATCTGTTTGTTAGCACAAACGATAAATAACATTCATTGAGGACGCTGCGTTTCGTTTGTGTGCGGGTTAGGGAGGAGCAAACGTTGTCAAGGTCGTAGTCTCGCCTTCCGTGTAGGATCCTTAGGCGTAACCTACATCAACTTTGGTATCAGAGGGAGGTTCGTGTTGATTTCTCAATAGACACCGTCCTTACGCTCCCTTTTCATAGGACATCGACCCACACTTGGTCGTGCACGTTTCGTAGTCACCGAATCTGAAATTCTCCATTTGGTCTGCATATAACAATAATAATAATAATAATAGTAATAAATTCTGCAAAAAAATTACAAAAAAAATTCTGAATTTTCTATATATTTTTCTAAGCAAAAAGTCTAAAAAATTTTTTGTCGTTCTCCAAGTCATTAAGCATTTAAAAATCCTGATTTATAAAATTCTTGTCAAAACAGTCTTTTTCCATAGGTAAGACACCCTGTATCACTGCCGTTTCAAGCGCACGAGACTTGGCACGGAGTATCCTCCATCCACCTCACACATGGCTGACAACCATGATGATGAGCACGCTCCCGCAACCATCGCAGCGCTTAGGGAAGAATTTAATACCAGGTTCGATGCACTCACTCAGTTAATACAAGGGTTGGCTGTAAATCAGGCGGCGCCTCAAAATCCCGACTTTGGGATAAATCGACCGGGGCCACCGCCCCAGCCCGCTAACCAACGAGAAGAGCGAAAAAATCACCCTCGTGATCAGGACTACGAGTATGCACCTCGAGCCCCTTATGAGTTCGACTTAACTAGAGCCGTTAAAATGGAATCGCCATCCTACGATGGTTTGGGTGAACCCTAATTATTTCTAAACTGGATCATGGATATCGAGTGCTATTTTGAGTTGCACAACCTGACGGACGTTGAGAAGGTGCGGGTAGCACGAATGAAACTTCTATGGTAGAGCTAAAATGTTCTGGTTAAACGAAGAGAGGCGTCTAGGTACCGTGAAGGGAGCACCCCCAATTGGGTGGGCTGCCATGAAGGCGCTCTTGCATGATCAATATGCCCCGGCGTATCACCGAACTCAAATGTTCGACGAGCTATCCACCCTTCGACAAGGGGGCCAATTGGTAGCGGAGTATATGGGACAACTCAAGGATATGATGATGTGTTGCGACATTCGAGAAATGCCCGAGGTCACACTATCTCGTTTTCGTAAGGGACTTAATACAAATATCCAAGGCAAGCTTTTGTGTTATGGTCACACGGACCTTAACACAACATTCAATGCAGCATTGGATATAGAAAAGCACAATGCCCACAAGTCCAAGGGACGAGCATTCCAGAAGGTAAAATCCATCTTAGGACCCCCATCTTCGTCATCCATGCGAGATAATGGAAAGTTCTAGTCGACTGACTCAAGTTCTATAGTAATTACCGCTAGGAACAATAAAAATCCCAGTGGTGAGAGTTCCAATAGGATGTATTAATAAGACTAACGCCACTTGTTATTCTTGCGGAATCCAAGTGCATTACTCTAGTGAGTGCCCCACTAAGGGAAAACCCCTAGCCCTTTTAGACTCCACATCTGATTCCGCCGAGGTCATTTATGAAGCCGGTATGGAGTTTGACGCCGAGCCGAGTGATATTAATGATGACTCTTTTATGATGGTTATGAGATGTATTCTGAACACACCGCGTGCGACGGACGATTACAATCGGACGAATATCTTCTCCGTAAATTTTAAGAACGGTGACAAGTAGTGTAAGTTAATAATCGATAGCAGTAGTTGTGTGAACGTCGTCTCGAAGAATGCCATCACTCGAATGCACTTAGTCACTGTGCCGCATCAACATCTGTATAAGATAGCATGGGTGAACAAAACGTTGATCGTAGTATCTAAACGATGCTTGGTACCGCTTACAGTAAAGAGTTATGTCGATAAGGTGTGGTGCGATGTCATCCCTATTGATGTATGTCACGTTCTACTAGGTCGTCCATGGCTTTATGATTATGATGTGACCCATTTTGGCAAAGCCAACACCTACGAGTTCAAGTTCAATGGTAAGACCATTGTTTTGAAACCCACACCACCTAAGGAACCGTCGATTGCTTCCAAGGACACAGTGGTGCCTGCGGAAAGGAAAATGATAAGTTTTATAAGTAGGAAGGAGTTAGAACGTGAAACCTTCCTAGATGGCGTCATTTATGCGTTAGTATGTCTACAAGTAAAGGAAGATGCACCGTCTTTAGAGAACCTACCGTTATCTCTGCGCACGTTATTAGAAGAATATAAGGACGTCTACCCGGTAGATTTACCTTCCAAGTTGCCACCAATCAGGGATATTCAACACGAAATTGATTTCATCCCAGGCTCATCCTTGCCTATTCTACCCCATTACCGACTCAATCCCTCCACACATAATGAACTACAAACATTAATTTCCGATTTATTAGCAAAGGGATTTATTTGCCATAGTAAAAGCCCTTGTGTCGTCCCTGCCTTGTTGGTCCCGAAGAAAGATAAGTCTTGGAGGTTGTGTAGACTACCGGACCATAAATAAAATAACTGTCAAGTATAGGTTTCCCATCCCCCGTTTGGACGATCTATTAGATATGTGATCCGGTGCCACCGTATTCTCAAAATTGGATTTAAAGAGTGGTTACCTCCAAATAAGGATTCGGGAGGGAGACGAATGGAAAACGACCTTTAAATCTAAGGACGGGCTTTACGAGTGGTTAGTGCTAGGAGAGGGACTCACCAACGGACCAAGTACTTTCTCACGGTTAATGACTCAAGTATTTAAGCCATATATGGGTAAATTTGTCGTAGTCTATTTCGATGATATTTTGGTGTTTAGTACCTAGCCGATCGATCATGAAACTCATTTGCGGACAATCATTACTACATTGCGCCAAGAGAACGTATATATTAATTTTAAGAAGTGCGCGTTCGGGGTGACTACCGTGGAATTTCTAGGATACATAGTGAGCGCTGCGGGTATTCATGTTTACCCTAAGAAGGTCCAAGTTATTAGAGAGTGGCCGGAACCGCAAAATATTAGGGATGTTAGGAGTTTTCATGGATTGGCCACGTTTTATCGACGATTCATTCGCAATTTTAGTAGTATCATGGCACCAATCACTGAATGTATGAAGAAGGGTTATTTTGCATGGACCAAATCGGCCGCTAGCGCGTTTCAAATGATTAAGGATCGGATGTCCGAAGCCCCCCTATTACGGTTACCGGATTTTAAAAAAGTGTTTGAACTATCATGCGACGCTTGGGGGATAGGAATTGGAGGAGTGTTAAGCCAAGAGGGACATCCGGTTAGATACTTTAGCGAGAAACTTGCGGGCCCAAAATTAAATTATTCAAATTATGATCGTGAGTTTTATGCCGCGATACGTTGTCTCCAACATTGGCGACACTATCTCATATCGAAAGAATTTGTAATCCTCTCGGATTACGAGGCTTTAAAATTTGTCAACTCCCAAAGTAAGATCAGCCCTCGGCACGCCAAATGGGTCTCATACATACAGGAGTATACTTTCATTATCAAGCACCACAAGGGTACGTTAAATCGTATGGCAGACGCCCTTAGTCGAGTCAACCCTATTACTATCTACCATAAAGGTATCGGTCATAGGCTTTGAGAGAATCAAAGATGAGTATATACAGTGCCCGGATTTCAAGGACATATACTTCGCCGCTCAGGACAAGTCCCCTTCCACTATCTCGGCGTATTACATCCGTGACGGGTACCTATATAAGCATACGCAACTATGTATTCCCCGCTCTTCATTACGCCATTTTATTATATGGGAGTTACATAGTGGAGGATTAGGTGGACACTTCGGTCGCGATAAAACGATCACACTTGTGGAAGATAAATTCTTTTTGCCGGTTCTCAAGCCAATGGTTAATAAAATTGTAGGGAGCTTCCGCGTATGTCAATTAACAAAGGGTAACAAGACCAATGCGGGTCTTTACACACCCCTTCCGATTCCCTCTGCCCCATGGGTGGATGTTAGCATGGACTTCATATTGGGCCTCCCACCGGCATTTAGGCGTCACGATTCCATCTTGTTCGTAGTGGACCGATTCTCCAAAATGGCTTATTTTATCGCTTGTCATAGCACCAACGATGCTTCACTTGTCGCTAAGTTGTATTTTAAGGAGGTCGTAGCACATCGGGGTGTCCCCAAAACCATCGTGACCGATAGAGATGTTAAGTTTACTAGCTACTTTTGGAAAACACTTTGGAAGTTATTGGGCACTAGACTTATGTTTTCGTCAGCCTATCACCCCCAAATGGATGGGCAAACGGAAGTTGTTAACTATTGTTTGGGAGGATTACTTCGTTACTTAGTGGGTGATTATATGGGTACATGGGATCTTATTCTTCCTCACGCTCAGTTAGCCTATAATAATTCAAAGAATAGGTCCACCAGGTTATCGCCAAATGAGATAGTGCATGGATATAAGGCGCCCGTGCCTCTTGACTTGATTCTATTACCACCATCATTTAAATCAAGTCAATTTGCACAGGACTTCGCCTCGCACGTTCACACTCTCCATGAGCACATTGGCAAGACGTTAGCTAAACAATATGCTATTTATCAATCGAATGCTAATATACATAAGCGAGCAGTGCCCTTAAAGATTGGTGATTTGGTAATGGTACGTCATATCCTTGAACGGTTGCCTTCGGGCACCATAAAAAAATTAGCGAATAAGAGAGACGGTCCTTTTCGGATTTTGAAGAAGCTAGGTGAAAATGCATATTTATTACAGTTACCCGCTGAGTGGGAAATCTCCCCTATTTTTAACATTTTGGATTTAACGCTTTATGTCGCTCAACCACCTGAACTATCAGTCTCTCTGTTTCATATTTCCACTATACCGTCTAAAGGGGTGGGGGTGAGAATATTTCTGGACTGCTCTACCTTTCGGATTCTTCGGGAGGTACGTTGTCTATTGATGATGCAACTTGTTTTCCTTCTTTGCCTTATGCTTTTCCAAGGTTCCCCCGAACCGATTTCTTTCCTGACAAGATTTTGCAGGACGCGGTGTTTTCTACTCCTGACGACGACATTCACAGGTTTTTGGTCAGATGGCGTGGTCGTCCAGCTTCGGACGACTCTTGGACTTCTTCGGCAGAACTGGCTCTTTTCGATGCAGATCTCCTCCACCGATACCGTCCATCCCACTCATCAGTGATGAGTCCTTTCGAGAGCGGAGGATTGATGGAGACGGCTACCACGACGGCCAATTTGGTGAAGAAGATGACGACCATGGCGGTGTTACCATGAAAGAAGATGAAGACGATGCTCCACCAATAAAGAGACTTGCGGAGCCATAGCGGGCGCGGCAACAATCTTTGCCCACGCAACAAAAATAAGCGTTAAAGTTATTTTATTATTTGGTCTGCCTTTATCTGGTTATATGTGATATTGGACACTATGTTATTTTTGTCATATCATTTCTGCAACATTTTTATTTTGGGCTGCTAATAGCCACATGGTTGTAAGCCATATATAAGGCCAATTTGTCATTTGATATTTAGACTAATATTGAAATCAAAATCAGCTTTTTCCTAAACCTAATTCCTCCTTCTTCCCTCCTCCTAGCCGCCGCCCCTAAGGAGTCTCCCTCTTCTCAAGGTTAGGCCGCCCCTCTCCCTTCTTGCTTGGCCACCCCCTTCCACTCCCTCTCTTCCTCTAACGACCCTATCGTTCTCCCACCACTATTTCCCTTCTCCACCGACTTTGTAAATACCTTGAAGATTTTGGCCACCTTTTGGAGGAGAAGGATCTTGTGCAAGGAAGAACAACGTCTTGGGGAAATCTTTCACGGCGAGAAGTGAAGGAGGCGACGAGATCTGTATCCGTGGCGCGTTTCTCGTGGATTTTCAAATGGAAGAGCGGTCGTTATTTGTGGATCCAACATCTCGGATCTACGTTTCCGGGCGGGGTAACGAAAATTCCTACATAAGAGATTCTCTTCTTTGATTAGTTCTTGTGGTGGACGGATTTTGCGTGATTTCTCGAATTGTTAACTTTCGCGGTGTTTCTAAAATAGATTTGAAATTTTCTTTTGGTTTTTCCGAAAAGATCTCGCGAGAGGATTGTCGCTCCTCGCTTTTGATTTGTTGGGATAGATCCTACCATTTTTCGAATCGTGAATTTTTTTGGTGGATCTATTTTGGTACAACTCCAAAGCTCGATCGAAATTTAATATTATTCCATTTAGCCGGAAAGGATTTTGGCCTATAGCCATTCTCCGTTCCCCTTACGGAACGGCTCTCCGTATGTTAGCACGAATGATAAATACCATTCATTGCGGACGCTGTGTTTCGTTTGTGTTTGGGTTAGGGAGCGGCAAACGTTGTCAAGGTCATAGTATCGCCTTCCGTGTAGGATCCTTAGGTGTAGCCTACATCAATTGGTCGGGCAACCTTTCCTTGTTAGTGTTTGTTGTATAGTGTCATCTCATACACACATCGATGTGTCATCAATACATCTTGGCTGAAGCATGAGAACTACACTCATAAGCATGACAAGAAGTATACAGGGCATATTATATAGTATGGGATACATAATATGTGTTTGTATATGGATTCACCATAGGTGGCAACATGTTAGGGTTATGTAGTATGGGATGCATAACCTCACCACATGAATGCCCATTAGCACATTTTCTCTTTTCATTGCATGTAATGTTATGTAGTATGGGATGCATAACATTGCATATGTATGCCGCTCATAACATGCATTAAGGCATTTTTAGACTGCATAGCACAACATGCATAGCATAACATTACATAAGCACAACATGCCAAGCTAAAGATTTACATGTACACACATGGTTTTGAGTCAAAAGGAATATAAATTCATGCATTCATTATCTAGGATGGTGAATCATCCTAGGTTAGGCATAACATCATCATTGAAAACTCCCAGAGCAAGTTAGCAGTTGAAGTTCATATTGAAGTATGTTTGTCTGTAACGGGTAGTTTTGTTCTAGTTGTTGGTCTAGGTCTTGATTCATGCCAATTCTATTATTGGATGTCGAAGGGTCCTGCGATAAGGCAGACTCCCCAATCTTAGGGCAAGTCTTTGGGTGCTATGAGGAATGTAATGATAGAAGGTTTGTGACAGAGCAATGAGGCCTTGTCCAGGCAATTGGTGGATGTGCAGTCCCAGAATTCAGTCATTGGTGTCAGTTGTGTCTAGGATAGCTCCGAGAGTGCAGAACCCTATTGTGGGTCCAGCTGTTCCTCCCCCTCCTGCTCCTCTGGTGCCTCCAGTAGTGGTTCCACAAGAGATGACGTTTATCTCTCAGTTTCAGCGACTTGGACCACATACTTATGATGAAAAAGAAAAATTTATGGTCTTGGATGATTGGTTGATATCAATTGAGGAGATGTTTTCTTATTATAAAGTCATGGACGATCAGAGAGTGATGATTGCCGCATATTAGCTTAAAGGGCTAGTAAAGAGTTGGTGGTTGCGAGAAAAGGAGAGCTCTAAGGAAGGATGTTCGTGGGAGTCCTTTAAGGAAATGCTACCTGGAAAGTTTCTACCCTCAGTTTAGCGGGACCGCCTGAGAAATGAGTTCTTACATTTGAAGCAGAGACAGCTCACAGTTAGTGAGTATGAAATCGAGTTCAGCAAACTATGCTGGTTTGCCCAGGGCATGGTAGGTTCCGAGGCGAATCGAGTTATGTGTTTTCTTGGTGGCCTAAGAAGTGATGTCTAGAAGTTAGCAAGTGCTTATGGATAAGCAAGCTATGCTGGAGTGGTGGAAGTTTCTTTGAGAGTTGAGGCAATTGAGAATGCAAAGCAAAGAGTGCAATTGATGAGAAAAGATAAGAGGAAGTTGGGTGAAGGAAAGAGCCTTCAGGTACCTGGTGCTGCTTCAAATAAGAAGAGGAAGGAGGTTTGTTGCTTCTGTTGTCGGTCAGGCCACACCTTTGAGAGATGTTTCAAATGGTTAGGAGCTCAGAAGAAGGAACTGGTGCATGCAATTCAAGGTACTCCTAGAAAAAAGTTATATTGTTCGACATGTAAGCGGACAGGGCATGATGCTGCCCATTGCTTGGGAAAGGAAAAGATTAAGACAAGAAGCTATTTTCATTGCGGTCAGGAAGGACACATCAAGGCTCAGTGCCCACACCTCAAGCCTGTGATGTAGCTAGTGCCACTCCAGGAATTGCCACTCCAGGCATTGACTCCACCTGAAAAATTTGATAAAGGTAAGGGAAAGCTGAACGTTATTTCCTCAGAAGAAGCGCAGATTTCGAGTCAGGTATTTCAGGTTAGACTTTTTCCCTCGTTTTAAATTTTTTTGTTTGTCGTTATAGTTATTGTTTCCTTAGATGCGTGCGCAACTTATAGGAATCTTTAAAGTAAAGAACCGCAGGGCGCGTGTTCTTTTTGGCTCATGCGCTTCCCACTCGTTTGTGGCTAAAGCCTTCGTGGCTCGATATCGTTTGGATCTAGATTGAGTTGGGGATGCCTTTTATGTTAGTTTCTCTTCTGGTGATTCTGGGGTTTCAGATCAGGGCATTCAGGACTGTCCGATTATGTTAGGAGATTTTCTATCAAGGCCAGATCTGAAGGTGATTGACTTGGAAGATTTTTTTGTTATCTTGGGCATGGACTGGTTGTCCAGGTACGATGCTGTTACCCAGTACAAGGGCAAGCACTTGGACTTCAGAAAGGACAATGGTCAGTCTGGGAGTGTTTATGGTGATTCTTGCCAAGATTCTCCTGTCATTTTTACGGTATGTGCTCAGACGTTGTTAGTTTCTGGCAGTTTTGCTTGTTTGGTCTTAGTTTTGGGGACCATTGGTATTTCGCTGCATCTTGAAGAGATTCCTGTTGTACGCGAGTTTGCTGATGTGTTTCCTGATGACCTTCCTTGTCTTCCACCTGATCGAGATGTTGAGTTTGTGATCGATTTAAGGCCAGGTACGCGTCCTATTGTGAAGGCACCGTACCCTATGGCCTCGCGACAGCTGGCGGAGTTGCGTATCCAGCTGGATGAGTTGTTAGCGAAAGGTTTTATAAGGCCGAGTTTGTCGCCTTGGGGTGCTCCTATTCTATTTGTTAAAAAGAAATATGGATCGATGCGGCTTTATATCGATTATAGAGAGCTCAACAAAGTCAATATTAATAACAAGTATCCCCTGCCAAGGATCGATGATTTGTTCGATCAGTTGTGCGGTAGCGCAGTGTTTTCAAAGATTGATCTTCGTTCTGGTTATCATCACCTCAGGGTCCGTGAGTCAGATATTCCACGAACTGCTTTTCGATCGAGGCATGGGCATTTTGAATTCCTAGTAATGTCGTTTGGTTTGACCAACGTTCCCTCAGCCTTTATGGATATGATGAACCAAGTGTTCAAAGACTTCCTGGATAAGTTTGTAGTCGTGTTTATCGGCGATATTCTGATCTATTCCCGCAATGCTGAGGAGCATGACCATAATTCGTTTGGTTTTAGCTTCTTTGAGGGACCATAAGTTTTTCTCCAAGTTGAGTAAGTGTGATTTTTGGTTGCCTCAGGTTTCGTTTCTGGGCCATGTGATCAATAAACATAGGATTTCAGTTGACCTAGAGAAGATAGATGCAGTTTTGGAGTGGAGGAGACCTGACACACCCAAGGAGATTGGGAGAATCTTAGGGTTGGACGGCTATTATAGGAGATTTCTGGAAGGTTTCTCTACCTTAGCTGCACCGTTGACTCGATAGACTCAGAAAAATGTTGCTTTTGTTTGGAATGATATGTGTGAGGAAGGATTTCTTGAGCTCAAGAACAGATTGTGCACTGCTCCTATTTTGACTCTGCCTACAGAGGGCATGGGTTTTGATGTTTTTGTGGATGAATCGCATGTTGGTCTTGGGTTCATGTTGATGCAAGATGGGAAAGTGATTGCGTATTGGTCCAGCCAATTGAAGACTCATGAGAAGAACTACCCTACGCATGACTTGAAATTTGCAGCTGTGATTTTTACGCTGAAGTTGTGGAGACATCTACTTTATGGCGCGCAGTGAAAGATTTTTACTGATCATAAGAGTTTAAAGTATATCTTCACCAAGAAGGAATTGAATCTGTGTCAGCGGCGATGGTTGGAGTATGTTGCCGACTATGATGTTGAGATATAGTACCATCCGGGCAAGGCTAATATAGTGGCCGATGCCCTATGTCGAAAGACAGGGAAGATTTTTAATCTCTTCGCCGAGGGGTTGGTGGAAGAATTTCTTTTGATAGGACATTTTTGTGGGGTGCTGCGATTTGCAGAGTAGTTTGGTGGTAGTAGAGCCTTCTTTGATTGCACTGACGAGATTACATCAAAAAGACGATCTAGATCTACTGCATTTATATCTTCGAGCTGAGAAAGGGGAGTTATCATATTTTTTGATTGATGATGCGGGTATATTGAAGTATCGCGGCATATTTTGTATCCCCGCTTTTATGGACATCAAAGATATGTTATGCAGAGAAGCTCATGGTTCGAGCATTGCCTATCATCCAGGATCTACCAAGATGTATCACGACTTGAAGCAGATTGCCTGGTGGATTGGGATGAAGGGAGATATAGCTAAACTTTTTTCAGAGTGCTATACTTGCAAGCGTGTGAAGGCCGATCATGGAAGCCCTGGTGGCATGTTGACACAGTTGGAGATTCCGAGTTGGAAATGGGAAAGCATGTCGATGGATTTCATCACGGGTTTACCACGATCTCCTAGGGGATATGATTTAGTTTGGCTGATTGTGGATAGACTAATTAAGTATGCTCACTTCGTCCCATATAAGATCGACTATCTGATAAAGATGATAGTTGAGCTGTATGTGAATGAGGTTACCTGATTGTATGGTGTTCCAGTCAGCATCATTTCAGATCGAGACTCCCGGTTTACATCTCGCTTCTGGAAGAGTTTGCAAGAAGATTTGGGTACGAATTTGAGGTATTCGACCGCATTCCACCCGCATACCAACTATCATACAGAGCGAGTGAATTAAATAGTGGAAGATGTGATTAGATTCTACATTTTAGACCATGTAGGAGCATGGGATGAGCGTTTGCGGCTTATGGAGTTTGCGTATAACAATAGTTATCAAGAAAGCATGCAAATGACTCCTTTTGAAACTCTGTATGGGAGACGCTGCAGAACGCCCTCTTGTGGACTGAGGTTGGCGAGAAAGTTTTGTTGGGTCCGGAGGCACTGGAAGAAATGGAAGTTACTATAAATCTTATTCGAGAGAAGCTTCGGATAGCTCAAGAATTTTATGAGAAGAACTCCAACCGGCATAGATTGGATTTGGAGTATGCTTTGGGGGACTTGGTATTTCTTAAAGTTTTCCAGATGGCTGGAAACAAGAGGTTTGGAAAGGATCGGATGTTGGACCTAAGGTTTGTGGGACCGTTCAAGATTATTTAGCGGATTAGTGTGCCAGCTTATAAACTGGAGTTGCCCGCAAACTTCCGTGGTGTTCACGATGTTTTTCATGTAAGCCAACTGCGGAAGTGTGTGCTAAGCGACAGGCAGGTTTTTTATTCTATGCCACAGTTGGAGCCAAATCTTTCTTATATGGAGATGCATGTCCGCATTTTTGATTCATAAGATCGCGTGTTGTGAAGGAAGAGAATTCCTATGGTAAAAATTTTATGGAGGAACCAGGATGTCGAAAGTGTGACTTGGGAGTTGGAGTCAGCTATGAGGAAGGCTCACCCTCATTTGTTTCCTTGAGTTGCCTGGTATGTTTCCCTCTTAGTTTCTTATTTTTGTTCTTTGATTGAAGGTTGTGCGTAAAGTTTCGGGGCGAAACTTTCTTTTAGGGGGAGTGACTGTAATGCCCCAGTTTTTCTGTGCTTATTTAATCTTGGATTGTCGTTACATTGACGCCTTTCCGGGCTTTGCCGTTGTTAGAGCATGGTTTTAGCCTTTAGGCCCTAAAGTGGCTTGTTTTGTAGCCTGTTTGCAAGATTCCCTAGCAAGCCGGAGTCTATTTTTGTGGCTCGCTGGTGCCTCTTCGGGAATGCTTGTGTTTTGTCTTCAGGAAATTTTAGCCCGAGTTTTGTTGTCGGATTACGATTCTGACTTCTCCACTAGATTCGTAGCGTGGGTATTTAGCTAGGGTTTGAATTTCGTTAAATTCCGAGATAGTTGGAATTTTCGCGTCGTTTTGACGTGTTATTGGATTAGTTGTGGCAGCAGGCTGTTATAACTTTAATAAAATAACATATGTTAATAACTTGTGGATGTCTAGTATTTTTTTGTATTAGTAAAGTGGCTGTAATATCATATACAGATTATATGATATTGTCTTAGGGGGCGGCAATAGCTAGTGGCGGTAAGAGCTAGCGGCCGACCCTTGCTTGGATAATAATATTATAATAGCTTGCATTTAGTAGCTGGTGGTTAGATAGGAGAGAAGAAAGCTTATTATATTGAATTTTTCTTATTCTTCCCCAAAAAGAAGGTCGGTTAGCTTCCAGCTCTAGGTTTCAGGCAGCAGACCTTTGGAACTTTGGCCGGCGATTTCTGGAAGTGTTAAGCTCAGTTTTCTCGGGTAAGGGCTGATTTTGGCTGCTCTCACTCAGGTCTTCCATCGTAGGTAAGGTTTTCTTGCTCTAGGGTGGGTTTAGAAGCAGGTCTTTCCGGGTAGCTCTGTTTTTTCTCTCCATTTTTTAGCTTCAGGTTGCTGTTTGTGTCCGATATTGCCTTGCTGTGTTGGACTTTGGAAGGGCAGCTACTGTGTCCTAAAGGTTGAGACAAGTGGTGCTCCTTACCCTTGCCAAGCTCTTTGTTTTATGCTTATATTTTCCTGGTTATTAGTCTAGTGTACTCTCCTAAAAGCTAGGGCTTTTACTAGTTGATCTCGAGCAAAATTAGTGTAAACTTTTCCCTTTTTCATTTTATTTTGTCTCCTAGTTGCTGATTTTGTGTCTTGCTAGTGGCTAGAGGTAGGGATAGAGTTTACTAAGTTATTCTAGCTTGGGTGATAGCTGTAGCTGGGTAGAAGGGTTTGGAAGGATTTTTTTTAAGCTATGGAAGAGCTCTCAAGTTGCAAGCTTCGAGTGGATTTTAGTCTAAGTCCAAAAGCATTGAGTGTGGTGGACACACTCAAAGCCTAGTTGGTTTGGTTTTGCGTCTATGTCCAAAAGCGTTGAGTGAGTGGAGCTCACTCAACGCCTGGCTGTTTGCTTTGGAAGATAAGTCCAAAAGCGTTGATTGAGTGGATCTCACTCAACACCATCGGCCTTTGGCGTTGAGTGAGCTGCACTCACTCAAAGCCATCTTACAAGAGGATTTGTCAGAGTCTTTTGGCATTAAGTGAGTGGAGCTCACTCAACGTAGTCTGCCTTTGGCATTGAGTGAGGTGCACTCACTCAACGCCATTGCCCAAATAATTTTGTTAAGTCTTTTGGCGTTGAGTGAGTGGATCTCACTCAATGTTGTCTGCCTTTAGCATTGAGTGAGGTCCACTCACTCAATGCCATAGTCCAGAGAAAGGGCATTGAGTGAGTGGAGCTCACTCAACGCCATCTACTTTTGGCATTGAGTGAGGTGAACTCACTCAATGCCATTGTCCACAGATGGTTTTGTCTGTATTTTGGCATTAGGTGAGTGGTGCTCACTCAACGCCGTCTGCTATTGGTGTTGAGTGAGGTGCACTCACTCAACGCCATTGTCCAATAAGATTTTCTTAGTCTCTTGGCGTTGAGTGAGCTGAACTCACTCAATGCCAACTATCTAGAAGACTTTTCTCTAAGTCATTTGGCGTTGAGTGAGTTGAACTCACTTAATCCCATTGTCCAGTTAGTCTTTTTGTGGCAAAGTCTTTTGGCGTCGAGTGGACTCGACGCCATTTCTTTCTTAGCGTTTGGGCATTGAATGGACTTGACGCCTTCCTTGCCTTAGTGTTAGGTGTCGAGTGGACTCGACGCTATTACCTTAAGCTGGTGTTTTCTCCCGAGTGTGGTTAGGGTGGGTTTATATCGATTTATTTATATTTTTGGCTGGTTGTACAGTCCGAGTCGTGAATTATAGCAAGTGGTTTGCTTGTTGACTCTGTAAGGGGTGGTTTGGGTGTAGAGCTGTGGTCCCACCATTTTGTCCCTGGTTTGGGCTAGTTTGGTTTGTGTGTTGGTATTATTTTGGCCCTGGTTTGGGCTAGTTTTGTTGGTGTGTTAGACCTTTAGGCTGCCACCGTTGTACCCTTGAGTATTTATGGGTCTGGGTGTTTGGATGAGGACTGTTTTTGTTCACCAACCCAGACGCATGGCTCTACCACTGCTAATGATTCATAATTTAGGATTGTTAGTTCCTTTTCTTTAAAGTGGTTATTTTTGAATATGCTTTCCTTGTGCTTCTGAAGTTTTTAGCATGGCATGGTGTTTATTTATCGCACTTGGTGAGTTGGGTTGTTGCCTTGGGCATTCGTGCACCCTTTCTGTATTGTTTAGTTCTTATTTTTCTCTTTTAATATCACTTGGTGTAGGGTTGGTAATCCCTTCTTTCCTTACTTATGAATCTAATGATCCAGTTTTCTTTTGATTATATACTTGCTGAGGCGTTCTTTCTTTGAATGCCTTAGGTTCAGATTGTAGCCGGTTAAGCAGCTAGTGTTCTGGTAGAGCTTGTTTGTGACCTCCTGGGTGCTGAGATCGTTGTTCTTCGACCTTGTGAGGTAGTTTACTTCTTTCTGTATAGACATACAAACTCACAAGTGGGTTTGTGTCAGTTTGTTGACGCCCACTGGTGGCTTACTTGTGATGCTCGTTATGAACTGTGAACTGCTACCTTTGCCTATTTGGAGGTTGTTTACTAGCTTTCTGGGAATGACTTATGCTAGGTTGCATGTTAGGTATTTTAAAAACTAAGAGTAGTACTATATGTATTTCATGCATTTCATATTATTAAAACTAAAGCACTACTTTCCAAAGAACGTTAAATCTATTTTCTTATACTATGATAAATCTAGAGTCCTGCATTTCATGAGTTGTCCTTTGGGGACGTTTATACTCATGTAGGATGTCAAATCAAGCTAACTAAAGTATTTTCTGCTGCGTATACATATACGTTTAATTGTGGACTAGCTGATCCACTGTACCGAGGGATACGGCCATCAAACCTAAATGATTTTCTTTCATATTAGACTCTAATTTCACAAAAGGTGTAGAGTTTGGGGTTTTGCCTGAGCGTGTGCAGTTATCCCCTGCACGACGTGGCATCATGACACGTATTTTCCCTTTCTCTTATATGATACCATTGTTGATAAAATGCGGGTTGTAACAGGCTCCACTCCTGATGGGGTAAGGAGATGTCCTATGAAATTTCCCCTATTGGCCCCGAAGACACACTTCAGGGGGTTGAGCCTCATCTTGTATTTCCTTATGGTTTTAAAAGTTTCCTATAGATCCAGTATGTGGGACCTGAGTTCTCAGCTCTTGATCATCATCTCATCCACATAAACCACGAGATTTTGCCCCTTCTACTCCCGTAATATTTGGTTCATCTTTCTTTGATACGTTGCTCCCGCATTCTTTAATCCAAAGGGCATCATGTTGAAGCAGAAGCACCCATCCTCCGTGAAAATGGTGACATCGTTGACGTTCAGCGAGTGCATGTGTATTTGATGGTATCCTGAAAATGCATTTTCAAAACTCATTAGTGAAAACCGACGGCTAAGCCAACCACCGCGTCAATTCTAGGAAGAGGATAACAATCCTTAGGGCATGCTTTATTCAAAAGGGAAAAGTCTACACAAATCCTCCATTTCCCCACTCCCTTCTTTACCATTACAACCATACTCACCCACCCCAGATACTTGCTTGCAGATATGAATCCAGCCTTGAGAAGATTCTATACCTCTTCCCTGATGGGCCCAGACATCTTGAAGGCGATGGCTCTCTTCTTTTGTTGTATTGGACTAGCCTTGGTGTCGAGGTTGAGACAGTGGCATGCCACATCCATGTCAACCCCTTGCATGTCAACTGTACTTCAGGCGAAGATGTCGAAGTTTGATAATACGTTTTGTAGTTTAAACTACTAGGGTAATTACCATTTTTTATTATGTAAATCATATCTTTTAAAGCTTCATTTTGACCTCTTATTGTATATATTAATACCACTAATAATTGTTTTCTTTCTTTTATAAGTTTGAAGTTTTTCAACTCAGAATTTGTCAATCGACCCAAGTTTGTAGAACGCTTTCTGCTCTGCATTCGATGAATTCTTCTAATTTGTCGAACTCTCCTTTCTCTTTTGTGTTCGAGGAAATCTTCCAATTTGTCGAACACCTCTTCTCTGTTTGATGAAATATCCCTTATTTCGTCGAATGCTCCCTCCTCTTTCTCCGTTCTACGAAATCTCCCTTATTTCTTCGAACGCTCCCTCCTCTTTATCCGTTCAACAAATTCTTCCATGTTCGTTGAACGCTCCCTCTTCCTTCCGCGTTCGATGCTTTTTTCCATTTTCGTCGAACGCCACCGCTTCCTTCTTCTTAATTTTTGTCAAGCCCTCCCTCCTTTTCTTCTGATTTCATCGAGCTCTCCCTCCTTCTCCTATGATTTTGTCTAGCCCTCTCTCATTCTTTTGTCGAGCTTACCTACTTCTAGAGGACAAGTCTTGCTCCACCAAAATCCTGCTGCCACCATAAATGCACGTCACCCGTACCGAGGCATTCATCATTTCCCGCTAGATTTTCATACCGAGGTCAACTCCCATGCAAGGCTAGGTGTGTGGGCTAGTCCAGCCCTTTGAAGAATCTATAAATAAAGCCCCTCCCCTTGTGTTAATAAGAGAGAACTTTGGAGAGGCGAAGTGCTGCCACATTCAGTTTTTCCTTAGTGTTCTTCCTCTCTCCTCTTCTCATTTCAGTTTTTCTATTTTAGTTTTACTCTTCTGTAATAGTTCTTGAATTTCATTAGTAGTTTAGTTTAGTGATAACATAGTTTTTTCATTTCCTGCAAGTGTAATATATTTTATTTCAAGTTGTAAGCTCTCTGTTTGATTTAATATAAAGTCTATTTGCTTTTACTTATCTCTATTTTGCTTCCATGCACTCCCACTCATCTCTCTTCCTCCACATTACCTTGAGTAACTAATCCTCCTTGTACTCGATCTTGATGATCCGAGGATCGAGTCTATTAAGTTATGATACTCTAGTTTACTTTTCCTTTTTTAATTTTTAGACCTTGATTTACTCTTGATTAATTTTGATTGGAGATATATCATCGATATATATTTTCCATATTTTTTTCCACTCTTAGCTAGCCGAGAGGATCGTAGTTTGGAGTGAACACTCAAGAGTAAAGAGAGTTGCATGCACCCCTCGAGAGAGGGAGACATTAAATCTCCCGGATTCGAATGAAATCCATTAGCGGGGTTCACAGCGTAAAGTGAGCTTTAGGCCTCCGATTTGGACGAGAGTTCTGTCGGACCATCCTAAACTCAGGTGTGCACATCTTCGAGAGAAGCGTGTTCATGCTTTAGGAATTCTCATGGTCAAGGTCTTTTGCCTTATTAAGTTAGAGTTTATTATCCCATTTTTGATCAACATTTGCCGAGGTGATTCTCAATCAAGTGCTTCTCTTTATCATCGTTTCAACCCTTTGTTGTAATCGCTTTTAATAGCTCTTTTTTTAATGCAAGTAGTTCTTTTTTTAGCGCAATATTTCCTTTCTTAATTTCAATTATTTTTCTCTTAACAAACCCTAAACAATCTTTCAATATGATAATAGTCTTCGTGTGAGTAATATTACTCAACAGTTCCCGAATTTTAATTCGACACTCTATCCCCTAGCTACAGTTCGATAAGTATACTTGCCTTATCTGGATTGCTAGTTCAGCCCTTTTTTCTCTTCGCGATTAGCAGCCAACAAGTTTTTGGTGTCGTTGTCAGGGAGCAACTTTTTTAAAAAATTCAAAAACACGAACCTATTACTTTTATCGCTTCTCTTTCTCACCCTTCTTATATAAAAAAATCTATTTCAAAAAATTATAACTCTTTTTTCATGTTTTTTTTTGTCTCTTCCTTTATATTATCTTCTTCTACTGCATGAACCACGAAATTCGTCGGCTATTTTGGACTTGGACCACGAAATTTAGCGTACTGTTCGGAGAAGATCGCGATTTCAAGGCCCTACTCTCCAAATACCGGTTGAGGATTCCGAGTCATTTTCTACTTTATGAATGAAGGACCTTGCGTACAGGAAGCCCTGCAACGGCCTATGTCCTATTATGCAAGGCAGAATCTAGAGGGTACAGAACCAAGCATCGTTCCCCCTACTATAGCTAATAATAATTTTGAACTTAAGCCTAACATAATTCATATGGTGCAGCATTTTGTGCAATATGACGGACTTCAAGATGAAGATCCAAACGCACAAATAGCTTGCTTTCTTGATATTTGTGACACCTTTAAAATCAATGGTGTTACAAATGTTGCAATTGGCTAAGATTATTCCCTTTATCCCTAAGAACCAAAGCAAAATAGTGATTGATGTCTCTGCCAAGAGGGAGCATCTTGACTTGGGATCAACTAATCGAAAAATTTCTGACGAAGTTATTTCCGCCAGCTAAAACTGCAAAACATAGAAATGATATTTCTGATTTTGGAAAAATAGATTCTGAAACTTTGTATGAAACCAGGGAAAGGTTAAAAGAACTCTAAAGATTATGCCCCCATCACGCGCTGCCTATATGGTTGCAGGTGAAGACGTTTTATAACAAGTTAAATCAAAACACTAAGCAAATGATAAACGCAGCTTCCGGTGGTACCTTAAACCCCAAAACCACGGAAGCAGCTCTTGAGCTTTTCGAGGGCATGGCCATGAACACATATCAGTGGAATGTTTCTAGGTCCCACTCAAATAAACCTGCAGTTATCTTTGAAGTAGATAATGTCTCACAGCTAGCTCTGTAAGTGGATATTTTAAGTAAAAAGATAATAGAGCTGACTGCTGCCTCCGCCCCTCAAGTATGGGAATCTGCAACTCCTGCTCCTGAACAATTGGATTATGTTAATAATATGCCTATAAACACTTTTCATAAATTTTCTGCTGCAAATTTTCCTGCTCTGGGTTTCGCTTTTCCGAATAGTTATAATTCCATTTTACGAAACTACCCGAACTTTTTGTGGAGTAATCCCTCGAACGCAATGCGCCCGCCAACACAAAATGATTTTTCTGCACCACCACCATCTCCTCAAAATTTTCAAAAACCTCCTAGTTTTGAGGAAATATTTTCAAAATATATGATTGTTAATGGAGCTACTATAAGAACCCTAGCCGGGTCCGTTAAAAGTTTAGAGAATCAAGTAGGACAACTAGCAAAAATTATTTCTGAGTGACCCGCCGGGTCTCTTCCTGCCAACACTGAGCCCAACCCGAGAGAGCAAGCGAAAGCTATAACTCTTCGGAGTGGGATGCAAGTTTCCGGTATGGTTAGCGAAAGCTTGAAACCCTCTGCCGAGAAAATTTTTATCATTCAACCCTCTATTGAAAAAGAAGTTTTCACCCCTCTCTCTATTGTAGAAAACAATCTCACTCTACCACCCATCTTTAAAAATGATCCAACTCCACCATACCCTTCCAAACTTAACAAGCAACTTCAGGATGATCAATACCCCCACTTCCTAGAAATATTTAAGTAAACACACATTAATCTACCCTTCTATAAAGCCGTCTCCCAGAAGCCAAAGTAGGCTAAGTACCTTAAGGACCTCCTGAATAATAAGAAAAAGTTAGAGAACTTGTCGCATGTTTCGCTAAATGTCGAGTGCTCAGCTGTCTTGACAAACAGTTTACCAAAGAAGATCAGTGATCCAGGTAGTTTTTCTATACCGTGTGTCTTTGGTGATCTTTTTGTCAAGCATGTATTGGCCGACTTAGGTGCGAGTATCAACCTAATTCCCCTCTTGTTATTCAAGAAGTTAGGAATTGGTAGCCTCATCCCCATGAGTATGATTATCCAACTCGCTGATAGGTCAGATAAATACCAGTTAGGAATCATGGAGGATTTCATAGTTAAAGTCGACAAATTCATCTTCCCGGTGGATTTCGTCATATTAGACATCGAAGAAGATGTCGAGGTTCCCCTTATCCTTGGCCGACCCTTCCTTGACACTTCCCGAGCTATCAATGCTGTAAGCAATGGTAAGCCCTTCCTACGAGTAGGGGACGATGAAGTGACCTTCTCTATAACCCCCTCAGTGATGAATACTCTAAAGAATGACGACTCCTGTTTTTACTTAGATTCCTTATGTGAAGAATCTTACTACTGCCTTTCTGAAAGTGAAAATAAATTTTTTGAATTTTGTTCTTCCTCTACTCTTCTAATTGAATCTCTACAAGAAGCCACCCTGGGCACTAGCTCCAACCCTTTCAATTTTCTGTATAAAGAAAAAGTCTACGAAGACATTATTTTTGAAAAAGAAAGAATTTCCAAAACGTCGTATGAAGAACCCCCTACCCCGGAATTAAAGGAACTACCCGAACATCTTAGGTATGCCTTATTAGAAAAGGACTCCAAGCTTCTAGTAATAATTTCGACCTACCTGACTGAAGTGCAAAATGATAAGCTCCTAGTAGTATTTTGTAAACATCGCCAAGCTATTGCCTGGCAGATATTTGATATCAAGGGCATAAGCCCATATTTATGCACCCACAAAATCTTATTGGGAGATAATTCATATAACTTAATCCAACCTCAGCACCGTATAAATTCGAACATGAAAGAAGTTGTAAAAGGCATGGTGATGAAACTGTTAGATGCAAGAATTATCTATCCTATATCTGCTAGTAAGTGGGTTAGCCATGTTCTGGTAGTGCCGAAAAAGAGAGGGATAACTGTTGTTGTACATGAAAATAATTATTTAATACCGACACGGGCGGTGATGGGGTGGCGAATGTGTATTAACTATCGTAAGTTAAATGATGCCACCAACAAGGACAACTTTCCCTTGCTGTTCATCGATCAAATTTTAGAGCGATTATCCAGGCATAGCTTTTACTAATTTCTCGATGGTCTCTCGGGGTACTTTCAAATCCCCATCTCTTTAGAGGACCAGGAGAAAACTATGTTTAATTGTCCCTTCGACACCTTCTCTTACCAAATAATGCAGTTTGGATTATGCAATGCGCCAGCTATATTCCAGCGATGTATGTTCGCTATATTCAACAATTACGTAGAAAGCATTATGGAGGTGTTTATGGATGATTTCTCTATGTTCGGCGATGCCTTTGATAGTTGTTTAGAAAACCTAGAAAAAATCATAGAAAGATGAGAAGAAACTAACCTTGTCCTAAATTGGGAAAAATTCCATTTAATGTTGAGGGAAGGGTTGGTTTTTGGTCATAAGATATTTGCGAGAGGAATTGAAGTAGACATAGCTATGATAGAAGTTATCGAGAAGCTGCCTCCATCTACTAACGTCAAAGCTATAAGAAGTTTCCTAGGATAAGCTGGCTTTTACCATCGCTTCATAAAAGACTTCTCAAAAATCACCAAACCCCTTGCTCATCTTCTAGAAAAAGATGCCCCATTTATTTTTGATGACCTTTATCTATCTGCCTTTGAATTAAAAAATGAAAAGTTAATTGATACCCCTATTATGATAGCTCCGGTGTGGGACCTTCCCTTTGAAATTATGCAAGTAAAACACTTACATAGGCATAAGAGAATTATAACACAACCGAGAAGGAACTCCTAGCTGTTGTTTTTTCTTTTGATAAATTCCATCCATATATATTATGTTTTCAAAAATTATCATTTTTACGGACCACTCGGACCTCAAGTATCTTCTTGTTAATATGAATTCCAAGCCACGCCTGATTCGCTGGGTCTTACTCCTCTAGGACTTTGACTCAGAAATCAGTCATAAGCGAAGTGCCGAGAATTTGGCCACCGACCATCTCTCACGATTAGATAATTCGTATATAGAAAAATTAGATGAAAAATCTTTTATTGATTTCTTCCCCGATAAGAAGCTGCTTTTAATTAACACATCCCCTTCTTCTAGGCTTGCACAGATAGCCAACATTTTAGTGGCTCGTGACCTCCCGAAAGAGTTCTCCTCGAAGAAAAAGAAGAAATTCTTTTCTGAGTTAAAGAACTATTTTTGGGAGGACCCGTGATGGTTAAAACTCGCGGCGCCCCGCGGGTTGGGTTTTATTGTTTTAAAGAAAAAGGCGGTGGTAATATTTATTACAAATAAACGCGGGGCGCACGGATTTATTTAATATAAAAAAGGGTATTAGACCGAGTTTTAACGAAAGGGAGGCAAGTGCACCTATCGCGTGTTGTACAGGATATTCCCGTGGAGGAATATCGGTGTCGTATTGTTCTCGGGGTCGGTTTACCTATTTCTACTCTTTCCCTGAAAGTCTATTATTTTACCGGTAATATTTGTATTTGTTTGTTTAAATGAAAATGGCATAAATATATAAAGTGCATAAAAAGAAAACAGAAAAAAAGCAGGAAAGCTGATGAATAAATATCGCGACGAATGTCGAAAAGAAATTGAACTAAAATAACTTTTAATAAAAAGTGATCCTAAATTTCAAATTAATTAAGGCGAAGACTTGGCCGTGGAGGTTCCACAGGAATGAGCTCACTTATCTCTAGGAATATCGCTCACCTGAACGTTAAGACTATTCGACCGATCGTTAGACCGACGAAGGATTCCTCTTAACACCCGCATTACACGAAGAACCCCGCTATTGGGTGGGGAATCCAATCCGGTAGAGTTACGCGCCTCCTCTCTCGATGGTTAGCACTGAGCTCTCTTTGCGCAAGGGTGATCGGTCCATACGTGTGGCCTCTCGACGTTGCGTATGGATATCAGAAATAGAGCCCCCACATCGATATGCGGTCCGACGCGTCGTTAACCAGGGGCAAACCTTAAGTAATTTTAATTAAATAGAAAAACATGACATTTAATTATTTAAAGCAATTTTATCTGTCCCAATGCTCTTCGATATTGAGGGATAAGAGCGGTTAGTCACTCATCGGAATGGGGGCACTTTAGCTAGAAAGCTGAAAAAGAAAGCAGAACTGAAAGCAGTAAATAAAGCTGTAATGAAAGCAGTAAAGAAAGCAGTAAATTGCGAGTCCCGGCTCAAATGAGTGGGCGGGGGTAAATTTATCTCATACACGCACGCACTCTATATAAATGAAAACGCACACACGCACTCAAAGTTTTCCTACTCAAGTGAGTAGGAAGAAAAATGAAAGCAATAGAAAGACAAGTCCAACTCAAATGAGTGGGCGGGAAATGGAAGCAGAGCGTCATTTAACTCTTAACGAGTAGGCGAAAATAAATCCGCACGCGTACAAAAATTTAAAGAAAGCTATAAAATCTAAATCATACACGCACGCACACTTGCAAAAATAAGAAAAAGCAAAGTGAGCAGAAAATTAAAACAACTGCATTTCTACTGCTGGAATGCGGTAGAAATGCATAAAAAGAGAAAATAAAAATTAAACGAGTGAAAAGTTTTGCAAATAAACGCAAAAGTGAAGTTGGCGAAAAATTAAAACGACTATATTTTCATTCTTATATTTTTATAAAAACTCTAAAAAGTGAAAATAAAGCTAAAAAAGACGAAAAGTTTTACAATCCTAAAGAGCCTAAGTTAAAGAAAATTAAAAATAACACTTTTAAAGGTGTTTTTATAAAGCCTTAAGAATGAAAATAATAAAAAAGGGAAAGGAAAAGCGAAACCTAAATAAGTGCGGAGAATGAAAAGCAAATGGGCGGCATAACGGCTAGAAAGCTAGTAAAATTCCTAAATCTAACAAAGTTATGAAAGCTTTAAAATGAAGAAAACATAAAAAAAAGGGAACGAAAAATTACTTAAGTAGGGCGCTTCCAAATGAACATTTCATAATATGCAAGATAGAAAAGTCTAACATTTTATTAATAAAAAGCCTATTACAAAGTAAACTAAAGCAAACATCCTAATACAAACGAAGAGAGAGAGAGGGGGGGGGGATAAAATTCCCTTAAATAACATTTGGAATTCACTTGGGCAGCACCTCCCCTAAGCAAAGTTGTCCAAAAAAATGGACAAGAAAAGCTTTTTGAAAGCTTTTATTTACAGACAAATTTTCTAGTGTGACATGCCCTAGGTCACGGGCGTGACAGGGGGCGTGTCGAAAGTTGCGTGTTTGACTTGGCGAATTCTGGCAAGCTGGCGTCATTCTAGAAGGTTTGGGTACGTGACACGTGTTTGTCACGGGCGTGGCAGGTGTCAGACACGGGCGTGACCGGGGGCGTAACTTGGACAGCTTGTAGTTCTGATGTCGGCAGCGTTGAGTGTTGAAAAAGAATTGAGTGTCGACATCGACACGGGCGTGACGGTCTTGGACACGATCGTGACTTGATGGCGTCTATTGTTGAATAGTAAAATCGTTGAGTGTCGACTGGCGGAAGGCGTTGAGTGCTTCACACGGGCGTGTCGGTTAATGACACGGGCGTGTCAGGTCAAATTTTGACCTTTTTCTGAAATTTTTCAGAATAACAAAAATAAACTAAGTTAAAAAATATTTACAAAAAAGAAGCATTTTTTTAAAGAAAAATAAAAGAAAATAGCTAAAACATTCTAAAATGACTTAAATAAAATACTGAAAAATGCGTATATTTACAACTCAGCAAATACCCCCATACGTAAGTTTTTGCTATTCCAGTGCAAAAGTTGGAGATGAACCTATAAGAAATTAAAAATAATCCTAAATTAAACTAACGCTTAATTTAATTGTAAGAAAGATCGAAATAAATTTCCGGGGTTTCAGAATCAAATCCTAAATTATGAAAGTGTTATAAATAGAGGACATGTTTAAAAAAATACTTTTAAACGAGAAAAATAAAAAGCGAAAAATATTTTTGTTAGTTTAACAAAGATGGATTGGAATTATAGAAAAAACTTTAGCTAAAAAGAAATTAATAGAAAATAATTCAATTTAAAAGTTATGCTCTCAAAAAGATTTAAATTAATTCTAGAATCTTGAAAATTATATAAGTGGTTTGGCGGTTATGAAGAGGGCTTTGATTTTTGAGGCGAGGCAATTATTTCTCGAACCTCCATAATTTTTTGAATAATTAGGAAAATGAAATCTTATTTTCCTAATATATAATTTTTTTCCTTTCTTTATAAATAATAATAAACCCAATGAATATGTATATGAGTAATGAATTTTTTCCTCTTACTCCTTAACATATAATCTTTTTAATTATTGGGTGCCTATGTTTACGGGACGAAATCTTATCCCCATTGAGATAAGATCTTTTAAGGGTGAGTGGGGAATCATGCCAAGTAAGGCATGAAAAAAAGGTGAGTGGGTAATTTTTTATTTCAAAAGGAAAACTAGAGTTTAATAAAAAAAATTTGAGAGCAACCTTTTTAATTTGAACGTTTCTATGTTTCTAAAAGCATAAGTAGAAATAATATAAAATCCATAAATGTTATTATCTAACATAAAAATGTGCTTATATTCAAAAAATTAGAAGTGAAAATGAGAAAAAAAATGTTCCCTATAATAAGAAAAAGTCATAATTTTTTTTTTAAAATCTTAACCCATAAAATCTAAGTCTATCGAGCTAGAATTAATAAATGAATAGTAAATAAAGAATTAATTAAAATTCGCTTATAAATAAACTCGAAACGATTATTTTTGAGAGCAAAGAGGTTAAGAAATGAGGTATTCGAATTATCTAATTTAAGATAGTTTTTTTTATTATTTTTATGAGTTTTTCTAAAAATTTTTCATATTTTGGGGTTATTTTCATTTTTTTGGAATTTTTTAAAGGTTATGCAAATTTTTTTAAAATTTTTTGTGAGTTATACAAATTTTTTAGATTTTTAGATTTTTGGAAATATTTACAAGAAGAGAAAGAATTTGTACAAGATAGGAAAGAGAAGGGGAAAGAGACGAGAATATTTACAAAAAATATTTACAAAGTAAAAAAAAGGATCGCCCATGAATAGACTCTTATTTGTGGTTGGTTCGATGAGTCGAACGTCGCGGAGCGAAGATTAGTTTTTTTAAAAATTTTTTATTTTTTATTTTTTATTATTAAAGCATGAAAAAAAATTGGGTTTTAAATTTTTGCACATTTTTTTTTTTGGAAATTTTTTTTTGAGTGCAGGAAATAAAAGGGCAGAAAATAGGCAGAAAATAGGAAACACCCCCATACTTAAGTCCAACATTGTCCCCAATGTTGCACTAAGTATGGGGAATGATATATGTATGCAAAAATCTAAGCAGTTATGTACAAAAAAAATATTAAAAAAAATAGGAGTTAATGAAGCTTCCCTGAAAACGTGTTCAGGGAGGCCAGTTAAATTAAGACCTTAAAAGGTTAGAAGAAAATAGCAAAAAAAATAAAATATAAAAAACGAAAAAGATAAATTCGGCGAAAATGTGCGGGTGGTAGGGGGCACTAGTGAGTGTGACTCGTAAGCTAACGGCTTAGCTATATGAGTGTGAAAGATATGCATTCCCCTAGCGCTCACAATAGTGAAGTGTGCTGAAGCGACAAAATAAGTATATAATTTTTAGTTTTTAGTGTTTTTTTAGTTTTTTTTAGTTAGTTTTTTTAGTTTTTTTGATTTTTTAGATTTTTAAGTATATTTTTTTTTAGTTTTTGATTTTTGAAAATAAAAAATATAAGAAAATAAAATGAAAATAAGATAAAGGCATAAAAAAGATATATATTTTTTTGAATTTTGAATTTTTGATGAAAAATAAGATAAAATTTTTCATCCTTTTTTTTATTTTAGGTTTTTATAAGTTTTTAATTTTTTTTAGTTTTTTAAGTTTTTTTTTAGTTTTTTATTTTTAGATTTTTAAGTTTTTTTAGTTTTCTGATTTTTTTTTAGATTTTTAAGTTTTTAAAGTTTTTTAGTTTTTTAGTTTTTTAAAATTTTTAAAGATTTTTAAGTAGTTATTCTTGTTAATGAAATTATTATTATTATTATTAATATATTTTTTTGGGCTACCATTTTTTTAAAAATCTAAATCAAGGGTACAATTTATAGTTTTCAAAATTCAAAATAGTAAAAAGAAAATTCTCACCGGCAACGGCGCCAAAAACTTGATGGTTAAAACTCGCGGCGCCCCGCGGGTTGGTTTTTGTTGTTTTAAAGAAAAAGGCAGTGGTTATATTTATTAGAAAGAAAGGCGGGGCGCACGGATTTATTTAATATAAATAAAGGGTTTTAGACCGAGTTTTAACGAAAGGGAGGCAAGTGCACATATCGCGTGTTGTACAGGATATTCCCGGGGAGGAATATCGGGGTCGTATTGTTCTCGGGGTCGGTTTACCTATTTCTACTCTTTCCCTAAAAGTCTATTATTTTACCGGTAATATTTGTATTTGTTTGTTTAAATGAAAATGTCATAAATATATAAAGTGCATATAAAGAAAATAGAAAATAAAGCAGGAAAGCCGATGAATAAATTGCGCGACGAATGTCGAAAAGAATTGAACTAAAATAAATTTTATTAAAAAAAGATCATAAATTTCAAATTAATTAAGGCGGAGACTTGGCCGTGGAGGTTACACAGGAATGAGCTCACTTATCTCTAGGACTATCGCTCACCTGAACACTAAGACTATTCGACCGATCGTCAGACCGACAAAGGATTCCTCTTAACGCCCACATTACGCTAAGAACCTCGCTATTGGGTGGGGAATCCAATCCGGTAGAGTTACGCGCCTCCTCTCTCGAGGGTTAGTGCGGAGCTCTCTTTGCCCAAGGGTGATCGGTCCATACGTGCGGCCTCTCGACGTTGCGTATGGATAACAGAAATAGAGCCCGCAAATCGATATGTTGTCCTACGCGTCGTTAACCCGGGGAAAACCTTAAGTAATTTTAATTAAATAGAAAAATAGGACCTTTAATTATTTAAAGCAATTTTATCTGTCCCAATGCTCTTCGATATTGAGGGCTAAGAGCGGTTAGCCACTCATCAGAATGGGAGCACTTTAGCTAAAAAGCTGAAAACAAAGCAGAAATAAAAGCAGTAAATAAAGTTGTAAAGAAAGCAGTAAAGAAAGTAGTAAATTGCGAGTCCCAGCTCAAATGAGTGGGCGGGGGTAAATCTTATCTCATACACGCACGCACTCTACATAAATGAAAATGCACACTCGTACTCAAAGTTTTCTTACTCAAGTGAGTAGGAAGAAAAATAAAAGCAATAGAAAGACAACTCTCACTCAAACGAGTGGGCGGGAAATGGAAGCAGAGAGCCATTTAACTCTTAACGAGTAGGCGGAAATAAATGCGCACACGCACATACACGTACAAAACTTAAAAAAAGCTATAAAATCTAACTCATACACCCACAAACACTTGCAAAAATAAGAAAAGCAAAGTGAGCAGAAAATTAAACCAACTGCATTTCTACCGCTGGAATGCGGTAGAAATGTATAAAAAGAGAAAATAAAAATTAAACGAGCGAAAATTTTGGCAAATAAATGCAATAGTGAAGTTGGCGAAAAATTAAAACGACTATATTTTCATTCTTATATTTTTATAAAAACTCTAAAAAGTGAAAATAAAGCTAAAAAAGACGAAAAGTTTTACATTCCTAAAGAGCATAAGTTAAAGAAAATTAAAAATAAAACTTTTAAAGGTGTTTTTATAAAGCCTTAAGAGTGAAAATAATAAAAAAGGGAAAGGAAAAGCTAAACCTAAACAAGTGCGGAGAATGAAAAGCAAATGGGCGCCATAAAGGCTAGAAAGCTAGTAAAATTCCTAAATCTAACTAAGTTATGAAAGCTTTAAAATGAAGAAAACATAAAAAGAACAAAAAAGGGAACGAAAAATTACTTAAGAAGGGCACTTCCAAATGAACATTTCATACTATGCAAGAGAGAAAAGTCTAAAATTTTATTAATAAAAAGGCTATTACAAAGTAAACTAAAGCAAACATCCTAATACAAACTAAGAGAGAGAAAGGGGGGGATAAAATTCCCTTACATAACATTTGGAATTCACTTGGGCAGCACCTCCCCTAAGCAAAGTGGTCAAAAAAAAGGGACAAGAAAAGCTTTTTGAAAGCTTTTATTTATAGAAAAATTTTCAGGTGTGACACGCCCTAGGTCACGGGTGTGATAGGGGGCATGTCGAAAGTTGCGTGTTTTACTTGGCGAATTCTGGCGAGCTGGCATCATTCTGGAATGTTTGGGTACGTGGCACGTGTCTGTCACTGGCGTGGCAGGTGTCATGCATGGGCGTGACTGGGGGCGTGACTTGGATAGCTTGCAGTTCTGATGTCGGGAGCGATGAGTGTTGAAAAAGCGTTGAGTGCCGACATCGACACAGGCGTGACGGGCTTGGACACGGGAGTGACCTGATGGAGTCGAGTGTTGAATAGTAAAATCGTTGAGTGTCGACTAGCGGAAGGCGTTTAGTGCTTGACACGGTCGTGTCGGTCAATTACACGGGCGTGTTAGGTCAAATTTTGACCTTTTTCTGAAATTTTTCAGAAAAAAAATTAAACTAAGTTAGAAAATATTTACAAAAAAGAAGCATTTTATTAAAGAAAAATAACAGAAAATAGCTAAAACATTCTAAAACTACTTAAATAAAATACTGAAAAATGCGTATATTTACAACTCATCAACCCGCATCTTTTCTGAGTCTTTGCGGACAAAGTGATAAGGAGATGTGTCTCTTTTGAAGAAGGATTAGATATTTTGAAACATTTGCATGACGGACCGACTTGTGTTCACTATCAAGCTATTCGCACCGGCCACAAAATGCTTTCGCGGGTTTTTACTGGCCTAGCCTATTTAAAGACGCACAAGACTTTGTGAGTAGGTGTTGAAGTTGCCAACCGTCGGGAAATATTTCCAATAAAATGAAATGCCACAAAATTATTTCCTCGAGTGCGAAGTTTTTGACCTTTGGGGAATTATTTTTGTTGGCCCCCTTCCTTCTAGCTTCGGGAATAAATACATTTTAGTTGTTGTAGATTATGTTTCACGATGTGCTGAGGCCCAAGCACTTCCTACTAACGACGTTCGAGTCATAATTATGTTTTTGAAAAACTATTTTCTCGAATCGGTATGCCACGAGCCATCGTTAGCGATAGGAGTTCACATTTTTGTAATGCGTAGTTTTCAAAAACTCTTATTAAATATGGTGTTACGCACAAGCTTTCAACTGCCTACTTCCTCTAAACTAACGGACAAGTCGAAGTAGTGAAAAGAGAGATAAAATGTATTTTAGAAAAGACTGTTTCCACTTCTAGAAAATAATGGTCAACCAAATTAGACAATTCTCTATGGGCCTATAGAACAGCATACAAAACCGCCCTTGGATGTACGTCGTATCGGTTGGTTTATGGAAAATCGTGCCACTTACCCGTGCTTTTTGGGCCTTAAGGTTTTTAAATTTTGATCCCCACACTGTTGGCGATTTTTGAAAATTTCAACTTACCGAACTCGACAAGTGGTGCTATTATGCATATAAAAATAACATGTTTTATAAAGAGCGGACGAAATGTTTTCATGAAAAACACTAAAGGCACCCAAAAACCTTCAAGCCGGGCGACCAAGTTCTTTTATATAATTAACGATTACATTTATTTCCTAGAAAGTTAAAGTCATGATGGTCGGGGCCGTTACTGTTAAAGAATTTTTTCGGTTTGGAACGATTTTAATTTCTCACCATGATAAGGGTGATTTCAAGGTGAATGGTCTGCATCTTACACTTTATTTCTGTGGTGATGTCAGTCCAAACTGTGTTAATTTTTAATCTGCATGATCTGAATTATGGATAACTTAAGACTCTTTATTTTTTTAAAAAACTTTAAATATTATTTTGGATATTATTATTGGACACTGTATGGTGGACAATATTATTTTTTTGCGCTGAGCTTAAACCACGTTTTAAATAAAGGGCGCTCTTGGGAGGCAACCCATTTTTTTTTTGTTTTCTTTTTTTTTTTCACTTTTTGTCCTAGACGGCTCTGACAAGCTGAAGCTTCTGCGATCCCCTTCTCTAATATTGTTGAATCCACCATGAATTCAAATGAAGTCATTTTTAGAAGATCCATAAAGTTAGAGAAAGATCTACCTTGACTCTAGAGGGGGGGGGTGAATAGAGTATTTAAAATAATGTTTACAATTAAAAAAATGTAAGGCAGTGGAAGATTTAATTTAATTATATGTGTAAGGTGCTTGTAGAAAAATAAAGTTAAAGAAAGAAATAAGAATCACACAGCACACAGCAATAACAAACACACAGCAACCAGAAGACACAAGGATGTATAGTGGTTCCCCAAAAGCTTGGGTACATCCACTATTCTACCACCCTTAGTAGGAATCCACTGCAGGATGAGTATATCAGTTGTCCTGGGCACCAATGAGCTTTTGATAAGGTGCTCAAAAACAAGATCTAGATTTTTTGATAAGTTGTCTTGCCACCATAAAGTTTTGACAAAGCTCTCAGAACCAGATTCAGAACTTTTGAAGGGAGTTTTGATAACCCTTTTACAGCAGGAAAAGAAAAAGAAAGAGATGATGATGTCTTCTCTGTCTCAAATCACTGAGAGAAGACTAGTGGATTGTTGATGTTGTCAAAGATCCCCCTGAGATGTTGAATGGTTAGGGAGTGAGAGCTTTGCTAGGGTGATAGGCCTTTAGAAGCTTCAGATCTCCAGCAGAAGATGATTCTAGCAGATGTTGAAATATTTGGTGTCTGGAGTCCTTGATGTTGAAGCCTTTGAACAATTGAAGATTCAGTAGATTTGTAAATCACAGAAGTTGAAATCTTGATCAGAGAAATTGTGTTGTTCAATCTTCTGTAATGTAATCTAATTCATCTGTATCTCTTTGTATTTTCTATATTGATCACTGTATCTTGTGTATCTGTATTATCCAAATGAAAAATGAAGGAGTATATCAGATATTCTATTAGACGTCCATTTAATCAGTCATAAATGACTTCCGTAATAGACAATTGTATCTAAGGAATGTCCTAAGCAATATTCCATTTAGTCTTCCCTTGAAACTTGCATAAGATTGATTGAAACGGCTAGAAAATCCTTTGCAATCAATGCATGAATTAATTCTGAGTATAATCCATAACTGTCCTTGAATTTGAATTCTGAAGGCGTCGATCTCTCACAGAAATCGTCGATCTGAGCTCTACGATCGTTGAACTAAGCTCAGAGATTGGATTAACACAGCAGACAGAAAACGTCAAACTGAGCTCTACGATCGTCGAACTGAGCTAAGTGACTTGGAATGTAGCTAAAAGAAGATTGTCGATCTGAGCTCGAAGATCGTCGACCGGAGTTCGACGACTCAGCAGAGTTTAGCTCAGAGAGCGTCGAACGGAGTTCGACGTTTCGTCGAACTGAGCTCGACAAAAATTATCTTTGTCTCAGCTCTAATTCTTGATCTTTGAATGGTCCTTGGGGCAGCTTCAAACCTAAGTTCTAAGCCCTAGACTCATTCTAATTTGACCTTTTCAACTATACATCTAGGTCAAACCAATTTTCCTAAAAACATAGTGATCCTTGCCCAAATTAGTAATATGGTGTTCCAACAATCTCCCCCTATTTGGGTTAGGATTACTATTTACAGGACTCAGTAAGAAATACAAAAGCATATACAGAAAAGCAAAATTTAAAACAACAGAGCAGAACATATGACATAGCAGCATTCAGATAGAATATCAGCAAATGTTTAAAGAAGAATGTACTGTCTGCTTACAGAATTCATTTCCTTTCACTTCCTTTCTTAAATAAAATTTCCCTGTTGTGATTGAGAGCCTCTTTATTTTACCTTCTGTCATCATCTGCACCTAAGGAGGTTTGAGATCTTGGCCTGGGAACTATAGCCTCAGGATGCAGTTTCATGTAATCCTCTGGGTCAAAGAACTTCCTTGAAGCATATTTCTCTAGCTCTGCCTTTCTTTGCTCTGAAAAAGTAGAGATGTTGGAAGTATGTTTACCTTGTTCTCTGGCCTTTTTCAATTGGTCTAGAGCAGTAAGTTCTTTCATCCTGGCAGTCCAAGATATAGGATTGTTTTTTGGATCCTCAAAAGGAATTGAAGGTTCATATCTATTTATGGTTTCTGAAGCAGTAGATGTCCTTGTAACAACAATATCTCTGAGTTTGTAAGGGAAAGGACCTTGAGTTGAGTCCATATGTCTTTGTCCGTCCCTTTGCTGTCTTAAATAAGTTCTATATTCTCTCTGACTTCCTCTGTGTTGACCTCTTCTAGACTGATAACTTTTCTGATATTGTCCTCTAGGATGATATCTCTAGGAAGATTGGGAGGAGCTTTGCTTTGAAGCAGAGGTTTTAAAGGCTGAGCCTCCACCTGATCCTGAGTCTGGAAGAGGAGGTGGAGGAGGATGGTGATCCTGGGAGGACCCTTTCTCATACTTATCCGGTTCCTTTTCTTTCGCATAGCCTTTAACTGATTCTTAGAAAATTGCATCGAAGGCTCTGTAATCTCACAGTCATGCAAAATATAATATGGTATGTCATTTGCATCTTTGGCCTTGGCAGGAGGAACTCTCATCATAGCTTTGCTTCTAGCTTTCCTCTTTTTGGCAATGGTGCCAGCAGAGTCATCAGATTCAGTACTGAACTTGTCACTATCAGAACTCTATGGTCTGTCATACAGATCATCTATTCTCTTGATGTATTCCTCTTAGATTTTTGATTTCTCAGGAGCAACAAGAGCAGGAAGTGTTGGGACAGCAGCAGGAACTTCAGCAGGAGCAGATGAAATAGCAGGAGTCTCAGAGGCTTTTTCTTCCAAAAAACTAGCTAATTCTTCAGCAGCAGCAGTATCAGCATTAGCAGACAGCATTTCAATTTCAGTAGATTCAACAGATATAACAGCAACAGCAACAGCAGTACAAACAGAAGCAGCAATATCCTCAACCTTAATTGAATTGACATATGATATAATCAGGCTTGGATCACATTCTGAAATAGGCACAATGGCCTTAGTGAGGTCTTCAACTCCCAGAGTTGGTAAATATCTTCTGTGAAGAATATCAAAAGCACACAATAGTGACCTGAGGTCCACTATAAACACTGGTACTGGAGCAGCAGCAGGCACTTCTTCAGCATCATGAGGCATCTCCCCCTTCCTTGATTCAGTCAGGTCTGGATCAAGGCACTCCATTGAACGAATTGCTTGAGGAGAGGAGATAGCAGACAGCCTGTCAGATAGCTCCTGTATAGATTTGAGGAGTGGAGCCATGGAGGTCTCCAGCAGGGCTACTAGCTTGGGGGTCAGTATCCCATAAAGCCTATCTTCCAGAGCTGAAAGATCCACTTGCTCAAGGGATACTTGAATAGAGGTGGAGGAAGAGGTGGCTGGAACTGATGGTGGATGGACTGCAGTTGATGCTGTGGTGGATGGTAGAATGGATGGTTGATATATAGGGATGGTGGAGATGGATGGTATAGGAGTGGAGATGGATGGAGTGAAGGATGGTTGGGAGAGTTTATCTTGAAGTAGTTGTTGGTAGGACGAGGTAGAAGCAAGCTCAGGAGGAGAGGAAGGGGAATCATCCATGAAGGTGTCTTCCATGATGTTGAATGATGGAATGGTGAGAGGTGGATAATAGTGGAGTGGGTGGAATGTTTGTGATGTGGCTGGAGGAGAAAGAGGTGATGAGATGGTAATAGGGGAAGAGATAGTTATGGTTGAGGTGATTGTTGTGGTTGATGTGGAGATGGAGGTAGAAACAAGTGGAGGAAAAGGAGGAGAGGAGGCAGGTAGTTCTTCTGGAGTCGGAGAGGAAGTGACTGCAGGAGTCCTTGTTCCTGAAGCTATGGCAGTCCTGGCAGGTTTTATAATTTGCCTGTCCCATTTCCTAAATAGGGCACAGGTTAATCTCTTAGATGCATTGATGTTCATCCCATTTGAAACCAGTAATTCAGGGCACCTTGAATGCAGGAAAACCCCTAGAATCCTCCCAAAATTGACAAAACTTTTGTTAATTTTCTTCTTGGTCAAATCAAAGAAGATAGTTCTCCAATTCAGATGTTTCTTATTAACTATTACTCCCATTAAACAGAACTGATACCTTGAGATGGTATCATGTGCTGAGTGCTTGGCCAGCAGCACTTTGCCCACAACATCAGCCAAAAATCTATATTCAATAGATAGATTCTTTTTCAACAGCTTATTAGGGTTTACAGTAGAGTGACCCATTCTATCAAACATGGAATCAAATTCTTCACCAGACATATCAGGGGAAACATCTCCAGAACTTAAGTTGAATACCTCAGTCAGAAGAATAGGGGATAATGGTACCTGAGTCCCGTTGATCGTCCCGACTATAGTATTTTCATCCTCCTTGTTTGCAGTAAAAACCCATTCCTTTATTTCGTCAGTTGCAATCTTCATTCTTGTTGACATAATATTCTCTAGTTTTTGTTCCTTGAAGAGTTCCAGAATATATTTAAAAATTTGATCGCTGTCGGCGAATGAATCCATATAAATATCAAACCCGATATCAAACTTCATCTTCGCGAGAGCCACAATGTTCACAGCTATTGAGTACCTACAAGAAAGTACCAAACACAACCAAGTGTAGTAGAGTTTGGAGGGAAAGAAAGAAATTGTAGAGAGTATGAATGCGCAATCGAAGAATGACGACGAAAAATTATTTTTATATTATGGTTCGACGGCAGAAAGGAAGGATCGTTGAACTTCGTTCGACGATCTGGGCTTCTAATGGAATCTGTAGAGTCTTCAATAACGTCGATCTCCGTTCGACGATACTGGAGAGCGTCGAACTCCGTTCGACGATCATTGACCAGAGGAAGATAGCCTAGTACTGCCTGGAAAATGCTGAACTCCGGTCGACGCTTATTGGAAAGCGTCAATCTCCGTTCGACGATTTTTGGAATAACGTCGACCGCAGCTCAGAGACAAAATAGAACCTACAGACAATAGAAAATATAAGTTTTTAGCCTAGTCTTGGTCTGTTTTTAGATTTTCAAAATCTTGGAATTTATTTTAGACAACCTCCATCTAGCATTCCTGACTGATTGAGGAAGAAGGTATGTTTCTTATCATCCAAAGGCTTGGTGAAAATATCTCCCCTTTGCAAATCAGTTGGTATATATTGTAGTTCAATTATATTCTTTTAAACAATATCTCTTAGAAAGTGATGCCTAATCTCTATATGTTTTGTCCTACTATGGAGGACTGGATTTTGTGCTATGGAGATAGCACTAGTGTTATCACAAAAGTTTTTTGACCCTTCTAAGTTGTAGCCTTAGTCTAGAAGCTGGTTTTGAATCCACAGAATTTGTGAGCAACAACTGCCTGCTGTTATGTATTCAGCTTCAGCAGTTGAAGTAGACACAGATGTCTGTTTCTTACAGAACCAGGAGACAAGTCTGTCACAAAGGAACTGGCAGGTTCCACTGGTGCTTTTCCTGTCTACTCTGCATCCAGCATAATCAGCATCTGAAAATCCAGTTAATTCAAATCCCGAGTCTTTTGGATACTAGAGTCCTAGATTTGGACAACTTTTTACATACATAAGAATCCTCTTTACTTAAGTTAAGTGTGACTCTCTAGGGCTTACTTGGAACCTAGCACATATGCATGTAGCAAACTTTATATCAGGTCTACTAGCTGTAAGGTACAATAGAGAGCCAATCATTGCTCTATATGTTGTCTGATCAACATGTTTTCCATCTTCATCAGCATCTAATACAGCATTAGTAGGCATAGGTGTTTTCATACAAGATGCTTCAGACATACAAAATTTCTTAACCAGTTCCTTTGCATACTTGGTTTTAGAAATGAATAAGCTTTCAGCATGTTGTTGACTTGCAATCCTAAAAAGAAGGAAAGCTCACCCATGCTACTCATTTTAAATTTAGAATGCATTAGGTTGGAAAACTTCTTGTGCAAATTTGAATCAGTAGAACCAAAGATAATATCATCTACATATATTTGTACTAGTAGGGTATTGGACTTATGGGTTCTAATAAAAAGAGTTTGGTCTACTCAACCCCTAATAAAATCATTTTCCAGAAGAAAGCATGTTAGGGTCTCATACCATGCTCTAGGAGCATGCTTGAGACCATATAATGCTTTATTCAATTTTAAAACATGATCAGGATAAGTTGAAGAGATAAAACCTGGAGGTTGTCTATCATAGACTACCTCTTTGATGTCTCCATTGAGAAAAGCACTCTTCACATCCATTTAGTAGACCTTGAATCCCTTGTGAGAAGCATAAGCAAGGAATATTCTTATGGCCCTTAACCTTGCCACTGGTGCAAAAGTCTGGTCATAGTCAATTCCTTCTTCTTGAGAGTAGCCTTGAGCAACTAGCCTTGCCTTGTTCCTTATAGTAACTCCTTGATCATCCAACTTGTTTCTGAACACCCACTTTGTTCTAACAATTGAGTGATCCTTAGGCCTTGGCACTAGTTCCCAAACTTAATTCCTCTCAAATTGATGTAGTTCCTCTTGCATAGCAATGATCCAGTGTGGATCTTGTTCTGCATCTTGAATCGATTGAGGCTCAACTTGAGATAGAAAGCAAGTGTGCATCAGGTTTTGGTTCACCTGATTTCTGGTTTGCACACCAGCTAAGATGTCTCCAATTACTTGGGAGATTGGATGATCTCTTGTTATTACTAGATCAACAGTGGGAGTGTATTGTTCACCAACTATTGTTGTTGTTTCCTCTTGTGGAACAACAACTGGCTCTTTTAGATGTTGCACATCCTCTTCATCATCACTGCTCTCATCCTTTTACTGGAGAGGTGGAAAAGCTGTATCCTTTTCTTTAACCTGTAATCTATCCATACTTTCTGAAAGAGATTGTACCTGCAATGGTTCTATGGTAGAAGCAGACTTCTCCTTATAAAACTTATTAGTCTCATCAAAAGAAACATGAACAGATTCTTCTATTTTAAGAGTAGATTTATTATATACCCTATAAGCCTTGCTGATCATGGAATATCCCAGAAACACCCCTTCATCAGGTTTAGCTTGGAATTTTGCTAAATATTTCTTGTCATTATTGTGTATATAACAAATGCAACAAAAAATTCCGAAATAGTCTACTTTAGGTTTCTTCCCTTTGAGTAATTCATAGGGAGTCTTGCCCTTCAGTTTATGTATTAGACTTCTATTCAACACATAGTTGGAGGTGTTAACTGGCTCAGCCCAAAAAGATAGAGGTAGGTAAGCATCTGTCAACAATGTAGTAGCAGATTCAATTAGGGTTCTATTTTAGCTTTCATCTACCCCATTTTGTTGAGGAGTTCTAGGAGCTGAGAAAGTATGCCTGATCCCTTCACTTTGACACAACTCTTGCATAAGAAGAGAATCAAACTCTGTCCCATGATCACTTCTGATCAGGGCAATGTGAGTATTGAACTCAATCTGTATACATTTGAGAAACTCTGTCAGACACTTAAAGTTATCAGACTTCTTCCTCAGAAAGAATACCCAAGTGAATCTGGAGAAGTCATCTACAATCACCAAATTATAAGATTTCCATCCTAAGCTTTGTACTGTAATGGTTCCAAAAAGATCCATGTGTAACAGATACAAAATCCTAGGTGAATCACTCTTATTAATTGACTTAAAACTATTTTTAGTTTGCTTGCCTAATTGACAGGCCCTGTAGAGTCCTTCCTTCTTGTAGGGGCCAGAAGGTAGTCCTCTAACAAGGTTGTCCTTGGACAGCCTAGCAATGGTTCTAAGGTTTAGGTGTCCTAGTCTCTTATGCCATAGAACATTTGGTTTGCATACTGAATTAAATAAGTAAATGTCTGTATGGGTTGAAAGAAAATCTACAAGATAGATTTTACCTTTCCTTTTTCCTGTTAACACAGTTGTGTTATCCTCTGACTTGATCTTGCACAAGGATTTGTTGAAAATTTCCTTATATCCTTCATCACATAGTTGACTGATGCTGATCAGGTTGTGCTTCGGTCCTTCCACATATTCCACCTTCTTGAAAGTGACTGAACCTATCTGAACAGCACCATATCCTTTTGTTTGACCAAAATTTGAATCACCAAAAATTACTTTGGGTCCAAGTTTGGTTATGAAGGATGATAGGTTCTCCTTGTTCCCTGTCATGTGCTTTGAGCACCCACTATCCAGATACCATTGTTGGGCCATCTCTGGATAGGTCTTCACCTGCACAAAAATAGCTTATATGTTTTTGACCAAGTTTACCATGGGTCTAGGTTGATAGCCTTTAAATTCAGAAATGAAAGACATCCCTGGCTGACTCTTATATCCTTCAGGATGGTATCTCCTAGGAGGTACTATCCATTCAGTATTAGGGTTGAAGCTTTGGGATGAGGGACTTCTAGGATTGACTTGCGATTTACCTCTAAAAAAAGGTTCAAAGCTCTGAGCTCCATTCGACGATCATCGACCTGAGTTCGACGATCTTGGGTCAGATCATCGAGCTCCGTTCGAAGATCGACTATACCAGAGTTCAGAGTTCAGAAGTCGTCGATCTAAGTTCGACGATCCAGCCCTGGATCGCTGAGCTCTGTTCGACATTTTCTATTGAACTTGATTTTCCTTAGGTAAATCTGGCTTCTTCCTAGCTACCTCTACAACACCCTGTCCTTTATCAGAAATAAATTTAATTTGGGTTGTTAATACTATAGGTTTGCTGGATGAAGCACCCAAGTCCAGTGTACTGTTGAATCTTGAGTTCACTGTGCATGTAATGTCCATAAGTCTCATGCTTCTCCCATTAAGGGATTCTTCAAAATTCTTGGCCTTGGATAGTTCACTTTTCAGTGCAGCTATCTCCTCCCTATAGCACTCTAACTCCTCAGAGAGTTTGAGGTTATTTGATTTTAGGACACTGTAGTCAGATAATTGATTTCTAAGAGAGATTATCTCTTTCTAAGACCTTAGCAAATCTAAACACAGTGTCTTAAATTCAATTTTAAAGTCCTCAGAAGTAAAATCAAAAGTGTTTATTACCTCATCCTCTTCAGATACAGTTTCAGCTTCAAAATCAGACTCTTGTTCTGCATCAGAGTTTTGCTGGGAGGCATTGATTGCCCTCATGTTGAATTCTTTTTCCTCAGCATCATCCTCATCATTACTTGAGCTGGATGAGGCTTCTGATTCTTCTTCAATATCACTCCATCTTTCTGCTACAAATCCCTTCCTTGTATGTTTATTTTTTTTGGATGAGGATCTGTTGTTGTTGTTCTTTTTGGAGTCCTTGTCTCTTCTTCTCTCATTTCTGTCCTTCTTGTCCTTGTTTTTATTCTCTGGACAGTCAGGCACAATGTGGCCTGGTTTCTTGCATCCAAAGTAGATGATTTCTTTGTCGTTGGACTTGTCATATCTAGGCTTCTCATGCCCTTTGAATGACTTCTTTCTGAAGTCCTTCCTGGCCATCTTATAGAATCTTTTGGCCAGTAGACTTAGGAGCTCATCATTTCCTGTAACATTGTCTTCAGGCTTCTCTTCTTTAGCTTTGAAGGCTTCGGTCTTCTCCTTTCTGATGACTGGAGAGGTAGCCTTTTGTTCTTCTTCCCTATTCTTGATGAGCAACTCATAAGATTTGAGCTTGCCCAGAAGAGTCTCTATGGTAATTTCACTTAGGCTTCTGGCATCTTTAATTTGCCAGATCCTTGAATCCCAAGTGCTGGGGAAGCACATTAGAATCTTGTCATTGAGTTCAGTGAGTGTGATTTCCTTATCCAATGACTTTAACTCACTTACTATCAGACTGAGCCTGGTGTACATGTCTGCAACTAATTCAGCTTCACCTTTCTTAAAGTTCTCATATTGGGATATGAGATTGGATCTCCTGTCCTTTCTTTCATCAGCAGATCCTGATACAATTTCTGAAAGCTTATCCCATATGTATTTAGCTGAGCAGCATTTAGCAACCTTCTGGAATATCTAATCAGACATAGTCTGAGCAAGAATATTCATGGCCTTTGCATCTGCAGTTTTCCACTTCTTTATTTCAGCATCTATTCCTGAGGGAGGTGGAACAGCACTTGTTCTTGTGGTCTCTGGAGGTCTTAGACACACTGTCAAAATAGAATTGAAAATGTCCTCATCAATAGAATTCATGTATAATCTAATCCTTGTCTTCCAAAGTGCAAACATGGAAATATTGCACACTGGAGGTCTGGTGCTAGCATAGTCTTTGTTTTGTGCCATGGTTTTGGAAAATAAATACAATACAGAAAATAATACCCCTCTATATAAGAACCAACCTGCCTTTGATACCAATTGAAAGTGAGAGAAAGATCTACCTTGAAACTAGAGGGGGGGTGAATAGATTACTTAAAATAACGTTTACAATTAAAAAAAATGTAAGGCAGTGGAAGATTTAATTTAATTATAAGTGTAAGGTGCTTGTAGAAAAATAAAGTTAAAATCAAGAAATAAGAATCACACAGCACACAGCAATAACAAACACACAACAACCAAAAGACACAAGGATCTACAGTGGTTCCCCAAAAGCTTTGGTACATCCACTCTTCTACCACCCTTGGTAGGAATCCACCGCAGGATGAGTTGATCAGGTGTGAAAGTGAGGGTAAGATCTATCTCAACTCTAGAGGGGGGTGAATAGAGTTTACTTAAAATATTTTTTGAATTATTAAAATAGCACAAATTAAAATTCTATTTAAGCTATAGTGTAGAGTGCTAACAGAAACTTAAAAACTGAAAGGAAAAGGACACAGCACATAGCAGACAAATCACACAAGCAGAACCAGAAGACACAAGGAAATATAGTGGTTCCCCAAAACTGGGTACATCCACTCTTCTACCACCCTTGGTAGGAATCCACTCAGGACTGAGTTGATCAGGTGTCCTGACACCAATGAGCTTTTGATAAGGTGCTCAAAAACCAAAGCTAGATTTTTTGATAAGGTGTCTTGCCACCACTGAGTTTTGACAAGGCTCTCAGAACCAGACAGAACTTTTGAAGGGAGTTCAAGAACCCTTTTACAGCAGGAAAAGAAAAAGTAAAAGTTAAGTTTGTCTTCTCTGTTCTCAGTCAAATGAGAGAAGCACAAGTGGATTGAAGATGTCAAAGCTCCCCCTGAGATGTAGAGAGGTTCAGGCAGAGAAGCTTTGCAGAAGGGTGATAGGTCTTCAGAACTTTGATCTCCAGCAAAAGATTGTGATGAGATGTCTGGAGATGATGAGATTGTGAACACTTTTCAGTCAGTAAGAAGAATTTTGAAGTTGCAGTTCTGTTATTCTTCTGCTATCAGTATTCTCTATTCTGTGTTCACTCTTCTTGTCAATCTGTGTATATGTTCTAGCTAAGAGGCAGAAGAGATGAATAATAATTTCTAAGATTCTCTTGTCCAAAAAATAGCCGTTGGTCAGTCATAAATGTTTTCCATAAATGGTCTTGTCTTTTAGAGGAAAGTCCAGCAAACATTCTCTGAATAATTCCTTGAAACTTGCTCCAAACGGCTGGGAGATCTTCTGTCATAAATGCTGATAATATTCAAAAACATTCCAAAAAATCAGCAGCATTTGAAATCTTGAAGACGTTGATCTCTCCAAAGAATCGTCGATCTGAGCTCTACGATCGTCGAACTGAGCTCAGAGATGAACTGAGATAAGCAGACAGAAATCGTCGAACTGAGCTCAAAGATCGTCGAACTGAGCTCAGCGACCTGAGAAACAGCTGAAGGAGGCATCGTCGAACTGAGCTAGACGATAGTCGAGGGGAGTTTGACGATTAAGCAAAAGCTAGCTAAAAGCAGATAGTCGATCTGAGCTCGAAGATCGTCGACCGGAGCTCGACGATTTGTTGAAGTTGAGCTCAGAGAGCGTCGAACTGAGTTCGACGATTCGTCGACCAGAGCTCGACGAAAATTGCCTTAGACTTAGCTCTTCATCCTTGATCTTGGAGTGGTCTTGGGGCAGCTTCAAAACTAAGTTCTAGACCCTAGACTCATTCTAATGTTGACCTTCTCAACTATACAACTAGGTCAACTAGGATCCTAAGACAAGCATAGTGATCCTTATCCAAATTAGTAATAGGGTGTTCCAACAATCTCCCCCTATTTGGATTAGGATTACTATTTACAGACAATCATAAAGAGCATTTAATAATACAGAAATTAAATACAAAATGCAGAGAAACAGCAATGCATATCACAGATAAATAGCTGCAGATATCCAAAGGTAGATGATATGTTTGCTTACACAGATCACTTCTTTTCAGTTCCCTTTTTAAATAAGATTTCTCTGTTAGGGTTTAGGGCTTCTTTCTTGGACCTTCTGTCATCTTCTGCACCTAGAGAGGTTTGAGATCTTGGCCTTGGAACTACAGCCTCTGGGTGCAGCTTCATGTACTCTTCTGGATTGAAAAATTTCTTTGAAGCATACTTTTCCAGTTCTTTCTTTCTTTGTTCTGATAAGGTTGTAATGTTGGATATTTCTTTGCCTTGTTCTCTAGCCTTCTTAATCTGATCAAGGGCAGCCAACTCTTTCATCCTAGCAGTCCAGGCCACAGGATTGTTCTCAGGATCCTCATATGGAACAGCAGGTTCATATTTGTTGAGAGATTCAGGAGCAGGAGAGGTCCTTAGAGCAACTGTGTCTTTCAGTTTGTAAGGGTAAGGACCTGAAGTAGAGTCAGAATGGCCTTGTCCTTCCCTTTGATAGGGTCTCTGTCCTCTTTGATTTCCTCTGTAACTACCCCTTCTGGGTTGATACCCTCTTTGATGTTGTCCCTTTTGGTAATACTTAGAATAGGATTGAGAGGAACTTTGTCTAGGAGCTGGAGCTTGAGGAGCTGAGCCTGATCCAGAGTCTGGAGGAGGAGGAGGAGGAGGCTGATGTTGAGATGATCCTTTTTCATATTTGTCAAGCTTTCTTCTCTTTTTCATGGCCTTTAGTTGGTTCTTGGAAAATTGCATCCATGGTTCAGTGATGGGGCAGTCATGCAGAATGTAATATGGAATGTCATTGGAGTCTTTAGCTTTGGCAGGAGGAACTGACATCATTGCTTTACTTCTAGCTTTTCTCTTTTTGGCAATTGTGCTGGCAGAATCATCAGAATCAGTTCTGTACTGATCACTTTCAGAACTCTGAGGTTGATCATATAAAGCATCAATTCTTCTTAGATATTCTTCTTGAGCTTTGAGCTTTGCAGCAGCAGCAGGAGCAGGAGCAGGAGCAGCAGGGATATTGGAATCAGCATTATCAGTTTCAACAACAATTTCCTCAGCATTAGGTGCTGGAATTATTTCTATGTCAGCAGCAGTAGTATCAACAAAAGGAGGCACAGTGGCCTTAGTAGCAGCATCAGATACATCCACAACCTTCCATGACTTGATATAGGAAGCAATCTGGCTGGGATTACAGACAGGTACAGGCACAATGGCCTTGGACAGATCTTCAGCAGAAATTGGAGGCAGACATCTGAGATAGGCTGTATCAAATCTGGATAGTAACCTCTGCAGATTAAGTGCAAAAGCACATCCTGAGCTTGCTGAGAGAGTAGAAGCTGGAGCTGGAGCTGGCACAATCACTTCTTCATAAGGCATCTCCCCCTGCCTTGGTTCAGAGAGAGGTGAACCAAGGCACCCAGTAGAAGGGATTGCCTGGGAGGAGGAAAAAGAATCAAGCTTGGTGGACAGCTCCTGGACTTGCTTCAGGAGTGGAGTCAGGGAGGACTCCAGCAGAGATACCAGCTTGGGAGCTAGCAACTCATAGAGCCTGTCAGCCAGGCTAGAAAGATCTACATGCCCAAGTGAGGCTTGAGCAGAGGTAGTAGTCAAGTTGGATGGAGGGATGGTGACTGAAACTGAAAAGGTGGAGATAGGAGGAGTAGGGATGGAGGGTTCAGAAAAAGGAATAGTGGGGATAGAGAAGGTTGAGGAGAAGATAGGGGAAGTAAGAGAGGGTGTGAAGGAGGGTTGAGAGAGAATGTCATGAAGCATTTGTTGGAGGGAAGATGTCTCAGGAGGAGAAGAGGGAGAGTCATCCAAGAAGGAATCCTCTAAAAGAGAGTAGGATGGAGAGGTAAGGGTTTGGTAAGAGAAGAGAGGGAGGAATACCTCAGAGGTAGATGCTGGAGGAGATGAGGCTGGTGAAGAGATGGTAATAGGGGATGACATTGGTGAGGAAATGGTAATTGGAGATGAGATAATAATGGTGGAGACTGGTGGTGAGGAGATAATAGCTTGGGTATATGAGGCTTGGGTGGATATGGCTTGGGGAGAAGAAGAAGCAGGCATCTCTTCTACTGAAGGAGTGACCAAAGTGGTCCTTGTGCCTGAGTGAAGTGTTGCAGCAGCCCTGGAGGGGTTTATGATCTGCCTGTCCCATTTACTGAAGAGGGCACAGGACAGCCTCTTGGATGCATTGATGAATAATCCAGAGGAGGTCAAAAGGTCAGGGCACCTTGAGTGCAGAAAGACCCCCAAGATTCTTCCAAAACAGACTGCAGACTTGTTGATTTTCTTCTTAATCAGGGTGAAGAAGATGGAGCCCCAGTCGAGGTGCTTCTTATCCAGTAAGGCTCCCATCAGGCAGAACTGATACCTGGAAATTGTGTCATGAGCCGAGTGCTTGGCCAACAGCACCTTCCCTACTACATCAGCCAGGAACTGGAATTCTATAGCCAGATTCTTTTTCAGCAGCTTATTAGGGTTAAGCACATTATGACCCATCCTATCTAACATGGAGGCATACTCCTCTCCAGACAGATCAATGGAGTCTTCTCCAGTACTGAGTTGAAAGACTTCAGTTAATAAAGCCGGGGATAGAATTACCTGGGTCCCCTTAATGGTGCCGACAACAGTATTCTCAGTCTCATCTGCTGCGGTATAACACCATTCCTTAATCTCCTCAGATGCAATCTTCATCCTGGTAGTCATTATCTGGGTTAGCTGTTGTTCTCTGAATAGATTCAGAACATCCTTGAAGCGCTGGTCGCTTCCATCAAATGAGTTTATGTCTATGTCGAAACCGGTGTCGAACTTCATCTTGGCAATCGCAGCCCTCGAATCAGCCATATGTACCTGCAACAGAAAACCAAAAACGACCAAGCGTAGAAAATTTGGAGGGAAAAGGAAGAAGGTTGCAGAGTATGAAAGCGTAAAATGGAGAACGACGGCTGAAAGATGATTTTATATTAGGGTTCGACGGCGAAAAAGAAAATCGTGGAGCTCAGCTTGACGAAGCGTCGATCTAAGCTCGACGATTTAGGCTACAGAGGGAATCTGAAGAGTCTTCAAAATCGGCGATCTTCGTTCGACGATGTTGAAAAACGTCGAGCTCAGCTCGACGGCCTCTGAACAGAAGAAGAAAAAAAATTCTAGATCTAGCGAAGGCTCTGAACTCAGATCGACGATAGCAAAAGCGTCGATCTCTGGTCGACGATTTTTGGAAGATCGTTGATCTCCGTTCGACGATTTTTGAGAAAACGTCGAGCGCAGTTCAGAGTCTAAACTCATTCAAAAGACAGAATTTTTTAGCCTAGTCTTGGTCTGTTTTGACTTTTCAAAATCTTGGATTTTAATTAAGACTTCCTCCATCTATCATGCCTAACTGATTTAGGAAGAACCTGTGTTTCTTTTCATCCAAGGGTTTGGTGAAAATATCTCCCCTTTGCAAATCAGTAGGAATATATTGAAGTTCAATTTTGTTTTTCTCTACATTATCCCTTAGGAAATGATGCCTGATTTCTATGTGTTTTGTCCTACTATGGAGGACTGGATTTTGGGCTATAGAAATAGCACTAGTATTATCACAGAAAATTTTTGACTTCTCTAGGTTGTAGCCATAGTCTAGAAGCTGATTTTGTATCCACAATATTTGTGAGCAGCAACTGCCTGCAGCCATATACTCAGCTTCAGCAGTTGAAGTTGACACAGATGTTTGCTTCTTACAAAACCAGGAGACAAGTCTGTCACCAAGGAACTGGCATGTTCCACTGGTGCTTTTCCTGTCTATTCTGCATCCAGCATAATCAGCATCTGAGAATCCAGTTAAGTCAAATGCTGAATCTTTTGGATACCAGAGTCCTAGATTTGGACAACTTTTAACATACCTAAGAATCCTCTTAACTAAGATTAAGTGTGACTCTCTAGGGCTAACTTGGAATCTAGCACAAAGACATGTGGCAAACATTATATCAGGCCTACTGGCTGTAAGGTACAATAAAGAGCCAATGATTGCTCTATATGTTGTCTGATCAACAGGTTTCCCATGTTCATCAGCATCTATTACAGCATTTGAGGGCATGGGTGTTTTCATACTTGATGCATCAGACATACCAAATTTCTTAACCAATTCTTTTGCATACTTGGTTTGAGAAATAAATATGCCTTCAGCATGTTGCTTGACTTGCAGTCCTAAGAAGAAGGACAGCTCACCCATGCTACTCATTTCAAACTTAGAATGCATAAGCTTGGAAAACTTTTTGCACAGGTTTGAATCAGTGGAGCCAAATATAATATAATCCACATAAATTTGCACTAGTAGGGTATGGGACTTATGGGTTCTAATAAAAAGAGTTTGGTCTACTCTCCCCCTAGTAAAATCATTTTCCAGAAGAAAGCATGCTAGGGTCTCATACCATGCTCTAGGAGCTTGCTTGAGACCATATAATGCTCTATGCAATTTGAAAACATAATCAGGGTGAGTTAGAGAGATAAAACCTGCAGGTTGTCTAACATAGACTTCCTCTTTGATGTCCCCATTGAGAAAAGCACTCTTCACATCCATCTGGTAGACCTTGAAGCCTTTGTGAGCAGCATAAGCTAGAAATATTCTGATGGCCTCTAACCTTGCAACTGGTGCAAAGGTCTGGTCATAGTCTATTCCTTCTTGTTGAGAGTACCCTTGAGCAACTAGCCTTGCCTTTTTTCTGACTATAACTCCTTGATCATCCAGCTTGTTCCTGAATACCCACTTTGTTCCAACAATGGGATGATCCTTTGGCTTAGGTACTAGTTTCCAAACCTTGTTCCTGTCAAATTGATGCAACTCCTCTTGCATTGCAATGATCCAGTGTGGATCTTGCTCTGCATCTTGAATGGATTGAGGCTCAATTTGAGATAGGAAGCAAGTGTGCATTAGGTTCTGGTTGACCTGATTTCTGGTTTGCACACCAGCTGAGATGTCTCCAATAACTTGGGAAGTTGGATGATCTCTTATTGTTACTAAATCAACAGGAGGTGTTGATTGTTCACTAGCCTGTGTTGTTGTTTCCTCTAGTGGAACAACAACAGGTTCTTCAAGGTGATTTTCTTTTAGATGTTGAACTTCTTCTTCATCATCACTGCTGTCATTCTTTTCAGTAACTTGCAGTTTGTTCAAGTCTTCAGCTAAAGAATGTACCTGCAAAGGTTCTATGGTAGAAGCATTCTTCTCCTTGAAAGACATGTTAGCTTCATCAAAAATAATATGAACAGATTCTTCAATTTTGCAAGATGATTTGTTATAAACCCTATAAGCCTTGCTGATCATGGAGTATCCCAGAAACACTCCTTCATCAGCTTTAGCTTGGAATTTTGCTAGATATTTCTTGTCATTATTATGAATATAACAAATACAACCAAAAACTTTAAAATAGTTTACTTTAGGTTTCTTCCCTTTGAGCAATTCATAGGGAGTCTTGCCCTTCAGTTTATGTATCAGGCTTCTGTTCAACACATAGTTGGAGGTGTTCACTGCCTCAGCCCAAAAGGATAGAGGTAGGTGAGCATCTGACAACAATGTAGTAGCAGATTCAATTAGGGTTCTATTTTTCCTTTCAGCTACCCCATTTTGTTGAGGAGTTCTAGGAGCTGAGAAAGTGTGCCTGATCCCTTCACTTTGACAGAACTCTTGCATGAGAAGAGAATCAAACTCTGTCCCATGATCACTTCTGATCAGGGCAATGTGAGTGTTGAACTCAATCTGAATGCATTTGAGAAAATCTGTCAAACACTTGAAGTTATCAGACTTCTTCCTCAGAAAGAATACCCAAGTGAATCTTGAGAAGTCATCTACAACCACTAAAGTATAGGACTTCCCTCCTAGGCTTTGTACAGATATGGGTCCAAAGAGATCCATGTGCAACAAATACAAAATTCTAGGTGAATCACTCTTATTAAGTGACTTAAAGCTATTTTTAGTTTGCTTGCCTAATTGACATGCCTTGCAAAGTTCTTCCTTCTTGTAGGGGCCAGAAGGTAGTCCTCTAACAAGGTTGTCTTTGGATAGCCTAGCAATGGTTCTAAGGTTAATGTGCCCTAGTCTCTTATGCCATAAAATATTTGGTTTTGAAATGGAATTAAACAGGCAAATGTCTACTACAGGTGAAAGAAAATTAACTAAGTAAATGTTACCTCTTCTGTTACCTGTCAACACAGTTGTGTTGTCCACTGACTGGACTTTGCATATGGCTTTGTTGAAGGTCACTTGATATCCTTCATCACACAGTTGACTGATACTTATCAAGTTGTGCTTTAGTCCTTCAACATATGCCACCTTCTTGAATGTGACTGGGCCAATTTTGACTGCACCATATCCTTTTGTAGTTCCAAAACTTGAGTCTCCAAAAATTACCTTGGGTCCAAGCTTGGCTTTGAAGGAGGTGAAATTGTCCTTGTCCCCTGTCATGTGCTTTGAGCACCCACTATCCAGATACCATGGATGGTTTGATGCTGGATAGGTCTTCACCTGCACAAAAATAGCTTATTTGTTTTTGACCCAGTTAACCTTGGGCCTAGGTTGATACCCTTTAAATTCTGAAATAAAAGACATCTCAGGTTGACTCTTATAACCTTCAGGATGGTATCTCCTAGGAGGTACTATCCATTCAGTATAGAGGTTGAATCCATGAGATGTGCAACTTCTAGGATTGAATTTGACTGAGCCATTGAAAGTGTGTTCACAATTCTGAACTCTGTTCGACGATCGTCGATCTGAGGTCGACGATCTTGGGTCAGATCGTCGATCTCTGTTCGAAGATCGATAGTGCTTGAGTTCAGAGTTTGGGTGTCGTCGAGCTGAGGTCGACGATCTGTGCTTAGATCGTCGAGCTCTGTTCGACGATCGTCGAGCTCTGTTCGACGATCGTCGAGCTCTGCTCGACGCATTTTGTTGAACTGAAATTTTCTCTGGCAGGTCTGCATTCTTCCTAGCCACCTCTACTACTCCCTTTCCTTTGTCAGAGACAAACTTGATTGGAGTTGTTAACACTATAGGTTGGCTGGGGGAGGCACCCAAACCCAGTGTACTATTGAATCTAGAGTTCACTGTGCTTGTGATGTCCATAAGTCTGATACTCCTCCCATTTAGAGATTCTTCAAACTTTTTGTCCTTTGATAGTTCACTTTTCAGTGAAGCTATCTCCTCCCTACAGCATTCTAACTCCTCAGAGAGCTTGAGGTTCTTTGAGTTTAGGATACTATGCTCAGACAATTGATTCCTGAGAGATATTATCTCCTTCTCAGATTTTAGTAGGTCTAGGCATAGTGTCTTAAATTCACTTTTGAAATCTTCAGAATGAAAATCAAAAGAATTGATTACCTGATCTTTATCTGGATGAGTGTCTGAATCTGATTCTGATTCTTCATCAGAGTTTTGTTGTGATGCATTGATAGCCATCATGCAGAACTCCTTTTTATCTGCATCATCCTCATCATCACTGGAACTGGATGAGGCTTCAGATTCCTCTTCAGTCTCACTCCAGGTCTCAGCAACAAAGCCCTTCCTTGTATGTTTGTTTTTGCTGAAGGAGGCTTTGTCTGAGTTGTTCTTCTTGTGATCCTTTCCTTTTCTTCTTTCTCTTCTATCTCTCTTGTCCTTATTCTTGTTCTCTGGACAGTCAGGCACAATGTGTCCTGGTTTCCTGCAACCAAAGCATATGATTTCTGTAGTGTTGTTTGATTTATCATACCTTGGTTTATCATGACCCTTGTATGGCCTTTTTCTGAAATCTTTTCTGGCCATTTTGTAGAATCTCTTAGCCAGTAGACTTATGAGCTCATCATTTCCTGTGGCTTTATCTTCAGGCTCCTCTTCTGCAGCCCTGAAGGCTATGGTCTTTTCTTTCCTTGTGGCTGGAGAGGCAGCCTTCTGTTCTTCTTCTCTATTTTTAATGAGCAGCTCATAGGATTTGAGCTTGCCCAGGAGAGCTTCAGTGGTAATCTCATTCAGGCTTCTGGCATCTTTGATTGGCCAGATTCTTGAATCCCAAGTGCTGGGAAAGCACATCAGGATTTTATCATTTAGTTCAGTTAAAGAGATTTCCTTGTCCAAAGTCTTTAGCTCATTGACAATCAGACTTAGTCTATTGTACATGTCAGCCACTGATTCACCTTCTCCTTTCTTGAAGTTCTCATATTGACTTATCAGATGAGACCTTCTATCCTTTCTTTCATCAGCAGATCCTGAGACAATTTCAGAGAGTTTGTCCCAGGTTTCTTTGGCTGAGTTGCATTCAGCTACCTTTTGAAAAATGTCATCAGACATAGTTTGGGCTAAGATGTTCATAGCCTTAGCATCTGCAATCTTCCACTTCTTTATATCTGCATCTGTTCCAGAAGGAGGTGGAACAGCACTTGTACTTGAGCTTGCTGGTGGAGTTGGACACACTGTCAAGACAGAATTAAAGATATCCTCATCAATAGAATTCATATACAATCTAATCCTTGCCTTCCAGAGTGCAAACTTGGAGAGGTTGCACACTGGTGGTCTGGTGCTTGCGTAATCTTTGTTCTGTGCCATGTCTCTAAATGAGTAGATAGATGTATAGAAAGTAATCCTCTACAGAGATTGATCTTATCAGGGATCTTTTGGTTCAGGTGTTAACCAGTATGAGCAACCAACCTCCCTCTGATACCAATTGAAAGTGAGGGTAAGATCTATCTCAACTCTAGAGGGGGGTGAATAGAGTTTACTTAAAATATTTTTTTGAATTATTAAAATAGCACAAATTAAAATTCTATTTAAGCTATAGTGTAGAGTGCTAACAGAAACTTAAAAACTGAAAGGAAAAGGACACAGCACACAGCAGACAAATCACACAAGCAGAACCAGAAGACACAAGGAAATATAGTGGTTCCCCAAAACTGGGTACATCCACTCTTCTACCACCCTTGGTAGGAATCCACTCAGGACTGAGTTGATCAGGTGTCCTGACACCAATGAGCTTTTGATAAGGTGCTCAAAAACCAAAGCTAGATTTTTTGATAAGGTGTCTTGCCACCACTGAGTTTTGACAAGGCTCTCAGAACCAGACAGAACTTTTGAAGGGAGTTCAAGAACCCTTTTACAGCAGGAAAAGAAAAAGTAAAAGTTAAGTTTGTCTTCTCTGTTCTCAGTCAAATGAGAGAAGCACAAGTGGATTGAAGATGTCAAAGCTCCCCCTGAGATGTAGAGAGGTTCAGGCAGAGAAGCTTTGCAGAAGGGTGATAGGTCTTCAGAACTTTGATCTCCAGCAAAAGATTGTGATGAGATGTCTGGAGATGATGAGATTGTGAACACTTTTCAGTCAGTAAGAAGAATTTTGAAGTTGCAGTTCTGTTATTCTTCTGCTATCAGTATTCTCTATTCTGTGTTCACTCTTCTTGTCAATCTGTGTATATGTTCTAGCTAAGAGGCAGAAGAGATGAATAATAATTTCTAAGATTCTCTTGTCCAAAAAATAGCCGTTGGTCAGTCATAAATGTTTTCCATAAATGGTCTTGTCTTTTAGAGGAAAGTCCAGCAAACATTCTCTGAATAATTCCTTGAAACTTGCTCCAAACGGCTGGGAGATCTTCTGTCATAAATGCTGATAATATTCAAAAACATTCCAAAAAATCAGCAGCATTTGAAATCTTGAAGACGTTGATCTCTCCAAAGAATCGTCGATCTGAGCTCTACGATCGTCGAACTGAGCTCAGAGATGAACTGAGATAAGCAGACAGAAATCGTCGAACTGAGCTCAAAGATCGTCGAACTGAGCTCAGCGACCTGAGAAACAGCTGAAGGAGGCATCGTCGAACTGAGCTAGACGATAGTCGAGGGGAGTTTGACGATTAAGCAAAAGCTAGCTAAAAGCAGATAGTCGATCTGAGCTCGAAGATCGTCGACCGGAGCTCGACGATTTGTTGAAGTTGAGCTCAGAGAGCGTCGAACTGAGTTCGACGATTCGTCGACCAGAGCTCGACGAAAATTGCCTTAGACTTAGCTCTTCATCCTTGATCTTGGAGTGGTCTTGGGGCAGCTTCAAAACTAAGTTCTAGACCCTAGACTCATTCTAATGTTGACCTTCTCAACTATACAACTAGGTCAACTAGGATCCTAAGACAAGCATAGTGATCCTTATCCAAATTAGTAATAGGGTGTTCCAACAAGGTGTACTGGGCACCAATGAGCTTTTGATAAGGTGCTCAAAAACCAGATCTAGATTTTTTGATAAGGTGTCTTGCCACCACTGAGTTTTGACAAGGCTCTCAGAACCAGATTCAGAACATTTGAAGGGAGTTTTGATAACCCTTTTACAGCAGGAAAAGAAAAAGAAAGAGATGATGATGTCTTCTCTGTCTCAAATCACTAAGAGAAGACTAGTAGATTGTTGATGTTGTCAAAGCTCCCCCTGAGATGTAGAATGGTTCAAGAGTGAGAGCTTTGTTAGGGTGATAGGCCTTCAGAAGCTTCAGATCTCCAGTAGAAGATGATTCCAGCAGATGTTGAAATATTTTGTGTCTGGAGTCCTTGATGTTGAAGCCTTTGAACACTTGAAGATTCAGTAGATTTGTAAATCACAGAAGTTGAATTCTTGATCAGAGAAATTGTGTTGTTCAATCTTATGTAATGTAATCTAATTCTTCTGTATCTCTTTGTATTGTCTATATTGATCAATGTATCTTGTGTATCTGTATTATCCAAATGAAAACTGAAGGAGTATATCAGATTTTCTCTTAGACGTCCGTTTAATCAGTCATAAATGACTTCCATAATAGACAAATGTATCTGGGGAAAGTCCTAAGCAATATTCCATTTAGTCTTTCCTTGAAACTTGCATCAGATTGATTGAAACGGCTAGAAAATCCTTTGTAATTAATGCAGGAATTAATTCTGATTATAATCCATAACTGTCCTTGAATTTGAATTCTGAAGGCGTCGATCTCTCACAGAAATCATCGATCTTAGCTCTACGATCGTTGAACTGAGCTCAGAGATTGGATTGACACAGCAGACAGAAAACGTAGAACTGAGCTCTACGATCGTCGAACTGAGCTCAGCGACTGGGAAAGTAGCTGAAAGAAGATCGTCGATCTGAGCTCGAAGATCGTCGACCGTAGTTCGACGACTCAGCAGAGTTGAGCTCAGAGAGCGTCGAACGGAGTTCGACGTTTCGTCGAACTGAGCTCTACGAAAAATGTCTTTGTCTCAGCTCTAAGTCTTGATCTTTTAATGGTCCTGGGGGCAGCTTCAAACCTAAGTTATAAGCCCAAGACTCATTCTAATTTGACCTTTTCAACTATATATCTAGGTCAAACTAATTTTTCTAAAAACATAGTGATCCTTGCCCAAATTAGTAATAGGGTTTTCCAACAGTTCCAAATGACGAGCATGGGGGAGCGGTATCACGCAGCCTTCCGCGACTCGCAAATCTGGAGAATGACCTGTTTTTAATTCTGTACTTTTATTTCCATTTTAATTTTTATCTCTCCTTCCCCTCTTTTCTCCATTAAGGACATTGTCCATTTTAATCTTGTGGGAGGATTGCCCGCCTTTAGTTTTCTTTATTTTGTTTCCCTAAAAAAATCAATCAAAATTTCTTTATTTTGTTTCCCTGAAAAAAAAATCAATCAAAAAAAAAAAAAAATAGTGCTTTCTCCTTTGTCTTCTTAAAGAAAAATCTCTAAAAAAAGATAATATCTTAAAATTCCAAAAATAAAATATAAAAAAAGAGAATATTTCAAAATCAAAAATATATGTTATTTGTTTAGTTTAAACTTATTTTGGTATTTCAATAGTAACCCTTGATTTTATTTTTATTTTCTCAAAATTATATATAACGACTTAGCTATTTATAATTTCTCTAATTGATCTTTTTAATTTTATTTCACAAGTAAAATTTTGGTCATGTTGTATTCCTAATTCATTGTAGCATGTTTACGTGAAATGTTTTTTCGAAAACTCGCATTTCTATTATGCTTTCTCGTTGTTTATTTTCTTTACTTTCTAAAAACCTTTCATCCACTATTTTACTTTTTATTTTTGAATAATTGTTGTAACGTCAACTTTGAGAAGTGTAGTAGATGTGAATGATTCTAGACTCGTATTATTCTTATTTTCGAATTAAGTTCATTAGTCTCTATTTAATATCTAGGACCTCCTTTTTGAATTTTTTCAAAACTAATGCTTTAGGCAAATTTTAGGACTATGAAAATGATGTAGGCCATCTTAGTTTTTGTTTGTGCCTTCTCGCTAACCAAAAAATTAATCCCCTTGTTAGCAGCTTTTGAGCTTTTTACCTATTCCATTTGATAACTCCACTTATCATTTCATTTTTCCCCAAAGCCAAATTTTCCAACCTATCTTATCATACTAACTTTTTGAGTTTCATAAAATTTCATGTTGTGATAGGGTTGTTTTGTGATTTTTGGAGAAATTTAAGAAAAAGTATGATGAAAAGAAATTTTTAATTTTGTGCCAATTTCAAAATTAAAAGGCAAATTATTTATTGTCTTTGTTTTGAAAAGAAGAAAGAAAATGGAAAAGGAAAAGAAAAAGAAAAAAATATATGTTATTAATAAAAATTTTAAAACACTTTATTTTGATTTAGTGTGATTATATGCCTTCATGTTTATCTTTGAATTTCATTCCTAATTATATGCCTAAACCAAACATTTCAGTCCTAATAAGTCTTGTTGATTCATGCTCCTTGGTTTTCTTTTAGCTAAGTGAAGAAGAAAAGTAGATTAGTTAAGTCCTGGATTTGAATTAAGATTTTTGTTCTTTGATTGATTTGGGTATAAAATGCCTCTAGAATCTAGTAACAACTCAATGCTCTATTTCATTTGTTGCCTTGCTTTAACTTATTTAAAGAATTTTGTAAAAATCTTGGATGAGTTGTCTTTATTAATAAAGTTTATAAAAGTTGAAACCATCTTTAAACAAATGTTTTAGGTTTACGTTTCACCTTCTCTCTACTTAGAATTTCGCATAGTACTTGTGTTGTTATAATTAGAATTTTCCTGATTAGTCACTTTTATGTTAGCTAGTTTATAGATTTTTACTTGAGGATAAGAAAAGCTTAAGTTTGGGGGAGTTTGATAATATGTTTTGTAGTTTAAACTACTATGTTAATTACAGGTTTTTATTATGTAAATCATATCTTTTAAAGTTTTATTTTGACCTCTTAGTGTATATATTAATAACACTAAAGATTGTTTTCTTTCTTTTATAGGTTTGAAGTTTTTCAACTCAGAATTCGTCGATCGGATAAAGTTGGTCTAACAATTTCAGCTCTACGTTCGATGAATTCTTCTAATTCTTCTAACGCTCCATTCTCTTTTCTGCGTTCGACAAAATATTCCAATTCGTTGAACGTCTATTCTCCTTTCGACAAAATCTCCCTTATTTCGTCGAACGCTCCCTCCTCTTTCTCCATTCGATGAAATCTCCCATATTTCGTCGAACGCTCCCTCCTCTTTCTCCGTTCGACTAATTCTTCCATGTTCGTCGAATGCTCCCTCTTCCTTCTGTGTTCGACATTTTCTTCCATTTTCGTCGAACGCCACCGCTTCCTTTTTCTCAATTTTCGTTGAGCTCTCAATCCTTCTCCAGTGATTTCGTCGAGCTATCCCTACTTCTCCTCTTATTTCGTCGAGCCCTCTCTCCTTCTTTCGTCGAACTTACTTGCTACCAGAAGACAAGTCCCGCTCCTCCAAAAGCCTGCTTCCTCCATAAATGCACGTTAACGGTACTGAGGCAATCATCATTTCCCTCCAGATTTTCGTACCGAGGTCAACTCCTGTACATGGCTTGATGCATGGGAAAGTGTTTCCCTTTGAAGAATCTATAAATAGAGCCCCTCCCCTTGTGTTAATAAGAGAACATTTGAGAGGGGAAGTGCTGCCATTTTCAGTTCTTCCTTAGTGTTCTTCCTTTCTTGCCTTCTCATTTCAGTTTTTTTTGTTTTTGTTTTACTCTTATTTAATAGTTCTTGAATTTCTTTAGTAGTTTACTTTTAGTGCTAGCTTAGTTTTTCATTTCCTTCAAGTGAAATATCTTTTATTTCAAGTTGTAAGGTCTCTTATTGATTTAATATAAAGTATGTTTGCTTTTACTTATCTCTATTTTTCTTCCAGGCAGTCCCACTCAGCTCTCTTCCTCCATTTCACCATGAGTAACTAATCCTCCTTGTACTCGATCTTGATGATCCGAAGTTTGAGTTAATTAAGTTATGATGCACTAGTTTAATTTTCCTCTGTAAGGTTTAGACCATGATTTACTCTTGATTAATTTTGATTGGAGATATATCATTGATATATATTTTTCATCTTTCTTTCCACTCATAGCTAGCCGAGAGGCTCATAGTTTGGAGTGAACACTCAAGAGTAAAGAGAGTTGCATGCACCACTCGAGGAGGCAGACGTTAAATCTCCCAGATTTGAGTGAAATCTAATAGCTGTGTTCACAGCATAAAGCATGCTTTAGGCCTTTGATTTGGACTTGAGTTCGGTCGGAACTTCCTAAACTCTTGTGGGCACATCTTCGAGAGAAGCGTGTTCATGCTTTAACAACCTCCATGGTCAAGGTCCTTTGCCTTATTAAGTTAGAGTTCATTATCGCATTTTTGATCAACTTTTGCCGAGGTGATTCTCGATCGAGTGCTTCTCTTTATCATCGTTTTAACGCTTCGTTGTAATCTCTTTAAATAGCTCTTTTTTTACTGCAAGTTGTATTTTTTAGCGCAATATTTCATTTCTTAATTGCAATTAGTTTTCTCTAAAAAAACCCTAAACAATATTTCGATAAGATAATATTCTTCATGTGAGTAAGATTACTCAACAGTTCCGGGATTTTAATTCGACACTTGTATCCCCTAGCTACTATTCGAGAGGTATACCTTCCTTATCTGGATTGCTAGTTCGTCTCTTTTTTCTCTTTGCGACTAGTAACCACCAATGTTCCTTTGCACGCATTCCCTGATCCCCCCTGATCTTCGGGACTGAGCTCCCAGATGACTTTTATATTCTCTTTCCTCCCTTCCTTGGTGAGGATCTACATCTCTACCACCTCCACTACCGCCTTCAATCTTGATGGCTATTCCACTTTCTCTTACTCCCTCAGCATCTCCTCCCACTCTATGACTTCACGATCTATTGCCTCGCGCTCTGAAACGGTCATATCCACCTCTCTCAGAAACTTCTCCACCTCTTCATCGGTTTGAGCTCCCTCTTCTAAGAACGAACTTCCCTTCTTCCCTGGGTTAGCTTCTATCCTGGATGACTCCCCCACTTCCCTTATCTTTCTTTTCTCTTTCCTCTCACCTTCATTTTTTTTCGCCTCTTCCTCATCTATCTCCTCTTCCTCCTCTACATCCATCTCTTCTTCCCATACCTGCTCTCCCCATCCTTCCTTCTCTCCTGCGATTTCCAGCTCCACCGCAATGCCTATCTCCATCCCCACTTATACTTCCACCCCTTTCTTCTCCTCCTCTCCTACTTTTCCTCTGACCTCCTGCTCCCATCATTCCATACTCTTTTCTATTTCCTCGGCCTCTCCTTGCCAAGAAATGGTATTCACTGCCATCACATTGCACTCCCGGGCTACTTTCGGATCTCCTCGTACTCTTATCTGGGTCCCCCCGGTATAGAGCTCCAGACATTGGTTAAAAGATGATGGGACACATATAAAGGAACTTATCAAAGGACACTCGAAAATGGTGTTGTAACTGTTGGGGGCATCCACTATGACAAAACGATAATTCCTATATAGCCCTCCTAGAGTCACCAGGAGTCCTACTCCCCCTCGACTTCCTTTCTCACGAGAATCTAAACAACGGCCTATCTACTACCAATACTCTTCGAGCCTTCACACTCATCTCATTGAATGCCTTTTTGAAGATGACATTCACCAAACTCCCATTTTCGACAAGGATCCGCGACACCATGAAGTTTTTAATGGTGGTCCGGATCACCAGCGCATCACAAAAAGGATCTTCATAGTCTGGAATGTCCTTCCGAGAGAAGGTGATTTTCTCATCTAGGGGAGGGTCTTATGACATAAAGGATACTCTCGGACGATACATAGTATGAAGGCTCACCTTATAGGTAGCCTCAATCCACACTCCCCCCATGGATCACTTATATCCAACCTCGGTCACCCACATCAGCTCGATCCACACACCGGTCCTCCTCCCCTTTCCCAGTCATCTCCACTATCTGCACTATTTGCTGATGCTTCCTCGCTCCCCTAGCTCTCTTAAACTCTAGAAACTCTAGGCAGGTTGCCGTCGTGTGACCCTCCTCCTCATTGAAGTCACAATATGGCAGCTCTACCTCCTCCTCCCATCACCCCTCCTAGGGATTCGTCCTTCTTCCAGCTCCAGCTCCTACTATCCCTCTCTCTCCCTCAGCTGATTGCCATAGCTTGCTGAAGCAGGGGTAGGGGTTGTCCTCCTTGGTAATTCCTTCCCCCTTGGGGAAAACCTCTTCCTTGCCCTAGAGCATGGCCTCCTAGTTTATTATACTCACAACCACAGTGTAGTAATTAAAATAAGCAACACAGACAACACAAGAAGATTTATAGTGGTTCCCTCTCAATAGGTACATCCACTCTTCTACAACCCTGGTAGGAATCCACTACAGGTTTTTGTTCAGGTGCCCTGCCACCAACTATTTTGATTTAGGTAGATCAAGTAAACCCTTTGAGCTTTTGATCAGGAGCTCAAAATCCAACACAGGTTTTTACGAAGGTGCCCTGCCACCAAGGTTCACTTTTGAAGGGTGTAATAACACTTTGTACAGGAGGTTAAGAGAGTTAGAATGTCTTCTCTATTGTTAAACAGAATTAGGGAAGCTAGTGGATTGCACTGAGCTATAGAAAGCTCTGATGGAATCAAAGCTCCCCTTTGCTTAGAGAATATCGACGAAGAAGCCTTGCTTAAGGGTGCAGGATCTCTTCAGAACTCTTGACAGAGAATATCTGTTGACTTGAAGTTCTTGAAGGAGCAGCTTGAAGAAGACTCTTGATGTGGAATGGTTGTTCTTCTTCAACTGCTTTTCTTTCTTCTTCTTCTTGAAGCTCTGAGTAAGAATGTTCCTGTGAGCAGGATGAACTCAGGATTGAAGAAGAGAATTCTGAAGAGAGTTGTTCTTCTCAGCTGTATGTAAAAATATCTGAGAGCTGTATCTTTATGTTCTTGTTATATAAGAGTGTATTTTCTCTTCTTTAACTACTCTCTCTAGCTTTTATTTATATGCCTTTGTAACGGCTTTTATCTTTCTCTTAATTTGAAACTTATCTTCTTCTGAGATCTACAATCTGGGCTGCAAATAACACATAGTACAAATAGTCTGCAGAAGGACATTCAATAAAGAAATAAATCTTTCTTAGAAGCTGCTTATCCATTCTGCAATTCCAAAAGATATTAGAAAAAGTCACATCAAAAACAACCTCTTTACGGCCAAAGAAAGACATCTGTGTCTAACAGCTATAAAGGACAGCATGGTAGATAAAGCAAAAAGACTTTTCAACTAAAAAGACAAAAGACTTTGTCAGAAAGAACTTGACTTATGAATAAAGAATAAGGCAAAGATTGCCTTGATATGTAAGCATAAAATCAATGAAAGAATCTTTAATAAAATAAGCCATATAAATAAGAAATAACTCACAGAAGAGAAAGAATACAATATCTCTAAATGCAGACAAAAAGATAGTCGAACATATAATGACGATCGTCGAACTATCAGAAAAGATAGTCGACCTATCAAAACAGATAGTCGACCTACAAGAACAGATAGTCGACCTACAAGAACAAGTAGTCGACCTACAAGAAATCAGTCTGGACAAAAGAAGTCGAGCAGGGCTTGACGATCGTCGATACTGAAACCACAGATCGCCGAGCTAACAAAGAAGAAATAACTCAAAGATAGTCGATCTGCTGATAGACGATAGTCGATCAACAGATAGACGATAGTCGATCAACTGATAGATGATAGTCGAGCGGCGTTCGACCATAGTCAAACTAAAAAACACTTAGCCAGATTTTCAATCTGGATAAACAACAACTCTACATAACTAATGGAATCTAACTTAAATCTAACCTTTGACCATAGATAAATCTTGGGTCAAAAAACTAATTTAGAAGACTTAACTCAAATGCAAACTAGGGTACCAACAATCTCCCCTATTTGGGTCAAGTCTCTCAAAACAAAAAGAATGCAATAAATAGATATCAAAACAACAATAACCTGTTAGGATCAAAGTGTATCATATCATATCAATAAGCAGCATTTCATTAAATCAAACAATCAAGTAAAACAGACTGTCAATACAAATAAATTAAACAATATCAGAGTCTGGTTTAGAAGAGAAAGAAATAGGAAGGAAGGAAATTTTCCTTTTAGGATCAAGAGCATCCTTCCTTGAAGTCTTCAAGTCCTGTTCTCCAATAATCTTAGATTCTCCTGCTCTGGGCAAAACAGCCTCTGGATGCATTTTCATATATTTTGAGACATCAAAAACTTCTGGTCTGACTTGATATCTATCTAGTTCCTTTTCTCTGAACTTTGACATAGTTGTTATGCCTGTTATGTCTTTTCCTTCAGCTTTAGCTTTTCTAATTTGGGCTGATCCAACTAACTCAAGAAATCTGGCCATCCTGAACTCAGGATTAAGCTCTTGGCTTTCATACTAATTTTTATCAGCTGGATCAAGAGGCTTTACAGTCCTGAACTTGGTAGAAAGGTCTAACAGATTTGCAGCAGGTTCTATGTCTTCTTGAATAACAAGAGATGATGGTGGAGCAACCTCTGCAAATTTTTGACTTTACTTGTCTGAGTAAATTACTCTTTTCCATTTAAATCTACTTGCTTAATCTGATCTGGCTTTCTGGGGGGAAGAGTTTTGCTCTCCTTAGGAGGTGAAGCTATTCTTTTAGGTGAAGGAGGAGGAGAAAATATTGGTTTCTGGTAAGTCATCTCCTTCACCTGCTCTTTAGGTCCAGCTTCTTGTCTTTGCTGGCATGAATAAGATCTGCCCTGGTAACCTAGGTTTCCTCTTCTTTGATAGGTCTGAGAAGGTGTAAATTTGGCTGGAGGAGCTGAGGGATTAGAAACATTTCCTGAAGCTCCTAAACTATGAGGAGGAGGAGGACCTCTTGGAGTCCACTTGGAAACTGGAGAATCATATCTCTTGCTTTTCTTTCTCTTCTTCTACTGATTCCTGGACAATCCCATCCAATGTTGAAAATATTTAGACATGGGGTCAATCCCTTTCAATATGTAATAGGGGATGTCATTTTCTGGATTTGGAGGAGGAGGAGCTTGAGCTTTCCTTTTCATTTGAGTAATTTTTCTTTTCTTGGTTCCTTCAGAATCCTCTGAATCTTCCTCATCATCAGAGTGTGATGACTGAGGTTAGTCATAGGGATCAATGAAATCTTGAGCAGCTTTTTCTTTGGCTTTTAAAGCAGCCTTTTCTTTTTCTTCTTCTATGGCATCCCGAGCCAATAGGAATTCCAGATCTAATCCTGGAGTATCATCCCATACAATTGATTTCTCTTCTGAAGCATCTGCATCTGTCTTGGAGACCAGTTCTTCTGCAGCAGGTTCTGGAGCTAGTTCTGGAGCATCTTGAGTTTGATCTATAGCCAAAGGGACACAAAAATTTTCTAAATGGTATAGAAACATCCCTTCAAGGTATTCACAAGTTAACATTTCAGTCAACAGGTCAGTGAAATGAGTAATTGTATTACCTGCAGAATTTCCTAACTCCCAAAGATCATCTAGGTAGGAGGTAATGACTCCTTCTAGATACATGGCAATAATAAGAGTAGATGACTCTTCAAGACAAACTATGAAAGCAAAGTCAGCCTCAGTTATAACTTGAACTTCTGAAGCAACAGCTGTGTCTTGAATTTAAGCTGTATTTGGAACTGCAACTGCAACTGATGTTGTAATCTCTTAATCTGCAGCTGTATGAATTTCATCTGATGGTGTATCTTCTGGAACTGCGGCTGAAAGAGTGACCAGTGGAAGTCCTAAGACATCTTCCTGGAACATCTCCCCCTGCCTGACTTCAGTGGGTCTGAACTAAGGCCCCTAAGAGAAGAGGGCTCAGCAGAATGTGAGAGGGCTGTAATGGAAGATGTAAGAGATGAAATGGAGGCAACAAGAGGGGAAATTGCTGCTTCAATAATTGATTTGATTGAAGGAGTAATTAGCTCCATGATGCTTGAAAAGAAGGCTAGTGTGATTTCAAAAGATGTAGATGGGGGCATCAAACAGATGGATGATCATCGGGGATGATGTTCTCCTGATGAGATGCAGATGCATGAACTGGTTATGGAGATGCAGATGCTTGAAGATCAATATGATCTTGATGTGAAATTGGTGACTGAGGTGGAGTTGGAAGTGTCTCAGTAACCAATGGATCAATGCTATGAATTGAAATCCCAGTAAGGTGTGAAGGAGTTGGAGATGCTGGTGGTGATGCATGGAGAATAACAGTGGATGTAGGTGGTACTGCAATAGAAGTGGATGGCAATGTAGATGTAGATGGAATTGTAATGGAAGTGGATGGCAATGCAGATGTAGATGGAATGGGGGAAATGGATGAGCCTTCTTCAATTAGGTGGGGAGTGACTGGTACTGTCCTTGTGTTGTCATATGTAACAGGAACAACCCCAGTAGGTGAAGGCTTCTGGATGTTCCTTCTCCACTTGATGAACAGAGTGGGATCCATCTTTTTGCTTGCATTGATAGATGTTGATACTGTTCCCAACAGCTGAGGATACTTCTCTCTCAGAAATATCCCAATTACCCTTCCAATGGTTACCTGTTTCTTTGAGTTCTTCTTCCTGATTAAATTCAAAACTATTCCAGCCCAATTTATTGCTTTCCAGTTAGCAATAGCACACGTTAAGGAAAACTACTGCCTGGTAATGTTATCGTGCGCAGAGTGCTTTCCCAGCAGCACTTTCCCTACTAGTTTTGCCAAGAACTTGATCTTCATCGAAAAGCTTACCTTCAGCAACTTGGAAGGAATGCCTTCAGCATGTCCTAGCTCTAGTAGCATCCGGCTATACTCCTGAGTATCTTGATCATACTCTTCTTGACCATTGATCAAACAAAAAATCTCAGTTAAGACGGCAAGAGTCAAAATTACCTCCTTGACGCCGATAGTTCATGTCATCGATTCGTCGTTGGAAGACGATGTATAGACCCATTCTTTGATTTCTGGAATATTTATCTTAATCCTTGTAGACATAAGCTTCTCCAGTCCTTGATCTTTGCATAACTGTAGCATTTTGAGAATAGCGGCATCGCAGGCAATGAAAGAATCAAAAACGACGCTAAAGCCGGCATCAAACTTCATTTCAGTCAGCAGAGCTGGAGCAATTGCCATGGATTTGGTTGGGGAAGACGAGAGAAACAAAAGCAGAAAGCGTGGGGCAGAGCTCAGGTCAAACCTTTCAAGCAGGAATGAGGAATATGACACGAAGACCTCTGTCGACTATAAAAAGCACGATCTATTAATCTAGGTCGACCATCGGTTTATATTTAAACAGCAATCATCGACCTATTTCAACAGATACTAGAACTGATGGTCGATCGATCATTCGACGATCGTTTCCTGAAGCAAAGTAGTCGAGCTATCGATCGACTATCTCTGTCTTCACAAACAAACGAGCCATCATCAACCATAGGTCGACGATAGGCTCAACCTGTTCGACTATGGTCGAACGACATTCGACGATATTCGAGAAGATTTCTACATAGGCAAGAGTCTATACTTGGTATATTCCATTAATCATACCTAGTTGATTCAAAAAGAACAGATGCTTCTGTTCATCTAAGGGCTTGGTGAAAATATCACCTCTCTGAAGGTAAGATGATATGAACTCAAGACTGATTTTGTTCTTTTCCACACAATCTCTTAGAAAATGGTGTCTGATCTCAATGTGCTTGGTCCTAGAGTGGTGCACAGGATTTTGTGCTATGGAAATAACACTGGTACTATCACACATGATTTTTGTGTTCTTGTGTGTGTACCCATAATCCAAAAGCTTGTTTTGAATCCACAGGATCTGTGAACAATAACTGGCAGCTTCTATATATTCAGCCTCTACAGTTGAAGTTAAGACAGAAGAATGGTTCTTGTAGAACCAAGAGACTAATCTCTCTCCCAGGAACTGACATGTACTTGAGGTACTTTTCCTGTCAACTCTACAACCAGCATTGTCAGAATCAGAGTATCTAATTAACTCAAATTCTGATTCAGCTGGGTACCACAGTCCTAAATTTGGACATCCTTTCAGGTATCTCAAAATTCTCTTTAGAAGAATCAAATGAGATTCCTTGGGGTTGACCTGGAATCTAGCAAGAGGCATGTGGCAAACATTATATCAGGTCTACTTGCAGTTAAATACAATAGGGAACCAACAATGGCCCTATAGTTTTTCTGATCAACTGACTTACCCTGATCATCAGAATCTATAACTACATTTGTAGCCATGGGTGTATGCATTGCTGAAGCATCAGCCATCCCAAATTTCTTTACCAATTCCTTGGCATATTTGGATTGGGAGATGACGATGCCATCAGCATCTTGCTTCACTTGGAGACCAAGAAATTAAGACAGCTCACCCATACTACTCATCTCAAACTGAGAGTGCATCAGGTCTGAGAACCTTTTGCATAGTTTGGGTCAGTGGAACCAAAGATAATGTCATCCAAATAGACTTGAACTAACAGGATTGTGTCCTTGTGATGCTTAACAAATAGGGTTCTATCAACTACTCTCCTAACAAAGTTTTGCTCTAACAGGAAATTAGCTAGATTCTCATACCAGGCTCTGGGTGCTTGCTTAAGTCCATAAAGACCTTTTTGCAACTTATAAACAAATGAGGGTTGAGTTGAAGAAACAAACCCAGGAGGTTGTTCAACAAACACCTCTTCCTTTAGCTCACAAATTAGGAATGTACTTTTAACATCCATTTGAAAAACATTAAACTTCATATAGGCTGCATAGGCTAGAAAGATCCTTATTGCCTCTAGCCTTGCAATAGAGGCAAAGGTTTGGTCATAGTCTATACCTTCCTCCTATCTGTAGCCCTGAGCTACAAGCCTAGCTTTGTTCCTTATAATAATCCCTTCGGCATCCAACTTGTTTCTGAATACCCACTTGGTGCCTATGATCAATTGGCCTTTTGGTCTTGGAACCAAAGTCCATACTTTACATATTTCAAATTGATTAAGCTCCTCTTGCATAGCAATGATCCAGTGGGGATCTAGCTGAGCATCTTTTATGGTGAGGGGCTCAATTTGTGAAAGGAAACAAGCATGCATCACATCCTGTCTTAATTGATGTCTTGTTTGCACACCAGATGATATGTCACCAATCACTTGAGATGTAGGATGATCTCTAAGTGTGACAATATCAGTAGGTGAGATGTGATCTTCAATAACAGTTTGGATTAATTCCTCTTGTTTAATAGGATAAACTGTTGGTGGTACAGCAACTGCTTCCACAAAGTCTTCATCACTGTCTGAATCAGTGATATGAAGAGTTGATTGAGGGGGAATCTCTTGGGTGAGATCCTTGCATAACTCTGGTACCTGCAATGAGTTTGAGGAAGGAGAAGTTTCCTTCTCCTTATAAAACATTTTTGAGTCATCAAAGGAAACATACACAGACACTTCTATTTTTAAAGTTGATTTGTTAAACACCCTATAAGCTTTGCTTACTTGGGAATATCCAAGAAAAATTCCCATTCATGCTTTTGCTTCAAACTTTCTAAGGTATTCTTTGTTGTTATTGTGAATGTACACTACATAACGAAAGACTCTAAAATAGTTAATTTTAGGTTTCTTTCCTTTAAGTAATTCATAAGGAGTTTTACTCTTAAGCTTATGTATTAGACATCAATTCAAAACATAATTAGCTGTGCTAACAGCTTCTGCCCAATAAGAGAGAGGCAAGTTAGCATCTGCCAACAATGTTCCTGCTGCTTTAATTAGGGTTCTATTTTTCCTCTCCACTACCCCATTTTGTTGAGGATTTCTAGGAGAAGAGAAGCTATGTTTGATACCTTCTTTCTCACAGAATTCTTGTATGAGAAGAGACTCAAACTCAGTACCATGATCACTTCTAATCAAGGAAATATGAGTAGAATACTCAGTCTGCACACATAGTAAAAAGTCTGTAAGAACTTTGAAGTTATCAGCCTTAGTTCTCAAAAAGAACACCCAAGTGAACCTAGAGAAATCATTCACAATTACTAAAGTGTAAAATTTCCCTCTTAGACTCTGTACATTTATTGGGCCAAAAAGGTCTAAGTGCAATAAGTACAGGATTCTAGGTGAATCACTCTTATTTACATATTTGAAAGAATTTTTGGTTTGCTTGCCTAATTGACAAGCCCTGCATAAACCTTCCTTCTTGTAGGGGAAAGAAGGTACGCCTCTAACAAGGTTGTATTTAGATAACCTAGATATATTCTTGAGGTTAATATGGCTAAGCCTTTTATGCCATAAGGTGTTATTATTGGTAACTTCATTAAACAGGAAGATTTCAGATTGAGTTGAATTAAAATCTACTAAGTAAATGTTGCCTTGTCTAATGCCTACTAACACTACATTACTATTTAAAGTAATATTGCAAAGAGTGTCAGTGAATGATACCTGATAACCTGCATCACATAACTGGCTTACTGAGATTAAGTCTTGCTTCAGCCCAGTTATATATGCAACCCTTTTGAATTTCATTGCTCCAATGGTAAACTTACCATATCCTTCTGTTTGACCACAGGTTGAATCCCCAAAGATTACCTGTAACGCCCCGTCTTTTCAGCGATTATTTTTATTCTCGTTTGGCGTTACGATGACGCGTTTCCGTGGCTTGTGCCATGTGTGGAGTATGGTTTAGCTCCTTAGAACTGAGTGCCCTGTTTGGTAGCCTGTTGGCAAGATCTCCCTAGCAAACCGAGTCGTTTTGGTGACCCGGTGTGGCCTCTCGGGGGATGTTTGTGTTTGGCTTTGTTTGGGCATAACTCGAGTTCTGTTCGTCGAAAGTTAATTTCGACTTCGCCGTTGTGTTCGTAGCGTGGGTATTTAGCTACGATGCGAATTTCGTCGAATTCCGAGGTGAATCGGTTTTCGCGTCGATTTGGTGCTTTATGTAATTTTGTAATTAATTATATAATTATATAATTATATATATATATACATAATAAGATGAAATGAAAAGCCCCATCATCTTCTTCACGTAAGAAACCGCCGCCCCTTGTACGAGAGAAGCGAGTAACCGCCGAGCCTTCCCTTCGGACGCCGATTCCCGGAGCGTTTGTGGACGGAATTCGATTCCGAGAGTGGATTCGGATTGCTCTCGTCGAGACCTTCATTCCTGCGGTAAGAAATTCGATTTTCATGGAGTTTTGGAAGGATTGGAATTTTCAGTTTTGGAAGTTTTCCGCCATTAATGGCCGAGTCTTTGTTCTAGGTGTTGCGGCCGTCTTGATCCGTGCGAAGAGGAGGAAAGCAGTCCAAAGCTTCGCTGAGATTTGAGGCAAGTGGTATTCTTGCCCTTGCCAAGTGTTTTCTTTGATTTTATTTGCTGAAATTGAAATCCCGGTTAGCCCAGGTTAGAGGCCTTGTTGTTCTCATTTTCTTGCTAACTATAGGGCTTAGTTCTTCCTACTGAAACCCCCCCTATGTTTTGATGTTTGGAATCCAAATTGTCGGCGCGAAGCCGTTGTTTTCCTTTAATTTTGATTGATGCTCTGGTTCGGGCGTAGCCGAGAGGGAGAGTTAGGAGGGGGGGTGTGGTTGCCAATTTCCTTCGTTATGGTATTATTCGAATGGTTAGGCATAGTTTATATGGTAGTAGCGTGAGATGTGATAATAGTCTACTGCTTCTGCAGTGGCGTGAGTCGTGTGCGCGTTCCGGTGTCGTTTGGAAAATTCCAAACGGTACAGGTTTGCCGCGCACGGTCATTAACCTTTAGGGCGCACGACCACTGGTCGTGTGCCTCTGTTCGTGCGCGTATAAATTTCAGTTTCCAAAGTTCTGTCTCGGGCAATCGCACGAGCGCTGGCAACAGTGCGCACGACCACTGATCGTGCGACACTGATCGTGCGCAGTTGCTAGGTTTTCTGTCAGGTTTCCAGGTTCGTTTCGCACGATCACCAGCAGATGAGTGCGCACGACCACTGATCGTGCGTCACTGATCGTGCGCTTTGTATAATTTCTTTTGATAGGCGAATTTAGATGGTTTCGAGTGCGAGAGTTTAGATACTCAAGTGGCAGGCAATTACTTGAGTTCTGGATCTTCTGCCTTGGTCGTTCGACTTTCGTCGAGCTCCGTTTTCCTTAGTGGGTTTGTGGGAAGTAACTTAATTTTGGCGGCGAGTGAGGCTAGCTCACTCAAGGCCAAAGTTTAGGTAGGCACTGAGTGCGTTTCACTCAACGCCTAGTCGTGTTGGTTTATTTCAACACTCTTCCTTTACCTTGTATTTCGTTTCCGAGTGGATTTTTCCAGTTGTATTTCTGGGTTTTCCTTGTCGGCCGTTTTCTTTATTTTCCTAAAGGCCGAATTGTGGGTCGTGGATAGTAGTGGTGGTTGTAGCTCTTTATGGGGGTGGAGTTGTGTGATATAGCCAAGGCCACCCATGGATTTCTTGCTCCAGGTACGGGCTGGGCATGTCGGGTGGAAGGTCCCTTGTGTTTTCACGTGTTGACCCTTGAGCTTTTGACTTGGACATGGTGGATTGGGGGACTGCGTTTGCCTTCGATCCGGTTCCTCGTTGTTGTTTGCTACTATCACTTCCCGCAGTTTAGGGTGTTAGAAGTTTGTTCTTTGGTAGTTTGCAGTATTCTGACTCTTGGTAGTCTAGTAGGCCCTGCAGGATGTTGTTCCTGGGCTGGGTCGTTGCTGTTTCTTTGCACGTTGTGCATTTCTTGTTGTCCTGTTTTGGACAGTTGTGACTCTTTCTACTGCATGTTTTCTGTTATTTTGTCCTTTTGGTTGACTCTTTCATGCAGTTTTACCTTGATTTTTGCTTGCTGAGGTATTCTGTTTTCTTTTGGAATACCCCAGGTTCTGAGCTGTAGCCGGTCTGGTGGCTAGTTGGAGGTGTTGTTGTTGGTGGACTCCCGGACTTTGGAGTTTCGTTTACCTTGTTTGTGAGGTTGTTTTCAGTACTTTCTTACAGACATATATGTGTGCTGGTGGGTTCGTGTCAGGTTGTTGGCGCCCACTAGTAGTTTTTACCTTGTACTAGATATATACTATTGCTGCTACCATTTATTTTTCTGGCAATAGTCTACTTGCTTTGAGAAGGTTTTATGCTAGGTTGCTAGTTATTTTTAAACTATAATTATTATTATAAATGAAGCTCATGATCAGCATGTTTTGTAAACTTAATCACTATTTTCCAAATCACGTACGAAAACCGTTTTCTTATATATATTATATAAACTAAGTGTAGTGTCTTGCATAGCATGAGTGGTTCTCTTGGGACCCTTATGCGCTCTTTAGGGTGTAAAACCTAATTAAAGTATTTTCCGCAGCGTTTAAATATAGTTTTCTTTTGTGGACTAGATGATCCACTGAGCCGAGGGATACGGACTCTAAACATAACTGATTATCTATTCATTAAGCACATGATTTTCTTGCATAAAGATGGTAGTTGGATTTGCCTGAGCGTCAGCAGTTATCCCCTGCTTGACGTGGCATCATGACGCGTGTTTTCTCTTACTCTGATAATTCTTAATTCAGAGAAAATGCGGGTTGTGACAGTTGGTATCAGAGGGAGGTTGCTTGACAAGTTAGTTGGGCAACCTTCCTTGGATGCTGTTAGTAGTTCAGCATCATGTCATTCACACACCGATATGTCATCAGCACGTCTTGGCAAAAGCACGAACACTACACTCATAGCATAACATGAAGTATACGGGGCATATTATGTAGTATGGGATGCATAATATGTGTTCGTATATGGATCCACCATAGGGGCTACATGTGAGGTTATGTAGTATGGGATGCATAACCTCACCACATGACTGCGACTAGCACGTTTCTTTTTCGTTGCATGGAAATGTTATGTAGTATGGGATGCATAACATTTTCATGTGTACGCCGCTCATATCATGCATTAGGGCCTTCTTTTTAGAATGCATAGCACAATCATGCATATCATATCATTGCATAAGCACAACGCGCCGAGCTAAAGATTTGCAGGATGACATATGTACACACATAAGTTTTCAAACTAACATAAGTTCATGCATCCGATCTAGGCACAAGAGTTAGTGAGGTGGTGGTTAACCATCCTAGGTTAGGGCATATCATCTAATTATTGTGAAGAAGATAAACTCTCAGAGCAAGTTTAGCAGCTTTAAGTCTATATCTACATATGTATTGTCTGTACTGGTAGTCGGTTCTAGTCGTGGATTTGGTTATGATTTGCGTTGTATTGATTTTTAGGATGGCTAGGCGTCCTGCGACTCGATCGACTCCCCTGTCTGAGGGTGAATCTTCTGGAGCTCAGAACGATGCGGTGATCGAGGGTCTGCGTCAGAGTAGCGAAGCTATGGGGAGGCAGTTGGAGGAAGTGCAAGCCCAGATTCAGTCTTTGGTGGCAGTTGTGGCAGGGCAGGCTCAGGGTGCGCAAGTTCCTGCAGGGGGGTTAGCTGTTCCTCCTCCTCCTACGCCCTTGAGGCCTCCAGTGGTGGTGCCAGCAGAGATGGCCTTCATCTCGCAGTTTCAGAGGCGGAGCCCTCCCACTTATGATGGGAAGGCAGATTTCATGGTGATAGACGATTGGCTGATCTCCATAGAGGAGATGTTCTCGTACTCTGGGATTTCAGATGATCAGAGGGTGATGATAGCCGCCTATCAGCTTAAAGGATTGGCTAAGAGTTGGTGGCTGAGAGAGAAGGAGAGCTTAGTGGCTGGATGCTCGTGGGAAATGTTCAAGGAGATGCTGTTGAGGAAGTTCTTACCCTCGGTCGAGCGTGACCGCCTCATGAATGATTTCCTCTATCTGAAGCAAAGGCAGCTCACGGTGGGTGAGTATGAGATAGTGTTTAGTAAGTTGAGCCGTTTTGCCCCTGGATTGGTCAGCGTGGAGGCTGATCGAGTTAAGCGATTCCTCGGTGGTTTGAGGAGTGAGGTGCAACAGTTGGCCAGTGCTTATGGGTCAGTGACTTATGCTGGAGTTGTAGAGGCTGCTCTTAAGGTTGAGGCCATTGAGACGGCAAAGAGCAGAGGCCAGCAGTTGAGGAAGGATAAGAGGAAGTTGGTAGAGGAGAAGAAACCCCTGGTACGCGATGCTGTTCCGGGAAAGAGGAGCAGGGTGGTGTGCAGTTTTTGTGGCCGGTCAGGCCATCCTGTCGAGAGGTGTTTCAAGAAGGCGGCAGCTCAGAAGAAGGAGCAGGTTCATGCTATTCAGGGTGCTCCTGGGAGAGATGTCTCCTGTTCAGTTTGCAAGCGATCCGGGCATGGTGCAGCCCAGTGTTGGTCCAGGGAAAGAGTCTGCTATCAGTGTGGGCAGAAGGGTCACGTTAAGTCGAGGTGTCCTCAGGTCCAGTCAGCTCTTCCTGCAGTTCCATTGCAGGCATTACCTCCACCTCAGCATGCGGACAAGGGAAAAGGGAAGCTGAACGTGATTTCTTCCGAGGAGGCTCAGACTTCGACCCAGGTGATCTCAGGTTAGTAGTTGGTTGTTTTTCTTTCTAGCCTGGTAGTTTAGTTGCTAGATTGTTTGCGGTACTGTTGTGCTAGTTCCTTAGCTTTGTGCGTTCCTATAGGGAAATTTAAGGTGAAGAACCGCTGGGCGCGTGTTCTGTTTGACTCCGGCGCTACCCACTCGTTCGTGGATAGAGCCTTTGTGGAGCATCATCGGTTGTCTCTAGATCGTGTTCGGGATTCCTTCCGTGTCAAGTTTCCCTCTGGTGAATCTGTGTTGTCAGATTTGGGTATTTTGGATTGCCCGGTTTTGTTGGGGGATTTTCTTGCGAAGGCAGATCTGAAGATAATTGATCTAGAGGACTTCGATGTCATTTTGGGCATGGACTGGCTCTCTCGGTATGATGCGGTCATTCAGTGCAAGGGAAAGCGCTTGGACTTCATCAGGGACGACGGTCAGCCCGGCAGCGTGTATGCTGATCCGTGTCAGGATTCTCCTGTTCTCTCTGCGGTATGTGTTCAGAGATTGTTTCTTTCTGATTGTTGTGTTTGTTTAGTCTCGGTGGTTGGAACCGTTGTTAGCGTGCCACGCTTGGAGGAGATTCCTATTGTTCGTGGTTTCGCCGATGTTTTTCCTGATGATCTTCCTGGTATCCCTCCTGAGCGGGATGTGGAGTTTGTAATTGATTTGGAGCCGGGTACGCGTCCTATTGCTAAGGCGCCGTACCGGATGGCCCCTCGTGAGCTAGAGGAGTTGCGAATTCAGTTAGATGAGTTGTTGGCTAAAGGTTTTATCAGGCAGAGTTCGTCGCCTTGGGGTGCTCCTGTTTTGTTCGTAAAGAAGAAAGATGGGTCGATGCGGCTTTGCATCGACTATAGAGAGTTGAACAAGGTCACTATCAAGAACAGGTACCCTCTGCCGAGGATTGATGATTTATTTGACCAGTTGCGTGGTAGCACGGTGTTCTCCAAGATCGATCTTCGTTCAGGCTATCATCAGCTCAGGATCCGTGAGGCAGATATTCCACGGACTGCGTTTAGGTCGAGGCATGGGCACTTTGAGTTTCTGGTGATGTCGTTTGGTCTGACCAACGCACCATCAGCCTTCATGGATATGATGAACAGGGTGTTCAAGGATTTCCTAGACAAGTTCGTAGTGGTCTTCATTGATGACGTATTGGTTTATTCTCGCAGTGCTGAGGAGCACGAGCAGCATTTGCGTTTGGTCCTATCAGAGTTGAGGAACCACAAGTTATTCGCCAAGTTAAGCAAGTGCGAATTTTGGTTGCCTCAGGTTTCTTTTCTAGGCCACGTGGTGAACAAGGATGGGATCTCGGTTGACCCAGAAAAGATTGCAGCAGTGACGGATTGGAGTAGACCGAATACTCCTAAGGAGATCAGAAGTTTCTTAGGGTTGGCTGGCTATTACAGGAGATTCGTGGAGGGTTTCTCTTCTCTAGCCGCACCATTGACGAAGCTGACTCAGAAGAATGTGGCTTTTGTTTGGAGCGAGAAGTGCGAAGAAGCTTTTTAGGAGTTAAAGAGGAGATTGTGTACTGCTCCCGTTCTGACCCTTCCTACTTAGGGCATGGATTATGATGTGTATGTGGATGCTTCGCATATAGGTCTGGGATGCGTATTAATGCAGGATGGAAAAGTAATTGCTTATGGGTTAAGGCAGTTGAAAACTCATGAGCGGAATTATCCTACGCATGACCTTGAGTTTGCAGCGGTTATCTATGCGTTGAAGTTGTGGAGGCACTTACTTTATGGGGCTCAGTGCAAGATTTTTACTGACCATAAGAGCTTGAAGTACGTGTTCACGCAGAAGGAGTTGAATCTACGTCAGCGGCGGTGGCTTGAGTATGTGGCGGATTATGATGTGGAAATCCAGTATCATTCGGGCAAGGCCAATGTGGTGGCCGACGCCCTGAGCCGAAAGACGGGAAAGATCTTTAACCTCTCCGCCGATCGATTAGTTGAGGAGTTCCTCCTTATGGATATTTCAGTGGGATGCTGTAGTTTACAGAGTAGCTTATCAGTGGAAGAGCCGTCCTGGATTTCTTTGACTAGATTGCATCAGAAGGACGATCCGGATCTGTTGCACCTTTTTACCAGGACAGAGAAGGGAGAGTTGCCAGATTTTTCTATTGATGATTCGGGTACTTTGAAGTACCGCGGCAGGATCTGCGTTCCCGCTGTTGGGGACATTATGAGTATGATTTGCAGTGAGGCTCATGGTTCCAGCGTTGCCTACCATCCAGGATCTACGAAGATGTACCGTGACTTAAGGCAAATTGCTTGGTGGTATGGTATGAAAGGAGATATAGCCCGATATGTTGCTGAGTGTCACACTTGCAAGCGTGTGAAGGCCGATCATGGAAGGCCTGGTGGTAAGTTGACTCCGCTAGATATCCCGACTTGGAAGTGGGAGAGTATATCTATGGACTTCATTACGGGTTTGCCAAAATCCCCGAGAGGATTTGATTCTGTTTGGGATAAGATTGATTACCCGATGAAGAAGATAGCGGAGTTGTACTTGAATGAAGTCATCCGACTCCACGGTGTGCCAGTTAGCATCATTTCTGATCGAGACTCCCGGTTTACTTCTCGTTTTTGGCAGAGTCTGCAGGAGGGTTTGGGTACGGATCTGAGGTATTCTACTGCGTACCACCCTCAGACCAATGGGCAGACGGAGCGGGTCAATCAGATTGTTGAGGATATGATCCGGTGCTATATTTTAGACCACGGTGGAGCGTGGGATGAGCGTCTGCGACTCATGGAATTTGCTTACAATAACAGTTATCAGGAAAGCTTGCAGATGGCTCCGTTCGAAGCCTTGTATGGGAGGCGCTGTAGGACTCCGTTGTTTTGGGCTGAGGCTGGTGAGAAGCCTTTGTTGGGTCCTGATGCTCTAGAAGAGATGGAAGTCGCCGTGAAGCTTATTCGGTAGAAGCTTCGTTTAGCCCAGGAGAGGTATGAAAAGAACGCCAATCGGCGTAGGTCTGCTTTGGAATTTTCAGTAGGGGATCATGTATACCTCAAGGTTTCTCCAATGGTTGGTGTGAAGAGATTTGGTAAAAATCGGAAATTGGACCCAAGGTATGTGGGCCCGTTTGAGGTCTTGGAGCGGATTGGTGTGTCTGCATATAGATTGGATTTGCCAGCGAACTTCCCTGGTGTTCATAATGTTTTTCATGTTAGCCAATTGCGGAAGTGTGTGCGCAGCAGTGGGCAACTCTTGGATGTTGTGCCCCAGTTAGAGCCCAACCTCTCTTTCGTTGAAGTGCCAGTTCGTATTTTGGATACTCAGGAGCGTTTGCTGCGAAAGAAGTCCATACCGATGGTGAAAATTCTATGGAAAAATCAGGATTTGGAGAGCGCGACTTGGGAGCTAGAGTCGGCCATGAGGAGGGCGTACCCTCACCTGTTTCTCTGATTTGATCGGTATGTTTCCCTTTGTAACTTCTGTTTGTTACTTTTTCCTACTTTTGTAGGAGGGTTGTGCGTAAAGTTTCGGGACGAAACTTTCTTTTAGGGGGAGTGACTGTAACGCCCCGTCTTTTCAGCGATTATTTTTATTCTCGTTTGGCGTTACGATGACGCGTTTCCGTGGCTTGTGCCATGTGTGGAGTATGGTTTAGCTCCTTAGAACTGAGTGCCCTGTTTGGTAGCCTGTTGGCAAGATCTCCCTAGCAAACCGAGTCGTTTTGGTGACCCGGTGTGGCCTCTCGGGGGGATGTTTGTGTTTGGCTTTGTTTGGGCATAACTCGAGTTCTGTTCGTCGAAAGTTAATTTCGACTTCGCCGTTGTGTTCGTAGCGTGGGTATTTAGCTACGATGCGAATTTCGTCGAATTCCGAGGTGAATCGGTTTTCGCGTCGATTTGGTGCTTTATGTAATTTTGTAATTAATTATATAATTATATAATTATATATATATATACATAATAAGATGAAATGAAAAGCCCCATCATCTTCTTCACGTAAGAAACCGCCGCCCTTGTACGAGAGAAGCGAGTAACCGCCGAGCCTTCCCTTCGGACGCCGATTCCCGGAGCGTTTGTGGACGGAATTCGATTCGAGAGTGGATTCGGATTGCTCTCGTCGAGACCTTCATTCCTGCGGTAAGAAATTCGATTTTCATGGAGTTTTGGAAGGATTGGAATTTTCAGTTTTGGAAGTTTTCCGCCATTAATGGCCGAGTCTTTGTTCTAGGTGTTGCGGCCGTCTTGATCCGTGCGAAGAGGAGGAAAGCAGTCCAAAGCTTCGCTGAGATTTGAGGCAAGTGGTATTCTTGCCCATGCCAAGTGTTTTCTTTGATTTTATTTGCTGAAATTGAAATCCCGGTTAGTCCAGGTTAGAGGCCTTGTTGTTCTCGTTTTCTTGCTAACTATAGGGCTTAGTTCTTCCTACTGAAACCCCCCCTATGTTTTGATGTTTGGAATCCAAATTGTCGGCGCGAAGCCATTGTTTTCCTTTAATTTTGATTGATGCTCTGGTTCGGGCGTAGCCGAGAGGGAGAGTTAGGAGGGGGGTGTGGTTGCCAATTTCCTTCGTTATGGTATTATTCGAATGGTTAGGCATAGTTTATATGGTAGTAGCGTGAGACGTGATAATAGTCTACTGCTTCTGCAGTGGCGTGAGTCGTGTGCGCGTTCCGGTGTCGTTCGGAAAATTCCAAACGGTACAGGTTTGCCGCGCACGGTCATTAACCTTTAGGGCGCACGACCACTGGTCGTGTGCCTCTATTCGTGCGCGTATAAATTTCAGTTTCCAAAGTTCTGTCTCGGGCAATCGCACGAGCGCTGGCAACAGTGCGCACGACCACTGATCGCGCGACACTGATCGTGCGCAGTTGCTAGGTTTTCTGTCAGGTTTCCAGGTTCGTTTCGCACGATCACCAGCCGATGAGTGCGCACGACCACTGATCGTGCGTCACTGATCGTGCGCTTTGTATAATTTCTTTTGATAGGCGAATTTAGATGGTTTCGAGTGCGGGAGTTTAGATACTCAAGTGGCAGGCAATTACTTGAGTTCTGGATCTTCTGCCTTGGTCGTTCGACTGTCGTCGAGCTCCGTTTTCCTTAGTGGGTTTGTGGGTAGTAACTTAATTTTGGCGGCGAGTGAGGCTAGCTCACTCAAGGCCAAAGTTTAGGTAGGCACTGAGTGCGTTTCACTCAACGCCTAGTCGTGTTGGTTTATTTCAACACTCTTCCTTTACCTTGTATTCCATTTCCGAGTGGATTTTTCCAGTTGTATTTCTGGGTTTTCCTTGTCGGCCGTTTTCTTTATTTTCCTAAAGGCCGAATCGTGGGTCGTGGATAGTAGTGGTGGTTGTAGCTCTTTATGGGGGTGGAGTTGTGTGATATAGCCAAGGCCACCCTTGGATTTCTTGCTCCAGGTACGGGCTGGGCATGTCGGGTGGAAGGTCCCTTGTGTTTTCACGTGTTGACCCTCGAGCTTTTGACTTGGACATGGTGGATTGGGGGACTGCATTTGCCTTCGATCCGGTTCCTCGTTGTTGTTTTTGCTACTATCACTTCCCGCAGTTTAGGGTGTTAGAAGTTTCTTCTTTGGTAGTTTGCAGCATTCTGACTCTTGGTAGTCTAGTAGGCCCTGCAGGATGTTGTTCCTGGGCTGGGTCGTTGCTGTTTCTTTACACGTTGTGCATTTCTTGTTGTCCTGTTTTGGACAGTTGTGACTCTTTCTACTGCATGTTTTCTGTTATTTTGTCCTTTTGGTTGACTCTTTCATGCAGTTTTACCTTGATTTTTGCTTGCTGAGGTATTCTGTTTTCTTTTGGAATACCCCAGGTTCTGAGCTGTAGCCGGTCTGGTGGCTAGTTGGAGGTGTTGTTGTTGGTGGACTCCCGGACTTTGGAGTTTCGTTTACCTTGTTTGTGAGGTTGTTTTCAGTACTTTCTTACAGACATATATGTGTGCTGGTGGGTTCGTGTCAGGTTGTTGGCGCCCACTAGTAGTTTTTACCTTGTACTAGATATATACTATTGCTGCTACCATTTATTTTTCTGGAGATAGTCTACTTGCTTTGAGAAGGTTTTATGCTAGGTTGCTAGTTATTTTTAAACTATAATTATTATTATAAATGAAGCTCATGATCAGCATGTTTTGTAAACTTAATCACTATTTTCCAAATCACGTACGAAAACCGTTTTCTTATATATATTATATAAACTAAGTGTAGTGTCTTGCATAACATGAGTGGTTCTCTTGGGACCCTTATGCGCTCTTTAGGGTGTAAAACCTAATTAAAGTATTTTCCGCAGCGTTTAAATATAGTTTTCTTTTGTGGACTAGATGATCCACTGAGCCGAGGGATACGGACTCTAAACTTAACTGATTTTCTATTCATTAAGCACATGATTTTCTTGCATAAAGATGGTAGTTGGATTTGCCTGAGCGTCAGCAGTTATCCCCTGCTTGACGTGGCATCATGACGCGTGTTTTCTCTTACTCTGATAATTCTTAATTCGGAGAAAATGCGGGTTGTGACATTACCTTTGGTCCAAGCTTGGCCTTGAAGCTTGACAGATTGTTTTTGTTTCCTGTCATATGTTTGGAACAGCCACAATCCAAATACCATTTGTCTTTAGTAATTGGATAGGTCTTCACCTGCAAAATAAACAGTTAGACAGTATGGACCCAGACAACCTTGGCTCCATTATTCTTCGCATTATTAAAAATTGAAATGAAAGAATAAGCAGGCTGAGGTTTATATCCTAAGGGATAGGATCTCCTAGGTAGAATACTCCATGTAGTTGATGGGTCAATGAACCTAGTGTTTCTATTTACCATAGTGTTTCTAATGTTCTGATTATTATTTTGAAAATCATGTTCAGATCATCGATCTACGTTCGAAGATCGATGCCCAGATCGTCGAGTATCGGTCGGGCATTGGGCCTGCGTTCGTCGAGCATAGTTCGATGATTTTTGTATTTCTTTAAATTTTTGTTTTCTCTTTTCTCTCTTAGCCTTATTTAAAGCTTTGTTAACTTGATTTACTTGCTTAGTATTCTTTATTCCATCAGCTAAAATAAAGTTTACTGGAGTGGAAAGATGGCTTTTCAGAACCATGGGGGGTTCACTTAGTGAAGCTCCTAAGCCTAGCTTATTGTAACCTGTCCTAGTGTTTTATATGCTAGTAATCTCTAGTAGCTTAAGACTTCTACCATTTAGAGATTCTTCTAATCTTTTAGATTTTGCTAGTTCAGTTTTAAGAAATTTGATTTCTTCAGTAGATCTAGTGAGTTCAGCTTCTAGCATAGCATTTTCACTAGATAGGGATTCTGATTCAGCTATCCTATTTCTAAGCTCCTTAATCTCCTTCTCTGACCTAATTAAGTCTAAACAGAGAGAATTAAATTCAAATCTAAATTCAACAAGAGTAAAATCATAAGAAGATAATACCTGATCTTCAGTAGGCATTTCTTCTTCATCATAACTCACTGTAGCTTAATGATTGCTATAGGCATCAATATCCATTAGGCAAATTTCTTTTGCCTTCTTCTCTTCCTCATCTTCACTGGAGCTTGAGGAGGAAGATTCCTCATCTGAATCACTCCAGGTTTGAGCCACAAATCCTTTCTCCTCTTCTTGTTTTTGTAGGAGGAGGACTTGGAATGCTACTTCTGATATTCTTTGTCTTTTCTCTTCTCCTTGTTCTTTTCCTCTGGGCACTCAGGAAAAATGTGTCCAGGTTTCCTGCAATCATAACATATAATTTCTTTAGCAGGTGATCTGTCATACCTTGGATTGTCTTCATATCTTGAAGACTTCTTTCTGAAGTCCTTTCTGCCCATTTTGAGAAACCTTTTGGCAAAGAGTGCCATTAGCTCCTCATTTGATTGGCTTCCTTCAGATGCATAAGCAGCCTTTAGAGAAAGAGTTTGCTCTTTCCTTGTTGGAGTAAGTGCTTTGGCTTCAACTTCAGCTTCCCTGCTCTTTAGTACTTGCTCAAATGATTTGAGCTTGTAGAGGAGAGCTTCAGTTGAGATCTCAGTTGTACTTCTGGACTCTTTGATGGGACAAATCCTGAGATCCCATATGCTGGGTAAGCACATCAATATCTTTTCATTTACTTCTGTCAATGTGATCTCCTTATCAAGGGTTCTCAGCTCATTGATGATGGAGCTGAGCCTGGTGTACATTGCATCAACTGATTCTGCTTCAGTCTTCTTGAAATTCTCATATTGGGATATGAGGTTGGACCTCCTGTCCTTCCTTTCATCAGCTAAACCAGCTAAAATATGGTTCAGTGAGTCCCACATGGATTTTGCTGAAGTGCAATCAGCCACTTTCTGGAAAGTTTCATCAGACATGGTTTGAGCCAGAATGTTCATAGCTTTTGCATCAGCTATCTTTGCTTTCTTGTAAGCATCATTATAGTAAGGAAGTGGCACTTCACTCAGATTTGTTTAAGTTGTAGCAGTAGTTGCAGCAGGTGGTGTTGGTGGTCCTGTCAAAATAGAAGAAAAATTATCTTCATCAATAAAATTCATATACAGTCTGATTCTTGCCTTCTAGATGCTGAACTTAGCTAAGTTACATACTGGAGGTCTGGTGCTAGAATAATCCTTGTACTGGGCCATGAAGTGAATATCTATAAACTTAATATTTATCTAGATCTTGTGACTCAGGTGTTAGCCTGTACAGTCAATCAACCTCCCTCTGATACAAATTGAAAGTGAGGATAGATACAACTCTAGAGGGGGGGGGGTGAATAGAGTATTCAAAAATATGACAATCTACTCAACTCCCTAAGAGTTAATTTGCGGAATAAGTATATAGATACATGAAAACCTAGAGCCTAACACAAAGTGAGGTGCACAAGAGAAAGCTAATTGTAATTACAGTTTAAGCTTTAGTCCTAACACAGCAACTAGCAATCCTAGTTAATTCTACTCACAGCCACAGTGTAGTAATTAAAATAAGCAACACAGACAACACAAGAAGATTTATAGTGGTTCCCTCTCAAATGGTACATCCACTCTTCTACCACCCTGGTAGGAATCCACTACAGGTTTTTGTTCAGGTGCCCTGCCACCAACTGATCTGATACAGGTAGATCAAGTAAACCCTTTGTGCTTCTGATCAGGAGCTCAAAATCAAACACAGGTTTTTGCTAAGGTGCCCTGCCACCAAGGTTCACTTTTGAAGGGAGTAATAACCCTTTGTACAAGAGGTATAGAGAGTTATAATGTCTTATCTATTGTTAAATAGAATTAGAGAAGCTAGTGGATTGCACTGAGCTATAGAAATCTCTGATGGAATACAAGCTCCCCCTGGCTTAGAGAATATCAAGGAAAAAGCCTTGCTTCAGGGTGCAGGATATCTTCAGAACTCTTGACATAGAAGATCTATTTACTTGAAGTTCTTGAAGGAGCAGCTTGAAGAAGACTCTTGATATGGAATGGTTGTTCTTCTTCAACAGCTTTTCTTTCTTCTTCTTCTTGAAGCTTTGAGTAAGAATTTTCCTGTGAGCAGGATGAACTCAGGATTGAAGAAGAGAATTATGAAGAGAGTTGTTCTTCTTAGCTGTATGTAAAAATATCTAAGAGCTGTATCTTCTTGTTCTTGTTTTATATGAGTGTATGTTCTCTTCTTTAACTACTCTCTCTAGCTTTTATGTATATGCCTTTGTAACGGCTTCTATCTTTCTCTTAATTTGAAACTTGTCTTCTTCTGAGATCTGTAATCTGGGCTGCAAAGAACACATAGTACAAATAGCCGTCAGAAGGACATTCTATAAAGAAATAAAGCTTTCTTAGAAGCTGCTTACCCATTCTGCAATTCCAAAATATATTAGAAAAATTCACATCAAAAACAACCTCTTCACGGCCAGAGACAGACATCTGTGTCTAACGGCTATAATGGACAGCATGGCAGATAATGCAAAAAGACTTTTCAACTAATAAGACAAAAGACTTTGTCAGAAAGAACTTGACTTATGCATACAGAATAAGGCAAAGATTGCCTTGATATGTAAGCATAAAATCAATGAAATAATCTTTAATAAAATAAGCCATATAAATATGAAATAACTCACAGAAGAGAAAGAATACAATATCTCTAAATGCAGAAAAAAAAAGATAGTCGAACGAATCACGACGAACGTCGAACTATCAGAAAAGATAGTCGACCTATCAGAACAGATAGTCGACCTACAAGAACAGATAGTCGACCTACAAGAACAGATAGTCGACCTACAAGAAATCTTTCTGGACAAAAGAAGTCGAGCAGGGCTCGACGATCGACGATACTGAAACCACAGATCGTCGAGCTAACAAAGAAGAACTAACTCAGAGATAGTCGATCTGCTAATAGACTATATTCGATCAACTGATAGACGATAGTCGATCAACTGATAGACGATAGTCGAGCGGCGTTCGACCATAGTCGAACTATAAAACACTTAACCGGATTTTCAATCTGGATAAACAACAACTCTACAAAACTGATGGAATCTAACTTAAATCTAACCTTTGACCATAGATAAATCTTGGGTCAAGAAACTAATTGAGAAGACTTAACTCAAATCCAAACTACGGTACCAACAAAAATCTCCTAGGAAGAGATCACACTATGACCTTTGTCCTAGGATTTTGTTGTCTTCAACCTTTCCTCTCTTCATTATGAAAACAATCGACTTTGTTTCGTGAAAATGGGTGGCCTATTTAGGGTGAATAAGGGAGGAGGAAGAGATGAATTTGATTTTGTAGGAATGACTAAAGGAAGAAGATGAACCAATGTCTTTTGTCTGGCTTTAAGATGCGTGAAAAAATCAATTTTCTATATGCAACATGATTCGTTCTTGATTTCATCCATTATCCGAGTACTTCTAGGTCCTATACTGAACACGGATGTTTTAGCCCTAAGAAATACCTTTCCAATGGATGGTTCCATGTTTTTTGGTGAGCATTGAGGCTCCCGCAAAGTGATTCTAAAGTTGCTGCGTTAAACTAACCTAAGGCCGGAATAGACTTTCTATCTAAGTACGTGATGTGTTAGCCGGGAAGCCGAAATTTTGTGTTCATTAAGAAGATTATAGCCAAGCGATGTAATAAATTGGGTGAATTAATAATATATGGTTTTGGATGAACCTTGGTTGAACAAACGATTGGTTTATGAAATCCTATAAAGATTCATTTAATAACAATGCAATGAATGGTGTAAGCCTTTGGAAGAGTTTGTTAAGAAAGTTGTATGAATGTATAATCTATAGCTATGTGGTAATTTGTAATCTCTGGAAGAACATGTGTTTATTCTATTATTCTGAACACGTTGAAGCTTAAATGTTTAGTGCAAAATAAATTATGGACAATATTTGATTTGATATTTAGGTGCACACTAATTGGTAAAAGAAGGGCTAGATGACAATTATGCCCGTGGTCTTGCTTTGAACTTATTGACCTTATGAATGGAAGTAGAATTGGTAACAGTCCACCACTTAGAGTTATGTTAATTCCCTACGGTCGCGGTGAGGATCATATAATTGTCAAAGTGATTTGATATCCTTGGTAGTGATGGAACCTTACGTGCTTTTGAGCACCAGATTGCTACGATGAGAAGGGACACGGTGGGAGTTCTTGGATGTTTGATGGCATGACTAAGTGTAATTGCATGCAGTGTGTGTTGACATGCAGTGTCATAATCCTGTATTAAGGATAGTGTTATTAGTCTACGAGATCGCCAATCATCATACGGATGGGAGTTGGCATATAGACCTAGGGCAGCTGGGCTTGGCCCTCGGGTCTCTTTCCCGAGGCTCCTTCTGTGATATGTTGATTGGACAATTAGGCTATGTTCTTGGTGCACATCTACATGATACCTCTTCTTATCCATAGTACACAGAGGCTCCGTTGTTTTGTTCGTAGCATTGAAGCTTAAAAAGGCCTAGGTCTGGTACAGTGGATACCCGCCTAGCAGTTCAGACGCCCGCTCCACTATCACTATTTGGCCATGACAGATGACACCATAAAGGTTAGCTACCTGATCGAAAAGTGGGAACTAAAGGACTATGTCGACAAAGAAAAATAGAGTGCATGATTTGCATGAGTGCATCATAATCTTTAAGAACCTCCCCTCCCGGTAGTTGTTCATGGCCGAGTGTAAGTTCTTCTGCAGGGGAAATTGCCATATTGCAGTATTAGCACTCAAGCTAAACACAACCATATGCCATTTTTCCATTGAGGCGAGTAATCATTACAACACCGTTTTCCAACCATAAAGTGAAGACAATAAAAAATTAAATCCAAACTATATATATCTCAAAAGATGATCAGAGTCAAAATAGAGGTACAACCAGGGGTCCTGGGGCCAAAAAAATTGCCCAACTAAGGCTGTACAAATGCTTTAGACCAGAAGGGACCCCCATAAAAAGGAACTAAACCGGCATACCGCTTCAGACAAAAATATGTTATAAGACCTACTAATGCGACAGAGTGCCTCAGGCAAAAAAGAGGCTACTAGGCACCCGAGCTATACTATACAAACTTAAACCCAGGAGAGGGCTATATTGCACAACCAACTACTCACTTCTCTCACAATCTCCACCCCTGTAGGAACAGGATCAGGGACAGGGTCCATGACTGCGAGCATCTCCATGTCCATCTCTGGGATTCCTAGCAAGAGTGGGAACTGGGGCTGGATGGGGTATTATGGGGCTTGCTGCTGCTAGGGAACCTAAATTTATTTATAGAAAACCATTAGTCATAAATACTAAGTTAGATTACCTCTCTTTACTCAACACATCCATGATAATAATATAGCATTAGTAGAGGCATTCTAAATAGTAGGGGTTTTATGAGTTAAAAGATAAGTACAGAAAAAGGAAAGGGGGGAAAACGGAATTAACTCAGCTTATAAGAATGCCCATACATCCTTATAAGTTGAGGATCTTTGTTATGTTTCATTTATAAAGTGTAAGTACAAAGAAGATATAGTTTTAAAGCTATAACTTAACTTATATGAATGCCCATAAAAATATATAAGTTAAGGGTCTCATGAATTTCTTATATTATAAGATTGCACATACAAACTTGTATTATAAGTTTTTAAAGATGCAATGTATGCTAAGTAAGACTGATATGATGAATTAGAATTTATATATCTAAGTCCTTACCCAGTCCACTTGTTAAGTTGGTAGCTAACCACACAGGCCTTATCATCGTAGCGAATGATAACAGCGGATCGTACTTCTCCGCTCCTCGATAGGTGGCCTCGCATACAACGCTTGACCGTGCTTTGTACTCCACCCATTATTCCTAAGAACCATATAGAGAACGACACAGACTAAGGGGATTTGTCCACCGAGAATTTAACCACAAAATAGATTGTCCCTTTGCAATCCAAAAAATTTAACACGCTAGTCTCTCCGACAGTGTGTTATACGGTAGAGTGGTTAGGTCCGCCATAGAGTTACTTAATTTAATCTAAACTGCCTCGCACTAGGCTTACAATCCAACCATCACATCCTTTTACCGTGATAAAATAAACTTATATGAAAACAACCCTTAACTGGAGGTAATCTAAATTTTTCCTAAATGATACTTTCAGGGTGCTTGATTTAAATTACATATTGTTTTGGTAAGAATAAGGTTAGTGGTTGCACTATGTACCATTATACACCACCTTCCTTATAGGGGATACTGGCTCACCCCTAAGTCCTTTCCTCAACACCAATTTGCTAATTTAATGGTGGGACCCTTTAAAGCACATTAGGTTATACACGTAGTCCTACCCATTAAGAATTTCTATTTCTAAGGAAACAGAGGGAGCATGGTACACTACTTGCGATAGTTGTATAAGAAGCAATTTATTCAATAACCATCGAATTACTCATAGGCTAGAAGTAATAAGGACTGAGTATAACAAATATTACATAAAACACATTTACAATGTGTTGGTAAGTCATGAATGATTTCATTCCTATTTCCCAACTCATTTGATGACAAAAAAAATTTAATAAACAAAGGCGATGCATGTTGGGGTGCAAGTAAACATTTTGGTAATAAAGGAGAACATTTTTAATAAAAAAGGTTGTGATTTCAACACTCACAAGGCATATCACCAAGTGTCCAAACTATGACTTATCTAAGCTTTTTGAAACGGTTTGATATTTATAGGAAATTATATAGGTATTTTCCATAAGGGGAGTAATTTAAGAAAAAGTGTTAGGGTAAAATGGTCAAAAAGTGAAGTAAGATGTTGGGGATCAATTAACAAAGGTTATAGGAACAAGCCATAATTATTTTAGGGGTTTTGGAGGTCATGAAGGGGGATCTTAAAAATTTTCAATTTATAAAAATCAATTAATAATAAGGAAACTTTAATCGAAGATTCCAGGAGTTCTACGCCACCCCTGAAAACGGGCCACCACTTTTTAAAACTATAAACCAAGACCTATAACTTTAATGATGGTCACTTGGCCTGGGTCAGCCTCTATGGTGCCTATTTTTAAGCAAGAAATTTTCTATTAAGGTCTACAAATAGCCAGTGAAATGAATTTAAATTAAATTAAAAGAAGGCGGAGAGCGAATCATAGCGCAGATCCACCGCTCCAGAATGCAGGTAGATAGAAAGTGACGTTCCCACACAACGTATCTATTGTTCGATCCGCTGTGTGGATCAAGCTAATCATTGGCCGAGGAAATAGAAGGCTGTGATTTCATCTTCAACCTCTAGCAACGGCCAGGATTTAAACCGGGTGGACAAAACTCGCAGGGCTTCGCCACCGCCGCCCGGTGATCGTCGGCCTCTTTTGGCTCATTAGAAAGTTTCCAACTGGCCGAACAGGTTCCCAATTGGGCCCGATTTTGATTCGAAAATGTTCGCGAGGATGAGGGGAAGAAAAAGGAAGAAGAATCTCAACTCATAAAGGCGAGCTCGCCTGGTTCGGGGTCTGTTGTCCATGGCTTTTCAAGGGTTTAGCAGGGGGTGTTGCAGAGGGCTTCCACTCAATTTCTCTACACAGAGGGAATGCTGGGGACTTGTGTGAGCATTCTAAAGGGCTTGTTGTCTCTTTTATAGGTTGAGGGTGAGTTTTGGATTTGAGCTCTTAAGCTTTCCATGGCCGGTCATGGATATGGAATAGGGGTACTTCCCAACCACCTTGCAGTCTACAGGAGTTCAGGATTAGGATGCATATGTGTTGGGTTAGCAATCTAAAAGGGGAAATGGAGCTTAGTTTAAGAGAATTTGGATTTACCCCTTTTTGGTTAATTTTCCTTAAGCTAGGGTTTAGCTTAGGTCTAGGCTTTAATTTTGTTGACTTTTGGGTTGACCAAAAATAAATATTTGTGTGGTTGGGTTGGCCATGGTATTGGCTTGATGTTGGTACAATTCTTTGCTAAAAAGAGCAACGGAAGAGTGTTTTATGTAAAAAATACTAAATGCACACCACCTAGTTTTAAGGGCCTCCCAAGGGGTGGGGTGCATGGCTTGGAGTGCCAATATGAGGGGTAGGGGTCTTGGGATTATGGGGGAAGGTTTGGGTTGAGTCAAGGACCCAAGGGTGGCTATGCACACACCTTCTCTCTTAAGAGTAGGGTTATGCAGCAACATGGCTCTTAGGTGTACTAATGGGTATACTCAAGTCAAGGGGAGTGTTGGGTGCAAGGTAATTTGTTTGATAGCAAAAATCCTAGGTCCCCCATTTAACAAGGGGATGTTACAAATCCAATAAAACAAAGAAAAATTTCGTCCCCGAAATTAATGTGAAGCTCATGGGTTTTCAAAGAAAAGATAAATAAGTTGTGAAAGAATAATTTTGAAGTTACCTGTTTGGAAAAGCTCTGGGTATTGGAGTCTCATTGCATCCTGTGGTTCCCAGGAGAATTCTTCCCGCCCATTGTTAGACCATAAGACTTTAACTAGCAGAATTGTCTTTTTCCGCAAGACCCGGGTTTTGGATTCCACTATCTATATTGGGTCGAGGAGGACTGATCTATCAGCTACTATAGGTCCTGAGCGAGCAGAGATGAGGTGGTTACGATCTAGCAGGGATCATCGAAGTGACGACATGAAATACGTAATGTAAGTTGGAAATTTCAAGGGAGGGTTCTATCCGCTAATCTAGAGGTCTGATTCATTCTATGATATAAAAGGACCCCATGTAATGGGGGCTGAGCTTCCGGTGACTACGGACACGGGAGACTCCGCGCACTGGCTTAATCTTCAAGAATACCTTATCTCTGACATGGAACTCGACCATGTGGTGCTTTCGATTATATTACTTGGCTTGATGACTCTGGGCTTCTAGAATTCTTTCCCTAGTTATTATAATTGTTGTGTCAGTGTCATCTATATACTGTACCACTAACAACTATTAGTCTTCTTCCTGTAACCAGGATAACGGAGTTTGGCACCTTCTATCGTACAAGGATTCATAGGGGGTTATGCCTATACTTGGTTGGAGGCTAGTATTATAGGAGAACTCTATCAAGGGTAAGAGCTTATCCCATGGCTCTTTATAGTCTATAATGCATAGCCAAAGTAGGTCCTCCATGGTCCTATTTGTTCGCTCAGTTTGTCATCTTTTTGGAGGTGGAAGGCAGTATTGAAGGCTAGCTTCGAGCCTAAGTAGGTTTGGACCATTTTCCATTCCTTGGAAATGAACCGACCATCTCTATTGGATATGATTGTTTTGGGGACTCCATGATAACAAACGAATTGCTCCACAAATGTCCTAATTAGTTTACTTACTGGGGCTTCCTTGCGTATCGGGATGAACCATGCTACTTTAGTAAGCCGGTATATTATCACCCATATTGAGTCATTCCCAGCCGGGGACCAGCGCAAGACGTGTATAAAGTCCATTGATATGTCTTTGAATTTCCACTCAGGTATAGGTAGGGACTGTAATAAACCTCTTGGACTCCTACACTCAACCTTAACCAACTGATAGTCCTGGCAATTAGTTACGAATATGATGATATCTCTTTTCATTCCTTGCCAATATTGTGTTTTTCTAAGGTCGGCATACATCTTTGTGATTCCGGGGCATATTGAGTACATAGTACAATGTGCTTCTCGCATGATTTCTTCTTTGATTTTCCTAACTGTAGGGATATAAAGGCTGTTCTGGAAGTAAAGTAGATCTTCTTTCAAGGAGTAGTCCTCCTACGGGCCTTCTGATAGAGCAATGATGATAGAGCATAGGGATGGATACTTTCTTTTCTCATCCCTGACCTGTCCTCTTATATCGCACTCGACCTTCAGCCAGTTGAGATACTCTATGTATTGCTCTTGATCGTCTTGGGATACTAAGGTAATGCCCATTTGCCCTAAAAGGAGGGCCAGATTCATCTCTCCATCCCCGCCCTTGGGTACTCTTCGGCTTAGAGTGTTAGCGATGGAGTTTGTCATCCCTGGGTAGTAAGGGAGGGTGTATTCGTAGTCACATAAGAATTCCAGCCAGCATCTCTAACGTAAGATTAGGTCCCTTTGTGGGTGGATGCACTTTAACTTTTTGTGGTCGGAAAAGATCTCGCAGTGTATTCCATATAGGTAGTGCCTCCATATTTTTAACGACAAGATGACGGCCCCCAGCTCTAAATCATATGCGAGGTAGTTATGTTTGTGTTTCTTGAGGTGTCTGGATGCATAGTCAATTATATTCCCATTCTGTATCAGAACTGTCCCCATTCCTTTGAGGGAAGCATCATTGTAGATTTGGAAGTCTTCTTTTCCCACGGGGTGGGTGAGGATGGGAGCGGATCTCAGACTTCTTTTGAGCTCCTAAAATGCGTCTTCACACTGAGTTTTCCTTTTGAAGGGAGCATCTGTCTTGGTGAGGGAGGTGAGGGGGAGAGTAAATATGGAGAATCCTTCAACGAACTTACGGTAGTATCCCTCAAGTCCCAGGAAGCTATGGATATCTATAGCCGATCTTAGTGTGGGCTACTCTTTCACTGCTTGAATCTTAGCGAGGTCCACTGCTATCCCAACACTATTTATCATGTGGCCCAGGAACCCAAACTCTGAGCCAAAATTCGCACTTACTGAACATGGCATAAAGGTATTGTTTATTTAGCTTTTCTAGCACTAACCTTAAGTGCTTGTCATGGTCTTATTCCGATTTTTAGTACACCAGTATGTCGTCTATGAATATGATGACAAAGGTGTCAATGTATGGTCCGAATACATGGTTCATCAGTGTCATAAATACTGAAGGGTCATTGGTGAGCCCAAATGGCATAACTATAAATTCATATAGGCCATACCTAGAACAGAAAGCTGTCTTTGGGATATCCTCATCCTGAATTCGCAATTGGTAGTATCCAGAACTTAGATCTAGTTTAGAGAAGACACTAGCTCATTGGAGTTGATCAAAGAGCACGTCTATACGAGGGAGGGGGTACGTGTTTCGTACAGTTAGTTTTTTAAGTTCTCTATAGTAAATGCATAGACGAAGGGTTCCGTCCTTCTTTTTTATGAATAAGACAGGTGCTCCCCATGGTGATGAACTTTGATGGACGAAACCATCCATGACGAGTTCGTCAAATTGCTGTCAAAATTCATTCAACTCCTTTGGGGCCATTCGATAAGGGGTTCAATATACAGGTCGGGCCCGTGGGACTAGTTCAATTTTGAACTTGACCTCCCGTGGGGGAGGTAGTCCGGGCAGTTTCTCGGGGAAAACTTCTCGGAATTCATTAACTATGGGTACTTTGAGAATGTCATCGGTCTTACTTACCATTCAAATGTAAATTGTGTACACCTCTCCCTTAACGTATTCCATTACCATTTGTACGAACGTTAAGTAGATAGGGGTTAATGGTTTGGTACCGTGGGGAGTAGGTTTTGTAGTTGAATCAGTATGCAGGGTGACTTCTTTAGTTGAGCAGTTTAACAATGCTTTGTGTCTTCCTAACCATTCCATGCCCTAGAATGAGGTCAAAGTCCGAGAGTTCCAGTATAATTGTGGTAGCCTCGAATAATCCGTTATGAAGGCAGACAAAGAATGTGCATTGGTCGGAAGAAAGCATCATTGATCCATTAGGGAGTCATACACTTAGACGTAGACAAGAGTGAAAGTATCTAGTGTCGACTAAATCCACCTATGGGGGGGGGGGATAGGTGTCGTGCATACTTTTGCGGAATTAAATGAACCTGCACAAATTAACAAACGCAGCACAACAAACACCCAAAGAGTTATAGTGGTTCCCCGATTTGGGTACGTCCACTTTCCCCCTTCGACCTATCTCCCACCAAGGGACGACTCGGTCACTTCTCCAAATGGATTGAAATCCAATCCTCACACTATGGAAGGAACCCTTCCAACACAGGAGTCACCACTTCACCACCACAGGTTGCACCCAACCCTTACAACAAAGAATAAAAATTCCTATACAACAAAACAAAAATTGAATGTATAAGAAAATACAAACAAGGCTTTTGGAGATTCCGATGTCCTTCTTCGCTTCGTTGAAGCTTTCTTGAAAGATACGAAGATTCCACAACCAAAGTTCTCTCTTGGTGAGGATCTTGTCTATATCGGCGGCGGCAAATGATTGCGGCGGCGATATTTTGTAGATCCAAACTTCTTGACGAAGCAAGCAAGGTCTACGAACGATTTCAGTCAGATCAGCCGTCTCAATCGATTCGGAATGAATAACTAACCTCGTTCAACGAATTGAGAGACAAGAGATCTCAAGAGAGATGCGTGAGACGCACTGCTAGTCTTGGTACTGTAATCAGAAGATCAAATAAGCTCTGAGATAAGCGGCGACAACGAGCTTGCGAGCGGCATCAGCGATCGGCAATTTTCCGCGATCTGCTAGGGCACGACGTCAGCTTTTTGATTTCGCATGAATAGTTGCTGTAAGTGTTCGAAATATGCATGTATATATACCCTGATCCAACCCTAAATGACCGTTACGGGACCCACAAGGCGAAACCCTAGCCCGGGCCGAAACCAAGATGCGTTGCCATTTTCCTGAGGGCATACTTAACATTGGCTGCCACCTTAGCCTTAGCCGAGAGGGTAATCTCCCCCTTTTTGGCTTCTACAAATCTGGGACTTCACTTGGAGCACAAAGCTCCCCCTCAATTCCTGCATCCGTGCCCGATCTTGAATTCATAATAGATGCTCTGTTGGGTCCGACGTTCCTTCACTTTACCCGTTGCGCTTTGCTACTTATTTAAGAAATTAAGTAGCGCCCTCTCCAATAGTTCGGGCTTTTGGTGCAGTTGGGTATGCGCTTGATCCTTCAATTGGTATCAGAGGAGGTCACGGGGTCAAGACTGGGGGGGGCGCTATTAAATCCTGATTTTTCCCTTCTACCTGTGTGGGTCCGGTGGGTCAGGCAACCATGGACATGTGGTAACCTTACCTTTGAGCCGTGTGGGCCATGTGGTAACGCCACCTCTGATCCGACGGGTTGTGCTGGACGCTGAGGGGGGGATTATTGGGTCCGGCATTCCTTCACTTGACCCATGGCGCTTTACTACTTATTGAAGAAATTAAGTAGCGCCCTCTCCAACAGTCCGGGCTTTTTGTGCAGTTGGGTATGCACTTGATCCTTCATGCTCCCCCTTGATCAATGAGCCTTGAGCCCTTTAGTCTTCAAAATAGTTCAGCATGCCGAGTTTAGTTTTGAAGAGACTAAACTTGGCCTCGTCTACGGGATTTGTGAAGATATCTGCAATCTGCTTATCCGTGGGGACATAACAGAGAAAGATATCTTTGTTTTCCACATGCTCCCGAATGAAGTGGTAGCGCACTTCAATATGCTTTGTTCTGCTGTGCGACACAGGATTGTTCGCAATTGCTATTGCGCTCGAGGAGTTGTAATACATAGGAACTTCTCTTAACTGCAAGTCATAATCTTCGAGTTGATTTCTGATCCATAGAAGATTTGCGCAACAGCTGCCTGCTGGGGGTTACGCAACATATACTTCCACTTTCAAATTTCCATTTAGGAATGAAGATTTCACGTCCATTTTATAGACAGTGAATCCTTTATGAGAGGCATATGCCATAAACAATCTGATCGCCTCCAGCCTTACATCTGGTGCAAAGGTTTGGTCGAAGTCAATCCCCTCCTCCTATCTGTAGCCTTGTGCAACCAGTCTCGACTTGTTCTTGATGATGACACCATGTTCATCCAGTTTGTTTCTGAAGATCCACTTGGTGCCGATCACATTCTATTTCTTTGGTCTGGGAACAAGCGTCCAGACGTTGCATCGTTAGAATTGATGCAGTTCATCTTGCATTGCCAATATCCTTGATGCATCTTTGTTCGCTTCGTCGAACTTCTTTGGCTCAACCTATGACAGAAAACTAAGGTGCATAATCTAGTTTATTGTACCTCTGTGAGTTCTTACACCGTCATGAGGATCTCCTATGATCTTATCTCTAGGATGATCCCTCACATGTCGGAGATCTAAGAGTCTGGCATCTGGAGCTCTAAAAGCTTCTCGGGCTCCTCCCTCTTCTGGGAGATTCTCTCCATCCTGATCGTCATCTTCTCCAGTTGGAGTTGAGGTGGAAACCTTGACGTACTTGGGATTACTAGGTTGATCATTCAGATCCACTATTCGAAGTATGACGGGTATTATGTACAAGTAGGACACTGTAGTTAGCATTATCTCTTATCTCATATTCTTGTTCCATAGCAAGCCTGGAACATCTCTTGTCTAGGTCCCATCATGTTCATGGGTACCTAGACTATCCTGCAAAACAAAATAATTATCTTACCTTAGGAACCCAATAGGTATTGGGTCCTAGGTTCTTGTCAGCATAAAATACAGCATGCCTTCCTATAGGAATTCAGTCAGGAATGATGTCTCTTGCCAAAGGATGTGGAATACCCTTGCCATTGGCACAGAAGGATTGTGCCAACAATCTATAGCAAAGTGACCCACTCTGCCATAGCACCAACACTCATGAATATTGTATCTCCTTTTTTGATGAGATCTACTGACAGAGTTGGTCACAATCTTAGGTCTAACAGGGGCAGAGAAGGTTCTGCTCAAAGATTTACCCTTTCCACCGATACTCGAGGGAGAGAAGAAGGAGAACATGTGGTGAGTGTCCTGAGGCCTGGGAGGTGCTGCTTTCTTTTCAGCCAGCACACATCCAGGGGCCCCATAGATGCTTGATACAGATTGGCCAACCCCCTTTCCCAGTGTCCTAGGGTGGTAAGATTTACTGTGCGAACTGGTTCCTGCAATTTTATGAAGTGTTGGGGCTGAGGCCGTAAATACAAAAGGTTCATGATGAGCCGCGTGTATTTTCTCATGGGTAGCCATAACAACACTTTCACTATGGGTGATTCCACATGAGGGCCGATCATTCTTGCAGTGACCATAGTTATTCTTGTGGTCATACCTGAAAGAATGATGAATTCCCCTCCTACTCGGTGTGGGGGGTCTGAAAACAGTTTCCCCATTTCTCCATGATTTTATAATTCGTGAGGTCCACCCTTTTTCTCCCTTTCTCTTAATAGCATCTATCTTGGAAAAGTTAGATACTATCCTCTCCTAGTTCTCTAATTGAAACTCTAGATCAGAGATCTTTGAGTCCTTCACCTTGATGTATTCCAATTGGAGGTCCATCATGGTCCTCACCTGAGCAATTTCCTTAGCTTGTTCTTCAACAAGCAAGTTGCTCTTCTGAAGGGCTCGACAAAGGGAATAAAGAGTTTCAATCTTTTGATTGAGGCTGTCAATTTCCCTTGCATCAAAAGATGGACAAACCTCTGAACTTCTCCTGTCTTCAGGAGATAGAAGAGGAAGGGAGTAAGAAGAGGAAGATACCTGATCCTGATTGTGCTGATCAGGGTTAGAGTTTTGGTCTGCAGAGACTGAGGTTTCAACTTCATCACAACTGCATTCCTCAATCTCTTCTTCAGTCTCAGATAGAGACACTGGATCCCTGATATTTAGAAGTTATTCTTGACTTTCATCATCAGAGACGAGGACCCCCATATATGCTTCATCCTCTTGCTGGCATTCAGTCCCGACAGTTATCGTTCCCTCCATGAGGTCAAGGATAGTTTGCCACATGGACTTTACAGTATTACACTCAACCAATCTCGTAAGAGATGATCTAGACCAAATATCATAAATGATCTGTCGTACCAGCTTGTCAAAGTTGAATAGTGAGAGCTAAGTTTCAGACATCTCTGCGGGACAATTTGGGATTTGGAGATCATCTCCAGAGTCAGAATCCTTCATGGGAATGAAGGGACCCTCTTCCACAATGAATAAAGCACGGGGTTCTATGGCTTCCAGATGAAACTGAACTCTCATTTTCCAGATTGGAAAATATTCTTTTGTGCATGCAGGCAGTCTCAGGGGAGAGACATCAGAGTATAGCTCCATGCTTGAGTCTTGTTTTCTTCTTGACACTAGATACAGGATCTTACTCAAGGTGTTAACCTTATTCACGAGTAACCTCCCTCTGATACAACTTGAAAGTATCTAGTGTCGACTAAATCCATCTATGGGTGGGGGATAGGTGTCGTGCAGTCTTTTGCGGAATTAAATGTACCTGCACAAATTAACAAACATAGCACAACGAACACACAAAGAGTTATAGTGGTTCCCTGATTTGGGTACGTCCACTTTCCCCTTCGACCTATCTCCCACAAAGGGACGACTCGGTCACTTCTCCAAACAAATTGAAATCCAATCCTCACACTACGGAAGGAACCCTTCCAACACAGGAGTCACCACTCAACCACCACGGGTTGCACCCAACCCTTACAACTAGGAATAAAAATTCCTTTACAACAAAACAAAAATTGAATGTATAAGAAAATACAAACAAGGCTTTTGGAGATTCCGATGTCCTTCTTCGTTCGTTGAAGCTTTATTGAAAGATTCGAAGAGTCCACAACTGGAGTTCTCTCTTGGAGAGGATCTTGACTAGATCGGCGGTGGCAAGTGATTTCGGCGGCGATACTTTTTAGATCCAAACTTCTTGACGAAGCAAGCAAGGTCTACGAACGATCTCAGTCGGATCAGTCGTCTCAATAGATTCGGAATGAAGAACTAACCTCATTCAACGAATCGAGAGAAAAGAGATCTCAAGAGAGATGCGTGAGATGCACTGTTAGCCTCGTTACTATCATCGGAAGATCAAAGAAGCTCTGAGATCAGCGACAACAACGAGCTTCCGAGCGGCGTCAGCGATCGGCAATTTTCCGCGATATGCTAGGGAACGGCGTCGCCTTTCTTATTTCGCGTGAATAATTGTTGTAGTAGTTTGAAATATGCATGTATATATACCCTGATCCAACCCCAAAAGACCGTTGTGGGACCCACAAGGAGAAACCCTAGCCCCGGCCGAAACGACGCAACGCATCTTGGTTCGGTTCAGCGAGTGAACAAAATTGCCTAAGGAAAAATCGGCGAGAATCATTGGTGATTCCCGTAGAAGTCGGCGGGAATCACTCATGATTCTTGTCGATTCTGCCTTAGCCAAATTTCAGTTGGAAACTTTGTCAGCCGGAGGAAATCGGCGGGAATGTAGATTAATTCTCATCGAATCGGCGGGAATCACTAACGATTCCTGTCGAAATCGGCGATAATCACTTAGTGATTCCCGTCGATTCTGCCTTGGCAGAATTTCTGTTTGGAAAACTGATAGCTGGAATAAGTCGGCGGGAATGCAGACTGATTCTCGTCGAATCGGCAAGAATCACATGTGACTTCCGTCGAAGTCGGCGGGAATGACTTAGTGATTCCTGTCGATTTTGACTTATACGATTTTTCTCTTCCTTCTTATGAACTTGCTCTTTGACCCATCTTTGCTCCTTCTTCTGCTCATGATCTGCCTTAACCCTGTACTTGAAAATAAGTACACTCCAATAGAGAGAGCACACATGACTCAATACACTGATCTGCTCAATGAGGGATTACGTTGCACAGACCCGTGTATATTGACCCACTGCACCCTGACATTGGTGTATACTTAGCATGGAATAGCTGCAAGCACAACTTGATAGTAAATTATCAAATACATTGTCAATTCAACTTAGCTTGTTCATGGGCTTCTTCAAATCAGGTACATTGTGGATACAATACCCAACAAAGAGGATCGTTCAACATTAGGCTCATCCTGGATGAAAGTTTTTGATATGAAGGAATGTGATGCTCCTGTGTCGAACAGGGTGCGTGCGGGTTTCCCATTTATTGTGCATATACCTGGTTAGTTATGAAGAAGTGGTGAACAGAACTACTTATACAAATTGTGTGAAGATGTAATACCAAAAGCAGGAATGTACCTGTCACAATATCTTGGGGCTTGTGGTTTTTAGTGAGATTTAGGGCATTGGCTTGTTATGTTGGGGGAAAGGAATTTATTGGATTACTCCTAGTCCTACCTTAGTACCCTCCTTCACGACCTCTTCCTCTTCCTTGGCAAGGTTCTGGATTTCCTGGTATGGTGCTGCTGCATCCATCCTTGGGAAAAGATTCCTTTATGGGAAGTTGTGTTTCATGTGTCCGGGTTAGTTGCAGCTGAAGTAGTTTCATAAGAATGGTCCCGAGTTATTGTATGTTGGTTGTTGTGTCGGGGTTGAGGTTGGTTTTTGTTTTTGTTAGTCCGGCTTCGTGGTGGGGTAAAAAGGTTATGTATCGCTTCGTCCCTCCAGACTTTAGTCCCCCGAGGGAGGATCATTTCTCTTGTTGCTGTAGTCTGTTTCTACAAATCTCTTCTGACGGTTTTTAACTATCTGGTGTTCTTCTTCAAGAGTTTTTTCTAATGCGAGGATTTGAGAAAATGAGGAGTGTGCTGCAAAGATTTGTGGTTGTCAGATGGAGTCCCTGAGGTTGCGGTAGAAGCGTTTGTCATAGTCATGATTGCTGAGTGCGAATCCTCTAGCAAAACAGGACAAGTGAGAGTACTCCCTCTCGTTGTCTAGGACGGAATGGTTGTCTTGCTTAAGGTGTAGGAAACTGTATTTGAGCTCATACCTGGCTATCGTCGGTATGAATTGATTGCTGAAGGTGTCGGCGAATTCGCTCCACTCAATTTCCCCATAGGTTTTTTCCAAGAAGGTGTTATCAATGGCAAATTTCCACCATCGTCGGGCATTGCCGATGAAAGAAGATACGGTGAGGGTGATGGCAATGTTAATGGGATTCCTGATTCCAACTAGTAGCTCTTTGGTGAAGTCCAACCAGTCCTCAGTTTGTATTGTTGATTTGGTGCCATTGAATTTATTTGGAGATAAGCCTCGGAAGATGCATAACCATTTTTTTTGTGGTTCGGTGGGACGACTCTTATCTTGGTGGGACATAGCGAGTCAGAAGGTGGCCAAGATATCTGATAATGTATGGTTCATTTCTGATTAAACAGAGGTGTTGGTTGGTGGAAGAGTAGATGTTTGAGTATTTGCTCTAGGGTTCATTTGTATCTCATGTGGAAAAATGAAGAAAGTATAAGTTGTTTGGATAAAAAGGAAGGAGTTTGTAGATAGTATAGGTGTTCTAATCTAGACTTGGGCTCACCCACTTTCGCTGTACTAGTTCATCCTCGAACTAACTAATGGAGCAAGGTGGAGACGGAGTTAAACACACAGGCCTTATTAAGTGGGTAGCTAACAACACAGGCCTTAACATCGTGGTGGATGATAACAACAGATCGGACTTCTCCGCTCCTATTTAGGTGCATACCACTACCCTAGGACTCACGTATAACATTGGACCGTGCTTTGTACTCCCCCCGTTGTTCCTAAGAACCATAGGGACAATTACATGGACTAAGGGGATTTGTCGACTAGGAATTTAACCACCAGACAGATTGCCCCTTCACAATCCAAAGAATCTAAAATGCTAGTCTCTCTGATAGTGTGCTTTACGGTAGAGTGGTTAGGTCCGCCAGAGAGTTACTTAATTTAATCTAAATGGAAGCCTCACACCGGGCTTACAATCCAACCATCACATCCTGTTACAGAGATAAAATAAACTTAAATGAAAACAACCCTTAATGGGAGGTAATCTATATTTTTCCTTAATAAAACTTTCAGTGTCCTTGATTTAAATTACGTATTGGCCAGGTAAGAATATGGTTAGTTGTCGCACTGTGTCCCATTATACACCACCTTCCTTGGGAGGATACTGGCTTACCCCTAACTCCTATCCTTGACACCAATTGGTTAATTTAAATGTGGGTCCCCTTAAAGCACATTAAGTTATACATGTAGTCCTACCGCTAAAGAATTACTATTTCTAAGGAAATACAGGGAGCACGGTACACTACTAGCGACAGTTGTTTAAGAAGCAATTTTTGCAATAACCATTGAATTACTCATAGGCGAGAAGTAATAAAGACTGAGTATAACACATATTACATAAAACACATTAACAAGGTGTTGGTAAGTCATGAATGACTTCAGTCCTGTTTCCCAAATCATTTGGTGACAAAAATAAATGTAATAAAAAAATGCGACGCTTTTTTGGGTGCAAGTAAACATTTTGGTAATAAAGTAGAACATTTTTTTATAAAAATAAAGTTTATGATTTCAATACTCACAAGGCATATCACCAAGTGTCCAAACAATTACTTATCTAAGCTTTTTGAAAAGGTTTGATATTTATAGGAAATTATTTAGGTATTTTCCATAAGGGGACGAATTTAAGAAAAGGTGTTAGGGTAAAATGGTCAAAAAGTGAAATAAGATGTTGGGGATGAGTTAAAAATGATTATTAGAACAAGACATAATTATTTTATTGGTTTTATGGGTCATGAAGGGGGGGGGGTCTTAACAATTTGCAATTTATAAAAATAAAATAATAATAAGGAAACTTTAAAAAAAGATTCCAGGAGTCCTACACCACCCATGAAAATTGAACATCACTTTTTTAAAACTGCAGACCAAGACCTACAACTTCCATGGTTGTCACTTGGCTAGGGTCAGCCTCTAGGGTGACTATTTTTAAGCAAGATGTTTTCTATTAAGGTCTGCAAATAGCCAGTGAAATGAATTTAAATTAAATTAAAAGATGGAGGAGCGTGAATATTGGCGCAGAACCAGCGCTCCAGAATACGATAAACAGAAAGTGACCTTCCACATAGCGGATCCGATGTTCGATCCGCTGTTTGGATCAAGCCAATCATTTGCTGAGGAAATGGAAGGCTATGATTTCGTCTTCAACCTCTAGAAATGACAAGGATTTTACCAGCCTGGATCAAACTTGCATGGCTTATCCACCGCCTCCTGATGATCGCAGACCACTTTTGTCTCATTAGAAAGTTTCCAAGTGGCCGGTGCAATACTTTGTCGGTGGTGGGGTCGCCAGAAACTACCGGCGGCGGCGGAATTCAAAGGTGGATTTTACCCGAACTTAGCTGCAGCAATAGGCTAAACAGGTGCCCAATTAGGACCGATTTTGATTCGAAAACATTCATGAGGATGAGGGGAAGAAGAAGGAAGAGGTATCTCACCTAATAAAGGTGAGCTCGCCTGGTTCGGGGTCGGGTGTCCTTGGCTTTTAACGGGTTGAGCAGGGTGGTGTTGCAGAGGGCTTCCACTCAATTTATCTGCACAGGGTGAATGTTGGGGACTGGTGTGAGCTTTCTAAAAGTCTTGGCGTCTCTTTTATAGGCTCAGGGTAATGTTTGTATTTGAGCCCTTAAGCTTACCATGGTCATTTATGTCTATTGCTTAGCGGTACTTCCCAACAACCTTATAATCTACTGGAGTTCAAGATAAGGCTGCTGAGGTGCTGGGTCAGAAATTATAAACGGGTAAATGGAGCTTAGTTTAAGAGAATTTGGATTTACCACTTTTTTTGTTAATTTTCCTTAAGCTAGGGTTTAGCATAGGTCTAGTCTTTAATTTTGTTGACTTTTTGGTTGACCAAAAATAAATTATTTTGTGGTAGGGTTGTTCTTGGTCCTGGATTGATGGGGTCAAACACTTTGGTAAAAAGAGCAAGGAAAGAGTGTTTTATGTCAAAAATACTCAGTGAATGCCACCTAGTCTTAAGGGCTTCCCAAGGGGTGGGGTGCATGGCTTGGAGTGCCAATATAAGGGGTATGGGTCTTGGGATTATGTATGAAGGTTTGGGTTGAGTCAAGGGCCCAAGGGTGGCTATGTGCACACCTTCTCTATTAAGAGTTAGGGTGATTCACAAACTTGGCTCTTAGGTGTACTGATGGGTCTACTCAAGTCAAGGGGAGGGGTGGGGGCAAGGTACTTTGTTGGATAGCAAAACTCCTAGGTACCCCAAGTAACATGTGGATGTTACATGATCCATCATTGCATTGCATAAGATTCTTATCATATAAATTTGTATGGACACTTTTATATGATGAGTTACTCTCCGTTAAGCCAATCCTTAACTTATAAATCTGTATGGGCATTTTTATAAGTTAAGATATATTTTTGTTATTAATCATATGTTGTAGTCGTTGCTCTTCCTTTACTAAATTGTTAGTGTATATTTACACTATCATTTCTTATACTCTGATGTTATTACTAGTTTGATATGTAGAGATATACCACCTGCTTGTACATACTATTTATATATACATATTGTACATTCTCTTTCTCCTGCTCGGTGACAAAGAGTCGATGGGGTGAGCGGATGTGATTACAACTTTGTCTTTATGGCTAACGGTTGCTACGTCTACCATTTTAGGAGGAAACCTAGTGGATGGAGCAGCAACAACAGATCTTGTAGGAGGGAAGCCAGGCCATGGAGACAGGGCCTGATACGACGATATGCTCGCTGATGTAGGTTATAGAGGTGTGTATTTTGAGAGATATTTATTGTAGCCTTCGGGCAATCTTATTGTACTCTGATATCCAAGGAACCAATATAGTTCCTTTTATTCATATACTACGCTTGGACATTTTACTTTCTAGGCTGATATGAATTCTATACATTCTTTATGTTGGGTTGGCATGGATGATATTGTAAAGAGCCGACAGAATAGGCATCTTGTAGTACCAGTCAACCCGTGTGTCGACACTACCACAAAGTGGTTGTTCTGGGCATAAGACTCCCCTTGACTGTGTGTTATGTTCCAGGAGGGGGGGCCTTACAGGTGACCTCCTGGGAATTTGTGTTGCACCCATTTTTTTCCGCTCGGCTGCATGAACACCCATTTTTCCTTGCGGCAAACGGGCTCACTATACAAACGTGGGCCAAAGCGTCCCACCCACGTGGAATGTGCCGAATTTTTTGAATCAATAGAACGGGCATGTAGCCTTAACATCCTATGCAGACGATCAGTAGGAAATCAAAAGAAAGACGTGACTTAGTTTATAAATGCAAGACACTTCAAACAACAATAAATTTTGATCTGACCATCCATTTTTGCGCACAATTCCATTTCAGAAAGCTCTCAGAGATTTCCATTGACTGGTAAACTGGGTGAACACATTTTAGCTTGTTTCATGCCCTCAGATCTTGCATATTCTACTCCGTGTAAAAGTTATTCCAACATTTTCCTATTTTCAATTTCATCATAATATATATGATAGTGAAGGCTTCTGCAAACACTTCCTAGGATATAGTAATGGTCGCGACATAACTTCGTGCTCATGCTGGGAAATCGCTGCGACTTCCCAATTTTGGAGATCCTTCATAGAGATGGAGGTGTGGCGATCCGGACATTATCGCACGTAAAAAATTGTACAGCCAAAATTTCTTAATCCGAATGGAAATGTAGGCCGCAATCTGGAAGATCGCGCGTCAGGGAGCTTGGCTTAAAAAAATGTGTTAGGCTATTCCAACGAATGCGACCATACCAGCACTAGAGCACTAGATCCCACCAGAACTCTGAAGTTAAGCGTACTTTGGCGAGAGTAGTTCTGGGCTGGGTGACCTCCAGGGAAGTCCTCGTGCTAAACCCATTTTTTTTGCTCGATAACATGAATGTTGTTGGGTATTGTATCCACAATAGACATGATTTGAATAAGTGTCCCTTGAACTAAGTTTAATTGAGTATGTATTTGATGTTAGTTGTTGTTGTGTGTGGTGCAAGTCTTTATTTGCCAAGTACAAACCATTATCAGGTTACAATGGGTCTCCAAAAACAATTCTGTGCAATATAACTCCTCATTGCATACAACATTATGTTGACCCATCTGCAATCTCTCTAATGGGGTGTACTTCATCTAGCATTACAAAGGAAGTTGTTGTTTAGAAGTTGCTAATTTTGGCTAAGTCAATTCATCGAGTAATATCGTGTGGTCTCATGAAATTTATCGAGGACTCATGTAAGCACATAAGGAATTTGTCGTGTGATCTCAGGAGTACTTAAGAGTTCACAAAGAACAGCTGTCTAGAATGACTAAGTTAAAGTAGCTTATACTTCTTGTATATACTCGACGAATTCCTCTAGTATTTACATGAGTACTCGTGAAATTCGTCGAGTACTCTCGAGAGGTCAAGCGAACTACTTTATTGTTCTAGATAAAGTTTGATGTTCAGCAGGTTCAAGTAACTTCGTCGTGTCCTCAAGGAAGTTTGGCAAGTACACTCGAGAGCTTTAAGCTAATTCATTGAAAGGTCTCGTGAAGTCCGAACATCTCACGCAAGCTCTAACCCTAGTTGTTTTGACTATTTTGTCGAGTGGTATGGAGACTTCACTTGATGTCTCGACAAATTTGGACTTAACAATATTTTAATTCTGTTTTGTTCTCATTTTTATGTCTTTCGAAAACTAGGGGTTATTGCTGTGTACTGTACACGTGGATGGTAGAAATATGTTTGAAATCGAGTCGTTATTGAAGAATCGTCTTCAAAAAATCTTATTGTGTTCTAATTATAAATTGTTTTAAAAAATCAGGATTTCAAAATCGATTTCACGAAGAACTTTGTCATCGATAGCCCTCTCGATCCGCGATTCCTCCTCCAATTAAAAGACAAGAACGATCTTAAGATTTCAGATACATACACACTTATAGATCAGTCGTTTCTCAGATCAAATCTTTGTTCTAAAATTAAAATCAAATTTTTTCTGGTTCAAGATTTTAGTCAGAGCTTTCACGCAATGAAGGACAATTTTCAAATCCGAGAAAGGTGATTATTTTTAAACAATATTTTCTTTTAGCTTTGTAGGAACTTTATTCTTCCATGTTTTTGTTGATTCTTCTTGTAGGATCGAGTGTAGGGGAAGTTGTTCTCTGAAATTATAGGAGTTTTATAATCCAAGTGTAAGATTATTGAATCTGAGTTTTTTGTTAAGTAGCAGAGTCTAGCTTGAAGTGCTAGATAGGAGAGGCGGGATAGTGGACGTACCCATCTTCGGGAAACCACTATAAATCTTTGTGTTTGTGATGTGATCTCTTATTTTGTGCGCTTTATTTTAATAAGTTTTAATTCCGCAAAAAGCCTCAAGATTTACCTATTCACCCCCTTCTAGATGATTTAGGTTTACAACTAGATACTTTCAATTGGTATCAGAGGGAGGTTGTTCGTTAAAAGGTTAAAACCTTGAACAGATCTTAAACTAGTTGTCAAAAGAGACTAGCATGTATGGCATGGACAAGAGCAAGGATTTATCCCTGATGAAGCTGCTAGTGTGCTCCAAAGAAAATTTCTCTATATGGAAGGAAAGAGTTGAATTCTTCATGGAATCTTTTGATACTAGAATCTTCACTATTGTTGAACAAGGTTTACATGTTTCTATGACTGCATCAGTAATGGATCCAAATATGATGGTTCCTAAAAGGATGATGGACTTGAATAAGGATGAGATTGCTCTCATAATTCTTGATAAGAAGGTGAAGAACATCATTTCTAGTGTGGTGGACGATTCAATACTGTAAAATTTAACCGACTGTAAGTCTGCTCAGGAGATATAGCAAACTCTTATTATTCTTATGGAAGGAACGAAGGAAGTTCGAGATGATAGGAAATCCCTCCTTAATTAGGAGTATGAGGCCTTCAAGTATGATAAGAGGGAAAATATATCTTCCTGCTGTGAAAAGTTCTTCAAGATCCTAAGAAATTATAGTTGTCTGTTTACCAACTATGAAGTTAATGAAAAATTCTTGAGATCCTTTACCAAAGAATGGGATATTAAGGTTTGTACTATAAGGGAGTTTTGTAATCTGACTAAGATAAACCAACAAAACTTGTTCCAGAAGCTGCTATCTCACGAGCTAAAACTTAATACTAGAAAGGTAGAAGAAGAGGGAAGCAAGACTTTAGTCAGAGTGAAGTCTGTAGCACTGATGGATGAACGGTTAAGAAAAAGCATAGCTGTGTCACCAGCAATGACACAGGCCTCAATGGAACTTTATGATTCAGAACAAAGCACCTCTAGTTCTGAAATATCAAATGGAGAGTTTTCTTTAATCTATAGACAGTTTAAGAGGATGCTCAACAAAAGGTGGAAAATGAAAAATTAACCCTCCTCACCTGATTACAAGAATTATTATCATGATGTTTAACATCATAAGAAGAGCTCTAAAAACAACAATAGGTATAAATCAAAAAAATAATAAACAAGGTTCTTTTGACATTCTTTGCTACTATTGTAATAAGCCAGGGCATATGAACACCGAGTACCCACATAGTAAGAGGGAAGGATCCAAGAAAGATAAAAAGAGATATTTCAAAGGTAATAATAAAAAAGAAAAGAGCTGATAGGTTGTTTTGTAATTAAACTATTAGAGTGTTTTTAGGTCTTTATTATGCAAATCTTGTCTTATAAACTTATATGTTGACCCCCTTTTGTATTTATTAACCCAACTAATGTTTTCTGCTTTTTCTCATGAATTCTCAATTTTCATCTCAAATGACCTGACACTGCCACCTACACGGCTGTGTCATTGGGCATGTCACATGTTCCCAAGGAAGCCGGCCACTAGAGGGAAAATTCTGAAGATCATTTGGAGAAGGACACAACCACCAACACGGCCGTATCGCCTCCGTGTTGACGGTCGTGTCAACCTTACCGTGTCAAAATGGCGTGTTACTAGAAGCCGAAGATCATCCCGAGAAGGACACGGCCACTAACACGGCTGTATCGCCGGGCATGTCGCCACCTCCTCCATGCCTGATGCCCTCCATAAATGCAACCCATGTCGTATCCCATCAACTGCAGTAGACACAACCACTAACACGGCCGTGTCACTGGCCGTGTCAGCATGGCCGAGCCCATTCTTCCCACGACTCCATGATCATTCCTGCCAGAACTAGAGCCCGAGGTCAACCAGCACAAGACATGGCAACAAACATGGTCGTGTCTCTGGCCGTGTCAGCCCCTCAAGATTTTCTAAAAATTCAACCCTTCCCCCTTTTTTTCCAGATTGTTATCGGATGGTGTAGGGAGGTGCTGCCCTTTTGTTTTCTAAAGTTTTTCATGCATTTTTCTTTCTCTCTTTTTACATTTTGAGTCTTTCTTAATCCAAGCTTAGTGCTTTCCTTGTAATAGTTTCTAGTTTCTTTTAGTAGCTTAATGTTAATTCTACCCTAGTTTTATTTTCCATGCACTTGTAATTTTCATTTTCAAATTGTAAGCTTTCTTTATCATTAATAAAAAAGTGTTGTTTTCTCTCCTCTTTCTACCTTGTTTTCATTATGTTCTTCTACTCATCTCCTTTCCTACACCTCACCATGAGTAACTAATCCTCCTTATACTCAATCTTGATGATTCGAGGTTCGAGTTGATGAAGTTATGATGCGTTAATTTATTTCCTCTTTTTAGGGTTTAGACATTGAATTACTCTTGATTAACCTTTGCTTGGAGATATATCATCGATATATATTTTCCATCTTTGCTTTCATTATTGAATAGCCAAGAGGCTGATATTTTGAAGAGAGGGCACAAGAGTAAAGAGAGTTACACGCACCCCTCGAGAGAGGCAGACGTTAAATCTCCCGGATTGGAGTGAAATCCAATAGTGGGGTTCATAGCGTAAGGCGAGCTTTAGGCCTCTGATTTAGACGAGAGTCGGTCGGAACATCCTAAACTCAGGTGGGTACGTCTACGAGAGAAGCGTGTTCATGCTTTAGGAACCTCCGCGGTGAAGGTTCTTTGCCTTATTAAATTAGAGTGTTTTATCCCATTTGTTTATTAAACTTTTGCCGAGGTGATTCTCGATCGAGTACTTCTTATTATCATCGTTCAATCCCTTGTTTTAATCAATAGTTGTTGTCTTTCTAGTTTAGTGCCAGTAGTACTTTCATTTTATGCAAGTGTTTTCCTTTATGCTAGTAGTCTTTCCTTTTTAGTTAGTAAACAACCCTAGTTTTCCTTCGATAAGATAATAGCGTTCGTGTGAGTAAGATTACTCAATGGTTCCATGATTTAAATACGACACTTGTGTCCTCTAGCTACAATTCGATAGGTATACTTGCCTTGATGGATTGGTAGTTCAGTTACTTTTCTTTTCTTAACGAATAGCAGGCCATCAAGTTTTTGGCGTCGTTGCCCGGGAGCAACTTTTGTTGATAATATGAAATCATGAACCTATTACTTTTATCACTTCTCTTTCTCACCCTCTTTCTTAAAACTTAAAAATCCAAAACAAATTTAACGCACTTATTAGAAACCCACATCACAATTTTTCTACGCCACCTAACTCTCTCAAAAAGGGCAAGGTGGCTTTAAGTGTCGCTATCTTTCCAAGTACCTTGCGAACCATTTGCAGGGTAGCCCTTTGGAAGTTCGAGAGTTAAGCTACTAAAAAAAATCTATGTAAAAAAAAGGATTTCCCTTTTTCTTTCTCGTCTGTCTTTCTAGTTCTTTGATTATTTCTGATTCTCTATCTTACATTCTTCTTCTAATGCATGACCCGCGTAAATTCGTCGGTTATTTTGGACTTGTACCACAAAATTAGGCGTACTCTTTGGTGAAGATCGTAATTTCAAGGCCCTACTCTCCAAATACTGGTTGAGGATTCCGGGATGTTGGGTATTGCATCCACAATAACACATATTTGCATGAAGTCACTCTTAAACTAAGATGAATTAATTTGTATTTCATATCCTGTTCTAGTTGAATTTTTGCAGATTCTCAGTGTTAAGTGTAGACCAATGTCATTCTACAGTGGGTTAGGAACACAGGACCATACAGTGTAATCCCTCACTGTGTGATCCAAAGTGTTGACTCATGTGTAGCCTCTCAATTGGGATACACTTCATGTTCAAACATTGGGAGCATGGGATGAATACAGGACCAAAAGAAAACATTCTCTAAAATTCTTGAAAAATTATCTAAATCCAGTTCTCGAGAAGCAACTTCAGAGTTCTCGAGAAGTGTTGTTTAGTTCTCGAGAAGCTCTCATAGTTCTCGAGAAGCTTAACTACAAAGTTCATGAGAAGACCAGGTTCGAGGTCTCGAGAAGTCTTGACAGATTCAAGAAATTTTTTCTAAGTTATAGTTCTCGAAAGTCCTCTTTGTTCTCGAGAAGTCTTGGTCAGTTCTTGAGAAGCCTTAGGTAGAGTTCTCGAGAAGTCTTACTTTTTCTCGAGAAGCTTGGCTTCAGTTCTCGAGAACTGCCAGTTCAATTTCTTGAATAGTCAGGATTTGCCTCAGAAATTTTTCTAAGTTAAGTTCTCGAGAAGTCTTCCTTTAGTTCTCGAGAAGTCCTCCTTCAGTTCTCGAGAAGTCTTCCTCTTTGTTCTCGAGAAGTTAAAAAATTTTTCTAAGTGCTTGTTCTCGAGAATTTCAGGAAAGTTTCTAAGTGTTTATTCTCGAAAAGTCAATTAGTTCTCGAGAACTAAAGCTTTTGTTCTCGAGAAGTCCAAACCTCTTCTAAAGAATTTAGTTCTCGAGATGTCATGACAGTTCTCGAGAATTCAGTTCCTAGTTCTCGAGAACGATAGCCACTTCTCGAGAACTAAGTCGACTTTCCAGGAATTTTTTTTTTCTAAGTCCAGAATGGCCGAAATTTCAAATAACTCGATGTGATTGTTCCACGTGTCTTCATTAATATCTTTTCTAGCCGTTAAGGGTAATCCTATATAAAGTATTTTCACTAAGACATAACCCTAAGCAGAAAAGAAAAAGAAGAATCTTTTAAGAGAGGATTTCGTACTTTCCAAAGTTACTGGTTCGGCCGACTATTCTCAAGCACGACATTCTGAAGCGGCCGCTCTCGTCAAGATCGTTCCTTCTGCATTCAATCTAGAAGATCTCCTGATTAAGGAATCATTTTTCTCTCCTTGATCGAGTAGATTCAAGCTTTCTCAGGTCAGATTTTCAAAGGATCTTCTTCTACAAATTTTGAAAGAGCCGCAACGCTCAAGAAGAAGACCTAGAGACAAATTCTTTCAGATCTAAAGATATTTCTGTTGGTATTTTCAAACTCTATTTGTAAATCTTGTAGGAGATTATTCTCCGAGTGTAGCAACATTTTTATCCGAGTTTGTAGGAAGTTTTCATCTTCCGAGTGTAGATCCATTTGGAATGAGTTTGTAGGAACTTGGTTCCGAGGCGTAGGATTGTTTTCAATCTGAGATAGTGAAGTAGCCGAGTCTAGTGATTTGCTAGATCGGTGAGGTAAAGTGGACGTACCCAAGTTTGGGGAAACATTATAAATCTTCTTGTCTTTCTGTGATTGTTTGATTGCTTGTGCAAGATCGTTAAAATATTTATTCCGCAAATAGATGCACGATTCACTTATTCACCCCCTCTAGGTGATTTAGGTTTATAACTTTCCACTGTCAATTGGTATCAGAGGGAGGTTGATCGTTAAAAGGTTAACACCTTGATCAATTTCCTCTCGAAAGTTGTTATTTGGTCATTCAAGCAATGGACAAGGTCAAAGATTTTGCCAAGCTTCCTTTATGCACAAAGAATAACTTTCCAATGTAGAAAGAGAGAATTAAATTTTTCATGGAAGCTGTGGACCCGCAGATCTTCATTATTGTTGAAGAAGGTCCCTACATTCCCATTACTATCTCCGCTATAGATCCAGCCAAGAAAGTTCCTAAGAAGCTGATGGATCTGGATAAGGATGAGATTGCACTTGTCTTGTTGGACAAGAAAGCTAAAAATATCATAGCAAGTACAGTCGATGACTCGATGCTGCAGAATCTGATTCACTGCCAATCGGCTAAGGAGATTTGGCAGTCTCTAGTTACTCTGATGGAAGGCACTTATGAAGTGAGGGATGATAGAAGGTCCCTACTGAACCATAAATATGAAGCCTTCAGGCAAGGGTCAAAGGAGACCATTACAGATACCTTTGATAACTTCTTCAAGATAGTAAACGGCCTAAGTGTGTATTGCCGAGTCATCACCAATGGAGAGCTGAATGATAAGTTTCTGAGGTCTCTCACCAAGGAATGGGACAATAAAGTTTGTGCCATCCAGGAGTTTGGCAGACTAGCTGAGACAGACCCACAGAATTGTTTTGGCAAGCTGATGTCCTATGAACTGCAGATCAACTCCAGAAAACCATAAGAAGAGAAAAGTTGCTTCTCCTCAATAGAGAAGTCGGTTGCATTGAATGCAGATAGTTCAAGGAAGGGCAAAGCTTCCTCACCAGCACCAACTTAAGAAGTAAGTGAAGAGGAAAGCTCCGAGCCAAGCACCTCAGGATCAAAACTATCTGAAGTAGAGTTCTCTTTACTCTCTCGACAGTTCAAGAAATTCTTGAACAAGAAGATGCAGTGGAGAGGAAAGGATGCCTCATACAGAAGTTCATGACACGACATTGATCAACGAAAGAAAGGATCGGGTAGCCATGACAGGTATAACTCTAAACAGAATAAACAGATTTCTACTGACATCGTTTGCTACTGTTGCAACAAACCAGGTCACGTCATAGCTGACTTCCCCTACAAGAAGAAGGAGGGTGGCAGAAGAGAGGAAAAGAAGTCCTCATACCAAAAGAAAAGGACAGAGAATAGCCTGTTGGCCAAGAAGGGAAAAACCCTCAGCGACTCCGACTCATCTGAGTCGAGTGAAGAAGAGGAAGCCTACTTTGGGCTCATGGCTCAATCAGATGACGAACAAGAGCCCAAGTTTACTGGGGAGGTAAAGTCTCACACTCCTCTCTTTGAATCTGAAATTTCTGAGCATGATAACGAGGACAGCTCTTCTGACGATGATTCTGAACTTATGGCGAGTACAAGGAGTTGATCATAACTTACGACAAATGTCGCCGAGTCGTGATAATTAAGGCTAAAGAGATTATGTCTCTAAAGGCTATTGAGAGCAGCTTAGAGAAGAAGTCGCTAAGACTGACTCTCTTCAAGAGAACTTCAATTTTGCTATTGAAGAATATAATCAAGCTCTTAAGCACCTCGACCTCAAAGATGAAATCATCAAAGAGTTTGAAAAACAACTCGAGGCTGAGAAGAAACCTTTTTGAAAGTTTCTCTAAGCCTAAGACAGTTCTTCCACTCGTTGTTGAATTCTCAGCTAAGGACCAAGGAGATGGACTTGGCCATGTTGCCGCTCCTATTAAATCTTCTAGGAGAAACAAGGCTCAGCGGAAGAATAAGGCCGCCAAGAAGGCCTTGGCCAAAGAAAAGGGGAAAGCCCCTCTAGATCATAATGTATTTAAGAAAGTCATCTTTCCAACAAATGAGTTTGATCTGGACTCGTCTTATGGTCACTTGATAAGGCCTACTTACGTAGAGCCAAAGTCTCACTACAAAGGATGGACTCGCCCTCAGAACTTTGGTGAAAGTGTATTAAAGGCACCTTATGAAGAAGTGACTCTTCAGGGCTATGGTCCTTATAATCATGGCCACAACTTCAAGAAAGCACCGAAAGTAAAGCCCATTGTGGAAAGGCCTCAAAATGAGAAGAAATCATGCGATTGCCATCACTATGAAGCTTCTTACTCCAAGAGTGCCGCCCCTGCTAGACCATCACTTCAGAAAATCAAGCAGGAGTACACAATGGAAAGATACAACAGGTTCAACTGTTGGTGCTCTGGAAAAATTGGTCATTTTGCCATCGAATGTTGGTTTAATACCAGGAAGGTTGCTACTCCTTAAGTTGGAAATATGAGACTGACCACACAAAATGCTAATCTTCGTATGGGGGCATTCTAACCCGAGACCAAGGACCCAAACACGTTTGGGTTCCTAAGGCAAAGTGATCATGAATGCAGGTATGTCCAATGGCCACCAAAATGCCAATCTAGTACTTGGACAGTGGATGCTCTCGGCACATGACCGGGACAAGAAGCCTACTCCAGGATTTCACTCCAGTCTGCAACGGACCAAAGGTCATCTTTGGAGGTTCAGACCGAGGTATACCTAAAGGTTACGATATGATCACTAAGGGTAATGTATCCTTTTCGGATGTAGCTTATTTGGAGGGGTTGGAACACAATCTCATAAGCATAAGTCAACTATGCTACAAAGGATACATAGTTGAATTCCACGCTGATAAGTGCTTGATAAAGTCTGTTGACAATATGGAAACAATTCTATCATGCACTCGAAGTAGGAATATATTTTGCTTAAATTTCATTTGTATAGATTCTTCTACACCAGTGTGTATTTTGGCAAAAGATAGTGCATCTCTTGGTGACTAATGGCACAAGAGGCTAGCACATATTAATTTTAAAACTATTAATAAATTTTTCTCTAAGAACATAGTACGTGATGCCCCTAATGTCAAGCACGTCAAAGATAGAACTTGTCATCCATGCGTAAAAGGCAAGCAAACAAGGGCTACCTTTAAAAGCAATGTAGGCAAAAATTCTAATAGGTGTTTACACCTATTTCATATGGACATGTTCGGCCCACTGCAAGTTAGAAGTTTAGGAGTTAAGGATTATTCGTTGGTAATTGTTGATGACTACACGCATTTTGCGTGGGTGTTCTTTCTGAAACACAAGTCAGATACCTTTGATATCTTTACCAATTTTTTCAGGCAGGTCAAGAATGAATACAACTGTTCCATAGTCAAAATTAGAAGTGACAATGGAACGGAGTTCAAATCTGGGGCCATGAACGAATTTCGTGAAAGCCTATGTATTTTTCATGAGTTTTCCTCTCCCCGTACTCCACGGTAAAATGGAGTAGCTGAGAGAAGGAATAGAACACTCATAGAGGCTTGCAGGACCATGTTGAGTGATGCTTCACTACCAGAGTACTTCTGGGCTGAAGCCGTCAACACTGCATGTCACGTGCAAAATCGAGCCCTCATAAACAAGAATCATGAAAAAAAACTTTATGAACTTCTAAAAGGCAGGAAACCAACAGTTTCATATTTTAGAACTTTTAACTGCAAATGCTTCGTACTAAACAATGGTAAGTATCATACAACTAAGTTTAGTGAAAAAAATTTTGATGGTATTTTTGTAGGATATAGTAGCCATAGTAAGGCATACAAGATTTTCAATAAAAAAACTCTAGTGGTATAGGAATCCATACATGTTGTATTTGATGAGACAAGCTTGCTGCAAAGCAAATCGTCTATTGTGCTTGTTGAAGATGCAGGTTCAAGGCTCAAAGAAATTAGCTTGGATGAATCGACCGAAGGTAAAGATGAAAAGTTCATCAAGATCACCTCTCCAACCCCTATTGGAGAGGTAGAGGATCAAGATGAAAATACTGTCCAAGTTGATGAAGTCACTCCAGTGGCTGAAGAAGTTCCAGATGCGAGGAACCTAGAGCTCAGACATCTAAAGGATCACCCAATGGCCCAGATCATAGGAGATACCCTGGATGGTGTCAGAACTTTTCGAGATACAACTAATGAGAATCTTTATTTAAGTTTACTCTCGCAGGTTGAACCAAAGAAGTTTGAGGAAGCAAACTCAGACGCATCGTGGATCTTGGCCATGGAAGAAGAACTGAATAAGTTCAAGCGCTACAAAGTTTGGATGCTTGTTCAAAGACCCAAAGGTAAAAATGTAATCGGAATGAAATGGGTCTACCGGAACGAGTTGGATGAGGATGGAACTATCATAAAGAACAAGGCCAGACTCGTCGCCAAAGGATATCGTCAAGAAGAAGGGATCGACTTCAACCAGACATATTCTCCAGTGGCAAGGCTGGAGGCCATCAGACTGTTCCTGGCATATGCTGCACTGAAGGGCTTCACCGTCTATCAAATGGACGTAAAGTCCTCCTTCCTAAATGGTGACATAAAGGAAAAGGTGTATGTGGAACAACCCCCAGGTTTTGTTGATCCTATATTACCCGAGTACATTTATTTATTATCTAATTTACAATAATAATAAAACAAACTTCACTTTAGATCTGAGAACGTCAGATTTCTTCCTTCTTGAAATTGAAACTCTGTCAAAAATATATCGAGGAAGACTTGCCGAAATATTTGGATCTGAAAAGCTTGAGATCATACGATCAAGAGTGATATTTGTATAGATTGAGCGCCTAGATCTATTGATCGATTCCTATTCTTAATTTCTTTAATCGGAGAAAAGAAGCCGCGAGAACGACGATGAGGAGCGGCGGCTTTCCCGATTTAGAATCTTAGAACGATTTAGAAACTTAATTTCTTTTCTTTTTAGGGTTAGTCGATTTGATAAGACCTTTTATTGGAGAAGCCTAACGGTCAAAATAATAAAGACTGTACATGTGGACCAATAAGAATCAAGGTTAATTTTGAAATCATTTCCGTATGGATTTAGGAAATTTTCGGAAAATCACCTGCATTTCTCGAGTGAATAAAGCACTACTCGAGTAATGAATTCTGTTACTCGAGAAGAGGTAGTATATTTCTCGAGAACAAATCCTTAAGGAAATTATGAGAATTACTTCTAGCTTCTGTAGAAATGAACTCTATTACTCGAGAACTATAGAAAACTTCTCGAGAGCAATTATGACTTCTCGAGAACAAAATTTCTTCTCGAAACTTAACTTCTTATTACTCGAGTACTGGTCCTCTGACATCTCGAGACAAGGCTTGGCTTCTCAAGTACTGACTTATGTTACTCGAGTACAACACTTAGAAAATATTCATGAATGATTTTTCAGTTAACTCAAGAACGAAACAAGTCTTACTCAAGTACTACATAGCTTCTCGAGAACTAAGTTAAGCCTTCTCGAGAAATACTTCAGTTACTCGAAAACTAGACTTAGCTCACTCGAGAACTGGCTATAATTTTACTCAAATAATGATAGGTCCTTCTCGAGTAAAACACTTCACAAATTTCTGAAATGAATTATTGAGTAAACTTGTGACTTAGATAAGTAGTACTCGAGTACTCCATGGCTTACTCGAGTATTAAACTAAGCCTTCTTGAGAAAAAAATTTATGTTACTCGATAACTGAACTTTGCATAATCGAGAATTCTTTCTAGCACTACTCGAGTACTAGATGTAATACTCGAGTCAAGGACTTAGAAATATTTTACTTTAAATGAATTCAACAACTATACTTTCTTCCATTTCTTTAGTGCTTTGAAAATGAAGTGTGTCCCAATAGAGAGGATACACATGAGTCAACACCATGGATCACACAATGAGGGATTACATTGTATGGTCCTGTGTTTGGTGACTCACTGTAGACTTACATTGGTCTATACTTGGCAATTATGTCCTGAAAACACATTACTCCAAAAGGGCATCAAATACAATATAATTCATCTTAGTTCCAGGGTGACTTCATACAAATTTGGGTTATTATGGATACAATAACCAACAATCTCCCCATATTTATAGAAGTCAGAACCCTTTACACTAAGGTGAATTACATCAAGATAAATAAAATAACTACTAAACACAGTTATAATAAAGTTAAAATGCTAAGCAATGAAAAGTCAGATCATAAAAATAGAAGCTTTATATTTATAGATTTGTCCAAGAATTCCAATTCAACAAATTATAATAAAGAAATACTTTAGATCTTCTATTTTTCCTTGCTTTGTTATTGTTGTTGTTTTCTCTCCTTCTTTTCTTGTTATCTCTTCTGGAAGCAGTAAGGTTTGGGATAATACTTGGGAGGTTTAGGAGGAGCCTTAAGATTATTCCTTCCATACTCTCTGTCATATATTCTTCTCTTGTTAAAAGATTTTTCATATAGTTCCCATTCATGAGAGCTGTAATGATCATTCCTGCTTTAATTATAGTCCATGACAAGTTTGAGAGTATCAAGAATGAGAGATTTGGAAGTTGGGCTCCATATTTCAGCAAATTCTTGGGTTCTTCTTCTTTCTGCTTCTAGATTAGGAGTGGTCTTGTTGGCAGAGGCACCATCACCATATTTTCTTATATTAGGAATTTGTATTTTAGGAGGTACTTGAGGTGGCTCATGGGTCTGTTCAGTTTCCTAAACTTGAGCATAAGTATTCGGAGGTGGTGCATCTGAGCCTTCAGGTCTTGGAGAGAAAGTTTGCTACTGGACTAGAGGATGCTGAGAAATTGGATTAAGATGGTGTTGAATAACATTAGGATCAACTTGGAAATTAGGAAAGATCTGGTTGTGCATCCAGGCAGCTGTATCATATATGTGAAAGTTGACACCATCTATCTATTACTGAACATCAGCATGAATTTCTGTCAACTTTTCTTGCCAAAGTGTTTCAATGTTAGTATCAAATTTTTCTATGTTTTCTTTCACTAGTTTTCCCCCTTTCTGACTTCTATGGATAGGGTGCCAATTGCATCCTCTTTGAATTTTCCTACTTCTTCACAATTCTTGATATTATGTTCTTGTGTTTTCTTTTCCAATTGGATTTGATTGTTTGCTAGGGTTACTGACTGATCCATCACAGTAAGAAGCGAACTAAAATAAGCCGGAAATGGTATAACTGAAATTTTATTATCAGAAAAAGGTATCTATTACAAAGGTATGCCCTCCCTTATATAAAATGGAGGAGAGATGAGAGAATAAAAATAAGAGATGTGGGACCAAAAAAATACAGTACTAAGCGGGCTATACAGAACAAACCGCACAAGCCGCGCGGTTAGATAGAAGGGCTAACCACACGGCTACCACCAGAGAGAGAGAGACTGCCAGGGGAGACCGCCTGACTGCTCGGCAATCGCACAGCAACAACACAGGAATCAAACCGCTGACTCCAAACCGCCAGACCGCGCGGTCTCCAAACCGCCCGGTCACCAACTTCAACACTCCCCCTCAAGCTGGAGCATATATATCGATCATGCCCAGCTTGTCACAAATATGATGAAACGAGGCTAAAACTGGCTTGGTGAAGATGTCAGCCAGCTCTTTATCAGAAGTGACAAAGGGAGTGCAAATTTGTTCCTTTAAGATTTCTTCATGAATGAAATGACAGTCAACCTCAATGTGCTTGGTTCTTTCATGGAAGACCGGATTTTTGGAGATGTATATGGCAGCCTTGTTATCACAGAACATAGGTAGAGGATGGTTGTAGACCTCTCCTAAATCCAGCATTAGATCCCGTAGCCATTTTAGCTCACAAGTGGTCGACGCCATACTCCGATACTCTGCTTCAGCACTGGACCTGGAAACAACAGACTGCTTCTTGCTCTTCCAGCTCACCATATTGCCCCCAACAAAAGTAAAGAAACCGGAGGTAGACTTGCGGTCCCCTTTTTCATCAGAGTAACTCGCATCTGAGTATGCTTCAACCCTCAGATGATCATTCTTCTGAAAGAGCAATCCTTTCCCTGGGGCTGCTTTGACGTACTCCAAGATCCGCAAGGCAGACTGTAGATGGCACTCCCTGGGAGCTTGCATGAATTGACTCACCTTGCCCACAGCATAGGAAATGTCGGGCCTAGTCACGGTGAGGTATATGAGCTTACAAACCAGACGTCTGTACTGCGAAGCATCTGAAAGAAGAGGCGAATCATCTGTCTAGGTTTTATCTTCTCCAACAGCCATGGGACATCGGGTAGGTTTGGCCCCAATCAATCCCGCTTCTTTTAAAATATCAAGGGCATACTTACGCTGAGAGATGACTAAAGAGTTGGGCTTCCGAGAGATTTCGATCGCCAAAAAGTACTTCGGAGAACCCATATCTTTCGTGACCAGATGTTGGCGAAGATGCCGCTTTGTCAAGGCTATCCCTTCCTGGTCATCGCCAGTGAGAAGAATATCATCAACATATACTGCAAGAACCACCAGTCCCGAAGAGGTTTTACGACTAAATAGAGAGTGATCAGCAGAGTTGCGAGCAAAACCAACGTCCTCCACGATGCCGCTGAACTCATCAAACCAAGCTCGAGGGCTCTGCTTGAGGCCATAGATTGCCTTCTGTAGCCGGCATACTCGTGTCTCCCCTGAGCAACATACCCAGGAGGTTGCTCCATGTAGACGGCCTCCTGAAGATCACCATAAAGGAAGGCATTCTTGATATCCAGCTGGGAAAGTGGCCAGTCTTTGTTGACTGCCACAGAGAGAAGGAACCGTATAGTGCTGAGACGAGCCACGGGAGAGAAGGTGTCAAAGTAATCAACCCCATAGGTCTAAGTAAAGCCCTTAGCCACGAGGCGAGCTTTATATCGGTCCACAGTGCCATCTGGGCCAAATTTGACCACAAAGACCCAGCGACAGCCAACAACATCTGTATCAAAGGGAGGAGGGACAAAAGTCCAGGTACCCCGCTCTGTTAGGGTCGCCATTTCCTCATCCGTGGCCATATTCCAGTGAGGAATAGCAAGGGCCTCCTAGTAGGAACGAGGTGTGGTAGTGGCAGAGATAGCCAGCGCAAAGGCCCTGCGAGAAGAGGTAATACGATCATATGAAACAACAGCAGCAAGGGGGTGTAGGGTACACGTCCGCACCCCTTTGCGATGAGCGATAGGAAGAGCCAGGTCGGCGGGCTCTTCGGTATCCAGAACATTCGTGGAAGAGAGAGCTGGCCCGGGAGAAGAGAGCGACGGCAGCGGAGATGAGGGAGATGGAGGCGAAGAGAGAGGCGGAGGGAGTGGAGTGGGCGGAGACGGAGGAGGGGCGGATATCGCAGTAGGAGACGAGGGAACGAACGGAATAACAGGAGAATCAGAGGTGGGGGGAAGAGAAAAGGAGTCATCCGAGAAGTAGGAGGCATTCTCGAAGAAGTTAACGTCAGCGGAGACGAACTGCTTACGAAGAACAGGGTCAAAGCAACAGTAGCCTTTCTGAGTGGCGGAGTACCCCAGAAAGACACATTTGGTGGAACGATGGGCGAGCTTATTACGGGTGGCAGATGGGGCATGCACAAAAGCAGTGCACCCAAAGATTCGGAGAGGGAGAGGAAAAGGCTCCTTGCCTGGATAAAGGATGGAAAAAGGGGTTTTTCCCTTTAGAACGGAGGAGGGAATGCGATTGATGAGATAGCAGGCAAGAAGAACAGCATAGCCCCAATATGAGCGAGGGACATGCATTTGAGTCATCAATGTGCGAGCGACATCGAGGAGGTGACGGTTTTTGCGTTCCGCCAACCCATTTTGTTGGGATGTATAGACACAGCTTGTCTGATGAATAACGCCATGTTGCACACAGAGGGAGGTAAAAGCATGACTTAAGTACTCTTTTGCATTATCAGAGCGAAAAGTTTTAATACCCACACCAAACTGATTTTTGATTAAATGATAATAGGAGGTCCATACATTAAAAAGTTCAGAGCGATCTCGTAAGAGATACACCCAAGTACATCTAGAAAAATCATCAATAAAGGTTACAAAATAAGAACTACCCCGACCAATAGTAAGGGTAGGAGCAGGTCCCCAGATATTAGAGTGGACTAGATCAAACGGACGAGTAGAGCCCCGACCTTGCTTCGGCGGGAAGGAGGAACGGTGATGCTTGCGAAGTTGACATGCTTCGCAGTTGAGAGTAGTATTGGAGGGAGGGAGGTGGGGTAGAAGCTGATGTAGAAGCCGTGGTGGAGGATGACCGAGACGGAGATGCCACTGGAGAAGATCCGTACAAGAAGAAGAAAAGGCGGACAAAGCGGAAACGTTGTCGAGAAAGTAGAGGCCGCCGCTCTCAGTCCCAGTAGCAATCGTCCGCTGGGAGCTCGGATCCTGAAAAGAACAAGAAGAGGGAGTAAACGTTACAGAACATTGAAGCTGCTTGCATAAAGAAGTAACCGACAATAGATTGCACGGAAACTTGGGCACATAGAGAGTGTCCTTTAGCCGAAGGGACGGAGTAACATGAAACACTCCCAACCCATGAACCGGGGAGGGAGAACCGTCTGCAATGAGGACCGGGGGCAACCGATCATGCTGTTCGAGGAGAGAGAAGCACTAAGGATTGCCCGTCATATGATTAGTTGCACCGGAGTTGATAAGCCATTTACCTTGAGTGACCACATGGGCACTACCTGATGATGTGACCACGGAAGTAGATGGCTTGGAACAGGAGGCGGAAGAGTCACCCGAGGGACGAAGATGGGGATGCTTTGTCCAGCAGCGGTCAAGAGTATGTCCGGTGCGGCCGCAGTGAGAGCAGAGGTAGCGGGAAGAAGGACGTCCGCGAGACTGATGACTGCGGCTACCAGAGCCACTCCGTTGAGTTTGATGAGCATAGTTATCCGGTGGAGAAGGAGCGGGCAGAAGCGGGCGCTGAAGGAAAGAGGTGACTGCGGCGATGCGAGCAGCGGTGGCATCTAAAGTAGGAGATATTGCCTCACCCAGAATTTGTTGGCGGATCATGTCATAAGTGTCAGGAAGACGGAGCAGATAAGACACAACCAGAAGCTCCTGGAAGTGCTTGTGTTGTTTAGCCAGATCCGCAGAAAATGGGTGATTCTGAAGAATCTCAGCCCCAAGAGATTGAACTTGTTGGTAAGCAGCAGCAGGAGACAAGGTAGGCCGGGCAAAGAGGTCCTCATACAATGTATAGATGCGGGACGTCTGAGCCCCTTTAGAGTACAGAGCATCAAGATGAAGCCAAGCAGCCTTCACCATCTCATCATGACGGATGGCGGGAAGGCACTCATCAGATAGACTGTTAGCGAGCCAAGTACGCACAAGCGCATCACTCGCATCCCAGTCATCAAAGAGAGGTGAAGTGGTAGGAGGGGGTCATCAACGAGATGGTGGCGTTTGCGTTACGAGCGAAGGAGAAAAGTGAAAGAGATGCTCCAATCCGGTTAGTTGGAGCCGACAAGCTTAGAAACGGTGCCAAGGTTCCCGAAAGAAGTAGGAGGTAGAGGCGGAGCCGGATTGGCAACAGGGGTGGCAGCAGGAGTGGTGGTAGTGGAAGCATCAGAAAGAGCCATCAGGAAGCCGCGCGGTTAGGAAACAAGCCGCGCGGATAGGCAAAAGGAAAACTTCAGCGGTCAGGATGTCAAACACCAGCGGCCAGAAAGACCTCGACCAAGCCGCAGTATCAAGCAGAGGGGAAGAAGTCGAGCGGCAGGCAGACAGTTCGCCCGAACAGAAGCACAAGAGTAGGCAAGGCACACGGCGATAGGTCGCGGCGAACAAGGCGACAGATCGTAGCGAAAAAGGCAACAGGTCGCGCACACAGCGGGCAACGACAAGGAAAGAAGTAGACTGCGCGGACAGGGCGCAAGCCGGAGAAGCAAGTCGCGCGGACAGAGAGGGCTCACCGAATCAGGAGGAAAGGATCGATTCCTCTGATACCATGTGAGAACCCGCCCACCCATATCGCATCTCAAAACCCAGGTATTGAGATGAAGGGTGGCGGGGTACATAAACACGTAGGAGCGAGCGCTGCGAGCGATGTGGGACTAATCCCAACCACAGGACCGCGAGGATATTCCGCCACAGGGGGGCCACTGGGGTCAACACCCAAACCAGGAATGCGGTGGGGAAAGCCACGGGGTCGGTCCCACACACACGTGTCATGCTGGCAAATTATTCCAACACCCTCGCAGCAGGACAACCTCCCTCTGATACCATGTAAGAAGTGAACTAAAACAAGCCGGAAATGGTATAACTGAAATTTTATTATCAGAAAAAGGTATCTATTACAAAGGTATGCCCTCCCTTATATAGAATGGAGGAGAGATGAGAGAATACAAATAAGAGATGTGGGACCAAAAAATACAGGACTAAGCGGACTATACAGAACAAACCGCGCAAGCCACGCGGTTAGACAGAAGGGCTAACCGCAAGGCTACCACCAGAGAGAGAGAGACCGCCAGGGGAGACCGCCTGACCGCTCGACAACCGCACAGCAATAGCATAAGAATCAAACCGCTGACTCCAAACCGCCAGACCGCGCGGTCTCCAAATTGCCAACACAGACCGCCAGACCGCCCGGTCACCAACTTCAACAATCACCTAACTAATACTTGTGATGGTGTGGTCTAGAGCTTTCCCACCTATTTGGAAGAGGTGCTTAAGCTCATCAGTATTGTGTTGTATCTCTGCAAAACCTCTGCTCATCTCTTTCTCTAGAGCAGTTACTTTCTCAATTACAACTTTAAGAGATTAATCAACATAGCTTCTTTGTTGAGCTAGCATTAGTTCAATTTTACCAAGAATGGTACCATCAGCATGTGTGTTAGCTTAAGAAGGTGGAGGAGGAGGAGGGTTACTAAAGGAGCTGACCAGGGAGGTATTTCCTCAATAAGCACAGAGATCTAGGCTCTGGTGTTATGAATCAAAATATCTCCTTCCTCACCAAGAATGGTAGGAAGGGAGAATTCCATGCTCTTAAGATGAGCCTCAGCTTGTTGAGGGGTTCCTTCTCTTTCATCAGAAATCAGCACTGTTTCTTCTTATTGCACATCTGTAGTAGGAGACTGATGATGAGGGTATTTTTGTTTAGAATGATGGTTAGATGGAGATGGTTATGGAGGAGGGGGTTTCTCTATATGGATAGGGGAAGGAGGCTCTTTGGAAGAGAGTTCCGTTATCATTCTATTAATATCTTCCTCTGTAGATAGATTGGTTCTTGTACATGTGCATCAGTAAGAAGATCTTCAGCAGGAGTAGTAGTAGGTGGTGCAACATCTTGAGGAGGGGTAGAATGGCTTGCCTCTAGTGTTGAAGAAGCAGGCTCCCCCTCAGTAACTGAACCTGAAGTGCCAGCTGTAAGACCCCCCCTCCCAGAACACAAGACACGGCACGAGAGGGGTCTTATTCCCAGAACAGCCGCCTTGCGGTAACACTAGCACTCGGGCTAGCCTGTACCACAAGACGCCTATTCTGCCGGCAACAACCAGTATCAACACATAATTGCCAACCCAACCATAATAATATAAGAAAGTCAATCCACACTAAGCATATATCTATAAGCATAACAAAAGAGAAGCTAACAAGCTTATACATAATCAGAGTACATTAATATATTTGCCTCGAAGGGCTACAACAAAATCTCTCTCACTCACATCTGTAACCGATGATAGCGACGGTACCATCCCTTCAGGCCCTGTCGTCCTGGCCTGGTTGTCCAGCTGCATAGTCTGCTGCTCCACCTACGGGGTTTCCTCCTAAAAAGGAAGACGTAGCAACCGTTAGTCATAAAGACTAAGTGGCTTCACATCCGCTCCCCGGCGACTCCTCGGTACCGGGCGGAGAAGGAACAGGTACAATATATAAATAACAGTAGTACAACAGGTGAATTGAGTATACATATCATAAGCAGCAACAGCAGTAGTGTATAATAAACAAGCTCTTATTTTACAAATCTACTATCTACAGCAGCAAGAGAGTATATAGCTATAACAGTAAGTAACTCAACTTATATTGATGCCCATACAAGCATATAAGTTGAGGGTCGTTCAGCAATAAGTAACTCATCGTATAGGAGTGCCCATAAAAACTTATACTATGAGGGTCTTATGTATGCAATGAAGTGTAATATTATGATTGCAATGCAATGACACACCCATGATCAAGCACATGCAATCGCTATGTCGACACAGACCTATAATTCCCACTATTCGAGCAGGTAGCTAACCTCTCAGGCGTCAACCGTCGTTGCCAAACAGTGACAGTAGAGCGGGCATCTCCACTACTAGGCTGGTCTCCACACTACCAGGCCTAGGCCTCCATACGCCTCAATGCTAAGGACACAACAACAGATCTCACATGCATACTACGGCTCAGCGGGTTCTCTTGGGTAAGTAAGCACCAAGATCCTAGTCCCGAAATGGCCTATGCGTGACATGGAAGGAGCCTCGGAAATGAACACGAGGACCAAGCCCAACCGTTCACTTGGCACGTAAGGAGCCTCGGGACATGAACACCGAGGACCAAGCCCAACCATCCAAGGTCTAGCTGTCGACTCCCATCGGTGTTATGATTGACGAGATCGTAGACCTGCCACATTATCCTTAACCTGGGATTACGACACCATGTGTCGACTCACACCATATGCAATTTCACAATATCGTGGCATGGAAGGAGCCTCAGGATGTGAACACCAAGGACCAAGCCCAACCATCCATCAACTGCGGAAGGAGCCTCGGGACATGAACACCGAGGGCCAAGCCCAACCGTCCAACTTTACTCATCTCAATCTCAGTCCAACTAGTGACAGTCAACACCGCACTTATTACTTCCACAATTCTTCCCGTAGGGAGACGACACTCTAACCATTAGATTACTAATTCTCTTTTATCCATACAACATACATCATGGCCATAGTTAAATCATTTATACACTTATCCAATTATATCTACCCAATTATGTCAGGTTCCTTCCTTCAATTAAACTTGTCCATAACTCGTTATATGAATTTAGATTTATAACCTCAACTTATCACGTCACTATGATGATTATGTCAAAAGAGTCCACCCAAGCCTGGAGTTGGATCGCAACATTAAATTCCACCACATCGCATTCCACGTTACACAGCCTAGAATTTAGGTGTAGCTTTAATCCGGGCAGCCACTTCGACCAAGGATTCCCGAGGCTATAGAAATCCGACGAGTGCGTGTAACGACTCATTGGAAAGATAATTTCAAGGGCTACAACTTTTGTGTTTAGTCAAAAGCCCATATTTGATCGCATCACACCAGAAATCCACTCGAAGCCTGCTGCGTACATGATACAGATTCCCTGGGTCGAATTTCACCCAATTGCAGCAGATTCGAATAGACTTTCCCATGGCTACAGGTATCGCCTTGGAACGTGCAACCACTCGTTGGAAAGATATCGAGGGCTACGACTTTCGTGTTTAGTCGAACACCCAGATATGACCAAAACACCCCCGAAATTTGCCACGAAAGTCGCTGCGTGCAGAAAACAGATTTCTGCACGCATCTTAAGGCGAGATGAACGGCATCCGTTCATCTTCCTCCTTGCACCAAACTCCCAAAATCTCCTCCAGAAAATCGTCCACCCTTATTCACCCTCATGAAGCCATATTTCTCCACGAATCCTTCTCTCATCCTCACTTTGAAGGATGAAGAGGTTGGAGGGGGCTAAAGCCTAGAAAACAAACCTAGGCATGGATTTCCTAGGAAATCTTCTCCTCACCTCAAGACTCTATGGAGTCGATATATCTCCTAGAATATATCTATAGATCTAGCACCAAGGGAGAGGGGAGGAAGCTCACCTCGTTTCCAGCGGTACCACCATTCCCGGACATGGATCTAGTCGTTCTTCTTTGCGGCATCTCTCACTTAGTGCGGTTGTTCTTCATGGCAAAGGAAGGAGAGGGAGAGAGAGAAAGAAGGCCGCCTCCAAGAGCTCCGCCTGCTTCCCTTGGCTCCGCCGGTTTTGCGAGATCCACGATGATGGTAAGAGTTGATCGGCGCAAAAGCTAGGGTTCGGCTTTAACTCCCTTTTATAAGCCGATGTATTAGGTTACATCTTCTGCCATGTGTCAACGCCTCATTGGACCGCCCATAATGGGTCATATTGAAGTGACCCGGTTCAAGGAACAATACAGCGCGAATACCGAAATCCGGTTCGGTCCGCCTGTACAAGCCGACGAATCTGCCTGGGCGAAGAAAACGCACAAGTCAAATTCGGCGGGAATCATCTGTCATTCTCGACGATCGGCGAGAATCGTCAGGCATTCTCGACGAATTCGTCAGGTATCGGCAATGATACCTGGCGATTTTCCCTTAACCTAACTTATCGGAAATCTGGCATTGAGTGCGTTGAGTATTCTCAGTGATACTCGACGATCGGAGAGGATCACCAGGAATTCCCGACGATTTTCTCTTAGGCCATTCTTATCGGAAATCTTGCGTTGAGAGCGTTGAGTATTCTCATCGATACTCGACGATCGGCGAGAATCACCAGGCATTCTCGACGATTTTCCCTTAGGCCATTCTTATCGGAAATTTGGCGTTGAGAGCGTTGAGTATTATCTTCGATACTCGACGATCGGCAAGAATCACCAGGCATTCTCGACGATTTTCCCTTGGGCCATTTCCTTTTGATCCGTTGGATATCACTCAACCCTACACTCCATCCAACACACTTGACACCTTTTGCCAGTGCGCCCCGAGCCCGAGTCAAGTCTCTTGACTCAAAACTCGTGCGAGGGGCCTAGCACGAATTGGGACGTTACAAATCCTATAAACAAATTAAAAGATTTCGTCCCCGAAATCAGGCTAGGGCTATGGCGATGCAAGTACAAAATAATATGCGCTATAAAAAGTTTACCTTAGAAGAACATCTCCGGGTAGCGCTTCTGCATCAAGTCCACCGACTCCCAAGTAAATTCTTCCTTCCCATGATTAGACCACAACACTCTTTTACCAGAGACACACTTTTGCGGCCAGGGTTCTTATCTCATTATCAACGATTCGTACCGGCTCCAATCGCACAGATCTGTCAGGCGCCATAGCACCATCAGTCGTGGGGATGTATTGTTCGGGCCGCAATAGTGCCTTCCGAAGTGACGAGACATGGAACACGTCGTGGAGATTTTCTAACTCGGGCGGTAGCTCCAGCCGATAGGCCAAAGGGCCAATCTTTTCCACTATGACATAGGGTCCAACATACCGTGGGCTGAGCTTCTTCACTCCTCGTACTCGTGATACTCCATGCATCGGTCGGATTTTAAGAAACACCTTGTATCCCACTTGAACTTCCACCATCCGGTGTTTAGCGTTGTAATACTTTGCCTGCCGACTTCTAGCCTCTAACATACGATCCCGTATCAACCTAACCACCGCATTCGTGTCATCTATATATTCAACACCCAAAGTCTTCGGGTCTTCATCTTGCACCTAAGACAAGGGGGTTCTACACCTCCTTCCATATAGGTCATTATGGGGGTGCCATGCCAATGCTACCTTGATGGCTGTTGTTGTAGGAGAATTCCACTAAGGGCAAGAGTCTTTCCCATGGCTCTCCCCTATCTATCACACACAACCTCAACAGATCCTCCAATGTTCGGATGGTCCGCTCAGACAAGAGTCCGCTATAAACAAAAGGGCTTGCCTTAGGGGATATCGCAAGCCTTTGTAGAATCGTTTGGCGTACCCTCTATCATCCAGCTCATGGGAGTCAGCGAATCTAGCAAGGTGCTGAAACTCCCATTGGTACTCCGTCACCGACATAGACCCTTCCTTTTGTTCAAAAAATCTCTCTTCCAGACCATCCCGAGCGGCCGAGGGGATGAAATGATCTAAGAAGGCTTTGGAGAATTCGCTCCAACTAATGTCCGTGTACACTCTTCCACGAAAAGTGGAGCCCATGAGGGACTTCAACCACCTTTTGGCGTGTAGCTCTAAGAGTCTCACCACAAGGGTCACCGTCAAGTTCTTTGGACATCTTATTCCTGCCAACAACTCTTGTATAGTGTCAAACCACTCTTCCGTACGCACTGCCGACTCTGTCCTAATATAAGCGGGAGGGGAGAGAGCTCGGAAAACGCTTAACCAACTAGATCCCGGACCCTATTGTTGTACAGGTGCCTGCTGAGATTGGGACCTAAAGGCGTCCAAAATAGCTGTGAGCGTCTGCCCCAGCTCTGATTGTTGGAATTGTGTAGGTACGGACGGGGCGGGAGTGCCCCTTACTGGCTCAGCATGTACTGGGATCTACACATAAGGTACAAACCTAGGGTTAGGTTGGCTAATCCAAGGTTAAAGATGGATAACTTAGTGTGAATTACATATGGGCACACCACTGCTTCCGCTAAGTCAGCTTGTCCCCAAACTGACTAATCAATCAGGGGTTGCACCATTATTAAGTGACTTTCGCCTTGGAGGATCGTAGCAAGTTGATACCATTTGTAAGACCCCCCCCTCCCGGAACACAAGACACGGCACGAGAGGGGTCTTATGCCCAGAACAGCCTCCTTGCGATAACACTAGCACTCGGGCTAGCCTGTACCACAAGACGCCTATTCTGCCGACAATAACCAATATCAACTCATAATTGCCAACCCAACCATAATAATATAAGAAAGTCAATCCACACTAAGCATATATCCATAAGCATAACAAAAGAGAAGCTAACAAGCTTCTACATAATATGAGTACGTGAATATATTTTCCTCGAAGGGCTACAACAAAATCTCTCTCACTCACATCTGTAACTGACGGTAGCGATGGTGTCGTCCCTTCAAGCCCTGTCGTCCTGGCCTCACTGTCCAGCTACATAGCCTGCTGCTCCACCTACGGGGTTTCCTCATAAAAAGGAAGACATAGCAACCGTTAGTCCTAAAGACTAAGTTGCTTCACATCCGCTCCCCCGGAGACTCCTCGGCCCCGGGCGGAGAAGGAACAGGTACAATATATAAATAACAGTAGTACAAAAGGTGAAGTGAGTATACATATCATAAGCAGCAACAGCAGTAGTGTATAATAAACAAGCTCTTATTTTACAAATCTACTATCTATAGCAGCAAGAGAGTATATAGCTATAACAGTAAGTAACTCAACTTATATGGATGCCCATACAAGCATATAAGTTGAGGGTCGTTCAGCAATAACTCATCCTATAGGAGTGCCCATACAAAGGGTCTTATGTATGCAATGAAGTGTAATGCTATGATTGCAATGCAATGACACACCCATGATCAAGCACATGCAATCGCTATGTCGACACAGACTTATAGTTCCCACTATTCGAGCAGGTAGCTAACCTCTCAAGCGTCAACCGTCGTGGCCAAACGGTGACATTAGATCGGGCTTCTCCACTATTAGGCTGGTCTCCACACTACCTGGCCTAGGCCTTCGTACGCCTCAACGCTAAGGACATAACAGCGGAGCTCACATGCGTACTACGGCTCAGCAGGTTCTCTTGGGTAAGTGAGCACCAAGATCCTAGCCCCGAACTGGCCTATGCGTGACACGGAAGGAGCCTCAGAAATGAACACGAGGACCAAGCCTAACCGTTCACTTGGAACGAAAGGAGCCTCTGGACATTAACACCGAGGACCAAGCACAACCGTCCAAGTTCTAGCTGTCGACTCCCATCGGTGTGACGATTGGCGAGCCCGTAGACCTGCAACACTATCCTTAACCCGGGATTAAGACACCATGTGTTGACTCAAACCACATGCAATTTCACAATATAGTGGCATGGAAGGAGCCTAGGTACGTGAACACCAAGGACCAAGCCCAACCATCAATCAACTGCGGAAGGAGCCTCAGGACATGAACACCGGGGGCCAAGCCCAACCGTCTAACTTTACTCATCTCAATCTCATTCCAACTAGTGACAGTCAACACCGCACTTGTTACTTCCACAATGCTACCCGTAGGGATACGACACTTTAAGCATTGGATTACTAATTCCCTTTTATCCATCCAACATACATCATGGCCATAGTTAAATCATTTATACACTTATCCAATTATATCTACCCAATTATGTCAGGTTCCTTCCTTCAATTAAACTTGTCCACAACTCGTTATATGAATTTAGATTTATAACCTCAACATATCACGTCACTATGATGATTATGTCAAAAGAGTCCACCCACGCCTCGAGTTGGATCGCAACATTAAATTCCACCACATCGCATTCCACGTTACACAGCCAAGAATTTAGGTGCAACCTTAATCCGGGCAGTAACTTCGACCAAGGATTCCTGAGGCTCCAGAAATCCGACGAGTGCGTGTAACCACTCATTGGAAAGATAATTTCAAGGGCTACAACTTTCGTGTTTAGTCAAAAGCCCATATTTGATCACATAACACCAGAAATCCACTCGAAGCCTGCTGCGTACAGGATAAAGATTTCCTGGGTGGAATTTCCCCCAATTGCAGAAGATTCAAACAGACTTTCCTGTGGCTACAAGTATTGCCTAGGAACGTAAAACCACTCGTTAGAAAGATAATATCGAGGGATACGACTTTCGTGTTTAGTAGAAATCCCAGATATGACCATAACACCCCAGAAATTGGCCACGAAGGTCGCTGCGTGCAGAAAACAGATTTCTGCACTCATCTTAAGGCGAGATGATCGGCATCCGTTCATCTTCCTCCTTTCACCAAACTCCCAAAATCTCCTCCAGAAAATTGTCCACCCTTATTCACCCTCACGAAGCCATATTTCTCCACGAATCCTTCTCTCATCCTCACTTTGAAGGATGAAGAGGTTGGAGGGGGCTAAAGCCTAGAAAACAAACCTAGGCATGGCTTTCCTAGGAAATCTTCTCCTCACCATCAAGACTCTATGGAGTCGATATCTCTCCTAGAATATATCTATAAATCTAGCACCAAGAGAGAGGGGAGGAAGCTCACCTCGTTTCCAGCGGTACCACCGTTCCCGGCCATGGATCTAGTCGTTCTTCTTTGCGGAATCTCTCGCTTTGTGCGGTTGTTCTTCACGGCAAAGGAAGGAGAGGGAGAGTGAGAAAGAAGGCTGCCTCCAAGAGCTCCGCCTGTTTCCCTCGGCTCCGTCGGTTTCGCGAGATCCACGATGACGGCAAGAGTCGATCGGCGCAAAAGCTAGGGTTCGGCTTTAACTGCCTTTTATAAGCCGATGTATTAGGTTACATCTTCTACCACGTGTCAACGCCTCATTGGACCGCCCATAATGGGTCATATTGAAGTGACCCGGTCCAAGGATCCATCTAGCGCGAATACCGAAATCCGGTTCGGTCCGCCTGTACAAGCCGACGAATCTGCCGGGGCGAAGAAAACACACAAGTCAAATTCGGCGGGAATCATCTGTCATTCTCGACAATCGGCGAGAATCGTCAGGCATTCCCGACGAATTCGTCAGGTATCAACAATGATACTCGGCGATTTTCCCTTAGCCTAACTTATCGGAAATCTGGCGTTGAGTGCGTTGAGTATTCTCAGCGATACTCGACGATCGGCGAGAATTACCAGGCATTCTCGAAGATTTTCCCTTAGGCCATTCTTATCGGAAATCTGGCGTTGAGACTGTTGAGTATTCTCATCGATACTCGACGATCGGCGAGAATCACCAGGCATTCTCGACGATTTTCCCTTAATCCATTCTTATCGGAAATCTGGCATTGAGAGCGTTTAGTATTCTCATCGATACTCGACGATCGGCGAGAATCACCAGGCATTCTCGATGATTTTCCCTTAGACCATTTCCTTTCGATCCGTTGGATATCACTCAACCCTACATTCCATCCAACGTATTTGACACCTTTTTCCAGTGCGCCCCGAGCCCGAGTCAAGTCTCTTGACTCAAAACTCGTGCGAGGGGCCTAGCGAGAATTGGGACGTTACACCAGCCACTTGATATAGAGGGGAAGATGGGGTCCTGTCCTCATCCTCTGGGTGATCAAGGGCTTTTTCAACTTGATCAGGGTTCTTAAGCTTGATTTCCCATCTTTAAATTGAGGATATGGAAACTTTCTTCATGTGGTGTAAAGTAGTACCTTTTATAGATCAAAAACCTCTTGCTTGATTTCATAAAGTAGAAGAGATATAATCCTGGAATAATTTGGTGCTTTTATGCACCAAATTATCATCCCAAATTGATCTTGTCAAAAATCATCATCCCAAATTGAAACTTCTTTCTGAAAATGTCTGCTGTCATCATGTCAAAGAAATCTACTGTGATGAAGCTGATAGAACTAGTCTTGCACAGAAGAACTTTTCCAAGTATATCCACTAACGGCTTGCTTTATATATTCAGATCAGGGCGCCGAATAGTGTTTGAACAAACAGAAATATCATAGAATCTGAGAGGACATAGCGCAACCACTCGCACCAAAAGCCCGGACTGATGAAGGACAGCGCCACTAATCTTTATATCAAAGGACCTCGGGAGAATCCACGGGGCAGCCAGTTAAGCCATTACCGCATAGCGCGGCAATGCGGGGGCGATTCCGGACCCGCAAGCCCCAACAATCCCCCCCCCCCGGAAACGACCCTGGGGTTTCGAACCCGCGACCCCCTCTGATACCACCAATTGAGAGGACTTAGCGCTACCAACTGCACCAAAAGACCGGCCTGAAGTTCAAAGGCGCATAATAATCTTTATATCAAGATTTTTGACGGGGACGGGCCAGCCAGTTAAGCCATTACCGCATAGCGCCGCAACGCGGGGGCGATTCCGGACCGCAGCCCCAATAATCCCCCCCCCCGGAATGACCCCGGGGTTTCGAACCCGTACCCCGCATCTCCACTAATTGAGAGGACTTAGCGCTACCAACTGCACCAAAAGACCGGCCTAAAGGTCAAAGGCGCATACTAATCTTTATATCAAGATTTTTGACCGGGGACGGGGCAGCCAGTTAAGCCATTACCGCATAGCGCCGCAACGCGGGGGCGATTCCGGACCGCAGCCCCAACAGAATCCACATGCCCTATAATAATCCTCGTCTGTTAGGTCATCTTCTTCATCAATGACTGGTAATCAAAGAAGTTTTTAAACGACTGGAGTTGTTAGCTTAACTTTAATACCACGGACTTTTGTTTTAAGAATCTTCCCATTTCTCTTCAACTTGGCATTCTGGGAAAATTCTTCAACCTATGGAAATAGTACCTTTCATGGGTGCTCCAAGATGAAAGAGAGTCTGGCGGCTTCTAAGAGCAGTAGATGATTGTGAAAATCGTTTGACAAAACGATAATTCCTATAGAGACAAGTTCACTCCCGATTCTAATCTTCGATGGAGGAGCCATTGATTGAGAGATGAACTGAAATCTTCTGCTTGAGAGAAAGAGATGAAGCAGTGGAAAGATGGCGACGACAACAGGAAGATAAATAGTTTTCTTCTTTTCTCTCGAGAAATGGTTTTAGAGATCGAGTGATTTGGAATTTCTGAACTTATTCTATTTATATAAGTCTCAATTTATGATGATTAAGGAAATAATAAAAGTTACATACCTGAAAATGTGGTGGTATAAAGTCTGGGTGCGAATATTAGAAATTTGAACTTGAAGACGAAAATCTACATCAGACTTCTCGAGTTGAAAGACATTACTCGAGTGAAGAGAATATAGTACTCGAGTAGTACTCGAGTAGTCAATGTAGTACTCGAGAAATGAAGTCCTGACTTAGATTTTCTAAATTTTTTGAAGTATTTCCCGATCCTTGAACTTTGTTTTGAGACCTTCTTCATTCTTCTTTGTTGTGCATGCCAAGTTCTGTTTTGAAGAACGAGAACTTGGCCTCGTCCAATGGCTTCGTGGAAATGTCTACAACCTGCTTGTTAGTTGGAACATACTGGAGGTTGATGTCTCCATGTTCCACATGCTCCATGATAAAGTGATACCTCAGCTCTATGTGTTTTATCATACTGTGAGAGATTGGGTTGTTAGCGATTGCAATTGCACTAGAGGAGTCGCAAAACATTGGAATATTCTTAAAGTTCATATTATAGTCTTCAAACTAATTCTTTATCCATAGCAGTTGTGCACAACAACTGCCTGTAGAGATATACTCTGACTCAGCTGTTAAAATTGTGAAACAATTCTGCTTTTTGCTGCCCTAGGAGATGAGCCTTCTTCCTAGGAATTGATAAGTCCGGGAAATGCTCTTCCTGTCATCTTTGCTACCTGTAAAATCACCATCTGAAAAACAATTTGTTCGCTATCATTACTTCTTGGGTACCATAAGCCAAGATTTGGTGTACCTTTAAGCTATCTCAAAATCCACTTTACAGTAGTGTAGTGAGATTCCTTAGATTTCACTTGAAATCTAGCACACACACATGTTAAAAACATTATGTCCGGTCTACTAGCAGTAAGATAGAGCAATGATCCAATTATACATCTGTACTTGGTTTCATCAAAAGGTTTCCCTTTCTCATCCTTATCCAGAGACAACTGAACCCATTGGAGTCCTCATAGAGGTTGCATTCTCCATTCTGAATTTCTTTATTAACTCCTTCACTACAAGAAAAAGGCTTTTAGTGACGAAAATTTTGGTTACTAAATATTGCGATTTGGTCACTAAAGATATTTAGCAACCAAATTTAATCCGTCACAAGATGGTTGCAAAATGCCCGTCACAAAAAGTGTTTAGTAACCAAAAACATTTTCGTAACTAAATGTATATTTTTAGTGGCAACTAATTTTTGTCACTAAATATGCATATTTAGTGACAACTCGTTTCGTCATAGAATGTACATTATTAGTGACAAATATATTTCGTCACTAATTGTGTATTATTAGTGATAACTATTTTTCATCACTAAATGTACATTATCAGTGATTACTTTTTTTGTCGCTAAATATATTTAATGATCAAACTTATTGCATAATTACTTTTTGTTATTAAAATTATTTATTTCACCATTAAATACAATAATAAATAAAATATTCATTTGCTAAAAAATTCTCATGAAAAAAAGAGTGTTTCTTTTACATTTATTAATAGAGAAAAGGTGGGAGATAGCGCAAATCCTTTAATACGGACAAATAAAGCTTTTAACTTTAATAAACTCATAACATAAAATGATTCTATAATAAACAAACAATACATTATTCTTTCTTTACATGTAACACAAAATAAATAAATATACTATGATGAACAAATATATTGTGATTTCTCTATCCTCTCCGTGCTCCTGTCTTCAAGCTCCACATAGGCACCATTTCTTTGGAATCCATCTCGGTTTTTCTTGGAGGTTCAAATTTTAATTGCTTGGAGGCACTCATCATAGATTCACACAATCATTGCTCAAACTTCATAGCTATCTCGACATTTTAAGCTGCGCATGCGAATTACAAAGTATGGAGGTTCAGTAATTACATAACAATCAAAATAGTTAAAAAAACACATTTATTCAAAGAAATGGAACTTATTCCCCCTAACGGAAGCATCTTTTTGAGACCACCATTCAAACATACTTTATACAAAAAAAAATCATTTTATAAATTCACTGAATAGATCATGAAAATTCAGTCTATGAAATTTCAATTGATGCTGACCTTGCCATATCAAAATGAGTGGCAATTGCACTCTAGTTATCCCAAAAATCTTAAGATATTCTTTACATATGAACGTACATTAATGCCATCCTCCATGAATACAATAACATTTCTCCCAAGAGAGAGTGAAAGTAGAATTGGCCACCCAAGACTTTCAAAAATCTATAAATTCGGCACAATATATTTACATAACTAATTTGATTCCTTAACAATTTCAATATGTCACTTTGTACTTTGAAGTTTCAGCTCTCTACCTCTGAGACTGTAATTATGTGTTCCTTATTGATATCATCACCAAATGTAGGTCTCGCTTCTCCATTTTGAGACAGGTCATTTTTTGTATCAGCATCACCAACACCAATTATCATACTCGTAAACCTTTTAAAGTAATAATTAGAGAGTGCTTAGGAATACCTCAAGAAAATAAGAGCATCACCAGCAACCAGCCTCTTTGCACTTACAAATCCACTCCATCCACTTTGAAGCAGGTGTCTCCTAGGTTGACCAAGCAAGGTAATCATGAAGCTTCAATTAAACCATCAATTAGGAAAAATTCTTTTGGGATGGCCATGGTTTGTCAAAATCAAAGTATTCTTGCCAAAAAAGAAAGAAAAATAATCACTTCTTGCCATACATAATGGATTGAATGCAATCACATGAGGTCATGGTAATTGGAGAGGAGAATTCAATTATTTATATTTCCCACGATGTGTGCCCATAAAGCCTACATTCATAAGAATCAGACTGAAGGTAACACCAAGTCACTAACAAATAAATAATCTAGGATGCTTAACCAATGCTTAGTATGGGTGTTAAAAAGAAACACATCCTCTAATGTTCTATGACAGGGTAGCATAACCACACATTTCATGGACTATTATGAGAATCATTCATTGAATATTACCACGAAAAATTTGTCGAAATCACCACTCCACCCCACAAAGATCCTTCCCTACCAACTCCTGAGTAGGGGGTTGTCAGTCCATATCCTAATCAACCAATAAAAGTTTCAGGTATAACAGAATCATTTCAAGATTCAAAACCACATTGAAAAAGAAAACACTAATATGATGTTCACCAGAGCTGGAAGGCACTCATCCGCATATCTCATCAACACTGAGAAGCCTCCATGGGTGCTAGTGTTAGAAGCAGGCAGTGTCTTGCAAAATATGCGAATTTTTATAATCTAAACTGAACATTATAAAAATAAGAAAAGTAAAATGAGTGTCTTGTAAAAATGAGGATAAAATAATAAGAAATTTAAGGATCGGTTGCTACACCATATATTGAATATAAGGTAATTAAATAGATTGAAGTGATTTAATATTTGCAATGAAAGGTAGAAAGGACAATAAACCTACATTAACTTTGAGAAAGTTGTTCAAAAGTAGACCTACAATAACTTTGAGAAAGTTGTTCAAAATGATCTGTGTATATTGAGGCCTCATTTAGACAGTGGAACTCTCGCTGCACAGATTCGGGGAGGTCAGACCATAGTTGTGGTCTTGGCCCGGAGTACACGGTTGAAATTAAGGATTCTTGACATTGAAGATGATGAGGGGGATGATTCAAGCATGTCACAAAAGTCCCAAAATAGTTACAATGCAAATCAATTAAACAGATATAGTTTAATATCTAAATACAAAAGTCAAGCATCTCAGATTATACATTTTCCACTTGCAGTTGTAGTTGGACAGCATAAACTTCTTCAATACCAACTAAAGCATAAACTTATTCAATACAAGAAGTCCAGTTTTTTTTAATTACAGAGACTAAATAATAAGACTTACCTTCGATTCCTTCTTCAATTCCCTCGAAAGTAAATGGCGGTGTCCCACTATCTCTTCTCATTATCCATATATTTTTCTTCTCATTCTTAGTTTTTGTGTTCTTCTTCTTCTTTGACTTCCCAGAAAAGAAGCAACAACAGCAACACCATTTGGGCAAGCAATTGCAAGTCCCGGTGGAAGCATCAAAACCATAAAGAGATTGCCTACGGTAAAGATGAAGTAATGCCAATACAGAAAAAAGACATAATCAGTGAAACATTCATGTGAAGAAATGAAATTGAAAATAGAAATATCGATTTTCTTGTTCTCCTGGTGGATGCGATAATAGAGAAATCGAAAAAGAAATAAAAAAAATCAAATCAGAAATCAAAGCATAGAAGAAGAAATCTATTTACCCGAGCAGAGGTCGTCGTTGTCGAGCGGGATGACGTCGTCAGATCGAGCGGAGGAGGTCGTCAAAAGGAGAGGGATCTCCATCGTCAAGAGGGCTCGTAGTCGTGGAGAGGGATCGTAGAAAATCACGAACTTAGGGCTTCCGTTGTCGAGGAAATGAAATAAAATAAGAAGCACGGTTAATTGGGGCTCGATTACGGGGGAAATTAAATTAGGCGCAGTTCCCAAATGAAATACTGAGGATTGGTCTCAAATATTTAAATATAATTTGTTTTTTTATGCGGTTACTAAATAGTTTTGTTTAGTGAACAAATATAATTTGGTTGTTAAAAAAAATTTAAAGAGACAATTTTTTTTATCACTAAAAGAAAATTTTCAAAAAAAATGGCAATAATGACTAATAAATTTTTTGTCACAAAAAAGTAAAAAAAATTTGTGACTCATGATAAATTAAATGGATTGACGCTATTATTTTCATTTAAGTAATTTAAATATTTTTTGGCACTTTTCTTTATTTCTATGGATTGTTGAAGGCATATTTGAAGATAAGTATGCGACGAGGGGAGATTTTAGATACTGTAATGGAATGTATTGTAGGATATATATATATACACACACACACACACGCAACCGTTAGTCAAATTAAACTTTAAACGAGAATTCATGTAGTGGTCGGGCTGCAGTTTTTTTAAAAAGATGGGGGCACTAACCCTAAACATAGATACGAGTTGAGTTCTCGTTGGAGAGAAGTTAATTAGTCACTTGAAGGATGTCAGCTATGAGTGACTTGAGTGAATCCTACTAGGATCGACACGAGATATCGCCAAAGAAGTTACGAATTTTTTTCATTAGAGAGTGAATTAATGTTTAATGATATTTTATTATAATTTATAAAATAATTTTCATTTAAAAGAAAATATATGATTTTTTTTAATGAAAGAAACATCAAAGTTTTGATAACTAATGACTAATTTATTTGTTCACTAAAAAAATATATCAGTGACAAGATATTTGTTTGGTACCTAAATATTTTAAAATATTTACTTTAGAGACAAAACATATATTTTGTCACTAAAAATATATATTTAGTGACCAATAGTTTATTTTGTCACTGAAGACGTATCTTTAGTGACAAACTATATTTTGTCACTAAAGACGTGTCTTTAATGACCAAATATATTTTGTCACTATATTTTCGTCACTAAATGCATGTTTTCTTGTAGTGCTTGGTGAACTGCGTGTGAGAGATTAAAATTCCATCTTCAGATTGTTTCACATGAAGTCTTAAGAAAATTTTCAGCTCTCCCATAGTGCTCATTTCAAACTTCCCTTGCATAAGTTTGGAAACTTTTTACAATGGTTGTCATCAGTAGAGCCAAATATGATATCATGGACATAGATTTGTACTAGTAGAATCTTACCTTTTATTTCCCTAAAAAATAATGTCTCATCTATCTTTTCTCTTGTGAACTTATTCTAAAGAAGAAAACTATACTGCGTCTCAAACCAACCTCGAGGAGCTTGTTTCAAACCATATAATGCTTAAATAAGAGATAAACATGATCAGGATGGTTAGAATCAACAAAACCTTTAGGTTATTCCACATACACTTCTTCCTTTATAACACCATTAAGAAAGGCCGACTTCACGTCCATCTGATAGACAGTAAAGCCCTTAAGTATTGCATATGCTAGGAACGACCTGATTTCCTCTAGCCTTGCAGCTGGAGCATACGTCTGATCGAAGTCGATTCCTTCTTCTTGTTTGAATCCCTTAGCGACGAGTTCGGCCTTGTTCTTTATGATGGTTCCATCTTCGTCCATCTTGTTCCTGTAGACCCACTTGGTCATGATAACGTTCCTTCCTTTAGATCTTGGAACAAGCTTACAGACTTGTTAACGCTTGAATTGATTCAATTCTTCTTCCATTTCCATTATCCAAGATAAGTCGGAGTTTGCTTCCTCAAACTTTTTTGCTTCAACCTGCAAGAGGAAAATTAAATATAGATATTCATTAATTGTACCTCTACTAGTTCTGACACCATCATAGGGATCTCCGATGATTTAATCAAAGCGGTGATCCTTCAAATGTTTGACCTCTCCAACTGGCTCATCCTCTCCAATTAGGGTTAGAGTGGTGATCATGATGAACTCTTGATCTTTCTCTTTAACTGGCTCATCAAAGCTCATTTCCATTAATCGTGAACTTGCATCTTTAATAAACACACCAGAAGAATTGCCTTGCAGCAAGCTTGTCTCATCAAATACAACATTGATAGATTCTTCTACAACCAAGGTTTTCTTATTAAAAATCTTATATGCCTTACTATGGCTACTATAACCTACGAAAATACCTTCAAAACTCTTTTCACTAAATTTAGTCGTGTGATACTTCCCATTGTTGAGTACGAAGCATTTACTACCAAAGATTTTAAAATATGAAATCGTCGGTTTCCTGCCCTTTAGTGGTTCATAAGGTGTCTTTTTATGGTTCTTGTTTATGAGGGCTCGATTTTTCACGTGGCATGCAGTGTTGATGGCTTCAGCCCAGAAATATTCCGGCAATAAGGCATCACTCAACATAGTTTTGCAAGCCTCTATGAGTGTTTTATTGCTTCTCTTAGCGACTCCGTTCTGTTGAGGAGTGTGAGGAGAGGAAAACTCATGAAAGATACCAAGACTTTCACAGAATTCTGTCATGGCCCCGGACAAGAACTCTATTCCATTATCACTTCTGATTTTGGAAACGGAGCAGCTGTATTCATTATGAACCTGCCTGAAAAAATTCGAAAAGATATCAAAAGTATATGACTTGTGTTTTAGAAAAAACACCCACACAAAGTGAGAGTAATCATCAACAATAACCAATGTATAATCCTTACCTCCCAAACTTCTAATTTGCAGTGGAACGAACAAGTCCACATGAAGTAGGTGTAAACACCTATTAGAATCTTTACCAATAATGCTTTTAAAGGTAGCCCTTGTTTGCTTTCCTTTTACATATGCGTGACAAGGTAAATATTTAATGAACTTAACGTTGGGTGCATCACACACTAAATTAAGAGAAAATAATTTATTAATAGTTTTATAATTTATATGTGCTAATCTCTTGTGTCATTGGTCACCAAGAGACTCACTATCTTTTTCAAAAGCACACAAGCATAGAAGAGTCTATGCAAAAAAAATTTAAGTAAAATATATTTCTACTACGAGTGCTAACTTATGCTTATAAGATTGTGTTCCGATCCTTCAACATAAGACACATCGGAAAAGGATAAACTATCATTATTGATCATACCATAGCCTTTTGTAATTCCTCTATTAGAACCTGCAAAGATGACCTTCGGCCGTTCATGACTAGAGAATAATTCTGAAGTAGGCTTCTAGTCCCATTCGTGTCCCGAGAGCATCCACTGTCCAAATACCAAATAGGATTTTTGATGGCCTTTTGACATTCCTGCAAAAATAGAATCAAGTTGCCTTAGGAACCCAAACTTGTTTTGGTCATTGGTCTCTAGTTAGCATACTCCCCCTATGAGTCTTAATATTGTGAGTTATCTTTCTCACATTATTAACTTGAGGAGTTACATAATACCTGGGGTAAAACTAACAATCTATGGCAAATTGACAAAACTTGACAAAACACCAACAGTCAAACCTATTGTATCTTTGCCTAATGTTCTCCTGCTTGACTTTTTGAGAGTATGGTCTAGCAAGGGCAACAGATTTTGAGGTAGAAGCTTCGTGGTGATGGCACTAACTTGACTTCTTCTCCATAATAGGCTTCTAAAAAACGAGTTTGACTCTTGGAGATTTCTTAATGTTGTGACCATAATTATAAGGGACGTAGCTCTGAAGAGTGCTCTCCTCATAAGGTGCCTTGAAGACACTCTCACAAAAGATTCGGGTATGGGTCCATCCTTGGTACCAAGACATGGGCTCTACATGAGTAGGACTAGCAAAGTGACCGTAGGACGAGTCAAGATCAAACTCGTTCGTTTGAAAGATAACCTTTTTAAACGGAGTTTGTTCTTGAGGAGCTTTTCCCTTCTCCTTGGCTAGAGGCTTCTTGGTGTCCTTATTTCACCTTTGGGATTTATTTCTCCTAGAAGATTTTCTAGAAGCAGCCACATGGCCTAAGAAAGCACCTTTACATTGAGCAGAGAATTCAGCAACTAGTGGAAGGACTGTGTTGGGCTTGGAGAAATTTTCAACAAGTTTTTTTTCAGTAGCAAGTTGTTCTTCTAGCTTTTGAATGATCTCCTCTTTCAGGTTCAGGTGCTTGAGAGCTTAATTATATTCTTTCATCGCATTATGGAAGTCCTTTCTGAGTGTGTCCATCATCATGACTTCCTCCTTCAAACTTCTCTCCTCATCCTTAAGAGATTTAATCTCCTTAGCTTGAGTTATTGCGACTCTACGACATTTATTATAGGACTTAATCAACTCGTATACTGAATCATGAGTTCAGATTCATCATCAGACATACAATCCACATGATCATGGTAAGAAGCATCTGATTCAGATAGAGTGGTATGATAATTTACCTTCCCAGTAAACTGGGGTTCTTCTTCTTCATATGTGTATCATGATCCCAAAGTAGGCTTCCTCCTCATCACTAGACTCAGATGAGCCAATGTTACTGATGGTCTTGCCCTTCTTGGCTATCAGGCTTCTTTCAGTTTTCTTCTTATTATAAGAAGATTTCTTGTCTTCTCTTTTTCCATCCTCCTTCTTCTTGTAAGGGCAATCAACTATGTCGTGTCCTGGCTTTTTGCAACAATAACAAATGATGTCAGAAGAAATATGTTTGTTCGGTTTAGAATGATACCTATCTTGGCTACTTGAGCCCTTCTTGTAATGATCACCATCGTAACGTGATCTTCTTGAGGAGGTATCTTTGCCTCTCCATTGTTTCTTCTTGTTCAAGAACTTCTTGAATTACCTTAAAAGAAGAGAAAACTCTCCTTCAGATAATTCTGAGCCTGAGGTACTTGTCTCTGAAGTTTCATTCTTCACTCGCTTCCATTCCGGGGGAAAGAGATGAAACTTTTGACTTCCTTGAGATGTCTGCCTTTAGAGACACAGACTTCTCCTTGGATGAAGACCGCTTTTTCTCTTCTTTAGGTTTTCTTGAGTTTATTTGATGTTCATATGAAATAAGCTTTCCGAAGAGATATTGCGGGTCAGTCTCTTCTAGCTTGCAAAACTCTCGGATAGCACATAACTTGTTATCCCATTCCTTAGTCAGGGATCTAAGGAACATGTCATTCAATTCTCCATTGGTGAAGACCCGCCATAAACTCATAGGCTGTTGACAATATTGAAGAAACTTTCAAAGGTATCTGCAATAGAGTCCCTGGGACCTTATCAGAATGCTTCATATTTCTAGTTTAGGAGGGATCTTCTGTCATCCCTAACCTCTTTAGTGCCTTCCATCAAGACAATAAGAGACTGCCACATTTCCTAAATGGATTGGCAGTGAATTAGATTCTGCAACATTGAATCATCGACTACACTTGCGATGATATTCTTAGCATTCTTGTCTAAGGAGACAAGTGCAATCTCCTGTTTATCAAGATCCATAAGCTTCTTTGGAACTTGTTTTGTATAGTCAATGGTGGTGGTGGTCATAGGAACATAAGATCCTTCTTCCACTATAATAAAAATTCTTGGATCCACAGCTTCCATGAAGAACTTTATTCTCACTTTCCATATAGCAAAATTAATCTTTGTGTATAAAGGAAGTTTAGCAAAATCCTTTACTCTATCCATGCTTGTATCCTCTAAAGACAACTAGGAAATGATCTGTTTAAGGTGTTAACCTTTTTTACGTACAACCTCCGTCTGTTACCAGTTGATGTTGTTACTTATCTACATAAATCACCTATAGGGGGTGAACAGGTGAGGTCTGTGTCTTTTTGCGGAATAAAAGTTGAATGAACGAAGCATATAAAATAAATTTAACAAATCACAGAGAACACCAGATCTATATTAGTTCCCCAATCTTGGGTATGTCCACTCTTTACCTCACCGATCTAGTAACACGCTAGACTCAGCTACTTCACTATTATCTCGGGTTGAAAACCAATCCTACAACTCGGAGCAATGCCCCTATAACTCGATCAGCAAAATGAGATCTACACTCGGAAGAAAAAATTCCTACAAAACTTTCTCGGAGAAATAACTCCTATAACTCTGAGATCAATCTCCTACAAGAATTGAAATAGATTTACAAAGTAATGAAACCAACTTCACTTCAGATCTGAGAACTTCAGATTTCTTCTTTCTTGAAATTGAAACTCTGTCAGAAATATATCGAGGAAGACTTGCCAAAATATCTTGATATGAAAAGCTTGAGATCAACACAATAAAGAGAGATATCTGTAGAGATTAAGCACCTAGATCTGTTGATCGATTCCTGTTCTGAATTTATTGAATCGAAGAAAAGCAGCGACGAGAATGAAGATGAAGAGTGGCGGCTTTCCCGATTTAGAATGTTAGAATGTTTCAGAAACTTGATTTCTTTTCTTATTAGGTTTAGTCGATTTGATAATTCCTTTTATAGTACAAGCCTAATGGTCATGATCATAAAGACTGTACATGTGGACCAATAAGAATCGAAGTTAATTTTTAAATCTTTTTGTCTGGACTTAGAGAAATTTTCGGAAAATCACCTACATTTCTCGAGTGAATAAAGAACTACTCGAGTAATGACTTCTGTTACTCGAGAATATGAAGTATATTTCTTGAGAACAAGTCCTTAAGGAAATTATTGGAATGTCTTCTATCATCTCGAGAAATGAACTTTATTACTCGAGAACTATAAAAAACTTCTTGAGAACAAAACTTTTTCTCGAAACTAGACTTCTTATTACTTGGTTACTTGTCCTCTGACTTCTCAAGACAAGGCTTGGTCTTCTCTAGTACTTACTTCTGTTACTCGAGTATAACACTTAGAAAATATTCTAGAATGATTTTTCAGTTAACTAAAGAACGAAGCAAGTCTTACTCGAGTACTGCATTGCTTCTCGAGAACAAAGTTTACCCTTCTCGATAACTACTTCAGTTGCTCAAAAACTAGACTTAGCACACTCGAGAACTGGCTATGATTTTACTCGAGTACTGATAGGTCCTTCTCGAGTAAAACACATCGAAAATTTATGAATTGAATTATTGAGTAAACTCGAGACATAGATAAGTAGTACTCGAGTACTCTATGGCTTACTCGAGTATTATATTGAGCCTTCTTGAGGAAACAATTTTTTGTTACTCGAGAACTAAACTTCGCTTACTCGAGAACTCATTAAAGCACTACTCGAGTACAATATTTACTACTCGAGTCAAGGACTTTGAAATTTTTTACTTTAAATGAATTCAGCAACTATACTTTCTTCCATTGCTTTAGTGCTTTGAAAATGAAGTGTGTCCCAATAAAGAGCATACACATGAGTCAACATCATAGATCATACAATGTGCGATTACATTGTATGGTCCTGTGTTTGGTGACTCACTGTAGATTGATATTTTTCTACACTTAACAATTATATCCTGCAAACACATAACTCAAATAGGGCATCAAATACAACCTAATGCATCTTAGTTCAAGCGCGACTTCATATAAAACTAGGTTATTGTGGATACAATACCCAACAACATTGTTCAGTGAAAATTACAAAGACTATATCTCCATACCTTACCCATACCTGTAAGCTAACTATTTATCTAATCTTCTACGAATAGTAAGGATGAATGGCCAAATGAGTGGGGCAATTCTTGGTAAATCATCCTTCCTTTTTTGAGTTATTGAAGATCGACAAGAAGAAGCTTACCACCATGGAAGTGGTGGACCAAGTATACTTGTCATCCTGTGTGATCCCTTTGCAGGAAGTTTGCCAAACACCTTTTGGGTATTCATCGTGTATAGGGTACCGAGGGTACAGTGTGGGTGAGTGAGGCTATTTGATCTCATGTGAGGCCATGGTTTATTTCGGGCTAACCAGAACTAAGGACCCAATAAAAATTGGGGTCTTAAGTTATTCTAATCTTATTTTATCGGATAGTAAAAGAACCCATACCCCCATATAGTACTTGGATAGAGGATGTTTAAGGCATAAGAGTGGAAGAAGGAGGCATCTTAAGTGTTGGAACCCTATTACTGATTTTGGATAGGATTATTATTAGGATGATTAGTTTGACCAAACATGTATAGTGTAGGGTCATAGGTTATTATTTCCAGGGTCATTGCTTTAGAAGAACTCAAGAGAAAAGTAGTTCAACGAATGCAAAATTTAGTTCGACAAAAGCTAAGCTCTATTAGACGAACTCAGAGTCTTAACTATGAGCTTTGCTAGATGAATGTTGAGATCCGTTCGATGAACGTTGACCTCTTCTCAAAAGCTCAGCTCGATGAACAATAAGCTCAGCTCGACGAACACCATTCTAAGCTCGACGAATTCCAGATTCAGTTTGACTAATTCTTTATAGTGTTTAGGCCGTTATTTTTATTCAGAGGTAGAATGATTTCTGCCTTAATTTCAGGCAGTTATGACTCTGATATTTATTGCTAAATATTCTTAATGAATATAGATTTCCTTGCAGCATTAAATATGAAATTTTGTACAGAGTTATTATTTCTAATTAATTGCCGGGGAAGTTAAGGAATGATTTTATTCCAAATATTTGAAACTTGCCGTTGCAAATCCTCATAGATTCTTCAGACAATTCAAGGAATGTTTTCCTAAATTAAAATGTTTGAATTCTTCTCAGGATTCTATATATATGTACAGAAGATTTCTGCCTCAAGGTTACTCACTAAGATAAACTCACTCAGACATACAGACTTAGAGATACTGACTTAGAGACTAGCAGACCAACACACACTCCAACAAAATTAGATCTTCAGTATCTGTTTGTGAAAAGTCTTCATATTCTCAGATTCAAGAAAGCCTACATCCTGAACAAAAGACTCCCTCTCCTGATCATTAACTCTACTCAAATCAGGGGGAGCCTTTTAGCTTCATCAACATCTACTTGTCATCTCAGAGAATTTTGATAGAGAAGACATCATCTCTTTTTATTTATTTTCATAAACTGTATATAGGGTTAATACTCCCTTCAAAAGTTGACCACTTGGTTTCTAAGTCACCTGATCAAAAGACTTAACTTTGTTTTTGGGCACCTGGTCAAAAACTCAAATGGTTGCTATATCTCCCTTAGAAAATAGATATTCTGGTGGCAGGGCACCTGATCAAAAACCTGTAGTGGATTCCTACTAGGGAGATAGAAGAGTGGATGTACCCAAGATTATTTGGAAACCACTATAAATTTCTTTATATCGTCTGTGATTGTTATTCTTCCTATTTATGTGCTGTGATTTTGGTCTTTATATATATATATATATATATATATATACACTTACATTAAATCTGCTATATAAATAAATTAAAGTTTTTAATATACACTATTCCCCCCCCCCTCTAGTTTAAAGTAGATCTATCCCTTTATTATTGTTGGGTATTGTATCCACAATGTACCTGATTTGAAGAAGCCCCTGAACAAGCTAAGATGAATTGACAATGTATTTGACGATCTTCTATCAAGTTGTGCTTGCAGCTATTCCATGCTAAGTACACACCAATGTCAGGGTACAATGGGTCAATATACACGGGTCTGCGGAACGTAATCCCTCATTGAGCAGTTCAGTGTTTTGACCCATGAGTGCTCTCTCTATTGGAGTGTACTTATTTTCAAGTACAGGGTTGAGATAGATCAAGAGCAGAAGAGGAGCAAAGATGGGTCAAAGACCAAGTTCATAGGATGGAAGAGAAAAATTATCTAAGTCAAAATCGACGAGAACCACTAAGTGATTCACGCCGATTCGACGGGAATCATTAGTGATTCTCGCAGAATCGTCGAGAATCAGTCAGTGATTCCTGTCGACTTCATCCGGCAGACTATCCTCCTATAAGAATTCTGCTAAGGCAGAATCGACGGGAATCACCAAGTGATTCTCGCTGATTCGACGAGAATCACCTTGCATTCCCGCCGATTCTCTCCGGATGACCAGATTTCCAACTGGAATTCTACCAAGGAAAATTCAACGGGAATCGTGAGTGATTCCCGCCGACTTCGACGGGAATCACCAGCAATTCTCGCCGATTTTGCCTTAGGCAAAATTCCCGTTCGCTGGACCGAACCAAGTTCGCTGGGCGCCGTTTTGACCGGGACTAGGGCTTTTCCTTGTGGGCCCCACAACAGTCTTTTAGGGTTGGCTCGGGTATATATACTTGCGTATTTCGAACCTCTATAGGGACTATTCATGTGAAATCATACAGCCGACGCCGTGCCCTAGCCGATCACGTAACTCCGCCGATCGCTGTTGCCGCTCGCAAGCTAGTCGTCGTCGTTGATCTTTGAGCCTCTTTGATCTTCCGACGACAGGACCGAGGCAAGCCTAGCATCTCACGCTTCTCTCTCGAGATCTCTTGTCTCTCGATTTGTTGAACGAGGATAGTTCTTCATTCCAAATCTATTGAGATGACTGATCAGATTGAGATCGTTAGTAGACCTTGCTTGCTTCGTCAAGAAGATTGGATTCACAAAGCATCGCCGCCACAACCATTGCTACCGCCGATTTTGACAAGATCCTCTCCAAGAGAGTACTCCGGTCGTGGACTTTACGTCTCTTTCAAGAAAGCATCAAGGAATGAAGAGCGTTCTCGGATTCTCCAAAAGTTTGTTTGTATTTCTTGTACATTCAATTTTTGTTTTGTTGTAAAGGAATTTTTATTCCTAGTTGGCAGGGTTGGGTGCAACCCGTGGTTGAGTAGTGACTCCTTTGGTTTGAAGGGTTCCTTCCGTAGTATGAGGATTGGATTTCAATCTGGTTGGAGAAGTGACCGAGTCGTCCCTTGGTGGGAGATATGTCGAAGGGGGAGAGTGTACGTACCCAAATCGGGGAACCACTATAATTGCTTGTGTGCTTTTCTTTGCTGTGTTTGTTTATTTGTGCAGGTAATTTAAATTCCGCAAAGAATGCATGACACCTATTCCCCCCTAGGTGGATTTAGTTGACACTAGAAAATGTCACTTACAATTGGTATCAGAGGGCAGGTTCATTGGTTTCACAGGCTAACACCTGAACCATAAGATCTGATAGATTAAATTTTTCCCTAGAAGTTTATCATAGCACAGAATAAGGAATATTCAAGCACTAGACCTCCTGTGTGAAATCTAAATAAGTTTGCACTATAGAAGACAAGGATTATGCTTTATATTAACTCTATTGATCAAGATATCTACAACTCCATCTTGACAGGTCCACCTCTACCAGTGGCAATAATAAGTACATGTGTTGTACCACCTCCAGAATGGACATAAGTATACAAGAAAATAATGCTTGTTGATGCAAAGGCTATGAACATTTTAGCCTAAACAATGTTAGATGACATTTTCTAGAAGTTTTTTGAATGCTCTTCAACAAGGGACATCTTGAACTCCCTCAACACAATGGTTGTAGGATCTGCTGATGAGAGAAAGGACAAAAGATCCCACTTGATCTCCCAATATGTGAATTTCAAGAAGGGAGAATCCGTATCTGTTGTTAAGATATACACAAGACTCTGTCTCATTATCAATGATCTGAAGACATTGGAAAAGGACAGCACATTGATAGAGGTCAATGATAAGATCCTTATGTGTTTCCCTTGCACTTGGGATTCAAGGATCTGGCCAATCAAAGAAGCTAGAAGTTTTAATGAATTTTCAATAGTGACCTTTTTGGGCATGCTCAAATCTAATGAGCAGCTCATCACGACCAGATAAGCTGAACAGAAGTCTTCACCCCTAGTAAGGAAATAAAAGAGCATTGCTCTCCAAGCTACTGAGGAGGAAAAACAACATTAAGTGAATGAAGACCTTATGAGTCATTTGGCCTAAAGATTCTCCAAGATGGCCAAAAGACACTTCAGGAGAAGATCTTCAAGAAATGAAGATAAACTAAGGTATGATATGACACCAACTAAATAAATTGTGTTTTATGATTGCAGGAAGCTAGGAAAAATTCTTCCAGAGTGTCCTAATAATCAAAAGAAGGACACAAAGAACGAAAAGGACTCTAAGAAGCACTTCAACAAACCTTCTTCTAGTAAACACAAGAAGAAGGAGAGAGGATTTATTGCTGAAACTTGGAGTGATATAGAATCAGAATCTTCATCTAGCTCAAGTGAAGATGAAGAAGAAGCAAAGGCTAAAGAAATCTATTTGTTGGCAATCAATGTATTATACAGCAATTCTGAGCCTGATTCAGAATCTGAAGAAGACCAGGTAATATCTACTTTTTATTTTATTTCATATCAATTTTAATTAGATTTCAAATTACTATGTAAAGATTTAATAAAATCGGAGAAGGAAATAAAACTTCTCAGAGAGAAAATAACTGAATTAGACAATCTTTCTTCAGAAAACCTTGAACTTAAAGAATATTTAAAAACTGCTAATGAATAAATAGGTTCTTTAGAAAACAAATTATATGAGGAAAAGAAGTTTGAAGAATTCCTTAATGGGAGAAACATTAAACTTAAGAATATCACAAGCACAGTCAATGCCAGTCTGAATGGCAAACTAGGATTGGGAGCTTCATCAAGTCAACCTTATCTTGTGTAGAAAAATATTTTAACAAAACCTATTAAATTTATCTCTGAAAAGGAAAAATAGAAATTAGAAAATTTAGAAAAAGCTACTTAGGTTTCACAAAAAAACAAGCCTAAGCAGACTAAAATTTTTCATAAAAATTATGTTCAACCAAATTCGTCGAACCAAGATCGACAAAATCAGTATTATTCATCGAACGGCGATCGACGAACTCTAAACCCAGAATTTGGGTATAACTACTTAACAGCTGGTGCTCGACAAAATCAATATGATTCGTCGAACAGACATCGACGAATGTGGAATGCAGAAAATGACTACTATCATTCTGTGAACCGAGCTCGATGAAATCGGTACTATTCGTCGAATGAAGCTTGACAAAACAATTATAATTCGTCGTACCTAGAATTTCAAAACAAAAATTTGTATTCTTTTCAAAACAATAATCAGAAACAGAATTTTAAGAATCCTTTTACTCAGTGGATAATCCCTCGTAGGAGATATCATCCACTTTGCTATAAAGACCAACCTAAATATTCATTTATTTCAACTGATTATATCAAGAAAGTAGGACCCAAGGTAACCCGGGTCAAAAACATATAATTTATTTCATGCAGGTAAAGAACTATCCTAGCACAGAGGAATAGTGGTATTTGGATAGTTGTTGCTCAAAACATATTACAGGAAGCAAGGCTAATCTAATGGACTTTAAAGCAAAGCTTGGACCTAAAGTAATTTTTGGAGAATCCAATTGTGTCCAGAAAAAGGGATATGGGAGTGTCAAAGTTGGAGAAGTTACCTTTAAAGAGGTAGCTTATGTGAAAGGTCTCAAGCTTAACCTCATCTCCATAATTCAATTGTGTTGAAGGTTATCAAGTAAGTTTTAATAAGACTTTATGTTCAATTACTTCAGATAAAAAAATTGTTTCTAATGGAATTAGACAAGGTAACATTTATTTATTTAATTTTATTTTTTCTAATTCAAAAATTTGACTGTTTAATCAAATTAAAAAATCTAATGATTTATGGCATAAAAGGTTAGGACATGTAATCCTTAGGACAATTGCTAAACTTTCTAATGACAACCATGTTAGAGGAATACCTTCTGGTTCTTACAAGAACGAAGGACTCTATAGGGCTTATCAATTAGTCAAGTAAACTAAAAACAGTTTTAAATCCATATCTAAGAGTGATTCACCTAAAATTTTGTATTTGCTACATTTGGACCTCTTTGGACTAGTGTATACTAATCGTGAAGAGAATAAAACCGAACCAGCATTCCAACTCAGAAAGTATACCTATCGAATTGTAGCTGGGGACACAAGTGTCATATTAAAATCCGGGAATCGTAGAGTAATCTTACTTATAGGAAGACTATTATCTTATCGAAGGAATTTTTTTGAGGGTTTGTTAAAAAAAACTAATTGCAATTAAGAAAGGAAATATTTGCGCTAAAAAGAGAACTACTTTCAGCTAAATAAAGAGCTACTAAAAATGACTACAACGAGGGGTTGAAACGATGATAAATAAAAGCACTCGATCGAGAATCACCTCGGTAAAAGTTGATCAAAACATGCGATAATAAACTCTTACTAAATAAGGCAAAGGACCTTGATTGTAGAGGTTCCTAAAGCATGAACACGCTTCTCTTGAAGTCGTGCCCACCTGAGTTTAGGAAATTCTGACCGAACTCTCGTCCAAATCGGAGGCCTAAAGTTTGCTTTATGTTTTGAACCTCGGATCATCAGAACTTAACCATGAGTAACCAAGGTATTCCCCGTGAAGGGCTCTCGAGGGCACTAGGAACTACGATGGGCTGAAGCCCAAAGCTCCCTTTCGTAAGGCACTTACTATTATTGGTTAATACCCGATTCCCGATTCCTTTTAATATTAATCTTGATCTAACCCTAGTGTATTTTGACACACTCTATCTCTCTTTCCATAGGAAAGACGATCTTTCGTCGATCTCGAGCACCTCCAAACACTAGTCAACCCAGCACTTTCCTTATCGTGATTCCTAAAGATGAACCTATTTCTACTTCACCATAACTAGTAAGCTAATAACCCCAACTCCCTATGTCCATTTCATATTCTATCACAATTTCTGCAGTTTTATTATATGCAGACCAACCTAAGCTATATGATGTACATGATAGGAGGTGCTCAAAATTTTCATCCAAATGACCTAAAATATTTATTGGGGGCCTATCATGAAATATTTAGGCTAAATCCAGAAAATTGGAATTTTTTCTAAAAATTTGGCATTTAATTAATTTTTCCAAAAATAAGTCCTTGAGTGATTTTTAACATGAAGCACTAGATTCCCTTAAGCTATTACCACTCAAACATTATGAACACTATATGATGCCAATTTATTAGAGAATACCAAGTTTAATAAGTTTTAATAAAGGAATTATTCTCTAAATAAATAAGCCAAGGTAACTCAACTAATTAGGGGTAATTAAGGAAGTACCATAAATGCTGGTCCAAAATTTTTACGAAACATAACAGAGCTTTATTATGATCATAAAACCTTACTAAGTAAGTTTCATGCAATTATAAGGTCAGTAATCTAAATGTAAAAATGCCTCAATAAAATCCATCATGGTGCACTTTGTGAAGAAACATCCTTGTAACCTCAACTAAACAACATGAAATAATTTTTCAAGCTTATATATGCCCTAAAATGATCTTTGTCTAAGTAACACAATTTTCCAGTAAGCTATAGTATTTATCTTATATTTATCAAAGTAAGGTGCACTTGTTTACTTTACACATGATGTACTAAGAAGAAATGGTCAACTATTCCAAATAATTTACTAGTGCATCTAAATCATATTTGATTAGTTTTTCAAGAGTTTCAAATCATTCTATGATATTTAAACCATAGTTACATCAATATCATCAAAAAGGGCAAGATGAAGGTTATAGCCACAAGGATGATCTACTTTTATCTAAACACCCTATCATAAATTCCAGAGGTTAATAGCACTATAACATTACCCCTAACAAAATATCATAAATATCCAAGGTCATATGACCCATTAAATATTCCCTAAGGTATATAGATCTAAAAACATACTAAGTGGTTTAAGTAGGGTGCATGTGTACCAATACAACCAAATCCCTTCCTAGGGCATTTCAAAACCCTATGATCACATGGACTATAGACCAAGTCCATCCAAGGGCATATCACCCCATGCCCTTCACAAATTCCCAAAGTTCAAACTTTTGGAATGAACTTGGTTCTTAGGGCAAATCTACCCTAATCTATCCCATACTCCATGCGAGGGAGTTAAATATCATAACAAATCAGTGGCCCAAGTTTCAACCTCTGTTGAGGTGATTTGGCAGCCTAAAACCCACAAGGGGCATCTTGACCAACTACCCCTTCTTGGTCCAACTTAGGGTTTTCTTTTTTCCAAATTAAACCAAATCATCTCCAAATGGGATGAAATTTATACAGAGCCTAATGATGACCCCACAAACCACTCACCAAAATTTGGGAGAGTTTGGGGGTCATTAGACCTTTTAAATAATTCATACATTGATTTTTAAGTTTCTACAAATACTTTAGCAAATGTTTTCTAAAAATTCCCATTTTTTGATATGTTCTAGGTATTGGTAAGGGTGACCCCCATCCAAAATTTACAGTCATTTGGATGGCTGGATTGATGGGGGCACTCAAAACAATATCATGTCAAGCCTAGGTATAGACCACATCAAAATGAGTGTTGTGGTCAAACCACTTACCCAAATGGATTGAAATAGGATAGCCCAGTAAACTGGATAGAAAATGAGTGTTGTGGTCAAAAAATATCAGGTCTAGCCTAGGTATTTGATTAGCTACAATTTTCATGTTGGCCATTTTTTCTGTAGGGGGCCCTAGGTATTTTTAATATTTAATTTTAGACAGCCCAGTAAACAGGATAGAAAATACAGAAATCAAAATTAATTAAATAGGATCTAACACAGATCTTAAAGCAAATCAGAGGGCTCCTAGTCATCTTCTTCCTCTAGCGAAGGGCTGTAATCAGCACAACCTGGAGCTATTCCAAGTTGATTTACTAGCCACCAATCCACCTCCCTAGCCGGCCACCACCGCCTCCACTTCGTTGAGGTGGGGGCTATCGCTGGGCGGCGGTACAGCCGCCGGAGGAGCCGTTTCTGGCAAACTCACAAGGTGTAAAATCCCTGAAATTTGAGAAATTTCGCTCACCCAATCGGGCTCAATTGAGCCTGATTTCTCTCCTAAATGTTATAAGATTCTATCCCATGAAGAGAGGAGTAGAGGAGGACCTTTAAGCGAGCTTGCCGCCGAGTGTGGTGGTGGTGCGCCATGGCAGGTGGTGGAGCTTTTCGGTGCTCTACAACTACACAGCCAACTAGCTTGGTTTCTTCAGGTAAAGGGTGGAAACGTCTCCTCTAACCTTGGGGAAGATTTTAAGATCAACAAATGGGGGAGGGGAGAGGTCATACACCAATTGCCATTAATGGCCTCAAGGTGAAATTTTAACAAAGGCAAGATCCAGTAAATACAGTCACTGTACAACTTGGAAAAGTTCTTGATCTTTTCAGAACTGATGGGGGAAGATGAATCATCACCTTGGAATCAATTGGAGGGGGACTCTTGCTCTCTCATGACCATTAATGACTTTCTCTCTCCTCATTCTCTCCCTTCCTTATGGGAGAAATTAAATTCAGCCACTTTGGTGGCTGGCAATGATTATTCAAATCCTCATAACTGATGAGGGTGAATGTATCCATCAATTGGAGAGGCCCTTGGTCACTCTTGGCCATAAATTACCCTTTTAAACCACTTTCTCTCTCCTCCATTTAAGGGAAAAATTGAGTTTTCTTTCTCCTAGAAATCAAGGCTAAATTTGATGACTAATCCAGCCTAATGACAGACCATTAGCTCATGATATTAACTAAAATAATGTTAGTCCAAGTGTGGGAAATGGGCTTGAGCTTGGTTAGACCATTTGGGCAAATTAGACTTAATCTTAAGGTAGAGTTGACCTTTGTCAACATGAATATTTTGGTTGACCCCAAAGTTTGGTGACTCATTGGCCTCTCTTAAGGCTGAGGAAGACTTAGGTAGGGTTGGTTGGGCACATTAGAGGCAAATTTGCCCTTAGTTAGGGCACCTTGCCCAATTTAGTCCTATGGTGGTCTTAGGTCAATTTGACTACTTTGGGTTGACCCCAATGGATCCCTATAGCTCTAATGGACCCTCTAATGGGTTAGGGATATTGTGGTGGGGTCATGGAGTCTTGGGGAAGCCCTATGGTCATCCTAAACTATTGTTTAGAATTCTACTATTTACAGACCATGGCGATTTCCAAATTCATGCATAAGCTCACTTGGTCCTCTTTGGCTTCCTAGAGGTTTTTCATTACCTAGTCATGACAAAACCACTCTTAGGGGTCTTGTTGGAAATGGGATGTTACAAATTACAATAAACAAAATAAAAATTTCATCCCGAAATTCAAGTTAGGCCTACGGGGATTCCACTAAGAGTAACTGAATGTAACATCACATAGGAAGGTTAATGTATACTTTACCCGGAGAAATCTGGGTACCTCTACGACATCAGATCCAGTGGCTCCCAGGTAGGCTCCTTCTGCCCATGGTTCCTCTACATGACCTTGACCAGCGGGACCTTCTTGCGCCGCAAGACCCGCACCGTTGTATCATTTATCCAGACCGGCTCACAGCAAAGCGATTAATCAAAAACTATAGAGCCATATATATAAAGAACCAGCTGTTCCGGCTATAGTAGAGCCATCCTAAGAGAGGAGACGTGGAAGATGTCGTGCAAAACAGTAGACTTCGGCAGTAGCTCCAGTTTGTAAGCCAATGGGTCGATCTACTCCTGGATCCTGTAATTCCCCATATTCCTTGGACTGAGCTTCTTCCTCCCACATACCCACGAGACTCCATACATCAGACGTATCATCAGGAATACACAATCTTCATCCTGAAACTCTACTTGTCAATGTCGTGCATCATAAAATTTGGCCAGTCTTCCCAAGGCCTCCAACATCTTATCTCAAATCAGTGACACCTGGGTATTTGTGTTCTCCATAAATTCTGAGCCGAGTGCCTTTGGATCCTCGTCCTAGATCCATGATAGTGGAATCTTGCACCTCCATACAATGGTGGAGAGCAGTGTTGAATGTCGATCGAGAGCCCAAATACGCTTGGACTGATGTTCTCTCCTTGGACGTACACTATCCCTCCTGATTCGACACGATCATCTTGAGCACACCGTGATAACGGACATCTACTCACAAATTTCATGAAACACCCATGGGATTTTTTTTTGGGTCGGGGTTACCCCAGCTATCTTGGCCAGTCTATTATTGCTGTTCCAATTATAATTATGCCCTGAGTGGGATGAGGATTCCGGTGTGTGAAAATCCCAAATATTATCCTTGAACTTCCTCTATATCTCGGGCAGTGACTGTAATAATTCCCCAAAAATTCTTGCACTTAACCTTCATCGGACGACGGACCTCACCGTATGTCACAAAATAAATGACGTCCTTCTTCACTCCGGGGAGATACATGTTCCGAGATACACCAAACTTCCGGTGATTAAATTTCTCGTTTTTATGGTAGACAATGGCTCTAAAAAATCTCCACTTCACAATCAGATTCTTATCCCTACGAATATGCCCGAGTAGCATCGAATACAGTTTACTCCAATTTCACTATATTTACGACGAAAAGTTTTCTAAATTAGGTCTAAGGGAAACCCAAGTCAATAACTAATTTGCCCAATAAATAAAAGACAAGCCCCCAATAAAAAAATGATAAGCCCCCAATAAACAAAAGATAAACACCTACCTACCTTGGGCTAAGTATTTTTATATTACCATGTTATATCCATCCTTACTGGGTGCACAATCCCTAGGGAATCAATCTTTGACTTGGGGTTCCAACCTGAAACCTGTTGATATACTTCATACTTTAAACCCTCCGAGTCTCATTTACGATAACCTTACCCAGCTCAAAATGTTCCCAATCCCAACTGGGTCTCTTCCGAACTTGAATTCCTATCCGACCGTCAGTGTTTATCGTGGGGGTTTTCTCCAGGTAATCCTGTTACTAGTACGAGGGTTGATACTATGTGTCTTCTACCATTCTGCTAATGGATTATTGGTCTCAATTCTCTTTAAAGCAGTCCTACCGTGAGTAATCCTTGATAGGGTCTGTAGGGCCACCTGATTTTATGGCTTAGGTAGCCATTCTCCTGTTATAATCCTCCTTTATTCTCTTTGGGTATCTCCTTACCTTAACCAAGTTCATACCCAATGTCTATTTTGGATAATGGCATACTACAAGTCGTCTTAGTTAGTCATGTGTCCTAGTGGGTTGAGTCAAACAAATTGACTAGAGAGTTATATGATTTGATTTTTGTAGTCGGGGGTGCTCCCTACTGGGGGCAGGGTTTGCCGCTGGTTACAAAGAAGAATTCAAATTTTAAGCTAATTTACAAAATGGAATGAATGAAAAAGTGGACTATTACATGTGATCCCACATATGGGCACACCACAGCTTCTGCTGCTTATTTTTTCCCCAAACTAAACTTGAGCGGGGGTGACCCAGGGTTAGTGAACTGCTTCTTTTTCGATCGAGGTTTTTAATGATAACACTTCTAATACCCCCTTTTTTTCTTTCAACCACCGGGGTCTTATGCCCAGAACCACCGCTTTGCGGTGACACCAACACGCGCGGGAAGGCCGTCACTACAAAATGCCGATCCTACCGGACATTTTGATCACAGAAAAGTAGCACAAGTATAAAGAGTAAGTGGAGAAAGTAAAATACTACTCCAATAAAATCACAGAAATATAATATAGTTCTCCACGAAGGGAGTGCCCATAGAAAAGAATAAGCAAAGTACTAAAAAGGGCTCCTGCCCGATACATCAAAATCCTCACTACAACTCACTCAACGTGGAAGTAACTCTATAATAACTACTAATTATCGGGACTCACAGTCCATGCTTGCTGTACTCTAGTGCTAGACTGCCCCATCTCCATGCACACCGACCTCTAGGGCTGCATCTCTTGGTTCGGCTCCATGATCCCCTAAAAGGATTTGGTCAATGACCGTTAGTTTAAAAGACTAAGTTTTATCATCCCCCACCCCTCCCCCAATGGCACTTAGGCACCGAGCAGGTAGGAGGAAAGGGAAGGTAATGAAGGTGGAGAGTAACAAGGTAAGCAGGTTATTGGGTACACTGGAAACTATGTACTAGTGATGAGTATAAAAATATACTATTTTATATATTATTAATTTTGCATATTTATAAATAAAACATTAGTTTTTATATATATAACAAATTATTTTTGTTATATTATGTTTTATAATTATTTTCTAAGTTTTTCTCATTTTTTTATTTTTTTTCTTAGGTCACGGCCATAGTCACGCCCGTGACCTAGGGCGTGACAACCCTTTTTAATTCTTTTTTTAGTTTCTGTTTTTACTCAAGAAAATCGGGAAATTGAAGACACGCCCGTGAAAAAATCAACACGCCCGTGCCCTATTGAAGTTCTATCAAAAATGCCAACAAGCTGCCGCACTGTCGCCACGCCCCATGTCGGTTGATGAATCAGCTGCTAGACACGCCCGTGACAAAATCAACATGCCCGTGACCTGATCAAATTCTATCCGAAGTTCATACCAACTCGACACTTATCCCGACACGTTGGCAGTCACGCCCGTGAACCTGTCACGCCCTCCCCGACACGCCCATGTCAGGGGGCGTGTCACTAGAATTTTTTTTCTATAAATAGGAGGGCAGGGCAAAGTAGAAATATTCGAACACCAGCAGCTTCCTTAAGAACTGTTAGGACTCCCCAGTTCTCTGACAAGGAACTTGTAGTAGCTTTCAAGTATTCAAAAGTTCTATAAGTTGTAATATTTTAGCTTTCTTTTCAGCTTTTTAGAAAGTTGTAATAATCTTTTGGACTTTATAGAATAGACTCTTTCAATTTCAATTCTGAGTAATTTACTGCATTATTTTTAGTTTTACTTTTCTTTATTTTTGTATACTATCCCGAATGAAAGGCGAAGCTCTTCTTATATCATGGATTAATATTGTGTGAAACTGCTTTCAAAATTATTTTAAAAAACCTTATTATTTCATACTATCACGAATGAAGGGCGAGGCGAAAGCCTATGACCTAGATTAAGATAGTGAGAAAGCTCTGCAAAATTTTAGATTTTACTACCCTATCCCAATTGAAAGGCGAAGTGAAAGATTAAGTCCTGGATTAAGATAGATTGGTAGATATTATTTTCTGTACTTTATACCGCCCCCAACTTGGGAAGAGGCTAAGAACCCTTAGCACTTGGTCAGGATGAGCTCTGGGCTTGATATTATTTTCAACTATTTCAACTCTACTTTCTAGTTATCCTAACTAGGGTTTTCTATTAATTTATCATATAGAAGGTGAAGAGAAACTACGTTTACGTTAACCCGTTTTAAACGCAATCCTCCCCAGTCGTACTTTCGAGACTGCGATGCTACCAAAGGGACCCTCTCGTTAAGTTAGGTAATAAAGAAATAAAGTTGTTCTTTAGTAGCTAAATTAATATTCTCTCAAAGTAATTCTGAAATCAAGGACTACCTTCTAAGTCCCTATCTTAATAAGATAACGTATATTTATTTTTCTTCCTTTTGTTTTTTAAATATAAACTCCACTCCGTTTGTTCGATAATATAATTATCCGTTTTAAAAAGTAGAATAATTAACACAATCCCAGGAAAAATACGACCTTGATATTTTCTACAAAAAACTATACTCCTATGTGATAGGTACTCTTGCCTTAATCCATAGGATATAAGTAAGTAAAAAAGAGATAGACTTATATACGTAAAAGATTATATAAAACCAAATCTATCTTTTTTAAAACAAACTTTTCTTATCAAGCTTTTTGGCACCGTTGTCGGGGATTCGTTTATATGTGTTAATATTTGAAAATAAAAGAATGCTATTAATTTTATCTTTTCCTTTTCTTGTTATTTAAAAACCTTAGTTTTATAAAAATAAAACAAACATAAAATTCCCTGAATTTAAAACTTTGTTTTTTTAAAACCTAATTTATTATTAACAAGTTTATTAACCACTAACGAATACTAACAAAAAAACTTAACCAACTATTTTAATGTATTTTATATAAAACGTTTCTAATTATAAAAACTAGTTTATAATAAAACTGCTTTTTATTATAAAACCTGTTTTATAGAAAACCTGTTTTATATAAAAAAACCTTGAAAGTGAGGGGATAGATACTACTCTAGAGGGGGGGGGGTGAATAGAGTTATCAAATTTTGTACTAGACAAAACATAATAGTCTACCCAACTCCCTTGGAGTGAAATGCGGAATGAAAAGATTATAGATAAGGAGATAACCCTAAAGCCTAACACAAGTGTTGTGCACAAACTCAAGCTAACTGTAATTACAGTTAAGGCTTGGAAAACCTAATCAGCAACTAGCAAACCTAGTTATATTTAATCACAGCCACAATGCAGGAATTAAATTAAGCAAGCCAGACGACACAAGGAATTTATAGGGGTTCCCCAAACAACTTGGGTACGTCCACTCTTCTACCAACAATGTAGGAATCCACTACAGGTTTTTGATCAGGTGCCCTGCCACCACAAGATCTACTTCAGGTAGATCTAGAAACCCTTTAGACTTTTGATCAGGTGTCTAAAAACCAAACACAGGTTTTTGATCAGGTGCCCTGCCACCAAGGGATACTTTTGAAGGGAGTAATAACCCTGTACAGGAGGGGGAAAGAAGGTTAAAAAGTCTTCTCTATTTTACAAAAGATTAGAGAAGCACAAAGACTTGCACTGAGCTAGAAAGCTCAAAAGAATCAAGGCTCCCCCTGGCTCAAAGAATGTCCAGGTGAAGTCTTGCTTCAGTGCAGAAACTCTTCAGTAAGAACTGAAGGAAAAACTACAAGAAGATATAAAATATAAAATAAAAATCTTCTAGCAGCTATCTTCTTCTTCTTCTTCTTCAAAAATAACTCTGAGTTTGAACTTTCTAGAAGCAGGAGAACTCAGGTTGAAGAAGAGCAGAAGAGCTTAACACTTCTCAGTTGAATGAAGATTGCTGAGAGCAGCTAAACTTGGTCTTGATGAAAGCTTGAATGCTAAATGAATAACTCTTAGAATAACTGGTTAGCTAGCTGAAATCCTTCTCCAAAGGATTCCTTTTATAGCAGCAACAAGCAACGGCTCTTTTCAATTTGAACTGTTTGTCTTCTTCTGAAACTTGAAACCTGGGCTGCAAATATCACAAAGACAAACAAACTCTGCAGCAAAATATTCTATAAAAGGGATAAACCTTTTTCAAAGAAGCTGCAGGAAGCAATCTGATAATAAAGGTACTAAATGAAATCACATCAGAAACAAACTCTTTATAGCATAAGGAAGACTTTTCAGTCTAACGGCTATAAAGGACTAACAGCAGATAAAGTAAAATACAATGATAACTAATAAGACAAACAACTTTATCTGAAAAGATTTTACTCAGGCAAGAGGGATGGAGCAGATATTGCCTGGAAATATTATCATAAAACAACTGAAATAAAATGCCAGATAATATATTAATTTATTAAATAGAATAAATAAATACAAAATAAAAAGGCAAACAGAAAACGTCGAACGACCCTCGGAGATCGTCGACCGACGCACGGAGATCGTCGACCTATCGGGCAGATAGTCGAATGATCCAGATAGTCGAACTATCAAAGAAGATAGTCGAACTACCTAGGCAGAGAGTCGACCTATCAGAACAGATAGTCGATCTATCAGATAGTCGATCTATCCGGACAGATAGTCGAACTATCAAACACAAACAGATAGTCGACCTATCAAGCAGATAGTCGACCTATCACAGAAAACAGATAGTCGTCCTATCAACAGATAGTCGACCTATCAAAACAAAACAGATAGTCGATCTATCAACAGATAGTCGAGCTATCAGATAGTTGAACTATCAGGACATATAGTCGAACTATCACAGACGACAGATAGTCGACCTATCAACAGATAGTCGAACTATCAAAGCGGAACCGATAGTCGACCTATCAACAGATGGTCGAGCTATCAGATAGTTGAACTATCAGGACAGATAGTCGAACTACCAAACCAAGCAGATAGTCGACCTATCAACAGATAGTCGAGCTATCAACGCATACAGAGCGTCGACCAACTGATAGACGATAGTCGATCAGCCGATAGACGATAGTCGAGCGACGTTCGACTATAGTCGAACGAAAAACTACTTAACCAAATTCTTCATCTGGAAAAGCGGGGACTCTACAGCTAGACCACCAACCATTGACCATAGATATTTCTTGGGTCAAGGGACTAAAAAGACAAGACTAAACTCAAATCAAACAAGGGTACCAACAATCTCCCCCTATTTGATTTAAGTCTCTCAAAAACTAAAACACAGAACTAGCTATAGAACAATAAAATCAATACAGGAAATAGTTAAGCAACTAACTAGCAATTAACAGTCAGTCAGATATATATAACAGCAGTCAATCAAAATTAAGAATCTACAGAATCAGGCTTGGGATCAGAAGAGCTAGGAACAAAAGAAACTTTCTACAAGGGATCAATGGCTTCTTTCTTAGACATCTTCAAATCTTGCACGCTAATAATCTTCAGTTCTGCAGCCCTTGGAACAACTGCTTCTGGGTGCTTTTCCATGTATTTAGAAGGGTCAAATACTTCAGGACTAACCTGGATTTTATCGAGTTCCTTCATTCTGAACTTTGACATTGTAGAAAGTCCTGCAGAGTCCTTTCCTTCAGCCTTAGCTTTCTTTATCTGGGCTGATCCAACAAGTTCTAGAAATCGAGCCATCCTGAAATCAGGATCTAACTCTTGGCTTTCATACACATTTTCAGATGATGTATCAATAGGCTTCACAGCTTTAAACTTAACAGATAAATCTAATAAACTTTCAGCTGTATCTTTAACTTCTTGAATAATTAAAGATGATGGAGGAGCAAACTCAGCAAACTTCTTACTTGATTTTTCAGAGAAAACAGTTCTTTTACCTTTTGAAATATCCTTAGCAAACATGAACTGGTATAGCAGGAGAAACCTTTTTCTTGGGAGAAGGAGGAGGTGAAAATGTTGGCTTTTGATATACAACCTCCTTTACTTGCTCTTTAACCTCATTATCATGCCTTTGAGTACCAGTATATGATTTGCCTTGGTGGCTTTGAGAACTTTTCCTTGAATGAGGCTGAGAAGGCGCAGATATTGCAGATGGAGCAGATGGATTAGCAGATAAATTGCCAGAGGCTCCTGCACCGGGAGGTGAAGGAGGAGGACCTCTGGGAGTCCATCTGGGAGCAGGACTATCATACCTCTTTGATTTCTTCCTATCCTTTTGTTGATTCTTTGAGAACCACATCCAGTTCTGGAACTCTTTGGATTTAGGATCAATCCCTTTAAGAATGTAGTAAGGGGTGTCATTATCGGGATTGGGAGGAGGAAGAACTACACTTTTTCTTTTCCTCTTTGCAGCTTTCTTTTTCTTAGAATCTTCAGAAAGATCTGAATCATCTTCATCCTCAGAATGAGATGAGGGAGGATGATCATACGGATCATAGGCTTCTGATACAGCATTTTCCTTTTCTTTCAGAGCAGCCTTCTCTCTCTCTTCTTCCGTGGCATCCTGTGCCAGGAGAGTATCCAAATCTAAACCAGGGGAATCATCCCATACTGTAGATTTTTCAGCTTGCCAAGCTTTTTCTTTCTCTTCCAAATCAGCCTTTGCTCTTTGTTGCCAAGCAGCTATTGCTTTTTCTTCTTCCAAACTTAGTTTTGGGCTGTCATCTTTATTTTCAACTTGGCTTTCAGGATTCATTTCTTGAAACTTAGGAACTATCGAAGGGACCAGTTCAGATAGCACAGCTTGCTCTACAGCCATTTGGACATCAGGAGCTGATACAGATTCAGGCTCTTTGACAACAGCTACTTCTTCCATTAAATCTGTAGGATTAGGAGTAAAATCTTGCTAAATGATATCTAGTCATCCCTTCCAGATATTCCCATACTAACTTATCAATTAAGTAATCTACAAATTGTGAAAGAGACATACCTTCTGGATTTTCTTCAGGATGACCTAACTCCCATAAATCATCTAGAAAGGAAGTGATTATTCCTTCTAGGAACAGGGCAACTAGGGGAGTTGAGGCTTCTTCCAGATAAACTTTTACAACAAATTCAGACAACATTTTTGCATCAGATATTTCTTTTTCTTTGTCAGATGGAGGAGGAGCTGAAACTTCTGCTACTTTTTCTGATACTGCAAATTGAGCTGCTGGAGGGGAGGCTGGGAGCTGCTCAGAGACATCTTCATTGAACATCTCCCCCTGCCTGATTTCAGTGGGAACTAAAACCAGGCCCCTAGATGAAGAAGGCACAGCAGAGTTGGAGAGAATTTTGATGACATCAGTCAAAGAAGCAATGGAGGAAGCAAGTGGAGCAATTGCCTCTTCAATCATGATTTTGATTGAAGGGGTAATTAACTCCACAATGCTGGAAATAAATTCTGGAGTTATTTCAAAAGGTGGAACTGCAGTGGATGGAGGAGCAGCAGAAATGGTTGATGTGGCACGATGAATTGAGGTAAGGACTGGAGATCGAACGGGAGAGTTAACTGGAGAGTTAACGGGAGAATGATGTGGAGAAGGTGAGTGAGGAGGAGTTGGAATGGGAGAATGAACTAGAGAGGCAAAATCAGACGCCAACAGATCAAAGCTGGGTTGAGAAGTCCCAACAAGATCAGTTGGGTGAGAAGATGCAGGAGGAGAGCCAGAAAGTCGTACTACAGTTGAAGTTGAAGGAACTTAAGCTGCAGTAGACGGCAAAACAGAAGAAGATGAAGGAATAGATGAAGGAGCTGAGCCAACTTCTTGAGGGTGGGGAGCGACAGAGACAGTCCTTGTGCTCTCAGATGCTGCTGGAGCAGCCCCTGCAGGAGCGGGCTTCACGAATGTACTCTTCCACTTGGAGAACAGATTGGGATCCATCTTCTTGTTGGCATTAATGGTTGTAGCAGTTGAAATCAGTAGCTGGGGATATCTTTCCTTCAGAAAAATCCCAATAACCCTTCCTAGGGTACTTCCTTCTTACTGGTCTTCTTCCTTATCAAATCGAACAAAACTCTGCCCAATTGATCCTTTTCTTGTTGACAATTGCACACATGAGTGCAAATTGTTGTCTTGTAATGTTATCGTGGGCAGAGTGTTTGCCTAGCAGCACTTTTCCAACTAACTCAGCAAGAAATTTAATCTTAAAAGGAAAATTTACCTTGAGCAGCTTTGAGGGAATGCCTTCTGCATGTCCCAGCTCAGTCAACATTCTTCCAAACTCTGGAGCATCTTGCTCATATTCTTCTTCGCCATTAGTCAAACCAAATAAATCAGTCAAGACGGCGGGAGTCAAAACTACCTCTACTCCACCAACAGATCCTGTCATTGAATCTTCAGTAGAAGATGATGTAAATGCCCATTCCTTTATCTCTGGGATATTTAACTTGATCCTTGTAGACATTAGCCTTTCCAATCCTTGATCTTTGCATAGCTAGAGAATTTCCACGATATCTGATTCACAGCAGCTGAATGCATCAAAATCCACGCTGAAACCTGCGTCAAACTTGACTACTACGAGGAGAGCTGGAGAAATCGCCATCGATTTACTGGAGAAGGCGCGAGAGGAACGGAGAAGACGAATCGGCAGAAAATCACAAGACACGGAGCAAGCGGGAAGGCGGAATGCGAAAGGACACTCTCCGTCGACGATATAAGCAAAGATCTTTTAACCTAGGTCGACTATCGGCTTTATATTAGACCGGAGATAGTCGATCTATTTAAAAGATACTGGAGACGATGGTCGAACGGTCGTTTGACGATCGGTCCAGAAGCAGAGTAGTCGATCGATCGTTCGACTATTTCTGGCTTCTCAAACAGCAAGCTGTCGTCATCCAGAGATCGACGATGAGCTCGACTTGTTCGACTATGATCGAACGCCAGTCGACGATCTTCAAACGGACAAGCTTTCATCAACCATAGGTCGACGATGGGCTTGACCCGATCGACTATCTTCGAACGTCGTTCGACTATCTTCAAACAAGTTTCAACAAGGCAGAAGTCACACTTAGTCTCTTCCATTGATCATGCCTAGTTGAACCAAAAAGAACAGATGCTTCTGTTCATCTAAGGGCTTGGTGAAAATATCACCTCTCTGAAACTCAGTGGATATGAACTCAAGACTAATCTTGTTCTTTTCCACACAATCTCTCAGGAAATGGTGCCGAATCTCAATGTGCTTCGTTCTAGAGTGGTGCATTGGATTTTGTGCAATTGAGATAGCACTGGTACTATCACACATGATTTTGGTGTTCTTGTGTGAGTAACTATAATCCACAAGCTGGTTTTGAATCCACAGGATCTGTGAACAACAACTGGCAGCTGCTATATATTCAGCTTCTGCAGTTGAAGTTGAGACAGAAGCCTGCTTCTTACAGAACCAAGAGACCAATCTCTCTCCCAGGAACTGACAAGTTCCTGAGGTGCTCTTCCTGTCAACTCTGCAACCAGCATAGTCAGAGTCAGAGTATCCAATTAACTCAAATTCTGATTCTACTGGGTACCAAAGTCCTAGATTTGGACATCCCTTCAGGTATCTCAGGATTCTCTTGAGAAGAATCAGATGAGATTCCTTGGGGTTGACCTGGAATCTAGCACAAAGGCATGTAGCAAACATTATATCAGGCCTACTTGCAGTTAAATATAATAGGGAACCAACAATGGCCCTATAATTCTTTTGATCAACTGGCTTGCCGTGATCATCAGAATCAATAACTACATTAGTAGCCATAGGTGTAGGCATTGCTGAAGCATCAGCCATCCCAAATTTCTTTACCAATTCCTTGGCATATTTGGATTGGGAGATGAAGATACCATCAGCATCTTGCTTAACTTGGAGACCAAGAAAGTAAGACAGCACACCCATACTACTCATCTCAAACTTAGAGTGCATCAGGTCAGAGAACCTTTTGCAAAGTTTGGGATCAGTGGAACCAAATATAATATCATCCACATACACTTGAACTAACAGGATTGTGTCCTTGTGGTGCTTGACGAAAAGGGTTCTATCAACTACTCCCCTAGTAAAGTTGTGCTCTAAAAGGAAACAAGCTAGAGTCTCATACCAGGCTCTGGGTGCTTGTTTTAGTCCATATAGAGCTTTCTGCAACTTGAAAACATGTGAGGGCTGAGTTGAAGAAACAAACCCTGGTGGTTGTTCAACAAACACCTCTTCCTTAAGCTCACCATTCAGGAATGCACTTTTGACATCCATTTGAAAGACCTTAAACTTCATGTAGGCTGCATAGGCCAAGAAGATCCTTATTGCTTCTAGCCTTGCAACAGGAGCAAAGGTTTGGTCATAATCTATGCCTTCCTCCTATCTGTAGCCCTGAGCTACAAGCCTAGCTTTGTTCCTTACAATAATTCCATTTGCATCCAACTTGTTTCTATACACCCACTTGGTGCCTATGATCAGTTGGCCTTTAGGTCTTGAAACCAAAGTCCAAACTTTACATCTCTCAAACTGATTGAGTTCCTCTTACATAGCAATGATCCAGTGGGGATCTAGCTCAGCATCTTTAAAGGTGAGGGGCTCAACCTGTGAGAGGAAACAAGCGTGCATCACATCCTGTCTTAATTGGTGTCTTGTTTGAACACCAGCTGATATGTCTCCAATCACTTGAGATGTGGGGTGATCTCTAAGTGTGACAGTATCAGCAGGTGGGATGTGATCTTCAGCAACAGTTGGGATTAATTCCTCAGGAGGAATTTGATCTACTGTTGGTGGTACAACAATAGCTTCTGCAATGTCTTCATCACTGTCTGATTCAGTGTTCTGAAGAGTTGATAGTTGAAGAATCTCTTGAGTAGCATCAGGTACCTGCAATGAACTAGAGGAAGGAGAATTTTCCTTCTCCCTGTAAAACATCTGAGACTCATCAAAAGATACAAGCACAGATTCTTCAATTTTACAAGTTGATTTGTTATAAACCCTATAAGCTTTGGTTACTTGGGAATATCTAAGCATAATTCCCATAAGCTTTTGCTTCAAACTTTCTAAGGTATTCTTTATTGTTATTATGAATGTACACTACACAACCAAATACTCTAAAATAATTAATTTTAGGTTTCTTTCCTTTAAGAAACTCATAAGGAGTTTTACACTTAAGCTTGTGTATCAGACTTCTATTCAAGACATAATTGGCTGTACTAACAGCTTCTGCCCAATAGGAAAGAGGCATATTAGCATCTGCCAACAATGTACTAGCAGCTTCAATGAGTGTTCGATTTTTCCTTTCAACTACCCCATTTTGTTGGGGAGTTCTAGGAGCTGAGAAGCTATGTTTGATACCTTCTCTCTCACAGAATTCTTGCATGAGAAGAGAGTCAAACTCAGTACCATGATCACTTCTGATCAAGGCCACATGAGTAGAGTACTCAGTCTGCACACATAATAGAAAGTCTGTAAGGGCTTTGAAGTTATCAGCCTTAGTTCTCAAAAAGAAAACCCAACTGAACCTAGAGAAGTCATCTACAATTACTAAGGTGTAATACTTCCCTCCTAAACTCTGTACATTTATTGGGCCAAAAAGGTCCAAATGTAATAAGTACAAGATTCTAGGAGAATCACTTTTATTTAACTGATTTAAAAGAATTCTTGGTTTGCTTGCCTAGCTGACAAGCCTTGCATAGGCTCTCCTTCTTGTAGGGGCAAGAAGGTAAACCTCTAACAAGGTTGTGTTTAGATAACCTAGATATATTTTTAAGGTTAACATGACTAAGCCTCTTATGCCACAAAGAATTATTATTAATTGTTACTTCATTAAATAAACAGATTTCAGAATGAGTTGAATTGAAATCTAACTAAATAAATATTACCTATTCTAATGCCTACTAAAACAACATTATTATTTAAAGTAATATTACAAGAAGAGTTAGAAAATGAAACCTGGTAGCCAGCATCACATAGCTGGCTGACTGAGATCAAATTGTGCTTCAGTCCTGTCACATATGCAACTCTCTTGAAAGTAACATCTCCAATTGTGATCCTACCATAGCTTTCTGTCTGACCACAGCTTGAATCTCCAAAGATAACCTTTGGGCCGAGCTTAGCTTTGAATTTTGACAGATGATTTTTATTTCCTGTCATATGCTTGGAGCATCCACTATCCAAATACCACTTATTTTGAGTGATAGGATAGGCCTTCACCTGCAAGAAATTCATTTAGACATTGTGGACCCAGGTAACCTTGGGTCCCTTGTTTTTCACATAAGAAAAGCTAGAAATAAATGAAAATGCAGGCTGAGGGTGATAACCTAATGGGTGAAATCTCCTAGGTGGGATTCTCCATGCAGATGATGGGTCAACAAACCTAGGGTTTCTATTTTCATTTACGTTTCTACGGGTTTGATGATGATTTTGAAAATCATATTGAAAACGTCGATCGACGTTCGACGATGGGCGCTCAGATCGTCGAGCTTCGTTCGACCATTGAGCTTCCGATCGTCGAGCAGCGTTCGACGCTCTTGTATTTCGTTAAAAAATTTCTTCCTCTTTTCTCTCTTAGCTTTATTTAAAGTTTTATTAACTTGGTTTACTTGCTCAGTGTTCTTCATTCCACTAGCTGAAATGAAGTTCACTGGAGTTGAAAGATTATTTTAAGAATAACTGGGGGTTCACTGGGAGAAGCTCCTAAGCCTAGTTTGGTATTGCCTGACCTAGTGTTAGTCATGCTGGTTATTTCTAATAACTTAAGGCTTCTACCATTTAGAGATTCTTCTAACCTCTTAGATTTAGCTAACTCAATTTTAAGAAACTTAATTTCTTCACTATAATTAGTGAGATCTTCTTTAACTTAATATTTTCAATAGATATGATTTCTGATTCAGCTAGCCTATGTCTAAGTTCTTTAATCTCTTTTCAGAACTAATTAAATCTAAGCATAAAGATTTAAAATCTGAATTGAATTCTGCAGAAGTAAAGTCATAAGAAGATTGTACCTCATCTTCTGTTGGCATTTCTTCCTCTGAATCTGAACTCTCTACAGCTGAGTGATTACTGCAGGCATCTATTGCCATCAGGAAAACTTCCTTTGCCTTCTTCTCTTCCTCATCCTCACTGGAGCTTGAGGAGGAAGATTCCTCATCTGAATCACTCCAGGATTCAGCGACGAAGCCTCTCTCCTTCTTCTTGTTCTTGTAGGAGGATGGCTTGGAGTGCTTCCTGTGCTATTCCTTTTCTTTCCTCTTATCTTTGTTCTTATCCTCTGGACAATCTGGTAAGATATGTCCAGGTTTCCTGTAACCATAACAGATAATTTCTTTAGCAGGTGAACGGTCATACCTTGGTTTGTCTTCATAGCATGAAGACTTCTTTCTGAATTCCTTTCTCCCCATCTTGAGAAACCTCTTGGCAAATAATGCCATTAGTTCCTCATTGGATTGGCTGCCTTCAGAAGCATCAGCAGCCTTAAGAGCTAGAGATTGCTCTTTTCTTGTTGGAGTAGGGGTCTTTGCTTCAGCTTCTGCTTCCCTGGACTTCAGCACTTGCTCAAAAGACTTGAGTTTGCCGAGAAGGGCTTCTGTTGAGATCTCTGTTGTACTTCTGGCTTCCTTGATGGGCCAGATCCTCAGATCCCATGTGCTAGGGAAGCACATAAGAATCTTATCATTGATCTCTGTCAATGAGATATCCTTGTCAAGGGTCCTCAGCTCATTGATGATTGAGCTGAGCCTTGTATACATGGCTTCAACTGATTCAGCATCAGTTTTCTTGAAGTTTTCATATTGTGAGATAAGGTTGGACCTTCTGTCCTTCCTTTCATCAGCTGAACCAGCTACAATCTGGTTCAGTGTATCCCACATAGCTTTGGTGAGGAGCAGTCAGCAACCTTCTGGAATACTTCATCAGACATTGTCTGAGCCAGTATATTCATTGCCTTAGCATCTGCTATCTTTGCCTTTTATACTCATCGTTGTAGTCTGGAGGAGGCACTGCACTCATATCAGATGATGAGGCAGAAGCAGCAGCAGGTGCTCTTGGGGGTCCTGACAAAATAGAAGCAAAGATGCTTTCATCAATAGAATTCATATATAATTTTATCCTTGCCTTCCAGATGCCAAACTTAGCTAAGTTGCATGCTGGAGGTCGGGTGCTAGAATAATCCTTGGACTGGGCCATGATAGTGATAGTGAATATCTATAAACTTTGGTATCTATCAGGATCTTGTGACTTAGGTGTTAGCCTATTCAGTCAGTCAACCTCCCTCTGATACCAATTGAAAGTGAGGGGATAGATACTACTCTAGAGGGGGGGTGAATAGAGTTATCAAATTTTGCACTAGACAAAACTTAATAGTCTACCCAACTCCCTTGGAGTGAAATGTGGAATGAAAAGATTATAGATAAGGAGATAACCCTAAAGCCTAACACAAGTGTTGTGCACAAACTCAAGCTAACTGTAATTACAGTTAAGGCTTGGAAAACCTAATCACCAACTAGTAAACCTAGTTATATTTAATCACAGACCACAATGCAGGAATTAAATTAAGCAAGCCAGACGACACAAGGAATTTATAGGGGTTCCCCAAACAACTTGGGTACGTCCACTCTTCTACCAACAAGGTAGGAATCCACTACAGGTTTTTGATCAGGTGCCCTGCCACCACAAGATCTACTTCAGGTAGATCTAGAAACCCTTTAGACTTTTGATCAGGTGTCTAAAAACCAAACACAGGTTTTTGATCAGGTGCCCTGCCACCAAGGGATACTTTTGAAGGGAGTAATAACCCTGTACAGGAGGGGGAAAGAAGGTTAAAAAGTCTTCTCTATTTTACAAAAGATTAGAGAAGCACAAAGACTTGCACTGAGCTAGAAAGCTCAAAAGAATCAAGGCTCCCCCTGGCTCAAAGAATGTCCAGGTGAAGTCTTGCTTCAGTGCAGAAACTCTTCAGTAAGAACTGAAGGAAAAAACTACAAGAAGATATAAAATAAAATAAAAATCTTCTAGCAGCTATCTTCTTCTTCTTCTTCTTCAAAATAACTCTGAGTTTGAACTTTCTGGAAGCAGGAGAACTCAGGTTGAAGAAGAGCAGAAGAGCTTAACACTTCTCAGTTGAATGAAGATTGCTGAGAGCAGTTAAACTTGGTCTTGATGAAAGCTTGAATGCTAAATGAATAACTCTTAGAATAACTGGTTAGCTAGCTGAAATCCTTCTCCAAAGGATTCCTTTTATAGCAGCAACAAACAACGGCTCTTTTCAATTTGAACTGTTTGTCTTCTTCTGAAACTTGAAACCTGGGCTGCAAATATCACAAAGACAAACAAACTCTGCAGCAAAATATTCTATAAAAGGGATAAACCTTTTTCAAAGAAGCTGCAGGAAGCAATCTGATAATAAAGGTACTAAATGAAATCACATCAGAAACAAACTCTTTATAGCATAAGGAAGACTTTTCAGTCTAACGGCTATAAAGGACTAACATCAGATAAAGTAAAATACAATGACAACTAATAAGACAAACAACTTGATCTGAAAAGATTTTACTCAGGCAAGAGGGATGGAGCAGATATTGCCTGGAAATATTATCATAAAACAACTGAAATAAAATGCCAGATAATATATTAATTTATTAAATAGAATAAATAAATACAAAATAAAAAGGCAAACAGAAAACGTCGAACGACCCTCGGAGATCGTCGACCGACGCACAGAGATCGTCGACCTATCGGGCAGATAGTCGAATGATCCAGATAGTCGAACTATCAAAGAAGATAGTCGAACTACCTAGGCAGATAGTCGACCTATCAGAACAGATAGTCGATCTATCAGATAGTCGATCTATCCGGACAGATAGTCGAACTATCAAACACAAACAGATAGTCGACCTATCAAGCAGATAGTCGAACTATCACAGAAAACAGATAGTCATCCTATCAACAGATAGTCGACCTATCAAAACAAAATAGATAGTCGATCTATCAACAGATAGTCGAGCTATCAGATAGTTGAACTATCAGGACATATAGTCGAACTATCACAGACGACAGATAGTCGACCTATCAACAGATAGTCGAACTATCAAAGCGGAACCGATAGTCGACCTATCAACAGATAGTCGAGCTATCAGATAGTTGAACTATCAGGACAGATAGTCGAACTACCAAACCAAGCAGATAGTCGACCTATCAACAGATAGTCGAGCTATCAACGCAGACAGAGCGTCGACCAACTGATAGACGATAGTCGATCAGCCGATAGACGATAGTCGAGCGACGTTCGACTATAGTCGAACGAAAAACTACTTAACCAAATTCTTCATCTGGAAAAGCGGGGACTCTACAGCTAGACCACCAACCATTGACCATAGATATTTCTTGGGTCAAGGGACTAAAAAGACAAGACTAAACTCAAATCAAACAAGGGTACCAACAATCTCCCCCTATTTGAGTTAAGTCTCTCAAAAACTAAAACACATAACTAGCTATAGAACAATAAAATCAATACAGGAAATAGTTAAGCAACTAACTAGCAATTAACAGTCAGTCAGATATATATAACAGCAGTCAATCAAAATTAAGAATCTACAGAATCAGGCTTGGGATCAGAAGAGCTAGGAACAAAAGAAACTTTCTACAAGGGATCAATGGCTTCTTTCTTAGACATCTTCAAATCTTACACGCTAATAATCTTCAGTTCTGCAGCCCTTGGAACAACTGCTTCTGGGTGCTTTTCCATGTATTTAGAAGGGTCAAATACTTCAGGACTAACCTGGATTTTATCGAGTTCCTTCATTCTGAACTTTGACATTGCAGAAAGTCCTGCAGAGTCCTTTCCTTCAGCCTTAGCTTTCTTTATCTGGGCTGATCCAACAAGTTCTAGAAATCGAGCCATCCTGAAATCAGGATCTAACTCTTGGCTTTCATACACATTTTCAGATGATGTATCAATAGGCTTCACAGCTTTAAACTTAACAGATAAATCTAATAAACTTTCAGCTGTATCTTTAACTTCTTGAATAATTAAAGATGATGGAGGAGCAAACTCAGCAAACTTCTTACTTGATTTTTCAGAGAAAACAGTTCTTTTACCTTTTGAAATATCCTTAGCAAACATGAACTAGGTATAGCAGGAGAAACCTTTTTCTTGGGAGAAGGAGGAGGTGAAAATGTTGGCTTTTGATATACAACCTCCTTTACTTGCTCTTTAACCTCAGTATCATGCCTTTGAGTACCAGTATATGATTTGCCTTGGTGGCTTTGAGAACTTTTCCTTGAATGAGGCTGAGAAGGCGCAGATATTGCAGATGGAGCAGATGGATTAGCAGATAAATTGCCAGAGGCTCCTGCACCGGGAGGTGGAGGAGGAGGACCTCTGGGAGTCCATCTGGGAGCAGGACTATCATACCTCTTTGATTTCTTCCTATCCTTTTGTTGATTCTTTGAGAACCACATCCAGTGCTGGAACTCTTTGGATTTAGGATCAATCCCTTTCAGAATGTAGTAAGGGGTGTCATTATCGGGATTGGGAGGAGGAAGAACTACACTTTTTCTTTTCCTCTTTGCAGCTTTCTTTTTCTTAGAATCTTTAGACAGATCTGAATCATCTTCATCCTCAGAATGAGATGAGGGAGGATGATCATACGGATCATAGGCTTCTGATACAGCATTTTCACTTTTTTTCAGAGCAGCCTTCTCTCTCTCTTCTTCCGTGGCATCCTGTGCCAGGAGAGTATCCAAATCTAAACCAGGGGAATCATCCCATACTGTAGATTTTTCAGCTTGCCAAGCTTTTTCTTTCTCTTCCAAATCAGCCTTTGCTCTTTGTTGCCAAGCAGCTATTGCTTTTTCTCCTTCCAAACTTAGTTTTGGGCTGTCATCTTTATTTTCAACTTGGCTTTCAGGATTCATTTCTTGAAACTCAGGAACTATCGAAGGGACCAGTTCAGATAGCACAGCTTGCTCTACAGCCATTTGGACATCAGGAGCTGATACAGATTCAGGCTCTTTGACAACAGCTACTTCTTCCATTAAATCTGTAGGATTAGGAGTAAAATCTTGCTAAATGATATCTAGTCATCCCTTCCAGATATTCCATACTAACTTATCAATTAAGTAATCTACAAATTGTGAAAGAGACATACCTTCTGGATTTTCTTCAGGATGACCTAACTCCCATAAATCATCTAGAAAGGAAGTGATTATTCCTTCTAGGAACAGGGCAACTAGGGGAGTTGAGGCTTCTTCCAGATAAACTTTTACAACAAATTCAGACAACATTTTTGCATCAGATATTTCTTTTTCTTTGTCAGATGGAGGAGGAGCTGAAACTTCTGCTACTTTTTCTGATACTGCAAATTGAGCTGCTGGAGGGGAGGCTGGGAGCTGCTCAGAGACATCTTCATTGAACATCTCCCCCTGCCTGATTTCAGTGGGAACTAAAACCAGGCCCCTAGATGAAGAAGGCATAGCAGAGTTGGAGAGAATTTTGATGACATCAGTCAAAGAAGCAATGGAGGAAGCAAGTGGAGCAATTGCCTCTTCAATCATGATTTTGATTGAAGGGGTAATTAACTCCACAATGCTGGAAATAAATTCTGGAGTTATTTCAAAAGGTGGAATTGCAGTGGATGGAGGAGCAGCAGAAATGGTTGATGTGGCACGATGAATTGAGGTAAGGACTGGAGATCGAACGGGAGAGTTAACTGGAGAGTTAACGGGAGAATGATGTGGAGAAGGTGAGTGAGGAGGAGTTGGAATGGGAGAATGAACTGGAGAGGCAAAATCAGACGCCAACAGATCAAAGCTGGGTTGAGAAGTCCAAGCAAGATCAGTTGGGTGAGAAGATGCAGGAGGAGAGCCAGAAAGTCGTACTATAGTTGAAGTTGAAGGAACTTCAGCTGCAGTAGACGGCAAAACAGAAGAAGATGAAGGAATAGATGAAGGAGCTGAGCCAACTTCTTGAGGGTGGGGAGCGACAGAGTCAGTCCTTGTGCTCTCAGATGCAGCTGAAGCAGCCCCTGCAGGAGCGGGCTTCACGAATGTCCTCTTCCACTTGGAGAACAGATTGGGATCCATCTTCTTGTTGGCATTAATGGTTGTAGCAGTTGAAATCAGTAGTTGGGGATATCTTTCCTTCAGAAAAATCCCAATAACCCTTCCTAGGGCACTTCCTTCTTACTGGTCTTCTTCCTTATCAAATCGAACAAAACTCCTGCCCAATTGATCCTTTTCTTGTTGACAATTGCACACATGAGTGCAAATTGTTGTCTTGTAATGTTATCGTGGGCAGAGTGTTTGCCTAGCAGCACTTTTCCAACTAACTCAGCAAGAAATTTAATCTTAAAAGGAAAATTTACCTTGAGCAGCTTTGAGGGAATGCCTTCTGCATGTCCCAGCTCAGTCAACATTCTTCCAAACTCTGGAGCATCTTGCTCATATTCTTCTTCGCCATTAGTCAAACCAAATAAATCAGTCAAGACGGCGGGAGTCAAAACTACCTCTACTCCGCCAACAGATCCTGTCATTGAATCTTCAGTAGAAGATGATGTAAATGCCCATTCCTTTATCTCTGGGATATTTAACTTGATCCTTGTAGACATTAGCCTTTCCAATCCTTGATCTTTGCATAGCTGGAGAATTTCCACGATATCTGATTCACAGCAGCTGAATGCATCAAAATCCACGCTGAAACCTGCGTCAAACTTGACTACTACGAGGAGAGCTGGAGAAATCGCCATCGATTTACTGGAGAAGGCTCGAGAGGAACGGAGAAGACGAATCGGCAGAAAATCACAAGACACGGAGCAAGCGGGAAGGCGGAATGCGAAAGGACACTCTCCGTCGACGATATAAGCAAAGATCTTTTAACCTAGGTCGACTATCGGCTTTATATTAGACCGGAGATAGTCGATCTATTTAAAAGATACTGGAGACGATGGTCGAACGGTCGTTTGATGATCGGTCCAGAAGCAGAGTAGTCGATCGATCGTTCGACTATTTCTGGCTTCTCAAACAGCAAGCTGTCGTCATCCAGAGATCGACGATGAGCTCGACTTGTTCGACTATGATCGAACGCCAGTCGACGATCTTCAAACGGACAAGCTTTCATCAACCATAAGTCGACGATGGGCTTGACCCGATCGACTATCTTCGAACGTCGTTCGACTATCTTCAAACAAGTTTCAACAAGGCAGAAGTCACACTTAGTCTCTTCCATTGATCATGCCTAGTTGAACCAAAAAGAACAGATGCTTCTATTCATCTAAGGGCTTGGTGAAAATATCACCTCTCTGAAACTCAGTGGATATGAACTCAAGACTAATCTTGTTCTTTTCCACACAATCTCTCAGGAAATGGTGCGAATCTCAATGTGCTTCGTTCTAGAGTGGTGCATTGGATTTTGTGCAATTGAGATAGCACTGGTACTATCACACATGATTTTGGTGTTCTTGTGTGAGTAACTATAATCCACAAGCTGGTTTTGAATCCACAGGATCTGTGAACAACAACTGGCAGCTGCTATATATTCAGCTTCTGCAGTTGAAGTTGAGACAGAAGCCTGCTTCTTACAGAACCAAGAGACCAATCTCTCTCCTAGGAACTGACAAGTTCCTGAGGTGCTCTTCCTGTCAACTCTGCAACCAGCATAGTCAGAGTCAGAGTATCCAATTAACTCAAATTCTGATTCTACTGGGTACCAAAGTCCTAGATTTGGACATCCCTTCAGGTATCTCAGGATTCTCTTGAGAAGAATCAGATGAGATTCCTTGGGGTTGACCTGGAATCTAGCACAAAGGCATGTAGCAAACATTATATCAGGCCTACTTGCAGTTAAATATAATAGGGAACCAACAATGGCCCTATAATTCTTTTGATCAACTGGCTTGCCGTGATCATCAGAATCAATAACTACATTAGTAGCCATAGGTGTAGGCATTGCTGAAGCATCAGCCATCCCAAATTTCTTTACCAATTCCTTGGCATATTTGGATTGGGAGATGAAGATACCATCAGCATCTTGCTTAACTTGGAGACCAAGAAAGTAAGACAGCACACCCATACTACTCATCTCAAACTTAGAGTGCATCAGGTCAGAGAACCTTTTGCAAAGTTTGGGATCAGTGGAACCAAATATAATATCATCCACATACACTTGAACTAACAGGATTGTGTCCTTGTGGTGCTTGACGAAAAGGGTTCTATCAACTACTCCCCTAGTAAAGTTGTGCTCTAAAAGGAAACTAGCTAGAGTCTCATACCAGGCTCTGGGTGCTTGTTTTAGTCCATATAGAGCTTTCTGCAACTTGAAAACATGTGAGGGCTGAGTTGAAGAAACAAACCCTGGTGGTTGTTCAACAAACACCTCTTCCTTAAGCTCACCATTCAGGAATGCACTTTTGACATCCATTTGAAAGACCTTAAACTTCATGTAGGCTGCATAGGCCAAGAAGATCCTTATTGCTTCTAGCCTTGCAACAGGAGCAAAGGTTTGGTCATAATCTATGCCTTCCTCCTATCTGTAGCCCTGAGCTACAAGCCTAGCTTTGTTCCTTACAATAATTCCATTTGCATCCAACTTGTTTCTATACACCCACTTGGTGCCTATGATCAGTTGGCCTTTAGGTCTTGAAACCAAAGTCCAAACTTTACATCTCTCAAACTGATTGAGTTCCTCTTGCATAGCAATGATCCAGTGGGGATCTAGCTCAGCATCTTTAAAGGTGAGGGGCTCAACCTGTGAGAGGAAACAAGCGTGCATCACATCCTGTCTTAATTGGTGTCTTGTTTGAACACCAGCTGATATGTCTCCAATCACTTGAGATGTGGGGTGATCTCTAAGTGTGACAGTGTCAGCAGGTGGGATGTGATCTTCAGCAACAGTTGGGATTAATTCCTCAGGAGGAATTTGATCTACTGTTGGTGGTACAACAACAGCTTCTGCAATGTCTTCATCACTGTCTGATTCAGTGATCTGAAGAGTTGATAGTTGAAGAATCTCTTGAGTAGCATCAGGTACCTGCAATGAACTAGAGGAAGGAGAATTTTCCTTCTCCCTGTAAAACATCTGAGACTCATCAAAAGATACATGCACAGATTCTTCAATTTTACAGGTTGATTTGTTATAAACCCTATAAGCTTTGCTTACTTGGGAATATCCAAGCATAATTCCCATAAGCTTTTGCTTCAAACTTTCTAAGGTATTCTTTATTATTATTATGAATGTACACTACACAACCAAATACTCTAAAATAATTAATTTTAGGTTTCTTTCCTTTAAGAAACTCATAAGGAGTTTTACACTTAAGCTTGTGTATCAGACTTCTATTCAAGACATAATGGCTGTACTAACAGCTTCTGCCCAATAGGAAAGAGGCATATTAGCATCTGCCAACAATGTACTAGCAGCTTCAATGAGTGTTCGATTTTTCCTTTCAACTACCCCATTTTGTTGGGGAGTTCTAGGAGCTGAGAAGCTATGTTTGATACCTTCTCTCTCACAGAATTCTTGCATGAGAAGAGAGTCAAACTCAGTACCATGATCACTTCTGATCAAGGCCACATGAGTAGAGTACTCAGTCTGCACACATAATAGAAAGTCTGTAAGGGCTTTGAAGTTATCAGCCTTAGTACTCAAAAAGAAAACCCAACTGAACCTAGAGAAGTCATCTACAATTACTAAGGTGTAATACTTCCCTCCTAAACTCTGTACATTTATTGGGCCAAAAAGGTCCAAATGTAATAAGTACAAGATTCTAGGAGAATCACTTTTATTTACTGATTTAAAAGAATTCTTGGTTTGCTTGCCTAGCTGACAAGCCTTGCATAGGCTCTCCTTCTTGTAGGGGCAAGAAGGTAAACCTCTAACAAGGTTGTGTTTAGATAACCTAGATATATTTTTAAGGTTAACATGACTAAGCCTCTTATGCCACAAAGAATTATTATTAATTGTTACTTCATTAAATAAACAGATTTCAGAATGAGTTGAATTGAAATCTACTAAATAAATATTACCTATTCTAATGCCTACTAAAACAACATTATTATTTAAAGTAATATTACAAGAAGAGTTAGAAAATGAAACCTGGTAGCCAGCGTCACATAGCTGGCTGACTGAGATCAAATTGTGCTTCAGTCCTGTCACATATGCAACTCTCTTGAAAGTAACATCTCCAATTGTGATCCTGCCATAGCTTTCTGTCTGACCACAGCTTGAATCTCCAAAGATAACCTTTGGGCCGAGCTTAGCTTTGAATTTTGACAGATGATTTTTATTTCCTGTCATATGCTTGGAGCATCCACTATCCAAATACCACTTATTTTGAGTGATAGGATAGGCCTTCACCTGCAAGAAATTCATTTAGACATTGTGGACCCAGGTAACCTTGGGTCCCTTGTTTTTCACATAAGAAAAGCTAGAAATAAATGAAAATGCAGGCTGAGGGTGATAACCTAATGGGTGAAATCTCCTAGGTGGGATTCTCCATGCAGATGATGGGTCAACAAACCTAGGGTTTCTATTTTCATTTACGTTTCTACGGGTTTGATGATGATTTTGAAAATCATATTGAAAACGTCGATCGACGTTCGACGATGGGCGCTCAGATCGTCGAGCTTCGTTCGACCATTGAGCTTCCGATCGTCGAGCAGCGTTCGACGCTCTCTGTATTTCGTTAAAAAATTTCTTCCTCTTTTCTCTCTTAGCTTTATTTAAAGTTTTATTAACTTGGTTTACTTGCTCAGTGTTCTTCATTCCACTAGCTGAAATGAAGTTCACTGGAGTTGAAAGATTATTTTTAAGAATAACTGGGGGTTCACTGGGAGAAGCTCCTAAGCCTAGTTTGGTATTGCCTGACCTAGTGTTAGTCATGCTGGTTATTTCTAATAACTTAAGGCTTCTACCATTTAGAGATTCTTCTAACCTCTTAGATTTAGCTAACTCAATTTTAAGAAACTTAATTTCTTCACTATAATTAGTGAGATCTTCCTTTAACTTAATATTTTCAATAGATATGATTTCTGATTCAGCTAGCCTATGTCTAAGTTCTTTAATCTCTTTTTCAGAACTAATTAAATCTAAGCATAAAGATTTAAAATCTGATTTGAATTCTGCAGAAGTAAAGTCATAAGAAGATTGTACCTCATCTTCTGTTGGCATTTCTTCCTCTGAATCTGAACTCTCTGCAGCTGAGTGATTGCTGCAGGCATCTATTGCCATCAGGAAAACTTCCTTTGCCTTCTTCTCTTCCTCATCCTCACTGGAGCTTGAGGAGGAAGATTCCTCATCTGAATCACTCCAGGATTCAGCGACGAAGCCTCTCTCCTTCTTCTTGTTCTTGTAGGAGGATGGCTTGGAGTGCTTCCTGTGCTATTCCTTTTCTTTCCTCTTATCTTTGTTCTTATCCTCTGGACAATCTGGTAAGATATGTCCAGGTTTCCTGTAACCATAACAGATAATTTCTTTAGTAGGTGAACGGTCATACCTTGGTTTGTCTTCATAGCATGAAGACTTCTTTCTGAATTCCTTTCTCCCCATCTTGAGAAACCTCTTGGAAAATAATGCCATTAGTTCCTCATTGGATTGGCTGCCTTCAGAAGCATCAGCAGCCTTAAGAGCTAGAGATTGCTCTTTTCTTGTTGGAGTAGGGGTCTTTGCTTCAGCTTCTGCTTCCCTGGACTTCAGCACTTGCTCAAAAGACTTGAGTTTGCCGAGAAGGGCTTCTGTTGAGATCTCTGTTGTACTTCTGGCTTCCTTGATGGGCCAGATCCTCAGATCCCATGTGCTAGGGAAGCACATAAGAATCTTATCATTGATCTCTGTCAATGAGATATCCTTGTCAAGGGTCCTCAGCTCATTGATGATTGAGCTGAGCCTTGTATACATGGCTTCAACTGATTCAGCATCAGTTTTCTTGAAGTTTTCATATTGTGAGATAAGGTTGGACCTTCTGTCCTTCCTTTCATCAGCTGAACCAGCTACAATCTGGTTCAGTGTATCCCACATAGCTTTTGGTGAGGAGCAGTCAGCAACCTTCTGGAATACTTCATCAGACATTGTCTGAGCCAGTATATTCATTGCCTTAGCATCTGCTATCTTTGCCTTTTTATACTCATCGTTGTAGTCTGGAGGAGGCACTGCACTCATATCAGATGATGAGGCAGAAGCAGCAGCAGGTGCTCTTGGGGGTCCTGACAAAATAGAAGCAAAGATGCTTTCATCAATAGAATTCATATATAATTTTATCCTTGCCTTCCAGATGCCAAACTTAGCTAAGTTGCATGCTGGAGGTCGGGTGCTAGAATAATCCTTGGACTGGGCCATGATAGTGATAGTGAATATCTATAAACTTTGGTATCTATCAGGATCTTGTGACTTAGGTGTTAGCCTATTCAGTCAGTCAACCTCCCTCTGATACCAATTGAAAGTGAGGGGATAGATACTACTCTAGAGGGGGGGTGAATAGAGTTATCAAATTTTGCACTAGACAAAACTTAATAGTCTACCCAACTCCCTTGGAGTGAAATGCGGAATGAAAAGATTATAGATAAGGAGATAACCCTAAAGCCTAACACAAGTGTTGTGCACAAACTCAAGCTAACTGTAATTACAGTTAAGGCTTGGAAAACCTAATCAGCAACTAGCAAACCTAGTTATATCTAATCACAGCCACAATGCAGGAATTAAATTAAGCAAGCCAGACGACATAAGGAATTTATAGTGGTTCCCCAAACAACTTGGGTACGTCCACTCTTCTACCAATAAGGTAGGAATCCACTACAGGTTTTTGATCAGGTGCCCTGCCACCACAAGATCTGCTTCAGGTAGATCTAGAAACCCTTTAGACTTTTGATTAGGTGTCTAAAAACCGAACACAGGTTTTTGATCAGGTGCCCTGCCACTAAGGGATACTTTTGAAGGGAGTAATAACCCTGTACAGGAGGGGGAAAGAAGGTTAAAAAGTCTTCTCTATTTTAAAAAAGATTAGAGAAGCACAAAGACTTGCACTGAGCTAGAAAGCTCAAAAGCATCAAGGCTCCCCTGGCTCAAAGAATGTCCAGGTGAAGTCTTGCTTCAGTGCAGAAAATCTTCAGTAAGAACTGAAGGAAAAACTACAAGAAGATATAAAATATAAAATAAAAATCTTCTAGCAGCTATCTTCTTCTTCTTCAAAAATAACTCTGAGTTTGAACTTTCTGGAAGCAGGAGAACTCAGGTTGAAGAAGAGCAGAAGAGCTTAACACTTCTCAGTTGAATGAAGATTGCTGAGAGCAGTTAAACTTGGTCTTGATGAAAGCTTGAATGCTAAATGAATAACTCTTAGAATAACTGGTTAGCTAGCTGAAATCCTTCTCCAAAGTATTCCTTTTATAGCAGCAACAAGCAACGGCTCTTTTCAATTTGAACTGTTTGTCTTCTTCTGAAACTTGAAACCTGGGCTGCAAATATCATAAAGACAAACAAACTCTGCAGCAAAATATTCTATAAAAGGGATAAACCTTTTTCAAAGAAGCTGTAGGAAGCAATCTGATAATAAAGGTACTAAATGAAATCACATCAGAAACAAACTCTTTATAGCATAAGGAAGACTTTTCAGTCTAACGGCTATAAAGGACTGACAGCAGATAAAGTAAAATACAATGACAACTAATAAGACAAACAACTTTATCTGAAAAGATTTTACTCAGGCAAGAGGGATGGAGCAGATATTGCCTGGAAATATTATCATAAAACAACTGAAATAAAATGCCAGATAATATATTAATTTATTTAATAGAATAAATAAATACAAAATAAAAAGGCAAACAGAAAACGTCGAACGACCCTCGGAGATCGTCGACCGACGCACGGAGATCGTCGACCTATCGGGCAGATAGTCGATCGATCCAGATAGTCGAACTATCAAAGAAGATAGTCGAACTACCTAGGCAGATAGTCGACCTATCAGAACAGATAGTCGATCTATCAGATAGTCGATCTATCCGGACAGAAAGTCGAACTATCAAACACAAACAGATAGTCGACCTATCAAGCAGATAGTCGACCTATCACAGAAAATAGATAGTCGTCCTATCAACATATAGTCGACCTATCAAAACAAAACAGATAGTCGATCTATCAACAGATAGTCGAGCTATCAGATAGTTGAACTATCAGGACAGATAGTCGAACTATCACAGACGATAGATAGTCGACCTATCAACAGATAGTCGAACTATCAAAGCGGAACCGATAGTCGACCTATCAACAGATAGTCAAGCTATCAGATAGTTGAACTATCAGGACAGATAGTTGAACTACCAAACCAAGCAGATAGTCGACCTATCAACAGATAGTCGAGCTATCAACGCAGACAGAGCGTCGACCAACTGATAGACGATAGTCGATCAGCCGATAGATGATAGTCGAGCGACGTTCGACTATAGTCGAACGAAAAACTACTTAACCAAATTCTTCATCTAGAAAAGCGGGGACTCTACAGCTAGACCACTAACCATTGACCATAGATATTTGTTGGGTCAAGGGACTAAAAAGAAAAGACTAAACTCAAATCAAACAAGGGTACCAACAAACCTGTTTTTAGTTATTTTCTGTTTTAAGTCTTTTTGTGTGTTTGTATTTGTGTGTTTAGATACATTTGTTTGTAACTTTGTTTTTTTTTACTTAGTTTTTATATATTTGTTTTATTTTTGTGTTTATCAAAAAGTCTTTTTTGTGTATGACCCGCAGAACTCCATCTGATTTAACTCTTGAATTTGATCCTTAAATCGATCACACCTGTCGTAGGCGCCTCTGATATCTGAATACAGTGCTTATATTTAATCTGGAAGAGTCCGTAGGCACCGCACACGTACAAGAAATGGCAGCAGAGTAACAACAAATGCTAGAGGTTGTCCCCCAAAGGACCATGTCTTATTATGCACGAGCCAATTTTGATGATACCGGGTCAAGTATCGTTCGTCCAACAATTGCTAATAATAACTTCGAGATTAAATTGAGTATAATCCAAATGATTCAAAATTATGTTCAATTCGATGGATTGCCCGACGAAGATCCAAACATGCACTTATGCAACTTCTTAGAAATATGCGACACATTTAAGAAAAATGACGTCACTTATGATGCCATCCGTCTTCGCTTATTTCCTTTTTCGCTACGAACGAAAGCCAAACAGTGTATAGGTTCTCTCCCCAGAGGATCTATTACCACTTGGGCTGAATTGACTGAAAAATTCCTTACAAAGTATTTTCCACCTGCAAAAACCGCACGTCTGCGTGCAGATATTTCTTCCTTTGTGCAAGGCGATTCCCAGTCTCTTTATGAGACTTGGGAACGTTTTAAGGAATATCTACGTCGGTGTCCATATCACGCACTACCAACTTGGCTCTAGGTAAAAAATATTTTATAATGGTTTGAATATTCAAACCAGGCAAGCCATTGATGCTGCTGCTGGGGGCACGCTCAATAACAAAACCCCCGAGGCCGCTCAAACCCTCTTTGAGGAAAAGGCCATGAGCGCGTACCAGTAGAATGTGCCAAGGTCACGCCCTCAACAAGCTGGGATTTATGAGCTCGACACTTCTTCTACTTTAGCACTCAAAGTAGAAAATTTAACTAAACAATTGGCAGGAATATCTGCTTCCTCCGCCAAAACAACTTGGAATCCGAATAATAATGTAATTGAAGAAATCGATTATATGGGGAACTCTTATAGACCTTCCTATAATCCTAATATTAACTTAAATAATAATTCTTATAATCCAGGATATAGGAACCATCCAAATTTTTCATGGAGCAACCCCAATAATGCTCAACGCCCTCCGATTGCAAATCCAAGTGGATTTGCACTGCAACCCCCACAACCACAAACACCACCACCACAACCGCACCAATTTAGGCCAACCCCGATAGAAGACATATTCACGAAATATGTTAGTATCAATGAGTCCAGTATCCGGAACCTGACCGGATCATTTAAAAACTTAGAAACACAAATTGGACAAATTTCAAAAATGCTATCGGAATGCAAACCTGGTAATTTGCCAGGAAATACGGAACCAAATCTGCGGGATACTGGCAATTCCTGTAACCCACCAAGTTGGCATGCCGTCAAAATACGAAGTGGCAGGGAGCTACCACCACCCATTAGGGTAGAAAAAGAAGCTAAGGTTAGGCTTCCTACATGATGTAGGCCACTCCCTAAATGGAAACCAGGCACGAAATGACAAGGGAAATTCCTATGGGGAATTTAAGAGAACACGTTGGGTGCGGGTTAAATCTATGAATTAGTCACATATGCCTCTCAACAATTCAATCCTACACTCGCACATTCGTCACGCATCACACTCGTTGGACATCTTTATCAAGTTAACGATATCATACGGTAGCCACGCCATTTTAAGATCGAGCAAACGACTATAGGTCGTCGTTCTCTCAAGCAAAAGGGCCAATATTGGGCCCGACCGAGCGATGGTTGTACCAAAAGAGATCTACCGAAAAGTTTGGTTCGAAAGAGGTAGATCTCTCCCAACAAAACGAAAGTGAGGCTCGCCAAACCTCTCGGAATATTAAGCAACTAAAAAATAACAACACAAGCAGTCGGAAAGATAAACCACGAACGAACAACGATTCCAAAATAACGCAAACGTATTCCACCGAAATGAAATTCTAAAATAATAGGAATCACACAAAACAATGTAGAGGATCTCGTTACCCAACCGGAATAGATGATTCCGGTTCACTTTCTGGGACCGTTCTTCCACGACTCCGCCAGAGTTGCGCCGACCGGAGAGAGACTTGGCCACTTTAGTCGCTTCACGCCAGAATTGAAAACTCATAAGGAAGGAGCCTTACTCTTGGCCGAAATCTTCAAGAGGAGGGTGGTCGGTTTTTATGGATGAAAGGGGTGGTCGGCTATTATGGAGGAGAGGTGTTCGGATTTGTGAGGGAACGGGTGGTGTGGTTTTGCTAGAGGAAGAAGGGAGAGGGGAAGAGGAGGAAAACCGAGAAGGGGTGGGGATATGGTGGCCGGCGGCCAAGAAGAAGAGGGAGGGAGATGGAGAGTTGGCCGAATGCCATGGGAGGAAGAAAGAGAGAGGGGGCGGCCAAGAGGAGAGAAATCACAAGGAGGTTTAGGGTTTTAATTTTTCTTCATTCACTAAGTAAAAATATGAAGGTCCATGCCTATATATAGGCTTTACATCATGCCTTGGCTATTTGCAGCCCACCTAAATAAAAATAAAACAATACTCAAATGTTTAAACATTACATGATAAAAATAAAATGCAAATAGAAATAACTAAATATTATTTGGTAATCTTCATCTTCATCTTGTAGGAGAACGCCGTCGCCGTCGCTGTCATCAGCTTCAACATGTAGGAGAACGCCGTCGCCGTCGCCGTCATCATTTTCAACTTTGACATGTTGGGGGTTGCCGCCATCAATCCTCCCCCGCTCGAAAGAACTCATCACCGATGAGTTGGCATGGAGGTGCTGGCGCCAAAGAACGTCATCCAAAAGAACCATTGCCGAGTCCGGAATCCAGGAGTCACCGGGGACTGGACGATCACACCATCGCATCATGGAACGCTGAATACTACCGCTTGGAGAGGAGAGCAAACCACCAAATATGAACCTGTCTAGCAAAAAGATTTTCCTGCGGAACTTGGGAAATGCATTAGGCAAATAAAGAGGAAAAATTTCTGCATCAACAATCAACGTACCTCCGTTGGAGACCAATGGAGAGAACGATCCAAGAACAAGCTCACCCCCCAACCCAAATGAAAATATAGTGGCACCAAACATTGAGTTAGATATTTCAAATGGTGGAAAAACACAATGCATCAAATTGGAAACATTTAAACTAGGGGAATTACCCCATTCAGTGGTTAACTTCAACAGATATGTTGTTTCTCCTAATTGATTAAAAATCCAAAAAAGTCTAACTCGCCGACTCACCAACGTTTCTAAAGTGCCCGAAGGCATCCGTTCAGGGATGAGACGCACCAAAAGTAAACCGTAAACCTTATAGGGAGACACTCTCTTATGTAGGTTAGCGATACATTGAAAAGAAGAAACTAGTGTGACTAGCGCTACCATAATGTGTTTATGTAAATTAAGAGCAAGAGAGGAAAATACTAGCGCATGTTGACTTGACATAGAAAGTTGTGATAACGGAACTATATAAGGTGGTACTAGCAGAATGAAATCATACGCTAAGTAGGGTGATTTCTCAAAAGTGCGCCTGACTAACTTGCTACCGTGTGGTGTGAACCCATGCGCTATGTGACTCACCCCAATTATAGTGAATAAAGGAGTTAAGTCCGGGGGAACGGGATCCTTAAAATCAAAGATGATTTTCAAAGGCTTGAAGATTACAGCTCTAATTTTATGTTTAATATAATCACACGTGGCAAGAAGATACGTCAAAGTAAGCAACTCATCACTAATACTAGTAAAGTTGAATGCTCCCGGGTGTGACAACAGGCGCGAGCTACACAACTCACGAGGCCTAGCCGAGGTCACTAACGAGTGGGAAAAAGGATCATCAAACGACGGGGGATAAATGCGACATGACATGTCCCCAGGTGGATCCAGCATGAACGGAGAAATAAAATGACTCAAATCAGGCAAAATAAATTCATATCCGAACGAATCCGCTGGTCGGGTCAATATTACGGGAGGGGTAGTCGGTAAAACCAATACGGGGAGAGAGTTAAGATTGCATTTAAATTCACGCCACGGAGTTTGCATCAGGGGACGCTCATCCGGGTCTATCTCAATATCGTCCTCCAAAAATGTAACTCTCTCACTAGGAATTTCTCCCAACACATCAGTCTCAACATCAGTAGAAGTAAAAATCGCAGAAGTGGGCACTACAATATGCCTCGGACTAATAATAACTAGCTCGAGTCCAAACACTTCATCGCCTAAATCACAAATGGGTAAACTCTCAGCATAAGGTAAATCTTCCGATTCAATCGGAATATCAACAGCCTCAGGGCCATCAGAAGACTCCATGGAAATCAAGGTAGACGGCTCCGAAATATCGTCGAAAGGGAATAGGGGTGATTCCTCAGTGGAGAAATCATCATCCAGGTCACTCGGGTAACAAATCTCTTCAACATCAATACTATCGTCAGTAATTTCAGCCTCGCCCTCAGTGACGGACACAGTCCTAGGCACAATCTTAGACTCATCAGGGGAATCAACCACTAAATCAGGCAACTTAGGGGAAGACTCAAAATGTCCAACGGGCGTATTTGGGGTAGGACGCTCACCAGAGCCAATACCAGATTTGCCAATAGACTCACCTTTAGTAATCTTCGGACATGTAACCATACTCCTAAGAATTTGGTGCTTCTCAATTTCCAAAGCCGTAATAAAGGTGGCGTCTAGATCGGTGTGGAAATAACGTAGTAACTTCCCTTGGATATAGGGGTCTAACCCCCTACGAAACCTAGACAGGGTAACCTCGGGCATTTCCTTCACACCGCTCCTAACCGTCCTTTCCCTAAAGTGTTGCATATATTCTGAGACTGACTTATTCCCTTGTTTAAGGGTAGCCAAATCATCAGTTATATGCCGCTTGGCCAGGGCATTTGGTTTATAGTCACCCCTAATGGTTGATGTGGAACCTACAGCTTTCATTCGAGAAACGGGGACATCATGGGCCATTTTCCCATGGGGAAAACTGGGGATAGACTACTCGTATTTAGTGCACAAACAAGGATAAAAAGAACCTGAACCACAATTTTATAATATATGGAATTGTTCCCATTAAAATAATATGATACCTAAAATATTTTTTTTTGTTTTCTTGCAGGAAAATAGTTGAAGATTATTAATAAATTTTTTTTGATGTTTTTGCTGAAAAATAAGAAATTTAAGCAGCTATTGGCAGACCAAGAAATAATTATTTTTATTTTTATTTTTGACAACTAACGTGCAAACAAAAGTGAGGGTAACGTGCCACAAGATGGGGGAGGGGTGCCAATTAGGAAATTGACGTGAACCTCCCTCTGATACCAAATTGATGTAGGCCACTCCCTAAATGGAAACCAGGCACGAAATGACAAGGGAAATTCCTATGGGGAATTTAAGCGAACACGTTGGGTGCGGGTTAAATCTACGAATTAGTCACATATGCCTCTCAACAATTCAATCCTACACTCGCACATTCGTCACGCATCACACTCGTTGGACATCTTTATCAAGTTAACGCTATCATACGGTAGCCACGCCATTTTAAGATCGAACAAACGACTATAGGTCGTCGTTCTCTCAAGCAAAAGGGCCAATATTGGGCCCGACCGAGCGATGGTTGTACCAAAAGAGATCTACCGAAAAGTTCGGTTCGAAAGAGGTAGATCTCTCCCAACAAAACGAAAGTGAGGCTCGCCAAACCTCTCGGAATATTAAGCAACTAAAAAATAACAAAGATAAACCACGAACGAACAACGATTCCAAAATAACGCAAACGTATTCCACCGAAATGAAATTCTAAAATAATAGGAATCACACAAAACAAAGTAGAGGATCTCGTTACCTAACCAGAATAGATGATTCCGGTTCACTTTCTGGGACCGTTCTTCCACGACTCCGTCGGAGTTGCGCTGACCGGAGAGAGACTTGGACACTTTAGTCGCTTCACGCCGGAATGGAAAACTCACAAGGAAGGAGCCTTGCCCTTGGCCGAAATCTTCAAGAGGAGGGTGGTCAGTTTTTATGGATGAAAGGGGTGGTCGGCTATTATGGGGGAGAGGTGTTCGGATTTGTGAGGGAACGGGTGGTGTGGTTTTGCTAGAGGAAGAAGGGAGAGGGGAAGAGGAGGAAAACCGAGAAGGGGTGGGGATATGGTGGCCGGCGGCCAAGAAGAAGAGGGAGGGAGATGGAGAGTTGGCCGAATGCCAAGGGAGGAAGAAAGAGAGAGGGGGGCGGCCAAGAGGAGAGAAATCACAAGGAGATTTAGGGTTTTAATTTTTCATCATTCACTAAGTAAAAATATGAAGGTCCATGCCTATATATAGGCTTTACATCATGCCTTGGCTATTTGCAGCCCACCTAAATAAAAATAAAACAATACTCAAATGTTTAAACATTACATGATAAAAATAAAATGCAAATAGAAATAACTAAATATTATTTGGCAATCTTCATCTTCATCATAAAGGAGAACGCCGTCGCCGTCGCCGTCATCAGCTTCAACTTGTAGGAGAACGCCGTCGCCGTCGCCGTCATCATTTTCAACTTTGACACGTTGGGGGTTGCCGCCATCACTACACCACTTCCCGTTACGTCTTTCCCTCCTCAACCCCCACGAATTTCTTCCCCACATGTTGTTTTACCTTATCCATCTAAATTAAAAGATGATCGAGAAGATGAACAATATAAATATTTCTAAAAATGCTAAAACAAATTCAAATCAATATACCTTTCTGCGAGGCAATTGCACAGATGCCTAAATACGCAAAATATTTAAAACCGTTACTTTTAAATAAAGATATTTCGAGAGTTCTCCTTAACGCCAAATGTTCAGCCGTTTTATTACATAAATTACCCCCAAAATTAAACGATCCGGTACGATTTTCCATCCCGTGTCTCTTCGGTAATATATTAATAAAAGATTTGTTAGCAGATTTACGTGCTAGCATAAATTTAATGCCCTACTCGCTCTTTCAAAAATAAGGATTACGTAACCCCAGCCCAACTAAAATGAGCATCCAGTTAGAAGAGCGTTCTATTAAATATCCAATAGGGATAGTAGAGGATGTTCTAGTCAAAATAGACATGTTTATCTTCCCGGTAGACTTTGTTATACTTGACATAAAGGAAGACGCCGATGTTCCCATAATTCTCAGTCATCCTTTTCTCGCAACCTCTCACGCGATAATGGACGTAAGTAATGGTAAACTTCTCTTACGAGTAGGAGATAACGAGGTTACTATCGATATAGATCCCTCTATGAAAAATTCTTTAATAAATGACGATTCCTGCTATCTTGCGGAAGCCTCTTTTGAGGAAAATGGTTTTCCCTATTTTGATTTACTTTCAATAACTGTAGAAGAATCGGACTTGGCAGACTTACCCCTTTCACAAGAAATGCCTACCGATGATCCTTTAGAACCTTTTATATCTTTAACTTCTACAACTCTAAAAACTCCAACTTCGTATGAAAAACCACCAACCCTCGAGCTGAAAACACTTCCTGCACATTTAAAATACATTTTCCTTGAAGCCGAATCTAAACTCCCTGTTATCATTTCTGTCGAAATAAATGATAAAAAAATGTCTGAATTAATAGAAGTGTTAAAACTACATCGCCATGCATTAGCATGGCAAATTTCTGATATCTAAGGACTCAACCCATCTTTTTGTACGCATAAAATATTTTTGGAAGATAACCCTCGTAAATCTATCCATCCCCAATGACGTTTAAATCCTAATATGAAGGATATCGTAAAAGCTGAAGTAATGAAATTATTAGACGCAGGAATTATCTATCCATTCTAAGATAGCACATGGGTTAGTCCCGTACAAGCCGTCCCTAAGAAGGGCGGTATAACGGTAGTGCCAAACTTTAATAATGAACTAATTCCAACACGTACTGTTACAGGTTGGAGGATGTGCATTGACTATCGAAAATTAAATGATGCCACCCATAAAGATCACTTTCCACTACCGTTTATAGATCAAATATTAGAGCGACTCTCGGGTCACTCATATTATTGTTTTCTCGATGATTATTCAGGGTATTTACAAATTCCTATAGCCCCTGAAGACAAAGAGAAAACTACGTTCACTTGCCCCTTTGGTACTTTTGCCTATAGGCGAATGCCGTTTGGACTTTGTAATGCTCAAGCTACATTTCAAAGATGTATGCTAGCTATTTTCGGCATGTTAGAAGAGGACATTTAGGAAGTGTTTATGGATGATTTCTCCGTACTTGGAGACTCATTCCATATGTGTTTAGATAACCTTGCTCGTGTTCTTCAATGCTGTGAAAACACGAATTTAGTGTTGAACTGGGAGAAATTCCATTTTATGGTCCGCGAAGGTTTAGTTCTCGGTCATAAAATTTCTTCCCAAGGAATCGAGGTCGATAAGGACAAAATAGAAATAATTGAAAAACTTCCTCCTCCAACAAATGTAAAATCTATTCAAAGTTTCTTAGGCCATGCATGTTTCTATAGACGGTTCATTCAAAATTTCTCTAAAATAACAAAACCGTTAACTCATTTATTAGAAAAAGAAGCCCCATTTATATTCAATAGTGAATGCTTAGTAGCATTCAATATTATTAAGGGCAAACTTATCAACTCTCCTATTTTAGTAGCCCCAGACTTATCCAATCCTTTTGAGATCATGTGTGATGCGAGTGATTATGCGGTAGGAGCTGTCTTAGGACAACGAGTAGACAAATATTTTCATCCTATCTATTATGCAAGTAAAACTCTCACATCCACACAAACCAATTACACGACCACGAAAAAGGAACTACTGGCGATTGTATTTGCATTTGATAAGTTTAGATCTTATATCACGCTATCCAAAGTTATAGTTTTTACGGATCATTCTGCTTTAAAATTTTACTAACTAAGGCAGATGCAAAACCCTATTTATTACGTTGGATTCTCTTATTACAAGAATTTGATTTAGAGATCTGAGATAAGAAAGGCACAGAAAATTTGGCAGCCGATCATCTTTCTTAACTAGAGAATGCTGCAACAGATAAACTCGTGGAAGATGACATCGAAGATTAATTCCCTGAAGAAAGTCTCCTCGCCCTCGAAAAGGTAACAAACTCTTCTACTCCTTGGTTTGCAGACTTGGCTAACTATTTAGTAGCCCGAATCCTTCCAAAAGTTTTTTCAATTCAAGAAAAGAGGAAATTCTTTTCTGACTTGAAAAACTACTTTTGGGAAGACCCGTATTTATTCCGAGTCTGTGCCGACCAAGTAATTAGAAGATGTATTTCAAACGAGGAAGGACTAAAAGTACTACGGCACTGCCACGAAGGACCAATAGGCGGACATTATCAATCCAACCGGACTGCACGTAAAGCCCTTGAAGCAGGATTCTTTTGGCCTACTTTATTCAAGGACGCTCAAAAATTGGTAAGCATTTGCAACCGCTGCCAACGGTCATGTAACATTTCCCGTTGAGATGAAATGCCCCAAAACTTTTACTTAGAATGTGAAATTTTTGATCTGTGGGGCATAGATTTTTTAGGCCCTTTACCTCCTTCTTTTAAAAATCATTATATCTTAGTAGCGATCGATTACGTTTCACGGTGGGCTGAAGCGCAAGCTTTTCCAACCGCTGACTTGAGATTCATCGTTAAATTTCTAAAAACCTTATTTTCACATTTTGGCACGCCTAGGGCTATAGTTAGCGATTGAGGTACTCATTTTTGTAACACCCAGATGGCTAAAGTGTTAGCCAAATATGGAGTTACTCATAAACTCGCTACCACTTATCACCCCCAAACAAGCGGCCAAGTGGAGGTAGTCAATAGAGAACTAAAGCGCTTATGAAAAAAGACTGTAGATACAAATCGAAAAGATTGGTCCCTCAAATTAGATGATGCATTTTGGGCCTACCGTACAACATTCAAAACTGCGATCGGTTGTACACCTTATCGTTTAGTATATGGAAAGGCATGTCACCTACCTGTAGAATTAGAACATCGCGCATACTGCACGCTAAAATTTCTTTACTTAGATACATACTTAGCCGCCGAACAACGTAAATTTCAACTCAATGAACTTGAGGAATGGCGTGCAAATGCCTATGAAAATAATAAATTTTATAAAGAGCGATCATAGTTTTATCATGATAGGAAAATTAAATTTCAAAAATCTTTTTCACCAGGTGATCTTGTCCTACTATATAACTCACGGCTTAAATTATTTCCAGGAAAATTAAAATCCCGATGGACCGGACACTTTACTGTTAAAAAAATCTGGCTATATGGGACCGTTCTTATTTCTAACCCCTAACTCGGAACTTTCAAAGTAAACGGGCACCGTTTAAAACTATATTTTACTGGGGACCCTTTTCAAAAAGAACCTGAAACCCTAACACTACTCCATAACCTCGAAATATAAACTCACATGTATATTTCCATCTTTTATGCTTTTTTATATTCTGTACATATTTATCACTTCATACCTATGCCAAACATAAGTATGGTGGTGCTTTTAGCTGCAATTGTTTTTATCACTTATATGATTTCAATAAAAGCATTGTTTATTTTAGTACTCATCCCAATCAAGTCAAAACTTTCAAAACCATACTAAGTATATATATTCCAAAAATCTTAGTTGATCAAAAATACAACTTATTCAATTTTCAAATTTACTACTCCTTCTCAAAACTAGATAGATATAAATATCCGGAATAAACTAGTAAAACCCTACCTTGTAAAATTTCATTACAATCGGAGTTAGTTTTTTTAGCAAACCTGCTTTAATATATCAAAAGAAATACATATATATACAATAGAAGAAAAACCAAACAATTTTAGACTGTAATTATCATTACTTCAATCTTGATAAAATATAGAAAATATCAAGCTATTACAATTTCTCTCAAAATCTTTTATCAAAATTATTTTTACAACCCCATACCTACTATTTCGCTTGGCATGTTTCTTTACGCACGCAAGCATCTAGGAGTATGTGCTCCTAGAAAAGAAAAGATCTTATGTCCATGGGAATAAAAAAATTCCGTAAACATAGGCATCCAATAAATGTTAAAAGACCATATGAAATGGAGTATGTGCTCCTAAACATATGCATTGGATTAATTCAAGTTCAATTCTGCAAAGTTTTTTTTTCTATTTTGGAAAATATTTTCCTAAAATAGTTGTAACAATGCATGAATATGAAAGAAAGGTGAGAGGATAAAATTCATCACCTCCTACATTAAAAGCCTCTGTATGGGCAAAACCACCAAGTTGATATCCCCTGAAACCACTACAAAATTAAATTAATTTTGCTTAAAATTTTGAGAGAGCATAATTAATAGGTGTAATTTTTTCACATATCTCATGCAAGATATAGTAGTCATAAAGCCAATCTATCTTTGTTATATCTGATTTTAATATATGCTTACTATTTGTTTTCAAAAACTTTTTATGGCTATAAATTCTAACTCTGGTATCAATGATATATATATATATATATGATAGCATTTCACTCTTTATCCACCGGATGTTTATACCTGTTTTATCTTGAAGAAATAAATTGATAGTAAATAAAAAATTTCATAACTTATAAATATACTCAACTATATATTTGCTCTGGAATAGCAAAATCTATGTATGGGGGTATTTGATGAGTATAAAAATATACCATTTTATATAGTATTAATTTTGCATATTTATAAATAAAACCTTAGTTTTTATATATATAATTAATTATTTTTATTATATTATGTTTTATATTTATTTTCTATGTTTTTCTCATTTTTTATTTTTTTTCTTAGGTCACGGCCCTAGTCATGCCCGTGACCTAGGTCGTGACGGCCCTTTTTAATTCTTTTTTTTGTTTCTGTTTTAACTCAAGAAAATCAGGAAATTGACGACACGCCCGTGATAAACGAACACGCCCGTGACAAAATCAACACCCTTTTGCCCTATTGAAGTTCTATCCAAAATGCCAACAAGCTGTCGCGCTATCGCCACGCCCCATGTCGCCTGATGAATCAGCTGCTAGACACGCCTGTGACAAAATCAACGCGCCCATGACCTGATCAAATTCTATCCGAAGTTAAAACCAGCTCGACACCTGTCCCGAAACGTTGGCAGTCATGCCTGTGAACCTGTCATGCCCTCCCCGACACGCCCGTGTCAGGGGGCGTGTCACTTGGAAAATGATTTCTATAAATAGGAGGGCAGTGCTGAGTAGAAATATTTGAACACTAGCAGCTTCCTTAAGAACTGTTAGGACTCCCTAGGTCTCTGATAAGGAACTGGTAGTAGCTTTCAACAATTCAAAACTTCTGTAAGTTGTAATATTTTTGCTTTATTTTCAGCTTTTAAGAAAGTTGTAATAATCTTTCGGACTTTATAAAATAGACTCTTTCAATTTCAATTCTGAGTAATTTACTGCTTTATTTTTGTTTTACTTCCTTTATTTTTTTATACTATCCCGAATGAAAGGCGAAGCTCTGCTTATGTCCTGGATTAAGATAGTGTGAAACTGTTTTCAAAATTATTTTCAAAAACCTTATTATTTCATACTATCCCGAATGAAGGGCAAGGCGAAAGCCTATGACCTGGATTATGATAGTGTGAAAGCTCTGCAATATTTTAGATTTAACTACACTTAACCAATTGATATGCGAAGCGAAAGCTTAAGTCCTGCATTAAGATAGATAGGTAGATATTATTTTCTGTACTTTATACCGCCTCATCCTGAGAAGAGGATAAGAACCCTTAGCACTTGGTCAAGATGAGCTCTGGGCTGGATATTATTTTAACTATTTCAACTCTACTTTCTAGTTATCCTAACTAAGGTTTTTTGTTAATTGATCATATACCAGGTGAAGAGACACTACGTTTACGTTAACTCGTTTTAAACGCAAGCCTCCCCGGTCGTACTTTCGAGTAAGTGATGCTACCAAAGGGACCCTCTCGTTAAGTTAGGTAATAAAGAAATAAAGTTGTTCTTTAGTACCTGAATTAATATTCTCTCAAAGTAATTCTGAAATCAAGGACTCCCTTCTAAGTCCCTATCTTAATAAAATCACGTATATATATTTTTCTATCATTTATTTTTTAAATATAAACTCCACTCCGTTCGTTCGATAAAATAATAGTCCGTTCTAAAAAGTAGAATAATTAACACCGATCCCAGGAAAAATACGACCTTGATATTTTCTAAAAAATACTATACTCTTATGCGATAGGTACTCTTGCCTTGATCCACAGGATATAATTAAGTAAAAAAGAGATAGACTTATATACGTGAAAGATTATATAAAACCAAATCTATCTTCTTTAAAACAAACTTTACTTATCAACCAGATTTGGAGAAGCCCCACTTAACTCAATGATATACATCAATGTGTATTTGATGGGATGTTGGGTTTAAATGTGAAGGTTAAAAAAATGCAGGATAATTTTTTAAGTATAAGTGTCGACACTTGTGAGGGAAATGTGTTGACACCAGTAGCAAGATTGTGTCGACACACAGGACTTGTGTCGACACACAGAAATTCTGTTCGCAGTAGTTTTGTCGACCCCTAGGACTTGTGTCGACACACACACTCAACACCAGCTATGTTGAAGACCAGAAGTAGTTGTGTCGACACACATGACTTGTGTCGACACACTCAAAGAAATCTGTCAACAATAGCTATACTGAGACATGATGGCTTGTGTCAACACACAGGACTTGTGTCAACACACATGACTTGTGTCGACACACACTCAGAGAAATCTATCAAAAACAGCTATACTGAGATTGGAAGGCTTGTATTGACACACAGGACTTGTGTCGACACATACACAAAGAAAACTGTCAACAACAGCAATGTCAAGACTAGAAGCAGGTATATCGACACAAAGGACTTGTGTCAACACATCCAATAGAAGTTGCGTCGAGAAGATAAAGAATGACTATGTCGACACATTGGGAGCTGTGTTGACATCATCAAGACTTATGTCAACACTTTGTCTATTTCTGTCGACATATCTAAAGTATTATGTTGACAGTTCTCTACTATAATAGAAGTTCAAGGAAGAGTCAGTTGTCAAGACTGAAGACCTGACAGCGGTAATAAGTAAAAAAGTTGACACATCTGTCAGAGCTATCAGAAGGCCGTTATAAACTGGATCAGATGATAACCTTGAATGGATGCTATATATAGACCTATTCTATCACAATCAGAGGTAATGAACAAGAGTTGGGGAACAAGAGACAAACCCAGAAGAAGGCAGATCCTGAAGAGTCTGCAAGAAAAATTCAGATCTGATTCTGAATTCTAAAAGGAAGCTAGATTGAAGATCAACTCCAACTCCAATTAAAGATCATCCTTACTGGGTACAAATTCAAGAATATTTGTAAAAGCAAAGACAGGTTGGATCTAAAGTAATCAGTTCAATCAAGAGCTGATCAAGAAGCTTTCACCCTATTCTCTTTCTATCAGGGTGAATATTTTATAGTTTTAACAATTAATTTTCTTGTAAGATCCTATATAGATCTGAGTTGTAAGCCTAAATTTATAAAGGCTGAGGTAGGGCTGAGAGCCTGAGGTAGGACTTGAAGAAGTCTGAGTTGTAGGCCTCGTAATAAAGATTGAGGTACTGTTATTGCCTGAGGTCGGATTCTTGGGAAGAATCTGAGGTGTAGGACATGAAGAAGTCTGAGTTGTAGGCCTGGTGATAAAGGATGAGGTAGGGTTGTTGCCTTAGGTAGGAGTCCTTGGAAGATTCATAGTAATAGGACTTGAAGAAGTCTGAGTCGTAGGAACCAGTTGGGTTCTGAGTTGTAAGATCTGAGGATCTGAGATAGTGGAAGTAAGTTTGGCCGAATCTAGTTCTCTACTGGATAGGTGATGGGGGAGAGAGGTTGTACCCAAAAATTGGGTAACCACTATAAACCATTGTGTCTGTGCTGTGAATTTTTTTTGATTGTTATTCTTTGTGTTGTGATAATTGTGTTGTGTATAACTTTGTAAATTGCTTAAGTTGTTAAAAATGATTAGAACCTATTAACCCCCCCCCCCCTCTAGTTGTTTAGGCTCTTTATACCAAATCTTTCTAGTGGTATCAAAGGGTGGTTGCTCAAATATAGACCTAACAGTCTGAGTAGATCTCCAAGGCAATTAACTGTTAGCCAAAATGGGTTCAAGTGTGAATCAGAAGGAATTTGGATCCATGAAACTTCCTATCTTTAGGAAAGAAAACTTTGGCAAATGGAAAGAGAGGGTCAGATTGTTCATAAAAGTATCTGATCGAAAAATCTACATCACAATTCTAGAAGGACCTTTCATTCCAATGCACATATCAGTTCTTGATGCAAATCTAAAAACTCCAAAGAGATATTCTGAAATGACTAAGGAAGAGATCATCCTTGCAACCTTAGACAAGAGAGCACAAAATATAATTATGAGTGCTATAGATGATTCTACATTCAAGAATCTTTTATATTGCAAAACCTCCAAAGAGATTTGGGACACTGTGATTGTCTACATGGAGGGAAATGAAGAAGTAAGAGAGGATAGTAAGTCCATGTTAAATCAAGAATAAAAGAGCTTTAGACAAGCCAAGACTGACAACATAGCTGAATATTACAAGAATTTTTTTAGAATTGTAAATGAGCTAATGACCTATGAAAGAGTTTTTAGCACATATGAATTGAATGACAAGTTTCTCAGGTCACTAACCAAGGACTAGGATACAAAAATATGTGCCAATAAAGATATGGTCAGGCTTGCTGATAAACCTCCACCAACCTTGTTTGGAAAACTGTTATCTTATGAGATGCAACTCACTGCCAGAAGGGAGGAGGAGAAAAGTCAATAGGTCTGAATATAATGAAAAGTCAGTAGCCTTCAAGGATGAAGCTACAAGAAAGGGTAGGAGAAAGTCTCCTTCTCAACCTAGGAGAATTGTTGAGGCTGAATATGAAAATCCTGACATCAACACTTCAGACAGCCAAAACTATGATGAAGATTTTGCTTCCTTTACAAGGCAGTTTCAGAGGTTCATGAAGAAGAAGAAATGGAGAACAAAGCCATGTACATCCTTCTCCAAAGATGACTATTATAAGAAGAAGAAACCTTCAAGGGATGACAGGTATGGATCTAATCCTAGTAAACAAACCACTTTTAATATTGTTTGCTATTGCTGCAACAGGCCTAGACATGTCATAGCTGTTTATCTTGACAAGAGAAAGGTGTCTAAGGACAAGAAGAAGCATCAAAATAAGGGAAAGAAGGAGAGATACCTTGTTGCTTAGAAGCAAGAGAATTGGACCTACTCATCATCATCCGAATTAGGAGAAGAGGATGAAGTAGAAGCCTATATAAGAATGTTCACTACATGAAAGGATTTTGTGGAAACAGAATTCTTACAAATGATGGATTCCATAAATGGAAGTGAAGATCATTATTGTTGAGGGCTGATGGCTCTATCTAAGGAAGATTAGTGTCAGGATCAGCCTGGTCCCAGTAAGGTATACAATCCATCCTTAGTTTCTTATTATTATACTGGATCTGAATCAGAAGCATCTACATAAGGAGATTTGGATGGTTCTGAATTTAAAGGGGATGTTCATCAATTAATTGATGAGTATGGTGGTCTGTTGCAAGCTCTTAAGAGAAGAAAATTCCTTGTCAAGAAGTAGGCTGAGGAAATTGAATCTCTCAAACTGGCTGCATCAGATTCAACAAAGATGTTGGATTTGAAATTGAAAGAGGTTGCTAAACTGAAAAACATAACTGTTATTCAGATGGGTACAATCACTTTCAAAAATAATCACATCAAGAATCTGGAAGTAAGACTTCAGAAAGAAAAGGATCTTGTGGCTAAATTCTCTAAGCCAAAGTCAGTCTTACCCATAATTAATAATTTCTTCTCCCAAAAGGGTAAGATAGGATTAGTCTTCAAGGGAAGAACAAGGGCAGCCAATTCTCAAAGAAAAGGCAAAGCCCCAGTTCAGCCACTAGCTATGAAACCCCCTATTTCTTTTAGAAAAGTGATGGAGCCTACTAACAGGTATGATCATGACATCACTCATGGTCACTGTAAGTATGGTGATCTGAGTGGCAAGGGTGCAATTGTTAATAGTGCACCCCATGAGCAAACCCATCAGGTTCTTAAAGAATCCTTAGTGTTTGCTGCTCCAGCACCTTCATTGAAAAGGACTGCTGATAACAATATTTTTAAGCATGTATATAAGAAAAGGTACAATAGATTTGAGTGTTGGTGTTGTGGTAAGGTGGGACACTTTGTCATTGTTTGCTGGTTCAATGCTAGTATTCAACATAAGGCTAGCTTACCTGTCAGAAATGCTGTAGGAAAGCATGTCAAATATCAAGCTAACCTGGACCTAGGACTCAATAACAATTGGGGTTCTAAGGATAGGTAATTTTAGTTGATGCATGTGAGTACAAGTGGCCATACCCCTATATGGTACTTAGATAGTGGATGTTCCAGGCGCATGACTAGAACAAGAAGGATGCTGATGGATTACTCTCCCATAGAAAATGGATCCAAAGTGATCTTTGGTGGATCTGAAAAGGGAGACATCAAAGGGTTTGGTAATATTTCAAAAAACTCTATTACAATCACCCAAGTGGCTTATATGGAAGGTCTAAAACATAACCTAATTAGCATAAGCCAAATAAGTGATCTTGGTTATGACACTTCTTTCCGAAGGAGTGTATTCCAAATAAGAAGGTCAAGTGATCAAGAGATCATTCTGAAAGGCACTAGGAAAGGAAATGTCTACTGTCTTAACTTTGATTGTGAGAATAAGATTTCTCCTATTTGTCTAGTTGAAGATGAGAAAGCATCACATTGTGTCCAATGGCACAAGAGGCTAGCTCACCTGAACTACAATTTAATAGGAAAACTCTTTAGTATGGAGTTAGTGAGGAATGGTCCTCAGGTCAAGTGTATTAAACAGGGTGTATGTTCAGCTTGCCAAAAGGGCAAACAGACAAGGACCTCTTTCTATGGACATGATACCAAAGACACTGTGAGATGTCTTTACCTCCTATATATAGATTTATTTGATCCCATGCCAGTTCATAGTCTAGGTAGGAAAGCATACACTTTTGTAATTGTGGATGAATATTCTAGATTTACATAGGTTTTCTTCTTGAGGATGAAATCTGAAACCCCAACTGTCTTCCAGAATTTTGTTACGAAAATTCAGAATGAACTTAACAATTAAGTGGTCAAAATTAGAAGTGACCATGGACTGAATTTTAGTCTGAATGCATGACAAAGTTCTGTGAAGAACTTGGGATTCATCTGGAGTTCTCCTCACCTAGAACTACCCAGCAAAATGGGGTTGCTGAAAGAAAGAATAGGACTCTTATTAAGGCAAGTAGAACACTACTAATTGACACTTCTCTACAAGAATATTTCAAGGCTGTGGCAGTAAATACTGCATGTCATGTTCTCAATAATACATTCATCAAAAAAAGACACAAGAAGACACCCTATGAGATTATGAAAGGAAGAAAACCAAACATATCCTACTTTATAATCTTTGGTAGCAAGTTTCATGTTCTAAATAATAACAAGCACTATCAAACTATGTTTGTTGCAAAATCCCTAGAAGGGATATTTTTTGGGTACAACAATAACATTAGAGCTTACAGGATCGATAACTTAACTACACAATTTGTAGAAAAATCTGTCCATATAGTCTTTGATGAGTCTAAGCTAATTAACTGTGAGCTGTCTAGCACTTTTGTTCGTCCCACAGATTTGAAGGAAAAGATGGACAAGCTAACAATTAGTGAAGACAAATGTGCAAGACAGGATGAAGAAAATGATGGATGTTGTCCAGGGGGAGTATAAGCCTCACTGGATGGAGATGAAGACAATGAAGTACATCTAGATAAAGACAATGAAGAAGACCAAGAGGTGGAAAGATTTCCTCCAACATGAAGACAAGATCAATGAAGGATATGAACTGGTACGCAAGGCATTCGAGACTGCCTAGCCAGAAATCAAGGGCGTTATTATCCTAATCACAGAAAATGGATTGGAATACTTGGTCTCCGCACCTTCAAGGATATGGAAGAAAGAAGTTCTTGAATTATACTCTTCCGCAACAATTGATTCTCAAGGAAAGAAGATAAAGTCCTCTATTAATGGTACTCGAGTAAAACACTCACCAAAGAGTATATGAAAGTCGCTTCAGCTACCCAAGATTACGGAAGAAGATGATATCGCATCCTCCATGATAAGGGATGCACTCCAATGGTGTGGGCTGGATCCCAATACTAAGATTGGATCTTCACTAACCAGGAAGGGAATGAATTCCCATGGTGGGATAGAGTTTTGACCAAAGATGTTTCTTCTCCACAGAAACTAGTGAAGAAAGATAAGACAAAGAAAACTACCACCCAGGAAGCAGAATCTTCCAGTGATTCTGAAGAGTAGGTTTTCTTCACCTAAGATGAAGAATAACAAAGAAAATCACCTACACCTCAACCAGATAAAGAAGCTCAATCCCAAGGGGAGAGCATTCAACTACTAGAGAATCAGATGGTCTTTACTCCAGGGGGAGACAACACAGAGATTACAATTGTTCAAGACCCTGAATAATCATCGCTGCCTCACCAAGGGGGAGGTATAACTGAAGTTGCCCTAGAGAGTGAGTATACAACTGATACTTTTATGTAAAAAGTTTTAGAAATCAACAATGCAGCAATAGTCATCATTGAAAAAAAAGCACAGAATGTGCATATGCCACATCTAGATAAAGATGATCACCTCCACTCCTCTAGCTTAGAGAAAACCCTGGACAACGATCTTGATGTCTAGGGAGAACCATTTATTGGACAAGAGAACATTATACCTCATGTTCAAATGCAACAGGAGTTAACTTTTGAAGAGTTTTCTGTAACCCCCAAGATGCAAGGACTGAGGGGGAGCTGCAAAGGACTGAGGGGGAGATGCCACTAAATGCCTCAAGTTTTAAGGAAATTGTGGCTATAGAAGTTCATCAAATTCTTCTGAAGATGAAGAAGCCACCAGGGCCAAGAAAAGGAAGCTGGTGGCACTTAGGAAGAGGACCACAGGCTATAAGTAAGCCTTAGAAACTGTCCCTCAAGCATCTGCTCCAGGAATGGACTTCAGTTAACTATTGGTGCAACTGCAAATGAAATTGGATGAGCAAAGACTTGCTTTGGAAAAGTATGTGGATGAGTCCCATAAATAAATACAGTTCCAGCCAGCTCAAGATAATAAATATATCAGATTTGAAGTCAATTTGAATAAGAAAGAGATGACAGATTGCTTCCATAAGGGAGGTAATGTTGTAGTATATATGGCCACCTAACAACAAGAAATGAAGACTACAATACCTGACATAGCAGAAAAACAAGGATATATTCTAGAAAATCAATTGAGAACGAAAGAAAATCTCAAGGACTCACATGCTGAAATTCTCACAAAATTGGGAGGTATTGCTACTAATATGAAAACTGAAGTATCTAACCAGATCAAAGAAGATCTAGCTGCTGTACAAACAATAATTCTTGCATCTCAAAAGGCTATTTCTAATCAACTGGAGAAATTCAGACTCTACTATAAAGAGGGCATAGATTATCTGGCTGATCAAGGTTTTAGAAAAATGATCTAAGAGATCATGTGGCCAGAGAAGTCATAAAGGGGGAGAGAGTGTTAGTCAAGGAAAGCTCAGATTATGCCAAATGGGTATCCAATACCATCAGAGCTACTCTTGGATATCCACCCCTTTGTGATGATGATAATACTGTTGAATCTGGTATTCAACCTGCTTACATTGAAGGGGTTCAGCAGGAAGTTGCACAAGTCATCTATCCTCCATCAGATTTTGAAGCAGTACAGCAAGAAGTACATAAAATATATAGCCCTCCACAGGAGGCAGATAATGTTATTATTGAAAAAGTTGATATGTCTGAAGCTGCTAAGGATTCTCAGAAAGAGGCTCAACTTTCTAAGAAAAGATTCAGAGAACAGGCAGAATTAAAGCCTGATTTTGAGTAATTGAGTCCAAACTCAAGAAATATCATTCTTACTGCCTCGAAAGCTTTAAAAGACAATATGCATGATAGAGGCAATTGTTACTCGAAACAAGAATGGGGTAAATATCAGAAAAGGAAAAATGCCTGACATCAGTTCAAAAGGGATGTCAAAGCTGGGAAGTTACCTGCTAACTCTATGGAGCCTAACAAGTACTTCTCAAAGCCTTATCATTACTTTGAAAGGAAGAAGATCAAGGCAGAAGAGCTCAAAAAGAAAGATCTGAAAGGGAGGAAGCCAGCCGATGACAAAGAATCCAATGTGCAAGCTAAGATTAAATCTGGCAAAAGAATAGTTATCAAGGAGCCTGATCAATCTTAGGGATAAATAGGCTAGACTTAGAACTATGTAAATTTTGTTCTAAACCATCATGTAAATCAAACACTTATTCCTGATTAATGAATTTTATCATATTCTGTGATGATATTAAATGTTATTTGTGTTTATAAGTTACCCTGCCTATGAAATGATTATATACATCTTGTTCTTTGTTTTATTATAAGTGGTGTTTATCATTGACTAAGGGTTATGACTTATCCAAATAGGGGGAGATTGTTGGGTATACTGGAAACTGTGTACCAGATTTGGAGAAGCCTCACTTAACTCAATGATATACATCAATGTGTATTTGATGGGATGTTGAGTTTCAATGTGCAGGTTAAAAAAATACAGGATAATTTTCTAAGTACAAGTGTCAACACTTGTGAGGGAAATGTGTCGACACTAGAAGCAAGATTGTGTCGACACACAGGACTTGTGTCGACATACAAAAATTATGTCAGTAGAAGTTGTGTCGACATCTAGGACTTGTGTCGACACAAACACTCAACACTAGCTATGTTGAAGACCAGAAGTAGTTGTGTGGACACACAGGACTTGTGTCGACACACACTCAAAGAAATCTATCAACAATAGCTATACTGAGAGTGGAATGCTTGTGTCGACACACACACAAAGAAATCTATCAACAACAGCTATACTGAGATTAGAAGGCTTGTGTCGACACACAGGACTTATGTCGACACATACTCAAAGAAATCTGTCAACACCATCTATGTCGAGACCAGAAGCAGTTTTGTTGATACACATGACTTTTGTCGACACATCCAATAGAAGCTGTGTCGAGAAGATAAAGAATGACTGTGTCGACACATTGGGAGCTATGTCGACATCATCAAGACTTGTGTCATCACATGGACTATTTGTGTCGATAAATCTGAAGTGTTATGCTGACAGTTCTCTACTATGATAGAAGTTCAAGGAGGAGTCAGTTCTGAAAACTTAAGACCTGATAACGGTAATAAGTAACAAAGCTGACACATCTGTCAGAGCTATCAGAAGGCCATTATAAACCGGATCAGCCGGTTACTTTGAATAGTTTCTATATATAGACCTATTCTATCACAATCAGAGGTAATGAACAAGAGAGGGGGAACAAGAGAAAAACCCAGAAGAAGGCAGATCCTGAAGAGTCTATAAGAAAAATTCAGATCTGATTCTAAATTCTAGAAGGAAGCTGGATTGAAGATCAACTCCAACTCCAATTGAAGATCAACCTTACTTTGTACAAATTCAAGATGCTTTGGAGAAGCTAAGATAGGATGGATCTAAAGAAATCATTTCAATCAAGAACTGATCAAGAAGCTTTCACCCTATTCTCTTTCCATCAGGGTGAAGATTTTATTATTTTAAAAAATTATTTTCCTTGTAAGATCTTATATAGATATGAGTTGTAAGCCTAAATATATAAAGTCTGAGGTAGGGCTGAGAGCCTGAGGTAGGACTTGAAGATGTCTGAGTTGTTGGCATGGTGATAAAAGCTGAGGTAGGGCTGTTGACTGAGGTAGGATTCTAAGGAAGAATCTGTGGTGTAGGACTTGAAGAAGTCTGATTTGTCGGCTTAGTGATAAAGGCTGGGGTAGGGATGTTGCCTGAGGTAGGAGTCTTGGGAAGATTCTGAGTTGTAGGAGTTGAAGAAGTTTGAGCCTTAGGAACTAGTTGGGTTCTGAGTTATAAGATCTGAGGATCCGAGATAGTGGAAGGAAGTTTGGCTGAATCCAGTTCTCTACTGGATTGGTGAAGGGGGAGAGTGGACATACTAGCAAATTGGGGAACCACTATAAACCATTGTGTATGTAATGTGTATTTTCTGTGATTGTTATTCTTTGTGCTGTGATAATTGTGTTGTGTATAACTTTGCTAATTGCCTAAGTTTTTAAAAAGGATTATAACCTATTCACCCCCCCCCCCCTCTAGGTGTTTAAGATGTTTAAACCAAATCTTTCACAGCTGACGATGGAACTAGTCTATCATGAATATATAATCATAGAAGGTATAAGTAAGCAAATAGTATAAATAAGTAGATAAGCAATAAATATATGATAGGTAAACAATGAAATGTATAACCTTAACTTATATGAATGCCCATACAAACTTAAAAGTTAAGGGGTCTTTTGCAAGGAACCCATCATATAAAGAGTCCCATACTAATTTATACAATGGGATGTCGGTTATAAGCAAGTGATAAATATCCAAATTAAAATAACGATAACTTATAAGCATGCTACATAAGCTTATAAGCTAAGGGTTGTTTTGCAAGACCTATTGTATAAAGCGTCCCATACCCCTTTAACAATTGGTGTCAGGAGTTATATGCAATGATGATGCTATGACATGTAAGTATGTCATGCTGTGAACATGCAAGTGCAACCCACACACTCGACCTTGTGAACACAAGCCTTTAGTTCCCCTTTTCTGGAGCCTAACCGCCCAGGATACCTCCATAGTACAAAACGGAAGCGGTGGGTTGGGCCTCGCCCACCTTTAAACTGGTATCACAGTACCAGTCAGACTTATCGTACGCCTCAACACTGGTGCACTAAGCGGAGCTCCTATGTAATCTTGTCGGTTGCACATCGGATTTTATTTGGCCAAGTGCAAAACCAAAACTGCTGAGCCAACGTATTGGTGTCAGTGTGATAACTCTCCAATATTGATGACCCACCACCTTATATCTTATGCACATGCAACATTAATGTATTTCCCACCAAGCCAAAGCTCCCCGGACAATCCCTTCCGTCACAAATATCTACCGAGACAAAGCTCCCCAAACAAACCCGTCCATCTCAAAACCATCCGAGCCATCAGCTCGCCGGGCTAACCTGCCCATCACCAAAACCACCGAGCCTACCGCTCGTGAGACCTAACCTAACTCAGAAAACCACGGGGAGTGTGAGTGTAAGTGTAACCCTATATTATTTCTAATTACTCTTGTAATCCATTTAGTCTTATGGCTTACGTTAACCTTGGACTGCCCAAGGCATTCCCCGTGAAAGGCTCTCGAGGGCACTAGGAACTACAATGGGCTGAATCCCAAAGCTCCCTTTCGTAAGGCACTTACTATTATTGGTTAATACCCCATTCCCGATCCCTTTTAATATTAATCTGGATCTAAGCCTACTGTATTTTGACACACACACACTCTCTCTCCACAGGAAAGACGATCTTTTGTCGATCCCGAGCACCTCCTAACACTATTCAACCCAGCACTTTCCTCATCATGATTCCTAAAGATGAACTTATTTCTACTTCACCATAACAAGTAAGTAAATAACCCCAACTCCCTATGTCTATTTCAAATTCTATCACAATTTCTGCAGTTTTACTATATGTAGACCAACCTAAGCTATATGATGTACATGATAGGAGATACTCCAAATTTTCATCCAAATTCCCTAAAATATTTATTGGGTGCCTATCGTGACATATTTAGGCTAAATACAGAAACTTGGAATTTTCATAAATATTTTTGCATTTAATTAATTTTTCCAAAATTATGGCCATAAGTGATTTTGAACATGAAGCACTAGATTCCCTTAAGCTATGACCACCCAAAAATTATGAACACTATATGATGCCGATATATCGGAGAATACAAAGTTTAATAAGTTTTCATAAAAGAATTATTCTCTAAATAAATAAGCCAAGTTAATTCAACTAATTAGGGGTAATGAAGTATGTACCATAAATGCTGGTCCAAAATTTTTACAAAAATTAACAGTGCTTTGTTATGATCATAAAACCTTACTTACTAAGTTTCATGTAATTCTAAGGTTAGTAAACTAAATAGAAAAATGCCATAATAAAATCCATCATGGTGCACTTTGTGAAGAAACATCCTTGTAACCTCAACTAAACAACATGAAATTATTTTTCAAGCATCCATATGCCCTAAAATGATCTCTGGCTAAGTAACACAATTTTCCATCAAGCTATAGTATTTATCTTCTATTTATCAAAGTAAGATGCACAAGTTTACTTTACACATGATGTACTAAGAAGAAATGCTCAACTATTCCAAATATTTTACTAGTGCATATAAATGATATTTTATTAGCTTTTCCAGAGTTTCAAATAATTCTAAGACATTTAAACTATAGTTACATCAATATCATCAAAAAGGGCAAGATTGAGGTTATAGCTACAAGGATGAGCTACTGTTATCTAAACACCCTATGAAAAATTTCAGAGGAAAATAGCACTATAACATCACGCCTACCAAAATATCATAATGACCCAAGATCATATGACCCATTAAATATTCCCTAAGGTGTATAGACCTAAAAACTTACTTAGTGGTTTCTGTGGGGTGCATGTGTACCAACACCACCAAATCCCTTCCTAGGGCATTTCAACACGCTATGATCACATAGAGTACACACCAAGTCCATCCAAGGGCATATCACCCAATGCCCTTCACAAATTCACAAAGTTCAACCTTAGGGTTTGAACTTGGTTCCTAGGGAAAATCTACCCTAATGTATTCCATACTCCATGTTAGAGAGTTAAATATCATAAAAAATCAGTGGCCCAAGTTTCAACCTCTGTTGAGGTGATTTGGTCACCTAAAACACACAAGGAGCATCTTGACCTAACTACACCTTCTTGGTCCAACTTAGGGTTTTCTTATTTCCAAACCAAATCATCTTCAAATGGGATGAAAATTTATACAAAGCCTTATGATGACCCAACGGATCACTCACCAAATATTGGGAGGGTTTGGAGTCATTAGACCTTTTAAATAATTCATAAATTGATTATTAAATTTCTACAAAAACATTAGGAAATTTTTTTCCAAAAATTCCCATTTTCGGATATGTTTTATGTATAGGTATGTGTTACCCCAATCCAAACTTTCAAGTCATTTGGTTGTCTTGATTGATGGGGGAACTCAAAACAATTTTTGGTCTAGCCTAGGAATAGACGTCACCAAAATGAGAGTTGTGGTCCAACCACTTTCCCAAATGGGTTGAAAAAATTTTTAACCTAAATTATACTTCAAGTGCTACAATTTTCATGGTTGCCTTTTTTTCTGTAGGGGGCCCTAGGTATTTTTAATATTTAATTTATGACAGCCCAGTAAATAGGACATAAAATAAAGAAATCAAAATTAAATAAATAGGATCCAGCACAGATCTTAAAGCAAATCAGAGGGCTCCTGGTCATCATCATCCTCCAGCTAAGGGCTGTGATTAACAAGACCAGGAGCTCTTCCAAGTTGATTTCCCGGCCACCCATCCACCTCCCTGGCCGGCCACCACCGCCTCCACCTTCGTTGAGGTCCCAGGCAATTACCGGGCTGCGGCACGGCCGCCGGAGGGTCGATTTTCAGCGAACTCACAAGGTTTAAAATCCATGAAATTTCAGAAATTATGCCCACCCAATCGGGCTCAATTGAGCCCGATTTCTCTCCTAAATGATATAAGATTCTAGCCCATGAAGAGAGGAGTAGAGGAGGACCTTTAAGAGAGCTTGCCGACGAGTGTGGTGGTGGTGCGCCATTGCCGGTGGTGGAGCTTTTTGGTGCTCTGCAACTACACAACCAACTATCTTGGATTCTTCAGTTAATGGGTGGAATCATCTCCTCTAACCTTGGGGAAGCTTTTATGATCATCAAATGGGGGGAGGGGAGAGGTCATGCACCAATTTCCATTAATTACCTGAAGGTGAAATTTCGGCCAAGGCAAGATCCAGTGAATGCAGTCACTGTACAGCCTGGAAAAGCTCTTGATCTCCTCAGAAATGATGGGGGAAGATGAATCATGACCTTGGAATCAATTAGAGGGGGACTCTTGCTCTCTCATGGCCATTAATGTCTTTCTCTCTCCACTTTCTCTCTCTTCCTTATGGGAGAAATTAAATTCAGCCACCTTGGTGGCTGGCTATGATTATTCAACACCTGATAACGGATGAGGCGGAATGTATCCATCAATTAGAGAGGCCCTTGATCTCTCTTAGCCATGAATGGCCCTTTTAAACCACTTTCTCTCTCCTCCATTAAAGGGAAAAATGGAGTTTTTCTCTCTCCTAGTAATCAAGGATGAATTTGATGACTAATCCAGTCTAATGGAAGCCCATTAGATTCTGATATTAATTAAAATAAAGTTAGTCCAAGTGGGGGAAATGGGCGTGAGGTTCGGTTAGCCCATTTTGGCTAATTTGACTTAATCATAAGGTAGAGTTGACCTTGCTCAACATGACTATTTGGGTTGACCCCAATTGGTCCTTAGTGACTCATTGGCCTCTCCTAATGTCTAGGAAGACTTGGTTAGGGTTGGTTGGGAACATTAGTGGCTAATTGCCCTTTGTATGCGCACCTAGCCCAATTTAGGCATATGGTTGTCTTAGGTCAATTTGACCACTTTGGGTTGACCGCAATGGATCCCTATGGCTCTAATGGACCCTCTAATGGGTTAAGGATGTTGTGGTGGGGTCATGGAGTCATGGTGAAGCCTTATGGTTATCCTAAACTATTGTTTAGAATTCTACTATTTGCAGACCATGGTGATTTCCAACTTCTTGGATAAGCTAACTTGGCCTTCTTGGGCTTCCTAGGGTTTTGTCATGACCTAGTCATGGATAAACCACTCATGGGATGTTACACACAATCTAGAAAATCGGGCGTTAGGGACCTTGGCTTAAATAAAATGTGTCGGAGTATTCCAACGTGTGCGACCATACCAGGACTAGAGCACAGGATCCCATCAGAACTTCGAAGTTAAGCGTGATTGGGAGAGAGTAGTACTGGGATGGGTGACCTCCTGGGAAGTCCTCGTGTTGCACTGATTTTTTGCCACTCGGCTGCATGAACGCCCATTTTTACCTCCAGTCAATGTACTCTCTCTCTCCGAACGCGGGCCCAAGCGTACCGCCCATGCGTACTGGGTGGAATTTCCGGAATCAACAGAACGAACATGTGTCCTCAACATCCTACGCATGTGGCGGGAAGGAAATCAATAGAAAGATGTGACTTAGTTTACCAATGCAAGGCACTTCAAATGCCATAACTTTTGATCAGACCGTCTGATTTTCTCGCACAATACCATTTCGAAAAGCTCTCGTAGTTGTCCATCCATTGGGGAACTGGGTGAACCCATTCGAGCTCATTTTGTACCCTCAGATCACGTATATTTAGCCCAGTTTTAAAGTTATTCAGGGGTTTTCATTTCGTCAATTTCTTCAATTTTGTCCAAATGGATATGCTAGCGAAAGCATGCTTCGGGAAAAACTTCCTTGGATACAGTAATGGTCGCGACATAACTGCGCGCTCAGACAGTGAAATCTCCACCACTTCCCATTTTAGGGATCCCAGGTAGAGGCGGCGGTATGGCAACCTGGTCGTTGCCACACATAAAAATTTGAGTCGCCAAAATTGGATATTCTGAATGGAAATGGAGCCCGCAATCCATGAAAATCGGGCGTCGGGGACCTTGGCTAAAATAAAATGTGCCAGAGTATTCTAATGTCTACGACCATACCAGCACTAGAGCACCGGATCCCATCAGAACTCCGCAGTTAAGCGTGCTTGGGCGAGAGTAGCACTAGGATGGGTGACCTCCTGAGAGGTCCTCGTGTTGCACCCATTTTTTGCCATTCGGCTGCATGAACGCCCATTTTTACCTCCCGCAAATGCGCTCTCTCTGCCAACGCAGGCCAAAGGGTACCGCCCATGTAGACTAGACGAAAATTTCGAAATCAACAAAACTGACACGTGAACATAACATCCTGCGCAGGCAACGGGCAGGAAATAAATAGAAAGACATGTCTTAGATTCCACATGCAAGACACTTCAAATGGCCATAACCTTTGATCAGACCATCTTATTTGCGCTCACAATACCATTTCGGAAAGCTCTCGGAGTTTTCCATACACTAGAGAACTAGGTGAACCCATTCGAGCTCGTTTTCTGCCCTCGGATCGCGTATATTCAGCTATGTTTTAAAGTTTCCCGGTGTTTTCATTACGTCAATTTCGACCTAATGGATATGCTAGCTAAAGCTTGGTTCAGGAAAAACTTCCAATGATAAAGTAATGGTCGTGATATATTTGCACGCTCAGGCAGCGAAATCTCCACCACTTTTCAATTTTGGGGATATCGCGTAGAGGCGGTGGCGTGGCGACCCGTTTGTTACCGCACATAAAAATTTGATCCGCCAAAATTGCTTAATCTGAATGGAAACGGAGCCAACAATCCAGAAAATCGGGCGTCGGGGACACTGGCTTAAATAAATTGTGATCCTCCGGATCCCATCAGAAATCCGCAGTTAAGCGTGCTTGGGTGAGAGCAGTGCTAGGATGGATGACCTCCTGGGAAGTCCTCGTGTTGCACCCATTTTTTGTAGCTCGGCGGCATAAACGCCCATTTTTACCTGCAGCGAATGCGCTCTCTCTACGAACGTGGGTCTGAGGGTAATGCCCACGTTGACTAGGCAGAATTTTCGAAATCAACAGAACGGATACATGGCCTTAACATCCTGCGCAGGCAACGGGCAAGAAATCAAAAGAAAGACATGACTTAGTTTCCAAATGCAAGGCACTTCAAAAGACCATAACTTTTGATCTGATAGTCTGATGTTTGCGTACAATACCATTTAGGAAAGCTCTTGGAGTTATCAATACACTGGCAAATAGGTTGAACCCGTTCGAGCTCGTTTTGTGCCCTCAGATCACGTATATTCAGCTCCGTTTTAAAGTTAACCCGGTGTTTTCATTTCATTAATTTTGTCCTAATGGATATGCTAGTGAAAGCTTGTTTTGTGAAAACTTCCATGGATATAGTAATGGCCGCGACATAAATGCTCGCTTAGGAGACGAAATCGCCACCACTTCCCTATTTCGGGGATCCCACGTAGAGGAGGTGGCATGGCGACCAGTTTATTGCCGCGCGTAAAAATTTGAGCGCTCAAAATTGCTAAATCCGAATGGAAACGGAGCCTACAATCCAGAAAATAAGGCCTATGAGACCTAGGCTTAAATAAAATACGACGGAGTATTCCAACATGTGCGACCAAACCAACACAAGAGCACTGGATCCTATCAGAACTCCGCAGTTAAGCGTTCTTGGGCGAGAGAAGTACTGGGACGGTTGACCTCCTGGGAAGTCCTCGTGTTGTAACCATTTTTTCCCGCTCGGTTGCATGAACTCCCATTTTTACCTCAAACAAACGAGCTTTCTCTGCCACAATGGAATGGGCTGAATTTTTGGAATCAACAGAATGGATACGTGGCTTAAAATCCTGCGCAGGAGACGCGCAGGAAATCAAAAGAAAGACGTGACTTAGTTTCCAAATACAAGGCACTTAAAATGGCAATAACTATTGATCAGACCATCTGATTTTAGTTGACAATACCATTTCGGAAAGCTCTCGGAGTTTTCCATCCACTAGGAAACTAGGTAAACCAGTTCGAGCACATTTAGTGCCCTCAGATCGTATATATTCAGCTCCATTTTAAAGTTATGCAGGTGTTTTCATCTCTTCAATTTCGTCCTAATGGATATGCCTGTGAAAGCTTGCTTCGGGAAAAACTTTCAAGATATAGTAATTGCCACGACATAACTGCACGCTCAGGAGGCAAAATCGCCACTATTTCCCCATTTTGGGGATCTCACATAAAGGCGGTGGCATGGCGACCCGGTCGTTGCCGCGCATAAAAATTTGAGCCGCAAAAATTGCTTAATATGAATGGAAACGGAGCTCGCAATAAAGGAAAATTGGGCGTCGGGGACCTTAGCTTATATAAAATATGTCGGAGTATTCCAACGTTTACGACCAAACAAGCACTAGATCACCGGATCCCATCAGAACTTCACAGGTAAGCGTTCTTGGGGGAGAGCAGTACTGGGATTTGTGATCTCCAAAGAAGTCCTCGTGTTGTACCCATTTTTTGCCGCTCCGATGCATGAATTCCCATTTTTACCTCTGGCGAATGAGCTCTCTCTGCGAACGCGGGCCCAATGGTACCGCCCACGCGGACTGGGCAGAATTTTCAGAATCAACAGAACGAACATGTGGCCTTAAGTTCCTGTGTAGGCGATAGGAAGGAAATCAATAGAAAAGCGTTACTTAATTTCAAAATGCAGGGCACTTCAAACGGCCATAACTTTTGATCAGACCATTTGATTTTCACCCACAATACCATTGCGGAAAGCTCTCAGAGTTTTCCATCCACTAGCGAATTGGGTGAACATGTTCGAGCTCATTTTGTGCCCTCAGATCGCGTATATTCAGCTCCATTTTAAAGTTATCCCAGTGTTTTCATTTCATCAATTTTGACTTAATGGATATGCGAGCGAAAGATTTCTTCAGGAAAAACTTCCAAGGACATAATAATGGATGTGACATAACTACGCGCTCAGTTGGCAAAATTTCCACCACTTCCCCATTTCGGGGATCCCGCGTAAAAGTGGCAGCGTGGGGACTAGATCTTTGTCTCGGATAAAAAATTCATCCGGCAAAATTTCTTAATCCAAATGGAAACAGAGCCCGCAATCAAAAAAATCGGGCGTCAGGGAGCTTGCCTTAAATAAAATAAGCCATAGTATTCCAACGTGTTCGACCATACCAGCAATAGAGCACCGAATCACCTAAGAACTCGGTAGTTGATCTTCTTGGGCGAGTGTAGTACTGGGATGGGTGACCTCTTGGGAAGTCCTCGTGTTGCACCCATTTTTTGCCGCACGGCTGCATGAACGCCCATTTTTACCTCCGGCGAATGCGCTCTCTCTGCGAACATGGGCCCAAGAATACCACACCACGCGGACTGGGCAGAATTTTCAGAATCAATAGAACGTACACGTTGCCTGAACATCCTGCGCAGGCGACGAGCATGAAATAAAAAAGAAAGACGTGACTTTGTTTCCAAATGCAAGACACTTCAAACGATCATAACTTTTGATCAGACCGCCTGATTTTCGCACATAATACCATTTTGGAAAGCTCTCGGAGTTGCACATCCACTGGCGAAATGGGTGAAACCATTCGAGCTCGTTTTGTGCCCTCAGATCACGTATATTCAGCTCCATTTTAAAGTTATCTTAGTGTTTTCATTTCGTCAATTTTGCCCTAATGGATATGCTAGTGAATGCTTGGTTTCGGAAAAACTTCCAAGGATACAGTAATGGCCGCGAAATAACTGCGTGCTTAGGCGACTAAATCTCCACCACTTCCCCATTTCGGGGATCCCGCATAGAGGCGGCAGCGTTGTGACCTATTCGTTGCCGCACATATAAAGTTGAGTAGCCAAAATTGCTTAATCCAATTATAAACGGAACCCGCAATCCAAAAAATCGGGCGTCGGGGACCTTGGCTTAGATAAAATGTGTTGGAATATTTAAACGTGTGCGACCATACCAGCACTAGAGCACCAGATCCCATTAGATCTCCACTTTTAAGCGTGCTTGGGAGAGAGAAGTACTAGGATGGGTGACCCCCTGGGGAGTCCTCGTGTTGCACCAATTTTTTGCCGCTCGACTGCATGAACACCCATTTTTACCTCCGGCAAACGCACTCTCTCTGTGAACGCGGGCCCGAGGGTACTGCCAATGCGGACTGGGCATAATTTTTTGAATCAACTGAACAGACACGTGGCCTTGATATCCCGCGTAGGCGACATGCAGGAAATTAAAAGAAAGACGTGACTTAGTTTCCAAATGCAAAACACTTCAAACGGCCATAAATTTTGAATAGACTGTCTAATTTCCACGCACAATACCATTTAGAAAATCTCTCGGAGTTGTCCAACCACTGGGAAACTGGGTGAACCCGTTCGAGCTCTTTTTTTGCCCTCAGATCGCGAATATTCAGCTCCATTTTATTGTTATCCCTGTGTTTTCATTTCGCCAAATTCGTCCAAATTGATATGCCAGTGAAAGCTTTCTCCGAGAAAAACTTTCGAGGATATAGTAATGGCCGCGACAAAACTGTGCGCTCAGGCACGAAATCGTCAACACTTCCCCATTTCGGGGATCCCGCGTAGAGGCGGACACATGGTGACCCGGTTCATGCCGCGCGTAAAAATTTGAGCCGCCATAATTGCTTAATCCGAATGGGAACGGAGCCCGCAATCCAAATAATCGGGCGTCGGTGACCTTGGCTTAAATAAAATGTGCCGGAGTATTCCAACGTGTATGACCAAACCAGCACTAAAGCACTGGGTCCCATCAGAACTCCGCAGTTAAGCGTTCTTGGGTAAGAGTAGTACATGGATGGGTGAACTCCTGAAAATTCCTCGTGTTGTACCTATTTTTTTGCCGCTTGGCTGCATGAACGCCCATTTTTACCACTAGAGAACGCGATCTCTCTCACAACGCGTGCCCGAAGGTACCGCCCACGCAAACATGGTGGAATTTTAGGAATCCACAAAATGGACACCTGGCATTATTATCCTACACAGGTGATGGGCAGGAATTCAAAAGAAAGACGCGGCTTAGTATCCAAATACAAGGCACTACAACCGACCATAACTTTTGATCAGACCGTTTGATTTTCACGGACAATAAAATTTCGGAAAGCTCTCAGAGTTGTCCTTCCACTAGTGAACTCGGTGAACCTGTTCGAGCTCGTTTTGAGCCCTAAGATTGCGTATATTCAGCTCCATTTTAAAGTATTCCCGGTGTTTTCATTTCATCAATTTCGTCCTAATGGGTATGCCAGCAAAAGCTGGCTTCGGGAAAAACTTCCCACGATACAGTAATGGTCGCGATATAACTGTGCGCTTAGGCGGCGAATCCGCCACCACTTCCCCATTTCGGGGATACCGTGTAGAGGCGGCGGAATGGAGACCCGATCGTTGCCATGCGTAAAAATTTGAGCCGATAAAATTGCTTAATTCGAATGGAAACAGATCCCGTAATCTAGAAAATCGGGAATCAGGGAACTTGGCTTAAATAAAATGTGTCGCAGTATTCCAACATGTGCGACCATACCAGCACTAGTGCACAAGATCCCATCAGAACTTAGCAGTTAAGCGTGCTTGGGCGAGAGTAGTACTGGGCTGGGTTACCTCCTGGGAAGTCCTCGTGTTGCACCCATTTTTAGCCGCTTGGCTGCCTAAACACCCAATTTTACCTCCGGCGAACGCGCTCTCTCTGCGAACGTGAGCCTGTGGGTACCGCGCACATGAACTGTGCGTAATTTTCAGAATCAAAAAAACGGACACGTGGCTTTGACATCCTGCGCAGGCGATGGGCAGGAAATCAAACGAAAGTCATGACTTAGTTTTCAAATTCAAGTCACTTCTAACGGCCATAACTTTTGATCAGACAGTCTGATTTAGGTGCACAATACCATTTTGGTAAGCTCTCGGAGTTGTCCATCCACTAGCAATGTAACATCCCTCAGACTTCTAGACCCCTGGGATGGTTTTGTCTTGAATGGGTCATGAAAAAACCTTGGGAAGTACCAAAAGGTTGGTGTGAACTTGGGAATTAGAGTGTGAATCACCTTTGGTTGCAAAAAGTGACTTGCAGTTGTCATGACATTTTGAAAACATTTGGCCTCTTGTAGAACATGTCAAATTCGACAAATGGAGAAAAATTGTCAAACTGGGCTCGAGGCGTTGAGTGCGTTGAGTGCACTCAACGCCATGGACTGATTGGCGTTGAGTGCGTCGAGTGCACTCAACGCCATTTTTCTTTGAAAGATTTCTGGCCAATTTAGGCATTGAATGTGGTGTCTTTACTCAATGCCATGGACTTATTGGCGCTGAGTGAGTTGAGCTCACTCAATGCCATTATACTTTGAAATAGTTCAGACCGATTAAGGCATTGAGTATGTTGGCTGCACTCACTGCTTTTGGCTCATAAGAGTTTGTCGAGCTCAGCAAGAGTTCGTCAAACATAGATAATTCGTCGAACTCAGCATGAGTTCATCAAAAGTAGTGTATTGGTCGAACTCAACAAAGAATTCATCGAGCTCAGTAAATATTGTTCGAACGGAGCAAGTGTTGAACTGGGTCCAGAGTTTGTCGAACAGAGTATGACGAACAGAGCAAGGTTGCTGAACAAGGTCCAGCCTTCATCGAACCGGGCATATTCTTTATACGGGGTTCGATGAATAGAGCAAATTTGTCGAGCAGTGTTCGACGAATGGAATAAATTCATCAAACAAATTTCGATGAATGGGGCAAATTCATCGAACACAGTTCGATGAATAGAACAAATTCATCGAACTAGGCCTCTGGAGATGGTGATTTGGAGGAGAGAGAGAAGCTACAGATTAATTTCCATTATGGCCATGGAGGCTTCATAACCCACATTTTTATGGGGCTTTTATTCCCATGAGGGAGAGGAGATGTTTTTCTGAAGGATACCGACCATTAATTTGGTTCAGCGCCTTAATTTAGTTGAAACCAAAGGAAAGAAATTAATGGTCATTAGTGGAGATTAATGATATTTGGGAGTTACAAGCTGCCTCTCCCAAATTCCATCTTTAAGGACCTTCACCAGAGTAAGGGCAAGCGTTTCCCCATTTTACTTATCTTTTCCATTGAGGTTTGTGTAGAGTTGCAGAGGAGCAAAGTTCGGTGGCTGGAAATGTTGAGGAGGCAGAGCACACATCTGCAGACCGCAAATAAGGTCCTCCTCTACTCCTTCTTCATGTGTTTGATCTTAGGAATCTATTGAGATAAGAATCGGGTTCAATTGAGCACGATCTAGTGGAATTTTTCCACAGGTTTTCCGTGAAAATGAGGGTGGTAGTGGTGGTGGTGGTTGGCCGGGGAGGTGGCCGGAGGGCCACCAAGTGGACATGGAGTTTGCTATAGGTCGGGTAGATCTAGGTCGTTAGCTGGAGGAAGAAGAAAGCCAGCCGCCGTCCGATCTTGCTTTAAGATCTGTGCAGATCTTGATGAATTAAATTTTTTTTATGTATAATTCTATCACAAAAAATTACTTGTCTTAGGATTTAAATTAAAAACACTTAGAGGCCTTTTCTGAAATGTGGTAAACATGAAATTTGTAGCCTTTTGTGTCTAGTTTATTTTAAAATTGATTTGAACCAATTTGGAGTTTCGGTCAGACCATAATACTCATTTTTGTGAGGTCTATACTTAGAGTTGATCAGAGATTGTTTGGGGTGCCCCCATTATTCATGGCCTCCAATTGACCATAAATTTGGAGCAAGGCCCATCATATCTAGTTCTATAACATATCCAAAAATGTGAATTTTTTGAAAACATTTTCCTATAGTTTTTGTAACAATTTAATAAATCTTGTATGATTTGATTATAGGGTCTAATGACCTCTAAACCAACGAAAATTTTGGTGACAGTCTCTTAGGGCCAATGTATGACTATGATAAAAATCTCAGCCCAATTGTGTTTGAATTGAATATGATTTTGTGAGACCAAAGTATGACCCTTAAGGATAAATTAGGGCAAAAGGGTACTTGTGGCATTGAGGGGCCAATCCTCACCCAAATGGGTTGGGACTTTGTCCATAGCCTCAATGTCGGTTAAATCACCCTCACATGGAGTTTGGGGTTGTAATAGGGTTGATTTGCCCTAGGACCGTAGTTCAAACCCTAAGGCTGAACCTTGCGGGTTTGTGAAGGACATGGGGTGGTATTTCCTTGTATGAACTTGGTGTTTAGTGAATGAGATCTTAGGGTGGTGAAATACTCTAGGAAGGAATTTGGTAACATTTAGACTTAGGCGCACAACTTAAATCATTTAGGGATTGTTTAGGTCTATACCTTTTATGGAAATATTGAAGGGTCATAAGTCCTTGAATCTTCATGAGATTTTGGTAGTGTTAATTTTATTATAATATTAATCTCTAGATTTATTGTAGTATGTTTGGAAGACTTTAGCTCATACTTGTAGTTATAACCTTTATGTCGCCCTATGGAAGATTTTGATAAAATCATGGTTAAACTAAATTAGAATGTTATGAAACATAGTCAGTAGTGCTTTACGATCATTATAAGGCTCTAGTAATATTTATATAAATTTTGGACTATGATTTATGGTACTCCCTTTATTAACTCTAATTATTTGAATTACTGTGAATAAATTATTGAGAGGTTATTACATTTATAAAAATCTGTCAAATTTGCTATTCAATTTTATTTTGTTATCATATAGTGTTCATAATTTTTGGGTGGTCATAACTTAAGGAAATCTAGTACTTCATGATCAAAATTACGTATGGTCTAACTTTTGGGAAAATTTAATGAATGCCAAATGAATTAGGAAAATTACAGGTTTCTAGATTTAGGATAAATATGTCATGATAGACCCACAATAATTATCTTAGGCCATCTGGATGAAAATTTGGAGTACCTCCTATCATGTACATCATATAGCTTAGGTTGGTCTACATTTAGTAAAAATAAAGAAATTGTAATAGCAGGTGGAATGGACACAGGTGGTTGGGTATAATAATTTACTGACTTTGGTGAAGTAAAAATGAGTTCATCATTAGGAGTTATGATGAGGAGAGCGTTGGGTTCACTAGTGATAAGAGGTGTTCGTGATCGATGAAAGATCGTCTTTCCCGTGGAGAGAGAGAGAGATAGAGTGAAAATACACTAGGGTTAGATCCAGAATAATATTAAAAGGGATCGGGAATTGGGTAATAACCAATAATAATAAGTTCCTTGCGAAAGGAAGCTTTGGGCTTCAGCAAATCATAGTTCCTAGGGCCCCCGAGAGCGCTTCATATGGAATGCCCTAGGAAGTCCAAATTTAACGTAAGCCGTAAGACTAAATGGATTATAAGAGTTATTAGAAATACACTAGGATTACACTTACACTCACACACCCTTGTGTTGTGGGAGTTAGGTTGGGTCTCAAGAGCGAGAGGCTCGGTAGTTATGGTGATGGGCAGGTTAGCCCGGCGAGGCGGTGGCTAGGTAGATATTTGTGACGGATGAGATAAGCCTGGGAGATTTGGCTCGGTGGGAGAATATTTTAATGTTCCATGTGCAGAAAATAAAAAGGTGGTGGGTCTTTGGTATTGGAGTGTTGTCGCACTGACACCAATACGTTGACTCGGCAAGTGTGGTTTAGCACTTGGCCAAAAAAAGTCCGGTGCGCCAGCCGACAAGAGTACGCAAGAGCTCCGCTTTGTTCACCAACATTAGGGCATATTATAGGTCTGAGTGGTAGTGCAGATACCGGTTTAGTGGTGGGAAAGTCCCAACCCACCACTTCTGTTTTCCACTATGGAGGTATACTACGAGGTTAGGCTCCAGAAAGGGGGAACTAAAAGTTTATGTTCACAGAGTGGAGTGTTTGTTTTGCACTTGCATGTTCACATCATAACATACTTGCATGACATAGCATAATCATTGCATATAACCCTTGACACTTATTGTATAAATTGGTATGGGACTCTTTATACAATAGGCCTTGCAAAATGACCCCTTAGTCTATAGGTTTGTATAAGAATTCCTATAGGTCATGGTTACTTACATAGTTTACCATCATGTACTATTACTTGCTTACCTTGTTCATGTTTATATTGCTTACCTACTATTAGCTGCTTACTTATACATGATGTGGTATATACTCACGATAGACTAGTTCCGCCGCCGCCTGCTTACTTTTTTACTCTCCACCTTAAATACCTTCCATTTCATTCTTCCTGCTCGATGCCTAGGAGCCATAGGGGAGGGGTGGGGGATGATAGGACTTAGTCTTTTTGTTGGGAATTGTCTCCACAATACCTCAGATTTGTAGGAAGTCAGACCTTGAACTAAGATGAATTAAGTTGTATTTGATATTGTGTTTGAGTTGTATGTATGCAGGACCTTATTGCCAAGTGTATACTAATGTTAGTCTATAGTGGGTCACCAAACACAGGACCATACAATGTAATTCCTCATTGTGTGATCTAAGGTATTGACTTAGGTATAGCCTCTCTATTGGGATACACTTCATATACCTGCATTTGGACTTATGGACTCTTGAGTATTGAAGTTTATTTCAGAGAAATTTTCTAAGTCCACATACTCGAGTAGTATCCATCATATACTCGAGTGAGTGACTTAGTACTCGAGTAGATCCTTGGACATAATCGAGAAGACTCTGTATACTATAGTATATGAGTTTATACTCGAGTAGATTTTCTTTATAATCGAGTCGGTGATATCTTATACTCGAGTAGATGGTTAGTCACTCGAGTAGGTTATGTATCATACTCGAGTAGATCATTCTGTATTCAGTCTGAAATTTTCCAAGTCCACATACTCGAGTACTTTCCTGATATACTCGAGTAAGTGACTTAGTACTCGAGTAGATTGATTTTCATACTCGAGTAGTTTTCTAGTCACTCGAGTACTTTTTCCTAAGATACTCGAGTAGTTTCTCTCCTTGTACTCGAGTATATTCCTCTCTTATCCACTCGAGTTGCAGACCTCTTATACTCGATTATTTCATTTCTCTTGAGTATATTGGTTTAGATTTCCTAGAATATTTCTAAGTCCAGATTCAACGGGTATTTTCAATTACTCTTTTCTGATTTGTCCACGTGTTGTCATTAAAGATTAGTATGACCGTTGCAGCTCGCCTATAAATAGGTCCTTTCCGATTTGACCTATTAACAATTTTTTTTAAGAATACAGAGATTACTAAGAAAGAAATTTTTCCGAAAACCTAATTCTCTCGGCCGCCATTACTGTTTTAGGAAAGAACTCTGGATCATCGTTCTCACACCCGCTGCTGCCGATCTCTAACTCTCAAGTGATCCAGACTCAAGAAGAATCATCTGATCATTTCGTGCTTCATCAATCTCATATATTTTTATTTGATCGTGGTTATTCCAGATCTCAGATCCGTGGATTTTTGTCAAGTCCACTTCAACATTTTCTGCCCAAGCCAAAAGCTCTCAACGAAGAAGACAAAGCCAAAGATCCAGATCTGTGTTATTTTGTTTGTATTTTTCTTCAAACAATTTTCTTTGTAGGAGATTTATCTCCGAGTGGTAGAAGTTCTCTCTTCTGAGTGTAGATCCGTTTGGGATCGAGTTTTGTAGGAACGTGGTTTTGAGGTGTAGGATTGGTTTGCAATCCTAGATAGTAGAGTAGCCGAGTCTAGTGATTTGCTAGATCGGTGAGGAAAGTGGATGTACCCAAGATCGGGGAACCACTATTAATCTCTTGTCGTCTGTGTGATTTCTTGCTTACTTATTTGTGCTAGTTGCTAAATTTTTTATTCCGCATTAGACGCCCATATCACCTATTCACCCCCTCTAGGTGATTTAGGTAGAGAACTTATATCTTATAATTGGTATCAGAGGGAGGTTCATCATTAAAAGGTTAACACCTTCATCTGATCCTTTCCAAGTTGTATTTAGAGAAGTATCAAGCATGAGTAAGACCAAGGATTTTGCTAAGCTCCCTATATGCACCAAGAATAATTTTCCTATGTGGAAGGAAAGAGTTAAATTCTTCATGGAAGTAGTGGACCCTCAAATCTTCATGATTGTTGAAGAAGGTCCATATGTTCTTATGATTGCATCTACAATAGATCCAACCAGAGAAGTCCCTAAGAAGTTGATGGACTTGAATAACGACGAAATTGCACTTGTCTCCCTGGACAAGAAAGCTAAAAATATTATAGCAAGTGCAGTCGATGACTCGATGCTGAAAAATCTTATTCATTGCCAATCTGCCAAGGAGATGTGGCAATCCTTAGTGACTCTGATGGAAGGCACTGAAGAAGTTAGGGATGATCGGAGATCCCTTCTAAATCAGAAGTATGAAGCCTTCAGGCAAGGTCACAAGGAAGTTATAGCTGATACCTTTGAGAACTTATTCAAGATAGTCAATGGCCTAAGAGTTTATGGTCGAGCCTTCACAAATGGGGAACTTAATGACAAATTCTTAAGATCCCTGACCATGGAATGGGATAATAAGGTATGCTCCATTCGGGAGATTGGAAGGTTAACCGAGACGGACCCGCAGAATCTTTTTGGAAAGCTTATGTCTTACGAGCTTCAAATCAACTCAAGAAAAGCTGAAGAAGAGATAAGAAGGTCTGCATCCAAGGAGAAGTCTGTCGCTCTGAAGGCAGATAGCTCAAGGAAGACAAAGGCTAGCTCTCCATCCCCAGCTCCTGAAGCTGATGAAGAAGAATCATCTGAGCCAAGCTCCTCTGGCGCAGAGCTATCTTATGGAGAGTTCTCTCTACTCTCAAGGCAGTTCAAGAAATTCTTGAACAATAAGAAGCAATTAAAAGGCAAGGATGCCTTCTATAGAAGATCACGCAATGATGGTGATCGCCACAGAAATGGCTCAAGCAGCCATGACGGGTATGGTTCTAAATCGAATAAACATTATTCGACTGACATTGTTTGTTATTGTTGTAATAAGCCAGGTCACGTCATTGCAGATTGCCCCCACAAGAAGAAAGAGGGTGGCAAAAGAGAAGAAGAGAAGTCCTATAATAATAAGAGGACAAAAGATCTTGTTAGCCAAAAAGGGCAAAACCCTCAGTGACTCCGACTCATCTGAGTCGAGTGCAGAAGAGGAAGAAGCCTACTTTGGGCTAATGGCTCTAACTGATGATGAACAAGTCCCATAGTTAAATGGGGAGGTAAAATCTCACACCCCTCTTTCAGAATCTGATGATGATAATGAGCAAGAGGGCTATCCATCTGAGGATTAATCTGAACTCATGGGACAATATAAGGAGTTACACAAGGCTTACGACAAATGTCGTCGAGTCGATAAAACTCAAGCTAAAGAGATAAAATCTCTACAAGCTACAGAGAGCACATTAAGAGAAGAAGTCTCTAAGACTGACTCTCTCAAGGAAGACTTCAATAAATCTATTGAAGAATATAAAAAGGCTCTTGAGCACCTTGACCTTAAGGAGAAAATCATCAAGGAGTTGGAAGAACAACTCTCGGCTGAAAAAAACTTGTAGAAAGTTTCTCTAAGCCTAAGACTATACTTCCTCTGATTGCTGAATTCTCAGCTAAGGCCAAGCGTGCTGGTGTAGGCCACAAAGGTGCTCCTAGTAAATCCTCTAGGACAAACAAGGCCAAGAGAAATAATAAGGATGCCAAGAAGGCCTTGGCCGAGGAAAAAGGTAAAGCTCCTTTGGAGCCAGTCTCGTTCAAGAAATTTATCTATCCTGCGAACGAATTCGACAATGAGTCCACCTATGGACACTTAACTAGGCCGATTCCGGAGAAGCCTAAGTCAAGGTACCAAGGTTGGACTTGCCCTCATAACTTTTGCGAGAGTGTCTTCAAGGCACCTTATGAAGAGATTCAACTTCAGAGCTATGGACCTTATTCTCATGGTCATAACATCAAGAAGGCACAAAAGGTAAAACCTGTTGTGGAAAAGCCTATGAAGGAGAAGACATCTTGTAGTTTCCATCATCATGAAGCTTCTTCCACCAAGAATGCTACCCTTGCTGGACCTCCTCTCAAGAAGGTCAAGCAGGAGATTATAAGGCAAAGATACAACAGATTCTACTATTAGTGTTGTGGTAGCGTTGGTCACTTTGCCATAGATTGTTGGTTCAATCCTAGAAATGTTGCAACTCCTCAGGTTAGCAATGTGAGAATGACCACACATGAGGCTAATACTCATAAGGGGAGTATTCTAACTCGAGACCCAGGACGCAAACGTGTTTGGGTTCCTTAGGCTAAGTGATTATAATTGCAGGTACGTCCAAAGGCCATTAAAACGCCAATCTGGTATTTCGATATTGGATGTTCTCGACATTTGACCGGGACAAGGAGCCTACTTCAGAACTTTTCACCTGTGTTGAACGGACCAAAGGTCATATTTGGATGTTCAGACAAAGGAATTACCAAAGGCTACGGTATGATTACTAATGGTAATGTATCCTTTTCGGATGTAGCCTATGTTGAAGGATTGGAACAAAATCTCATCAGCATAAGCCAACTATGCGACAAAGGATACGTGGTTTAATTCCATGCTGACAAGTGTTTGATAAAATCGGTTGACAACATGGAAACTATTTTATCAGGCACTCGAAGCAGAAATATTTTTCGTTTAAATTTCATCTATATTGACTCCTCTACAACAGTATGTTTTTTAGCAAAAAGTAATGCATCTCTTGCTGACCAATGGCACAAGAGACTAGCACATATTAATTTCAAAATTATTAATAAACTATTCTCTCATAACTTAGTACGTGATGCCCCTAATGTCAAGTGCTTTAAGGACAACACTTGTCCTGCCTGTATAAAAGGCAAGCAAACAAGGAGTTAATTTAAAAGCATTATAGACAAGGATTCTGATAGAAGCTTACAGCTTCTTCATATGGACTTGTTCGGTCCACTACAAGTTAGAAGTTTGGGAGGTAAGGAATATACGTTGGTTATTGTGGATGATTACTCGCGCTTTGCATGGGTGTTCATTCTGAAACACAAGTCAGATACCTTCAATATTTTCACTAATTTTGTTAGGAAGTCCAGAATGAATACAACTGCTCCGTAGTCAAAATCAGAAGTGACAATGGAACGGAATTCAAGTCTGGGGCCATGACAGAATACGGTGAAAGTCAAGGTATCTTTCATGAGTTTTCCTCTCCTCGCACTCCACAGCAAAATGGAGTAGCTGAGAGAAGGAACAGAACACTTATAGAGGCTTGCCGGACTATGTTGAGTGATGCCTCACTTCCAGAGTACTTTTGGGCTGAAGCCGTCAACACCGCTTGTCACGTGCAAAATCGAGCACTCATCAACAAGAACCGTGATTAGACTCCTTACGAACTTCAAAAGGCAAGAAACCAACCATTTCATATTTTAGAATCTTTGGCTGTAAGTGTTTCGTACTTAACAACGGCAAGTATCACACTACCAAGTTTAGCGAGAAAAGCTTTGAAGGTATTTTTGTAGGTTATAGTAGCCTTAGTAAGGCCTATAGAGTATTTAATAGAAAAACTATGGTGGTAGAAGAATCGATACACATTGTATTTGATGAGACGAGTTTGCTGCAAAGCAACTCTTCTAGTGTGTTCATTGAAGATGAAGGAACAAAGATAAAGGAACTAAGCCTGGATGAACCTTCTGAAGATAAAGATGAAAAGTTCATCAAGATCACCTCTAGAACCCCAATTGGAGAGGTAGATGATCAAGATTAGTAATTCATCCTAGCTGAAGATGCAACTCTAGTTGCTGAAGAGAACGCAAATGCAAGGACTCTAGAGCTCAGACACCTGAAGGATCATCCCTTGAACCAAATCATAGGAGGTCCCGGTTATGGTGTCAGGACTCGGAGAGGAACAACTCACGAGAATTTTTTCTTAAGTTTCTTATCACAGGTTGAACCTAAGAAGTTCGAGGAAGAAAACTCGGATGCATCCTGGATTCTAGCCATGGAAGAAGAGTTAAATCAGTTAAAACATTGCAAAGTTTGGACACTTGTTCCTAGACCCAAGAGTAAGAACGTCATCGGGACAAAATGGGTCTACCAGAACAAGATGGACGATGATGGAACTATTATAAAGAACAAAGCCAGACTCATTTCCATGGGCTATCGTCAAGAAGAAAGAATTGACTTCGATCAAACGTATGCTCCAGTGGCAAGACTGGAGGTGATCAGGTTATTCCTTGCTTATACTGCACTTAAGGACTTTACCGTATATCAAATGGATGTAAAGTCCGCCTTCCTGAATGGTAACATAAAGGAAGAAGTGTATGTAGAGCAACCACCAGGTTTTATTGACTCAACTTTTCCTAATAATGTTTATTTACTGCAGAAAGCATTATATGGTCTTAAATAAGCTCCTCGAGCTTGGTATGAGACGTTGTATAACATTCTTCTTGAGAACAAGTTCACAAGAGGAAAGATAGACATGACATTATTTCTTAGGGAAAAAAGGCAAGATTTTGCTAGTGAAAATCTATGTCGATGATATTATTTTTGGTTCTACGGATAACAACCTCTGCAAGAAGTCTTCTAAACTTATACAAGGAAAGTTTTAAATGAGCAGTATGGGAGAGCTGAGGTATTTCTCAGGGCTTCAGGTGAAACAATCTGAGGATGGAATTTTCATCTCACAGACCAAGTTCACCAAAGAGCTACTTAAGAAATTCGAAATGGAGAATGCAACCTCTATGAGGACTCCACTGGCCTCAACTATGTCTTTGGACAAAGACGAGAAAGGGAAACCATTTGATGAAACCAAGTACAGAAGCATAATTAGGTCCTTGCTCTACCTTACCGCAAGTAGACCAGATATAATGTTTTCAACGTGTGTGTGCGCTAGATTCCAGGTGAACTCTAAGTAATCTCATTATATTGCTGCAAAGAGAATTTTGAGATACCTTAAAGGTACACCAAATCATGGCTTATGGTACCCAAGAAGTAATGATAGTGAACTGATTGGATTTTCAGATGCAGATTTTGCAGGAAGCAAAGATGACAGGAAAAGCACTTCGTGGACTTGCCAATTCCTAGGAAGGAGACTTATTACCTGGAGTAGTAAGAAGCAGAACTATGTAGCCATCTCAATGGCTGAATCAGCGTAAATCTCTGCAGGCAGCTGTTGTGCACAGCTTCTGTGGATCAATAATCAATTTGAAGACTACAACATAAAGTTCAAGAACATTCCTCTATTTTGCGACTCATCCAGCGCAATAGCTATTGCCAACAACCCAGTCTCCCACAGCCGGACAAAGCACATAGAGCTTTGATATCATTTCATCCGGGAGCAAGTTGAGAATGGAGACAGATATCTACAATATGTCTCCACAGACAGGCAAGTTGCAAGTATATTCACTAAACTGCTGGATGAGACAAAGTTTTCGTTCTTCAAAATAGAACTCGGGATGCTCAACAAAGAAGAATAGTGATGATGAATTCATTCAAAGGCTCAGAGTTGAAGAAATCGGTGAAGGTAAAAAATTTTCTCCAAGAAAAATATCTTTCAAATTGATATACTCGAGTAAGTGCATCCACATACTCGAGTACTTTATAATTTACCCGAGTAGATAAACTTACATACTCGAGTAAAAGAAAATATACTCAAGGACTAGACTTATATACTGGTGTAAGTAAAAAAGATACTCGAGTACAATTTTTACATTCTCAAGTACATGGAAATGTACTCGAGTACTTCAGGAACAATTCGAGTTGTTTTAAAACCTACTCATGTATGTCCTCGACCCACTCGTGTATGTTCCAAAAATACTCGTTTATGACGAAATATACTCGAGTATACGAAAATTCCAAAACTTTGAAAATGTTTTTTTTCTATATCGCACACCGAGACTTTTGCCGCTCCCTCGCAGGTATTATTTAAATTTTAAATACCTCCTCAAACCTAATTAGGGTTATATATAAATAGAAAAATCATAAAATCCTTTCCACGATTTCCATTCTCTCGAGTAAGCTGTCGGCAATTCGTCTTCCAGAGCACGCAGAGCTTCGTCTTCACCGTTTCAGTTCTACAGAAATTTGGTAATGGCTCCCTCCTCGAAGATTGGAATCAGCTCGGAGCTTGCTCCTGAAGGTATAGCCGACCTCTCGAATGACTTCCGTCATCTCTTGATACTGTTCGATATCGCTGGACTCACCTTCCTCCTGTAGTTTCCGTGTAAGGTTCTCCTTCCCGCTGTTGAAGAATTTTACAATAAACTGAAGTTAAAGAGAAATGGAAAAGTACTGAAATCCAAGGTGAAAGGGGTAAAAATATGTCTGTACAAGACCACCATAGCTACACTATTACGACTGCCGGTGGTAGATGAAGGGGATGATTAGGTCCTGAAGATTCCGTCAGAACAAGCTTTTTCTATGGAGCAGACCCTGAAGCCAATTCCTTTAACAAAGCAGATTTCAATTCAGAAGGTAAATTCCTGGTGGATGTAATTTATAAAGTAATTTTGTGCAAAACCTATTCTATCCAAGAGATATCCAGGAATATGTTTGACATTATGCAAGCTATCGTTTTCCGAAAGAAGTTCCAGTTTGAAAAGATGCTACTGGACAAGATCAAGGACAGTGTAAAACACCCTAATTTTGCTAGGATTATTTCTCTACTCCTCCATGAGTTTAATCCCGAGGTTTTCAATTTATCCAAAGGAACTCCCCTCAACCACATGAAAAAGGTCTCTATTTCTTCTATCCAGAGATATGAGATCAAACTTAAGTACACTGCTCAAGCATCCAAAGCTCATGTTATCAAAGAAGCTATCCCCAGAGAACCAAGGGCTTTAAATGAGAGGATTCAATCTCCTCCTTTACATTAAACTATAGACACCTTGGGTGCAATAGTTGAGGGGGAGCCTGCTTCATCTAGCCCTCAGCATCATAATTCAGAATCTCCATCTCAGTAACCTCAGATCAAGGATCCATTCCCTCCTCAAGCAGATATTCTCTCAGATGTACAAATTCAAGAGGACATCCTCTCAACTACTACAGATATTGATAGATTCATTGCAGAGCTAAGATCTGATGATCCCTTGTTTTCAGTAGAATCAGTTGTTGTATCTCCTGAGAATCCACTACCTGAAGGTCAGATTCCTGTAAAGGACCCTTCTCCCTCTCCCTCCCCTGCTCAGTCTCCTGCTGAAGACCCAGATCAGCATGAGAATATCCTCCTGTCCGATGACAAGGACATGTCCCCAGAGCATGTTGATCCACCTCTGAGGACACTGAATTTCACTCTCCCTTCTTTCATAAATCCAGAAGATTCAGTCTAGATAGTACCTACAAAGAGAGCTGTAAGTTGGGTTATGATTAAAGAAATTCCTCTATGGGTAGCCCCTGTTCCTCAAGACCCTATTTCATCCTCTGCTCCAGCCTCTGATCCCTCCAGTTCTTCTGATATTATAATTAAGATTAAGTAGATGCTCCAAGAAAAGAGAAATCACTTTGATGATTATCTGCAATCACTAAAAGACAAGGTCTCTACTCTTGAATCTGAGATGAGTAGAGGCTTTGTAGAAATTCAAGCCAATACTAATGAGTTATGAAGACTGTTTCAGTTGGGTGGAAAAGCAATAGAACATACTATCACTAGTATAGGTGAAGTAAGGAACCAAGCTGAAACAGTGGCATACAATCAAATTCAGTTGGACAAAAAGGCTGAAGCAAACGTTATGAAGGTTTGTGAGGAAGTTGCAACTTTCCGAGATGAAGCTATTGCTAAGCTATCTGTAGAAATCGACAAGGGGGAGAAAATAGTGAAAGAACAAGTTAACAAAATATCTGCCCAGTCTTAAGCTACTTTGGATGAAAAAGTTAAAGAAATGAAAGCAGATATTCTAGCCCAACTTTAGTCGGTTAAATTCTATATATATGATACTGCATTCTGGGTGCACAATCAGAATTTCCCAAATTTCCAGCTTGATCCTACCATCATTCCCAAAAGTCTAGATCCTCTTGAGGAAAATCCTTCGTCAGATGCTCAGGTTCAGGTTTACATTTCAGAGGCTGTGCCAGTCTTCTCTCCCAGACCTGCTGGTGAGATGTTTGAGCCTCCTCTATCTTATTCTGATGTATGGAAAGATTATATTCCTGGTAGCTCTCAGGGACACTTTGATCAAGGTGCTTCCTCTTCTAGAAGACCTGCTGATCAGGGTGCTCCTAGCAAGAAAAGAAAGTATGGTGACGGCGCTTCTCCCAGCCATTCTGAACCTAGGAGAGAGCTAGTCACAGTTCTAGAGGAAAGACCTGAAGTAGTGCATGTAGAAGTCTAGAGTCCTGCCTCCAAGTCTCTGATTTTTGATACCTTGAAGCTGGTGACAGATTTTGGAGAAAATAAAGATTAGTTCTACTGTTACTCTGAATGGAAAGCCTATAACGTATCCTAGATAAAAATTAGATTGCATGACAAGTGATGGGGAAATAATTATCCAGCTTCTCCTCAAAGGCCAAGAACTTACTTTCCTAAACCTTTCAGCTACTTGGAGAGGCAAAAGCTAAAAAGAGAAAGATTGCATAGAGAAGCTTATCCTTGAGTTAATGATGATGTGGAAATGGAAATTTCTATTATTTATAATTTTGATTATGGTTATCCTTAATTATTATTTCTTTGCTAAAGTAGTTTACTGCTTTATTTTTCATTGATATAAGATATCATTGTTCTTTTTACTCTAAGTAATTTACCTTAGTGTAGAGGGTGTTGACTTCTACAAATTGGGGGAGATTGTTGGGAATTGTCTCCACAATACCTAAGATTTGTAGGAAGATAAACCTTGAACTAAGATGAATTAAGTTGTATTTGATATTGTGTTTGAGTTTTATGTATGCAGGACCTTATTGCCAAGTGTATACTAATGTTAGTCTATAGTGGGTCACCAAACACAGGACCATACAATGTAATTCCTCATTGTGTGATCCAAGGTATTGACTCAGGTATAGCCTCTCTATTGGGATACACTTCATATACCTGCATTTGGACTTATGGACTCTGGAGTATTGAAGATTATTTTAGAGAAATTTTCTAAGTCCACATACTCGAGTAGTATCAATCACATACTCGAGTGAGTGACTTAGTACTTGAGTACATCCTTGGACATAATCGAGAAGACTCTGTATACTAGAGTATATGAGTTTATACTCGAGTAGATTTTCTTTATACTCGAGTCAGTGATATCTTATACTCGAGTAGATGGTTAGTCACTCGAGTAGGTTATGTATCATACTCGAGTAGATCATTCTGTATTCAGTCTGAAATTTTCCAAGTCCATATACTCGAGTACTTTCCTGATATACTCGAGTAAGTGACTTAGTACTCGAGTAGATTTGTTTTCATACTCGAGTAGTTTTTTAGTCACTCGAGTAGTTTTTCCTAAGATACTCGAGTAGTTTTTCTCCTTGTACTCGAGTATATTCCTCTCTTATCCACTCGAGTTGCAAACCTATTATACTCGAGTATATCATTTCTCTCGAGTATATTGGTTCAGATTTCCTGGAATATTTCTAAGTCCAGATTCAACGGGTATTTGGAAACACTCTTTTCTTTTTGGTCCACGTGTCAACATTAAAGATTAGTATGACCGTTGCAGCTCGCCTATAAATAGGTCCTTTCCGATTTTGCTGATTAACAAATTTTTTTTAAGAATACAGAGATTACTAAGAAAGAAATTTTTCCGAAAACAAAATTCTCTCAACCGTCATTACTGTTTTCAGAAAGAACTCTGGATCGTCATTCTTATAGCCGCTGCTGCCTATCTCTAACTCTCAAGCGATCCAGACTCAAGAAGAATCATCAGATCATTTCATGCTTCATCTATCTTTGATATTTTTATTTGATCGTGGTGATTCTAGATCTCAGATCCGTGTAATTTTGTCAAGTCCTCTTCAACATTTTCTGCCCAAGCTGAAAGCTATCAACGAAGAAGACAAAGCCAAAGATCCAGATATGTGTTATTTTGTTTGTATTTTTCTTCAAACAATTTTCTTTGTAGGAGATTTATCTCCGAGTGGTAGGAAGTTATCTCTTTCGAGTGTAGATCTGTTTGGGATCAAGTTTTGTAGGAACGTTGTTCCGAGGTGTAGGATTGGTTTGAAATACGAGATAGTGGAGTAGCCAAGTCTAGTGATTTGCTAGATAGGTGAGGAAAGTGGGCGTACCCAAGATCGAGGAACTACTATAAATCTCTTTTCGTCTGTGTGATTGCTCGCTTACTTATTTGTGATAGTTGCTAAATTTTTTATTCCGCATTAGACGCACATCTCACCTATTCACCCCCCTCTAGGTGATTTAGGTAGACAACTTATATCTTACACTTTTAGACTAACGGTCGTTGACCAAATCATTTTAGGGGCTCGTGTTACCGAACAAGGAGATGCAGTCCTAGAGGTCTATGCGCTTGGAGACGAGACAGTCTAGCATGGGAGTTCAGGAAGCAGGGACAGTGAGTCCCGATCATTAGTAGTTATTAGAGATTTGCTTCCGTGTTGAGTGACTTGTAGTGAGGATCATGATGTATCAGATAGGAGCCCTCTTATTAGTACCCTGATTTATCATTGTTGTGGACTCTCCCTTCATGGTGATTTATTTTATATATATGTGATCTTATGGACTTGGAATTATACTGTTCATTTGTACTTCTACTCTCTTCTGCGATCGGTATGGCTGGCAGGATCGGCACTTTACAGTGACAACCCTCCCGGGTGCGTTAGTGTCACCGCAAAGCGGCGGTTCTGGGTTTAAGACCCTGGTGGTTTAAAAGAAAAAAAAGATATGGGGTCTTGCAAACTGGTATCAGAGGTAAAACCTCAATTGGAAGTGTAGAAGTCTACTAACCCTGGGTCACCCCTGCTCGAGTTTATTTTGGGGACAAACTAAGCAACGGAAGCTGTGGTGTGCCCATATGGGGGGATCACATGTAATTTTCCACTTTTAACTAGGTTTGGGTTAAATTTCTTATAATTAGCCTTTGTCATGCAGCCCCCGACACATCCTATACAACAGGGCGGAGCCCAGCAAACTTTGAATGATGCACCACCTCCCCCGGCTCCCACTCCATTTCTATAGTCGGAGATGGGGCAGACTCTGATAGCCATTCTGAGGTCTTCAGGGACCAGCAAGCTCTGGCTCTGCAGCCGAACGTAGGGGCCAACTGGTTGAGCATCTTCCGAGAACTCTCTCACCCATCTTACATTGGGATGGAGTCGGTCGTACGAACGGAAGAGTGGCTTGATATCATGTTCGAGATGCTGACCGGTATACGGTGCCTGTAGGAGGAGAGGGTACCTCTGGTGGTCTCCTTCTTCGAGTCTCATGCCAATAGGTGGTGGATGACACTTCTTGATATGGTGTTTGCAGATCGGGAAGAGGCTGACATTTCTTGGGAGGAGTTTTTGGTCGCACTATTGGAGCACTTCGTCCTACAGTCGGTAAGAGATGAGTTTGAAGATAGGTTCCTGCAGCTGAGGTAGGGCAACATGATGGTGGTGGAGTACAGTATACCAAGAGGTTCTATAGGGGCCTTTCATAGGACCTAAGACTGGCTTTTTTGTTTATATCCGACGGGCCTATACCTCAGATTCTGGAGATCACAAAGAGGATGGAGGTTAATTGGCATACGACTCGAGGTCAGAAGAGGCCAACCGAGGATAGGGTCGGGGAGGCAGGAATGATCATATGAGGGGCCTATTTGCTGATGAGAGAAGGGCAGAGGACCAAACCCGCCAGGAGGTGAGGCAGGAGCCGAGGGAGCTGGTGTTATTGGCCCCTCAACCACTTCAGATGCGGGAAATATAGAGGCCTGGTGGTGCGCTACATCCCTTTTCTAAGTGCTACAACTGCCATCATGTAGGGCACATTCAAAGGAACTGCCCCATAAGAGGGGCACCTCTACCGACACCACAAGCTGCCCCACCCACTCAGTAGTTTGTAGGTCGAGGCCGTGGAAGATGACATGGTTTCTTGGCTGGAGATCGGAGGCAAGAGATGGAGCAGGTGTATGCTCTAGACTTGGCTTCACCTCAGGACTCGAGCGGGGTGATTGCAGGTATGCTAGTTCTTTTAATGTAGTAATTTACCTTTGAAATTTTAGGAACAATAAACAACTGTAGCTTATTTGTAAAGAAAACCATAGGCTCAGTTACCTAAACAACAATCTTAAATAAACAGGAATAGTTATGGTGTGCAGCAAACCTGGCCATACCTTGGTAGACACGGGGGAGTCGCACAACTTCGTCTCTGAGGAGTTCGTAAAGTGACTGGAAGGAGTCAGACATTACTCGAGAGTCGCCAGGATGGTGTGTCTCCCCAATGGGATGGCGGTCTCGGCTACTGCTAAGTGCCTCCTAAAAGTGACTATTAATGGTCTTACACTCGATACCCCGGCTACGGTCTTGAGCATTCCAGAATTCAACCTGGTCCTAGGCATGACATGGCTTACTTGGAACCATGCCAAGATAGATTCCACGATAAGGAAGGATGTACTTAGTTGATGGCATATTCGAGACCTTCGAAGGTATTACTCCCATCTCCTAAAGGCTGTTATCTTATATTCAGGCAGTCAAGGCCCACTTGTTGGGAGATGAGGTCTATCAGGTGTTCTTCGTGATGTTCAAGGCCAAGACGATGGTTGTCGATATATCGGTGGTGCGAAATTTTGCCGATGTGTTTCTAGAGAAGCTACGAGGATTGTCGCCGCATCGGGAGAAGGATTTTCAAATCCAGTTGGTGCTGGGAGCTAAGCCGGTGTTTAGGGCTATCTATCGGATGGCTCCAAAGGAGCTAATGGAGTTTAGGAGTTAGCTGAAGGAGCTAGTGGAGGCTAGATTCGTTATGCCAAGTTCCTTGCCTTGGGAAGCTCCGGTCTTGTTTGTAAAGAAGAAGGACGGGACCCTCAAGTTGTGCATCGACTATCGTGCACTAAACCGGTTGACAGTCCGGAACACATACCCCCTGCCAAGGATCGATGAGTTATTTGATCAGCTAGAGGGAGCACATTGGTTCTCGAAGCTGGATTTGAGTTCGGGATACATTCAGTTACGGATTCAGGAAGAAGATATCCCGAAGATGGCGTTTAGCAGCAGATATGGTTGTATGAGTTTATCGTGATGCCCTTTGGGCTCACGAATTCTCCATCGACTTTCATGAGCTTGATGAACCGGGTGTTCGAGCCGAACCTCGACAGGTTTTTAATTGTATTCATAGATTACATCCTCATTTATTCAAGGATGATGGAAGATCATGCATAACATTTGTCCATGACTCTAGAGAAGCTTAGGGAGCATCAGTTATATGCCAAGTTCAGTAAGTGCCAATTTTGCCTGACGGAGGTAGCCTTTTTAGGCCACATTATTAGTGGAGCAGGGTTGGCAGTGGATCCCGCAAAGATTTAGGTTGTGCAAGACTGGCCTCAGTTGAAGACGGCCATGGATGTTCAAAGTTTTCTATGATTGGTCGGGTATTACCGGAAGTTTGTGCAGGGATTCTCTCAGATAGCCCTCCCACTCACTTCTTTGACGAAGAAGAACACTGTGTTCATTTGGTCACCGCAGTGTGAGGCGTCCTTCTAGGAGTTGAAGGGTCGGCTTACGTCGGCCCCTATCCTCGCTCTTACGTCTAGGAAGGGGGGCTTCCAGGTGTACACTGATGCGTCGTTTCAGGGGATGGGTGTTGTACTGATGTAGCATGGGCATGTTATATCATACGCCTCCCTCTAGCTGAAGAAGCACGAGCAGAACAACCCTGTACATGACCTTGAGATTGGAGCAGTGGTGTTCGCTCTGAAGATTTGGCGGCATTATCTTTATGGTGTGCACTGCGAAATATTTTTGGATCACAAGAATCTGAAATATGTTGACATGCAGAAGGAGTTAAACATCTAGCAGAGACGATGGGTGGAGTTTTTATGTAATTATGAGTATACGATACACTTTCACCCAAGGAAGGCAAAAGTGGGGGCGGACGCACTGAGCCGGAGGACTACCACTTTAGGAGCAGAGGCCCGGGTGATGACTTTGGAACTGATACAGATGATGTAGGATATGCATATTACATTGGTGTCCTAGGATGACTCAGATCTTTATGAGGAGTATCTGGCCGCGATGTGTACTACCGATGATATTCGAGATCGCATAAAGGTTGGGCAGAGAATGGATGATAAGCTACAGCTAGTATTCAGGGCCTTGGAGGCAGGCACAGTAGGGGAGTATATAGAGAAGGATGGGTTGTTGGGCTTTAGAGGATGGGTGTACAAATCGGCTGGGGGCAGGATTAGGGAGGATATTATGACAGAGGCTCATTTTAGAAGGTACTTGGTTCACCCGGGAATCTCCAAGATGATGGCCGACCGGAAGACGGTGATGTACCGGTCGGGTATGAAGAGAGATTTCACATATTTTGTGACCCATTGTGAGGCTTGTCAGTTAGTGAAGGCAGAGTGTAAGTGTCCAGACGAATTATTGCAATCACTTCCGGTGCCGGAGTGGAAGTTCGATGATATCGACATGTATTTCATACATGGTCTTCCTCGATCACATGCGAGGAACGACTCGATATGTCTGATTGTCGATCAATTGATGAAGGTGGCCAAATTTCTACCAATCAAGAAGGACGCTCCATTGGGTAACTTGGAGCGGAGGTTTGTGGAGCAGTTCGTCTGATACCATGGAATGCCGAGGATGACAGTGTCTGATCGTGATGGATGATTTACGTCTAAAGAGTGGGGGTCAATCCATGCTTTTTTGGGGACCCAGATGAAATTTAGTACCGTCTTCCACCCTCAGACGGATGGACAGACAGAGAGCACAAATCGGACACTGGATGATTTTTTACGTCTTTGCATACTTGACCGCATCGAGCCATCGGAGAGGCAGCTACCGTTGATCGAATTCTCATACAACAACAGCCACCAGTCTAGCATCGGCATGGGCCCTAATGAGGCTTTATACGGGCGGAGATGCATGACTCCTTTATCTTGGATCTATTATGAGGATCTAAAGGCACTTGGCTCATAGTTCGTCAAGGATACGGATGCTCATGTATGGTTGATTGGAGATAAGATGTTGGAGGCCCAGAGAAGACATGACAAGTATTACGATGCTCACCATCATCAGGTAGTGTTTTATGTAGGAGATCAGGTGTTTCTGAAGATACGACTGATGTATGTAGTCTCGCGGGTGCATGGCAAGAAGAAGCTAAGTCCAAGATAGGATCCTGGAATGGATCAGTCCCCTAGATTACATACTTGAGCTGCCGCCAGAGCTAGCGGGTTTGCATGACGTCTTCCACATCTCCTCCCTCAAGAGAGCTCTTCTTCGGCCAGAGAAGCAGATTACGACTACAAATGGGCCTATAGCTTCTGATCGATCAGTGCACCTAGAGCCGATCCGGATATACTATACTTGGATGCGGTTCTTGTGGTGCAAGAAGGTTCCTCTGGTCAAAGTCTTATGGAAGAATCATGGACAAGAGAAGAACACGTGGGAGCCGCAGGACTTGATGCGGTAAAGGTACCCGGAACTTTTCACGTCAGGTACTCCCTTTAACCACTCGAGATGTTACATTTACTTCTCACAATTGAAACCTCGTAGGCCTAACCTGAATTTTGAGAACGAAATTTTTATTTTTATGTATTGGGATTTGTAACATCCCTCAGACTTCTAGACCCCTAGGTTGTTTTTGTCATTACTAGGTCGTGACAAAACTCTAGGAAGTACCAAATGGTTGGGGTGATCTTGGGAATTAGAGTGTGAATAACCTTGGGCTGCAAATAGTGAGTTGTAGTTATCGTGACATTTTGAAAACATTCGGCCTCTTGAAGAACCTGTCAAATTTGACAAATGGGGCAAATTCGTCGAACTAGGCTCAGGGCGTTATAGTGCACTCAACGCCATGGGCTGAGTGGCGTTGAGTGCGTCGAGGGCACTCAACGTCAATTTTCATAGAAAGATTTTAGGTTGATTTAGGCGTTGAGTGTGATTTCTTGACTGAACGCCATGGACTGATTGGTGTTGAGTGAGTTAAGCTCACTAACCGCTATTTTACTTGGAAATAGTTCAGACCGATTTAGGCGTTGAATGTGTGTGCACTCAACGCTTTTGCCTTAGAAGAATTCATCGAGCTCAGCAAGAGTTCGTCGAACGGAGAGAATTCGTCGAACTCAGCAAGAGTTTGTCGAATGGAGCGTATTCGTCAAAATTAGTAAAGACTTATTCGAGCTCATCAAATATTCGTCGAACGGAGCAAGTGCTGACCTGGGTCCATAGTTCGTCGAATCGAGCTCGACGATGGGAGAAAGGTTGCCGAATAAGGATCAGCATTCGTTGAATGAGGCATATTCGTCGTACAGGGTTCGACGAATAGATAAAATTCGTTGAGCGGTGTTCGACGAATGGAATAAATTCGTCGAATGGAGTTCACGAATATGGAAAATTCATCAAATGGAGTTCGATGAACAGATCAAATTTGTCGAACTAATCCTCTGGAGTTGGTGATTTGGAGGAGAGAGAGAAGCTAGAGATTAATGGCCTTAATGGCCATGAGGATCCATAACCCGCACTTTTATGGGGCTTTTATTCCACTCAGGGAAAGGAGATGTTTTTCAGGAGGCGGTCGGCCATTATTTTGGTTCAACCCCCTTAATTTGGTTGAAACCAAAGGAATGAAATTAATGGTCATTAGTGGAGATTAATGACATTTGGGAGTTACAAGCCTCCTCTCCCAAATTCCCTCTTTAAGGACCTTCACCAGAGCAAGGGCAAGCGTTTCCCTCGATTACTTCTCTTTTCCATTGAGTTTGGTATAGAAGTTGTCGAGGAGCAATGTTCGGTGGCTGGAAATGGTGAGGAGGTAAAGCACATGTTTTTAGGCCGCAAATCAGGTCTTCCGCTACTCCTTCATGGGTTAGATCTTAGGAATCTATAGAGATGAGAATCGGACTCAATTGAGCACGATCTAGTGGAATGTTTTCAACAAGTTTTCTGTTAAAATTAGGGTGTCGGGTTTGTCGTAATTCGCCGTCTCCGGCGGCCAAACCACCTCCGACCGATAGACCTCACCTCAACAGAGGTGGTGGTGGCGGTGGTTGGTCGGGGAGGTGGTCGGAGGGCCGGCATGTGGACATGGTGTTTTCCCTAGGTCAATTAGATCCGGGTTTGTTTGCTCGAGGAAGAAGAAAGCCAGCCGCCGTCTGATCTTTCTTTATGATTTGTGCAGATCTTGATGAATTAAATTTTGTTTATGTGTAATTCTGTCACAAAAAATTACTTGTCTTAGGATTTAATATAAAAATACTTAGAGGACTTTTTTGAAAATTGGTCAATATAAAATGTGTAGCCTTTGGGTCTAGTTTATTTTAAAATTGATTTGAACAAATTTGGAGTTCCGGTCAGACCACAACACTCATTTTTGTGAGGTCTATACATAAGGTTGATCAGAGATTGTTTGGGGTGCCCCCATCAATCCTGGCCACCAAATGACTTGAAATTTGAACCATGGGCCATTCATATCTAGTTCTATAACATATCAAAAATGGGAATTCATGGAAAACATTTTTCTTTCGTTTTTGTAACAATTTAATAAATCTTGTATGATTTGATTAGAGGGTCTAAATCCTCTAAACCCACCAAAATTTTGGTGGCTGTCTTTTAGGGTAAATTTACGACACTGATAAAAATTTCAGCCCAATTAGGTTTGAAATTAATTGGTTTTGGTGAGACCAAATTATGGCCCTTAAGGATAATGTTGGATCCCTAGTTTGGATATGGGTTAAGGTTCACTATTAGGATGTTTTGACCCACCTTGTATAGCCAGGGTCAACATTGTCTGTCCTAGAGTTTAGGCTAGTCATTAAAATTAAATTTCATGGACCAGCCTGCAGTGGTCTTTAGGAGACTCAGACTTAGAAGAATTTAGAATTCAAATTATTAGTTCAAAGTTCTTCGAACTCAGATTGACGATCGTTGATCTCAGATCGATGAACTCAGAGTTCTCTCTCTGAGTTGAGCTCGACGATATTCGAGCTCTGGTCGACAATTTCTTCCCTCAAGACAGATTCTCTGATTAATGAACTTGGAGCACAAAGTTTAAAAGATATTTCCAGATTCATGTTCGCTGAGCTCAGGTCGACGAATAGGATTTCTCAGTTCGACGAACTTGGAACTCCGGTCGACGAAATCTACCTAGAGGTCGACGATCTCTATTTCGAGTCAGAATGATAAGTTCTCCCAATCTCTATCCCTAATTTATTCTATTATTTGGCATTAATTATCTGAGTAATTAATGCTCATATTCTCAAGAATATAGCCGTTTATGGCAGCATTAATTATGGATTTAATCAGATTTAATTACTTGCTTATTTTACTGGGATGGTTGGGGAAACTCATTAAAGACTCTATTTTAGCCATTTCAATCTCCATAATCTAATAAGAAATTAATGCTTATAATTCGAAATTCAAAAGCAGAATTAGACAGCAGGATATAAAAGAGATTTTCTCACATGGCTCTAATAAAAGAGACATATAGAGATATAGAGAAGTGACACAGATTCAATGAACAATATACAGAAAAAAGTCATATCCTTCTCTGTGTAGAAAAACAAGTTGTTTTCTCCTTGATCTTATAGGAGATTGAAGAAGAACATCAAACATATATCAATTGTCCTCTCAACTTCTACTCCTGGAATCCTCAAAGAAAATATTTCTAGATCTGTTTACAAGTTTCTGGATTTCAACAAGTCAAGGCTAAAGACAACACTCTGCGCAAAGCTCCAGTCTTCCTGAACATTTCAACATCTCAAGGGGAGCTTTGACACCAACAATCCACTAAGTATTCTCTATTATTTAGAGAAATAGAAGACAACATGACCTTTTTACCTCACTGTAAAAAGGGTTTATTAACTCCCTTCAAAAGTTCTTGTGTTGGATTTTGGGCTCCTGATCAAGGGTTGTGAGATCTCCCTGCAAATAGATCTAGTGGTGACAAGGAACCTAAGCAAAAACCTATGGTGGCAGTCACCTGATTAAAAAACTGTACCCAAATTTGAAGAGCCACTATAAATTCTTTTATTATCTGTGTGTTCATTCTTCTTTGTTTTACTGTGTTGTGGTTGTGTCATTTAGCTTAATTCCTCTTTCATTTTATATAACTACTACTATCAATTATTTTACTGATAGATTTTAAAAATAGAAAAAAGTTTTAAATCACTCTATTCACCCCCCACCCTCTAGAGTAAATCCGATATATCCCCTAACTTTCAATTGCTATCAAAGGATTATCAATTGCCTAAGTTGTCTTTCAATTAGTATCATAGGGTAGTTCATTTGGTTGTACAAGGTAACACTTTGATGGGCCCGCGAGCAGACTCTTATTAGGGTGGTTGGTTCAATGAGTCAACCGTCGCGTACTTGCTAGAAAATTGAAGTTTCTAACGAAAGGAGGCAAGTGCACCTATCGCATGTAGTACTCAATATTCGGGAGAATACTGAGGTCGTATTGTTCTCGGGGTCGGGTTCATTATTCCTACTCCTCTAGGAGGACTATTATTTTACTGAAAGTAAGGTGGATTTTGGTTTTTCACTAAAAACGGAAATAATGGAAAGCTGAAAATTACAAGATTATTAGATGATGGGTTAACGCTCGGCACCAAATCGGATTAAGACTAAAATAACTTTTAATCATTATTGAACTTAATTTTCAAATTAATAAAAGGCAACTTGGCCGTGGAGGTTCCATAAGTATGAGCGCACTTATCTCTAGGAATATTGCTCACCTGAACATTAAGACTATTCGACCGAACGTTAGTTCGACGAAGGATTCCTCTTAATGCCCCCATTATGCTAAGAACCCCGCTATTGGGTATCGAACTCAATTCGGTAGAACTACGCTTCTCCTCTCTCCAGACTATGTACACAATTCTATTTACCCAAGGGGGATCGGTCCACACGCATGGCCTCTCGGCAAGCTAGCATATGGATAACAGAAATAGAGCCCACACATCGATTATGTGGTCCTACGCATCGTTAACCCGGGGCAAACCTTAAGTCCTTAAATTAAAATGAAAATAAAGAACTTTAATTATTTCAAATCATTTTATATATTCCAATGCTCTTCTATGGAACAGGCTAATAACGATTAGCCACTCATTGGTATGGGGACAGCTTTTTAATTTGGATGAGGCGCGATTTCGAGACTAAACACTAAAAGATTATAAGAAGAAAACATAAACAACACAACGTTAGAAAAATTGAAAAGCTAACAAAAATGAGAACTCACGCACACTTCAAAACCATAAATACAGTAAAGACAAGTCTTCTTGAATGAGTAGGCGGGAAATGAAAACACGCCATTTAACTCTAAATGAGTAGCCGGAAATAAATGCGTGTACAAGTCCTACTCAAACAAGTATGCGGGAAATTAAAGCACTGCATTTAACTCTAACGAGTAAGCGGAAATAAATGCGCACACTCACACACTCTACATGAATTGAAAGAAAGTAATAAGATTATCTCCTACACACACACTCTACATAATTGAAGAAAGTGATAAAATAAAGCATGAAAATTTATCTCATACACTCACACACTCTACCTAATTGAAAGAAAGCAATAAAATAAAGCTTGAAAAGTTATCTGATAAACTTGCACACATAACATTAAATTTAAAAGAACAAAATTAAAACCTAACTCATACACTCACACACACTAATTAAAAACAAAATGAAAGTTACCTAAAACTCAAAACAACTACTTTTCTATTCTTAGAATTTGTTAAAAACACATACAAAGATGAAATAAAAATTAAAAGAGCAAAAGTTTTTGGGAATTAAAGTTAAAATCAAGAGGTGCTCAAAAATTAAAGTGATTACATTTTCATTATTAAGAGTTCATGAAAGTGATAGAAAAGTTGAAATAAAATTTAAAAGAACAAAAATGTTTTACAATCCTAAAAAAACTAAGTAAAAAAAAAATCAAAAACACTTCAACACCTCTTTTACAAATTCATAAGAATGAAATTTAAAACAATAAAAAAGGACATAGAGAAAAAGAGAAAAAACTTAACGTACAAAATTTCATTTAAAAATAAACTCTATAACAAAACCTAACATAAAGACAAATGAAAAAACATAAAAATTAAACAAGTTACACTCATACACACACACACACACACTTTTCATAAAGAGAAATACTAAGAAAAACTTAAGGATAAAAGGAGAAAGAGATGAGCCACCCAAATGAATTTTCATACCATGTAGAGAGAGAAAATCTAACATTTTTATTATAATGATGAAATTTTTACAAACTTATTACAAAGCTAAAGCTAAAGCAAAAACAAACATAAAAGGGAGGGCGGGAAATCTCCTTACATTGCAAGTGAATCCACAAGGGCAGCCCACAAAACACAATAAAATTTGGCTCAAAAAAGTGAACCCTTGGACCTTACATAAATTTTTTTTTTATAGACAAAAAAAGGTCGGTGACACGGCCTACAACACATGCATGATATAGGGCGTGTCACAGTTGCAATGTTTGACTTGGCAAAATTTGGCGTGCTGGCTTGTTTTTGGAAGCTTCGGGACGGGACACGTGTCTGATACGGGCGTGTCGTACTTGGACACGGGCGTGTAGGAGGGCATGACTAGACAGCTGGGTGGAGGAAATCAATTTGATCTTTGCTAGCTGGAGGCGTTGAGTGGTGAATAGTAAAAGAATTGAGTGTCGAGTTGATGGCGCTGAGTGGCATTGAGTGTCGAGTTGATGGCATTGAGTGGTGAGTTGACGGCGTTGAAAGGCGACACAGGCGTGTCGGGTCTTTGGACACGGGCGTGTCCTGCTCTGGTTGATGAAGGCCGAATGCCATGCGTCGGATTGAGGTCAACGATCATCGAGGGCGTGACACTGGGGACACGGTCATGGGACACGGGCGTGTCAGGTCAATTTTTGACCATTTTTTGGAAAATTTCAGAAAATTAAATTAAGATAAGTTAGATCAGTTTTTACAAAAAATAAACATATTTATAAACAAAAAAAACTAAAAAATATAAATAATAACTAAAATGATATAATTAAAGTACTAAAATACGCGTATATTTACAACTCATCATTTTCCCCCATACTTAAGCTTTTGATATTCTAGAGCAAAAGTTTGAGGTGAACTTATAAGGAATAAAAAAAACTTTAAGTTTCGCTACCACTTAATTAATTATAAGAGAGTTCTAAATAAATATACGGGGTATAAGAGTTAAGTTCTAAAATTATGTATATGATATAAATAGAGCAAAAGTTTTGTCCAAAAGACTTCTTGATATAATCAAATAGAAAGCAATAATTGTAATGGTTAGATTAACAAAAATAGTTTGGAATTATATGAACTTTAGCTTATAGGAGTTTTACAAATTATGCTCTCAAAAAGATTTATGAATTAATTCTAGAGTCATGAAATTGGCTAAGGGGGTTTCGCGATTTATGAAGTTGGTTGGATTTTGAGGCGAGGAAATTTTTTCTCGAACCTCCATTTTTTTCTTTTTGGATTATTTGGAAAATGAAATCTTCATTTCCTAATATGATTTTTTTTCTTTTTTCAACTTCATAATAATAAAATTAACCCAATGTATAGGTGTAGGAGTAATGAATTTTATTCTCTTACTCCATAACATATAATCTTTTTAAATTATTGGGTGCCTATGTTTACGGAATGAAATCTTATTCCCATTGACATAGGACTTTTAAGGGTAATGTTTGTATCATGCTAAGTAGGACATGATAAATTAGGGGAAGAAAAGAAAACAAGATTTTTAATTAAAAAAATTTTGAGAGCAACCTTTATAAATTGTACATTCCAATTTCTCAGAAAGCTAAAAGTAAGCATAATTGAATTCTATAGTCGTTATTTTCTAACATGATCCACGTGCTCATATATATAAAAAATTAGGAATAGTGCCTAAAAAGAGTCCCCTATCTTTAACAAAGCATAATGAATTTTTAAAACTTAACCCCGACTATTTAAATTTTTCAATCAATAATTAACATAAGAAAAGTGAACAAAGAATTAATAAAATTCACATATAAATAAACTCAAAACAAATTTTTTGGATAACAAGAAAATTAAGAATTGTATATTTAATTTATTTGTTTTATAATATATATTATTTGAATTTTTAAAGTTATTATCTTTTTTTTTGTATTTTTGTATTTTTGTTAATATATACATACTAAAGAAAAAAAATTAAATTTTTTTTTCAGATTTTTAAGTTTTGCGAATTTTTTTGTATTTTTTTTAAAAAATTCATTCTATTTACAAAAATTTGGAGAAAAAGATAAGTTATTTACAAGGATGAGAGAGAAAAGGGGAGAGGGAAAAGAGAAAAGAATATTAACAAAAAATATTTACAAAAATTTATCTACAAAAAATATTTACAAAGTAAAACAAAATATTTTTGGAAAAATTTTCATTATTTTATAATTTTTTTGATTTTGTTTTGTTTGTTTTCTTTTTGGAAATATAAGTGCAAATAAGAGAAGTGCAAAAAAAAAACTGGGAAAATACAAAAACACCCCCATACTTAGTTCCAACAATGTCCCCAATGTTGTAAGATAAGTATGCAGAACGAGAAAAATAAATGTTATATGTACAAAAAGAAAGAGGGAGGGTAGAAACGTCCCTGATGCGTGTTCGGGGAAACCCTGCATTAGTAGAAAAAGTAGCAAACATGATAAATAAAAAGAGAAAAAGATAGACTTGGGGTGCCTCCCAGGAGCACTATGTTTATAGTCATGTAGCTTTACTATATTTGTGAGTTTATATATCGAGGAGGGTTATGGTTTCGTTATGCTCGATCACAGGGTCTCCCGCTATGTAAGACTTTAATAGATGACCGTTTACTTTAAATGAGCCTTTTTTGGGTGGGAGACGAGTATTGTCCTAAATGGAAAGACTTCTTCAACTATGAAGGGACCAGACCATCTAGATTTTAGTTTTCCTGGAAAAGTCTAAGACGTGAATTATAAAGAAGGACAAGATTGCCCGGAGAAAAAAATTTGGGGACTTGATTTTTCGATCATGATATAACTTAGAATGCTCCTTATAGAACTTATTGCTCTCATAGACGTTAGCACGCCATTAGTCGAGCTTGTTTAGTTGCAGTTTTCTATTTTGAGCGGCAAAGTTAGCGTCGAGGTTTAAGAGTTTTAAAGCCCAAATAGCGCGATGTTCTAGTTCTACGTGTAAATGACACGCCTTGCCATAGACTAATAAAAACGGAGTACAACTGGTTACGGTTTTGTATGCCGTACGATACACCCATAACGCGTCATCAAGTTTAACAGACCAATCTTTCCTATTTAGTGAAACAGTTTTTTATAATATGCGTTTAATCTCTCGATTTACTAACTCAACTTAGCCACTTGTTTGCGTGTGGTACGGGGTAGCAAGTTTGTGCGTGAATCCGTATTTAGCTAACATCTTAGCCATAAGAGCTTTACAGAAATGAATTCCCCTATCACTAACAATTGCTCGAGGCATGCCGAAGCGAGAAAATAGTTTTTTAAGAAATGTAACGATGACTTGCGCATCGTTGGTGAGGAGAGCTTGTGCTTCCGCCCACCTTATTACGTAGTCGACCGCCACTAATATATACATATTTTTGAAAGAAGGAGGTAGGGGGCTAACAAAATCTATGCCCCATAAATCGAAGACTTCACATTCTAAAAATAAATTTTGGGGCATCTCATCGCGACAAGAGATGTTACCCGACCGCTGATAGCTATCGCATTGGCACAAAAAATTGTGAAGGTCTTTGAAGAGAGTGGGCCAAAAGTAGCCCGCCTCTAGCGCCTTCCAAGCTGTCTGGTTGGCTTGATAATGCCCAACGGCTTGACCCTCATGGCAATGCCTAAGTATTTGCAAGCACTCCACACCTGCAACGCATCTTCGGACCACTGGGTAGTCCTCCCAAAAGAAATTTTTCAAGTCAGAAAAGAATTTCTTCTTTTGATGACTTGAAAACTCTTTTGGAACCACCCGCGCTACTAAGTAATCTGCTAAATCTGCGAACCAAGGCGAAGATGACGAAGAATTATGAATGGCTAAGAGGCGTTCCTCGGGGAATCTGTCATTTATTTAAGATTCGACGAGCGCTTCCGCACCCAGATTTTCTAAGCGGGAGAGGTGGTCTGCCGCTAAATTTTTCACGCCCTTCTTATCCTAGATCTCTAAATCAAACTCTTGTAGGAGGAAAATCCATCGAAGAAGGCGGGGCTTCGCATAAATTTTAGTTAATAAATATTTAAGGGCAGAGTGATCGGTATATATGATAACTTTAGATAACGTTAAATACGAGCGATACTTATCAAAAGCGAAAATGACGACTAAGAGTTCATTTTCCGTCGTCATGTAATTTACTTGTGCGAAAGTGAGCGTCTTGCTAGCGTAATAAATTGGATGAAAATTGTTTTCTATGCGTTGGCCAAGAACGAAACCTAAGGCAATATCACTAGGGTCGCACATAATTTAAAACGTAAGGGACCAATTAGGGGCCACTAAAATTGGTGAGGTGATATGTTTTTGTTTTATTAAATTAAATAAGAACTCGCATTCGTTACTAAAGATGAAACGTGATTCTTTTTCCAAGAGGTGAGTTAGCGGCTTTGTTATTTTTGAAAAGTCTTGAATAAACCATTGGTAAAAGCTCTCATGGCCTAAGAAACTCCTTATAGATTTTACGTTTATTGGTAACGGAAGTTTTTCTATGATTTCTACCTTGGCATTATCTATCTCCATCCCCTTAATCGAAATCTTATGGCCGAGGACCAAACCTCCTCGAACCATAAAGTTACATTTTTTCCAATTTAGAACAAGGCTTGTGTCCTCGCACCATTGGAGGACAAGATCTAAATTTTGAAGGCAATCGGGAAAAGAGCGTCCGAAAACAAAAAAGTCATCCATAAAGACTTCCATAATGTATTCTACTAGCTCGCCAAAAATCGCTAGCATATATCTTTGGAATGTACCCGACATATTTCAGAGTCCAAATGGCATTCTTCGGTATGCGAAGGTGCCAAATGGGCAAGTAAAAGTTGTTTTCTCTTGGTCATCGGGGGAAATAGGGATTTGGAAAAACCCCGATAAACCATCAAAAACAATAAAATGGATGACAAGATAAACGATATAAAATCTGGTCTAGATACGGTAGTAGGAAATGGTCCTTGCGGGTGGCATCATTAAGTTTGCGATAATCGATGCACACACGCCAACCCGTAATAGTATGAGTTGGGACGAGCTCGTTGTGCTCATTCGCCACTACGGTTAGATCGCCCTTCTTGAGCACAACATGCACGGGACTAACCCTTGCACTGTCTGAAATAGGGTATATAATCCCTACATCTAACAACTTAATGATCTCGACCTTAATGACATTTTTCATGTTTGGGTAAAGACGTCACTGCGGCTGAATCGTTTTGTGGCAATTATTATTAAGAAATATCTTATGGGTACAAAATGAGGGGTTATTGCCCATTAAGTCAGAGATTTGCCATGCAATTGCGTGTCAATGTTTAAGTAAAACTTCCAATAAATAGGAAGTCTCCGAATCACTCAAGTCCGAAGAAATAATAACGGGAAGCGTATTGCCTTTTCCCAAAAAAGCGTATTTGAGTGATTCAGGTAAAGGTTTAAGATCTAAAGTGGGCGGTTCTTCTAGGAAGGTTTTAATTCCTTTGTCTTTCTTACCAATTGGTTCGAAAGGCAAGTATATAGAGGTATCCTCATCGCAATAAAAAATTTTTAGAGCATAAATATCATCGTTTAAAAATACGGACTCGAAAACGGGAGAAGAACAATCTCCAAAAAAGGTATCAAAAGAATAGCAGAAATCGTCACTCGATGACAAATTGTCCATCGATGGATTAATAGAGAAAGTAACTTGATTATCTCTTTCTCTGAGGAGAAGATGACCATTACTAACGTCTATTAGTGCGCGGGAGGTGGAGAAGAAAGGGCGACCGAGTATTATTGGTACCTCGGCGTCCTCTTCTATGTTAAGATGACAAAGTCTACAAGAAAGGTAAACTTGTCAACTCGGACAAGGACGTCCTCAACTACCCCGATAGGGAACTTAACCGAGCGATTCGATAATTTGATGCTCATATTCGTAGGACTAGAAGTGCCCAAACCTAAACATTGAAAGAGCAAGAATGACATCAGATTAATGCTAGCTCCTAAATTAGCTAAGGCGTATTTTACAAATATATTACCAAAAACGCACGGGATGGAAATCCGTCCCGCGTCGTTATATTTTGTGGGCAATTTATTAGTAAGAGCCGCCGAGCAGACAACATTGAGAGAAAAATGTGAAATATCCTCTAATTTACGTTTATTAGAAAGTAATTCTTTTAAAAATTTCGCATATTTGGGCATTTACGAGATAGCCTCGCAAAAAGGAACATTAATAGGAATTTGTTTTTTTTTAAAATTTTTTTTTCTTATTGCGCATCCTTACACTCGTTATCTAACTTGTGCAGATACGACAAGGGCGATATGTACCTGAAGATTGATCCGTTTTGGATCGACCACCTCCTTACAGCGATGGAGGGTTATAGCGTTGAGGTTTTCCCGTGGGTTGGGCTCTATATTCCCTGGCAGCGCCCCTTGCGCGCGTTCCGACATGAGTTGCCCAAATGTCCAACCTGTAATTCTAAATTTTTTAGCGATCCGGTGATGTTTCAGATTTTGGACACATTTGACACGATATATTTATTAAAATTTTCCTCCACCGAAAAGGCTTCGAAGGAGGAGGAGGAAACGCGGGAGAAAAAGAAATAGGGGGGTGTTGCGCATTGTTCGGGTTGCTCAATGAAAGATTTGGGTGGTTCCTCCAACCTGGATTATAGTTATTACTATAAGGATTGTTTTGGGGGAAGGAGGGACGAACAGGATTTCCCATGTAGGCCATGACCTCTTCAGCTACACAGACATTAGAGGGGGGAAGATTATTATTATTATTATTAAAATTACAACTACCCCAAGGAGAAGGGGTGGAGGAAGCAGACATTTCCGACACCTGCTTTGTTAACCTTTCAACTTGAATGGCTAACAAGGCTGTGGCATCCACGTCAAAAACGCCAGCCGTTTTCTTTGGGCGCACCTACGGTACATTCCACTGATAGGTGTTCGCAGCCATCTTTTAAATAAAGCCTAGGCGGCCTCGGGTGTCTTATTATTAAGGGTGCCCCCGGCAGCCACATCAATCATTTGACGCATCTGGAAATTAAGGCCATTATAAAAGATTTGTACCTGCAACCACGCTTGCTGCGCGTGGTGCGGGCACCAGAGGAAGAAATCCTTAAAGCGCTCCCATGTCTCATAAAGAGACTCGGAGTCGTTTTGAATGAACGACGAAATATCCGCCCGTAATTTTGCAGTTTTTGTGGGCGGGAAATACATCGTTGGGAAACTTCCTAGTAACTCAGCCCAGGTCGTGATACATCCTCGCAGGAGGGAAATTTACCACGCCTTGGCTTTGGATTTGATTGTGAAGGGAAATAAGCCCAAATGAATGGTGTCATCAGTGACGCCATTAATTTTAAACGTGTCACAAATCTCCAGAATGTTGGACAAGTGGACATTAGGGTCCTCATCGGCCAGTCCATCAAACTATACGAAATTTTCGATCATTTGGATTACACTTGACTTTATTTCAAAATTATTATTTTCCACCATAGGGCGAATAACACACGACCCAGTATCGTCCAAATTTTGTCGGGCGTAATAAGACATTCTATGCTCCGCGACCACATTTCGAACGTGGTCGGCCATAAAAACAGCTAGGGGTTCTCCGATAGATACTTCGGTTTCTAAAGTTTGATCTTGGCATTGAGATTGAATCCGCACAAGGGTGCGGTAGATCTCAGGATGAAAATCAAAGGATTCAGAATTCGATGGTTGTCCACGGGTCCTACACCCTAAAAAAATAGAAACAAAAATAAAGATAATTAAAACATGGGGGGGGGGATTTTTTGTTGTTGTTGTTGTTGTTTTTATGTGTTTTTAAGTAAATATTTTTTGTTTTTTATATGAAAATAAAATAAAATAATAGAATCCCGGATTTGAAATAATAATGAGAGAAGTCCCCGGCAACGGCGCCAAAAACATGATGGGCCTGCGAGCAGACTCTTATTAGGGTGGTTGGTTCGATGAGTCGACCGTCGCGGACTTACTAGAAAATCAAAGTTTCTAACGAAAGGAGGCAAGTGAACCTATCACATGTAGTACTCGATATTCGGGAGAATACCGAGGTCGTATTGCTCTCAGGGCCGGGTTGATTATTCCTACTCCTCCAGGATGACTATTATTTTACTGAAAGTAAGGTGGATTTTCGTTTGTCACTATCAACGGAAATAAAAGAAAGCTGAAAATTACTAGATTATTCGATGATGGGTCATCGCTCGGCACCGAATCGGATTAAGACTAAAATAACTTTTAATAATTAGTGAACATAAATTTCAAATTAGTAAAGGCAACTTGGACGTGGAGGTTCCATAAGTATGAGCGCACTTATCTCTAGGAATATTGCTCACCTGAACATTAAGACTATTCGACCGAACGTTAGTCCGACGAAGGATTCTTATTAATGCCTGCATTACGCTAAGAACACCGCTATTTGGTGGGGATCCCAATCCTATAGAACTACGCTTCTCCTCTCTCGATGTTATGTACGCAATTATATTTACCCAAGGGGGATCGGTCCATACACACGGCCTCTCGGCAAGCTAGCATATGGATAACAAAAATTGAGCCCACACATCGATTATGTGGTCCTACGCGTCGTTAACCTAGGGCAAACCTTATGTCCTTAAATTAAAATGAAAATAAAGAACTTTAATTATTTCAAATCTTTGTATATGTCCCAATGTTCTTCGATGCCAAGGGCTAATAACGATTAGCCACTCATCGGTATGGGGACGACTTTATAATTTTGATGAGGCGCGAGTTCAAGACTAAACACTAAAAGATTATAAGAAGAAAACATAAACAACATAACGTTATAAAGATTGAAAAGCAAACTAAAACGAGAACTCAAGCACACTTCAAAACCATAAATAAAGTAAAGACATGTCCTACTCGAATGAGTAGATGGTAAATGAAAACACGGCATTAGACTCTTAACTTGCAGGCAGGAAATAAATGCGTGTACAAGTCCGACTCAAACGAATAGGCGAGAAATTAAAGAATGACATTTATCTCTAATGAGTAGGTGGAAATAAATGCGCACACACAAACACACACACTCTACATGAAGTTGAAAGAAAGTAATAAGATTATCGCCTACACACACACACACTCTACATAATTGAAGAAAGCGATAAAATAAAGCATGAAAATTTATCTCATACACTCACAGACTCTACATAATTGAAAGAAAGCAATAAAATAAAGCATGAAAAATTATCTCATAAACTCACACACACAACATGAAATTTAAAAGAACAAAATTGAAACCTAACTCATACACCCACACACACTAATTAAAAACAAAATGAAAGTTACCTAAAAATTAAAACAACTACTTTTCTATTCTTAGAATTTGTTTAAAAACACATAAAAAGATGAAATAAAAATTAAAATAGCAAAATTTTTGGGAATTAAAGTTAAAATCAAAGGTGCTCAAAAATTAAAGTGATTATATTTTCATTCTTAGTAGTTCATGAAAGTGATAGAAAAGTTGAAATAGAATTTAAAAGAACAAAAAAGTTTTACAATAATAAAAAAAACTAAGTAAAAAGAAAATAAAAAACACTTCAACACCTCTTTTACAAATTCAAAAGAATGAAATTTAAAACAGTAAAAAAGGATATAGAGAAAAAGAGAAAAAACTTTACGTACAAAATTTCATTTATAAATAAACTCTGTAACAAAACCTAACATGAAGACAAATGAAAAAAAAACATAAAAATTAAACAAGTTACACTCATACACACACACACACATTTCATAAAGGGAAATACTAAGAAAAACTTAAGGATAAAAGGAGAAAGAGATGAACCACCCAAATGAATTTTCATACCATGTAGAGAGAGAAAATCTAACATTTTTATTCTAATGATGAACCTATTACAAAGCTATTATAAAGTTAAAGCTAAAGCAAAAAAAAACATAAAAGAAAGGGGGGGGGAATCTCCTTACCTTGCAAGTGAATCCACAAGGGCAGCCCACAAAACGCTTTAAAATTTGGCTCAAAAAAGTGAACCCTTGGACCTTACAGAAATTTTTAATTTCTGGACAAAAAAGGTTGGGTGACACAACCTACAACACAGGTGTGTCGTAGGGCGTATCATAGTTATCATGTTTGACTTGGCGAAATCCAGCAAGCTGGCTTGTTTCTAGAAGCTTCGGGACGGGGCACATGTCCGATACGGACTTGTCGTACTTGGACACAGGCGTGTAAGAGGGCGTGACAAGACAGCTGGGTGAAGGAAATCAATTTGATCTTTGCTGGGTGGAGGCGTTAGGTGGTGAACAGTAAAAGCGTTGAGTGTCGAGTTGATGGAGTTGAGTGGTGTTGAGTGTCGAATTGATGGCATTGAGTGGAGTTGAGTGGCGAGTTGATGGCGATGAGTGGCGTTGAGTGTCGAGTTGATGGCATTGAGTGGCGACACGGGTGTTTCGGGTCTTCGGACACAGGTGTGTCCTGATCTAGTTAAGGAAGGCAGAACGTCGTGCATCGGGTTGGGGATAATGATCTTCGAGGGCATGACACGAGCATGTCGGTCATGGGACATGGGCGTGTCAGGTCAATTTTTGACCATTTTTTGGAAAATTTCAAAAAATTAAATTAAGCTAAGTTAGATAAGTTTTTACAAAAAAGAAACATATTTATAAACAAAAATAACTAAAAACTATAAATAAGAACTAAAACGATATAAATAAAGTACTAAAATATGCGTATATTTACAACTCATCAAACTTGAAGCAATAGATCCTTCTAAGATTTAAATTTCTCTAGCACATTACTTATACCATGGTACAAAACAAGGACTATGCAAGCACCAGACCTCCAGTTAGCAACCTGAACAAGTTTTTTATCTAGAAGGCAAGAATTTAATAAAATATGAACTCCATTGATGAAGATATTTTTAATTCTATCTTGATAGGTCTACCAACTCTAGTGGCTACATCTACTGCAACTTCCTGCACTCATGCTATTCCACCACCTGAGTGGATAGATGAATAGAATAAGGCCAAGATAGCTGATGCCAAGGCCATAAACATTCTAGCTCAGACAATGTCAGATGACATTTTCTAGAATGTGGCAGAGTGCACCTCAGCTAAAGCCACCTGGGATTCCCTAAACCAGATGGTTGCTAGATCTATAGATGAGAGAAAAGATAGGAGATCAAATATCATCTCTCAATATGAAAACTTAAAGAAAGAAGAGTTAGAGTCATTGAGTGATATGTACAATAGACTCTACTCAATCATCAATGAGCTGAAAACTCTGGATAAGGACATACACTCACTGAGGTCAATGATAAAATTCTCATATGCTTCCCCAGCTCATGGGATTCCAGCATCTGTCCAATCAAAGAGGCCAGAAGTCTGAATGAGATTTCCACTGAATCTCTACTAGGAAAGGTCAAATCCAATGAGCAGCTAATAAAGACTAGAGAATCTACTGAGCAGAAGACTCCCTCATCAGCTAGAAAGGAGAAAAACATAGCATTCAAAACATTTGAAGAAACAGAAGCTCCATTAGCAAGTGAAGAACTTCTGAGTCTCCTAGCCAAATGATTCTACAAAATTGGTAAGAAGGATTTTAGAAGGATCCCCAGTTGGATTTGGGCTAGGTTCACTAAATTAGGTCAAAGTATGACCCACATTGTATAGCTAGGGTCAAGTCTGGTAGTCCTAGAGTTTAGGCAAGTCATTAGGTTCAACCTTCATGGACCAGGAAGCAGAGGACATCAGTAATCTCAAGACTTAGAAGATTCGGAGAAAAGAATGATCACTTCGAAGTTCTTTGAACTCAGCTCAACGATCGTCGATCTCAGATCGACAAACTCAGAGTTATTTCTCTGAGCTGAGCTTAATGATATTAGAGCTCAAGTCGACGATCGATTCTTTCAGAAAGATTCTCAGCTCGATGAAATCAGAGCACGTAATTGGCAAGTTATTCTCAGTATGCACTTCTCAGAGCTCAGGTCGACGAACAGGAATTTTCAGCTAGACAAACTTGGAACTCTGGTCGACAAATTCCGTTCTGAGGTCTACGATTTCTGTCCCGTGCAAGAAAGAGAAGTTTTCCATACTTCTGTGCCTTACTTTCAATATTATTTAGCAGTAATATTCCTGAGTAATTAATGCTCATATTCCCCTTAATATAGCCGTTATTGGAAGCATTAATTGTAGTCTTCATCAGGATAATTACTTGCTTAATTTATTAGGGACAGTTGGGGAAACTAATTTAAGTCAATATTCTAGCCTTTTCTTTCTCCAGGGCAATTTGCAATTAATGCCAGCATTTCAAATTTCAAAGGAGAAATAATTGACTACATAATATAAAAGAGTTTTTCTCTTTTCAGTCGACAGACACTTAGCTAGACTTCAAAAGAGAATATACAACACACAAAGAATACATAGAAATAGACATTGAACATTCAGAACTCTCTCCATATGTAGAAAACATTTTGTTTTTTCCTTTTCCATTCTGAAGACTGAAGAAGAACATACATCCCTATCAAGAGTCTTCTTCAACCTTCTCTTCCAAGAACATTCAAGGACAACACATCTTGATTCAGTCAAAAAGTTCTAGGACTATTTTCAGGCAAGGCTGAAGACCTACACCCTAAGCAAGGCTCCATCTTTCTAAATCAATTCATCATTTTAGAAGGAGTCTTAAAAATTACAGAATCCATAAGTCTTCTCTGTTGTTTAAGAGAAAAGAGAAGACCTCATCACCCCTCCTCTCACCAACTGTAAAAAGGGTTTATTAACTCCCTTCAGAAGTTTATTCTTTGTTTTTGGGCTCATGATCAAAAGACTAAAGGGTTGTGAGATCTCCTTGGAAATAGATCTTGTGGTGGCAGTCACTTGATCAAAAACATGATAGTGGATTCCTATCAGGGTGGTAGAAGAGTGGATGTACCCATGTTGGGGAACCACTATAAAATTTCTTGTGTTGTCCGTATGTGTTCATTTTTCTTCTATTCTTACTATGTTGTGTTAGATAGATTTGTTTAACGAGTGTTTTATTTCCTTCTATATTATTATTGGTATCACCTATTTTCAACTTTGATATAAAACATAAAAACAACCAAAGTTTTAAAAACTCTATTCACCCCCACCCTCTCTACAGTAAATCATATCTAACCCCCATCTTTCAATTGGTATCATAGGGGTGTTCCTTTGGTTGTACAAGCTAACACTTGAACCAAAAGATATTTTCTAGATATGATTTTCTTTCCTAGTTTTTCTGATATCATAAAATGGCACTGAACAAAGACTATGCATGCCCCAGACATCTAGTTTGCAATGTAAATAAGTTTGCTATCTGGATGACAAGAATCAAATTGTATATGAACTCTATTGATGAGGATATCTTTAACTATATTTTGATAGGACCACTAATTCCAGTGGCAATAACTACTGTTAGTTCCAGCACACATGATGTTCCACCACCTGAGTGGACATATGCTCATAAAAAGGGCAATATAGCTGATGCAAAGGCCTTGAATATTCTGGCTCAGACAATGTCTGATTATATTTTTCAGAAGGTAGCTGAATGCACATTAGTGATGCAGGCTTGCACGTTGACATCGAACTATATCTACGGATTCACACAAATACCTCTCTACGATCAAAATTCTACACTCGCACAGTCATTCTACGCGGCACCACAGAATTAATATTACCAATTATATGCTAGCGTACGGGTAGCCAAACTGATTAGGATCGAATAGAGGCGATAGGCCAATATTATTTCCGGCTAAAAGGACCCACCCGGTCCGATCGAGCGGTGTTGTACAAAAAGAGATCTACAAAATAAAAGAGGATTCGAAAGAGTAGATCTCTCTCAACAAAAGAAAACGATGGTTCGCCAAACCTTTTCAAAAATTAAATTTATCAAGATAAACAAAAAATAATTAAGGAAATTCCACGATTAATTAACGCTTCAAAATTGCACGCTAAGAATATCCACCACAAGATTATCTAAGAAAAGAAACACACGAGAGTGGAAATTTTCGTTACCCAACCGGAATGGATGATTCCGGTTTCTCGGTGTGGATCGTTCTTCAACGGCTCCGTCGGAGTCACGCTGGTTGGAGAGAAACTTATTCTCCTTCGTCGCGTCACATCGGAATTGGAATCCACTAGGAGGCAACATCTTAAATGATAATATATATATGGAATGAGAGAGAAAAGGTGGTTAGCCGAGTGGTGGTTGGTGGCTAGGGTTTAGGAATAGGGCTCGGGTGGAAGGAGATGTGGGTGAGGGGCCGAGTGGTGGTGGTGATGGTCGAGTTAGAGAGGAGCGCTTGTGTTCGGGTTTGTGAGGGAAGGATGAGGGTGGAGGCTTTGGTCATTGTTGGAGGGACGACGGTTTTATGGTGGGAGAGGGCTCAGGTGAAGATGGAGGAGGGGCTTCTTTTTATGGTGTTGGAGGTGTTGAGTGGCCGAGTGGTTTCTTTAGGAGAGGTGGAGTTAGGGTTGTAAGAGGAAGAGGGTGGTCGGGTTATGAGGGGAAAAAGGAAAGGCTGCTTGGTGGATCGGTTTTGTAAGAATGGAGGGGAGGGGGAGGAGAAGAGAAGAAAGAAGGAGAGAGGGAGGAGAAGATGGTCGGCAGCCAATACAAGGAGAGGAAGGAGAGGGTTCGGCCAAGAGGAGAGGGAGAGAGGAGTCTTTCTTAAATATTAGGGTTTCAATATTTTTTCTTATTCTTAGATAATCAAATGAAGGGTTACATTCCTATATATAGGCTACATCAAGATAGAAGGCTACATGCATCGCAAAATAAAATAAAGCATAAAACATGGTTATAACATCTCCATACTATTAAGCAATTCATGAAAATTAAATAACAATGCAGAAATAAACTAATAATAAAACAAAAAATTATATGATAATTAATAATTAATAATAATTTATTAATAATTATTATTAATTATTAATATATTGGTTTGCGTTAAGGACGGCTATTATGGCGACGCTCCACCTGGTCATCCGTAAGTGATAAGTAAATTTTGATTTAAAGAGAATAAATTTGGTGTTATATAATCTTTTACGTATATAAGTCCATCTCTTTTTTACTTACATATATCCTGTGTATTAAGGCAAGAGTACCTATCGTATAGGAATATAGTATTTTGTAGAAAATATCAAGGTTGTATTTTTCCTAGGATCGGTGTTAATTATTCTACTCTTTAGAACGGACTATTAACTTATCGAAAGAACGGAGTGGAGTTTATATTAAAAAAATATATATATATAAAATATAAATACGCGGTTTTATTAAGATTAGGACTCAGCAGGTATTCCTTGATTTCAGAATTACTATGGGAGAATATTAATTCACTTATTAAAGAACTACTCTATTTCTTGATTACCTAACTTAACGAGAGGGTCCCTTTGGTAGCATCACTAACTCGAATGTACGACCAGTGAGGCTTGCATTTAAAACAGGTTAACGTTAAACGTAGTGTCTCTTCACCTAGTATATGATCAATCAATAGTAAACCCTAGTTAAAATAACTAGATTGTAGAGTTGAAATAGTTGAAAATAATATCCAGACCAGAACTCATCTTGACCAAGTACTAAGGTTTCATAGCCTCTTATAAGGATGGGGAGGTATAAAGTGCAGAAAATAATATCTACATATCTATTTTAATCAAGGACTTAATATTTCGCTTCGCCTTTCATTCTTGATAGGGTTGTAAAATCTAAACTATTGAAAAGCTTTCACACTATCTTAATCCAGGTCATAGGCTTTCTCCTCGCCTTTAATTCGGGATAGAATGAAATAATAAGGTTTTGAAAAATAGTTTTGAAAGCAGTTTCACGCTATCTTAATCAAGGACATAAGCTGAGCTTCGCCTTTCATTCGGGATAGTATGAGAAAATAAAGTGAATTAAAACAGAAAAAAAAATTGTAAATTATTTAGAATTGAAATTAAAACATTCTATTTTATAAATTCAAAAGTTATTACAACTTCCTATAAAGCTGGAAAGAGAGCTGAAAAAAATTATAACTTACAGAACTTTGAATACGTGAAAGCTACTACCAGTTCTTTGTCAGAGAGCTGGAGAATCATAACAGTTCTTAAGGAATCTGCTGGTGTTCGAATAATTTTACAAAGCTCTTCCCCTCTATTTATAGAAAATAATAAAAGAAAGTTATCTAGTGCCAACTATCTTCACCTATGGGGGGGGGGGGGAATAGGTGATCTGCAGTCTTTTTTGGAATTAAAAATTAACCTGCACAAGAAAACAAAAAAACCACAACACATAAACACACAAGCAGTTATAGTGGTTCCCCGATTTGGGTACGTCCACTCTCCCCCTTTGACCTATCTCCCAACAAGGGACGACTCGGTCACTTCACCAAACGGATTGAAATCCAATCCTCACACTCTGGAAGAAACCCTTCCACCCGAAGGAGTCACTACTCCTCTCCCACGGGTTGCACCCAACCCTTACAACGAGGAATCAAAGTTCCTTTACAACAAAGCTAAAATAGAATGTACAAGAAATACTAACTACGTTTGGAGAACCCGATGTCCCTCTTCGTTCAATGAAGCTTTCTTGATGAAGACGAAGAGTCCACGATCGGAGCACTCTCTTGGAGAGGATCTTCCCGAGATCGGCGGCGGCAAAGGATTGTGGCGGCGATGCTTTGTAGATCAATACTTCTTGACGAAGCTAGCAAGGTCTACCAACGATCTTACTTGGATCGATCGTCTCAATCGATTCGGAGGGGAGAAATATTCTCGCTCAACAAATCAAGGGACAAAGGATCTCAAGATAGAAACGTGATATGCTAAGCTTAGCCTCGGTCCTATCACCGGACGATCAAAGATGACCTCTAAGATCAGCGGCGGCGACTATCTTGCGAGCGGCGACGGCTTGCAAGCGGCGACGGTGACAGGAGGAAGTCTGCGATTGGCTAGGTCACGCTCGGCGGCCGTGTTCCTTTCTCATTTTCTTCGCTGCCTTGTTAGTTCAAATTCATGGGTATTTATACTATAGATCAACCCTAAAATACCGTTGTGGGCCCTACAAGGAGAAACCCCAAGCCCGTTCTAATCAGCGCCCAGCATCATGGTTCAGTCCAGCGAGCAGAGAAAATTTGCCTAAGGCAAATTCATTGGGAATCATTGGTGATTCCCTTCGAAGTCGGCGGGAATCACTCATGATTCCCGTCGAATTTTCCTTGGAAGAATTCCAGTTGAAATCCATGACATCCGGAGGGAATCGGCGAGAATCAAAACCATTCTCGACGAATCGGCGAGAATGTAGAGTCATTCTCGACGATTCGGCTAGAATCACTTATTGATTCTCGACGATTCTGACTTAGCAGAATTCTTGAAGGCGTTGAGTCAGCTTGATGCAGTCGGCGGGAATCGCCGAGTGATTCTCGACAATTCGGCGAGAATCACTTGTGATTCCCTTCGAATTTAACTTAGACGAATCTTCGTCTTTCTTACCATGAGTTGGTCTTTGACCCATCCTTTCTCCTCTTCAGCTCTCGATCAATCTCAACCCTATACTTGAAAATAATTGCACTCCAATAGAGAGAGTACACGTGAACCAACACACTGATCTGCTCAACGAGGGATTACATTGCGCAGACCCGTGTATATTGACCCACTGCACCGTGACATTGGTGTGTACTTAGAGTGGAATAACTGCAAGCACAACTTGAAGACATACCATCAAATACAATGTGAATTCATCTTATCTTAACAGGAGGCTTCTTTAAATCCAAATAATTGTGGATACAATACCCAACAATCTCTCCTTATTTGAAGAAGCCAAAATCCTACTAGCTAAGATGAATTTCACCAACCAGAGTAATATACATAACAAATTAAGAGAGACAAGACACAGAATGTTAAAAGCATACAGAACAATACTTGAGTCAACATGATATCATATATATATATATATATCCAAAAGAATTGTTCATATAAAAGTATGAAGAGATAAACATGCATGAAGGAAATGACAAGCCAAAATCATAAGCCTATTTCTCCTTAGCTAGATCATCCTTCAGTTGTTGAGCCAAGTACTTATTGCTTTGTCTCTCAAAATATTCCTTGGGCTTTGGATAGTACTGGGTGGAGGAGCTTTATGTAGAATAGTGTTAGACCAGAAGAATATGCTTCTTTTCGCCTCATACACCTTGTGCATCTCCCACTCATACTGATTATATACTTCATTTCTATCCATTTCTCCCTACTGTTGTAATGTGAATGTGTCCAATATGATGCTCCTTGATGTAGGGCTCCATTGTTCATTTAGCACTTCACTCTCCTTCAATCTTACTTTCTTCTCAGTTGGAGTCTCTTTGGACGTCCCTTCTTGGAGTTTTCTTTTTCCTTTCGCTATGGCTTCCAGGTCAAACATGGCCCTAAGAGTAGCCTTGCCAGCGGCCCTGGAAGCCTTCTTGACCTCAGCTTCACTCAAGGGAACCTCCTTAGCACTTGGAACATTATCAACAACAGTGGTAACCTCATCAGGAGAAGAAACCAAAATTGGAATTTGTATATCGGGAGCTTGCTGAACTAGCCAGTGACAGCTATCAAAAACATACTTATTTTACTATTTGAAGTTGTCGACCATAATTTATTATAGCCTTGCCATCTTAGTTGTATATTCATTCTCCCCCTTTTTGGCTTCGAGGGCAATGGAGTTTGCATAAGAATGCAGTGACTCATCTATATGCTGTGCAATCTTAGTGAACTCAGTTAGAAGGGAAGTCTGATTTACGTTGAGAGTCACCATGTTGGCATCGAATAGCTTGATGTTGTCGGCAACAACATGTGCATTTTTGTTCACCACAGCTAGATCAGCTGTGTTCTTCTGGAGTCATTGCATTAGAAGATTTACTACAGTGCCTGCCTCTACATACTTGGCATCAAACTTCTATTCCATCAGATCCAGTTTATGATTTATTTCCACAATATTCTTAAGCATTAGCTCCTCCGATTGTTTAATTCATTTAAGCACTTTGTTGTGTGATTGTTCAAAAGAAGTTTTCAGTTCATCCACTATACCTTGAATGATATTCACCGTGTGTTTTGCCAGGTTACGTCTTAGTGGATAACCCTGAGGCATGCCTTGGTTATGCTCTTCTGTAGAGTCACTGGGAGAGCTTGATAAGTTCACAGTCTCTAGTGGGGGGGATTGGGGCAGCCTCTGTAGTTTCCCCATGTATATTTATCATTCTTTGCTGAGAGGACTCCCCCTCCATTGCGACACCAGATTCCTCAGGAACTTTCAATGGAGCCTGTTCCTCAGAGGGGACTTCAACATTACCCCGTAGATCCACCATCTCCACCATCTCCCTCAAGGTCATTTCATTTTGAACTACATCATCCACTTCTTCAGCAGCCTCATCTTCCATATCATCATTATCAATTGCAGCATTGTCAATGTCCTCCTCGTCTTCCTCCTCATCAACTTGATCAGTGGCAAGGGTATCAACAACATCTTTTGCAAACTGAGAGATGTCAAAAACTACCTCAGCATGATCCGGAACTAAGATATCTGTCCTGAGTATATCAGTAGGAATGGGTGATGACTCCCCCTCAGTTCCTGCATATAGATCAAGAACGTCACTTGGTTCATCCAAGGGATCTCGGTATTCTTGAGCTCTATTATCGTCATCCTCATGGGCCTAAGCCAAGGGTTAATCATGGGCTTCAGCTACACCTGCTTGACCAATCCTCCTTTCCCATCTGTCAAATACACTGGAATCCATTTTCTTCAAGTGAAGGAGAGGAACTCCCTTACTCATGTCAAACCTGTCTCCATCCAGCTGATTGAGGTACAGGTTGATGATCCTTCCAAAATTGGGGGTTCGTAGAGTATCTTTAATTTTCTCAAACAGCATGGCCTCCCAGTGGTATCTTTTTCTACATACTATGGACACCAAGATTTTGAACATATCACCAGAGATATGATCATTGGAGCCTGGTTTGTAGATCAGGACTTTCCCAATGATATCAGATAGGAGCTTCCCTTCCTCATTCATTTCCTTGCACGTGATACACTTAGTCCCTCGAGCATGTCCAAAGAACAGGAGAGTCCTGACACGATCATATTCCTACAGGTAGTCTTCTTGTTCAAAACTGGTAAGCTGAAACAGTCATGATAATTTTCCAGCAGACATCTTGATCCGTAGGCCAGCAATCTTACTCTTGATCACTGTATCCTCATGCCGTAGCTTTATCGTTGCAAAGAATTCAAGCACATCTTTATCAAGGATCTTGCACAGATGCTCTATGATGAAGGAAAGTCTGGCATCTTCAAGCATCAGGATAATGTTTCTGAACTCATTAGAGGCATGTGAGAAGCCCATCCTAACAAGTTCACTCCCGGTGAGGAGCCCAACTATGGTTCTAGGAGCAATTGCACACTTAAACAAGTAACATCCAAGGGACTAAACCCTAATAGAAATTCTAGTTTTAGGAGCTACACTAGATAAGATTCTTCAGGGATGAATGGGCGTTACCCTAGCGCAGAGCAGAGAGAGTGGCTTGCGGCTGTATGTCTGCGACTGGAATGAGTGTCGTCGGGAGAGGGAAAACTGACAGGGAGACGACGAAAGCACTGCACGATCCTTGCGTCCAGAGGATGTCGTCGACGGGAGCACGGATGGGTGATGGAGAACACGGGCGATTGAAGCACGGGAGGAGCTTCCGCACGATCGACGGGAATCAGCAAGGTATCCGGGAAGTCGACGGGATTTCAGCGATTTTGGAATGTGAAGAGTCGTATAGTGGTTACGCTATTTATTTCTTCCGAATCGTGGGAAGTCGATGGGATTTCAGCAAATTCTATACAGGGCATGTTAATTTCGAACCTTTCGAACTCTGAGTTGTCTATTTCAATGTTGAACCTTTGCCCCTTTTTATTTCTTGGTCATACTACCTAGATCGAGTTGAAGGGATATTAACCCTAGAAATAATTACTGAGTAATTCTAGGTGATTCAAAAGTGTAGAATTTTCGTTATAGCCACTGGCACACACTCCTTGAATTTCAAATGGACTGATTGACACCCATTGAAATACATTATCAATTATATATGTAACTCAAAGGAATTCTTCAGATTTTATTTAAGGATCATTTAACTCTTGCGTTCTTTCATCAGTTATGTGAACATATATGTGTATATATATATAACCATTTACTTTTAGAAGAAGAATCGACATATTCGTGTGGATATATATATATAAGCATCAATATAATATGACTCAAGTATCAAAACTGAATGTGTGTACTTGGGATCATTAAATTGATCATTCAGATCTTCTATTTGAGGTACACCAGGTGTCCAATTGGAGTATGCCATTATAGTTAGCAATATCTCTTATCCCATATACTTGTTCCATGTCATTCTTGGAACATCTCATGTCTAGTTCCCATCATATTTACGGGAACCTAGACTATCCTGTGAAAAATAATTACCGTACCTTAGGAATCCAATATGTATTCGGTCCTAGGTTCTTGTCAGCATAAAATATCGAATGCCTTCCTACAGGATTCCTGTCAGGAAGGATAACTCTGCCAAAAGGAGGTTGACATACCCTTGCCCTTGTCACAGAGGGATTGTGCCAACAATCTATGGCAAAGTGACCCACTTTGCCACAGCACCAACAATCTTGAATGTTGTATCTCTGTTTCTGACCTGATCTACTGACTGAGGTAGTCATGATCTTTGGTCTTACCGGGACAAAGCAGGTTCTGCTCACAGATTTTCCCTTTCCACCGAGACACGAGGGAGGGTGGATAGAAAACATATGGTGAGTGTTACGAGTCTTGGGAGGTGGTGCCTTCTTTTTAGTCAGCACACATCCGAGGGCCCCATGGTTACTTTCTATATGTTTCCCAACCTCTTTTTCCTGTGTCCTAGGGTGGTAAGAGATGTAGTGAGAGCTGGTTCCTGCAATTTCATGACGAGTTGGGGCTGAGGCCGAGAATACAAAGGGTTCATGATGAGCCTTTGATATTATCTCATGGGTAGCTATAACATCTCTTTCACTGTGGGTATCTCCACATGAGGGCTGATTACTCTTAGAGTGACCATAGTTGTTCTTATGGTCATACCTGAAAGCATAATGTGTGCCCTTCCTACTCAGTGTGGGGGGTCTGAAAAAAGTTTCCCCATTTCTCCACGATTTTATTATTCGTGAGATCCACTCGTTTTCTCCCTTTCTCTTGATAACATCTACCTTTGAAAAGTTAGATACTATTCTCTTCTCGGTTTTTAGAGAAAACTCTAGATCTGAGATTTTTGAGTCCTTCACCTTGATGGATTCCAATTGGAGATCCATCATGGTCCTCAACTGAGCAATCTCCTTAGCTTGTTCCTCAACAAGTAAGTTTCTTATCTGAAGGGCACTCTCAAGGGAATCAAGATTTTCAATACTTTGATTGACGCTATCCATCTCCCTTGCATCACATGATGGACAACCCTCTGAACTTTTCTTGTCTTCAGGAGGTTCAAGAGGCAAGGAGATAGATGAGGAAGATACATGATCCTGATTATGATGATCAGGGTTAGCATTAAGCTCTACAGAGACTGATGTGTCATCTTCATCAGAACTGCAGTCCTCAATCTCTTCTTCAGTCTCAGATAGAGAAACGGGAGCCCTAATATTGAGAGATTTGTCTTGACTTTCATCTTCAGAGATGAGGACCCCCACATAGGCTTCATCCTCTTGCTGGCATCTAGTCCCAGCTGTCTCTGTTCCCCCCATGAGGTCAGAGATAGTTATCCACATAGATTTTACAGTCTTACACTTATCTAATCTTGAACGATATGATCCATACCAAATGTCAGTGATGATCTGACGAATCAGCTTGTCCAGGTTGAAAAGTGAGAGCTCAGTCTCAGACATCTCTTCGAGACTCTTGGGGATTTGGAGATCTTTTCCATATACAGAAGCCTTCGTGGGAATGAAGGGACCCTCTTCCATAATGAATGATGCGCGAGGGTCAATGGCCTCCAGATGAAACATAACTCTCATCTTCCAGATGGGGTAATATTCTGTTGTGCAGGCAGGAAGTCTCAGAGGAGAGACATCAGAATATAGCTCCATGCTTGAGTCTTGTTTTCTTCTTGACACTAGAGGCAGGAACATACTCAAGGTGTTAACCTTATTGACGAGTAACCTCCCTCTGATACCACTTGAAAGTTATCTAGTGTTAACTATCTTCACCTATGGGGGGAATAGGTGATCTGCAGTCTTTTGCGGAATTAAAAATTAACCTTCACAAGAAAAAAAACAACCACAACACAGAAACACACAAGCAATTATAGTGGTTCCCCGATTTGGGTACGTCAACTCTCCCCCTTTGACCTATCTCCCAAAAAGGGACGACTCGGTCACTTCACCAAACGGATTGAAATCAAATCCTCACACTATGGAAGAAACCTTTCCCCCGAAGGAGTCACTACTTCTCTACCACGGGTTGCACCCAACCCTTACAATGAGGAATCAAAGTTCCTTTACAACAAAGTTAAAATAGAATGTACAAGAAATAAAACTATGTTTGGATAACCCGATGTCCCTCTTCGTTCAATGAAGCTTTCTTCATGAAGACGAAGAGTCCACGATCGGAGCACTCTCTTGGAGAGGATCTTCCCGAGATCGGCGGCGACAAAGGATTGCGGAGGCGATGCTTTGTAGATCCAAACTTCTTGACGAAGCTAGCAAGGTCTACCAACGATCTTACTTGGATCGATCGTCTCAATCGATTCGGAGGGGAGAAATATTCCCGCTCAACAAATCAAGAGACAAAGGATCTCAAGATAGAAACGTGAGACGCTAAGCTTAGCCTCGGTCAAGTTGCCGGACGATCAAAGATGACCTCTAAGATCAGCGGCGGCGACTATCATGCGAGCGGCGACGTCTTGCGAGCGGCGATGGCTTGCGAGCAGCGACGGCGACGGGAGGAATTTCGCGATCGACTAGGTCATGCTCGGCGGCCGTGTTCCTTTCTCGTTTTCTTCGTTGCCTTGTTAGTTTAAATTCATGGGTATTTATACTGTAGATCAACCCTAAAAGACTGTTGTTGGCCCTATAAGGAGAAACCCAAGGCCAAGTCTAATCAGCGCCCAACATCATGGTTCAGTCCAACGAGCAGAGAAAATTTGCCTAAGGCAAATTCGGCGGGAATCATTGGTGATTCCCGTCGAAGTCGGCGGGAATCACTCATGATTCCCGTCGAATTTTCCTTTGAAGAATTCCAGGTTAAAGCCATGATATTCGGAGGGAATCGGTGAGAAACAAAACCATTCTCGACAAATCGGCGAGAATGCAGAGTCATTCTCGACGATTCGGCGAGAATCACTTATTGATTCTCGACGATTCTGACTTAGCAGAATTCTTAAAGGCATTGAGTCAGCCGGATGCAGTCGGCGGGAATCGGCGAGTGATTCTCGACGATTCGGCGAGAATCAGTAGTGATTCCCCTCGAATAGACGAGAATCACTTAGTGATTCACGTCGAATTTAACTTAGACGAATCTTCGTCTTTCTTCCCCTGAGTTGGTCTTTGACCCATCCTTGCTCCTCTTCAACTCTCAATCAATCTCAACCCTGTACTTGAAAATAAGTACACTCCAATAGATAGAGTACACGTGAGCCAACACACGGATCTGCTAAACGAGGGATTACGTTGCGCGGACCCATGTATATTGACCCACTGCACCCTGACATTGGTGTGTACTTAGCGTGGAATAACTGCAAGCATAACTTGAAGACATATCATCAAATTCAATGTGAATTCATCTTAGCTTGACTGAAGGCTTCTTCAATTCCAGGTAATTGTGGATACAATACCCAACAATAAATGCTTTTGGAAAAGCACTTTTGGAAAAGTTGTCAAACAGCTTATGGAAACGCTGCCAAACAACTTTTGCAAAAGCTGAAAATTAGCTTTTGGGACAGCTAGCTATTGTTCAGTTTGACACATGATGGCTTGGATAAGGATTGAGCTGACTTAGGAGCTGACTTGGCCGGCTGGATAAGGATGGTAGGTCGTGCTGGCAGTTGGCAGGCCGGGCAGGGCAGGTAGCTGGCGGGTCGGGCAGTGGTCTTGGCAGTTACAAACAGCTTATGGAAAAGCTGCCAAATAGCTTTTGCAAAAGCTAAAAATTAGCTTATGGGACAGCTGGCTATTGGACAGCTTGACACGTGGCAGCTTTGATTAGGATGGAGCTGACTTGGCAGCTGAGTTGGCTGGCTGGATAATGTTGGCGGGTCGGGCTGGCAGTTGGTGGGTCGGGCAGGGTAGGCAGCTGACATGTCAGGTAGAGGTCTTGGCGAGTTGCAGGTCATGGCAGCTGGAGGGTCAGGCAATGGTCTTGGCGGGTTGCATGTCCTGGCAGGTTAGGATTAAATTGGCACAAAAAACGATAGCCTGGAGTCGAACCTGCAACCTGTTAAAACTCACCAGAACTCCCACTCCACTAGGAGAATTAGCCTTTGATGCTTAAATCCTAAATATAATATATTTATAATATATAAAATACAGATTTTATTATACTATAATTCTTACAATCTTATACTATTTTAAAATATAATTATATTATTTATAATATAAGTAAAAACTTTTTTAAAATAATCTTATACATTCGCAATAAAATTTTATTTAAAAGATAATATATATAATATTACTTATATAATAATATTTAAATATTAATAATACTATACTTAACATATTATATTATAATTTATAAGTACATTGTAATTAATTTATATACATTATATTAACTCTTTTTCTTTACAATATTATTATTATATGAATTATTATTATTGTAATTATATATAGATTATTAGATCCTATATATATTTTTTTAAAATAACATGACGGTTCAACTCCTTCAAGGCGTACAAACCGGTCGGACCGTCAACATTACCACAAAACATAATATAGTAGATTAAAATGATGGTTAAAATTGGCAAACAAACTAATTGAAGAATAAAACTAAAAACAAACTGTTTATTTAAGTTTTTACATGAAGTATTACAACCTTGAATTAGAATTGATATTAAAATATAGACCAAAATAAGTATAAATAATCACTCATCAAATACCCCAATACTAAATTTTTGCTATTCCAGAGCAAATGTAGAGTTGAGTATATTTAAAAGTTATGAAATTTTCTTTTTACCATCAATTTAATTCTTCAAGATAAAAAAGGTATAAATATCCGGTGAATAAAGAGTTAAATGTTATCCTATATATATCATTGATACCAGAGTTAGAATTTATAGCCATAAAAAGTTTTGGAAAACAAATAGTAAGAACATATTAAAATCAGATATAACAAGGGTAGATTGGCTTTATGATTACTATATCTTATACCAGATATGTTGGAAAAAATACATCCTAGTATTTATGCTCTGTCAAAATTTTAAACAAAAATAGAATATCAACTTTGGAAGGGTGGAATTTACCTATACAATAGGCTTTTGTAGAAGTGATAGATTTTTGTATTCTATCAACTTTTTATCTAAGTTATGCGTTGTTATAACTACTAAGGAATGTAATTCCAAAGTGCCAAGAAATACAATGCATACTTGAGTTTTTATATGAATCCAATGTATATTTAGAGGAGCACATACTCCTTTTCATATAATATTTTCAAATTTATTGCATGCATATGTGTACAGAATGAAATCTTATTCTCATTGACATAAGATCTTTTCTTTTACTAGGAGCACAAACTCCTAGATATTTGCTTGTGTAGGAAAACATGCCAAGTAGAAATAAATAAATATTCAAGAGTTGGATAATAAATTTCTAGAGAAACTATAATAGTTTGTATTTCTTATATTTCGATAAGAATAAAGTAAGGATAATTACAGTCTAAAATTGTTTGGTGAACATAATGTGTTTTGCTTCTATTGTATATATATATATATATGTATTTTTGATATATTAAAGCAGGCTTGCTAAAATAATAACTCCGATTGTAATGAAATTTACAAGGTAGGACTTATGTACAAAATATACAAAAGCATAAAAGATGGAAATATACAAGTGAATTTATATTTCGATGTTTTGTAATAGTTTTAGGGTGTCAGGTTCTTTTTGAAAAGGATCCCCAGTAAAATATAGTTTTAAACGGTTCCCATTTACTTTGAAACTTCCTAGTTTAGGGTTAGAAATTAGAACGGTCCCATATGGCCAGATTTGTTTAACAGTAAAGGGTCCGGTTCATCGGGATTTTAATTTTCCTGGAAATAATTTAAGGCGCTAGTTATATAGTATTACAAGATCACCTGGTGAAAAATATTTTGGAAATTTAATTTTCCTATAATGATAAAACTTAGATCGCTCTTTATAAAATTTATTATTTTCATAGGCATTTGCACGTCATTCCTCAAGTTCATTGAGTTGAAATTTACATTGTTTGATGGCTAAGTTTGTATCAATGTTAAGAAATTTTAGCGCCCATTATGCACGATGTTCTAATTCTACAGGTAGGTGACATACTTTTCCATATACTAAATGATAAGGTGTACAACCGATCAAAGTTTTGAATGTTGTACGGTAGGCCCAAAGTGCATCATATAATTTGAGAGACCAATCTTTTCGATTGGTATCTACAGTCTTTTCAAATATGCGCTTTAGTTCTCTATTGACTACCTCCACTTGGCTGCTTGTTTGGGGGTGATAAGCGGTAGCGAGTTTATGAGTAACTCCATATTTGGCAAACACTTTAGCCATCTGGGTGTCTCAAAAATGAGTACCTCAATCGCTAACTATAGCCCTAGGCATGCCAAAACGTGAAAATATGGTTTTCAGAAATTTAACGACGACTCTCGTGTCAGCGGTGGGAAAAGAATGCGCTTCAGCCCATATTGAAATGTAATCGACCTCTACTAAGATATAACGATATTTAAAATAAGGAGGTAAAGGGCCTACAAAATCTATGCCCCACAGATCAAAAATTTCACATTCTAAGTAAAAATTTTGGAGCATTTCATCCCGAAGTTAAATGTTACCTGACCGTTGGCAGCGGTTGCAAATGCTTACCAACTGTTGAGCGTCCTTGAATAAAGAAGGCCAAAAGAAGCCTGCTTAAAGGGCTTTACATGCAGTCTGGTTGGCTTGATAATGTCCGCTGGTTGGTCCTTCGTGGCAGTGCCGTAGTACTTTTGGTACTTCCTAATTCGGAATACATCTTCTAATTACTTGGTCGGCACAGACTCGGAATAAATACAGGTCATCCCAAAAGTAGTTTTTCAAGTTAGAAAAGAATTTCCTCTTTTCTTGAATTATAAAAGCTTTTGGAAGGACTCGGGCTACTAAATAGTTAGCCAAGTTTGCGAACCAAGGAGTAGAAGAGTTTGTTACCTTTTCGAGGTCGAGGAGACTTTCTTTAGGGAACTTATCTTCGATATCGCCTTCCACGAGTGTCTCTGTTGCAGCATTCTCTAGTCGAGAAAGATGATCGGTTGTTAAATTATCTACGCCTTTCTTAACTCGGAGCTCTAAATCAAATTATTGTAATAAGAGAATCCAACATAATAAATGGTGTTTTGTGTCTGCCTTAGTTAGTAAATTTTTTAAAGCAGAATGATCCATAAAACTATAACTTTTGATAGCGTTATATAAGATCTAAACTTATCAAATGCGAATACAATCACCAGAAGTTCCTTTTCTATGGTCGTGTAATTGGTTTCTGTGGATGTGAGAGTTTTAATTGCATAATATATAGGATGAAAATATTTGTCTACTCGCTGTCCTAAGACAGCTCCTACCGTATAATAACTCACGTCACACATGATCTCAAAAGGAAAGGACCAGTCTTGGGATACTAAAATAGGAGAGTTGATAAGTTTGTCCTTAATAATGTTGAATGATACTAAGCATTCGTTATCGAATATAAATGGGGCTTCTTTTTCTAATAAATGAGTTAACGGTTTTGTTATTTTAGAGAACTTTTGAATGAAACATCTATAGAAACATGCATGGCCTAAGAAACTTCGAATAGATTTTACATTTGTTAGAGGAGGAAGTTTTTCAATTATTTTTATTTTGGCCTTATCGACCTCGATTTTCTGGGAAGAAATTTTATGACCGAGAACTAAACCTTTGCGGACCATAAAGTGGTATTTCTCTCAGTTCAACACTAAATTCATGTCTTCACAGCATTGAAGAACACAACCGTGGTTATCTAAACACGTATGGAATGAGTCTCCAAATATAGAGAAAACATCCATAAACACTTAAATAACATCCTCTACTAACTTGCCAAAAATAGCTAGCATACATCTTTGAAATATAGTTAGTGCATTACAAAGTCCAAACGACATTCGTCTAGAGGCGAAAGTACCAAAGAGGCAAGTGAACGTAGTTTTCTCTTGGTCTTTAGGGGTTATAGGTATTTTTAAATACCCTGAATAACCATCGAGAAAACAATAATATTAGTGACCAGATAGTCGCTCTAATATTTGATCTATAAATGGTAGTTGAAAGTGATCTTTACGGGTGGCATCATTTAATTTTCGATAGTCGATGCACATCCTCTAACCCGTAACAGTGCGTGTTGGAATTACATCATTATTAGCGTTTGGAACTACCGTTATACCGCCCTCTTTAGGGACGACTTGTACAGGACTAACCCATGTAATATCTGAGATTGGATATACAATTCCTGCATCTAATAATTTCATTACTTCAGCTTTTACGACATCCTTCATATTAGGATTTAAACGTTGTTGAGGCTGGATAGATCTATGAGGGTTATCTTCAAGAAATATTTTATGCATACAAAAAGATGGGTTGAGTACTAGTATATCAGAAATTTGCCATGCTAATGCATGACGATGTTGTTTTAACACTTCTATTAATTCAGACGTTTTCTTATCATTTAATTCGGCAGAAATTATAACAGGAAGTTTAGATTCGGCTTCAAGGAAACGTATTTTAAATATGCGGGAAGTGTTTTCAGCTAGAGGGTTGGTGGTTTTTCATACGAAGTTGGGGTTTTTAGATTTGAAGATGTTAAGGATATAAAAGGTTCTAAAGGGTCATCGGTAGGCATTTTTTTTGAAAGGGGATAGTATGCCAAGTCCGATTATTCTACAGGTATTAAAAGTAAATCAGAATTGGTAAAACCAATTTCCTCAAAAGAGGCTTTCGCAAGATATCAGGAATCGCCATTTATTAAAGAATTTTTCATAGAGGGATCTATATCGATAGTAACCTCGTCATCTCCTACTCGTAAGAGAAGTCTACCTTTACTAACGTCTATTATCGCACGAGAGGTTACACGAAATGGATGACTGAGAATTATGGGAACATCAGCGTCTTCCTCTATGTCAAGTATAACAAAGTCTACAGGGAAGATAAAATTGTCTATTATGACCAGAACATCCTCTTCTATCCCTATTGGATATTTAATAGAACGATCTGCTAACTGAATGCTCATTTTAGTTGGGCTGGGGTTACCTAATCCTATTTTCTGAAAGAGCGAGTAAGGCATTAAATTTATGCTAGCACCTAAGTCTGCAAACGGAACTTTTATTAATATATTACCGGAGAGAGACGGGATGGAAAATCGTCCCAGGTCGTTTAATTTTGGGGGTGATTTATGTAATAAAATGGCTGAACATTCGACATTAAGGAAAACTCTCGAAATATCTTCGAGTTTCTTTTTATTTGAAAGTAACGCTTTTAAATATTTTTCGTATTTAGGAATCTGTGCAATTGCCTCGCAGAAAGGTATATTTATTTGAATTTGTTTTAGCATTTTTAGAAAATTTTTATATGTTCATCTTCTCGCTCATCTTTTAATATTGAAGGATAATGCAAATACAACATGAGGTGGAACAATTCGCGGGGGTTTAGGAGGTAGAGACGTAGCAGGAGGTGGTGTAGGAGGGCTAACCGTAGTTTCTTTTTCTACCCAAACGGGTGGTGGTAGCTCCCTGCCATAGCATAGTTTGACGGCTTATCAACTTGGTGGGTTACTGGAATGGACTGTTTTCCGCGGATTTGGTTCCGTATTTCCTGGCAAATTACCAGGTTGGCATTACGATAGCATTTTAAATAGTTGTCCAATTTGTGTTTCTAAGTTTTTAAATGATCCGGTCAGGTTCGGGATTTTGGACTCATTGATACTGACATATTTCATGAATATGTCTTCTATCGAGGTTGGCCTAAATTGGTGCTATTGTGGTGGTGGTGTCTGTAGTTGTTGGGGTTGCAGTGCAAATCCAATTAGATTTCAATCGGAGGGCGTTGAGCATTATTGGGGTTGCTCCACGAAAAATTACGATGATTCCTAAATCCTTGATTGCAAGAATTATTATTATTATTCGGATTATAAGAGGGTCTATATGAGTTCTCCATATATTCGACTTCTCCTTATTATTATTAGTTGAATTAGGAGGATTCCAAGATATAGAGGCGGAGAAAGCACTCATCATTACCACTTTCCTAGTCAGATACTCTACTTGGAGAGCTAAGTTTGAAGAGGAGTCGAGCTCATAGAGCCAAGCTTGTTTAGGGCGTTACCTAGGCACATTCCACTGATATGCATTCATGGCCATCTCCTCAAACAGGGTTTGAGCGGCCTCCAGGGTTTTGTTTTTGAGCGTGCCCCTAATGGCAACATCAATGGCTTGTCGGGTCTGAGTGTTCATACCGTTATAGAATGTCTGTACCTGGAGCCAAGCTGGCAGCGCATGATATGGACACCGAATTAAACGGACAAGTGCTTGTTTGGATCTTCGTCGAGCAATTCATCAAATTGAACGGAATTTTGGATCATTTGGATTATACTCGATTTAATCTCGAAGTTATTATTAGCAATTATTTGCCGAACGATACTAGACCCGGTGTCATCTAAATTGGGTGGTGCATAATAAGACATGGTCCTTTGGGGGACCACCTCTAGCATTTGTTGTGGCTCTGCTGCAATTTCTTGTACGTGTGCGGTGCCTACGGACTTTTCTAGATTCAATACTAGCTCTTGATTCAGAGATCGGTGGCGCCTACGAAAGGTGCGATTGATTTCAGAATCAAATTCATGATTTAAATCAGATGGAGTTCTCCGGGTCATATACTAAAAAGACTTTTGATAAAAATAAAAAATAAAACAAAAATATAAAAACTAAGTAAAACAAAAATAAGTTACAACTAAAAAAAATAACTAAGTTAAAAATAAAACAAATATATATAAAAACAGATTAAATCTCAAACTTCCCGAGGTATTCCCTGCGATGGGTTTTCACCGGTACTAGACAAAAAAGGTGGTATTTAACCCAACCTTGTCCTTTTTCAGAGAATTTAGGTGATAGGTTTTTATATATAGATAAAACTTAACTTATGTTTTAAAAAAAAAGGAAAATACACACAAATACAAACACACAAAAAGACTTAAAATACGAAAATAACTAAAAATATGGTTTTATATAAAACAGGTTTTATAATAAAAAGTAGTTTTATTATAAACTAGTTTTATAATAAGAAGAGTTTTATATAAAATATGTTAAAATAGTATGTTAGGTTTTTGTTAGAATTCGTTAGTGGTTAATAAAATTATTAAAAAATGTTAGGTTTTATAAAAACAAAGTATTAAATTAAGTGAATTTTATGTTTGTAATTTTTTATTCAAAACTAAGGTTTTAAATAACAAAAAAAGAAAAGATAAAATTAATAGCGTTCTTTTATTTTCAACTATTAACACATATAAACGAATCCTCGGCATTGGCGCCAAAAAGCTTGATTAGTAAATTTTGATTTAAAGATGATAGATTTGGTGTTATATAATCTTCTACGTATATAGGTCTATCTCTTTTTTACTTACTTTTATCCTGAGAATTAAGGCTAGAGTACCTATCGCATAGGAGTATATTATTTTGTAGAAAATATCAAGGTCGTATTTTTCCTAGGATCAGTGTTAATTATTCTACCTTTTAGAACGGACTATTATCTGATAGAAAGAATGGAGTGGAGTTTATATTAAAAACAAAAAAATATAAAATATAAATACGTGGTTTTATTAAGATAAGGACTCAGAAGATATTCCTTGAATTTAGAATTATTATGGGAGAATATTAATTCACCTATTAAAGAACAACTGTATTTCTTGATTACCAAACTTAACGAGAGGGTCCCTTTGGTAGCATCACCGACTCGAAAGTACAACCGGGGAGGCTTGCATTTAAAATGGGTTAACGTTAAACGTAGTGTCTCTTCACCTGGTATATGATTAATTAACAGTAAACCCTAGTTAAAATAACTAGAATGTAGAGTTGAAATAGTTGAAAATAATATCAAGCCCAGAGCTCATCTTGACCAAGTGCTAAGGGTTCTTAGCCTCTTATCAGGATAGGGGCGGTATAAAGTGCAGAAAATATTATCTACTTATCTATCATAATCCGGGACTTAAGTTTTTTGCTTTGCCTTTCGTTCAGGATAGGGTAGTAAAATCTAAACTATTGTAAAACTTTCACACTATCATAATCAAGGTCATAGGCTTTCGCCTCGCCTTTCATTCGGGATAGTATGAAATAATAAGGTTTTGAAAAATAGTTTTTAAAGCAGTTTCACGCTTTCTTAATCCAGGAAATAAGCAGAGCTTCGCCTTTCATTCGGGATAGTATGAGAAAATAAAGTAAAGTAAAACAAAAAATAAAATTGTAAAGTAACAGAATTGAAATTGAAACATTCTATTTTATAAATTAAAAAGTTATTATAACTTCCTACAAAGCTGAAAAAAAAGCTTAAAAAAAGCTGAAAAAAATTACAACTTACAGAACTTCGAATACTTGAAAGCTACTACCAGTTCTTTGTCAGAGAGCTGGGGAATCCTAACAGTTCTTAAGGAATCTGCTGGTGTTTGAATAATTTTACAAATCTCTGGCCATATATTTATAGAAACAAATAAATGCTTTTGGAAAAGAACTTTTGGGAAAGTTGTCAAACAGCTAATGGAAAAGCTGTCAAAACGCTTTTGCAAAAGCTGAAAATCAACTTATGGGATAGCTGGCTATTGGACAGCCTTACACATGGCAGCTTGGATAAGGATGGAGCTGACTTGGAAGCTGAGTTGGCTGGCTGGATAAGGATGGAGGGTTGGGATGGCAGTTGGTGGGTCTGGCAGGTCGGGTAGCGGTCTTGGCGTGTTGCAGGTCCTAGAAGGTTGGGATAAATTGGCACAAAAACCATCGCCTAGAGTCGAACCTGCAACCTGTTGAAACTCACCAGAACACCCACTCCACTAGGCCAATTAGCTTTTGATGCTTAAATCCTTAATATAAAATATTTATAATATATAAAATACAGATTTTATTATGCTATAATTCTTACAATCTTATACTATTTTAAAATATAATTATATTATTTAAAATATAATTAAAAGCATTTTTAAATAATATTATACATTCGTAATAAAATTTTATTTAAAAGATAATATACATAATATTACTTATATAATAATATTTAAATATTAATAATACTATACTTAACATATTATATTATAATTTATAAGTACATTCTAATAAATTTATATACATTATATTAACTCTTTTTCTTTACATTATTATTATATGCATTATTATTATTGTAATTATATATAGATTATTAGATCCTATATATATATTTTTTAAAAATAACATGACGGTTTTGCTACGTTCAGGCCGTCCAAACTGGTCAGACCGTGAACATTACCACAAAACATAATACAGTAGATTAAAATGATGGTTAAAATTGACAAACAAACTAATTGAAGAATAAAACTATAAACAAACCGTTTATTTAAGATTTTACATGAAGTATTACAACCTTGAATTAGAATTGATATTAAAACATAGACCAAAACATGTATAAATAATCACTCATCAGTAAGCACGTCACCGCTGTCTTCAATATGTTGTTGGCTTTCGTCTCCATCAATCCTCCCCCGCTCAAATGTACTCATCACCGATGAGTTTGGCTGAATGCACTAGCTCGGGAGAGCAACATCCAAAAGAGCCACATCCGATCTAGTAAGCCAAGAGTTATCAGAGGCCGAACGATCATGCCATCGAATCAAGGACTGGCAAAAATCACCACATGAAAAGGAGAGCACTTCAACCTTGAGTATCTTGTCATGCAAAAAGATTGTCCTAGGGAACCTTTGAAAAGCATTAGGCAATAAAGTAAAACAAATTTCTACATTAACAACCAACATACCTCCCGTGAATACCGATGAAGAGAACGATCTAGGAAAAAGCTCACTACCCGAACCATAAGAGAACAAAGTGGACCCAAATGGATAGGCAGATAATTCAAGTGGTGGAGAAACATATAGCGTTAAATTAGAAATATTAAAAATAGGTGTAATACCCCAATCAGTGGAAAGCTTCAAATGATATGTGTATTCTCCTAATTTCATTACTATCCGAAAAAGGTCCAGCTCACCAACTCGCCAACTTTCTATAGTGCCCGAAGGCAACCGTTCATGGACGAGACACAGCAAAACTAAATCGCAAATCATATAGCGAGACACTCTTCTATGTAAACTAGCATTAAATTGATAAAATATAATTTGTATGGCTAGCGTTTCACTACTGTGCTTATATAATTTTTGAACATAAGAGGCATAAACTAGTGCGAGTTGACTTAGTTTATCAGACAGTTGAAATGAAGTCAAGTCAAAAGGAACTTGTGCTTTAAATCCGTGCACGATCTCATTCGGCGAGCAACAAACATATAAATAATCATAAGACGCAACTATATAGAGTATTTTATTACAAGTGCGCCTAAATATCTTGCTACCGTGTGGAGTGAACCCATGAGCTATGTGACTCAACCCAAAAACGAAGGGTATCAGGGTAAAATCCGGGGGTACGGGCGCCTTAAAACCAAAGATGACTTTCATAGGCATCAAAGTCGCAGTTCTAATTTTATAATTAACGTCATCCAAGTAAGAAACAGTAACGGTCTCAAAAATGGGCACATAAATATGTCTCGGACTAAAACGAACAATCTCGAGTCCTTGCATGTCATCTAATCGAGTCAAGTGAACCGGAGGGAGAGTCAGTATGGTCGATTCTGGAGGAGGATCTAAGTCATACTCTCCATCAAAATATGGATTTAACGTCCAAGAAAATTCCTCCAGGTGCCAGTCATCAAAGTCAAAAGGATGATCAAATAATAGATTCGTCCTCACAGAAAACTCAACTGGATCGTCATCACCTAACTCACGCTCAGGTAAACATTCATCACAGGATGACTCTACCAATTCAGCCAAAATATTTTCCAACCCACTAGATACTTCCTCCAAATCAGAATCAATAATGGTCTCTAAAGTAGGCAAAATTGAACCCGACATAATTTATAATCCATATTCGGCTTCAGTCAATTGAGATATCATCAAGGAAATGCCTTTCGAGTCCTCAGCGCTAACGTCATCCAAAAATAAATTTCCCACACAAGTCAAATCATCCAATATAACACTTCCTTCGTTAGCCAAATATTCTCATGATATAGGTACATCGTCAAAATCAGGATAGAGGATTGGGCAAATCGATTCTCGGGGAGAATCTAAATTAGCTTAAATCTTAAGCATTGATGATAATATCAATGAACTATCTCCCAGATGTGCATCACTAAGTTCATCCCAAGATAAACATCCATCCCAAGGTGACTTTCCCAACAAAGCTAAAACATATACCAACACTGGGTCAACCGAAGACTCCATAATATTCAAGGGAGACGCCTTAGAAACATCGTTGAAGGGAAGAGGAGATGATTCCTCTGAGGATAAATCCTAATCTAGGTCATTAGTGTAATAAATCTCCTAATCATCACTCAAATCGTCAACGTAATCAGCCTCGTCCTCAATGACGGGCATAGTTCTAGACAGAGCCTCAGACTCAACAGGAGAGTCAATGACTAATGCAGGTAACTTGGGGGAGATTCACAAGGGTCTACTGGCATAATCGGGGTAGAACACTCCATAGAGCCACGATCAGATACGCTACTAGACTCACATGTAGTATTCGTTTGACACAAGGGAACTTTACTCCTATGAATGTGGTGCTTCTCAATTTCCAATGCAGCATTAATGGTGGTGTTCAGGTCGGTGTGACCATGACGTAGTAACTTATGCTGGATGTAGGGGTTTAAACACCTACAAAACCTAGAAAGGGTGACCTCAGGCAATTCCATCACACCGCTCCTAACCATCATATCCTTAAAGAGTTGCATATAATCTGAGACTGACTTATTTCCTTTTTTAAGGGTAACCAAATCATCAGTTATTTCCCTCTTGGTCTAGGCATTCGTGTTATATTCATTCCTTACGGTTGGCATGGAACTAGCGCCATAAGTAAGATAAATGTGGTGTTGCTTAGGGGAAAGTGTTGCTACTTGGCTAGCCTTTAATTGTGCAATCAACGTCTTAATCTCATCTACTACTTGACAATAGATTGGCTTTCTAATGTTCATATTGGAACCTAATGATTTCACTCGGGAAACGTTGACGTCCTTGACCATTATAGTGATAACCGGAGAGAAACACTCAACTGGAACTGGTGCGCATGCAATGTAAAATATTAACCTGGCCCTATTTAAATTTCAAAGATGTAATTGTTCCCGCTAATTACTTAAAATGACAAATGTATTTTTTTTTATTTTCTTGCTGGAAATTATATGAAGATTATTAAATAAAATTTTTTTTTATTTTGTTGAAAAAGTAAAAAGGTAGGCCGCTATTTGTAGACCAAAATTAAAAATTTATAAAGATTTAATAAAAAATTATGAATTAATAAAAATAAAATAATTTTTTTTATTTCTTACTAATAAAATGATAGAGAATTTTCAGAATTTTATTTTTTTGAAATTTGAGAAAAAATTGAAAATTTTAGGCCGCTATTTGCAAACTAAAAATTCAAAATTTGCTTTATATGTTGTGCAATGAAATGTGCAATTGCGTGTCGGCGAAAAAATAATAAAAGGGGAGGGTGCCAATTAGGAAATTGATGCGAACCTCCCTCTTTTACCAAATTGATGCAGGCTTGCATGTTGACACAGAACTATATCTACGAACGCACACGAATACCTCTCTATGATCCAAATTCTACACTCGCACAATCATTCTACACGGCACCACATAATTAATATTACCAATTATATGCTAGTTTATGGGTAGCCAAACCGATTAGGATTGAATAGAGGCGATAGGCCAATATTCTTTCCCTCTAAAAGGACCCACCTGATCCGATCGAGCGGTGTTGTACCAAAAGAGATCTACCAAATAAAAGACGATTCAGAAAGGGTAGATCTCTCCCAACAAAAGAAAATGATGGTTCACCAAACCTTTTCGAAAATTAAATTAATCAAGATAAACATAAAAAAATTAAAGAAATTACACGATTAATTAACGCTTAAAAATTGCACGGAAAGAATATCCACCACAAGATTATCTAAGGAAAGAAACACACGAGAGTGGAAATTTTCGTTACCCAACTAGAATAGATGATTCTGGTTTCTCGGCGTGGATCGTTCTTCAAAATCTCTATTGTAGTAACGCTGGTTGGAGAGAAACTTGTTCGCCTTCATCGTGTCACACCGGAATTGGAATCCACTAGGAGGACACCTCTTGAATGATAATATATATGGAAAGAGAGAGAAAAGGTGGTGAGGTTGCTATAATGAAGGTGGCTGAATTACTTGGAGGGGTGGATGGTGGTGGTTGGCGGATAGGGTTTCGGAATTGGGCTCGGGTGGAATGAGATGTGGGTGAGTGGCCGAGTGGTGGTGGTGATGGTCGAGTTGGAGAGGAGCGGTGGTGGTCGGGTTTGTGAGGGAAGGATGAGTGTGGCAGCTTTGGTGGTTGTTGGAGGTCCGGTGGTTTGATGGTTGAGGAGGGCTCGGGTGAATACTAAGGAGGGGCTCGGTTTGATGGTGGTAGAGGTGTTGGGTGGCCGAGTGGTTTCTTTGGGAGAGGTGGAGTTAGGGTTGTAAGAGGAAGAGGGTGGTCGGGTTATGAGGGGAAAAAGGGAGGGATGCTTGGTGGATCGGTTTTGCAAGAAGAACAGTGGAGGGGGAGGAGAAGAGAAGGAAAGAAGAAGAGAGGGAGGAGAAGATGGCCGACGGCCAATACAAGGAGAGGAAGGAGGGGGTTCAGCCAAGAGGAGAGGGAGAGAGGAGTCTTTCTCAAAGATTAGGGTTTCAATATTTTTTTATCTTCTTCAATAATCAAATGAAGGATTACATGCCTATATATAGGCTACATCAAGATAGAAGGCTACATGCCGCCCAAAATAAAATAAAGCATTAAACATGGTTATAACATATCAATGCTATTAAACAATTCATGAAAATTAAAGAATAATACAGAAAAAAACTAATAATAAAACAAAACATAAAAAGAGAATTAATAATTAATAATAATTTATTAATAATTATTATTAATTATTAATATATTGGTATGCGTTCAGGACGGCTATTATGGCGACGTACTACATGGTCATCCGTAAGCACGCCGTCATCATCTTCAAAATGTTGGGGGGGTCATCGTCGCCATCAATCAGCCAAGGCAATATGGGTCTCACTTACCCAGATTGTTGCTTGTTCACTTGATGAGAGAAAGGATAGGAGATCCAACCTCATCTCACAATATGCGAACTTCAAAAAGGATGAATCAAACTCTGTTGGTGACATGTACAACAGACTTAGCTCAATAATCAATGAGCTGAAAAATCTAGACAAAGACATCACCCTTACTGAAGTAAATGATAAAATCCTCATGTGCTTCCCAAGCTCATGGGATTCAAGAATCTGGCCTATCAAGGAATCCATAAGTCTAAATTAGATTTCCACAGAATCTCTATTTGGAATGCTCAAGTCTTATGAGCAATTGATAATATCTAGAGAGGCTGTAGAGTAGAAGACTGCTTTATCAGGCAGAAAGGAGCAAAGCATTGCATTCAAAGCAAATGAAGAATCAGAATCCCCAACAGTCAATAAAGAATTCCTGAGTCTCTTATCCAAGAGATTTTATAAGATGGGCAAGAAAGACTTCAGGAGGAAGTCATCAAGGCAAGATGATAAGCTCAGGTATGACAATACTCCCACAAATGAAGTTGTTTGTTTTGGCTGCAGGAGCCTGTACACTTCATCTCAGAGTGTCTAGAGAACCAAAAGAAGGAGAGAAGAAGAGAAAATTAAACATGGAAATAACACTACAACAAGCCCTCCTCTAGCAAACACAAAAGGAAGGAGAAAAGCTTTATGGCTGAGACATGGAGTGAGACGGAAGATGAATCTGAAGGTGAGGGGTTAGATCTGGTATACTCTAAAGGTGTGGGGGGGGGGTGAATAGAGTATCTTTAGGTTTTAAAACTTTTGATGTAAATAAAAACTTATTCCTAAACTAATATGATTTGTCACAGGCACAGCAAGTAAAAATAATCACAAACACATCAACCTAACTAGCACAACCACAGCAAGAACAAAAGAAAGAGCATACAGATAACACAAGAATTTTATAGTGGTTCCCCAACCTGGGTACATCCACTCTTCTACTACCCTTGTAGGAATCCACTCAGGTTTTTGTTTAGGTGACTGCCACCAATGAGCTTTTGATCAGGTGCTCAAAAACCAAACCTCAAGTCTTTTCATCAGGTGACTTGCAACCAGGAATAACTTTTGAAGGGAGTTAAGAACCCTTTATACAGTGGGGGATGAGAGATTGATTTTGTCTTCTCTTTCTCTAAGTAGAAATGAGGAAACTTGTGTGGATTTTGATGTTAGCAAAGGCTCCCCCAGAGATAATGAAGGGTTCAGGAAGTTAGAGCTTTGCTGTAGGGTGATAGGCCTTCAAGATTTTACTTTGACAAGAAGATATTTAGCAACTTCTTGACTGATGTTGTAGTTGTTGTTCTTTGAAGAATCCTGGGATGAGGACAGAAGAAGACTCTTGATTTTGAATGGTTATTCTTCTTCTTCTTCAACTTAAAGTTCATCCTATGGTCTACCTATTGTTTCTCTTTATCACTTTGTTCTGTGTACTCTATGCCTCCGAGTGTTGTCGAGAGAGGGAGCAGAAGATCCTTGTTCACTATTTTTGTTCTATTCTTCTGTGTATCTTATTCCTGGAAGAGAAGGAAAAATCCTTTTTATATTTTCCATATAAATTTCCTTTTGAAATTTGAATTCCTTCCTGCATTCAATGATGACGGCCTTGAGAATGTTTGCATTTATTTATTTCCCCAACTATCCCTTTGAAAAATGGCAAGCAATAATCTTGATGAAGACCATAACTAATGCTCCGTCTAACGGTAATATTCAGAGAGTATTTTAGCATTAATTACTCAGGAATTATTGTAATAGAATAGGGATAGAAGGATGGGAATAACCAAGTCTGGATTCGTCGAGCTAAGATCCAAGATCGTCGACCTCAGAATTCCTGACTGTTGCTTGATGAATCTTTCCAATTTTGTGCACCAAGATCGTCGAGTTGAGATACAAGATTGTCGATCTCAGCTCAGAGAATTCTCTCTGAGTTCGTCGAGCTGAGCACGGCTTTCGTCGACCTGAGTTCGACGAACATCGAACTCATTTTCTGAGTCTTTGATATTTCTATAAGTCTTGAGTCTTTGGCAGTCTGTTGATGGCTTGACCATACATTGTTAACTCAAAGTACTTGGCCTAGACTCTAGGACACAACCATGACCCTGGCTATACATGTTGGGTCATATGATCCTAACTTAGTGAACCTAGCCCAAATCCAACTAGGGATCCAACAGAATCTTCATCTTTCAGCTCCAGTGAGATGAAGAAAAAGCTAAGGCAAATGAGATTTGTCTGATGGCCATCAATACATCAGGCATTTGTTCAGAAGTAGAAGCTGAACAATAAGACGTGGAAGACTTGTAATCTGAGGAAGATCAGGTATTGTCTTCCTTTGATTTTTATTCAGATGAATTTAAAACAGAATTTAAATCTTAATGTCTTGATTTAATAAACTCTGAAAAAGTAATCAAACAACTTAGAAAAAACTATCAGAACAAGATAATTTCATTTCAGAATACATTAAGTTAAAAGTTGAATTAACCTTAACTAATGAACAAATCATTTCAATAAAAATTGAATTGCCTGAGGCTAGGCAACTTGAAGAATCCCTGAATGGGAGAAGTATCAAGCTGATGAACATCACAAGCATAGTGAATGCCAGGCTCAATGGCAAGTTGGGCTTAGGTGCTTCATCAAGCCAACCCCCACTGATTCAGAAGAACATTTTAACAACTCCTATAAAATTTGTTTCAAAAAAAGGTAAAGAGAAAAAAGAAGATAACAATCATAATCAAACAGAACTTAAACACAAGAATAAGAAATGGAGAAAGAGCAAGAAAAAACTTAACCAGAACTATGTTCAGCAGATTTCGTCGAACTCAGATCGGCGAAATGTGCACAGTTCGTCGAACTCAAGTCGGCAAACTCAGAATGCAAACTTCTATGATAAATATTCTCTGAACTGTGAACGACAAAACAAGTATGGTTTGTCGACCAGAGATCGATGAAATTGGGGCCCAGAAAATGAATACTTTCATTCTCGGAGTGGAGTTCGACAAACTCATCCCTGTTCGTCGACCTCAGATCGACGAACGTTCAAGAATTCGTTGACCCCAGTTTGAAATTATAGAAAATTTAATTTCAACATACAATTTAATCAACCAAGACAAAACATTAATCCCTTTAACCAATGGATAATTCAACCCAGAAGATATCATCACTTAGGTTACAAGAATCAACCAGAATACTCATATATTTCCAGCCTTAGTTTTGTAAATCAACAAGGACCTGAGGTAACTTGTATCAAGAATAGCTAACTTGTTTTATTGCAGGTTAAAGACTATCCCACCACAGAGCAACAGTGGGATCTGGATTGTGGCTGTTCAAAGCATATGATTGGAAACAAGGACAACCTAATCAACCATATGTCAAAGATAGGACCCAAAATAATATTTGGTGTTTCAAATTGTGGCCAGACTGAAGGTTATGGAAAGGTCAAGATTGTAGCAGTCACCTTCAGGAAGGTTGCATATGTAAGTGGCCTGAAGCACAACGTTATCCATAAGTCAGTTATGTGATGAAAGGTTTCAGGTATCATTTAACAAAACTTCCTGTATTATTACTTCAGTTGATAACCAAGTAGTTTTAACTGGCAGTAGAATAGGAAATATCTATATAATAACTATTAAGTCAACTAAAACTGAAAAATGCTTGTTTAACCAAACCAGTAATAATAATGATCTTTGGCATAGTTGATTAGGTCATGTATGTAACACCCCTATCTGTCACATAGCATATAGCAGTAGGTCCGGCCGGGGCGCGACGCCATATACCACTGACAGACCGGTGGGTTACTCAATGAGACAATTCAACCAATACACACGTCCTACACAGAGCATCTAGCGGAAGCAATTTATTAAGTTGCACAAGTAAGAACCTAGCCACAGTCACCAATGTCCACTAACAAAACCCAGTAGGAATGAACTACATAGTACACAAAAGTACTGGCCTTATGGCCTTACAAGAGTTTACAATAATAAAACAGTGTCTTACAAACTTCGGCTCGCAGGCCGACCATACATGATTTAAATAAATAAACAGATAAGGCCTTCGAGGGTCGGCTCCGCAACTTGGGCTTTGGCCCGCTATTTGTCGCTCGGCTCCGCAGCACCTGCATGCCCAAATCACCGCACCGGTGGAAAACAAGAATAAAGGAAAGCTAAAGCTGAGTAAATTATAACGATTCCTACCCCAAACTCGGGGCGGCAAAACTCCTTCCCTACATTTGTTAGCAAAACAAGCAATATAGTGAATAAACACAACATCACGGGTCAACGCACACACGACAATACACCTCGTGCTCTTAGGGCACTTACTTGGTGAACTCGGTCCACCACCGCCCTCAGGACGACAAACTCGTGAGCAGCAAAGTCTTCATGGCTTAAGCCGAAGACCCTCCTTCTATGCCATCGGTAGGCCACTAAACTGAACCACATAGAGTTGGTACGGTTTCACTCAACTCGCTGCTCATACTGCCACGACACTAAAAATCATCGGCGCGAGCTATGTTTCTCTATAACCCGTAAAACGATCAAACAACGTACATAACCCGGTTATATACAATGATGGCTCCCGGGCAACCAACAATGGCAGAATCACGCTTCTTCCCAAATTTCTTGGTGCGCCTTGGGGTTAATCCCCAAGGATCCTTCCTGCAATCTACCACATAGAAACTCGAAAACAACCAAAGGAACAGAGTCTTCTCTGGCTAATCATGCATAGTAAATCATCACCGATCCAGACCAACATGTCCGGGTAGGCTTCACACACCATGCCTATGTCCATTTCGATTCCGGACTCTACATGCAAATATGGGGGACTTTACATATCTACCCCAAAGAAATACTGCAACTCACAGCACACTCGCGGGAGAGGGTTTTCCCTATATAAAATAAGAAGAGCTTCACATGCTCAAGATGAGAATCGTTACCCCTAGTGTTTCTCTTTGGCGCCATGACGATCCAGTCAGATGGAAAGCATCGTATCGGCCTCTCATTCGGGGATCTGGAATCGGATAGATAATTGGAGCTCCGAAGCTCCACCGGCGGTCGGAGTTGACCTCCTTATTCTTCCGAGCTATCCCCTCTCTCTTAAATTTTAGAAAGAGAAGATGAATATGAAAGTCAGGGTTTCTAAGCCTTATTCCCGGGTATAACCAAGCAAGAACAGCCCTGAACCGTTGCATCCCAAAATAAGGAAACGGACAGCCAGGATTAGCACTTAAAATGAACTTCCTAGGCCAAACACGGCTTGCGACACGCTCGTGTCCTTGTCCTTGTGCCTCAATCGAGACCGAAACCGTCATGCCCCGAAAAGAACAAGGCCACTCGACACGCCCGTATCACCCAGTACACGTCAGTGTAGCTGGGCGTGTTCCTCCAACGACACAGGTCAAAAACGTCTAGAGCATGACACTGACATGTGACACGCCCGTGTCACATGTCGTGTGCAAGACACACCCTGGGACACGCCCGTGTCCCAGGCCGTGTAGCTGCTTTAGTACAACTCGCCTAACGACGCGAGCAGGACACAGGTTTGTTACACGCCCGTGTCAGACCCGAACATGCCTGGGCTCAGGTCGTGCATCCTCACTCAATGATTATTGAGTGAAAGGCTTTGAGTGCCTGACATGCCCTGGGACATGCCCGTGTCCTAGGCCGTATTCACTGCCCAACCGATCATTGACTGCAATTTCGTTAACAACACAACCATCGCCGAACCCGAGCACGACATGCCCCGGGGACACGCTCGTGTCACAGGCCGTGTCACCTCTACCAAATCCCAATCTTGGCTCAAAATGACACCCATCACTCTTTTGAGCTTCGGGGCGTTACAACTCTCTCCCTCTGAAAAGAATTTTGTACACGAAATTACCAAAGGAAAAGACAATAGAAAACCAAAAGCGTTACCTGAGTGAAATAACTCTTGGTACTCCTCAAGCATGGTCAGCTCCCGATCCCAAGAGAGCTACTCACGACCGGAATTTTCCAACGAAACTTGACTATTCTGATCTCCTTGTTACGAAGTAGCTTGACTGTAGAGTCCTCCATACAAACGGGCTTGTCCCTGGTTGTCAACCTTACGTCCACCAGTACTTGATAAACTGCGATCACCTGCGAAGGCTCTAGCACCACCTTTCACAACACTGAAATGTTGAATACGTCGTGTAGACCACTTAAGTCCACTGATAGCTTCAAACGGTAAGCCGCTTAACCGATCCTCTCCAGGACCACAAATGGTCCAAGGTACCTCGGGCTCAGCTTCTTCAAGCGTCGTACCCGTGAAACACCCTTGAACGGCTTTAACTTCAAACACACCCAATCAACAACCGCGAACTCCACATTCCGGTGCTTAACATTGTAGTATTTATCTTGTTTATCCTAAGAAATCAGCAAACACTCCTGAATGGTTCATACCAATTAAGTACCGCTTTCCACATCATGCTTCTTGTACAACCTTGCCTCACCCATTTCTAGCCACGACAACGGCGTGCGACACTTTCTTCCATATAAGGACTCGAAGGGCGCCATTTGTATGCTCGCTCTGTAGCTATTATTGTACGTAAACTCCACCAAATAGAGATGGTCTTCCCACTGCTTTCTAAAGTCCAGAATGCACATGCGAAGCATGCCCTCCATCTTCCTGTTGACCCTCTCGGTATGCCCATCCGTCTGCGGATGAAAGGCTGTGCTGAAATTCAACTTAGTCCCTAGCATTTGTTGTACCAACCTCCAGTCATTGGACGTAAAACACCCATCTCTTTCACTCACGATGCTGCGGCGTACACCGTGCAGTCTAATAATGTTATCTACGTACAGCTTCACCAGTTTATCCTCTGAATTATCCTTCCTATGCGGAATGAAGTGCGGCACTTTTGTTCACCGATCTATGATCACCCAGATGGCGTCATTTCCCTTCTTTGACCTTGTCAAGCCATGCACAAAGTCCATCAAAATGTCATCGAACTTCCACTCCGGAACAGGCAAAGATTTCAGGAAACCCCCTGGCTTTTGGCACTCTGCCTTCACTAAGGGGCAAGTCTGACACTTCACCACATATAGTGCCACATCCTTCTTGAGTCCTGGCACTAGAATAACTTCTTCAGATCTCGGTACATCTTTGTGCTCCCTTGGTAAATTGACTACTTGGTATGATGACCCGGTGTTGGGGCCATCTCAGGGACAGAGGGGTTAACATTTCTTCCATGTTGTGCGCTGGTCACAGCGAACACCACTTCAACTACCCTTCTTATGGTTTCAAAAGAAGTAGCGGTCTCTGGCACGTCGCTTGGTGCAGTACTTTTCTCAGAGAAAGTGCGTTCAGACTGCCACGCTCCACTCGCGGACACCTATAGTCATACAAAACACCAATAAAAGACCAAACAAAACTGTAAAAAGCAATTATAGGAACACGTAGGTTCCTCAAACATGTGTATTTTCATTCCTAAGTGGACATTCATGGGTTCTTTTCATGTTATAACGATGACGCACACACATGTGCTCACCACCCCTTAAAGTGAATTCGTCAACAAATTCATTTAAGCCTGATTGAAACTGGTAGACTGATACCAAATTGTAACACGCCTATCCATCACATAGCATATAGCAGTAGGTACGGCCGGGGCCCGACGCCATATACCACGGACAGACCGGTGTGTTACTCAATGAGACCATTCAACCAATACACACGTCCAACACAGAGCATCTATTGGAAGCAATTTATTAAGTTTCACAAGTAATAACCCAGCCACAGGCACGAATGTCCACTAACAAAACCCAGTAGGAATGAACTACATAATACACAAAAGTACTGCCCTTATGGTCTTACAAGAGTTCACAATAATAAAACAGTGTCTTACAAACTTCGGCTCACAGGCCGGCCATAAATGATTTAAATAAGTTAACAGACAAGGCCTTCGAGGGCCAACTCAGCAACTTGGGCTTTGGCCCACTATTTGTCGCTCGGCTCCGCAGCAGCTGTAAGCACAAATCACCGCAACGGTGGCAAACAAGAATAAAGGTCAGCTAAAGCTGACCAAATTATAATGATTCCACCCCCGAACTCGGGGTGGCAAAACTCTTTCCCTTCACTTGTTAGCAAAACAAGCAATATATTGAATAAACACAACATCACGGGTGCACGCACACACATCCATACACCCCGTGCTCTCAGGGAACATACTTGGTGAACTCGGTCCACCACCGCCCTCAGGACGGAAAACTCGTGAGCAATAAATGGTGGAGACGACGAACCACAGCTTGCTGAAGACCCTCCCTCGTCTCCAACAAAGGACTCGCGTCGCCATGGTGCCCACTCGGGGCGACGTTATAATCTCCGCCCTCGACTCAAGCCTGTCTAATCCTTTTATTTATATCATTTTATTTATCATATTTATTATGCCAATTGTTAGGCATTTTATTAGTCTCTTTAAGTTTAAAACAAAACAAACATTATTAGCATTATTTTCATTTTGGGTTGCTAATAGCCGGATGATGGTTGTAAGCCTATATATAGGCATAGGATGTTTCCTTTTGAAGTATTGAAGAAGAATTTTGAAAACCCTAAACCTATCTCTCTATTTCTCCTCTTCTTAGCCGACCCCTACTCTCTCTCTCATCCCCCTAACTAATTCGGCCGCCCCCCTCTCTCCACTCCCAAAAGCCGCCCCTTCCTCTCCCCTATCTTCCCTCTCCCTATCTACATCCTCAACACCATCTCCTCCTCACAAGCCGCCCCCTTACCTGACTAACCTCCATCAACCCGAAAGGCCGACCACCCTCTCCCACCCATCTTGGCCGACTACCTCCCTTTGGGTTGAGGTGGAGTATTTCTTGCTCCGAGGAACTTGGAGACGGCGTGACGCGGCGACTGCAGAATCTCTTACTCCATCCGGCACAACTCCGGCGGAGCCGCGGGCGAGTGATCCCTTGGTAAAACAGTCGGAATCATCCATTCCGTTTTGGGTAACGATCCTCTCCACTTCCGTGTGTTTCCCTCTTGAATTTTCTAGTGGCTAGAGTAATTTTAGCGTTGCTTGCGAATCATTGATTTTTCATGGGTTTTTCTTTAAGTGTTGCAACATCACTACGCATTATTTCCGAAAAGGGTTTGGCGAACCCCGCACCTTTTTGTTGGGGGAGATCTACCGTTTCTCGATCGTGTTTTCGGGTAGGTCTTCTTTGGTACAACATCGCTCGTTCGGACCGGGTGGGTCCCTTTTGCTAGAAAGGATAACGGCCTTTAGCCGCTTGTCCGATCTTTTCGACGGTGTGGCTACCGTGTTGGTTTACTTGTTTAGTTTGCATAATAATGCGCTGCGTTTTAGTTTGTGTGGTTGTCATCGTGGTTGGTAGACGTCTCACGCATTAGAACGCTAAAGTAGTCACGTAGGCGGATAGTGGCCTGCATCAATTTGGTATCAGAGGGAGGTTCTTGTCAGTTTCTTAATTGACACCCCCCTGTTATTTTTGCACGTTAGTCCGCACTTCTGTTTGCACGTTTGGAGTCAAAAAAAATCACAAAAAAAAATTATTTCTGGTCTGCTAATAACGGTGTTGATTTCATATTTTTCAGCAAAAAATATCCAAAATTTTTTTTTAATAACCCTCACTTTATTTCCAGTAAGAAAATCAAAAAAAAAAATTTTTTTGGTAATTTGTCTAGCGGGATTAAATCCTTCTGTGGTATGTCTAAGTCTGTTTTCTTCACTTGTGCATGCGCACTAGGCTCGGTACAGAATATCCTCCGTCGTCTTCCAATATGGATGATGACCGGCCCGAGGGTCGTGCCCTCACGGAGATTGAGGAGCTCCGTCAGGATTTCACGGAGCAGATGATGACTATTCGGGAGGCTATTCACGCAATGGGATTACAACAAGGAGCACCTTGTAATCAACCTCTGCACCAACGGGTGGGAGAAAATCACAATCCTTACCCCCACCCTCCTAAAGAGCACGCTCCTCGAGCACCTTACGAGTTTGATCTTACTTGGGCTGTCCGAGTTAAGCCGTCATCCTATGATGGATTGGGAGAACCCCAAGTCTTCCAGGATTGGGTCATGGAAATCGAGTGTTACTTCGAATGGTACGCTCTCAACGATGCGGACAAGGTGCGTGTGGTGAGAATGAAATTATTAGGGAGAGCCAAGATCTTTTGGCTGAATGAAGAGAGGCGCTTGCGAGTAGAGAATGGTGCAAGGCCCATCGGTTGGGAAGATATGAAGGCGAGGTTGACCGAGCAATACGTTCCCACGTACCATCGAACTCAGATGTTCGATGATTTGGCTACCCTTAAGCAAGGGGCGAGGTCGGTTTCTGAGTACATGAGCTTGCTCAAGGATATGATGGTTCGTTGTGATGTGAAGGAGATGCCCGAGGACACCCTATCCAGGTTCCGTAAGGGCCTCAACCCCGATATCCAAGGGAAGTTATTGCGATACGGCCACACGGACTTACACGTGACATTCAACGCTGCGTTAGATATCGAAAAAACACAATGTGCTTAAGGGAACGTCACGTCCTTTCCAGAAGGGCAAATCCATCTTAGGACCGCCCCGTATACCCAGCTATAAGGATAAAGGAAAGTATCGGTCCTCCAATTCTTCATCCATTGTGGTGACGGCTAAAAACAATAGGAGTCCAACTGGGGAAAGAGTGCCGATAGGAAGAGTCAGCAGGACGAACGTCACCTTTTTTGCTTGCGGGGTTCAAGGACAATATGCTAGTTATTATCCTACAAAACCCAAGCCCCTAGCACTGTTAGATGCCGCGGGCGGGTCTGACAAACTTACTTACGAAGCAGGTGATTTTAGTGAGTCGGACGGCGTGCCGAGTGACATGGATGATGAATCCCACATGATGGTGATGAGATGTATTTTGGCCACCCCGCGGCCGTTAGACGAATAGAATAGGACAAATATCTTCACGTTAAACTTCATGAGCGGTGAAAAATGGTGTAGGCTGATCATAGATAGTGGTAGTTTCATGAATGTCGTTTCTGAAGCCGCCGTGAAACGCATGTCCCTAGTTGCTGAACCACACCCTCACCCGTATAAGGTGGCGTGGGTAAACAAGTCATCCCTCCCCGTGGCGAAGCGTTGTCTAGTTCCCCTCACCATCAAGGCCTACACCGAATCGGTTTGGTGTGATGTCATCCCCATGGATGCGTGTCATGTCTTACTTGGGCGCCCTTGGTTGTTTGACCATGACGTCACCCACTATGGTCGGGCTAACACTTATGAATTCAAGTTTAATGGCCGCGTCATCGTCTTAAAGCCCTCTCCTCCGAAGGACCCTTCGACCCTGTCCAAGGACACCGTCATCCCAGTCGAGAAGAGAGCGTTGGGTCTTATTGGTAGGAAGGAACTTACCCGGGCTACCTTCATGGACGGAGTTCTTTATGCCTTAGTTTGCCTCCAAGTCAAGGATGATGCGGCGATATGTGAGAGCTTACCCCCGGCATTGAAGTCGCTCCTAGAAGAATTTGTGGATGTGTATCCGGACGAGCTACCGTCTGAGTTACCCCCCATGCGGGATATCCAACACGCCATCGACTTCATCCCCGGCTCCTCCCTGCCCAACCTTCCCCATTATCACCTCAATCCGTCCGCGCATTTAGAACTTCAAACCCAGATCTCGGAATTATTGCGAAAGGGATTTATCCGCCATAGCATGAGTCCATGCGCCGTGCCCGCCTTACTTGCCCCCAAGAAGGACGGCTCGTGGAGGATGTGTGTGGATAGCCGGGCTATAAACAAAATCTCGGTCAAGTACCGATTCCCCATCCCCCGTCTCGACGATTTGTTAGATATGTTGGTCGGCGCCACGATCTTCTCCAAGTTGGATCTTATGAGTGGTTACCACCAGATCCGAATTAAAGAAGGGGATGAGTGGAAGACTGCCTTTAAATCTAAGGAGGGCCTTTATGAGTGGTTAGTGATGCCGTTTGGGCTATCCAACGCGCCCAGCACGTTTTCTAGGATGATGACCCATGTTTTCCAACCTTATATGGGGAAATTCATTGTGGTGTACTTCGATGACATCCTGATTTTTAGCACCTCCACGCGTGATCATGAGACGCATTTAAGAATCATCCTAACCACGTTAAGATCAGAAAAATTATTCGTGAACATAAAAAAATGTACCTTCCACGTGACATCCGTCGAGTTCCTCTGTTACATCGTTAGTTCAAAGGAAATCTATGTAGACCCTGAGAAGGTTCAAGCCATAAAGGATTGGCCCGAGCCCGCCAACCTTCGGGATGTGCGGAGTTTCCACAGACTCGCCACCTTCTACCGGCGGTTTATTAAGGATTTTAGTAGCATAATGGCCCTCGTAACCGAGTGCATGAAGAAGGGTGAGTTTTCTTGGACGAAGTCGGCCGCCAAGGCTTTTCAATTAATTAAGGCGCGCATGTCCGAAGCCCCCCTCTTGCGTCTCCCAGATTTCTCCAAGGTTTTTGAATTATCGTGTGACTCCTCGGGAGTGGGGATTGGGGGCGTATTGAGCCAAGAAGGTCACCACGTGGGGTACTTCAGTGAGAAGCTTGTCGGCCCGAAATTGAACTATTCTAACTATGATCGGGAATTCTACGCGGTCATCTGATGCCTCCAACATTGGCGGCACTACTTGCTTCCTAAGGAGTTCGTCATCCTATCCGATCATGAGGCGCTACGATTTATCAATTTGGAGTCAAAGGTTAGCCCGCGACATGCTAAATGGGTCTCCTATCTTCAGGAGTACACATTCATCATCAAGCATCTGAAGGGTACCCTCAATCGGGTAGCGGACGCTCTTAGTCGTGTCACGTTATTACTATCCACATTAGAAATTAAGGTGGTGGGCTTTGATAGGATTAAGGACGAATATGTCCACTGCCCAGATTTCAAGGACATATATTTCACCACTCAGGATAACCTGCCCACAACCATTTCCGCATTTTACATTCGTGACGGGTATCTTTTCAACCACTCGAAGCTATGTATTCCCCGCTCATCCCTACGTCACTGCATTGTGTGGGAACTGCATAGCGGCGGGTTAGGAGGCCATTTTGGCCGTGACAAGACTATCGCGTTAGTTGAGGACAAATTTTATTGGCCCGGCATTAAGACCATGGATAGTAAAATCATGGGAAGTTGTCGGGCATGCCAGTTGGCAAAGGGGAACAAGACGAACGCGTGGCTTTATACCCCTCTCCCGATCCCTTCGATGCCTTGGGAAGACATTAGCATGGACTTCATTCTAGGCCTTCCGATCACGTTTAGGCGTCACGATTCGATCTTAGTTGTCGTTGACCGTTTTTCGAAGATGGCTTATTTTATCGCTTGCAATAAAACTAACGACGCGTCACATGTCGCTCAACTTTATTTTAAGGAGGTAGTGGGTCACCGCGGCGTCCCAAAATCGATAGTTACTGATAGGGACGTAAAGTTCACGAGCTATTTTTGGAAAACTTTGTGGAGGATAATGGGCACCAAGCTCCTATTTTCTTCAGCCTACCATCCGCAGACGGATGGGCAAACGGAGGTTGTAAATAGAAGTTTGGGTAGTCTGCTGCGCTGCCTTGTGGGAGACCACAAGGGTACATGGGATCTTATCCTTCTGCATGCTCAGTTGGCATATAATAATTCCAAAAATAGGTCCACGGGTCTGTCACCGAATGAAATTGTGCATGGCTATAAGGCCCCGGTGCCACTTGACTTGATTCCGTTACCTCCATCTTTTAAATCAAGCCAATTCGCACAAGATTTTTCCTCTCACATCCATGACCTGCATAAAAAATTAATGAGACTCTTACCGCTCAATATGCATCCTATCAAGTTCATGCCAACACACATAAACGAGCGTCTCCCCTGAAAGTCGGCGATTTAGTCATGGTTCGTCTCATCCCTGAACGGTTGCCTACGGGCACCTTAAAAATGTTAGCGGACCGGCGAGCGGGTCCTTTTCGAATCTTAAAGCAGTTAGGAGAAAATGCATTTCTTTTAGAATTACCCACTGATTGGGGTATTTCCCCTATTTTTAATATTTCGGACTTAACACCATATATTGCTCCGCCGCTAGAATTATCTTCCTCCCCGTTTACATCTACTACAGATTCTCTTGGGCGTAAGACTGAGTGGGGTACGGGATCACTCGTTCCGTCGGTCTCCAAAGGAGGTACGCCATATGTTGATGACTTAGATTTTCCCCCGTTACTGCCTAATGCTTTTCCCAGGTTTGCCAGGACAGCTTTCTTGCCCAACAGGATTCTACAGGATGATGTACTTCCAACTCCGGATGGCGACGTGCGACGTTTCTTGGTTCGTTGGCGTGGTCGCCCCGCCTCGGATGACTCTTGGCTCCCGGAATCCGAGGTCGCGCTCTTGGATGATTCTCTTCTACGACGATATCTGCAGGACAACTCATCGGTGATGAGTCCTTTTAAGGGGGGGAGGATTGGTGGAGACGACGAACCACAGCTTACTGAAGACCCTCCCTCGTCTCCAACAAAGGACTCGCGTCGCCATGGTGCCCACTCGAGGCGACGTTATAATCTCCGCCCTCGGCTCAAGCACGTCTAATCCTTTTATTTATGTCATTTTATTTATCGTATTTATTGTGCCGCTTGTTAGGCATTTTATTAGTCTCTTTAAGTTTAAAACAAAACAAACATTATTAGCTTTATTTTCATTTTGGGCTGCTAATAGCCGGATGATGGTTGTAAGCCTATATATAGGCATAGGATGTTTCCTTTTGAAGTATTGAAGAAGAATTTTGAAAACCCTAAACCTATCTCTCTATTTCTCCTCTTCTTAGCCGCCCCTACTCTCTCTCTCTTCCCCCTCACTAATTCGGCCGCCCCCCTCTCTCCACTCCCAAAAGCCGCCCCTTCCTCTCCCCTATCTTCCCTCTGCCTATCTACATCCTCAACACCATCTCCTCCTCACAAGCCGCCCCCTTACCCGACTACCCTCCTTCAACCGAACGACCAACCACCCTCTCCCACCCATCTTGGCCGACTACCTCCCTTTGGGTGGAGGTGGATTATTTCTTGCTCCGAGGAACTTGGAGACAGCGTGATGTGGCGACGGCGGAATCTCTTACTCCAACCGGCACAACTCCGGCGGAGCCGCGGGCGAGTGACCCCATGGTAAAACAGTCGGAATCATCCATTCCGACTTTGGTAACGATCCTCTCCACTTCCGGGTGTTTCCCTCTTGATTTTTCTAGGGGCTGGAGTAATTTTAGCGTTGCTTGCGAATCATTGATTTTTCGTGGGTTTTGCTTTAATTGTTGCAACATCACTACGCTTTATTTCCGAAAAGGGTTTGGCGAACCCCGCACCTTTTTGTTGGTGGAGATATACCGTTTCTCGATCGTGTTTTCGGGTAGATCTTCTTTGGTACAACATCGCTCGTCCGGACCGGGTGGGTCCCTTTTGCTAGAAAGGGTAACGGCCATTTAGCCGCTTGTCCGATCTTTCCGACGGTGTGGCTACCGTGTTGGTTTACTTGTTTAGTTTGCATAATAGTGCGCTCCGTTTTAGTTTGTGTGGTTGTCATCGTGGGTGGTGGACGTCTCGCGCGTTAGAATGCTAAAGTAGTCACGTAGGCGGATAGTGGCCTGCATCAATAAAGTCTTCATGGCTTAAGCCGAAGACCCTCCCACTATGCCATCAGCAAGCCACAAAACCCAATAACATAGACTAGGTACAGTTTAACTTTACTAGCCGCTCACACTGCAACGACACTAAAAATCATCAGCGCGAGCTAAGTTTCCCCGTAACCCGTAAAACAATAAAACAACGTACATTACCCGGTTATGTACAATGATGGCTCCCAGCCACCAACAATTGCAGAATCACGCTTCTGCCCAGATTTCCGGGTGCGCCTTGGGGTTAATCCACAAGGATCCCTAGTGCAATCTACCACGTGAAACCCGAAAACCACCAAAGGCACGGAGTCTTCTCTGGATAATCATGCATAGCAAATCATCATCGATCCATACCAACAAGTCCGGGTAGGCTTTACACACCATGCCTATGTCCGTTTCGATTTCGGACTCTACATGCAAATAAGCGGGACTTTACATATCTACCCCATAGAACTACGCAACTCATAGCACACTCGCGAGAGAGGCTTTTCCCTATACAAAAGAAGAAGAGCTTCACATGCTCAAGATTAGAATCGATACTCTAGAATTTCTCTTCGGCGCCATGACGATCCAGTCTGATGGAAAGAATCGTATCGACCTCGCCTTAATTGATCTGGACTCTAATAGAGAATCGGAGCTCCGAAGCTCCACTGGCGGCCGGAGTTGACCTCTTTCTTCTTCCTAGCTCTCCCCTATCTCTTAACTTTTAGAAAGAGAAGATGAAGATAAAAGTGAGGGTTTCTAAACCCTATTCCCGGGTATAACCCAGCAAGAACAGCCCTGAACTGTTGGATCCCAAAATAAAGAAATGGATAGCCCCGATTCGAACTTAAAATGAACTTCCTTGGCCGAACACGGCTTGCGACACGCCCATGTTCATGGTCGTGTGCCTTGATCGACACGAGAACTATCGCGCCCCGAAAAGAACATGGTCATTCGACATGCCCGTGTCGGGATTGACACGCCTGTGTCACCCAATACAAGCCCATGTAGCTGGGGGTTTTCCTCCAACGACACAGGTCAAAAACGTCCAGAGCATGACACAACCATGTAATATGCCCGTGTCACATGTCGTGTGCTAGACACGCCCTGGGACACGCCCGTGTTCCAGGCCGTATAACTGACTTTGCACAACTCGCCAAATGACCTGAGCAGGACACGAGTAATCGACACGCCCGTGTCAAATTTGACACGCGCTTGTGGGACCCGAACACGCCTAGGCTCAGGTCGTGCGTCCTCACTCAACGATCGTTGAGTAAAAGGCTTTGAGTACCTGACACGCCTTGGGACACGCCCGTGTCCCACGTCGTGTTCACTGCCCCGACGATAGTTGACTGCAATTTTGTCGACCACGTAGCCATCGCCGAACCCGAGCACGACACGCCCCTAGGACACACCCGTGTCCCAGGCCTTGTCACCTCTACAAAATCCCAGACTTGGCACAAAATGCCACCTTTCACTTTTTTGAGTTTCGGGGCATTATAATTTAAACCATGAAAACATTGTTAAAATTTCTAGGGACAACCTTGTTAGAGGATTGCCTTCTTGCCCCAACAAGAATGAAAGCCTTTGCAGGGCTTGTCAATTAGTCAAGCAAATTAAAAATAGTTTTAAGTTACTTAATAAGAGTGATTCACCTAGGATACTTTACTTGCTCCATATGGATCTTTTTGGACCCATTGCTGTACAGAGCCTAGGATGGAAGTCTTATACCTTAGTAATTGTTAATTACTTCTCAAGGTTGACTTTGGTGTTCTTCTTGAGAAACAAGTCAGATAACTTCAAGGTTCTTACAGATTTTCTTAAGAGTATATGGATGTAGTACTCTACTCCAGTTGCATTGATCATAAGTGATCATGGTACTGAGTTTGTGTCTCTTCCCATGCAAGAATTTTATGAGAAGGAAGGTATCTGGCACTATTTCTCTACTCCTAAAACTCCTCAACAAAATGGGGTAGCTGAATAGAAAAATAGAACACATATTGAAGCTACAGGAACATTACTTGCAGATGCTCACTTGCCACTATCCTTTTAGGCAGAGGTAGTGAGCATAACAAACTGTGTCCTGAATAGAAGTTTGGTACACAAGCTCAAGGGTAACACTCCCGATGAACTACTCAAAGGGAAGAAACCTAAAGTAGACTATTTTAGAGTTTTTGGTTGTCTGTTTCATTCATAACAATAACAAGAAATATATTAGAAAGTTTGAACCCAAGTCTGAAGTTGGAATATTACTTGGATAATCCCAAGTAAGCAAGGCTTATAGGGTATATAATAAATCAACTATGAAAATGGAAGAGTCTATTCATATTTCATTTGATGAGACTAATATGTTTTACAAGGAGAAGATAGCTTCTACCAGTGAAACTTTGCAGGTACCTAACTTGTGTGAGAAGTTGGATGAGTTGACCCTCACCAATGAGGCTGTTACACATCCCTCTCCACATGTTGCTGAAGAAAGTGAAGATGAAGATAGTGATTTCAATGAAGAGCCAACAACAGCTAACTCAATTCCACAAGAGGAATTTGCTCCCCAAGCTGTTGATGAACCAGCTCCTCCTATTGAGATAGTCACACTTAGAGATCACCATGTATCTCAAGTGATTGGAGACTTATCAATGTGCAAACAAGGCATAAACTCCACTAGGACATGATGCATGCCTGCTTTATATGTCAAACTGAGCCCCAATATATTAAAGATGTTGTGCAAGTTCCATACTGGATCATTGCAATCCAAGAGGAGCTTAACCAGTTTGAGAGATGTAGAGTTTGGGATTTAGTTCCAAGACCCAAAGAGAACCCAATCATTTGAACTAAATGGTTATTTAGAAACAAAATAGATGCTCAAGGTACTATCATAAGGAACAAAGCAAGATTAGTTGCTCCAGGATACAGACAAGAGGAAGGCATAGACTATGACCAAACATTTGCGCATATTGCAAGGCTTGAAGCAATCAGGATATTATTAGCCTATACTATATATAAGAGGTTCACAGTTTATCAAATGGATGTAAAGAGTGCATTTCTAAATGGTGAACTTAAAGAAGAGGTCTATGTGGAGCAACCACCGGGTTTTATCTCTTCAACTCATCCATCTTATGTTTTCAAATTGCATAAAGCTCTCTATGGTCTAAAGCAAGCTCCAAGAGCTTGGTATGAAACCTTAGTCATCTTTCTTTTAGAGCATAATTTTTTTAGAGACATAGTAGATAGGAGTTTATTTTTCAAGCATCATCATGATAAAATCTTGTTAGTACAAATATATGTTGATGACATTATATTTGGCTCTACAGATCCCAAACTATGCAAAAGGTTCTCCAACCTTATGCATTCGAAGTTTGAGATGAGTAGCATGGGTGAGCTCTCCTACTTCCTTGGTATTCAAGTGAAGCAGACTCCTGATGGCATCTTCATATCCCAATCCAAGTATGTTAAAGAGCTAATAAAAAGGTTTGGGATGGCTGATGCCTCAGCTAAGAAAATACTCATGTCTACAAATGTTGTGGTTTATTCTGATGAACATAGGAAACCTGTTGTTCAGAAATTGTATAGGGCCATTATTCGGTCTCTGTTATATCTCACAGGAAGTTGGCAAGATATTATGTTTGCTACCTATCTTTGTGGTAGGTTCCAGGTTAACCCTAAATAATCTCATCTTATTATCTTAAAAAGGATTTTAAGATATATATAAAGAGTTGCCCTAATTTACGACTCTGGTATCCAATAGAGCCAGAATTTGAGTTAATATGATACTCTGATGCTGACTTTGCTGTATGTAGAGTGGACAGGAAGAGCACATAGGGAACATGCCAGTCCCTTGGTGCTAGACTTATCTCCTGGTTTTGCAAAAAGCAAACATCTGTGTCTACATCAACTTCAGAAGTTGAGTACATAGCAGCTGGAAGTTGCTGTTCACAGAAGCTGTGGATTCAAAACCAACTCCTTGATTATGGTTTCAACTTAAATAATTCAACTCTACTTTGTGACAATACTAGTGCAATTTCTATTGCCCAGAATCCAGTTCATCATAGTAGAACTAAGCATATAGAGATAAGACATCATTTCATTAGAGAGTGTGTGGATAAAAAGAAAAATAATCTTCTCTACATCTACACTGATTTGCAAAGAGTAGATATCTTCACCAAACCCATGTATGAGAGGAACCATCTTTTCTTTTTGAATGAGCTTGGTATGATCAATTGAGAAGCTTTAATTTAATTTTCTGTCTGTGGTCGAAGAATTTTCCATAGTTCGTCAACCGGAGATCGACGAACAGAGAAAAGTTCTTGAGAAAATTCGTAGACTTGAGATCAATGAACTATCTGTGTAAGCCATTTTTGTCAACCAGAGATCAACGATCTAGCTCTAGAAAATTTTCGTCAACCTGAGAACGACGAAAAGCTTTCCCTTCTTCAAATTGAGAACCACAAACTCTTTTGTCAATAAAATATTTAATCGACCTCAGATCGAAGAATTTTTCTAGATTTTGCAGGACGGAGTTTGTCGGTTCATATTCTAAAAAAACTTATATCTAGGTTTTCTTCGAGCTCCATCCCGCGCTTTCTATTTCCCTTGCACTTGGTCTCTCTATTTTCCTTTTGTAGGTGATCATGGCTATTCCAGCGAGCACTCTTACTGCGATGAAATTCGATATGGGATTTGATATAGACATCGAATCATTCCAGCACTCAGATCAAATCTTCTTGGATTTTCTGAAATTGTTTGAAGATCAGCAATTGAAGAGTTTTATGACAACACGGATAAAGATTGCTGCAATATAATTCGAGAATGGGTATTCACCTCCTCCTCACCAGATGCTGATACTATGACAGGAACAATATCGGGTAACATAGTTTCTCTCACGCCCGTTGTATTATCTGAAATATTTGGACTACTAAATGGAGAAGAAAAGTTGGAAATAGACAGTGCTGAATATGATGAAATACTGTTTAAGATGGGTTATACTGGAGACAACCGTAATAAACTGCTGAAGAAACATTTATCTGCTGATTATAAATTTCTAGCGGATGTTGTGGGTAAGGTACTGCTAGGCAAGAAAATGCCCATGACTATATCACCAGGTAACAGTTCAAAGTGATGTGTGTGGTGGTCAACAAAAAGCAAGTGAACTGGGTTAGAATAATGTTTGTGATGATTAAGAAAAAGAATACAAAGAAAGAGGTGTGCTTTGGAAGGATTCTTGGAATCTTCATTCAAGCAAAGGCTGTTGAATCCCTGGTCTCCCATACCATATTCATTAATGCCTCCAAAAGGCTAACTTATGCCTTATTTTGTAGGTGGGAGAGGAATATGCCCAAGCCATCCAAGTCTTCTTCCTCTTCCAGGACTTCTGAGGATATCAGAACTATATTAGCTGCTCCCCCACCCCCTGAAGATGTCCCTTCAATCAGGATTCCATCCCCTCCACCTTCATCTCAACAACCAACACCTCCTCAAGTTCTAACACCCTCAACAACCCTCCAACAAACATCCATATCTCAAGCCCATGCACCAACACCTCCTGCTTCCCCACTCCAATGTCCTTCACCAATTCATACTCCTGAACATCAATCATCTCCACCCCAATCTCTAGTGCTTGCAACTCCACCTCATACACCAGAGAATGTCACTCTTCGTCAATCCAAACTTCCACAACATCTAGTTGATATCCCCCTACACAACATATCATCCATACCATCATTTAATCTGCTATCATCCCCCATCCATACTCCATCACCTCAAGATGAGCACATGCCAGATTCCACTCCCTTCCCTTCAACCTAATCCATCAATCCTTCTGTATCAACTCAGATACCCTATGAGTTCATGCAAATGGATCCCCCTTCCATTTTCTCTCTTTTGTAAATCATAACACCACTACTCAAACAACTCATTCCAGAGGCTATTAAACCTCTTGCTGAATCCATTTCCACCATCTTTTCTCTTTTGCTAACTTACCTTTCTGTCCCTTCTTCTGGGGGCCTGGCTACAGGACCCTCTGCAACTTGGCAGGGGGAGATATTCTATGAAGAAGCTCCAGTGTCTCCTCTAGCAGTAGCAACAACAAAAGAAGCAACAACAATTTTACAGATAGTTAAGTACCAGATGTTCAGATTGTTACAGAGGCTGAAAAAAATGATTTAGATATGTTGAATGCAGATATCTTGACTATTGGTGATTGTTGCATCAATCCCACAGTAGACATCTTTGGGTTATTAGATTCTTTCAATACAATTTCTTTGAATTCTTCTCTACCAGCATTAAAGCCATCTTTGGCTATAGTGTGTTACACTACACCAATAAGTCCTGAAGTTGTTAATCAATTGAAGGCAAGTTTTTCTATTAAAATAATTAAGGAACCATCAGGCCCAACTTACATTTTGGATGATAGCCCAATCCCAAATTTAGATGATTTGATTTCTCAAGATGTGGCACAAGAATTTGCACTTATTCAGAATGATCCTGCTTTGAATGAATTTTCGTTGACTGACAAATATATAGAAGAGTATTAGATGATCACTCAGAATATTGCTCCACCTGAAGTTGCTGAACCTCAAGCACTTTCTCAAGCTGAAAAAAAAATCTCAAAGGAAACCTTAAAAGAGAGATGCTTTATATGACAATCCTAAAGAATCTTCTGATGATATTGATGAAGAAGATTCTAATGATTCCAAGGCCAGAAAGAAGATTGCTAAGAAGAGTAAAGTTATTCCAAAGGTTGCCCGTATGTAACGTCCCAATTCGGGCTAGGCCCCTAATGCATGCTTTTGAGTCAGGAGAAATGATTTGGGCTCTGGGAGTGCTGGCAGCTAGGCTTACACTTGTGTAAGGGAAGAGAAGTTAGTCAAGAAAAGGACACAGGTAGTGACAAGGGCATGTCCATATTCATGTGGTGCTCTGGTACATGGGTTTAAAATTCGTGGGGTTTCCAGAGAAGGACATGGGTAGTGACATAGGTGTGTCCCTACCTGTGTGTATGTGGACACGAGTAGAGGCACAATAATGTCCCCTACAAATGTGTGTGTAACTTCCATCGTCGATTGAGTTTCCCGAGCAGGATGCTGGTAGAGACACGGGCGTGTCCCTACCCGTGTGCATATCTCTAGGAAGCCGGCTATGTATCCCAAGCAGGACACGGGTAGAACACGGGCATGAACACGGCTTTGTCGTGTAACACAGGTAGTTGACACGGGCGTTTCCATACCTGTGTTGGTGTCCAAATGAAACTCTAACCGTCGACGATGCTTCACCCGAGAAGGACACGGGTAGGGACACGGGCGTGTCCCTACCCATGTTGGTCAGATATAAATAGAATTTCTGAAACTTTGGCTGTTTTTCATCCTCTTCCCAAGCCTTTTCTGTGGAGAGACTGGTGTTGGAGCAACGTTCATTCCGTGAAGAACCACCGCTGCCGAGGAGAAGAAGATGTCGACGTGAAGGGTGACGAGATTCATGGCCAGAAATTGTGGAAATGCCGGAATCTAGGTGAGCTTCCTCCCCTCTACCTTGGAGCTAGATCTCTAGTTATTCCTAGGCGAGATATTGACTCAAAAGTGTCTTGATGCGTAAGATGAAGATTTCTAGGAAGAGACCATGCTAGGACTTGTGTTCTAGGGTTTAGTCAACTTCAACCTCTCCTTCCTTCAATCTGAAGATGGGTGATGGTCTCGTGAAGAAAAATGGCGTTATGAGGGTGAATATGGGAGGATAAATTTCTGGTTGTGATTTTGGAAGATAGGCTACAGGAGGAAAACGGACCGATGTTGTTTGTTCCGCCTTAAGATGCGCGCAGAAATCAGCTTTCTGCGCACAGCGATCTTCGTGGCCATTTTCAGATATGAAAAGGCAAGATCTGGGCTTTCGACTAAACACAAAAGTCGTATCTCATGGAAATACCTTTCCAACAAGTGGTTACACGTCTTCGTGCAAAGCATGTAGCCATGTGAAATCCTTGTCGAATTTTATGGCTGAGAGTATAAATGTGCAGAATCTGTAATCTATACGTAGCAGACTTTGAAGGTGATTTCAAGCATAAAACGGCAAGATTTTGCCATTCGACTAAACATATAAATTCGTAGCTCTTGGAAATACCATTCCAACGAGGGGTTAAACACTTTCACTTGATTCTTGAAACATCAGGAATCCCTGTTTGAAGTTCTGCACTCTATACAATTCCTACATGCTTTGTTCATTTGATTATGTTAACCTAATTTAGAACTATTAGAGAGATTGTGGATAGTTAGTGTGAAGTTTATTGCGAGTAGTTGGATTGATTCTTTGTAATCAAATAACGAAGTGAAACGTACTAGTTTGAGATGATTTGGTTGATAGATCCCTAGGTGAACTAGTGGGTAGGCGAGTTGGATTGTATAAACAAACTAGATATGTGAATCGGTAAGATGAGCTAAATACTAGCAAGGTGATGAATATTGTGTGGAAGAGGATTAAATAAGGTTAGTGGATGAATATGTGGAAGAGTAGATAGTGCGTGAGTGTTGACGCACTTGATCGATTGTGTTGGAAAGGGACTCGGTAAGGAGCCCTTGTGAGCTGTTGAGCTCAAAATGTGAGATTGCATGTGGTGTGAGTCGACACGTGGTGTCGTAACCCTGGGTTAAGGATAGTGTTGCTGGTCTACGGGCTCGCCTGTCATCACACCGACGAGAGTGGATGGTTAAACCTTGGGTGTTTGGGCTTGGTCCTCGGTGTGCATTCCCGGGGCTCCTTCCGTGCCAAAGTGAATAGTTTGGCTTGGTCCTCGTACTTTTTCCAAGGCTCCTTCTGGGTAACATCTTGGCGATTTCGAGGCTTGGTTGTTGGTCCACATCTAACTGAGACTCCCGCTGAGCCATAGTACGCGTCTGAGCTCCGTTGTTGTGTTCTTATCATTGAGGCGTACGAAGGCCTAGGCCAGGTAGTGTGGAGAACAGCCTAGTAGTGGAGATGCCCGCTCTACTGTCACCGTCTAGCCATGATGGATGATGCCTAAGAGGTTAGCTACCTACTCGAAAATTGGGAACTAAGAGTTTTTGTCGACACAGTAATTGCTTATGTGTGATCATGGGTGAGTCATTGGATATCATTCATGGCATAGCATTACATCGCATACACAAGATCCTCATCGTATAAGTTTGTATGGGGACTCTTATATGATGAGTTACTTTACTGTTGGGCTGATCCTCAACTTATATGTCTGTATGTGCATTCATATTAGTTGAGTAACTTTCTGTTGTAACTTTATTCTTTCATACTCGGTTGTAGATGATAGAACTTCTAGGGCAATTGGTTTCCTCATTTATTGTGTTGCTATGTACATATATTGTTTACTGATCACTTTATACCACCTATTTGTACCATAGCTTTATATACATATGTTGTACCCTATTTCTTTCTCCTCCCTGTGTTGAGGAGTCATCGGGGGAGCGGATGTGATAGCCACATAGTTGTTATGACTAACAGATGCTACGTCTTCCTTTTTAGGAGGAAACCCCTCAGACGGAGCATCAGTAGGTTTTGCAACAATACAGCCAGGCCAGGATGACAGGGCCTAAAGGGACGGTACGGTCGTTACTGTCAGTGACAGATGTGAGTTTTTGAGAGACGTTTTGATGTAGTACCTTTCAGGAAAGTTTATTCCTACTCTGATAGTATAGAAAGCTTCTTGTTGCTTCTTTTATTATGTGTATTTTGGACTTATGTACTTATATGTGTGGATTGACTTTTGATTTTATGTTTGGTTGGGTTGGCATTGTTTGATATTGGATATAGCTGGCAGGATAGTCGTCTTGTGGTACAGGTAAGCCCGAGTGCTAGTGTTGCCACAAGGCGGCTGTTCTGGGAATAAGACTCCCCTCGAGCAGTATTTTGTGTTCCGGGAGGGGGGTCTTAAAAATGCTATCAGCTTGCTATGATCCTGAACTGAAGAAGTCATTCAACAATGGTGCCACCCTCGTTTGATTAGTCAGTTTGGGGACAAACTGACTTAGCAGAAGCATTGGTGTGCCTATATGTAATTCACAATAAGTATGCCCAACTTAGACCTTAATATTATCCAACCTTACCTTAGGCTTGTATTCTACGTGTAGATCCTAGTACACGTTGAGATAATGGGGGGCACCCCCACCCCGTCCGTACCCACACAATTTCAATAATCGGAGCTAGGGCAGACGCTCAAAGTTATCCTGGAGGCCTTCATATCCCAACAAGCCCCCTTACAACAACTAGGTCCAGGCTCCATTTGGGTGAGCACTTTCCGAGCTCTCTCCCCTCCTGCTTACCTTTGGACAAAGTCGATAGTGCGTACGGAGGAATGGCTCGACACCGTGCAAGAACTGCTTTTAGGAATTAGATGCCCAAGCAACATGGTTGTGACCCTGGTAGTGACACTCCTAGAACAACACACTAAGAGTTTGTTGAAGTCCCTCATGGGCTCCACCTTTCAAGGGCAAGTGTATATGGAGATCAACTGGAACGAGTTATCGGGAGCCTTTTTGTAGGACATCATTCCCTCGTCTGCTCGAGATGAACTTGAAGAGAGATTCTTACAACTAAAGCAACGATCCAAGTCAGTGACGGAGTACCAGCGGGAGTTTCAACATCTGTCTAGATTTGCTGACTCCTATGAGTTGGATGACAGAGGATATGCAAAAAGGATCTACAAAAGCTTGCGAGAACCCCTGAGGGAAGCCCTTTTGTTTATACTGGACTCCATCCTGGCGAAAATTATTGACATGGCGAAGAGGCTAGAAGCAGACCACTTGGGATGTTGTAAAAGACCTGTTGAGGGTGTGATGGAAGCTGGCCCTAGCAACAGAAGAAGACACGACAATGGAGGATGAAGAGGTCACCAAAAAGGTGGCAGGCGTTTCCACCAGAATTATAGAGTGGAGCACCCAGTTCCACAGCCGCCAGCATTTCTTCCACCACCACAGCCTCAACAGTTTAAGCAACTCGGTGTGAGGCAGGAGCGATTGTGCTTCGAATGCAACCAACCGGGCCACATTCGACGCTATTTCCCGCAACTGTTTGGAGATACGCCTCTTTCTCTCCCTCCGGCAGCTCGATGAGGGCGGGGGCACATGCGTGGTTGAGGATGAGGACCACGAGGAGGAAACCTCAGACATGCTCGGAATCAGGTGTTCGCGCTGGACATAACACAGGAGCAGAACCCTCAGGAGGTGATTGCAGGTATGTTACAGTTAGTTATCACATTTTCATTAGTAATCTTAAGTTTCTTAAGACATACTATATATCTAGCTTTGAGTATTGCTATTGCTACTTAGGAACCGTGGTGGTCGGCGGGAAACCGGCCTATATATTTTTTGATACTGGTGCCTCATACTCATTTGTGTTTGCGAATATCATTAAAGACCTAGAATTAGTGCAATCCTTCACTGGTATTGCTCGAAGTGTACGCCATGCAGACGGCTCTAAGAAGACCGCAACCGCCAAGTGCGAATTGGAGATACTCATTGGGTGAAAGATCTTTAATACCCCTGGCAAAATTTTGAGAATGCCAGAGTTTGACCTCATTCTAGGCATGGCATGGCTGGATTGACACTATGTAATAATTGACTGTGCGGAGAAGCGAATCTACTTGAGACATGGGGATACTGATGTAATATTCCAAGGTATAAAATTCGCACCACATATATTATTATCTTTGATTCAGACCTTGGAAACTTACATGAGAGGGGATGAAGTTTACATGATTTGTTTCAAAATGAATGATATGAAAATAGATATGAAGGACGTGCGGGTGGTGCGAGATTTTACCGAGGTATATCCTGAGAAATTGCAAGGTTTACCCCCGTATAGAGAGGTGGATTTTAAAATTAAGCTAGTACCAGGAGCCAAGCCCGTCTCCAGGACCCCTTATCGGATGGCCTCGAAGGAAATCGCAGAGTTTAGAGTGCAGTTGCAAGAGTTGGTAGAATCAGGGTTTTTTTTCCAAAACTCAAAACCTTGGGGAGCCCCTGTTCTATTTGTTAAGAAGAAGGATGGAGCTTTGGGATTTTTTATAGACTATCAGGAGATCAAATGACTGATGGTACGGAACACCTACCCGCTACCTCGGATCGATGAGTTGTTAGACCAATTGGTAGGAGCGCATTGGTTATCCAAATTGGATTTGCGTTCGGGGTATTATCAATTGAGAATACATGAGCAGGACATTCAGAAAATGTCCTTTAGCTCAAGGTACGGCTTGTACGAGTTCACTGTGATGCCGTTTGGGCTCACAAATGCCCCTTCAACCTTCATGAGCTTGATGAACAAAGTGTTCGAACCTTATCTAGATGTCTTCGTCATCGTTTTCATCGATGACATTTTGGTCTACTCTAAAATGGAGGAAGAGCATGTCGAACATCTGACCTTGGTACTGAAGAAGATAAAAGAGCACGCCTTGTTTGCCAAGTTCAGCAAGTGCGAATTTCGATTCCAAGAGGTTGCCTTCTTGGACCATGTGATCAGTGGGGCTGGGTTAACTGTGGAACCGGCCAAAGTGCGTGCCATGAAGGAGTGGTCGCCCTTGAAGTCAGCGGCCGATGTGCGGAGCTTCCTTGGACTTGCTGGGTACTATCGCAAGATTGTTAAAGGCTTCTCGAAGATTGCCCTTCCTCTTACTACACTGACAAATTAAGGTTGTACCGTATTAGTGGACACCCCATTGTGAAGCTAGGTTTCAGGAACTGAAGGACCGAATTACATCCGCACCCATCCTAGCCCTTCCATACGGGAAGGAAGGATTTCAATTTTACCCTGATGCGTCATATCAAGGAATGGGAGTGGTACTGATGCAGCATGGACATGTGATTGCATATGCTTCAAGACAGCTGAAGAAGAGTGAAAACAATTACCTGATACATGATCTAGAATTGGGAGTGGTGTTGTTTGCATTGAAGATTTGGAGACACTATCTATACGGCATCCACTGTGAAATCTTTCAGACCACAAGAATCTAAAGTACGTCCATACACAGAAGGAATTGAATTTGAGACAGCGGTGGTGGCTAGAGTTTTTATGCGATTATGAATTCACTTTGAACTACCACCATGGAAAAGCAAATTCCGTGGATGATGCTTTGAGCAGAAAGTTACTTGAATCGAACTCGGAGTGTCGATTGATGAGAATGGAGTTAGCTCGGATGCTCGAAGAGATGGAGATCACCATGGTATACAAAGACCAATCAGAAGGGTATACGGAGTACTTAACTGCGATGAGCATCGTCTGCGATATTCGAGACCGAATCCAGGCGGAGCAAGGAAAGGATGTGGCTCTAGCCCCGACAATCAAGACAATTGAAGATGGGAAAACTGACGAGTACTCTCTAAAAGATGGCCTCGTTCATCTCCGTGGCCGGATATACATTCCCGAGGGCGGTAAAATTTGGGAAGATATCTAGAGAGAGACACACTACACCCAGTATTCTGTGCATCCTGGGATTGCCAAGATGTACGCCGACCTGCAGAAGACCATGTGTTGGCTGGGATTGAAGAGGGACGTCAGATATTTTGTTATACACTGCGAGGCCTGTCAAAGGATGAAGTCAGAATATAGGAGCCCCGGTGGGTTATTACAGTCTTTGCCCATCCCCAAGTGGAAGTCTGAGGATGTCTCCATAGACTTTGTCCACTATTTGCCTCACTCACGCTCATGGAATGATTCAGTATGGGTAATCGTTGAACGCTTGATGAAGGTAGCCTGGTTTATTCCTATGTAAAAATAAGCTCATGTGGATGTTTTGTTACGCCTCTTTGTGGAGTAGTTCGTAAGGTATCACGTTGTGCCAAAGATAATTATTTCTGAACGAGATGGTCGATTTACCTCTAAGGAGTGGAGGGCCGTACAGGCATACCTGGGTTCAATTCTTACCTTTAGCATAACATTCCATCCTCAGACGGACGGGCAGTCTGATAGAACCATCAGAACATTGGAGGACCTATTAAGACTGTGTGTATTTGATAAATAAGAGTCGTGGGAAAGGCTCTTATCCCTGTTGGAATTTTCATATAACAACAGTCACCAGGCGAGTATCAGGATTGCTCCCCATGAAGCCCTTTACGAAAGAAGGTGTAGAACACCCTTGTCATTGGTACATGACGATGAACCGAAGGTTTTTGGTATTGAATACATCGATGATAGCGATGCGGTGGTTTGGCTAATACGGGACCGCATGCTTGAGGCTCAAAGTCGGCAGTATAAATATCATAATGCAAAGCACTAAGTGGTAGAATTTCAATTGGGTGACAAAGTGATGTGGGGTGTGAACATTACACGGACGTGCGTGCACTAACAGACACCTAACCGTTATAGAACAAGAAATAAAAGAGAGAGCTCCGACCAAAAGCGAACAAAAGGGGTTGGTTGGCTCCCAAAAATCTGGGACTCGATACCACGTCCTTAGGACCTACCTCTCCAACAAGCACAACACCCGTCATAAGCCGGACTCGATACAACATCCTTAAGACCTACCTCTCCAACAAGCACACAACTCACCGCACCTACACAAGCATCTATTCATTTCAATATAAGCCATTTCAAACGCAGCAATAATTTTATTTTGGAGCGACGAAAAACTTTCAAGAGAGATTTAAATTCGAGTCATGATTAATTCCCTTGTTGGCACATAAAGTGCACCGATCGGAAGAGAAAATCAAGGCTAGGCCAAGTTGCGCTCCCGAGACGGATCTACCCGTTCTGGATAACAAGAGATTCAATAACAACAAATTCGATTCCAGATTTTACAAGCGATGAATTTAAAAACCATTGGGAAAACGATGCGTGAAAAACCTCCACAAACTAAATCATGAATCACACAAGGGGGAAGAGGTTACCCAACCGGGATAAAAGTTCACACAAGATAAGGTGGGAGAATCACTCTCTCCACGGATCCGCCGGCGTCACACCGAGGGGTTTTCAACCTTCTTCCAAGGAGTTGCACTGAAGGAAGCCGTGCTGGAGTCACACCGAAACGGATGGAGGGAGCAAGGGGGGGGGGGCGGCGACTTCACACCACAACCAAGGGGGGGGGGGCAGCGACAAGGAGGATCTCCTCTTGGCCGAAACCCTTAGGGAGAGGGAATTTTAGGTTTCAACTTTCAATATTTGATTCCTCATAATCACCTCCTTAAATAGAAGTTTACAACAAGCCTTAACCATTCATGATGGAGATGTAATCTCATCCATCCGAATGGCTAAGAGCACACCAAAATAAAATTGTTCAAATTAAAAAAATAAAAGTATGCCATGAATATAAAATTATCACTTAAACATAGGATAATTTTATATTCCAAAAATATAAAATAGAGTTAATGAAAAAAGATAACATGGCGGTTCTAGCACGCCGCGGGCGGAGGTTGTAACGTGCACTTTGTTCGGCGTCATAACGGCGTCTCAGATCTTTAAGTCGTAGCACCTCGGCAACTGGGTCATCATCAATTAGCGGCGGCGCTGCATCAATCCTCCCCCACTCAAAATCACGTATCTCTGATGTGTGATTGGAGAGATAGCGGCAGAGAAGCTCGGTATCCAAACGTTGAAGCTCTGTCGCGAGTACCCAAAAGTCGTCCGAAGGGGGGAGGTCACGCAAATAGACAAGGAAGCGGTAAGTAGTACCATCCGGAGTAGCGAATTGTTCCATAGCGAGTATCATATCTGGAGTGAGAAATGTCCTGGGAAACCTGGGAAACATGTCAGCAGTAGGAGTAAAAGAAGGAAACGTACCATCCGATGTTATACCTCCGGGGACCGAAAGAGAGAGATCATCCGAACTACCACTCCCCAACCCATCAGAATTTTTAGTGGAGGGAGAAGACGACAGAGAATTCAACTCAGGTAGAGGTAAAACAAACAACGTCAAATCCGAGACATTAAAAATAGGGGAGATACCCCAATCAGCCTGCAAATAAAAAACAAAAGCATTGTCCCCTAGTTTCTTGATAATCCGATAAGGGCCGGCGCGCTTCGGTGCGAACTTCTTAATGTTGCCAGATGGCAAGCGTTCGGGAACTAATCGGACTAGGACCAAATTGCCAACTTTATAGTGCGATACCCTCCTATGTAAATTAGCGTGTGACTGATAAGACTCGTATTGAGCAGTCAAGGTAGCTCATATACGTGCATGTAAGTCATGAATATGTTGGGCAAAGGATTGTGCAAACTGACTTGTCTTATATGTTGGGGTCAACGACACCAAGTCAATAGGCACAGGGGCCTTGTACCCGTGAACAATCTCGTTTGGTGAAAGACTAGTGGACCGATTTTTGGAATTATTATAAGCCAAATAGGCGTGGGGAAGAATAAGATCCCACATGCCTTTGTGATCGCTCATTAGGCATCTAAGAAGGCTACCCAAGCTCCGATTAACCACCTCCGTCTGCCCATCAGTATGAGGGTGATAGGCAGAAGAAAATAATAACTCTGTACCCATTAAGAACCAAAGTGTCTTCAAGAAATAGCACGTGTACTTAACATCTCGATCCGAGACTATTGTCTTCAGCACTCCCCACTGACTAACTACTTCTTTAAAATATAATTTGGCGATTTGAGACGCATCGTTAGTTCTGGTGCATGGGATAAAATAAGCCATTTTGGAGAACCTATCCACAACTACAAAAATCGAATCGTGACGTTGTAAGGTAGTGGGTAGGCCTTAGACAAAGTCCATGATCACATCTTACCATGGGGTGGAAGGAATTGGCAATGGAGTATATAAACCGACATTTGTTTTGGTGCCCTTGGATATCTGACAAATACGACAACTACTCACCACTCGTCCCACCATTGCCTTAACTTTTGGCCAATAGAATTTTTCTTCAACTAACGTAATGGTCCTATCTCTACCGAAGTGACCACTCAACCCTCCGCCATGCAATTCCCAGATGATATGGAGACGTAACGATGACTGCGAAATACATAACTGTTGGGTATTGCATCCACAATGTACCTGATTTGAAGAAGCCCCTGTGCAAGTCAAGGTAAATAGACAATGTATTTGATGAAATATTTCCAGTTGTGCTTGCAGTTATTCCACGCTAAGTACACACCAATGTCAGGGTGCAGTGGGTCAATATACACAGGTCTATGCAACGTAATCCCTCGTTGAGCAGATCAGTGTGTTGGTCTACGTGTACTCTCTCTATTGGGGTGTACTTAATTTCAAGTACAGGGCTATGATAAAGCAAGAGCAGAAAAGGAGCAAGGATGGGCCAAAGACCAGCTCTAGGAAAGAAAGAGGAGAAATAGCCCAAGTAAAAATCGACGAGAATCACTAAGTGATTCTCGCCGATTCGGCGAGAATCACTAGCTGATTCTCGCCGGTTGAAGCCGGCTGCTTCGTCACCGCCTGAAATTTCTCTAAGGCAGAATCATCGAGAATCACTTATGATTCTCGCCGATTCGTCGAGAATGACCTTGCATTCTCGACGATTCGGTAAGAATCTAAAGTGATTCCCGCCGATTCTCCCCGGCTTCTGTATCAGTTCAGCCAGATTTCGGCTAAGTAGAAGTCGGCGAGAATCGTAAGTGATTCTCGCCGATTCGGCGAGAATCACCTACGATTCTCGCCGAATTTGACTTAGGCAGTTTCCTGTTGTTCTCTGGACCGGTTCAAACTATCTGAACTGTTTCGAACCGGGCTCAAGCCTTCTTATTGGTGGGACCCACAATGGTCATATACTTGACCTAATGTATATATACTCCGTATGTATGAACAGTAAAGATGAGAGACGAGATTTCAAAAAGCACGAGCCGCCGACAAGCCCTAACGCTCCGCCGATCTCTCCGCCGCTCGTGCACTCGTCGCCGCTGCTGATCTCAGGTTCTTCCAGATCTCCGGCGACCGAAGATTAGGCTAGCATAGCGTCTCACGCGTCTAACCAGAGATCCCTTGTCTCTTGATTCGTTGATCGGGAAAATCCTTCCCCTTCCGAATCGATCGAGACGATCGATCCTAGTGTGACCATTGGAAGACCTTGCTTCCTTCGCTACGAAGTTTGAATCAAGTTGGCACTGCTGCTGCTCTCCGTCGCCGCCGCCGATTCCGAGAACCTTGCCGTCGCGTTAAGCCGCAGCCGGTTTCGGGAAGATTCTTTCCAAAAGAGATCTAGGGTTGTGGACTCTTCGTTGACTTCAAGAACACGTCATCGAACGAAGAGGGACACCTTACTCTCCAAACGTCGTTTGTATTTCTTACAAGCATTTTCAATTTCTTTGTAACGGACCGATTGGTCTTTAGTTATAAGGGTTGGGTGCAACCCGGGTTGTGGGAGTGTTGACTCCTACGTGTGGAAGGGTTCCTTCCGTTAGTGCAAGGATTGGATTTCAATCCTGTTGGTGAAGTGACCGAGTCGTCCCGTGTTGGGAGATAGGTCGAAGGGGGAAAGTGGACGTACCCAAATCGGGGAACCACTATAATTTGCCTGTGTATTTTCTGTGCTTGGTTGTTTTATTTTCTTGTGCAGGTAAAATCTTAATTCCGCAAATACGCTGCAGAGACACCTATTCCCCTCCCCCCCCCATAGGTGAAGATAGTTGACACTAGGTAGACTTTCAAGTGGTATCAGAGGGAGGCTACTCATCAAAAAGGTTCACACCTTGAGTAGAATCCTGCCACCCGTGTCAAGAATCAGACAGATATCCTCCATGGACGGACTCAAGCACTCCGGCAAAATCCCAGTATGCACCAGACTGAACTTTCCTATCGGAAGGAAAGAATCAGATTCTACATGGAAGCGGTCGACCCTCGGCTCTTCATGATAGTGGAGGAGGGACCTTACATTCCCACTAAGGCCTCCACCATTGATCCTACCAGGAAAGTACCCAAGAAAATTTCGGAAATGGACAAGGATGAAATGGTGCTGTTCGGACTCGACAAGAAAGCTCAGAACATCCTGGTGAGCGCAGTGACGACTCTATGATGCAGAACTTCAGCAATTGCAGGACAGCCAAGGATCTCTGGAGCTGTCTAATTGTCTTAATGGAGGGCACAGATGAAGTGAGGGACGATCGGAGATCCCTCCTCAATCAGAAATATGAGGCATTCAGACAAGGGCCAAAGGAGGAGATCGGAGTCACCTTCGAAAACTTCCTCAAGATCATCAATGCACTCAAAGGATATATGGAAGAGTGTTCACTGACGGTGAACTCAATGACAAATTCCTTAGGTCCCTCACTAAGGAATGGGACACAAAGATCTGCGCCATCCGCGAGTTTGGCAGACTTGCGGAAACTGACCCTCAGATTCTGTTCGGGAAGCTCATGTCCTATGAGCTTCAGTTGAACACAAGGAAGGCTGAAGAGGAAGCAGAGAAAGCCGTGGCCAAGGAAAAGACGGTGGCTCTGAAAGCCATTCAATTCAGAAAGGGTAAGGGTGTTGCTTCCTCCCATGCATGGAAGAGGGATGAAGAGGAAGACTCTGAGCCGAGCTCCTCCAGATCAGAGTTATCTGAGGAAGATTTATCCCTTATCACACGGGAATTCAAGAAGTTCCTCAAGCTGAGGAATCAGAGAAAGAGAAACGGCTCCTCCTCAAGGGATCAGAAGAAGAACTATTCTTCTGACAGGTATGTTTCCAAACCGAACAAACACCGCTCTTCTGACATTATATGCTTTGGTTGCAACAAGCCAGGACACGTCGTGGCCGACTGCCATCAAGGCAAGAGGGAAAAGGGAAAGGGAGAGGAGCACAGGTCCTCAAAAGACAAGAAGAAGGAGAGGAGTTACATCGCAAAGAAGCCAAAGACGCTGAGTGAATCTGACATGTCAGACACCAGTGATGATGAGGAAGCCTACTTTGGGCTAATGGGTCGCTCTGACTCAGAAGGAGAATGCCCCCCATTTACTGGGAAGGTAAAAGCTCACACCCCTCTCTCCGACTCTGACTCTAATCCTGAGTCTCAGGATGATGATGCTGAGGATAGCCCCACTGCCCTTGAAGCTGAACTCCTAGATAAGTATGAGCTTTTGCTCAATACATTCCTGAAATGTCGAAAGAAACTGAAGGCGGAGAAAAAGGAAGTCAAATTCCTTAAAGGTGAGAGTGTCTCCCTGAGGGACGAGATCACTAGTTTGATCTCCCTCCGACAGGAGCACTTGGACCTGACTTCAAAGCATTCAGATTCTCTTAAGCTCCTTGATCTTAAGCAGGAGGAAGTCGACAAGTTGGAAGAACTACTTGCGGCAGAAAGGAAGATCGTCAAGAGCTTCTCTATGCCAAAAACTGTTCTTCCATTAGTTGATACCTTCTCTGCTCAAGCCAAAGGGGCAGGCTTGGGGCACGTAGGGGTATCTAGCTCCTCGTCCAGGAGAAACAGGAATAGGAGAAAGAATAAGGCTGCCAAGAAAGCCTCTGCTGATGAGAAAGGAAAGGCCCCACTCAGTCCTGTTGAGTTCAGAAAGCCTAGCTTTCCCTGTAACCAACATGACTTTGAGTCAACATATGGGCATCACTTCAGGCCCTCGGTTACAATGCCGAAGAGTCGATATGATGGGTGGACCTTTCCCCGCAACTTCAGTGAGAGTGTCATCAAGGCACCCTATGAGGAAATCCACTTGGGAAATTATGGTCAATTCTCTAGCGGCCATAATAGGAAGCTGGCACCTAAGGCCAAGCATGTTACACTGAAAAGCCAAGAGGTGAAGAAGTCATGTGACTGTGGTCATCATGTTGCCTCCACCTCCAGGTCTTCGGCCCCAGCTGAACCCCACGTCTCAAGGGTAAAGCAGGCGCCCAAGAGGAAGTATAACAGGTTTGACTGCTGGTGCTGTGGAAAAATTGGTCACTTTGCCGTGGATTGTTGGTTTAATCCAAGGTATAACGAGACTCCTTATGTTAGCAATGCGACTCGTAGAGTTAACCAATCGAGGGGGAGTATGCTAACAAGAAATCTAGGACCCAAGTTCGATTGGGTTCCTAAGGCAAACTAATTCTGTTTTGCAGGAATGTCCAAAGGCCAACAAAACTCCTATTTGGTATTTGGACAGTGGATGCTCCCGTCATATGACTGGGACAAGAAGCCTGCTGTGGGAGTACACCCCAGTCGAGAATGGAACCAAAGTCATCTTTGGGGGATCTGATCGGGGAGTCACCAGAGGTTACGGTATGATTTCCAACGGTATACTCTCTATCTCTAACGTAGCTTATGTTGAAGGGTTAAATCATAACCTGATCAGCGTAAGCCAGTTATGTGATAAAGGGTATGACGTTAAGTTCTGCAAGGATAAATGCCTGATAATATCATGTGCCTCTTCGGAGACAGTATTAACTGGCATTAGGAGCAGAAATATTTTCTGTTTAGATTTCCTTAGTTTAGACTCTTCTACCCCTATATGCCTCGTAGCAAAAGGCAGTGCATCTCTTTGCGAACAATGGCACAAGAGATTGGCACACATTAATTACAAGACAATCAATATGCTATTTTCCAAAGACTTAGTAAGGGACGCTCCCATTATTAAGTGCATTAAAGATAGTCCATGTCCTGCATGTCAAATGGGCAAGCAGACTCGGGCTACCTTTAAGGGCATCCCAGACAAAGATTCCTCCAGATTTCTTTATCTTCGGCACATGGACTTGTTTGGTCCTATGCAAGTTCATAGCTTAGGAGGGAAGTCATATACGCTAGTAATTGTAGATGATCACTCTCGGTTTACGTGGGTGTTCTTTTTAAAACGCAAGTCAGATACATTTGACATCTTCACTAATTTTGTCAAGCAGATACAGAACGAACTTAACTGCTCTGTGGTAAAAATCAGAAGTGACCACGGAACAGAGTTTGAGTCTGGGGCTATGATAGAGTTCTGTGAAGAGCTTGGTATCTTTCATGAGTTCTCCTCCCCTCGCACTCCTCAACAGACTGGAGTGGCAGAGAGGAGGAATAGAACACTCATTGAAGCATGCACGACAATGTTGAATGATGCTTCTCTCCCAGAATACTTCTAGGCCGAGGCTGTCAACACGGCCTGTCATGTACAAAACCGGGCATTGATCAACAAGAGCCATCGTATGACTCCTTATGAGCTACTGAAAGGCAAGAAACCAACCATGTCCTATCTGAGGATTTTTGGCTGCAAATGTTATGTACTGAATAATGGGAAGTACCCGCGTACTAAGTTTGGTGAAAAATGCTTCGAAGGCATATTCATGGGCTATAGTAGCCACAGCCGGGCTTACAGAGTTTTCAACAAGAAAACTCTAGTGGTAGAGGAATCAATAAATGTTATATTTGATGAAGGAAGCTTGCTTAACTGCAAGACTTCTAGTTATCTTCCTGAAGCTGCAGATGCCAGACTCGAAAAGCTTCAACTGGATGATTCCGAGAAAGATGCAACTCCAAAGTATGTCAAAGTCTCCACATCTACGCCGATCGGAGAAGTTGAAGCTCAAAATGAGGCAAATCCTTTAGAAGAAGGAGATGCCCAAGAGATAGTTGAAGTTTCTGATGCAAGAGTTCTAGAGTTCAGACACGTGAGGGATCATCCCAGATATCAAATCATTGGAGATCCCCGAGACGGTGTCAGAACTCGCCGAGGTACTCATGATGTCGTCGTCATCCCCCGGCTTGTTGATTTGGAGCGTCATCCTCTGGACGATGATGGTGACCCGGTACATGTCATAGATCCGTGTCATGTTGCTGCAGAAGATCCCCTTCCGGATGACTATGGTGACCCAGTTGATGTTGGTGCCGGCTCACACTTGATGTTCCCTCGCCGCCTTGAGATGATGGTTTACTTGTTGGTGCCGTTGCTCGTCGCCATATGGAGCTTGAAGATCTTTATGACCGTGCCGCAAGTCGGAATGTTGAAACTTTGCCGCGACATCCACCGCCATCGCCGCGTCATTTTAATGTTGGAACTTTGCCGCGACATCCACCGCCATCGCCGCGTCATGACATCCACCTCCATCACCGCGTCATTTTAATGTTGGAACTTTGCCGCGACATCCACCGCCATCGCCGCGTCATTTTAAATATTATTTCAGATTTTAATTATGTTTTTATTTGGCAATGTTTATGCCATGTTGTGTTTTTTTATTAATGAGTGTTGTTTTTATTTAGTTATTATGGGCTTCAAATAGCCAAACTAATGATGTAGCCTATATATAGGCAAGTTGTTTTCATGATGGATTAGAGAATGAAAAATTGAAAACCAAAATTCAAATTTTGAATTTCCCCCTCCTCTCTCTTCCCCTCTTGGAAAATTCATTTCCTCCTCCTCTCCTCTCCTCCTCTCCAAAATTTCGGCCTCCCCCTTTCCTTCCCTCCTCCCCCATCTTCTAATCCAAGAGAAGAATCGGCTCAAGCTTGTGTTGAATCTTGTGAAACTTCAACGACGTCAAAAGGCAACGAAGAACTTGGAGTTTCTCTCCAACCGGCACGCTTTCGGTGGATCCGGAACGGATTGATCCAAAGAGAGTTAAATCGGAATCATCCATTCCGGTTGGGTAACGAACGTCTCCACTCTTGTGTGTTTCTCTCTTAGATCTTTTCTTTGGGCATTTAGCATATCGTGTGATTTGTGATTGGTAGAATTTTCGTGGATAATATCTATTAAATTATTGTTATTGTTATTTAATTCCCATTTGAATTCGTGAGGCGTGGCGGCCCTCATTTTATTTCGTTGGGAGAGAACCACCCGTTATCCGAATCATTATTTTCGGTGGTGTCTCTTTTGGTACAACGTACGCTCGATCGAACCGTGTGGGTTCATTTCGCTTGAGAGGATCTTGGCCTATAGCCTTGATATTATCTTAAGGGGCCTAGCGAACCCCCCCGAATCCTATTAAATTAATTGTTGCAACTTGCGTAGTGGCTGTGTTTATTCTTCGTGTGAGCGTAATAGTAATTATAGTTAAGCGAGCGTGTGAATCCCTTAGCCGTTATGGTGTCGAAACCCGTGGCCTACATCAATTTGGTATCAGAGGGAGGTTGTGTCAATTTCTTAATTGGCACCATCCTAATTAATATTAGTAGGCCGACACGCACGTGCACAAAATTTTTCAAACAAAAAAAAAGAAAAAAAATATTTTTTTTGTGGTCTGCCAATAGCAGCCTAAATTTTTATTTTTTAGCAAAATTCAGAAAAAAAAAATTAATTAATAATCTCCATATTTTTGCCAGCAAGAATATCAAAAATATATGTATATATTATTTTGAAATATTAGCGGGAACAAATTGATTTTAAAAAATTAAATAGAACCAGACTATATTTTTTGTATTTGTGCACTTAATCCGAGTAGTCTATTCCCATTTTCCCGCTGAAAATTAAAACAAAAAAATGGCCTACGATGTTCACGTTTCCCGAATGAAATCTTTAGGTTCCGTCATGAAAGTTAGAAAGTCATTCCATTGCCCGGTAGTGGAAGAGATTAAGGGGTTGATTGGCCAACTAAAGGCTAATCAAGTTGTTCCGCGCACCTCTAGGCGTGTTAGGATTCCTGCTCCGACATATGATGGGCTAGGTGGACCGCAAGTGTTTCTATGTTGGGTGAACGACATGGAGCATTATTTTGAGCAATATCGTATTGTGGATCCCCACAGGATTCCCGTTGCGAGACTGCAATTATTTGGTCGAGCCCAAACTTTCTGGCTCAATGAGGAAAGACGTTTAGGAATGCCGGCCGTCGACCCACGTATAGGTTGGCAGATTATGAAGAATTTATTAACGGATGAGTATTATCCTCCATACTGCCGCTCTCCGTCGTCTGATTATTTGAGTGAGTCGCCGCCTAAGATTTTGCCTACATCGAACCAGCATGTTCCCTCGTACTCCCGTATGAGGACGTCTCATGATTTTAGTTCTCCCCGCCTGGGCACTAGACCCTTTCCTGTTTACGAGAGTGTTCCTATCAGCGTGATTGAATCTGAGCTTGCGATTACGAGTACGCCCGTCACTGAGGACAATGCTGTTAATGTTGACAACATGAGTGACGATGAGGAGATTGGTTACCCGAGTGACTTGGATGAGGATTTCTCATTTGAGGAACCCTCTCCACTCCCTTTCGATGACATTTTGGAGCCATCCCCTTTGACTGTTATGGAGCCTTTTGATGATCCTAAGTCGATTGATATTCTAGCTGAGTCAGAAGAGTTACAGTCTGCTGAGAGCTTACTCAGTCGTGATTCATTTGACGATCTGTTAGGACATGAGCTTGCTATTTCTAGTCCGAGACGTATCGAAGTGCCCATTTCTGAGATTTTCACTGTAATTGATGTCAGGACTAATGTGTTGGAAGATTGTTCTAGTAAAGGAGTTAAACTTTTGGAATATGATATTGAAGTGGAACCGGATGAGCATCCCCTAATGCTAACTCCTTTACCTAAACTTGAATGTGATTTTAACTCTCTACCATTTGTAACGCCTGATCTCATTGTAGTGTTGCCGATCTATGATCCGATCACTGAATCTGAAATACATGAATTACCACATGATTTAGAAGACATGTCGGATGATTTTTCCGTAAGAGCGAATCCACTGTTTGAATTTTCTTACGACTTTATTGGGTTGCGACCGGATGATCTTTATTGGAAGTCAAATCCGTGTTTTGAGGTTTTGAATTGGAGTACTAGTGGTACCTTGGCGATGGTGCCGTATGACGTGATGTCCCCTCGACAAACTTATTTGCCAAGCCCGGTCGCACGCATTTATCCCCCGCCTTTTGATGACCCGTCCACGCACACGCTAGTGAACGTAGTTACGAATGTTAAGTTGTGTTGCCCGCACGTCATGTCAAATCCGAGAGCGCCCCGTTCTATATATAGTGATGAGTGCTTTCCGTTAGCTTTTATTAATGACGTTTTAAAATTTAAATTTAAGTTTAAATCTAAAACTACGACGTTGTATGGCGTTGATTTCGCCACTGCTTTTATAGCACCCGTGCCACCTGACTTGGTCCCGTTACTGCCCACTGTTAAGGCAAGTCACGTTGCACATGGGTTCTCCCCACACAGTTCTAAGATTGATTGTTGGAATCGGAGCGTATCCTACCATTATATAAGTGATTTGGTTTTGGTTTGTCTCGTCCCTGAACGGATGCCTCCGGGCATCTCAGAAATATTTATGAACCGGCCAGTCCATTATTTGTGAATCTTATGGAAATTTAGTAGCATGACATTTCTTGTAGAATTTTCCATTGATTGGGGCATCGCTCCTATTTTCTACTTTTCATACTTTACGCGTCATGTTTCTATGCCCATTGAAAAGTCTATCTCTCCGTTTACATATTCCACTATGCTTTCTATTGGGTTGGGTGGTGATAGTTTGTTTGGATCGTTCTCTTCTCCGGTCTCCATTGGAGGTATGTTGATTGATGTTGTGGAAATTCCTTGTTCTTATTTGACTAATGCGTCTTTGAGGTCCCCCCAAGACCACTTTTTGCCTTATAGGTTCATCTTCCTCGACGATCATACACGGTACTACTCATCAGTGATGAGTATTTTTGAGAGCGGGAGGATTGATGTCGCCGTCATCCCCCGGCTTGTTGATTTGGAGCGTCATCCTCTGGACGATGATGGTGACCCGGTACATGTCATAGATCCGTGTCATGTTGCTGCAGAAGATCCCCTTCCGGATTACTATGGTGACCCGGTTGATGTTGGTGCCGGCTCACACTTGATGTTCCCTCGCCGCCTTGAGATGATGGTTTACTTGTTGGTGTCGTTGCTCGTCGCCATATGGAGCTTGAAGATCTTTATGACCGTGCCGCAAGTCGGAATGTTGAAACTTTGCCGCGACATCCACCGCCATCGCCGCGTCATTTTAATGTTGGAACTTTGCAGAAACATCCACCGCCATCGCCGCGTCATGACATCCACCTCCATCACCGCGTCATTTTAATGTTGGAACTTTGTCGCGACATCCACCGCCATCGCCGCGTCATTTTAAATATTATTTCAGATTTTAATTATGTTTTTATTTGGCAATGTTTATGCCATGTTGTGTTTTTTTATTAATGAGTGTTGTTTTTATTTAGTTATTATGGGCTTCAAATAGCCAAACTAATGATGTAGCCTATATATAGGCTAGTTGTTTTCATGATGGATTAGAGAATGAAAAATTGAAAACCAAAATTCAAATTTTGAATTTCCCCCTCCACTCTCTTCCCCTCTTGGAAAATTCATTTCCTCCTCCTCCTCTCCTCTCCTCCTCTCCAAAATTTCGGCCTCCCCCTTTCCTTCTCTCCTCCCCCATCTTTTAATCCAAGAGAAGAATTGGCTCAAGCTTGTGGTGAATCTTGTGAAACTTCAACGACGTCAAAAGGCAACGAAGAACTTGGAGTTTCTCTCCAACCGGCACGCTTTCGGTGGATCCGGAACGGAGTGATCCAAAGAGAGTTAAATCGGAATCATCCATTCCGGTTGGGTAACGAACGTCTCCACTCTTGTGTGTTTCTCTCTTAGATCTTTTCTTTGGGCATTTAGCATATCGTGTGATTTGTGATTGGTAGAATTTTCGTGGATAATATCTATTAAATTATTGTTATTGTTATTTAATTCCCATTTGAATTCGTGAGGCGTGGCGACCCTCATTTTATTTCGTTGGGAGAGAACCACCCGTTATCCGAATCATTATTTTCGGTGGTGTCTCTTTTGGTACAACGTACGCTCGATCGAACCGTGTGGGTTCATTTCGCTTGAGAGGATCTTGGCCTATAGCCTTGATATTATCTTAAGGGGCCTAGCGAACCCCCCCCCCGAATCCTATTAAATTAATTGTTGCAACTTGCGTACTGGCTGTGTTTATTCTTCGTGTGAGCGTAATAGTAATTATAATTAAGCGAGCGTGTGAATCCCTTAGCCGTTACGGTGTCGAAACCCGTGGCCTACATAACCTCTTAACGAGATCTTGCATCTTAGCTTTCTGTCGCAGGTGGAGCCAAAGAAGTTCGACGAAGCGAACAAAGACGCATCATGGATTTTGGCCATGCAAGAGGAGCTGCATCAATTCGAAAGATGCGAAGTCTGGACGCTGGTTCCCAGACCTAAGACGCAAAATGTGATTGGCACCAAGTGGATCTTCAGAAATAAGTTGGATGAACATGGAGTCATCATCAAGAACAAAGCCAGGCTGGTGGCTCAAGGATACAGACAGGAGGAGGGGATTGACTTTGACCAGACGTTTGCACCAGTTGCTCGGCTCGAGGCAATCCGGCTATTCCTAGCCTATGCCTCTCACAAAGGATTCACAGTCTATCAGATGGACGTAAAATCGGCTTTCTTGAATGGAGATTTGAAAGAGGAAGTATACGTTGCTCAACCTCCAGGTTTTGTCAATCCTACTTATCCTAATCATGTATATTTTCTTAATAAAGCGCTATATGGCCTAAAGCAAGCTCCTCGAGCTTGGTATGAGACATTGTCTAGTTTTCTTCTTGAGAACAAGTTATCTAGAGGAAAAATAGATAAGACATTGTTTCTCAGGGAAGTCAAAGGCAAGATTTTGCTGGTGCAAATCTATGTTGATGACATTATATTTGGCTCAACGGACAACAATCTTTGCAAAAAGTTTTCCAAACTTATGCAAGGAAAGTTTGAAATGAGCAGTATGGGAGAGCTGAAGTATTTCTTGGGACTTCAAGTGAAACAGTCTGAGGAAGGAATCTTCATTTCTCAGACGAAGTTCACAAATGAACTCCTCAAGAAATTCGGAATGGAGAATGCAACCTCTATGAGGACTCCAATGGGATCCACTATGTCTCTGGATAAGGATGAGAAAGGTAAACCTTTCGATGAAACCAAATACAGAAGCATCATTGGATCCCTGCTCTACCTTACTGCCAGTAGACCGGATATCATGTTCTCCACATGTGTTTGTGCCAGATATCAGGTGAACACTAAGGAATCTCATTATGTCGCTGCAAAGCGCATTCTTAGATACCTTAAAGGTACTCCCAATCTTGGCTTGTGGTACCCGAGAAACAATGATGTCGAGCTAATAGGTTTTTCAGATGCTGATTTTGCAGGGAGTAGGGATGACAGGAAAAGCACTTCCGGGACGTGCCAATTCCTCGGAAGAAGGCTTATCTCATAGAACAGCAAGAAGCAAAATTGTGTCGCAACCTCCACAGCAGAGTCTGAGTACATCTCGGCAGGGAGCTGTTGCGCACAACTCCTATGGATAAGGAACCAGTTAGCAGACTATGATCTCCAGTTCAAGGAAGTACCCATATACTGCGACTCCTAAAGTGCAATTGCCATCGCAAACAATCCATTATCGCATAGCAGAACGAAACATATTGAAGTGCGCTACCACTTCATTCGGGAGCACGTGGAGAACAAGGACATCTCTCTCTGCTATGTCCCCACGGACAAGCAGATTGCAGATATTTTCACAAAGCCCTTGGACGAGGCCAACTTCAATCTCTTCAAAACTGAATTGGGGATGCTCAACTATGAGGAATAAAGACTCCAGACGCTCCTGGCTAGTGCATCTAGGGGGTGCATCTGCCAGAAACATAAGTGACAACATAAGTGCACGAACTGAGGGGGAGCATGATGTCAGGTGCATCAGACCCAGATTTGCAGAAGCCGAAAAGGGGGAGATTACCCTCTCGGCTAAGGCTAAGGTAGCTCAATGTTCTAGTTTGCTCTCAAGTAACGGGTAATGCATATCCCTATCACCTCACTTTTAAGTTTCGGTTTTTCACTCATATATGCTCTATTCACCTTAGCTTGTAGGGTTTTGGCTTCTTCAAATAGGGGGAGATTGTTGGGTATTGCATCCACAATGTACCTGATTTGAAGAAGCCCCTCTGCAAGTCAAGGTAAATAGACAATGTATTTGATGAAATATTTCCAGTTGTGCTTGCAGTTATTCCACGCTAAGTACACACCAATGTCAGGGTGCAGTGGGTCAATATACACGGGTCTGTGCAACGTAATCCCTCGTTGAGCAGATCAGTGTGTTGGTCTACGTGTACTCTCTCTAGTGGGGTGTACTTAATTTCAAGTACAGGGCTATGATAAAGCAAGAGCAGACAAGGAGCAAGGATGGGCCAAAGACCAGCTCTAGGAAAGAAAGAGGAGAAATAGCCCAAGTAAAAATCGACGAGAATCACTTATGATTCTCGCCGAGTCGTCGAGAATCACTAGCTGATTCTCGCCGGTTGAAGCCGGCTACTTCGTCACCGCCTGAAATTTCTCTAAGGCAGAATCGTCAAGAATCACTTATGATTCTCGCCGATTCGTCGAGAATGATCTTGCATTCTCGACGATTCGGTAAGAATCTAAAGTGATTCCCGCCGATTCTCCCCGGCTTCTGTATCAGTTCAGCCAGATTTCGGCTAAGTAGAAGTCGGCGAGAATCGTAAGTGATTCTCGCCGATTCGGCGAGAATCACCTACGATTCTCGCCGAATTTGACTTAGGCAGTTTCCTGTTGTTCTCTGGACCGGTTCAAACTATCTGAACTGTTTCGAACCGGGCTCAAGCCTTCTTATTGGTGGGACCCACAACGGTCATATACTTGACCTAATGTATATATACTCCGTATGTATGAACAGTAAAGATGAGAGACGAGATTTCAAAAAGCACGAGCCGCCGACAAGCCCTAACGCTCCGCCGATCTCTCCGCCGCTCGTGCACTCGTCGCCACTGCTGATCTCAGGTTCTTCCAGATCTCCGGCGACCGAAGCTTAGGCTAGCATAGCGTCTCACGCGTCTAACCAGAGATCCCTTGTCTCTTGATTCGTTGATCGGGAAAATCCTTCCCCTTCCGAATCGATCGAGACGATCGATCCTAGTGTGACCGTTGGAAGACCTTGCTTCCTTCGCTACGAAGTTTGAATCAAGTTGGCACTACTGCTGCTCTCCGTCGCCGCCGCCGATTCCGAGAACCTTGCCGTCGCGTTAAGCCGCCGCCGGTTTCGGGAAGATTCTTTCCAAAAGAGATCTAGGGTTGTGGACTCTTCGTTGACTTCAAGAACACGTCGTCGAACGAAGAGGGACACCTTACTCTCCAAACGTCATTTGTATTTCTTACAAGCATTTTCAATTTCTTTGTAACGGACCGATTGGTCTTTAGTTGTAAGGGTTGGGTGCAACCCGGGTTGTGGGAGTGTTGACTCCTACCTGTGGAAGGGTTCCTTCCGTTAGTGCAAGGATTGGATTTCAATCCTGTTGGTGAAGTGACTGAGTCGTCCCTGTTGGGAGATAGGTCGAAGGGGGAAAGTGGACGTACCCAAATCGGGGAACCACTATAATTCGCCTGTGTATTTTCTGTGCTTGGTTGTTTTGTTTTCTTGTGCAGGTAAAATCTTAATTCCGCAAATACGCTGCAGAGACACCTATTCCCCCCCCCCATAGGTGAAGATAGTTGACACTAGGTAGACTTTCAATAACTTTCCAAGTTTAAATAGATAGCCGCCCTTAATGACGAAAGCCGATATGTTCGTAGGGGAGCTATCTTGGGCTGACAAATATGCGTCCTGGAAATCAAGGCACATGGCATACTCATCTTTGATTCGTTCGAATCCTACCACATTAACCTCCATAGTGGTGACTAACAAGGTTAAGCGACTAAGAGCGTCCGTGACTCGGTTGTCAGCTCCCTGAAGGTGTTTAAGATTGAAAGTGTATTCTTGCAAAAAGGATACCCATTTAGCGTGGCGCGGGCTGATCTTGTGCTGACTGTTGATGTATCGTAGCGCCTCATGATCGGAAAGGATCACAAACTCCTTAGGGAGGATATAGTGCCTCCAATGGTGCAGACAACGAATGACGGCGTAGAACTCCCTATCATAATTTGAGTAGTTTAATTTGGCGCCCGCCAACTTCTCACAAAAATAACTCACGGGGTGTCCCTCCTGACTCAAGACACCTCCAACTCCAACGCCAGATGCATCGCATGCAAGCTCGAATACCTTGGTTAAGTCAGGGAGACGCAACACAGGGGCTTCGGTCATAAGCTCCATAATGCGACTGAATGCAAACGTGGCGGATTTCGTCCATGTGAATTCGCCCTTCTTCATGCAGTCGGTAATGGGTGCCATAATGCTACTAAAATCGCGTATGAAACGATGATAGAAGGTAGCTAAGCTGTGGAAACTGCGCACGTCTCGAAGGTTTGTGTGCTCGAGCCAGTCTCTAATTACTTGAACCTTTCCTGGGTAACCACGAATTCCATCAGAACCAACTATGTATCCCAAGAATTAAACCTCTGAAACATAAAATATGCATTTCTTAAGATTCAGAAATAAGGTTTCCTTCCTTAAAGTGGTGAGGATTACTTTGATGTGGGATATGAATTCGACGGGGGAGGTACTAAAGACTAGGATGTCGTCGAAATATACTACAACAAACATCCCCATATACAGCCTTAAGATGTGTGTCATCATCCGGGAGAAGGTGCAAGGAAATTGGATAACCCAAAGGGCATCACAAGCCACTCATACAACCCGTCCTTAGACTTGAACGTGGTCTTCCACTCATCCCCCTCTCGGATCCGGATCTCGTGGTAACCACTCTGTAAGTCTAGCTTCGAAAAGATAGTGGCACCCGAAAGGACATCAAAGAGATCATCTAATCACGGTATTGGAAAACTATATTTTATAGTAATTATGTTGATAGCCCGGCTATCAACACACATGCTCCAGGTGCCATCCTTCTTTGGGGCAAGGAGGGCCGGGACAGCACACGGGCTCATACTCGCCCTAATAAATCCCTTACGCAGTAAATCCTCTATCTGGGTTTGTAACTCTAGGTGGGCGGCGGGATTAAGCCTATAGTGGGGTTGGTTGGGTATGGACGATCCGGGGCTAAGGTCGATGGCATGTTGTATATCTCTAAGCGGAGGCAACGACGATGGCAACACATACGGGTAAACGTCCCTAAACTCATCCAACAATACCCGTAGCTCTCGGGGTAAATCATCCAACACACCACTATCAGTTTTGGTACTTATGAGAACGAGAGCGTACATCATGCCCTCAATGAAGGGGTCCATCACAAATTCTTTCCTACCAACCAAGCTTAACGCCTTCCTCTCTACCGGGATAGTGGTATCCTTAGTCATCACTACCGGTTCTTTTGGCATAGTCGGTCTCAAGGTGATGGTCTTGCCGTTGAATTTGAACTCACATGTGTTGGCGCGACCATAGTGCGTCACATCATGGCCATAGAGCCTGGGGCGGCCTAATAATACATGAAAAACGTCCACCGACAGGACGTCGCACCAAACCTCATACGTGTAGGATTTGAAAGACATGGGGACTAGGCATTATTGGGTTACCTTAATAGTAACCTTACTAATCCAAGCAACCTGATAAGGGGGTCGGGTGCGGCTCAACAGGTAAGGACATACGCTTAACTATGTTCTCAGAAACGGCGTTCACGCAACTACCACCATCAATAACTAGTTTGCATAGCTTTTCGCCACTCTTAAAGATCAGGGAAAATATGCTCGTCCTTTTCCAGTCATCTACGGGAAGAGGAGATGTCAAAATACAACGCATCACCATAAGGCGGTGATCGTCCTCTAAGTCACTGGGGACTCTGTCAGGGTCACTCTCCTCCGCGGACTCGTACTCATAATCGTCAAGGTCGGTGGTCGGATCTAATAAGGCTAGTGTTTTCGTCTTGGTTGGGCATTTGTAGGCATAGTGGCCTTGAACGCCGCAAGAGTAACAAGTGGTGTTAGCCTTGCTAACCTTCCCTATAGGAAAACGCTCACTGGCGGGGTTCGTAGTGTTTCGAGCGGTGATCACAATAGACTTCGACTCGTGGGATTTGAACTTTCCCTTATCAGGATATGTGGAAGAAGATGTCCTAGTGGTGGACTTTTTCTTCACTTGAGAGTAACAGGAGTGAGCCTTAGAGGCTAAGTGCTTTTCAATGTCCAGGGCGGCGTTGAAAGTTGCGTTCAAATCCGTATGCTCATATCGCAGGAGCTTCCTCTGGATATCGGGGTGAAGGCCCTTTCAAAATCTATATAAAGTGACTTCGGGAATCTCCTTCAAGTCACATCGCACCATACGATCCTTAAGTTCACCCATACAGTCAGCTACCAAACTTGAGCCTTGCCGCAGGGTGGCAAGCTCATCGAACATCTGTGTCTGATTGTACGCGGGGACGTACTGATCGATCAACAAATTCTTTATTACGGCCCATCCAATAATTGGGTCTCCGTTCCAAGTTCCAAGCCTACGCTCTTCATTCAACCAATAAGTTTTGGCACGACAAGTTAACTTCATCCTGGCAACTTGGACCTTTTGGGGGTCCGTGAGATGGTGCCAATCGAACTAACATTCCATATCCACCGTCCAATTAAGGAAGTTTTGTGGATCTCCCATGCCGTCGTAACTGGGGGCCTCAATCTTGATGGCCCTAGTAATGTCAAACTCTCGCTCGTGGCGACGGCCTCGAGGGGGCACTCGTGGGGAGTCCCCATGAGAATCCGAATCAGAGCTTTGTTGGCGCCGGCGGGGCAACTCAACATTAACGGGTGGCGGGGGTGGCCTAGCTTGGGTTTGTATGAACATTGGTAAACATGTTCCTAAGCTCAATCATTTCATTTTGCAGCCCCGCTATGGCCTCAGTGTTGGGATCTACAAGCTCATTCGCAGCCATCCTTGACGTTGACGGAGTCGAATATTCCGATCCTAGCCTAGTACGCATTCAGTTTTAGAAAATCTTGGAAAAATGATTTTTCGTAGGGTTATAGCTATACCAAAAATAAGATATTTTTATAGATTCCCAACGCGACTAACACGTAGATCGTTAAAAAAAATTTTTTTTTTGAAATTTCGCTGAAAAATAAGAATTTTAGCCCGCTATTGGCAGACCAAAGAATTTTTATTTTTGAATTTCTAGAGATCCGACGACCAAGAAAGAACGCAGAGAGGATGTTTGCAACGTGGAAGTTGAAACGACCGCGTCTGATACCAAATTGATGTGGGGTGTGAACGTGACACGGACGTGCGTGCACTAACGGACACCTAACCGTTACAGAATAAGAAATAAAGGAGAGAGCTCCGACCAAAAGTGAACGAAAAGGGGTCGGTTGGCTCCCAAAAATCCAGGACTCGATACCACGTCCTTAGGACCTACCTCTCCAACAAGCACACAACTCGCCGTAAGCCGGACTCGATACAACGTCCTTAAGACCTACCTCTCCCACAAGCACACAACTCATCGCACCTACACAAGCATCTATTCATTTCAATGTAAGCCATTTCAAAGGCCGCAATAATTTTATTTTGGAGCGGCAGAAAACTTTCAAGAGCGATCGAAATTCGAGTCGTGATTAATTCCCTTGTTGGCACATAAAGTGCACCGATCGGATGAGCAAATCAAGGCTAGGCAAAGTTGCGCTCCCGAGACGGATCTATCCGTTCCGGATAACAAGAGATTCAATAACAATAAAATCGATTTCAGATTTTTTAAGCGATGAATTTAAAAACCCCGGAGAAAACGATGCGTGAAAAACCTCTATAACTAAAGCATGAATCACACAAGGGGGAAGAGGTTACCCAACCGGGATTAAAGTTCACACAAGATAATGTGGGAGAATCACTCTCTCCACAGATCCGCCGGCGTCACACCGAGGGGTTTGCAACCTTTTTCCAAGGAGTCGCACCGAAGGAAGCCACGCCGGAGTTGCACCATAATGGATGGAGGGAGCAAGGGGGGGGGCGGCGGCGTCACACCATAACCAAGGGGGGAGGGCGGCGGCGGCAAGGAGGCTCTCCTCTTGGCCGAAATCTCTAGGGAGAGGGAATTTTAGGTTTCAACTTTCAATATTTGATTCCTCATAATCACCTCCTTAAATATGAGTTTACAACAAGCCTAAACCCTCCATGATGGAGATGTAATCTCATCCATCTGAATGGCTTAAGTGCACACCAAAATAAAATTGTTCAAATTAAAAAAATAAAAGCATGCCATGAATATAAAATTATCACTTAAACTTAGAATAATTTTATATTCCAAAAATATAAAATAGAGTTCATGAAATAAGATAATTAAAGCAAATTCTTCCTGGCGGTTCTAGCACGCCGTGGGCGGAGGTTGTAACGTGCACTTCCTTCAGCGTCATCACGACATCTCAGATCTTTATGTCGTAGCGCCTCGGCAACCGGGTCATCATCAATAAGCGTCGGCGCTGCATCACAAAGTGTTCCTGAATATCTTGCCGATGCATGGAGTGTCACAGGTACATGGTATGAAGAAGCTAAGCCCAAGGTATGTTTGGCCTTATACTATATTGGAAAAGATTGGCTCTTTGGCCTACAGGTTGGAGTTACCACCAGAGCTGGAGAATCTTCATGACGTATTCCATGTGTCATCTCTCTGAAAGGTGCTGTTGCAGCCCGATAAAAATATTCCCACCATTGATGGAGCAGTAGCGATCGATAGATCTATACTACTAGAGCTGGTGCAGATAGTAGACAACAAGACAAGGATTTTGCACTGCATGAGGGTTCCTTTGATAAAAGTGATGTGGTCTATTCATGGGAAGGAGGAGTATACCTGGGAGCTGGTGGACTTGATGCAAAAGCGCTATCCGGAGTTGTTTCCTTTAGGTAAAATTTAAAAGCATGTTTAAATTTATTTTTACTGCTTTCCTCTCCACATAGCCTTAGCCTGATTTTGGGGACGAAATCTTTTATTTTGTTTATAGGATTTGTAACATCCCAATTCACGTTAGGCCCCTCGTGCGCGCTTTTAAGTCAGGAGAAACGATTTGGGCTCAGGGAGTGCTGGCAGCTAGGCTTACACTTGTGTAAGGGAAGAGAAGTCATTCCAGAAAAGGGCACGGGTATTGACACGGGCGTGTCCATACCCGTGTAGTGCTTTGGTATATGGGTTTGAAATTCGTGGAATTTCCATAGAAGGACACGGGTAGTGACACGGGCGTGTCCCTACCCGTGTGTATGTGGATACGGGTAGAGGGACGGGTGTGCCCCCTACCTATGCGTGTGTAACTGTCATCATCGATCGAGTTTCCCGAGCAGGACACGGGTAGAGACACAGGTGTGTCCTACCGGTGTACATATCTCCAGGAAACTGACTATGTCTCCCGAGTAGGACACGGGTAGAACACGCGCATGAACATGGCCGGGTCGTGTGATACGAGTAGTTGACACGAGCGTGCCCCTACCCGTGTTGGTTTCTAAATGACACTATAACCATCGACGACGCTTCACCCGAGCACGAAACGGGTAGGGACACGGGCGTGTCCCTATACGTGTTGGTCCTATACATATAGGATTTCTAAAACATTTGTCGTTTTTCATCCTCTTCCCAAGACTTTACTGTGAATAGACTGGTGCTGGAGAAACCTTCATTCCATGAAGAACCACCGCCGCTGAGGAGAAAAAGATGTCGCGGCAAAGGGTGACGAGATCCATGGCCGGAAATGGTGGAAACTCCGGAATCGAGGTGACCTTCCTCCCCTATTCCTTGGTGCTAGATCTCTAGTTATTCCTAGGTGAGATATCTACTCAAAAGAGTCTTTATGCATGAGATGAAGATTTCTAGGAAGAGGCCATGCTAGGACTTGTGTTCTAGGGTTTAGTCATCTTCAACCTCTCCTTCCTTCAATATGAAGACGGGGGATGGTCTCGTGAAGATAAATGGCCTTATGAGGGTGAATAAGGGAGGAGAAATTTCTAGTTGTGTTTTGGGAAGATCGGCTATAGGAGTAAAACGGACCGATGTCGTTCGTTCCGCCTTAAGATGCGCGCAGAAATCTACTTTCTGCGCGCAACGATCTTCGTGGCCATTTTTAGATATGAAGCGGCCAGATTTTGGCTTTCGACTAAACACGAAAGTCGTAGCCCATGGAAATACCTTTCCAACAAGTTTTTACACGTCTTCGTGTGAAGCTTGTAGCCATGGGAAAGCCTGATTAAATTTTATGGCTGATAGTATAAATGTGCAGAATCTGTAATCTGTACGTAGCAGACTTTGAAGTCGATTTCAAGCATGAAACAGACAGATTTGGCCCTCCGACTAAACATTAAATTCGTAGCTCTTGGAAATACCTTTCCAATGAGGTTTAAACACTTTCACCTGATTCATGTAGCATTAGGAATCCCCGTTTGAAGTTCTGCACTCTATACAATTCCTGCATGTATTGTTCTTTTGGTTATGTAAACCTAATTTAGAACTATTAGAGAGATTATGGATAGTTAGGGTGAAGTTTATTGCGAGTAGGTTGATTGATCATTTGTAATCAAATGACAAAGTGAAACGTACTAGTTTGCGATGATTTGGTTGATAGATCCCTAGGTTAATTAGTTGGTAGGCGAGTTGGAATGTATAAACAAACTAGATATGTGAATCGGTAAGATGAGCTAAATACTAGCAAGGTGATGAATATTGTGTGGAAGTGGATTGAATATGGTTAGTGCATGAATATGTGGAAGGGTTGATAGTGCGTGAGTGTTGCCGCACTTGATCAATTGTGTTGTTAAGGGACTCGGTAAGGAGCCCTTGTGAGCTGTTGAGCTTGAAATATGAGATTGCATACGGTGTGAGTCGACACGTGGTGTCGTAATCCTAGGTTAAGAATAGTGTGGCAGGTCTACAAGCTCGTCAGTCGTCACACCGACGGGAGTTGACGGTTAGACCTTGGGATGTTGGGCTTGGTCCTCGGTGCTCATTCCCGGGGATCCTTCCGTGAAAGGTGAACGGTTGGGTTTGGTCCTCGTGCTGTTTCCGAGGCTCCTTTCGGGTCATCTCTTGGAAAGTTTGGGGCTTGGTTCACGGTGTACATCTACCCGAGACTTCCGTTGAGACATAGTACATGTATGATCTCCGTTTTTGTGTTCTTAGTGTTGAGGCGTACGAAGGCCTAAGCCAGGTAGTGTGAATACCAGCCTAGTAGTGGAGAAGCCCGTTCTACTGTCACCATCTGGCCATGTCTGATGATGCCTGAGAGGTTAGCTACCTACACGAAAAGTGGGAACTAAGAGTCTGTGTCGACAGAGCAATTGCTTGTGTGTGATCATGGGTGAGTCATTGCATAACATTCATGGCATTGCATTACATCACATATACAAGATCCTCAACGTATAAGTTTGTATGGGCACTCTTATACGATGAGTTACTTTACTGTTTGACTGATCCTCAACTTATATGTTTGTATGGGCATTCATATAAGTTGAGTTACTTTTTGTTATAACTAGAATCTTTCATACTCTGTTGTAGATGATAGAACTGCTAGGGCAATTGGTTTGCTCATTTATTATGTTGCTATATACATACATTGTTTACTTATCACTCTATACCACATGTTTGTACTATAGCTTTATATACAAATATTGTACCCTATTTTTTCTCAACCCGGTGACAAGGAGTCCCTAGGGGAGTGGATGTGATAGACACTTAGTCGTTGTGACTAACAGATGCTACATCTTCCTTTTTAGGTGGAAACCCCGCAGACGGTGCATTAGTAGGTTTTGCAGCAAGACAGCCAGGCCAGGACGATAGGACCTGAGGGACGGTACGGTCGTTACCGTTAGTTACAAATGTGAGTTTTTGAGAGACTTTTTGATGTAGCCCCTTTTGGGCAAGTTTATTCCTACCCTGATAGTATAGAAGCTTATTTTATTATTTGTATTTTGGACTTATGTACATATATGTGTGGATTGACTTCTGATTTTCTGTTTGGTTGGGTTGGCCTTATTTGATATTGGATATAGCCGACAGGATAGGCATCTTATGGTACGGGTTAGCCCGAGTGATAGCGCTATCGCAAGGCAGTTGTTCGTGGCATAAGACTCCCCTCGAGCCGTATTTTATATTCTGGAAGGGGGGGGGGGTCTTACACCCTAAGCCAAATCCTACAAATGATACTCCATACTATATCTTGCAAAGGATTACTCCATATCCAGGGATGCCACAGTGGATGTGGTTATCAAAGAATGAGCAGAAAGAAAGGAAGAAGATTAGGAGGTACATGTCTCCTCCTAAGCAATTTTGGAAAGACCTGCCTGCTCCTCCTCCTCCATCTTTAGGGGCCTCTAGAAATGTATCTCAAAAATCCGCACCAGTCACCAAAACTTATCAGAGAAATTACAAGCCATGCAGTTAGCAGCAGGAATCTCAAAGCCAACCTCCTCCATCTACATATAAGAGAAGTACTACAGATTCTTTTGATGATTAATAGAAGCACTCAAGTCCTAAAAGGCCATCATCACCTCCAATACCATTTGTAGATCAAGAGCAGGAAACAACAACTAAAATTGCCAAATTTCAGGTTCTGATAGCACTTTCTCAAATTAACAAAGCAAAAGCTGAAGGAAAGGATCACTCTCAATTTTCAACAATGTCTTCATACAGGAAGGAAGAACTTAAAAGGTATTCCAAGACAAACAAATTCTTTAATGTTGATGATTACATGAAATTGCACCAAGAAGCTGTAGTTCCAAGAGCAATATCTCTTAATATAATTTGTGCATCAAACATGACCATGTCAAATAGACAATCTGCCAATCCTAATAAAGAAATCATTTTCAGACAACCTGTTGGAACCCTAGTTCTAATTTTGGCAAGGATCACTATTAGGATGATTAGATTGACCCAAAATGTAAAGTCATGGTTCATAGGATTATTTCCATATTTGCTCATTCAGAAAAATTCTAGAGAAGTTCATATTTGAAGTTAAGAAAATTGCTGGAAGAAATTCTCCGAACTCAGTTCAACGATCTCTGAGCTGAGATCAATGATCTCTGAGCTCAGCTCAAAGAAAGTTATAAAACTCAGTTCAACGATTATGCAGTTCAAAATCTCCGAGCTTAGCTCAACGATCTATGAACTGAGATCAACGATCTCCGAGCTGAGATCAACGATCTCCGAGCTGAGATCAACGATCTGCAAGCTCAGTTTGAAGAAGCTTTAAAATTCAGTTTGGCGATTTCCTGTGAAATTTTTCAGACAGATTTATTTACAGCTAGTAGAATTTATTAAGGCTTAACTACATGCATTTATAGCTCTCAGATTTGATGTTATATATTCTTATCGAATATAGCCGTTTGAATGACAACATTAAATATGGCTTACTATAGAGATTAAATGCCAATTGATTACTCAAGGAAGATTCCATTCTTGGGAATTGATTCAGTAATCCTATAGACAGAAAGAATTCAAATGTTTGAATTCTCCAGGCAATAAATATACAGATAATTATATCTCACAGATGACAAGAGAGAAAAATTAAGAAGGCTTTTTCTCAAATAAGAAGAACTCTCGGCAAAAATCATCTTACTGAATAACTCTTCATCTTCTTAATCTGCTCCAAGCTTTCAAGAGACAAACATACAAAATAATCTAAAAGGCTTGCTGGAGATCAACATCAATCTGAAGGCCTACACCCTGAAGCAAAGCTTCCATTTCTTGATAATCTACAAAATCTCATGGGGAGATTTGACATCATCAACATCCACTAGTCTTCTCTCAGATCATTGACAGAGAAGATAACATAATTCCTTTTCCCTTTCCTGTGTATAGGGTTATTACACCCTTCAAAGGTAAACTCTTTGGTGGCAGGGCAGCTGATTAAAAACTTGTGTTGGTTTTTAGGCACCTGATCAAAAGCTCAAAGGGTTGTTATATCTCCCTTAGAAAATAGATAATTTGGTGGCAGGGCAACAGATCAAAAACCTATAGTGGATTCCGATCAGGGTGGTAGAAGAGTGGATGTACCCAGGTTTATTGGGGAACCACTATAATCCTTGTGTTATATGCGCTTGTTTGTTTATTTCTTTATTTGTGTGCTATGATTTCTTTTTCTCCTTATATATATTTATCTCTTGAGTAAACATAAGATCTATCCCTACCTTTCAATTGGTATCAGAGGGTTGTTTCTTTGGTTGTACAGGCTAACACCTGAACTAAAATGATTTGATAGATCTTAATTTTTTTCTAAGAGTTTGTCACGGAAAAAATGAAGAATTTTCATGCACTAGACCTCCCGTGTGCAATCTAGATAAGCTTGCACAATGGAAGTCAAGGATTAGGCTGTTTATGAATTCTATTGATGAAGCCAGTTTCAATTCCATTTTGACTTGTCTTTATCAACCATTGGAAACAACAAGCATGAATGATGTTCCATCATCTCAATGGACAGAAGCCTAGAAAAGGCTAAAGATGGCTGATGCACAAGCATTGAACATTCTTGCTCAATCAATGTCTGATGACATTTTTTAGGAAATTGCTGAATGCACCTCAGCAAAGGACATCTGGGACTCCGTCACTATAATGGCTGCTGTAATCAGCTAAAAAGAGAAAATATGATGCTGATACTTGGAGTGATTCTGAAGCTTCATCTTGTACAACTGAGGATGAAGAAGAAACAAGAGCAAGAGAATTGTGCTTGATGGTAATCAACGCATCTTGCAACAGCTATGATGAAGAATCAGAAGCAGAATCAGAAGAGGATCAGGTTATCTCTTCCTTTGATTTCTCTTCAGAACTTTTAAAGAAGATTTTAAAATTTTATGCTATGATTTCATTCAATCTGAGAAGGAAATAAAATTTCTTAGATAAAAAATAATTAATTTATCTTCTGAAAACATTCAACTCAAAGAAGACTTAACAATTACTTAAAAAAAATTAGTTTCATTAGAATGGTTAAAGGCAAAGAAAAGATAATAAATTTAGACAAAATAACTGAATTTTTACAAAAACAAGCTAAAAATCTTCAGAAAATTTTTGTTCAAAATAATTCGTCGAACCCAGCTCGACAAAAACCATAATGTTCGTCGAACAGAGATCGACGAAATATGAACAGAGATTTTAATTTTAACCGTTCTGGAAATTATGATCGACGAAATCAATATACTTCGTCAAACTGAGATCGACGATCTCACTCTTCCTCGTCGAACTGAGATCGACGAAATTATTTTTCGTCGAACTCAAAATTTCAGAACAGAAATTTTTATCATATTGAAAATTATAATCAAACACAAATATTCAAAAATCCTTTTACCTAGTGGTTCATACCTTCTAGAAAATTTCACCCTCTAGGTTACAAAGATCATCCTGAATATTCTTTTATATCTAATTATTATGAAAAAGAACCAGGACCCAAGGTAATCTGGGTCCAGAACTCCTAACCTCTCTTTTCAGGAAAAGACCTATCTTATCACAGAGGAACAATGGTTTGTGATAATAAGCAAAAACTATAGTCACAGTCATGCAAAGAATACATCAGTAGCTATATAGGGGGAGATTATTTATTTTATTTGTAAAGGGAAATTGCTTCGGTGGATTCAACATTTATTTTATTTTATTTATTTTATTTCTCAAAGCACCCATGTACATCTGCTGAAAAATTATAATTTAAGCAGTTTTTTTTGCTTTGTAATTTATTTGTTTTGTATAAATAGTATCCTCACCCAAATAGGGGGAGATTGTTGGTATCCTAGTTCTTATTTGGGCAAGGATCACTATTAGGATGATTAGATTGACCCAAAATGTATAGTCATGGGTCATTGGATTATTTCCAGGTTTGCTCATTCAGAAAAATTCCAGAGAAGTTTAGATTTGAAGTTTAGAAAATTGCTGGAAGAAATTCTCCGAACTCAGTTAAACGATCTCTGAGCTGAGATCAACAATCTCTGAGGTGAGATCAATGATCTCTGATCTCAGCTCAAAGAAAGCTGTAAAACTCAGTTCAACGATTATGCAGTTCAAAATCTACTAGCTCAGTTCAACGATCTCTGAACTGAGATCAACGATCTCCGAGCTGAGAATAATGATCTCCGAGCTCAGTTTGAAGAAGCTTTAAAATTTATTTTTTCGATTTCCTGTGAAATTTTTCAGATAGATTTATTTACAGTTGGCAGAATTTATTAAGGCTTAACTGCAGGCATTTATAGCTCTCAGATTTAATGCTATATATTCTTATCGAATATAGTCGTTTGAATGACAACATTAAATATGTCTTATTATAGAGACTGAATGCCAATTGATTTCTCAAGGCAGATTTCATTCTTGGGAATTGATTCAGTCATTCCATAGACAAAAAGAATTCAAATGTTTGAATTCTCCAGGAAATAAATATACAGATAATTATATCTCATAGATGACAAGAGAGAGAAAAATTAAGAAGGCTTTTCTCAAAGAAGAAGAACTCTCGGCAAAAAGCGTCTTCCTGAACAACTCTTCATCTTCTACTTCTGCTATAAGCTTTGAAGAGACAAAAATAAAAAATCAGTCTAAAAGGCTTGCTGGAGATAAACATCAATCTGTAGGCCTATACCCTGAAGCAAAGCTTCCATTTCCTTATCATCTACAAAATCTCAGGGGGAGCTTTGACTTTAACAACATCCATTAGTCTTCTCTCAGATCATTGACAGAGAAGAAAACATCATTTCTTTTCCCTTTCCTGTGTATTGGGTTATTACTCCCTTCAAAGTTAACTCTTTGGTGGCCGGGCACCTGATCAAAAACTTATGTTGGTTTTTGGGCACCTAATCAAAAGCTCAAAGGGTTATTATATCTCCCTTAGAAAATAGATATTTGTGTGGCAGGGCACCTGATCAAAAACCTGTATTGGATTCCTACCAGGGTGGTAGATGAGTGGATGTACCAGGTTTATTTGGGAACCACTATAATCCTTGTGTCATCTGTTTTTGCTTATTTATTTCATTATTTGTGTGCTTTGATTTCTTTTTTTTCCTTATATTTATTTATCTCTAGTGTAAACATAAGTTCTATCCCTACCTTTCACAGACTTCTGAGAAGCCTAAGAAAGAAAAGTCTATGCAGAACAAGTGATTTTGTTTATGTTTTATTCTTTATTACTGTTAAAACTCTGTATGTTTAATCATGAAGCACCTTCTGTAAATATCTGCTGAATGTTTTATTTCTGTCAGAAATATGTTTTTATGCTTTATGATTATTTCTTTTATCTTGTTTTAGTGACCTTACCCAAATAGAGGAAGATTGTTGTATCCCTAGTTGGATTTGGGCTAGGTTCACTAAATTAGGTTAAAGTCTGACCCACATTGTATAGCTAGGGTCAAGTCTGGTAGTCCTAGAGTTTAGGCTAGTCATTAGGTTCAACATTCATGGAGTAGCCAGCAGAGGACATCAGTAGTCTCAAGACTTAGAATATTCCGAGAACAGAATGATAAGTTCAAAGTTCTTTGAACTAAGCTCAACGATCGTCGATCTCAGATCGACGAACTCAGAGTTATTTCTCTTAGCTGAGCTTGATGATATTCGAGCTCAGGTCGACGATCGATTCTTTCATACAGATTCTCAGCTCGATGAACTTATAGCATAGAATTGGCAAGTTATTCTCAGTACGCAGTTCTCAGAGCTCAGGTTGACGAACATCAATTTTTCAGGTCAACAAACTTGGAACTCTGGTCGACGAATTCCGTTCTGAGGTTGACGATTTCTGTCTTGAGCCAGAATGAGAAGTTTTCCATACTTCTGTCCCTTACTTTCTACATTATTTAGCTGTAATATTCCTGAGTAATTAATGCTCATATTTGTAACGCCCCCGATTTTCCAATGATTTATTTAATTTCTAATTGAACGTATTATGACGTCAGAGCGTTATGTTAGCGCGTGTTGGTCATGTGACGTTGTTAGAGCGTGCTCGTAGTTCTTTAGGTTTTCTTGCGTGGCTTGGTGATGCCTGGTAGCAAGATTCCCTAGCGAGCCGGAGTCTGTTTGGTGACTCGGTGGAGCGTCTTGGGGAATGCTTGTGTTAGCGCGTTTTGCGTTCGTTAGGTTTGACCGGCCAAATTTTGGGATTTGCGTCGGGAGTGGAAAATTTTACATTAGGAATTTAGATCGGCTAATTTTAGACTTGCTCGTCAAGTTTCGTCGCATTTCGAGCATTTTTGGAGACTCGGCGCGCGATTGAAGTTTGTATGTTTTCGCGTACGCCGTTAACTTTAGAAATTATTATCTCAAAAACGGTGCGTCGGAATTCAATTTCGACTTCGCCGTTGGATTCGTAGCGTCGTCTTTCGCTTGCAGTGCAAATTTCATTTGAATCGGCGCGCATTAGGCCCTCCGTAGCAATGTAATCGTACAAGAGTTTTAATATTATTAATTATTTTAAATATAATAATTACAAACTTATATTTTTTTTATATATAAAATGAGAATCGGTGGATATCAAATGATATCCACCGATTCTGCCCACCCTAGCATTCCCATCGATTTGCCTCCCCTTATATTAATATAATTATTATATTTAATATAAGTTATAATTTAATATAAGTTATAATTTAATATAAGTTATAATTTATATAAATAAATTTTAAAACCCCTCTTCTTCCACGAACAAGCAGCACCCCCCCCCCCCTCCTGTGCGAGAGAAAATGGGGGCGGAAACCTCTCGTTCGCGAACCTTCCGGCGGCCGCCACCGCCGATCCGGTGGACGGAATCTCGATCCAATCGCGGCGTTGGAAAGCTCTCGGCGAGAGCTTCGAGATCGCGGTAAGCTTTTCCCGTTTCGGTGACTGTTTTGCCATAGATTTTTTTTCGGCCCTAACCCCGGTTGTCCGTTCTTCGTAGATCTCATCTCCGCGTGCCCCCTTTTGGACGGATCGACGTGGTGGAGTATTTTAGGTGGACGTTTTCAAGAACGATTTGAGGCAAGTGGATTTCTCCCCTCTTGCGTGCCTCCATGGGTTGTATTTCGCCTTATTATCTCTCCTTGTCGTAGAATACTGGAGTAGTATAGGTGAGATTTGAAATATTCCTATATTAGGGCTTGTAGTCGGCCTAAACTAGGAAGAAATCGGAATTTATTTTCTAAGTTGAGTTCGGCGGGTAGTGGGAAATAATTCTGCGGGTAGTGGGAAATAATTCGGCAGGTATCGCCGAATTTAGGTTAAGTCTATTTCGACGGGTTTTTGTTGTAGAACTTGGTAGTTTCTAAGTGGTGTTGTCGGCTAGTTTTGGCACCGAATCGTGGATCCTTAGCATGTGGTAGCTGGGTTTCTGAGGGAGTATGGTAGCAGGGGAGTTCGAGCCGTGGCCAACACCATTACCTCCTTTAGACATTTTGGGTTCCTGTAAGAGGTTGGAACTCTAAGTGTGTTGACCCTGTGGCGGCCCCTTTAGTACTCTTGAGACACCTGGACCTGGTTATTTGGTTGTGACTGTTCTTAGTCTCCGACACAGGTTTGGGATTTGTGCCAGTGCTAACGGTTTGCAAGTTTAGGACTGTTAGATCCTTTCATACTGTTCATTTGACGCATATTGGTTCCCTTTTTGCCTCTGCAGGCTTGAGCGGAGTTTGGTAAGTTTTAGTACTTGTTGCATTTCTCTCACTTTTCTGATTGTTACACTTACATTTTGTCTCTTTTTTTGGATTCTTAGCTGAGGTTTTCAGCATTTCTCTTGCAGGGTTGGTAACCCTTTTCTTTCTGCTCTTTTCATTCGATTATTATCTGATGTTTCTTTGCCACTTGTTTTATTATTTCTTGCTGAGTTCTTCTTCTTTTGAATGCCTCAGGTTCAGGTCTGTAGCCGGCTGAACGGCTATTTTCAGGAGTTTCCTTGTGGAGTGCGTGGTGGCAGTGTTTCCCTCACCTTTTGAGGTAGTTCTTTAGCTTTGTAGTAGTACAGACATACATGCTCGCCAGTGAGTTCGTGTCAGGTTGTTGACGCTCGTTGGTGATTTTTCCTTGGTGATACTAAGTCTTTGCTTAGCTTCTAGTTTACCTGTTTTGTGGTAGTTTTACTTGCTCTCTGGGAATGTTTTATGCTAGGTTGCTAGTTACTTTAAAACCTATAAGAACTACTATATGTATTGCATGATCAGCATGTTTTATAAAAGCTCAAGCATTATTTTCCAAATGCGTAAAAAGATTGTTTTCTTTATAAATATTATAAATTGAAATCTAGGGTCTTGCATAGTATAAGTTGTCCTCTTAGGAAACTTATGCGCTCTTTTAGGATGTTAAACATAAATGAAGTATTTTTCCGCTACATAAAAAAATAGTTTTCAAACCGTGGACTATCTGATCCACTGAGCCGAGGGATACAGCCAATTAATTTAAAATCAGTTTTCTATTCATTTTAACTTATGATTTGAAGGATTAGAGTGTTGCCTGAGCGTCAGCAGTTATCCCATGCTTGACGTGGCATCACAGCTCGTAGTTATCTCGTGCTCTGATTGATTTATTAATGAGAAAAATGCGGGTTCTGACAGTTGGTATCAGAGGGAGGTTGCTTGACAAATTGTCGGGCAACCTTTCCCTGTTAGTATTAGATGTTTAGCGTCATATCATACACACACCGACATGTCATCAGTACGTCTTGGCTGAAGCACGGACACTACACTCATAGCATAACATGAAGTATACGGGGCATATTATGTATTTATGGGGTGCTTAATATGTGTTTGTATATGGATCCAGCATAGGAGGCAACATGTGAGGGTTATGTATTTATGGGGTGCATAACCTCACCACATGAATGCGACTAGCATGTTTTCTTTTTTGTTGAATGGAAATGTTATGTATTTGTGGGTTGCATAACATTTTCATGTGTACGCCGCTCATAACATGCATTAAGGCTTTTTTTTATAATGCATAGCACAATCATGCATAGCATAACATTGCATAAGCACAACGTGCCAAGCTAAAGATTTGCAGGATGACATGTGTACACACATAATTTTTTAGTCAAAAAGAATATAAATTCATGCATTCCCGATCTAGGCACAAGAGTTAGTGTGATGATAGTGAATCATCGTAGGATAAGCATAACATCATTATTGAAAATCCCAGAGCAAGTTAGCAGCATGAGCAAGTACTTAAGCATGTATTGTTTGTACTATGTTGTTTGGTTCTAGTGGGTGGGCTAGGTTTTTGATTCGTGTGTTTTGTTGTTCCATTAGAATGTCGAGGCGTCCTTCGACAAGGTCGACTCCCCAATCGGTGGAGAATCTTCAGGTGCGCAGAGCAGTGCAATGATAGAAGGTCTGCGACAAAGCAATGAAGCCTTGTCAAAGCAAGTAGTGGATTTGCAGTCTTAGGTCCAGTCCCTATTAGCAGTTGTGGCAGGACAAATTCCGAGAGTTCAGGACCCTGCTATGGGTCAAGCTGTTCCTGTTCCCCTTGCTCCTTTGGTGCCTCCGGTCGTGGTGCTATAAGAGATGGCCTTTATTTCACAGTTTCAGCGACTTAGGCCTCCGAGGTATGATGGCAAGGCAGATTACATGGTCTTAGACGATTGGATGATATCAATCGAGGAGATGTTCTCATACTCAGGGATCACTGATAATCAGAAAGTGATGTTAGATGCATATCAGCTCAAAGGGTTGGCAAAGGGCTGGTGGCTGAGGGAGAAAGAAGGTCTGAAGGACGGGTGTTCCTGGGAGTCCTTTAAGGAGCTACTTCTGAGCAAGTTTCTGCCATCGGTCGAGAGGGACCGTCTAATGAAAGATTTCCTGCACTTAAAGCAGAGGCAGCTCACGGTTAGTGAGTACGAAATCGAGTTTAGTAAGCTAAGCCGATTTGCCCCAGACTTGGTGAGTTCCGATGAAAATAGAAGCAAGCGATTTCTGGCTGGGCTAAGGAGTCATGTCCAGCAGTTAGCAAGCGCCTATGCGACATCAAGTTATGCTGGGATGGTGGAAGCTGCCTTAAAGGTAGAGGAAATTGATAATGCCAAGAATCGAGGTCAACAACTGAGAATAGATAAAAGAAAGTTTGATGAGGGTAAGAGTACCCAGGTCCCTGACGTTGCTCCGAGGAAGAGAAACAAAGAGGTATGTAGTTTCTGTGGCCGACCGGGCCATCCATTGGAAAGGTGCTATCAAAGATTAGGAGCTCAGAAGAAAGAGCAGATTCATGCGATCCAAGGTATCCCAAGGAAAGACTTGCTTTGTTCTGTATGCAAGAAGCCGGGGCACGATGCTGCCCATTGCTGGAAGAAGATGAGAAGCTGTTTCTTGTGCGGTCAAGAGGGTAATCTCAAGTATCAGTGCCCGCAAGCTCAGCTTACTCTGCAGCCAGTTACTCTTCAGGCTTTGCCGCCGCCGCAGCGAGTGGACAAGGGAAAAGGAAAGTTGAACGTGGTCTCTATGGAGGAAGCTCAGACGTCCATGCAAGTGATATCAGGTTAGATTCTCCCCTAGTTTTAATGTCTAGCTCATAGTTATAGTTTTGAGCGTTCGTTTCCTTAGTCGCGTGTGCAATTTTATAGGACGATTTAAGGTAAAGAACCGCTGGGCACGTGTTCTGTTCGATTCCGGCGCTACCCACTCGTTTGCGGCTAGAGCCTTCGTAGAGCGTTACCGTTTGGATCTCGATCGTGTTGGTGATGCGTTCTGTGTCAAGTTTCCTTCAGGTGAATCTGTAGTTTCGGATCAGGGTATTCCGAGTTGTCCAATTTTGCAAGGTGATTTTCTCGCGATTGCTGATTTGAAGCTGTTGGATCTTGAAGACTTCGATGTGATCCTAGGCATGGACTGGTTGTCCAGATATTATGCTGTGATCCAAAGCAAAGGTAAACGCTTGGACTTCAGGATGGACAACGGTCAGCCCGGCAGTGTCTACGGTTATCCGCTCCAGGATTCTCTGACTATATCGGCGGTATGTGCTCGGAAGCATGTAGATTCAGGATCTTTTGCTTTTTTGGTTTCGGTTTTAGAAACCAAGGTAAGTTTGCCGTGTTTGGAGGAGATCCCGGTGGTTCGTGATTTTTTCTGATGTCTTTCCAGCTAATCTTCCTAGTCTCCCACCTGATCGAGACATGGAGTTTGTTATAGATTTGGAGCCGGGTACGCGTCCTATTGCTAAGGCGCCTTACCGGATGTCCCCACGTGAACTGAAGGAGTTGCGTATCCAGTTAGACAAGTTGCTTGAGAATGGATTTATAAGGCCGAGTTCTTCGCCTTGGGGTGCTCCCGTTTTGTTCGTCAAGAAAAAGGATGGATCAATGAGGTTGTGCATCGATTATAGAGAGCTAAATAAGGTAACGATCAAGAATAGGTATCCGTTGACGAGGATAGATGATTTTTTTGATCAACTGCGAGGTAGCGTCGTGTTCTCTAAGATTGACCTTCGTTCGGGCTACCACCAGTTAAGGATCCGTGAATCAGATATCCCGCGGACTGCCTTCTGTTCCAGGCATGAACATTTTGAATTTTTTGTGATGTCGTTTGGTTTGACCAACGCACCTTCTGCTTTCATTGACATGATGAACAGAGTTTTCAAGGACTTTCTGGACAAGTTTGTAGTCGTATTTATAGATGATTTGTTGGTGTATTCACGCAATGTTGAGGAGCATGACCAACATTTGCGTCTAGTTTTATCTGCCTTGAGGGACCATAAGTTGTTCGCCAAGCTAAGTAAATGCGAGTTCTGGTTGCCTCAGGTTTCTTTCCTGGGTCATGTGGTTAACAAGGACGGAATCTCTGTCGACCCAGAAAAGATAGCCGCAGTCATGGAATGGATGAGGCCTCCCACACCCAAAGAAATAAGAAGCTTCCTAGGGTTGGCTGGCTACTATAGAAGATTTGTAGAGGGTTTCTCTACATTATCTGCGCCATTGACCAAATTGACGCAGAAGAATGCAGCATTTGTGTGGAGCGATAAGTGCGAAGAAGCGTTCCAAGAGCTAAAGAATAGACTATGCACTGCTCTGATATTGACATTGCCTACGGAAGGATTAAACTATACCGTTTATGTGGACGCCTCCCACGTGGGTCTTGGTTGTGTGCTGATGCAAGAAGGAAAAATGATTGCGTATGGGTCAAGACAGCTTAAGATTCATGAAAGGAACTACCCTACGCATGACTTGGAATTCGCAGCAGTTATCTATGCATTAAAATTATGGAGACACTTGCTGTATGGCGCGCAGTGAAAGATTTATACAGATCATAAGATTTTGAAGTACGTCTTCACTCAAAAGGAGTTGAACTTGCGCCAACGCAGATGGTTACAGTATGTGGCTGATTATGAAGTGGAGATTCTATACCATCCGGGTAAGGCTAACGTGGTAGCCGACGCCTTAAGCAGGAAGACGGGGAAAATTTTCAATCTCTCCGCTGAGTTGTTAGTAGAAGAGTTCCTTTTAATGGACATTTCAGTTGGTAGATGTGACTCGCCAAGCAGTTTGGAAGTGTCTGAGCCTTCATGGATTTCTATTACGAGGCTTCATCAAAAGGACGATCCTGATCTACTGCACCTTCATAATAGAACTGAGAAGGGGGAGCTACCAGACTTTTCGATTGATGACGCGGGTACTCTAAAATACCGCGGTAGATTTTGCGTCCCCAATTTTCGAGATATTCGAGTTAAGTTGTGCAGTGAGGCACACGGTTCAAGTGTGGCCTACCATCTAGGGTATACAAAAATGTATAAGGACTTGAAACAGATTGCCTAGTGGATTGGGATGAAGGGTGACATTGCAAGGTTTGTGTCAGAATGTTTTACGTGCAAAAGAGTTAAGGCTGATCATGGAAGGCCTGGTGGAAAGTTAGCGCCTTTAGAGATTCCAACTTGGAAGTAGGAGAGTATCTCAATGGATTTCATTACTGATTTGCCGAGATCTCCCCGAGGGCATGACTCTGTTTGGGTGATTGTTGATAGATTAACAAAGTGTGCGCACTTCGTACCCTTTCAGATTGGTTACTCGATGAAAAAGATAACGGAACTATATTTGAATGAAGTTATCAGGTTACATGGATTACCCGTAAGTATAGTATCAGATCGAGACTCCAGGTTTACGTCTCGTTTCTGGAAGAGCCTTCAAGAAGGATTGGGAATGGACTTGAGATATTCTACCGCATACCATCCTCAGACCAATGGTCAAACGGAGCGTGTTAATCAGATTGGGGAAGATATGATCCGTTGTTATATATTAGACCACGGAGGAGCGTGGGATGAACACTTGAGGTTGATGGAAATCGCATACAATAACAGTTATCAAGAGAGTCTGCAAATGACTCCTTTCGAAGCGCTATATGGAAGACGATGTAGAACTCCTCTATTTTGGGCTGAGGTTGGTGAGAGGCCGCTGTTAGGTCCAGATGCCTTAGAAGAAATGGAAGTCTCTATAAAGCTTATTCGAGAGAAGCTTCGGATAGCTCAAGAGCGATACGAGAAGAACGCCAATCGGCGTAGGTCTATTTTGGAATTTTCTTTGGGCGACATGATATTCCTTAAGGTTTCCCCGATGGTTGGAGTGAAGAGGTTCGGTAAGAACCATAAGTTGGACCCAAGGTATGTGGGACCATTTGAAATTGTGGAGCAGATTGGTGTGTCAGCCTACAAGTTGAAATTGCCCGCAAATTTTCCTGGTGTGCACAATGTTTTTCACGTGAGCCAATTACGGAGGTGCGTGCTAAGTGACAGACAAGTTCTGGATGCAGTGCCCCAGTTGGAGCTTAACCTTTCCTACGTGGAAGTTCGTATTCGTGTTCAGGATGTGCAAGATCGAGTGTTGCGGAGAAAGACAATACCGATGGTAAAGATTCTGTGGAGAAACCAAGACGTGGAGAGCGCGACTTGGGAGTTGGAGTCAGCTATGAGGGAGGCGCATCCTCATCTGTTCTCCTAGCTTTGCTCGGTAAGCATTCGATAACCCTTGGTTATTTTCTTTTCCTTCTATGGTAGAAGTGTTTTATGCGTAAAGTTTCAGGATGAAACTTTCTTTTAGGGTGAGTGACTGTAAGCCCCTGATTTTCCAGTGATTTATTTAAATTTCATATTGGACGTATTATGACGTCAGAGCGTTATGTTAGCGCGTGTTGGTCATGTGACGTTGTTAGAGCGTGTTCGTAGCTCTTTAGGTTTTCCTGCGTGGCTTGGTGATGCCTGGTAGCAAGATTCCCTAGCGAGCCGGAGTCTGTTTGGTGACTCGATGGAGCCTCTTGGGGAATGCTTGTGTTAGCGCGTTTTGCGTTCGTTAGGTTTGACCGGCCAAATTTTGGGATTTACGTCGGGAGTGGAAAATTTTACATTAGGAATTTAGATCGGCTAATTTTAGACTTGCTCGTCATGTTTCGTCGCGTTCCGAGCATTTTTGGAGCCTCGGCGCGCGATTGAAGTTTATATGTTTTCGCGTACGCCGTTAACTTTAGAAATTATTATCTCGAAAACGGTGCGTCGGAATTCGATTTCGACTTCGCTGTTGGATTCGTAGCGTCGTCTTTCGCTTGCAGTGCGGATTTCGTTCGAATCGGCGCGCGTTAGGCCCTCCGTAACAATGTAATCGTACAAGAGTTTTAATATTATTAATTATATTAAATATAATAATTATAAACTTATATATATTTTTTTATATAAAATGAGAATCGGTGGATATCAAATGATATCCAGCAATTCTGCCACCCCCCCCCCCCCTTAGCATTCCCACCGATTTGCCTCCCCTTATATTAATATAATTATTATATTTAATATAAGTTATAATTTAATATAAGTTATAATTTAATATAAGTTATAATTAATATAAATAAATTTTAAAACCCCTCTTATTCCCCGAACAAGCAGCCCCCCTCCTGTGCAAGAGAAAATGAGGGCGGAAACCTCTCGTTCGCGAACCTTCCGGCGGCCGCCACCGCCGATCCGGTGGACGGAATCTCGATCCGATCGTGGCGTTGGAAAGCTCTCGGCGAGAGCTTCGAGAGCGCGGTAAGCTTTTCCCGTTTCAGGTGACCGTTTAGCCATAGATTTTTTTTCGGCCCTAACCCCGGTTGTCCGTTTTTCGTAGATCTCGTCTCCGCGTTCCCCCTTTTGGACGGATCTACGTGGTGGAGTATTTTGGGTGGACGTTTTCAAGAACGATTTGAGGCAAGTGTATTTCTCCCCTCTTTCGTGCCTCCATGGGTTGTATTTCGTCTTATTATTTCTCCTTGTCGTAGAATACCGGAGTAGTATAGATGAGATTAGAAATATTCCTAGGTTAGGGCTTGTAGTCGGCCTAAACTAGGAAGAAATCGGAATTAATATTCTAAGTTGAGTTTGGCGGGTAGTGGGAAATAATTCGGCGGGTAGTGGGAAATAATTCGGCGGGTATCGCCGAATTTAGGTTAAGTCTATTTCGGCGGGTTTTTGTTATAGAACTTGGTAGTTTCTAAGTGGTGTTGTCGCTATTTTTGGCGCCGAATCGTGGATCCTTAGCATATGGTAGCTGGGTTTCTGAGGGAGAATGATAGCAGGGGAGTTCGAGCCGTGGCCACATCCATTCCCTCCTTTGGACATTTTGGGTTCCTGTAAGAGGTGGGAACTCTATGTGTGTTGACCCTGTGGCGGCCCCTTTAGTACTCTTGAGACACCTGGACCTGGTTATTCGGTTGTGACTGTTCTTAGTCTCCGACACAGGTTTGGGATTTGTAACAGTGGTAACGGTTTGCAAGTTTAGGACTGTTAGTTCCTTTCATACTGTTCATTTGACGCTTATTGGTTCCCTTTTTGCCTCTGCAGGCTTGAGCGGAGTTTGGTACGTTTTAGTATTTGTTGCATTTCTCTCACTTTTCTGATTGTTACACTTACATTTTGTCTTTTTTTTTGGATTCTTAGCTGAGGTTTTCAGCATTTCTCTTGCAGGGCTGGTAACCCTTTCCTTTCTACTCTTTTCATTCAATTATTATCTGATTTTTCTTTGCCACTTGTTTTATTATTTCTTGCTGAGGTGTTCTTCTTTTGAATGCCTCAGGTTCAGGTCTGTAGCCGGCTGAACGGCTATTTTCAGGAGTTTCCTTGTGGACTGCGTGGTGGCAGTGTTTCCCTTACCTTTTGAGGTAGTTCTTTAGCTTTGTAGTAGTACGGACATACATGCTCGCCAGCGAGTTCGTGTCAGGTTGTTGACGCTCGTTGGTGATTTTTCCTTGGTGATATTAAGTCTTTGCTTAGCTGCTAGTTTACCTGTTTTATGGTAATTTCACTTGCTCTCTGGGAATGTTTTATGCTAGGTTGCTAGTTACTTTAAAACCTATAAGAACTACTATATGTATTGCATGATCAGCATGTTTTATAAAAGCTCAAGCATTATTCTCCAAATGCGTAAAAAGATTGTTTTCTTTATAAATATTATAAATTGAAATCTAGGGTCTTGCATAGTGTAAGTTGTTCTCTTAGGACACTTATGCGCTCTTTTAGGATGTTAAACATAAATGAAGTATTTTTCCGCTACGTAAAAAAATAGTTTTCAAACCGTAGACTATCTGATCCACTGAGCCGAGGGATACGGCCAATTAATTTAAAATCAGTTTTCTATTCATTTTAACTTATGATTTGAAGGATTTGAGTGTTGCCTGAGCGTCAGCAGTTATCCCTTGCTTGACGTGGCATCACAGCTCGTAGTTATCTCGTGCTCTGATTGATTTATTAATGAGAAAAATGCAGGTTGTGACAATATTACCTTGAATATATCAGTTATTGGAAGTATTAATTGTGGTATTCATCAGGACAATTACTTGCTTAATTGATTAGGGACAATTAGGGAAACTCATTTAAGTCAATATTCCATCCGTTTCTTTCTCTAGTGCAATCAGGATAATTGACTGTAGAATGTAAAAGAGTTTTTCTCTTTTTAGTCAGCAGACACTTAGCCAGACTTCAGAAGAGAATATACAACACACAAAGAATAAATAGAGATAGACACTGAACATTCAGAAATCTCTCCCAATGCAGAAAACATTTTGTTTTCTTCCTGTCCATTCTGAAGACTGAAGAAGAACATCCATCACTATCAAGAGTCTTCTTCAACCTTCTCTTCTAGGAACATTAAAGGACAACTCATCTTTATTCGGTTAGAAAGTTCCAGGTCTGTTTTCAGACAAGGCTGTAGACCTACACCCTGAGCAAGGCTCCATCTTTCTGAACCAATTCTACATTTCAGAAGGATTCTTGACAACTACAGAATCCACAAGTCTTCAATGCTGTTTAAGAGAAAAGAGAACACCTCATCACCCCTCCTCTCACCTCCTTTAAAATGGGTTTATTAACTCCCTTCAGAAGTTTATTCTTGGTTTTTGGGCATCTTATCAAAAGCCTAAAGGTTTGTGAGATCTCCCTGGAAATAGATCTTGTGGTGGCAGTCACCTGATCAAAAACCTTATAGTGGATTCCTACCAGGGTTTAGAATAGTTGATGTACCCAGGTTGGGGAACCACTATAAATTTCTTGTGTTGTCTGTGTGTGTTCATTTTCCTTCTATTCTTGTTGTGCTTTTATAGATAGATTAGTTTAACTAGTCTTTTATTTCCTTCTATATTATTATTGGTATCACCTATTTTCAACTCTGATATAAAACTTAAAAATAGTAAATGTTTTAAATACTCTATTCACCCCCTAGAGTAAATCAGATCTAACCCCCATCTTTCAGTATGTTAAAACCCCAACTAAAGAAATTGTATGCTTTGTTTGCAGGAAGACAGGACACTTTATATCAGAGTGTACAGAGAATCAAAAGAAGGAGAGAAGAAGAGAAAAGGAGTCCAGGAAGCAGCATTACAGCAATCCCTCCTCCAGCAAGCATAAGAAGAAGGAGAAAGGCTTTGTTGCTGAAACCTGGAGTGAAACTGAAGATGAATCTTCATCTTCCATCTCAGTGAAGATGAAGAATAGACTAAAGCAAAGGAGGTTTGCTTGATGGCTATTGATGCATCAGGCAGCCTCTCAGAAGTTGAGTAGTCAGATAGTGAAGAACCTCAATCTGAAGAAGATAAGGTACTGTCCTCTTTTGATTTCAATTCAAATGGTTTTAGAACTTAATTTAAATCACTATGTATTTATTTAATAAACTCTGAGAAGAAAATCAAATTCCTTAGAGAAAACTAACTGAATAAGATATTCTCCTTTCTGAAAACATTAAATTGAAAAATAAATTAACTATAGCTAATGAACAAATCATCTCTCTTAAAACTGAATAAGCTTAGGCAAGGCAACTTGAAGAATCCCTAAATGGGAGAAGCATCAAGTTGATGAACATCACAAGCACAGTAAATGCCAGACTTAATGTCAAGCTGGGCTTAGGTGCTTCATCAAGCCAACCCCCATTAATTCAAAAAACATATTGTTAACTCCAATAAAATTTGTTTATGAAAAAGGCAAAGAAAAGGTAGATGATCATAGTACTAAGCAAATATAATTAAAACAAAAAAAGAAGAAAAAGAGAAAGAACAAGTAAAATCCTAACTATAATAATGTTCAGCAGATTTTGTCGAACTCAGATCGATGAAATGTGTACAGTTCATCGAACTCAAGTCGACGAACTCCGAACATAGATTTTTATTATAATTATTCTTTGAACTATAATCGACGAAACCTGAATGGTTCTTCGAGCCGAGATTGATGATATTGGGGCACAGAGAATGAATATTTTCATTCTCTAAGCGGAGTTCGACGAACTCATCCCCATTCGTCGACCTAAGATCAACGAACTCACAGGAATTTGTCGAACCAAGTTCAAGATAATAGAAATTTTAATCCTTTCAGAACCTTTAATCAACATAGGTAATATTTCAATCCATTCACCCAGTGGATAATACCACAAGAAGATATCACCACCAAGGGTATAAAAATAAACCTGAATATTCCTTTATTTCGAGTTTTAAGTATTGAAAAGCAACAAGGACCCAAAGTAATCTTGGTCAAGAACATCTAATCTGTTCTTATGCAAGTAAACTCCTATCCTACCACAGAGGAACAGTGGTTCTTGGATAGTGGCTGCTCAACGCACATGACTGGCAGTAGGGAAAATCTAACCAACTATAAGTCCAAGCAAGGTCCAAAAGTGATCTTTGGTAATTCAAATTGTGGCCTGACTAAAGGCTATGGGAAACTAAATATTGGAGCTGTCACCTTCAAAAACATGGCTCATGTAAGTGGATTGAAGCACAACCTAATCTCCATAAGTCAATTATGTGATGAAGGGTTTCAGGTATCATTTAATAACACTTTTTGCATTATCATTTCTGTAGAAAATAAAGTAGTTTTAACTTGAACTAGAATAGGAAATATTTACATAGTAAATTTTAAGACTGCTAGGTCTGAGATATGCCAATTCAACCGGGCTAACCACTTATTAATCATTAAATATTAGTAATTAGCGGGCTGCAATTAGGCTAGTGTGATGAAAAATTTCAGCACGAGGGGCAGGAGAGAGAAATCTTCAATTTCTCTTTAATGGAGGAGAGAGAAAATGGGTTAAAGCTATTCATGGCATAGGGAAGCAAAGGACCACCTTTCATTGCTTGATTCATCTCCCATAACAGCCCTGAGAAGAACAAGAGCCCTTCCAGACTTCCACCGACTGAATTCAGTGAACCACCATGGCCGAGAAGGCTATTCATGGCCATTAATGGTCATTGATGACTTGGCCTCTCCCCTTCTTAATTGAGGCTTTAAACACCATCAGTGGCCAGAGAGGAGCTTTTCCCACCACTTACATTAAGAATTTGAGCCCTTCCACTGTATATTTGCAGAAACCCGTGCGACGCTACCACCACCATGACAACCCGACGATCGGCGCGACTCCATACCACCACAAAGGTCCTCCTCCTTTCCTTACTCTATGGGTAGATCATAACTTTTATTTAGGATGAGGATCAGGCTCAATTGAGCCCGATACAAGCTTTATGTTTTCTGGTTTTTTCGAGAAAAATCAACTTGCGGTATATCCATAATTGGCCCCTACGGCGGCCGTGCCGCCGCCCAGCGATTGCCACCACCTCGACGAAGGTGGTGGTGTCGGTGGCCAGCCAGGGAGGTGGCTGGATTGCCGACTGTTGTGGCTAGAAGTGTCTCCAGGTCGGGATGATCCTGGCCGTCAGCTGGAGGTAGACGATGACCAAGGGCCACTGGATGTTCTTTAAGATTCATGTTGGAGATTATTTAAACTATTGGTGATATTTTCATATCAATTTATTTCTGTCACAAAAATTATATTTAATGTTTTAATTTATTAAAAATACCTAGGTTCACCTACAGAAAAATTGGTAAACATCAAAGTTGTAGCCCTAGGGGTGTTTCTTTTTTATAAATTTTATTTGAACCTATTTGGGTGCATGGTTGGATCAAGGAACACATTTTGGTGGGGTCTATACCTAGGGTTATCCATAAATGAAAATGAGTACCCCCACTTAATCCTTTTCCAAATGACCTAAAATTTGGACAAGGAGTCACCCTAACCTATACGTAGGTCCTATCCAAAAAAGGAAATTTTTGGGATAGTTTTTTTATAGTTTTAGAAATTATTTAATAATCATAGGGTAAATTAATTAAGAGACGTAATGAACTTCAAACACTTCCAATTTTTGGTGAGTGTTCCTTGGGGTCATCAGGAGGTTCTGTAGAAATTTTCACCTCATTTTGAGTTGGTTTGGTTTGGACATGAGTAAACCCTAGTTTGCCCTAAAAGGGGGTGTTTAGGTCAAAAGTGCACCTTGTGGGTTTGGGTGGTCAAATCACCTCAATAGAGGCTGATATTTGGGCCACTGGTTTGAATGACATTTAACACCCTCATATAGATTATGGGGTCGTTTGGGGTAGAATTTCCCTAGGAACCTTGTTCAAACCACAAGTTTGGACCTTGGGGGTTTGAGAAGGGCATGGGGTCAAATTTCCTTGTGTGGATTTGAAATTTGGTGGAGAGGACCATATGGTTGTTAAAATACTCTCGTGGGAATATTATTGGATTTAGAGATGGTTAAACCCCTCAAAACCCTAACCCTACTTTATGGAACAACTCTTATACATGTAAGATAGACCATCAAAACTTAATGAAAAGCTATGAAACTTGGATAATATGGTCATAGGGTTAATAAGAGCCTCTGGTGATTTTATTGGTAGTTTTGAAACAATAAATTCAGTACCTCCTTTATAATACATGGAATATCCCTTAATAGTCTTTTGTTTATTATAATCACACTATTCAATAGAAAGTTATGAAAATTTGGCAGAGGGTATTTTGGGTCAATATACTCATACTTGAATTTTATTACAATTTTTATATGTATGTTTTTAGTACTTTCTTCAAAAGCTGTTAAAAATGTTATTGTATTCAAAAATAGATTCAGAGATCAATGATTGATTGAAAATTGTGAAACTCTTGCAAAAGTGTATTTGGGTCAATATGCACATGGAGAAATTTTATTATAATTTTTAGATGAATATTTTCAGTAGTTATTTCATTAATTTAATAAAGAAGATTATTTTTCTAAATTAAAAATTAGTGTTCATTATTCACTGGGAAGTTTGGAAACTTGGTCAGGAGTGTTTTTAGGGAACATTAGTCATGCTTGAATTTTCTTACAATTTTTGGAAGCTTATTTACAACACTAGTTTCTTTAGCTTTTAACTAAGTGATTATATTTAAAATTATGGACCAGAGAGTTAATCCATGCAAAAATTTGGGAGACATGAAATTACTTATTAAATATGTTCCTAGTATTTATCATAATTTTATGGAGCATTTTGCATGACTGTAAGGGCCACTTCATGTTCAAACTAGGGCATTTGGATTTTTAGGAGAAATAAATAAAATGTTAGATAAAGTAGGAAAATTCCATGTTTCTGGATTTTGGCTATTGATAGGACTTCATTAATTAACTTAGGGTGTTTCGATGAGGATTTAGAGTACCTCCTATCATCCACGTCAAATAACATAAGGTGGTCTGTATTTAGTAAAAATACGGAAATCGTGTTAGCATGGGGAAAGGTCGTAGGGAGATGGGATTGTGGTTTACTGATTTTAGTAAAGTGGAATTGAGTATACCATTGGAAGTTAGGATGAGTAGGTTGTAGGGTTGTCCAAGATTAGGTGGTGCTCGGGATCGACGAAAGATCGTATTTCCTGTGAAGGGAGAGAAAGGGTCAAAACACATTAGGGTAAGAACCAGTGTAATACTAAAGGGACCGGGAATCAGGTATTAATTTATAATAATAAGTGCCTTGCGAAATGGATCTTTGGGCTTTAGGCAATCGTAGTTCCAAGTGCCCTTGAGAACACTTCACAGGTTATGCCTTAGGATGTCCTAGGCTAAACTAAACTATAGGCAAAATAAACAGGAAGAGTAACTAGTATAACTAGGGATTCACTTTCACTCACCTCGATGTCTCGGGATATTAGGTTGGGTCATACAAGCAGTAGGCTCGGTTGTTTTGGTGATGGGCAGGTTTGCCCGACGAGCTTTGTCTCGGTTGTTTTTTGTGACGGACGAGATGGTCCGGTGAGCTTTGGCTTGATAACTGATACAAAAGTTTGCATGTGCATAAAGTATAAGGTGGTGGGTCTTTGGTATTGGATGGTCGAAACTCCGACGCCAATACATTGACTCAGAAAGTTTGGTTTTGCATTTTGCCAAATTAAGTCTGGTGGACCAGCTGGCAAAGAGTACGCAGGAGCTCCGCTTAGTGTAGCAGCATCGAGGCGTACGATAGGTCTGACTGGTAGTGAAATTACCGGTTTAGATGTGGGTGAGTCCCAACCCACCGCTTCCGTTTGCCACTACGGAGGTATCCTGGGATGTTCGGTTCCAGAAAGAGGGAACTAAAGGTCTGTGTGGTCAGATTCGAGTGGGTGTGTTGCACTTGCATGATTCACATCATGGCATACCTGCATGTCATAGAATAACCATTACATTTAACCCTTGATGCCTTTTGTATAAATTGGTATGGGGATTTGTATATAATAGGCACTACTAAACGACCCCTTGGTTTATAAGCTCGCGTGAGCGTGCTTATAAGTTAATGGTTTTTTACTCTGTAGATATATACATGCTTGCTATAAAATCGAAACCCTATCGTATAAATTGGTATGAGTCTTTATATACGATAGGAGCCTTAGGACAAGATCCCTTAGCTTATGTGTTTTCATATAAGTTTAGGTTACTTATTATATGTCCAGTCTTTCATAATTTCATTACTTTCACATGTATAACTCTTAGAACTACTAGATTAGTTCCGCCATCACCTATTACTTTGTTATTCTCCACCTTCATTACCTCTCCATTCCTCCTTCCTGCTCGGTGCCTGGGAGCCATGGGGGAATGGGTAGGGGACGATATTACTTAGTCTTTTAGACTAACGATTTTTGAACCACATCATTTTAGGGGACTGTGGAGCCCAGCATGGAGGATTAGCCCCGGAGGTCGATACGCTTGGAGATGTGACAGTCTAGCGCCGGAGTTCAGATAGCTGGGACTGTGAGTCTCGATCATTATTAGATGTTTAGTTTTTGCTTCTGTGCTGAGTGATATGTAGTGAGGATATTGATGTACCAGGCATTTGCCCTATTTTCAGTACCTTTTTTATTATTTATGTGGACTCTCCCTTTGTGAAGATTATTTAATATATATGTGAATTCAATGGACATGTCTTTTACTCTTTTGCTACTTTTTGTGATCGATTTGGCCGGCAGGATCAGCATTTTGTAGTGACGACCTTCCCGGGCGTGAAGGTGTCACCGCGAAGCGGCAGTTCTGGGCCTAAGACCCAGTTGGTTTAAAAAGAAAAAAAGGGGTCTTACAAGTGATATTAGAGGAAAAACTCGATCGAAAAGGTATCTGTCCACAAACCATGGGTCACCCCCTCACGAGTTTAGTTTGGGTACAAACTAAGCAGCGAAAGAAGTGGTGTGCCCATATGGAGGATCACATGTAAATTGTCCACTTTTAATTAGGTTTGAGTCGATTACTTAAAAATGACTTTTGTTACGCTGCCCCTAGCACAACCTACACCACAGGGAAGAGTCCAGCAGACTCTAAATGTTGCACCACCTCCCTCGATCCCCACTCCGTTCCTACAGTCAGAGATGGGGCATACTCTGACAGCCATACTTGAGGCTTTCCGGGTCCATCAGGTTCCGGCTCCGCATCCAAACCCGGGGCCAATTAGTTGAGTTTCTTATGAGAACTTTCTCCCCTGTATTACTTAGGAACAGAGTTGGCTGTTCAGACAGAGGAGTGGCTGGACATCATGTATGAGATGCTGACCGGGATACGGTGCCCATGGGAGGAGATGGTGTCTTTGGTTGTCTCTTGCTTGGAGTCCTAAGCCAAGAGATGGTGGAAAACACTGCTGGACACGACATTTGCTGATAGAGAGGCTGCAGTGATTGCTGGGAGGAGTACAGGGCCGCATTGATGGAGCACTTTGTTCTGCAGTCGGCCAGAGATGAGCTGGATGATAGATTTTTACAGTTGATGCAAGGAAACAAGACGGTGGTGGATTACCACTAGGAGTTCAATTATTTAGCCCGGTTTGCGGATTCTTATTAATTCGATGAGGTAGAATACACCAAGAGGTTCTATAAGGGCCTGTGAGAGGATTTGAGAGATTCTCTGCTATTCGTATCCGACGGGCCTATTCCTCGGATATTGGAGATGGCGAAGAGGATCGAGCCAGAATGGCACACTACACGTGTCCGAAAGTGGCCAACTAAGGATCAGGGCCGGGGAGCTAGAAATGATCAGCTACGAGGCTGCATTGCTAATGCGAGAGATGGGAGAAGGGAAGAGGACCAGCCTCATTAGGAGGTGAGACAGGAGCTGAGGGATTCGGTGGTAATGGCCCCTCAACCACTCTAGATGTGGGAGATATACAGACCCGGGGGTATGGTATATCCCTCGCCTGAGTGCTACTACTGCCATCAGGTGGGGCATATCTGGAGGAACATACCCAAGATGGGAGAAAAACTACTAGTACCACTTGCTGCTCCGCCTGCTCAGCAGTTTGGAGGCCGAGGACATGGACGAGGACGTAGATACCAGGGCAGAGACCGCAAGCAGGAGAGGGATCAAGTGTATGCACTGGATCTGGCTTAGCCATGGAACCCGGAGCAAATGATCACAGGTACGCCAGTAAATTTTAAGTTCATTTATTTCCTAAAAATTAGACTCATGGTATAGAATTGATAGACTAGGAATGCAAAAACCTTAACAAGACTCAAAGATATTTAATTACCCCAGGCATAGTCTTCGTCAGTGGCAAGCCTGCTTACACGCTGTTCGATACGGGTGCTTCACACTCGTTCGTGGAAGGAGTAGAAGGCGTGAAACAATTCGCTGGCTTGATGAGGAGGGTACGTCTTCCCGACGGATCGGAGTTATACACCTCCTCCCACTGCAAAATTGAGGCGGAGATCGGCGGAAAGGCATTTGAAGCACCAGTGACGATCCTAAGGATGTTAGTCTTCGATCTGATCCTTAGCATGACATGGTTATAGTGGAACCACGCCCAGATTGACTGCCTGGAAAAGAGGGTCCTTATGAGGCATGGGGATTCCTATATCGTTATGAAAGGTATTGCATTAACCACCCCTCTCTTGTTATCATCCGTACAAGCCGTCAAGGCCCACCTGCAGGGAGAAGAGGTATACCAGGTGCTGTTTGAGATGGCTGAGGCCAACGACTCCATTTCATGTATTCGACAGGTGCGGGATTTTGCTGACGTATTCCCAAAGAAGCTGCCAGGGCTACCCCCGCACCGGGAGGAGGATTTTCAGATACAGCTCGTGTCGGGGGCTAAGCCGTCATCTAGAGCTCCTTATCGGAAGGCCCTGAAGGAGTTGGCGGAGTTTCAAAGTCAGCTGTAGGAGCTAGTAGAAGCTGGATTTGTCCGGCCGAGCTCTTCACAACGGGGAGCCCCGGTGCTGTTCTTCAAGAAGAAGGATGAGACACTTATACTATGCATCGACTACCGAGCATTGAACAGACTGACAGTTCAGAATACCTATCCACTGCCAAGGATAGATGAGCTGTTTGACCAGCTGGAGGGGGCACATTTCTTTTCGAAACTGGATTAGAGGTTAGGCTACTAACAGCTGTAGATCCAGGATGAGTACATTCCGAAGACTTCCTTCATTAGTAGAGATAGGTTGTTCGAGTTTACCGTGATGCCTTCGGGCTCACGAATGCACCATCGGTGTTCATGAGCCTCATGAAACGGGTGTTCGGGGATTATATAGATGTGTTCGTCATCGTGTTTATTGGTGAAATCTTCATCTAATCAAGGACAGAGGAGAAGCACATATGTCATCTGACACTGACTCTAGAGACACTGCAGGAGCACCAACTTTATGAGAATTCAACAAGTGCTAGTTCTAGTTGAAGGAGGTGGCCTTTGTAGGCCACATTATCCGTGTAGCTTGGTTGGCATTGGACCCGGCTAAAATTCAGGCAGTTCGGGATTAGCCACGGCTTAATATGGCAACAGACGTGCGGAGTTTTCTAGGACTTGTCATTTATTACCAGAAGTTCGTGGAGGGATTCTCTCGAATTGCCCTCCCACTCACATCCTTAATAAGGAAGGATGTGCCTTTCATCTGGACCCCGCAGAGCGAGATGGCTTTCCGGGGGATGAAGGATTAACTCACCTCGACTCCTATCCTTGCCCTTCCTTCAGGGAAAGAATGATTCAGGTCTACAACGACGCTTCCTACCCGGGCATGGGTGCATTGCTGATGAAGAAAGGCCACGTGATCGTTTATGCTTCCCGCCAGCTTAAGAAGCATGAGCAGAACTACACTATTCATGACTTAGAAATGGGAGCGGTCGTGTTTGCTCTAAAATTCTGGCGGCACTATTTGTACGGTGTCCACTGTGACACATACTCTTATCACAAAAATTAAAAGTACATGGACACGTAGAAGGAGCTGAATATCAGACAAAGGAGATGGGTGGAGTTTCTAGCAGATTACTAGTACGAGATGCACTACCACGACCCTCATTTCCTCAATAATAAAATTATATCAGAGTACGAGAAAATGCGTGACGTGATGCCATGTCCTATAGTGGATAATTGCAAACGCTCAGTCAAAACACCATACTCAAAAGCTTAAAGAGAAATCATGACTTATTATGAAAGAAAACCTAGGTAAATTAGATGGTCATATCCCTCGGCACAGGGGATCATCTAGTCCAGAATTAAATATCATTATACGTAGTAGAAAAATACTTTAGTTAAGGTGATTTGATATCCTACATGAGGGTAAACGTCCCCAAATGATAACTCATGATATGCAAGACTCTAAATTTAGTATAGTATAAAACAATAGTCTTTACGTTACTTTGGAAAGTAGTGCTTTAATTTTATAAACATGACGTGCATGAGTTACATATATTAATGCTCATTGGGTTTAAAATACCTAACATGCAACCTAGCATAAATCATTCCCAAAGAGCAAGTAAACAACCTCCATAAAGGCAAATAAAATAGCAGTTTCAGTTCATACCTAGCATCACAAGAAAACCACCAATGGGCGTCAACAACCTGACACGAACCCACTGGTGAGTATGCATGTCTATACAGAAAGGTAGAAAACAACTACCTTACAAACTGAGGAAGGGGAGTCTCAACCGCCTAAGAGATCATAGCACGCCCATAAAAGATAACTAGCCGCTCAACCGGCTACTGCTCTGAACCTGAGGAATTCAAAGAAAGAACACCTTAGCAAGAATATAATCAAATAGAAATGGAGCATTAGGTCATAAGCAATAAAAAAGGAAGGGGTTTACCAAACCCTGCAACAAAATGCTAACAAATTTAGCAGGAGGAAAATAAACAAGATAGCAAAAAGAAGCAGTGTCGAAGGAATAATCAAAGCGCACTAAGTGTGAGAAATTAGCAATATGCACTACTACCAACCTACAGAAATAACAAGACAAACATATGCCAAAATAGCAATTTTAAAGGTAAAGGAACTAATAGTCCTAACTTATGTATCATTAGCAGTGGTAAAACCTTAGATCTGGGTTGGTGACCAAATACAGTCCTCATCCAAACAACCAGATCCAAAATTCTCAAGGGTACAACGGTGGCAGCCCTAGGGTCCAACACACCAACACAACCAGCCCAAATTGGGGCCCAAACGGTGGTGACCATGGATCTACACCCAAACCATTCCTTACAGAGAAACCAAATAAAATACCACCTGCCATAATTCACTATTCAGCCGTCACAACCTGCCGAAGAACATTACCAAGCCCATCCTAACCACTAGGGAGAAAAAAATACCACCCTAAGGAAAAAGCGTCGAGTCCTCTCGACGCCGTATTGAGTGAGTACCACACACTCAATACAAAACACTAAGCAGAGAAGGCATTGAGTCTACTTGACGCCGCATTCAGTGAGCTCCACTCACTCAATGCCAAAAGACTTATTTGCAAAAACTCGCTGGACAATGACGTCGAGTGAGTTCAGCTCACTCAATGTTGTCAATGCAAAACAGCTGAAGGCGTTGAGTTACTTCACCACACTCAATGCTTTTGACTTAGAAGAAAAAATATGGCCGTACTAGACGGAGTTCAGTGAGCTCAACACACTCAATGCCAAACACAGATGTCATTGAGTGAGCTCAACTCACTCAACGCCAAAAGACAGATGGTGTTGAGTAAGCTCAACTCGCTCAACGCCAAACGACTTAGAAAAATTCAAAGGCTGACGGCGTTGAGTGAGCTCAACTCACTCAATGTCAAAAGACTTAGAAAAAGTATTTGGCAAGACGGCGTTGAGTTAGATCAACTCACTTAATGCCAAAAGCAGACGACGTTGAGTGAGCTAAAATCACTCAATGCCAAAAGCAGAAGGCGCTGAGTGAGCTCACCTCACTCAACGCTCTCAATGCTTCTGGACATAGTCTCCAGACCAAACAGCTAGGCATTGAGTGTGTCCACCACACTCAATGCTTTTACACTTAGCCTACAAAATGACTTTTGCCCTAAGCTAACACTCAATGCCTACTATCCAGTAAACTAAAAAAATTTAATTTCCTCTCCCCTACCTCTAGCAAACTAAGCTGCCAACCAAGCTTGGCTAAAACTAGCAAACTAATATCCTACCTCTAGCCACTACCTGGACATAAATTAGTGAATAATATGAGAGAAAATTAATAAAAATTGGACAAAATTGAGAAGATCTAGCAGGGATGAAAACTGCAACAACCCTAGCTTCTAGGAAAAAAGCAATGAGCTACTAAAATAAGATAAGTGGAGTAAAAATCAAGCTTCGCAAGGGCAAAGAGCGCCACTTGCCTCTACCTCCAGGAACAACAGCTACCCTACTAAAATCTGGCACGGCGGCAAGATCGCCCACCTAAAAGGCAAACCTGAAGCTTTTAGAGGGAAGAAGAGCAAATCCGAAAAACCCAAGCTTACAAAGACGACTCTAGAACAATAAATACTTACCTAGGGAGGAAGATCATGGTGAGAGCAGTCCAAATCTGCACATACCCGAGAAAAACAAGCTCTATATTAAAATAAAACACCGGTCGTAGCTCAAGCTTTTTCGTCGCCCAAAAGCTTCCGCTGGAAGCTATCCGTCGAGTTTCGGGATGAAGAATAGGGATAACACCAAGATAATGCTATTATAATAGCTCTTAGACCACTCGGCCACTAAATATTTTAATATTATTATAAATCAACCACTAGTTTATATAATACTATTATAACTGATAATATATCTAATATTACATATACTAAACAATTATAACTAATAATATAATCTTATAAATCAGCCTCTGAATATTATTACATCAATAAAATCAGCCAAGGAAAATCGGCCAAGCATATTGATGGCCACAATTAGAGACCAAATGTGGGTGGTTCGAAATGGTCTGATTCTGCGGGCCGAGTTAGAAGATCGAGTTTTCTAACAAGAGGAGGCAAGTTCACCTATCGCATGTAATACTCGGTATTCAGGAGAAAACCGAGGTCGTATTGTTCTCGTGGGCGCGTTGATTATATTTACTCTTCCAGGAAGACTGTTATTTCACTATCAATAAGGTGGGGTTTTTTCTTAATTAAAACGAAAACGAAAGCAAGAAATTTCAAAGTTACTTCGATGACAGGTTAACGCTCGGCATCAAATCGGATTAAGACTAAAACAATTCCTAATAACAACTAAACTTAGTTTTTAAATTAATAAAATGCACTTGGCCGTGGAGGTTCCATAAAAATGAGCGCACTTATCTCTAGTAATATTGCTCACCTGAACATTAAGATTATTCGAACGATCGTTAGACCGACGAAGGATTCCTCTTAATGCCTGCTTTACGCTAAGAACCCCGCTATTGGGTGGGGAACCCAATTCGGTAGAACTATGCTCGTCCTCTTTCGAGGGTATGTACGCAATTCTATTTACCCAAGGGGGATCGGTCCATACGTGCGTCCTCCCAGCGTTGCGTATGGATAACGGAAATAGAGCCCACAAATTTATTATGTAGTTCTATGCGTCGTTAACCCGGGGCAAACCTTAAGTCCTTAAATTGAAATAAAAATAAAGAACCTTAATTATTTTGAATCATTTTATTTGTCCCGATGCTCTTCGATGCCGAAGGCTAATAGAGATTAGCCACTCATCGGTATGGGGACGGGTTTATGGTTTTTAGTGAAACGTGAGTTTGAATTTAAGTACTAAACAGTTTATAAGAGAAAACATAAAAAAACAGGACATTTAGATAAATTGAAGGCTAATTGATGCAGGCACTCACTCACACTTCAAAACCATAAATAAATTAAGTAAAGCAAGTCCTACTCGAATAAGTAGGCAGGAAATAAATGCAAGCACAAGTCCTACTCAAAACTGAGTAGGCGGTAAATGAAAGCAATGCGCCGTTTAACTCTTAACTAGTAGTCGGAAATAAATGCATAAATAAAAAGAAACTAAGTTACAAAAAATTAAAATTACAAGTCCCACTCAAATGACTGGGTGGAAAATTAAAGCAGAGCGCCATTTAACTCTTAACGAGTAGGCGTAAATATATGCGCACACGCACACACTCTTCATAATTGAGAAAGCGATAAACTTGCGAGTCCCAGCTCGAATGAGTGGGCGGGAGAATGAAAGCAATAAAATTATCACCTACACGCACGCACTCTACATAATTGAAGAAATCATTAAAACAAAACAATAAAAGTTATCACCTACACTCACACACTCTACATGATTGAAGAAAGCATTAAAGAAAGCATGAAAAGTTAGTCTCATACACTCACACACACATAAAAATAACACAAAAATTAAAGTTATCTAAAAATTAAAACTACAACTTTTCTACCATTAAAACTTGCCAAAAACAAATAAAAAGATGAAAAAAAATAAACAAGAAAAAGTTTTTGAAAACAAAGTTGAAATCAAAGTTGTTTAAAAATTAAAACATTTACATTTTCATCCTTAGGATTTCATAAAAGTGATGAAAAAGTTAAAATAAAAATTAAAGGAACAAAAACGATTTTACAATCCTAAAACAAAGCTAAGTAAGAAAAACAAAACACTTTAAAACCTCTTTTACAATTTCATAGGAATGAAAATATAAGCCTTTAAAAAGTTTTCAATACAACTTTGATTTTTTAAAAAGAAGACTTAAACAATAATGTTCCATTATAACGGCTAATTTTTTTGATAAAAGCCTAAAATAAAACCTATCATGACAACTAAAGAGAATATGAGAATGAACAGAGATGAACATTTTCATAAAGAGAATGAACAAAGCATAGAAAAACAACATTTTCATTCCAACCTAACATAAAAACAACATGAACAAAGATGAACATGACAACCACTTAAAAGCATGAAAAATTACAAGTTACACTAATTTATGAAGAGGTAGACTAGGTAAAATAAGAGAAGAAAAAAGAGAAGAAAATGGGCACACAAGTTCATTCCAAAGCCAAATAAGAAGAGAAAAGTTAACATATTTTATTGATTGAAAATATCTATTACAAAGCTAATAAAAATCTAAAGCTAAAGCTAAAGCAAAAGGAAAAATAAAAGGGAGAGGGGAGAAAGTTCTCCTTACATGGAAATAGAGTCCACAAGGGCAGCCCACAAAACACACAAAATTTGGCTCAAAAAAGTGAACCCTTGGGCATTACAGAATTTTTTTATTTATAGACAAAATTTCGAGTGTGACACGCCCTAATCACGGGCGTAACAGGGGGCGTGTCGAAAGTTACGTGTTTAACTTGGCAAAATCCCGCAGCTGGCTTCATTCTGGAAGGTTCTAGAAGTGACATGTAGCGGTCACGGGCGAGATAGGTGTCAGACACGGGCATGACGGTGGGCGTGACTTGGACAGCTGGCAGTTCTGATGTCGACAGCGTCAATTGTTGAAAGAGCGTTGAGTGTCGACTTCGACACGGGTGTGATGGGGGGCATGACTTGATGGCGTCGAGTGTTGAACAGTAAAATCATTGAGTGTTGACTGGTGAAAGGCATTGAGTGATTGATACGGGCGTGTCAAGTCAATGACACGGGCGTGTCACGTCAAATATTTACTTTTTCCTGAAAAAATTTAGAAAACAAAAACAACTTAAGTTAGGATTTTTTTACAAAAAGAAGCATATTTATTAAACAAAACAGACAAAAAAGGCAAAAATAAAGTAAAACGACTTAATAAAAATACTATTAAAGTTGGTATATTTACAACTCATCAAATACCCCCATACTAAAGCTTTTGCAATTCCAGCGCAAAAGTTTGAGGTGAACTTATAAGGAATAATAAAAACTCTAAGTTCTGCTACTGCTTAAATTAATTATCATAGAGATCTAAATAAATATACGGGGTATAAGAGTTAAGTCCTAAAATTATGTAGGTGATTTAAACAGGGAAAATTTTTTGCCCAAATGACTTCTTGATGTAATCAAATAGAAAGCAATAATTGTATTGGTTAGATTAACAAAAATAGTCTGGAATTATATGAACTTTAGCTTATAGGAGTTTTACCGAAAATAATGCAATTTATGAATTATGCTCTCAAAAAGATTTTTGAATTAATTCTAGAGTCATGAAATCGGCTAAGGGGGTTGATGTTTGTTTATGAAGAGGCTTGGATTTTGAGGCGAGGTAATTTTTTCTCGAACCTCCATTTTTTCTGATATGGATGTTATAGGAATAAGAAATCTTATTTTCCTTAACATGATTTTTTTTCTTTTTCTTCATAATAAAAATTAACCCAATGTATATGTGTAATAGTAATGAATTTTATCCTCTTACTCCATAATATATAATTTTTTTTAAATTATTGGGTGCCTATGTTTACCGAATGAAATCTTATTTCCATTGACATAGGATCTTTTATGTGGGAAAAATTTTTATCATACCAAGTAGGTCATGATAAGTAAGGGGAGAAAAGAAAACTAGATTTTTAATTAAAAAAATTTTGAGAGCAACCATTATAAATTGTACGTTCCAATTTTTCAGAAAGCTAAAAGTAAGCATAATTGAATTCTATAGTCGTTATTTTCTAACATAGTACACGTGCTCCTATTTCTGAAAAATTAGAAGTAGTGCCTAAAGCGAGTCCCCTATTTTTAACAAAGTATAATAAATTCTTTAAAACTTAACCCCGGCTATTTAAATTTTTCAATCTATAATTAACAAACGAATAGTGAACAAAGAATTGATTAAATTCGCATATAAATAAACTCAAAACAAAATTTTTTGATAGCAAAAAAAACTTAAGAATAATGTATTTGATTTATTTGTTTCATAAATTATATATTTTTATTTTGAATTTTTGAAGTTATTATCTTTTTTTTTTGTATTTTTGTATTTTTTTTCTTTAATATATACATACTAAGGAAAAGAGAATGCGAAAATAAAAAATTTAGATTTTCAAGTTTTGCGAATTTTTTTGTATTTTTAAGTTTTGTGAAATTTTTTTTTGTATTTTTAAGAAAATTTTCAATCTATTTACAAAAATTTGGGAGAAAAAGAGTAGTTATTTACAAGGATGAGAGAGAAAAAGGGAGAGGGGAGAGAGGAAGAATATTTACAAAAAATATTTACAAAAATATTTACAAAAATATTTTCAAAAGTATTAACAAAAATATTTACAAAAATTAAAATTCGGTAGTCGCGAGATGACTCGTTATTTGGATGGCTCGATGAGCCGGATCTCGCGGACCTAGTTAAAAATAAGTCAAGGTTTCAAAAATGAAACTTCAAATTTTTTTTTTGGATTTTTGTGTTTTATATGTATTTTTTTGAAGTTTTGTTTTTTTAAAAAAATCTTTTTTGTTTATTTTTAATATATATATATTTTTTTGAAATGCGAAAAATAAAGGTGCAGAAAAAGAAAGTCCGAAAATACGAAAACACCCCCATACTTAGTTCCAACATTGTCCCCAATGTTGTATGTTAAGCATGAGGAACAAGATAGCAGCTATATGTAAGAAAAAAGAGAAAGAGGGTGGGCAGAAAACATCCCTGATCCGCGCTCGGGGAAGCCCATTAGAAATCATGCAGTTATTAGAAAAATAGAAAGGATAATAAATAAAGACGTAAAAAAAAAGATAAGCGTGGGGTGCTTCCTAGGAGCGCTTTGTTTATAGTCGCGTTGCTTGACTATATTGGTGGGTTTATAAGTCGAGGAGGGATATGGTTCCGCTATACTCGATCACTGGGGCGCCCACTATGTAAGACTTTAACCGATGACCGTTTACTTTAAATGAGCCTTTTTCTGGGTGGGAGACGAGTACGGTCCCATATGGAAAAAACTTCTTCAACTATGAAGGTACCGGACCAACGAGATTTTAGTTTGCCAGGAAAAACTTTAAGATGAGAATTATAAAGAAGGACAAGATCGCCCGGAGAAAAAATTTTTGGGGATTTGATTTTTCGATCGTGATATAACTTAGAACTCTCCTTATAGAACTTATTTCTCTCGTAAGCGTTCGCACGCCATTCATCGAGCTGTTTAGTTGCAGTTTTCTATTCTTGAGCTGCTAAGTTAGCGTCGAGGTTTAAAAGTTTTAATGCCCAAAGTGCACGATATTCTAGTTCTACGGGTAAATGGCACGCTTTGCCATAGACTAATCGAACCGGAGTACAACCGGTAGCAGTTTTGTACGCCGTACGATATGCCCATAATGCGTTGTCAAGCTTAACGGACCAATCTTTCCTATTTATAGAAATGGTTTTTTCTAATATGCATTTAATCTCTCGATTTACTACCTCAACTTGGCCACTTGTCTGTGGGTGGTAGGGGGTGGCAATTTTGTGCGTGACTCCGTATTTAGCTAATGTCTTTGTTATTAGAGCGTTATAGAAATGCGTTCCCCTATCACTAACAAAAGCGCGAGGCATGCCGAAGCGAGAAAATAATTTTTTTTAGAAATGTAACGACGACTCGCTCATCGTTGGTGGGGAGTGCTTGCGCTTCCGCCCACCTTGATACGTAGTCGACCGCCACTAAAATATACGTATTTTTATAAGAAGGATGTAGGGGGACTACAAAATCTATGGCCCATAAATCGAAGACTTCACATTCTAAAAACATGTTTTGGGGCATCTCCTCTCGACGTGAGATGTTACCGCTGACTGCTATCGCATGCGCGCACAAAATTGTGCGCGTCTTTGAAGAGAGTGGGCCAAAAGTAGCCCGCCTCTAGCGCCTTCCTAGCGGTCCGGTTGGCTTGATTGTGCCCCCTGGCTGGACACTCGTGGCAGTGCCTCAATATTTTCAAATCACTCCACACCCGTAACGCACCTTCCGACCGCTTTGTCCGCGCAGATACAAAAAAGAAATGGGTCCTCCCAAAAGAAATTTTTCAAGTCGGAAAAGAATTTCTTCTTTTGCTGACTTGAGAATTCTTTTGGAAGCACCCGCGCGACTAAATAGTTTACAAAATCTGCGAACCAAGGAGAAGATGACGAAGACGAATGAATGGCAAGAAGGCGTTCCTCGGGGAATCTGTCATTTTTTTTCAGATTCGACGATCGCTTCCGCACACTAATTTTCTAAACGGGAGAGGTGGTCTGCCGCTAGATTTTACGCACCCTTCTTGTCCCAGATCTCCAAGTCAAACTCTTGAAGGAGGAGGATCCATCGAAGAAGGCGGGGCTTCGCGTCGCTTTTGGCTAGTAAATACTTAAGGACAGAGTGATCGGTAAAAACGATAACTTTACATAGCGTTAAGTACAAGCGAAACTTATCGAAAGAGAAAACGATGGCTAAGAGGTCCTTTTCCGTCATTGTGTAATTCGCTTGTGCGGACGTGAGCGTCTTGCTAGCGTAATAAATGGGATGAAAATGTTTTTCTATGCGCTGGCCAAGAACGGCACCTAAGGCAATATCACTCGCGTCGCACATGATTTCGAACGGAAGTGACCAATTAGGGGCCACTAGAATTGGAGATTTTATAAGTTTTTGTTTTATAAATTTAAATGCAGACTCGCAATTGCTACTGAATAAAAAATGTGATTCCTTTTCCAAGAGGCGAGTAAGCGGCTTTGTTATTTTTGAAAATTATTGAATGAAGCGCATATAAAAGCTTGTGTGGCCTAAGAAACATTTAATAAATTTAACGTTAGTCGGCTGAGGAAGCTTTTCTATGATTTCTACATTGTCCTTATCGAACTCTAACCCCTTAATCGAAATCTTATGGCCGAGGACCAAACCTCCTCGAACAATAAAGTTACACTTTTCCTAATTTAAAACAATATGCGTGTCCTCGCAAAGCTGGAGGACACGATCAAGATTACGAAGACAATCCGGGAATGAGCATCCGAATACAGAAAAGTCATCCATAAATACTTCCATAATATCTTCTACTAGATTGCCAAAGATTGCTAGCATACATCTTTGGAATATAGATGGCACATTACAGAGGCCAAATGGCATTCTTCGGTAGGCGAAGGTGCCAAACAGGCAAGTAAAAGTTTTTTTCTCTTGGTCTTCGGGGGAAATGGGGATTTGGAAAAACCCCGATAAACCATCGAGAAAACAATAATATGGATGACCGGAAATACGCTCGAGAATCTGGTCAAGGAACGGTAGTGGGAAATGGTCCTTGCGGGTGGCATCATTAAGTTTGTGATAATTGATGCACACACGCCAACCCGTAACAGTACGAGTTGGGACGAGCTCATTGTGCTCATTCGCCACTACGGTCAAACCGCCCTTCTTGGGCACGACATGAATGAGACTAACCCATGCACTATACGAAATAGGATAAATAATCCACGCATCTAATAATCTAATTATCTATGTTTTCACAACGTCTTTCATGTTTGGGTTAAGAAGTCGCTGCGGCTGAATGGTTTTGCGGCAATTATCGTTTAAGAAAATCTTATGAGTGCATAAAGAAGGGTTTATCCCCTTAAGGTCAGAAATTTGCCACGCAATTGCATGGCGATGTTTAAGCAAAACCTCCAATAAATCGGAGATCTCCGAATCGCTAAAATGCGAAGAAATGATCACCGGGAGTGTATCATTTTCCCCCAAAAAGGCATATTTGAGGGATTCGGGTAATGGTTTGAGATTTAGGGTGGGCTGTTCTTCTAGTGAGGTTTTAGTTCTAATGCCTTTTGAACCAATTGGTTCAAAAGGCATATCCGTAGACGCATCCTCATCGCAATAAAAATTTTCGAGTGAAAAAATATCTTCTTTTAAAAACACAGAATCGAAAACTGGAGAAGAACAGTCTCCAAAAAAAATCTAAAGAATAGCAGAAATCGTAGCTCGGCGACGAGTCTTCCATTGAGGGGTTAATAGAAAAAGTAACTTGGTCGTCTCCTACCCAAAGGAGAAGATGACAGTTACTTACATCGATTAGCGCACGTGAGGTTGTGATGAAAGGGCGATCGAGTATTATTGGTACCTGGGCGTCCTCCTCGATGTCTAAGATGACAAAGTCCACCGGGAAGGTGAACTTGTCTACTCGGACAAGGACATACTCAACTACCCCGATGGGGAACCTAACTGAGCGATCTGCTAGTTGGATGCGCATATTGGTAGGAGTAGGAGTACCCAAACCAAATCGCAGGAAGAGCGATAACGGCATCAAATTAATGCTCGCACTTAAGTCTACCAAGGCGTATTTTACTAATACATCGCCAAAAAGGCACGTGATGGAAAACTGTCCCGGATCGTTTTGTTTTGAGGGCAACTTATTAGTAAGAGCCGCCGAGCAGACATTGTTAAGAGAAATATGTGAAATATCTTCAAGTTTTCGTTTGTTAGAAACAAGCTCTGTTAAAAATTTTGCATATTTAGGCATTTGTGAGATAGCCTCGCAAAAAGGAACATTAATGTGAATTTGTTTAAGTAATAAAATAAATTTTTCATATTGCGCATTCACTTGCTCATTATCTAACTTATGCGGGTAGGGCAGCGCCTTATTTAAAATAGTTTTATCGTTAAAAATCGGTAAGGGCTGCGTAATTGAAGAAGAGGGAAGAGGGGTGGGAGGTGAAATGTGTACCTAAGGATCGATCCATTTTGGATCGACAACCTCCTTACCGCTACGAAGGGTTATAGCGTTGGCATTCTCCCTTGGATTAGGCTCCGTATTCCCTAGCAAAGCCCCCAGAGCACGTTCCGACATAAGTCGGGCCAGCTATCCAACCTGTATTTCTAAAATTTTAAGCGATCCGGTTATGTTCCGGATATTAGACTCATTTGACGCGACATATCGATTAAAATTTTCCTCCACCGGAAGAGGCTTCGGAGGAGGCGACGGAAAAAAGGGCTAAAAAGAAGGGGGGGAGGGCGCTGCGCATTATTCGGGTTACTCCATGAGAAATTCGGGTGGTTCCTCTAACCCGGATTATAGTGGCTACTATAAGGGTTGTTTTGGAAGGAGGGACGCAGCGGATTCCCCATGTAGTCCATGAACTCATCAACCACGCAGGCATTAGGGGGAGAAAACAAGGCGGAGTGGGGGAGGCAACAGACATCTCTGCCACCTGCTTAGTTAGCCTTTTGACTTGAAGGGATAGCTGAGCACAGGCGTCCACTTTAAAAAGGCCCGCCTTCTTATGGCGCGCAAGCGGGACATTCCATTAGTAGGCATTCATAACCATTTCTTCGAAAAGAGCCTCGGCGGCCTCGGGGGTCTTATTATTAAGAGTGCCCCCGGCAGCCGCGTCAATAATTTGACGCGTCTGACTGTTCAGTCAATTATAAAAAATCTGTACCTGAAACCACGTTGGAATCGCATGGTGGGGCACCGGCGGAGAAATTTCTTAAAACGCTCCCAAGTCTCATAAAGAGACTCGGAGTCATTTTGCACAAACGAGGATATGTCCACCCGCAATCTAGCAGTTTTTGCGGGAGGAAAATATTTAGTAAGGAATTTCTTGGCTAACTCCGCCCAGGTCGTGAAGGATCCCCGCGGGAGGGAAACCAACCATGCCTTGGCCTTGGACTTAAGGGAGAAGGGAAAGAGGTGTTGACGAATGGCTTCATCAGTGACGCCATTTATCTTGAAAGTATCACAGATTTCTAAAAATTTAGACCAGTGGTTATTAGGGTCCTCATCCGGCTGTCCGTCGAACTACAAGGCGTTTTGGATCATTTGTATAACACTTGACTTAATTTCAAAATCATCGTTAGCCACAGCAGGCCGAACAATACTTGACCCAGTGTCATCCAAGTTGGGTCGAGCATAGTAAGACATCGTACGTTTGGCCGGTTGGGCATTATTTGGGTCAGCCATAGAAGAAGAAGAGGGTTCTCCGGTGGATTCTTCCGGGTCTAAAAAGGGAACTCGACGTTGAGATTGGATACGCACAAGAGAGCGGTCGATCTTAGGGTCGAATTCAAGATTTTTATAACTCAAAGATTATCCACGGGTCATACACCCTAAAAAAAACAACGAAGGGGGAAGGATTTTTTTTTTGAATTTTTATTAGAAAAATAAAGTAAAATTAATAGAGTCCCGGATTCGATATAACAACCGTACTCCCCGGCAATGGCGCCAAAAACTTGATGGCCGCAAAACAGAGACCGACTGTGGGTGATTCGAAATGGTCTGACTCTGCGGGCTGAGTTAGAAGATCGAGTTTTCTAATAATAGGAGGCAAGTGAACCTATCGCATGTAGTACTCGGTATTCGGGAGAAAACCGAGGCCGTATTGTTCTCGGGGGCGCGTTAATTATATTTACTCTTCCAGGAAGACTATTATTTCATTATCAATAAGGTGGGGTTTTTACTTAATTAAAACAAAAATTAAAGCAAGAAATTTTTAAGTTAGTTCGATGACTGGTTAACGCTCGACATCGAATCGGACTAAGACAAAAACAATTCCTAATAACTATTGAACTTAGTTTTTAAATTAATAAAAGACACTTGGCCATGAAGGTTCCATAAATATGAGCGCACTCATCTCTAGGAATATTGCTCACCTGAACATTAAGACTATTCGACCGATCGTTAGACCGACGAAGGATTCCTCTTAATGTCTGCTTTACGCTAAGATCCCCGCTATTGGGTGGGGAACCCAATTCGGTAGAACTATGCTCGTCCTCTTTCGAGGGTATGTACGCAATTCTATTTACCCAAGGGGGATTGTTCCATACGTGTGGCCTCTCAGCGTTGCGTATGGATAACGGAAATAGAGCCCACAAATCGATTATGTGGTCCTATGCGTCGTTAACCCGGGGCAAACCTTAAGTCCTTAAATTAAAATTAAAATAAAGAACCTTAATTATTTTGAATCATTTTATTTCTCCCGATTCTCTTCGATGTCGAAGGCTAATAGAGATTAGCTACTCATCGGTATTGGGACGGCTTTATGGTTTTTAGTGAAACGTGAGTTTGAATTTTAGTACTAAACAGTTTATAAGAGAAAACATTAAAAAACAGGGAATTTAGATAAATTAAAGGCTAATTGAAGCAAGCACTCACGCACACTTCAAAACCATAAATAAATTAAGTAAAGCAAGTCCTACTCGAATGAGTAGGCGGGAAATAAATGAAAGTACAAGTCCTACTCAAAACTGAGTAGGCGGTAAATGAAAGCAATGCGTCGTTTATCTCTTAACGAGTAGGCGGAAATAAATTCATAAATAAAAAGAAACTAAGTTACAAAAAATGAAAATTACAAGTCCCACTCAAATGAGTGGGCGGAAAATTAAAGCAGAGCGCCGTTTAACTCTTAACGAGTAGGCAGAAATAGATGCGCACACGCACACACTCTTCATAATTGAGAAAGCGATAAAATTGCGAGTCCCGACTCGAATGAGTGGGTGGGATAATGAAAATAATAAAATTATCACCTACACGAACGCACTCTACATAATTGAAGAAAGCATTAAAACAAATAAGAAAAGTTATCACCTACACTCACACACTATACATGATTGAAGAAAGCATAAAAGAAAGCATGAAAAGTTAGTCTCATACACTCACACACACATAAAAATAACACAAAAATGAAAGTCATCTGAAAATTAAAACTACAACTTTTCTACCATTTAAATATGCCAAAAACAAATAAAAAGATGAAATAAAAATTAAAGAAGCAAAAGTTTTTGAAAACAAAGTTGAAATCAAAGTTGTTGAAAAATTAAAACGTTTACATTTTCATCCTTAGGATTTCATAAAAGTGATGAAAAAGTGAAAATAAAAATTAAAGGAACAAAAAAAGTTTTACAATCCTAAAACAAACCTAAGTAAAAAAAACAAAACACTTTAAACCTCTTTTACAATTTAATAAGAATGAAAATATAAGCCTTTTAAAAAGTTTTCAATACAACTTTGATTTTTTAAAAAGAAGACTTAAACTAAATTTTGCCATTATAACTGCTCATTTTTTTTATAAAAGCCTAAAATAAAACCTATCATGATAACTAAAGAGAATATGAGAATGAACAGAGTTGAACATTTTCATAAAGAGAATGAACAAAGCATAGAAAAACAACATTTTCATTCCAACCTAGCATAAAAAAACATGAACAAAGATGAACATGACAACCACTTAAAAGCATGAAAAAATTACAAGTTACACTAATTTTTGAAGAGGTAGACTAGGTAAAATAAGTGGATAAAAAGGAGAAGAAAATGGGCACACAAGTTCATTCCAAAGCAAAATAAGAAGAGAAAAGCTAACATATTTTATTGATTGAAAATATCTATTACAAAGCTAATACAAAGCTATATCTAAAGCAAAAGCAAACATAAAAGGGAGGGGGAGAAAGTTCTCCTTACATGGCAATAGAGTCCAAAAGGGCAGCCCACAAAACACACTAAATTTGGCTCAAAAAAGTGAACCCATGGGCATTAAAGAATTTTTTTATTTATAGACAAAATTTCGGGTGTGACACGCCCTAGTCATGGTCGTGACAGGGGGCGTGTCGAAGGTTGCGTGTTTTACTTGGCGAAATCCGGCAGCTGGCTTCATTATGGAAGGTTCTGGAAGTGACATGTGTCTTTCACGGGCGTGATAGGTGTCAGACACGGGAGTGACGGTGGGCGTGACTTGGACAGCTGGCAGTTCTGATATCGGCAGCGTCGAGTGTTGAAAAAGCGTTGAGTGTCGACATCGACACGGGCATGACGGGGGGTGTGACTTGATGGCGTCGAGTGTTGAACAGTAAAATCGTTGAATGTCGACTGACGGAAGGCTTTTAGTTTTTTACACGGGCGTGTCTACTCAATGACATGGGCGTGTCAAGTCAAATTTGGTCTTTTTCCTGAAAAAATTCAGAAAACAAAAATAACTTAAGTTAGGATTGTTTTTACAAAAAGAAGCATATTTATTAAACAAAACATACAAAAAGGCAAAAATAAAGTAAAATTACTTAATAAAAATACTATAAAAGTAGGTATATTTACAACTCATCACATATCATTATATCAGTTAATTAAATAACACGCCAAAATGACGCGAAAAACAAACGATCTCGGAATTTAACGAAATTCACACCGTAGCTAAATACCCACGCTATGAATCTATTGGCGAAGTCAGAATCTAAATTCGACAAACAAAACTTTGGCTAACACTTCTCGAAGCTAAAACACAAGCATTCCCGTAGAGGCTCCACCATGTCACCAAAACAGACTCTGGCTCGCTAGGGAACCTTGCAAACAGGCTACAAAATAAGCCACTCAGAGATCATAAAGATCTAAGACCACGCTCTAATAATGGCAAAGGCAAAAAATTCGCCAATATAATGCCAAACAAAGATTAAACAATCACAGAAAAACCGGGGGCTTTACAGTCACTCCCCCTAAAAGAAAGTTTTGCCCCGAAACTTTACGCACAACACTTCTACCATAGAAGGGAAACAACAAACAAAGAGTTAAACAGAAGAATACATACCAAGCAAACTCAGGGAAATAGATGTGTGTGAGCTTCCCTCATAGTCGATTCCAAGTCCCAAGTTGCTCTTTCCACATCCTGGTTTTCTCAATAAAACTTTAACCATTGGAATACTCTTCCTCCACAACACCTGGTCTTGCGTATCCAAAATGCGGACAGGTATCTCCACATAAGAAAGATTTGGCTCTAACTGAGGCATAGAATTGAAAACTTGCCTGTCACTTAGCGCACACTTCCGCAGCTAGCTTACGTGAAAAACTTTGTGCACACCAGGAAAGTTTGCTGGCAAATCCAGCCTGTAAGCTGACACACCAATCCGCTCAACAATCTTAAACTGTCATACCAACCTTGGATCCAACTTCCGGTTCTTACGAAACCTCTTGATTCCAATCATCAGGGAAACTTTAAGAAATACCTAGTCCCCCACAGCAAATACCAGATAAAATATACTCCGGTTGGCGTACTTCTTATCTCGCTCCTGGGCTATCCGAAGCTTCTCCCAAATAAGCTTCACAACAGTTTCCCTCTCTTTGAGCGCATCCAGACCCAACAAAGGTCTCTCGCCAACCTCAGTCCAAAATAAGGGAGTCCTGCAGCGCCCCCCATAGAAAGCTTCGAAAGGAGCCATTTACAAGCTTTCTTGATAACTATTATTATAAGCAAACTTTGTAAGCCTCAAGGGCTCATCCCACGCTCCTCCATGGTCCAAAATATAGCATCTGATCATGTCCTCCACTATCTGATTAACTCGCTCTGTCTGACCGTTGGTCTGCGGGTAGTATGCGGTAGAATATCTCAAATCCGTACCCAAACCTTCTTGCAAACTCTTCCAAAAACGAGATGTAAACCGGGAGTCTCGGTCTGAAATAATGCTGACTAGAACCCTATGCAATAAGATGACTTCATTCAAATACAGCTCAACTATTTTCTTCATCAGATAGTCGATCTTATAAGATAAGATGTGAGCACACTTCGTTAATCTGTCCACAATCACACAAACTGAATCATATCCTCTAGGAGATCTCAGTAAACTTGTGAAGAAATCCATCGAAATGCTCTCCCACTTCCAAGTCGGAATCTCCAACGGAGTCAACTTTCCACCAGGCCTTCCATGATTGGACTTAACAAGCTTGCAAGTATAACACTCAGAAACAAACTTGGATATGTCTCCCTTCATCCCATTCCACCAGGAAATTTTCTTTAAGTCATGATACATCTTGGTAGATCCTGGATGGTAGGCAATGCTAGAACCATGCGCTTCTCTGCACAACATAACTCGGATATCCATAACTGCGCGGAAACAAAATCTGTTGCGGTACTTCAAAGTACCCGCATCATCAATCGAGAAATCTGGTAACTCCCCTTTCTCAGCTTTAAGATATAAATACAGCAGATCTGGATCATATTTCTGATGTAACCTCGTAAGTGCAATCCAAGAAGGCTCTGCTACTACCAAACTACTCTGCAAGTCACAGCTCCCCACAGCAATATCCATCAAAAGAAATTATTCCTCTAATCGCTCGGCAGAGAGATTTAAAATCTTCCCCGTCTTCCGACTTAGTTCATCGACCACCATATTAGCTTCCCCGGATGGTACTGGATCTCAACATCGTAGTCGGTAACATACTCCAACCATCGTCGCTGGCGCAGATTCAATTCCTTCTAGGTGAAGACGTACTTTAAACTCTTATTATCGGTAAAAATATTGCATTGTGCGCCATAAAGCAGATGTCTCCACAACTTCAGCGAAAAAATAATGGATGCAAACTCCAAATCATGCGTAGGGTAGTTCCTCTCATGTGTCTTAAGTTGCATGGACCCATACGCAATCACTTTCTATTCTTGCATCAACACGCAACCAAGCCCAACAAGCGATGGATCCACATAAACATCATAATCCATGCCCTCTATAGGCAGAGTAAAAATGGGAGCAGTGCACAATCTGTTCTTGAGCTCTAGGAAGGCTTCCTCATACTTCTCGCTCTAAACAAAAGCCGCATTTGTCTGAGTCAATCTAGTTAAAGGTGCAGCCAAGGTAGAGAAACCCTCCACAAATCTCCTGTAATAGCCGGCCAACCCTAAGAAGCTCCTAATCTCTTTGGGTGTGCCAGGCCTACCCCATTCCATCACAACATCTATTTTCTCTGGGTCGACTGAAATCCCATTCCTATTAACCACATGGCCCTAAAATGAAACCTGAGGCAACCAAAACTCACACTTGCTCAACTTGGCGAACAACTTATGGTCCCTCAAAGCAGATAAGACTAATCGCAGATGCAAGTCATACTCCTCAGCATTACGGGAAAATACTAGAACATAATCTATAAACACGACTACGAATTTATCTAGAAAATCCTTGAACACACGGTTCATCATATCCATAATGGCTGAGAGTGCGTTGGTCAAACCAAACGACATTACCACCAATTCAAAATGCCCATGCCTCGATCGAAAAGCAGTCCGTGGAATATCTGACTCACGGATCCTGAGCTGATAGTAGCCAGAACGTTGATCAATCTTAGAAAACACCGTGCTACTGATCAAACAAATCATCTATCCTGGGCAGCGGATACCTGTTTTTAAAAGTAACCTTATTCAGCTCTCTATAGTCGATGCAAATCCTCATCGATCCATCTTTATTCTTAACAAAAAGAATAGGAGCACCCCAAGGCGACAAACTCAGTCTTATAAAACCCTTCTCTATTAACTCATCCAGCTAGTTTCACAACTTTTCCAGCTCTCACGGGGCCATCTGGTACGGTGCCTTCGCAATAGGTCGCGTGCCCAGCTCCAAATATATCACAAACTCAACATCTATATCAGGTGGAAGACCAGGAAGATCATCAGGAAACACATCTTAAAAATCATGCACAACAGGAATCTCTTCTAGACGTGGCAAACTACAAACAGTCCCCAAAACTGAGACCAAACAAGCAAAATAGCCGGAAACTAATAGCTTTCGAGCACATACCGCAGAAATGACTGGGTAATCCTGGCGCGGATCACTATAAACACTCCCAGGCTGACCGTTGTCCTTTCTGAAGTCCAAGTGCTTACCCTTGTACTTGGTAATTGCATCATACATGGACAACCAGTCCATGCCTAAGATAACAACAAAGTCTTCTGTTATGGCTCTATTATTATATGTATTACGTCAAGTCGAGTCTGTTATTAAGTGCCGTATGAGTCCAATCGTAGTCGTTGCGTATTTTATTTATGTCTTGCGTATTTACAATTATGCCCTTGGGTCCTATTATATATAGACCCTTAGAGTCTTGTATGAAGTTATGAATGAAATGAAGTTCTAGTTTCTTGCCCCTTCTAGTGAGATAACTGGTGGCTCTCTCCTCCGACGAGCAACCCCGCTTAGGCAGCCACGGTCACGGCTCCGTAGTATCCCGTCATCATCATCACCACCAACATCGCTACAACCGGCCACCTCCGATCATCTCCGTCGACCTCTTCGTTCGACCAACAGTAGAAGGCTCATAACAACTTGGTATCAGAGGGTTCCATTCTTCCGCATCCGATTATTCCACACCAACAGGGCCCTTCCCCCATTCTCGTGGTTCCTTCCGGACCTAGGTGGGAGCTGCCTTCTGCATCGGGTGCCCGCCTGCTCCCTATCCAGCACAATCAACGCCGCCACCCTCTGCGGCGCCAGCCTGCTCCCTGTCCAGCATCCCCGCCAGCTCCCTGCCCTCATATCGCCGCAGCATCGTCCCCGGCCTCGTCGAGCCGCTTTGGCCACCCCGATCTCTACCCCTGTTCGTCCGGCACGGGCGACGGAACATTCCTCTTTCTCTTCCGTCTTTTCCCACGCCGCACACGCGTTGCGCCATCCTCTACCTCACCGCCGCAGCACGCCTTCGTCGAGCCCAGCGCCCTGCTACATCGAGCCCCTTTCCTTTCTGATTTTTCCCCCTGCTAGCTGTCGCTGTCCTTATCTGGGAGCCCCCTTATCTGGCGCCCTCCCGCATTCATTTTTATTTAGCAGCCGGTCCCACCCCGTCCAGAACACCACTCCTTTTAATTTAATTTTCTTTTTACTTTTAGTGGACCCCACCTGCTGCCCACTTTCTTTTATCCTTATAATATTAACTTTTTTTTTCTTGTCCGGCAACAGCCCTCTCAGCCCTCTGCACTTATTCCTAAACCCTAAAACAAACCAAATTTTAATTAATTGATTAATTCTATCTTGGATTAATTAATTATTAATGGTTTGCTTACTTCTTAATTAAATTAATTAAGTCATCTTATGGGGAGCACCAAGTTAATTGTCGCGGAAGCCGCCGCCATCCAATCGAGGCTACGAGAAATGATGACCTCCATGGGCACACGCCTTTGGAATGCCGACGCACTCCTCCACCACATTAAGAACCCGACATCCGCCTTTCTACCGCAGCCTGTGTCTGTACCGCTTCCACCGCCGTCTCTTTTTGTGCAGTCGCCAACTGCGCCACCCGATAACGTGCCACCGCTCTTAGCGGTAATTGCCCTTCCGCCATCACATGTCGTGGCGGTACCGCCCCACCTTGGGCCATCTTCATCAAACATCAGGGCCGCCTTTCAGCTAGCACTTGCTCCACCAACGACCACTCTACCGACCACAACGGTCACCTCACCGCCTACAGATCCGTTCCTTATGACGATCGTCGCTTCCCCCAACCTAACTGTTGTTGCAGCTCCTCACCACTCCACCGACCTTGCCAAAATCATTACTCACGCCGCTTGTCTTTCCAACGGCGCCGCCGCTACTCACAGATGCCGCCAACGTCACTACGCCATATCATGCACTGTTCTGGCGGGAAATCAAGCTGCTGTATGATCCAGTCATCACATGGGGTTCGAGCTTGAGGCCAAGCTCGATTTCAAGGACGGATGAGATGTTATGGCTCTATTATTATATGTATTACGTCGAGTCGAGTGTGTTATTAAGTGTCGTATGAGTCCAATCGTAGTCATTGCGTATTTTATTTATGTCTTGCGTATTTACAATTATGCCCTTGGGTCCTATTATATATAGACCCTTAGAGTCTTGTATGAAGTTATGAATGAAATGAAGTTCTAGTTTCTTGCCCCTTCTAGTGAGATAACTGGTGGCTCTCTCCTTCGACGAGCAACCCCGCTTAGGCAGCCACGGTCACGGCTCCGTAGTATCCCGTCATCATCATCACCACCAACATCGCTACAACCGGCCACCTCCGATCATCTCCGTCGACCTCTCCGTTCGACCAACAGTAGAAGGCTCATAACATCTTCCAAGTCGATCACCTTTAGATCTGCCTTTGCTAGAAAATGCCCTAACACAATCGGACAGTCCTAAATGCCCTGATCTGAAAGCATAGAATCACCGGAGGGAACTTGACGCAAAAGGCATCCCCAACTCGATCAAGATCCAAACGGTACCTATCCACGAAGGCTCTATCCACAAACAAGTGGGTTGTGCCAGAGTCGAAGAGAACACGCGCCCCACTGTTCTTCACCTTAAATCTTCCTATAAGATTGTGCATGCCTCTAAAGAAACAACTGCTACAACGAAAACTACAAACCAAAACATTAAAACTAGGGAGAAGTCTAACCTGAAATAACCTGAGTCAAAGTTTGAGCTTCCTCCGAAGAAATCTCATTCAGCTTTCCCTTGACTTTATCCACCCACTGAGGCGGTGGCAATGCCTAGAGTGGCTCTGGCTACAACACAGGCTGGAGATGAGGGCACTGAGCCTTGATATGCCCTTCTTGACCATATAGAAAACAGCTTCTTGTCTTATTCTTTCCCCAGCAGTGGGTAACATTATGCCCTGGTCGGTAACATGCACAACAGAATAAATCTTTCCTGGAAGCATCTTGTATCACATGAACCTTTTCTTTCTTCTGAACTCTCATCCTTTTGTAACACCTCTCAAAGGGGTGGCCTGGCTGGCCACAAAACAACACACTTCCTTACCCTTCTTCCTTGAAGTAGTACCGAAAGGTTGGGGACTCTTTCCTTCAACGGATTTCCTTTTGTCTTTTCTCATTTACTGGCCTCTATTCTTCAAATTTTCGATTGTCTCGACCTTCAAGGCAGCTTCTACCGCTTCGGTATAACTCACTGCTCCATAAACACCCGTGATCTGCTGGATGTCACTTCTTAGACCACCCAGAAATCGTTTAACTCAATCCTCTTCAATATTCTCCAAGCCAGGAGAAAACCGGCTTAATTTGCTAAATTCAATCTCATACTCACTAACTGTGAGTTGCCTCTGCTTTAAATGTAAGAAGTCATTCATCAGGCGGTCCCGCTCGACTGAGAGTAGAACCTTTCCTAGTAGCATCTCCTTAAAAGATTCCCAAGAGCATCCTTCTTTCATGCTCTCCTTATCCCTTAACCACCAACTTTTTGCTAACCCCTCTAGCTTGTAGGAGGCGATCATCACTCTCTGATCTTCAGTAACTCCAGAGTAGCAAAACTTCTCCTCGATCGATATTTGCCAAACATCCAAGATCATGAAATCTGCCCTTCCATCATACGTTGGAGGCCCGAGTCGCTAAAACTGAGAGATAAACGTCATCTCTGGTGGAACCACTACTGGAGGCACTAGAGGAGTAGGAGGGGCAGGAACAACTAGACCTACAGCAGGGTCCTGTACTCTCAGAGATTGCCCAATCACAACTGATAATAGAGACTGGATCTGAGACTGCACATCCACCATCTGCCTTGATAAGGCCTAATTGATCTATCGCAGACTCTCTATCATCGCATTGCTCTGCACACCCAAAGACTCTCCCTCATAATGCGGAGTCAGCCTCGTCATAGGACGCTTCTACATACAAATAAAAAACAAACAACTAGTCAACACCTAGCCCAACCACTACAACCAGACAACCTAGTACAGACAAAACATACTTAAATATGAGCTTCAACTACTAAATTGCTCTGGGATTTTTCAAAAATGATGTTATGCCTAACCTAGGATGATTCACCATCATCACACTAACTCATGTTCTTAGGCCATGAATGCATGAATTTATATTCCTTTTGACTCAAAACCATGTGTGTGCATATGTCATCATGTAAATCTTTAGCTTGGCACGTTGTGCTTATGCTATGTTATGCTATGCATGTTGTGTTATGCATTCTATAAAGTCCTTAATGCATGTTATGAGCGGCGTTCACATACAAGGTTATGCATCCCATACTACGTAACATTGCATGCAACGAAAAGAGAAAACGTACTAATGTGCAATCATGTGGTGAGGTTATGCATCCCATACTACATAATCCTTACATGTTGCCACCTATGGTGGATCTATATTCAAACACATATTATGCATCCCATACTACATAATATGCGATGTATACTTCTTATCATGCTTATTAGTATAGTGCTAATACTTCAGCCAAGATGTACTGATGACACATCGGTGTGTGTAAGATATGACACTAAACAACTAATAGTAACAAGGGAAGGTTGCCCGACCAATTGTCAAGCAACCTCCCTCTTATTTCAACTGTCACGACCCGCATTTACTCAATAATAAAATTATATCAGAGTATGAGAAAATGCGTGTCGCGATGCCATGTACTACAGGGGATAACTGCAGATGCTCAGGTAAAACACCAGACTCAAAAGTTTAAAGAGAAATCATGACTTATTATGAAAGAAAACCAAGTTAAATTTGATGGTCGTATCCCTCGGCACAAGGGATCATCTAGTCCAGAATTAAATATCAATATACGCAGTGAAAAAATACTTTGGTTTTGGTGATTTGACATCCTACATGAGCGTAAACGTCCCCAAATGATTACTCATGATATGCAAGACTCTAAATTTAGTATAATATAAAACAATAGTCTTTACGTTACTTTGGAAAGTAGTGCTTTAGTTTTATAAACATGACATGCATGAGGTACATATAGTAATGCTTGTAGGGTTTAAAATACCTAACATGCAACCTAGCGTAAATCATTCCCAAAGAGTAAGTAAACATCCTCCACAAAGGCAAATAAAATAGCAGTTTAAGTTCATACCTAGCATCATAACAAAGCCAACAGTGGGCATCAACAACCTGACCCGAACCCACTGGTGAGTATGTATGTCTATACAGAAAGGAAGAAAACAAATACCTCACAAACTAATGAAGGGGAGTCTCAATAGCCTAGGAGATCACAGCACGCCCCCAAAAGATAACTAGCCGCTCAACCGACTACTATTCTGAACCTTCGGCATTCAAAGAAAGAACACCTCAGCAAGAATATAATCAAATAGAAATGGAGCATTAGTTCATAAGCAATAAAAAAGGAATGGTTTTACCAAATCCTGCAACAAAATGCTAACAAATTTAGCAAGAGGAAAATAAACAAGATAGCAAAAAGTAGCACTGTCCAAGGAATAATTAAAGCGCACCAAATGCGAGAAATTAGCAACTTGCCCTGCTAAAAAACTGCAGCAGTAACAAGGCAAACATATGCCAAAATAGCAATTTAAAAGGGAAAGGAACTAACAGTCCTAACTTGTGTATCATTAGAAGTGGTAAAACCCTGGATCTAGGTTAGTGACCAAAAATAGTCCTCATCCAAACAGCCAGATCCAAAATTCTCATGGGTACAACGGTGGCAGCCCTAGTGTACAACAGACCAACACAACAAGCCCAAACTGGGGCCTAAACGGTGGTGACCACGGCCTTACACCCAAACAACCCCTTATAAAGAAACCAAACAAAAATAACACCTGCCATAATTCATGATTCGGCCTTCATAACCAGCCGAAGAACATTACCAAACCCATCCTAACAACTCGGGAGAAAAAAAAACCAGCTTAAGGAAAAAGCATTGAGTTCTCTTGACGCGGCATTGAGTGAGTACCACACACTCAATGCCAAACACTAAGCAGAGAAGTCATCGAGTCTACTCGACACCGCGTTGAGTGAGTTCTACTCACTCAACGACAAAAGACTTAGTCGCAAAAACTCGATGGACGACGGTGTTGACTAAGTTCAGCTCACTCAATGCTGTCAATGCTAAACAGCTGAATGCGTTGAGTGACTTCACCACACTCAATACTTTTGACTTAGAAGAAAAAATATCGTCGGACTAGACGATGTTGAGTGAGCTCAACTCACCTAATGCCAAACGCAGATGGAGTTGAGTGAGCTCAACTCACTCAATGCCAAAAGACAGACGGAATTGAGTGAGCTCAAATCACTCAATGCCAAAAGACTTAGAAAAATTCCAAGGCTGACGGCGGTGAGTGAGCTCAACTCACTCAATGCCAAAAGACTTAGAAAAATTCTTTGTCAAGATGGTGTTGAGTGAGCTCAACTCACTCAACGCCAAAAGAAGACGGCGTTGAGTTAGCTCAAATCACTCAACGCCAAAAGCAGACGGCGTTGAGTGAGCTCACCTCACTCAATGCTGTCAACACTCCTAGACTTAGTCTCCAGAACAAATAGCTAGTCGTTGAGTGTGTCCACCACACTCAATGCTTTTACACTTAGCCTAAAAAATGACTTCTTCCCTAAGCTAAGACTCAATGCCTGCTATCCAGTGAACTAAAAAAAATTCTAATTTACTCTCCCCAACCCCTTCAACCCTGCTACAGCTACAAACCAAGTTGGTCTAAAACTAGCAAACTAAAATCCTACCTCCAGCCACTATCTGGGCATAAATAAGTGAATAAGAAGAGAGAAAATAAATTAAAATTGGACAAAATTGAGTGAATCTAGCTATGCTGAAAACTGAAGCAACCCAAGCTTCTAGGAAAAAAAGGAATGAGCTACTAAAACATGATAAGTGGAGTAAAAAATCAAGGTTGGCAAGGGCAAAGACAGCCACTTGCCTCTACCTCTAGGAACAGCAGCTGCCCTACCAAAATCTAGCACCGACGGCAAGATCGGCAACATAAAAGGCAAACCTGAAGCTTTTAGAGGGAAGAAGAGCAAACCCGAAAAACCCTATCTTACAAAGACAATTCTAGAACATGAAATACTTACCTAGGGAGGATGATCCGACTAAGATCAGTCCAGATCTGCCCTTACCCGAGAATAACAAGCTCTAGATTGCATGAAAACACCGGCCGGAGGTCAAGCTTTTCCGTCGCCCAAAAGCTTCCGCTGGAAGCTATCCGTCGGGTTTGGGAAAGAAGAATAGGGATAATACCAAGATAATGCTATTATAATAGCAGCCACTAAGTATTATAATAGTATTATAAATCAGCCACTAGTATATATAAAACTATTATAAGTGATAATATATCTAATAATACATATACTAAACTATTATAATTGATAATATAATCTTATAAATCAGCAACTGAATATAAGTACAATAATAAAACTGGCCAAGGAAAACCATCCAAGCATATCATTATATCAGCTAATTAAATAACATGCCAAAATGACGCGAAAAATAAACATTCTCGGAATATAACGAAAATCACACCGTAGCAAAATACCCACGCTACAAATCTAGTGGCGAAGTCGGAATCGTCATCCGACAACCAAAACTCGGGCTAACACTTCCCAAAGACAAAACTGAAGCATTTCCAGAGAGGATCCACCGAGTCACAAAAATAGACTCTGGCTCGCTGGGGAACCTTGCAAACAGGATACAAAACAAGCCACTCAGAGATCCTAAAGAGCTAAGACCACGCTTTAATAACAGCAAAGGCCGAAAATGCGCCAACGTAACGCCAAACAAAGATTAAACAATCACAAGAAAACCCGGGGGCGTTATATGCACAACCACCCAGGGAAGGCGAACATGGTAGCCGATGCGCAGAGTCGGAGAGTCGCCACCTCCGATACAGAGCCTCAGATTATGTCAACAAAGCTGGTGCAGAGATTGGAAGATTTGCACATCACGCTGGTATCGTTTGATGACCCCGAGCTTTATGAGGAGTATTTAACAGCGATGAGCGCCACAGATGACATTCGAGACCGAGTCATAGATGGGCAGTGGCAGGACGCCAAGCTGGAGCCAATATTTCGGGGCTTAGAGGCAAGCACTGTTGGAAATTACACACTGAGGGATGGCTTGGTGTACTTCAGAGGATGGGTTTATATACTAGAGGGAGGTAAGGTCCGGGAGGATATCATGACGGAGGCGCACTACACCCGGTATTCGGTACACCCGAGAGTTACGAAGATGATTGCGGATCTGAAGAAGACCATGTACTAGACATGCATGAATAAGTATATCACCTACTTTGTTACCCACTACAAGACATGTTAGATGGTGAAGGAGGAGTGCAGGAGACCCGCAGGATTGCTGCAACCACTCCCGGTGCCGGATTGGAAGTTCGAGGATATCGCGATGGACTTCATACATGGGTTTCCCCGATCACAGACGGGGAACGATTCGATCTAGGTAATCGTCGACCGGCTAACGAAGGTAGCCAGATTTATCCCGATAATAAAGGATGACTCAGTTGGTATACTGGTTCGGAAGTTTGTGGATCAGTTCGTCTGTTATCACATCGTACCCAGGACGATCATATCATATCGGGATGGACGATTTACGTCCAGGGAGTGGCGATCAGTGTAGACTTACTTGGGCACCCGGGTGACATTCAGTACAGCTTTTCATCCCCAGACTGACGGGCCGATGGAACACACCAATCGAACCTTGTAAGATTTACTACGACTATGCATTCTTGATTGCAGAGTGCCTTGGGAGAAGCTGTTCCCACTGGTCGAGTTCTCATATAATGACAGCTACTAGTCCAACATAGGTATGGCTCCTTATGAGTCCCTATATGGACAAAGGTGTAGGACTCTACTGTCATGGATACAGGATGAGGATTCGAAGGCTTTGGGTTTAGAGTTTGTTGAGGACACTGAGGCTCGGGTGAGGCTGATAAAGGATAGGTAGTTAGAGGCATTGAGCAGACAGGCTAAGTATTACGATGCTCGGCATCGTCAGGTGGAGTTTCAGGTGGGGGACAGTATATTCTTGAAGATCCGACCGATGCATGGAGTTTCACGGGTGCGGGGTCATAAGTATAACCTCAGCCCAAGATATATGGGGCCTTGCAGGATCCTAGAGCGGATCGGTCCCTTAGCATACAGGCTGGAGCTGCCACTGGAGCTGGCGGGTCTACACGACGTGTTCCACATATCGTCTCTTAGTAGGGATCTACTATGCCCGAAGTAGCAGATTACAGCTACGGAAGGGCCGGTAGTATGTGATCGGTCAATTCACCTGGAGCCGGTCCGGATTGACGACAAGGGGATGCGAGTCTTGCACCACAAGAAAGTTTTGTTGGTCAAGGTCCTATGGAGGAATCACGGTCAGGAGAAGTACACATAGGATTACTTGTATCTTATGCAACAAAAAGTACCCAGAGCTTTTCAGTCGGGTATTCCTCAAAACCTCTCAGGATGTTACAATTTACTTTTCATATTTGAAACCCCGTAGTCCTAACTAGAATTTCGAGGAAATAATTTTTTGTTTATGTATTCGGATTTATAACAACCCTCAAATAACTAGACCCCCTACGAGTGGTTTTGTAAAAACTAGGTCATGACAAAACCATAGGAAGCCTAAGAAGACCAAGTGGACCTAGGAATATAGGTGAGATCATTATGGTATACAAATAGTAGATTCCTAAACGAAAGTTTAGGATGATAATGAGGCTCCACCATGACTCCAAGGCCCCACTATGACCTCACCAATCTATTTAAAGGCTCAAATGGTGTATTAGAGTCAAGCCAGGGTAGCCAAGTTGACCTATGACCATCCTAGGCCTAAATTGGGTATGGTGCCCTAACTAAGGGCAATGTTCCCTAATGAGCCCAACCCAACCTACCAATGTTTTCCTAGACTTAAAGTGGGGTCAATGGGTCACTAAAGATCCATTTGGGTCCACCATAGAGCCTGAGTTGACCCAAGTCAACTCTAGCCCTAACTTGGTCAAAGTGCCCTTCCTAAGGGTCAAGTGACCCCAAAGCTCCAATATAACCCTACCCAGCCCTACCTAGGCCATAGGGGAGGCCAATGGGTCACCAAGGACCCATTGGCGTCAACCCAAATGGTCAAAATGACCATGGTCAACTCTTGTCTAATTTAGGTCAACTTAGCCCAAATGGGCTAACCCAAGCTCAAGCCATATTCACTTGGGCTAACCACCTCTTAATCATTCAATATTAGGAATTAGTGGGCTGCAATTAGGCTAGTGTGATGAACAATTTTGGCCATGAGGGGCGGGAGAGAGAAAGCTTCAATTTCTCTTTAATGGAGGAGAGAGAAAACGGGTTAAAGCCATTCATGGCATAGGGAAGCCAAGGACCACCTTTCATTGCTTGATTCATCTCCACTAACAGCCCTGAGAAGATCAAGAGCCTTTCCAGTCCTTTCTACTAACTGAATGCAGTGAACCACCATGGTCGAGAATGGCTATTCATGGCCATTAATGGCAATTGATGACTTGGCCTCTCCCCTTCCTTGCTGAGGCTTTAAACCCCATCAGTTGCAAGATAGGAGCTTTTCCCACCACTTACCTAAAAATTTCGAGCCCTTCCACTATGTAGTTGTAGAAACCTGAGCGGCGCCACCACTACCATGACGACCCGACGATCGCCGCGACTCTAGACCACCACAAAGTTCCTCCTCCTCTCCTTACTCTATGGGTAGATCATAGATTTCATTTAGGATGAGAATCGGTCTCAATTGAGCCCAATCCAAGCTTTAATTTATCTGGTTTTTCCGAGAAAAATCAACTTGCGGGATCGCCGGAGTTGGCCCCTCCGGCGGCCGTGTCATCGCCCAGCGATGGCCTCCACCTCGACGGAGGTGGTGGTGGCGGTGGCCGGCAAGGGAGGTGGCTCTAGGTCGGTATGATCCTGGCCGCCAGCTGGAGGTAGATGATGACTAGGGGCCATTGGAAGTGCTTTAAGATTCGTGATGGAGATTATTTAAACTATAGGTTATATTTTCATATCATTTCATTTCTGTCACAGAAATTGTATTTAATGTTTTAATTTATTAAAAATACCTACGGGCACCAACAGAAAAAGTGGTAAATATAAAAGTTGTAGACCTAGGGGTGTACTTTTTTTTAAAATTCATTTGAACCAATTTGGGTGCCTAATTTGACTAGGGCACACATTTTGGTGGGGTCTATACCTAGGGTTAGACTAAAACTTAAATGAGTGCCCCTACTTCATCCGTTGTCCAAATGACCTGAAATTTGGACAGGGAGTCACCCTAACCTAAACCCAGGTCCTGTCGAAACATGGAAATTTTTGGGGATAATTTTTCTATAGTTTTAGAAATTATTTAATAATCCTAGGGTAAATTAATTAAGCGACCTAATGACCTCCAAACCCTCACAATTTTTGGTGAGTGGTCCTTGGGGTCATCATGAGATTCTGTAGAAAGTTTCACAAAATTTTGAGTTGCTTTGGTTGGGAAATGAGTAAACCCTAGTTTTGCCCTAAAGGGTTATTTAGGTCAAAAGTGCATCTTGTGGGTTTGGGTGGCTAAATCACCTCAACAGAGGCTTAGATTTGGGCCACTGGTTTTACATGACATTTAACACCCTCAAATAGATTATGGGGTGGTTTGGGGTAGAATTGCCCAAGGACCCAAGTTCAAACCCCATGTTTGGACCTTAGGGGTTTTAGAATGGCATGGGGTCAAATGCACTTGTGTGGACTTGAAATTTGGTGGAGAGGACCCTATGGTGGTTAAAATCATATGGTATGAATATTAATGGATTTAGAGATGGTTAAAGCCCTCAAAACCATAACCCTAGTTTAGGGCACAACCCTTATACATGTTAGATAGACCATCAAAACTTAATGTAAAGCTAAGAAACTTAGGTAGTATGGTCATCTGTATAATACGAGACTCTAGTGATTTTATTGCTAGTTTTGGAACAATAAATTTAGTACCTCCTTTATAATATATGGAATTGCCTTTGATAGTCTTTTGTTTGTTATGATCACATTGTTCAATATGAAGTTATGAAAATTGGGCAGGGGATATATTAGGTCAATATACTCATACTTGAATTTAATTATAATTTTTAGATATATATTGTCAGTACTTTCTTCACAAGCTTTTAAAAATATTATTATATTCAAAAATAGATTCAGATATCAATGATTGATTGAAAATTGTGAAACTCATGTAAAAGTGTACTTGGGTCAATATGCACATGTTGAAATTTTATTATAATTTTTAGATGAATATTTTCAGTAGTTGTTTCATTAATTTATGAAAGAGAATTATTGTTCTAAATTAAAATTAGAGCTCATTATTCATTAAAAATTTGGAAACTTGGTCAGGAGTGTTTTTAGGGCATATTAGTCATGCTTGAATTTTCTTACAATTTTTGGAAGCTTATTAACAGCACTTGTTTCTTTAGCTTTTAACTAAGTGATTATATTTTAAATTATGGACAAGAGGCTTAATCCTTGCAAAAATTTGGGAGACTTGAATTTATTAATTAATTATCTTCCTAGTATTTATCATAATTTTATGGAGCATTTTACGAATGTAAAGGCCACTTCATGCTCAAACTAGGGCATTCAGAATTTTAGGAGAAATAAATAAAATGTCAGATAAAGTAGGATAATTCCAAGTTTCTGGATTTAGGATATAAATGTCATGATAGGACTTCATTAATTAACTTAGGGTGTTTGGATGAGGATTTAGAGTACCTCCTATCATCCACGTTATATAGCATAAGGTGGTCTGCATTTAGTAAAACTACGGAAATCGTGTTAGCATGGGGAATGGTCGCAGGGAGATGGGATTGGTGTTTACTGATTTTAGTAAAGTGGATTGGAGTATACCATTGGTGTAACACCTCCCCTGTAAAGACCATATAATATGGGTCCGGCCGGGGGCCCACAACATACGGACGCCACAGCTTTAGTATTAAAAGATGATATGAGAACTAACCAATCTCAAAACTCCAGACAAACACAGCGGAAACAGAACACTAACAGACAGAAGTTATCCACTAGCAGTAGAGTATCAGATGTCCTTAAGGCCTTACACAATAATAGTCCAAACAAAAATGTTCCAAGCACTCCTAGGCTACCTCGGCATACAAGCCGAACATAAACATAATAAGAGTAGCAAACACAAAAGGAAAATCCAAGCAAAGCAACACTTCATGAGGCTTAGGGCTTTTCGCTCGGCGCGCAAGCTCTTGCATGCGATCCTTGCCCTGTAAGGATTTGAAGTAACGTAGGTCAGCAAATGCTGACCTCTACTGTGTAACCAACACATCTCCTCCCGGCCGTCCCTAACGGACCCCGGGGTACCACTCCACCTGCAAGTTAGCACTTCGTATACCAAAAGAGCATGTATATTAAAGCGGTAAAACAGGCTTGGATGTTTGATACAGCATACATGTTTTCTATGTTTTGTACAAGGTGAAAGGGGCCTACTATGCAACATGAATGCAACCCGGGTTTCACCCAATGCACCCTAGCTCATATGCATCTAGCACAACATCAAACACTTGGTACTTCCATTTACCCATTGGCTTAAAGCCGCAAACAAAATGGAACCACCATGTCCCTAATGGCACACACGCCGTCACACGGAACCTTGCAAAGGCCCCACCCGCACAAGGGTCATAAACCCCGGGCTTGCTCGCACATTCTGACTTCGCACGTCAGGGATCCGTCTCACAGTGACCGATTCTAAGAAGCCTTGCTGGACCCCACCCGCTCATGGCTACATTGCCCGGGCTTGCCCTCCGCTCGGAATTCTCGTCAGTCTCACACAAGGGCCTAGTCTCGCCAGGACACTTTCCCCACATGACTTGTGCGTCACGGGATAGCCAGCCGACCACCGAGACATAGCCGCGCCTTTGCACAGCACACACAAAGGTTTCCCCACCCCAATCACCATTCGCACCGTATCTTTCCCGTGCTCCAAGGAGACCATCTACCGCACAAAGCGGAGCTAACCTTGTCCGGTTCTGACTACGAGTACTCACTCAAATAAAAAGGGGGAAAACGCATACACACAACGGCGTCTTGCCGCAACGGAATTTCTACCGAATCCTCAAAGCTCGCTATGCTACATCACTGGGTCGGACTAACGGTCGCGACCACCGCTTCACCCACATTTCCTAATCCGCTAACGGAGCAGATCTCTAATACAAGCATAGCGGGATGAACATACTCAACCCGAAGGTTCCTCTTGAACCTAGGCTACACGAATCCCTCTCATTTGAGAGATCCGGTGCTCAAAACACGAAAGGAAGGGGATGCTATTCATGCATCCTAAATCCTAAAAACCGAGAGGAGAAGTGTCGTTACCTTCTGTCCCCTCTTCCTAGCCATGGAGAAGATTTGCTCGGTTGAACACCACCGCAATGCTCCCACCTTCGCGGATCTGAACTCCGCTCGCGAAACGGACCTCCGAAGCTTCGACGGCGGCCGGCACTTGGCCTCCTTGCTCTCCCTTCTCTCTAGAACTTAGAGAGATAAAAGAAAGTGGGGAATGAGGGTTTGGAACCCTATTCCCGGCCTTAAACCGCCCAGGAAGGCTCCCCACCGTTGGATCTTCCAAAGAAAAGAATGAACGGCCACGATCGGAACCCAAAATAAAAAATCTGGGCCGAACACGGGATGCAACACGGCCGTGTGTACGGCCGTGTCAACCATTCGCCATCATCCCAAAATTCCCAACCAGAACACGGCCTGGAACACGGCCTCTGACACGCCCGTGTCAGACCCAACACGGCCGTGTCACTAGCCTTGTCAAGCCCGTGTACCAAACTCCTCCAAACTACCCGAGAAGGACACGTCCCTTGACACGTCTTCAAACATGCATGTGTCACGGCTGACATGGCCGTGTCAAGTCCCGTGTCACATCCTGTTCCCCCCTCAATGCCACGAAATCGTTGAGTGCTCGACACGCCCTGAGACATGCCCGTTTCTCAGGTGACACGCCCATGTCGCACCTGACACCCCCATGTCAAAGCCCGTATTCTCACTCAACGATCATCGACAGAAAAACATCGAACCTGAGCACGACACGCCCTGTGACACGCCCGTGTCACAGGCCGTGTCAGCCTACCCAGAACCCACTTTGGCAAAAAAAATAACGCCATCGGTTCTTCTTCCAAATTTTGGGGTGTTACAACTCTCCCCCCCTAAAAAAATAATTTCGTCCAGAAATTTAGAACATGGAAAGTAAACAAAACTAAACGGTACCTAAGGAGAAAAGATCGGGGTACTCCTCCAGCATGGCCTGCTCTCGCTCCCATGAGAGCTCCTCACGGCCACAGTTGTCCCAACGGACCTTTACGAGTCTAACCTCCTTGTTCCGCAATTGCCGAACCTCTCAATCTTCTATCCCGATTGGACGAACTCGCGTCCTCAAGTCTTCCTCTACCGGCACCGCCGTCGGCTCAATCACTACGCTGGCTCATAACAAAGCTTTCCTCAAGACGGAGACGTGAAATACGTCGTGTAATCCACTTAGCTCCGTGGACAACGCTAACCGGTACGCTGCCTCTCCCACTCGCTCGATGACCTTGAATGGTCCCAAAAATCTCGGACTCAGCTTCTTGAGTCGGCGAATCCGTGAAACGCCTTTGAATGGCTTGATCTTAAGATAAACCCAGTTGCCCACTGCGAACTCCACATGCCTGTGGCGAGCGTTGAAATACTTAGCTTGCCGATCTTGAGCTACCTTCATGCGCTCTTGAATGGTTCGCACGAGCTCACTAGCGTCGGCTACCACCTATTTTCCCTAAAGTTTGGTGTCTCCCGCCTCTGTCCAAGACATCGGTGTTCGACAACGCCTCCCATACAAAGCTTCGTATGGCGCCATCTTGATACTAGCTTGGTAACTATTATTATAAGCAAACTCCGCCATGAAGAGGTGATCCTCCCACTTCTTGCCGAAGTCGAGAGTACACATCCTTAGCATATCCTCCATAGTACGGTTCGTTCTCTTGGTTTGCCCATCGGTTTGAGGATGAAAGGCCATATTGAACTTGAGTTTTGTGCCCAAGCTCTTCTGCACCAACCGTCAATCCTTAGACGTGAAACGCCCATCCCGGTCGCTGACTATACTCTTCAGAATCCCATGAAGCCGTACAATGTTGCGGACCTACAACTCCACCAACTTTTCCATACCATCCTCCTTCCAGTTTGGGATGAAATGTGCCACTTTGGTCAAGCGGTCCACAATCACCCAAATGGCATCATTGCCCTGCTGTGATCTAGGCACCCATGCACAAAATCCATGGAGATGTCTTTAAATTTCCATACGGGGATTGGAAGAGGCTTCAAGAACCCGCCCGGCTTCTGACACTCGGCCTTCACCAAGGTACAAGTTTGGCACCAACTCACAAACAAAGCTACGTCCCGCTTCATCCCAGGCCACCAATAGGACTTCTTCAAATCCAAGTACATCTTTGTACTACCCGGGTGAATGGAGTACTTAGTGAAGTGGGCCTCAAACATCAACTCCTCGCGTAGCTTGCCGAACTGCGGTACACAAATCCTTCCGCCCTTCCTCAGAATCCCATCAACCATCTCCCAGGCGTTACCCTCGCCCTTTAGAGCTTCCTCCACGAAAGGTTGGAACTCCGCATCTACACGGGTCGCTTCCCGAATACGGTCGCATAAGTCACTCTGCATCTCAATCCAGTTTAGCCGAGCCATGCTAGACTCACCTCTTGCCACACATTCCAAACCAAGGGACTCCCAGTCCCGCCTTAACCGCTCATTGTGAGCTTCAATCCAATTTCCTTGCCCCGAATATTTCCTACTCAAAGCATCCGCCACCACATTGGCTTTCCCCGGCGTATACTGAATCGCCACCTCATAGTCCACAAGGAACTCGACCCACCTGCGCTGCCGCATATTTAGGTCCTTCTGATCTAGGAGATACTTTAGACTCTTGTGGTCCGTGAAGATCTCCACCTTTGCACCATAAACGTAGTGCCTCCACAACTTCAAAGCAAAAATTACCGCCGCCAACTCCAAATCAAGGACGGGGTAATTTCTCTCATAAGGCTTCAGCTGCCTCGAACCAAAAGCTATCACACTACCATGCTACACCAACACGCACCCTAAACTTCATCCGGATGCATCGCTGAAAATCAGGAATCCTTCGGTCCCCTTTGGTAGACTTAGGATCGGCGCTGTCATTAGCCTTTCCTTCAGGGTTTCAAACACCTGATTGCACTCTTGAGTCCATACAAACTTCTGATCTTTGCGAGTTAGTGAAGTGAGGGGTACGGCTATCCGCGAAAAGTTTTCCACAAACCTTCGGTAGTACCCGGCTAGTCCAAGAAAACTCCGGACTTCCGCCACGGTCCCCAAAACTGGCCACTCTCTGATGACTTCTACTTTCGTTGGATCCACTGCCACCCCATCCCCACTGATTACATGGCCCAAAAACGCCACCTTCTCCAACCAAAACTCGCATTTCGAGAACTTCGCATAAAGCTGGTTCTCTCTCAACACTTGCAACACTATCCGCAAGTGCGACTCGTGCTCCGCTTCCGACTTGGAATACACAAATATGTTATCGATAAAGACGACTAAGAACCAGTCCAAGTATTCGCGAAACACTCGGTTCATCAAGTCCATGAACACGGACGGCACGTTCGTCAACCCGAACGACATTACCGAGAACTCAAAATTACCATACCTCGAACCAAACACGGTCTTGGGTATGTCTTCTTCTCGAATCCGCAACTGATAGTATCCGGACTTCAAGTCCAATTTGGAGTACACCACCGACCCCACCAATTGGTCGAAAAGGTCGTCTATCCGAGGAATCAGATACTTATTCTTGACCGTCAATTTGTTCAACTCTCGGTAGTCTATGAACAAACGCATACTACCGTCCTTCTTCTTTACGAATAACACTGGCGCACTCCACGGTGAAGAGTTGGGTCTGATATACCCTTGCTCCAAAAGCTCATGCAACTCAACCTTGAGCTCGGCCAACTCCTTTGGTGCCATCCTAAAGGGTGGACGTGACACCGGTCTAGCCTCGGGCACTAACTCGATGGAGAAATCAATCTCCCGCCGAGGAGGTGCTCCCGGTAGCTCCTCAGGAAATACATCTCCAAACTCCGCCACCACGGGCACTTCTCCAAGAGACAGCCTGGAAAGGCTAACCTCCAACAACGCTACTAGAGCTACACCTCCCTAGTTAACAGCTCGCACTAGTTGAAGTGTCAAAACTAGGGAACAGGCCACTCCATGCAGGCCCTCGAACTTGACTTCTGCTTGCCCCACGCCCCTCAGGGTTACCACCTTGGACAAATAGTCGATACTGGCACGCTGCTCCGCTAGCCAGTCCATCCCCAAAATCACATCGAACTCGGACAACGGCAAGATCGCCACTACCAACATGAAGTCGACTCCCTCAAGACTCCAACAAATCCTCCCTTTAGCTCTGGTTGTCATAGACGACCCATTGGGCATACACACTTTCAACTCTGAGTCCGTTGAGAAGGACTCAACTCCAATCCTCCGGACGAAACTTTCTGCAAGGAATGAGTGCGATGCTCCCGTATCAAAAAGTACCCTAGCGGGGTACCCAGATACCACTACAAAGCCTACACACATGCAACAAACATAAAAAGTCTTGAAAGGAAGAAATCTAAGGTGCAGGTCGAACTCTCATACCTGTCACCACATCGGTTTGGCGGATTGCTTCCTGCTGCCCAAGGTTGTAGGCCCTTGGCTGCACTGGTTGAATCTGGGAAGCACTCGACTCCGTCATCTTCCCCTTTTCTGCGGCACTGGGGCCGGAGCGCACGGTCTGCTCCTGCCTTGGCTCTTGCTCAGCGCCCCCTTGGGTAAAAAATCTTACTATGTGGCCTGGCTTGCCACAACTGTAACACGTCTGCGGTCCCTTAGAGCGTGACCCTCCGGACGTCCAATTACTTTTCTCGCCCGAATTATATGGGGGAGGTTTCTTCTTCCATCGGCTCCCTTTCGCCTTTCCATGGTACTGAGCAGGCTTCTTCTCTTCCCCCTATTTGGGTGTGAAACCCTTGCGACGCTGGGATAGCTCCATGTCACTCTCAAAAATTCGGGCCGCCTCAACCAATTCATTGAAACCCTCATGTTTCATCGATATGAGGGGTTGTCTTAGATTCTCCCTCAATCAATGATAGAAGAGATTGTCCCTCTCTTCATCGTCTGCCATGGTCGTTCCTGCATAACGACCCAAGCGAGTTAATTCATGAACATATTCATCCACTGACTTGTCTCGCTGTACCAGATGTAAAAACTACCTCTGGAGGGCTAACCTTGTTGATGCGGGAATGTACTTCTTCAGAAAGGCATTCCCAAACTCCTCGATGGACGGTATGCATCCTAGAAACTGCCTGCCACTATGGCTCACCCACCATAACTTGGCATCTCCCTCCAATATAAAGGCTGCGAACTCTGCCTTTTTCTCATCTAGCGCCTCTGCCGCCCTCAGAAGCTCCTGAATTCTAGCCCACCAATTTTCTGCATCTGTGGGCGTGCCGATTCTCTTGAAGGTTGGAGGGTGGAAACTCAGAAAGTACTTCATTTGCCGGTCCCCATGCCCGACAACCACTCTCTCGGCCTGCGGCTCTGCCCGCCTGGCTTCTTCAACCGGCACGGTCGCTGCCGTGTCCGGGGTAGCAGGATTTGTTACTTGAGCAACGGGAGCTGCCACCTATGCTGTTGCTGAAGCTTGGGCCGCCACCATCGCTTCTGCAAGCATACGGCAGAAGTTGGCTGGTGTGACCCCCATCCCTAGCGGACCTTGCGCAGTCGCACTACTTGCCGAGAGCTCTTCTCTTGGCTTCGAGGTCCCAGCCTCGTTGCTTGCACTCTAAACACAAGCAAGAAAACGCAAATCAGTCTCTAATCGCAAGACTCGAACACAAGGACACTCATGGTCCCGCGATACTCCTATGTGGATAACTTCTTATACGCGACTCGACTAATACTTTCGACGGCGAAACTTCTCATTGGAACACTCAACGTCCCTCTGATACCAAAATGTAACACCTCCCCTGTAAAGACCATATAATATGGGTCCAGCTGGGGCCCCACAACATACGGACGCCATAACTTTAGTATTAAAAGATGATATGAAAACTACCCAATCTCAAAACAACAGACAAACACAGCGGAAACAGAACACTAACAGACAGAAGTTATCCACTAGCAGTAGAGTATCAGATGGCCTTAAGGCCTTACACAATAATAGTCCAAATAAAAATGTGCCAAGCACTCCTAGGCTACCTCGGCATGCAAGCCGGACATAAACATAACAAGAGTAGCAAACACAAAAGGAAAATCCAAGCACAGCAACACTTCATGAGGCTTAAGGCTTCTCGCCCGGCGCGCTAGCTCCTGCATGCGATCCTTGCCCTATAAGGATTTGAAGTAACGTGGGTCAGCAAATGCTGACCTCTACTGTGTAACCAACACATCTCCTCCCGGCCGTCCCTAACAGAACCCGGGGTACCACTCCACCTGCAAGTTAGCACTTCGTATACCAAAAGAGCATGTATATTAAAGCGGTAAAACAGGCTTGGATGTCTCATACAGCAAACATGTTTTCTATGTTTTGTACAAGGTGAAAGGGGCCTACTATACAACATGAATGCAACCCGGGTTTCACCCAAGGCACCCTAGCTCGTATGCATCTAGCACAACATCAAACACTGGGTACTTCCGTTTCCCCATTGGCTTAAAGCCAAAAACAAAAGGGAACCATCATGTCCCTAACGGCACACACGCCGTCACACGGAACCTTGCAAAGGCCCCACCCGCACAAGGGTCATAAACCCCAGGCTTGCCCGCACATTCTGACTTCGCACGTCAGGGTTCCGTCTCACACTGATCGATTCTAAGAAGCCTTGCTGGACCCCACCCACTCATGGCTACATTGCCCGGGCTTGCCCTCCGCTCGGCATTCTCGTCAGTCTCACACAAGGGGCTAATCTCGCCGGGACACTTTCCCCACATGACTTGCACGTCACAGGATAGCTAGCCGACCACGGAGACATAGTCGCGCCTTTGCACAACACACACAAAGGTTTCCCCACCCCAATCACCAATCGCACCGTATCTTTCCCGTGCTCCAAGGAAACCATCTACCGCACAAAGCGGAGCTAACCTTGTCCGGTTCTGACTACGAGTACTCACTCAAATTAAAAGGGGGAAAACGCATACACACAACGGCGTCTTGCCGCAACGGATTTCTACCGAATCCTCAAAGCTCGTTATGCAACATCACCGGGTCGGACTAACGGTCGCGACCACGGCTTCACCCACAATGCCTAATCCGTTAACGGAGCATATCTCTAATGCAAGCATGCCGGGATGAACATACTCAACCCGGAGGTTCCTCTTAAACCTAGGCTACACGAATCACTCTCATTTGAGAGATCCGGTGCTCAAAACACGAAAGGAAGGGGATGCTATTCATGCATCCTAAATCCTAAAAACTGAGAGGAGAAGTGTCGTTACATTCCGTCCCCTCTTCCTATCCATGGAGAAGATTTTCTCGGTTGAACACCACCACAACGCTCCCACCTTCGCGGATCTGAACTCCGCTCGCGAAACGGACCTCCGAAGCTTCGCCGGCGGCCAGAACTTGGCCTCCTTGCTCTCCCTTCTCTCTAGAACTTAGAGAGATAAAAGAAAGTGGGGAATGAGGGTTTGGAACCCTATTACCGGCCTTAAACCGCCCAGGGAGGCTCCCCACCGTTGGATCTTCCAAAGAAAAGAATGAACGGCCACGATCGGAACCCAAAATAAAAATTCTGGGCAGAACACGGGTTGCAACACGGCCGTGTGCAGGGTCGTGTCAACCATTCGCCGTCATCCCAAAATTCCCAACCAGTAACACGGCCTGGAACACGGCCTCTGACACGCCCGTGTCAGACCCGACACGACTGTGTCACTAGCCGTGTCAAGCCCGTGTACCAAACTCCTCCAAACTACCCGAGAAGGACACGTCCCTTGACACGTCTTTGAACACGCCCGTGTCACGGCTGACACGCCCGTGTCAAGTCCCGTGCCCCCCCCTTAACGCCACGAAATTGTTGAGTGCTCGACACGCCCTGAGACACGCCCGTATCTCAGGTGACACGCCCGTGTCGCACCTGACACGCCCGTGTCAAAGCTCGTGTTCTCACTCAACGATCATCGACAAAAAAACGTCGAACCCGAGCACGACACGCCCTGTGACACGCCCGTGTCACAGGCCGTGCCAGCCTACCCAAAACCCACTTTGGCCAAAAAAATAACGCCATCGGTTCTTCTTCCAAATTTTGGGGTGTTACAACTGGAAGTTAGGATGAGTGGGTTGTAAGGTAGTGGGTTGTAAGGTTGTCCAAGATTAGGAGGTACTCGAGATCGACGAATGATCGTCTATACTGTGAAGGGAGAGAGAGGGTGAAAACACATTAGGGTTAGAACTATTGTAATACTAAAGGGATCGGGAATAAGGTATTAACCAATAATAATAAGTGCCTTGCGAAATGGAGCTTTGGGCTTCAGCCCATCGTAGTTCCAAGCGCTCTCGAGAACACTTCACGGGGTATTCCTTGGGATGTCCTGGGCTAACCTAAACTGTAGGCAAAATAAATAGCAAGAGTAACTAGTATAACTAGGGATTCACTTTCACTCACCTCGATGTCTCGAGATGTTAGGTTGGGTCACACGGGCAGTAGGCTCAGTGGTTTTGGTGATGGGCAGGTTGGTCCGACGAGCTTTGGCTCTGTTATTGTTTGTGATGGATAGGATGGTCCGGGGAGCTTTGGCTCGGTAGCTTATACATAAGGTTGAATGTGCATAAAGTATAAGGTGCAGGGTGTTCGGTATTGGAGGGTCGATGCACCGAGAAAAATACGTTGACTCGGCAACTGTGGTTTTGCACTTCACCAAATTAAGTCTGGTGGACCAGCCGGCAAAGAGTACGCAGTAGCTCTGCTTAGTGCACCAGCGTCGAGGCGTACGATAGGCCTTAGGTGTAGTGCAACTACTGGTTTAGAGGTGGGTGAGGCCGAACCCACCTCTTCCGTTTGCCACTACGTATGTAACCTGGGAGGTTCGGCTACAAAAAGGGGGAACTAAAGGTCTGTGTGCACAGAGTCGAGTGGGTGGTTGCGCTTGCATGATTTACATCATGTCATACCTGCATGTCATTGCATAACCATTGTATTTAACCCTTGACTCCTATTGTTTTTATTGGTATGGGACATTTTATACAATAGGCACTGCTAAACGATCCCTTGGTTTATAAGCTCGGGTGAGCGTGCTTATAAGTTAATGGTTTTTAATTTGTAGATATATACATGCTTACTTGAAAACCGATACCCTATCGTATAAATTGGTATGAGACTTTTTATATGATAGGAGCCTTGAAAAAGATCCCTTAGCTTATGTGTTTTCATATAAGTTAAGGTTACTTATTATATGTTCAGTCTTTCATACTTTCATTACTGTCACAAATACTCTTAGAACTGCTAGATTAGTTCTGTTGTCACCTGTTACTTTGTTATTATCCACCTTCATTACCTCTCCTTTCCTCTTCCCTACTCGGTGCAAATGAGCCATGGGTTAAGTGGTGGGGGATGATAGAACTTATTCTTTTAAACTAAAGGTTTTCGAACCACAACATTTTAGGGGACCGTGGAGCCCGATATGGAGGAGCAGCCCCGGAGGTCGACACGCTTGGAGATGGGAAAGTATAGCACCGGAGTTCAGACAGCTCGGACTGTGAGTCCCGATCGTTAGTAGATGTTTCATTTTTTCTTCTGCACTGAGTGATATGTAGTGAGGATATTGATGTACCGGGCATGATCCCTATTTTTAGTACCTTTTTTATTATTTCTGTGGACTCTCCCTTCGTGGAGATTATTTACTATATATGAGATTTCTTTGGACAAGTCTTTTACTCTTTTGCTACTTTTCTGTGATAGATTTGGCCGGAAGGATCGGCATATTGTAATGACGACCTTTCCGGGCATGAAGGTGTCACCCCGAAGCGGTAGTTCTGGGCCTAAGACCCTGGTGGTTTCAGAAGAAAAAAAAGGGGTCTTACAAGTGGTATCAGAGGAAAACATCGACCGAAAAGGTTGCAGTCCACAAACCCTGGGTCACCCCTGCACGAGTTTAGTTTGGGGACAAACAAAGCAGCAGAAGCAGTGGTGTGCCCATATGGGGGATCACATGTAAATTGTCAACTTTTAATTAGGTTTGAGTCGATTACTTACAAATGAATTTTGTTATGTAGCCCCTAGAACAGCCTACACCATAGGGTGGACTCCAGCAGAGTCCGAATATTGCACCACCTCCCCCACTCCCCACTCCATTCCTACAGTCAGAGATGGGGCAGACTCTGACTGCCATACTGGAGGCTTTCAGGGCCCAGCAGTTTCCCAGAACTTTCTCCCGAGAACTTTCTCCCCCGTATAACTTGGGGACAGAGTCGGTTGTTCAGGCAGAGGAGTGGCTAAACATCATGTATGAGATAGTGACCGGGATACGGTGCCCATGGGAGGAGAGGGTGCCTTTGATGGTCTCTTGCTTGGAGTCCCATGATAAGAGATGTTGGAAGACACTGCTGGACACGACGTTTGCTGATAGAGAGGCTGTAGAGATTGCTTGTGAGGAGTTCAGGCCCGCATTATTGGAGAACTTTGTTCCGCAGTCGGCCAGAGATGAGATGGAAGACAGATTTCTATAGTTGAGGCAAGGCAACAAGACGGTTGAGGAGTACCACCGGGTGTTCAATGATTTAGCCCAGTTTGAGGATTCTTATCAGTTGGATGAGGCAGGATACACCAAGAGGTTCTATAAGGGCCTACGAGATTATCTGAGAGAGGCTCTGTTGTTCGTATCCGACAGGCCTATTACTCGGATATTGGAGATGTGGAAGAGGATCGAGGTAGATTGGCACAATACTCGAGGCCAAAAGCAGGCAACTGAGGATCAGAGTTGGGGAGACAGAAATGATCAGCGAAAGGGCTGCATTACTGATGGGAGAGATGGGAGAAGGAAAGAGGACCCGCCTCATCTTGAGGTGGGATAGGAGCTGAGGGAGCCGGTTGTAATGGCCCCTCAACCTCTCAAGATGCGAGAGATATAGAAACCCAGGGGTATGATATATCCCCCGCCCGAGTGCTACTGCGGTCATCATGTAAGATCTGGCTTCCCAATTTGGGAGTACACTCGAATCTTATGCCCAGAACCGCCTCCTTACGTTGATGCTAGCACATGGGCTAGTCGACACCGCAAAACGCCGATCCCACCGGCAAACACGATCATATTCAAGAGCAATATGAGTAACAAAAGCAGTAAACATCCCACAACCACAACACATATATATATGTGAAATAAAATATGAAATAGTCCAGACAGAGTACACCAATAACAATAATAAAGGCTTATGCCCGGTACATAAATATCTCAATATGTCTCTCTCTCAAAACATAAGCGGAAGCTATCTTTATCATCATCTAATCTCATCTTACCTGAGGACGCGCAGCAGTAGTAGAGTCCGTGGTAGCGATATCTGCTCCTCAAGTCCTGTCTCCTCGTCATGCTGGTGCTCCATCTCCACAAGCTCCTAAAATAGTATGGTCAACGACCATTAGTCAAAAAGACTAAGTCGTTTCCTCCGCAGCTCGCCCCGCAGCTTCTAGGCACCGAGCGGGAGGACGAAGCGGAGGACAACAAGGGGTAGAAAAAGTGGAAGTAGGTGACAAGAGCTAACTAGCAGTTGTAATAGATATTATTATTCTACTCTAGCAGTTCTAAGTATATAGCACAGGTAAGTAAAGAGCAGTACTAGTAAAGAAAAAACTGAAAGTAAGAGAAGAAAAGTATAGTAAAGCTGAAAGGTAAAGCTATCTACCATCACAGAGTACCCTAACTTATATAAATGCCCATACAAATATAAGTTAGGATTTCCAAAATAACTTATCATATAAAAGAGCCCATACTAATTTATATGATAAGGATCTATGAAGCGTATGTCCTAATGCAAATGGATGATATGATACGAATTATGAAACATGCAAGTGCAATATACGCACACGACTCTGAGATCCCAGACCTTTAGTTCCCACTTTTCGAGAGCTAGCATCACTCTCAGGTACCACCGTTGTGGCTACGGCAGCAGCGGAGCGGGCGTCTCCGCTTTCAGGCAGGTATACACACTACCAGGCCTAGAACTCTCTCATACGCCTCTATACACATCCTAGGTGCACTCTAGAGTCTATGCGTATGTACTTTGCTGACTACCTGTCAGTCTTGTTGGCTGGGTGCACATTATCGGGGATTGACCTCCAGACCGCAGCGTAAACAACCAACTGACCCCTCAAACCCTCACACCCGCCTGGTTCACCGTACTGCCATCGGTGTGACGATTGGCCCAGTACCGCATGACCCGCAACTAATTTTATGCACATGCAAGTATTTTGTCTCGAGCCTTCAGCTCATACGGCTTACATGCCCTGATATCCTCCAAACCATCACGGGTGAGAATGTAATATCAAGTCCAATTCCCTCCAACCCATCACGGGTGAGAGTGTAATATCCAGACCAATTCCCTCCAACCCTACATGGGTGAGCATGATTACCACTTCTCTTAGCCTAGTATACTACTCTTGTCTACCAATTATTAGACTTAGTAGTTTAGGGTTAATTCCAGGACTGCCAAGATTTGCCCAATGAAGGTGTCTCGAAGGCACTAGGAACCAAGATGGGATGACAAGCCCAAAGTTCCCTTCGCAAGGATAATTATTCTTATTAGTGTCTACCAAGGATTATCACCAAACTCTCATTGATACTTTAGAATGACCCTAATGACTTAAGGTATTATTAGGAGCGCGGCGGTTCTCCGCCAGTCCCTGTTATTGTTGTTGTCACGGAACTTACACTCTTCCACGCATGAATAAAGAATCCTCTAGGAGACCATCAAGGTTTATTTCCTCCACTAAGATTGTCACTTTGCTAGTTTATCATATTCCTCCCATGGTGGCCCTACTAGAATGAATATCGGTGTTATACCCTTAGCCATGTCCCGATACCACACATAATGTGACCTTCTAATTCTTCTAGCCATATGCTTCAATTTATTTATCCTAGGACAGTATGGACCTATATGATGAACAGGATGAATTCCATAATTTTCCAAATTAATTACACCATTAAATTAATTTCTTTAAATGTAAAACCTAGTCGTTTTGCACATGAAGTATTGTCAATATTAAACTACTGTCCTAGGATTCTTCCACGTATATAATATGACAATTAATGGGGCCCACAAAATTCATGTTTTTCAATTCAGATTTTAATTAATTTCTATTTAATACTATATCCACAAATCTAGCATTTTCTAAATGGTGCACATAAATAATTTTTCCAAAAATTCTAATTAAATTACAAAGCCTTGATAATACCGAAATAATGCTATGTCCAGAATTCCATTTACAGCTAGGTTGAAATAGCCCTAAAATTCTCATTTTTGTACAGGGGTTAATTAAGCCCTAAACATGCATGAACCCAAAATTTTGGGCCATTTGAATGACTGGTTTGACTTGGGCATCATTATGAAATTCTGCCCTAGCTAAGGACTAACCCTAGGAAAATGGTCCTACAGGTCAGACCACTGGACCAAATCTCAAGTTAAGGGTGGCAAATTAAAGTTAACACAAAAGGCTACATTTTTCATGTTCATGTCATCCTCTAGAAATAAATATAAGAGCCCTATATTTTACATGCAAGATCACTAAATTAATGTGACAGAAATGTAATTTAGTTTCATTAATTATAACAGAATTAAATTGATTTTAATAAAATTAACTGCACGAATCTTAAAGCTAGATTGGACGAAATCCGGTTATATTCCCCTAGTGTTCAACGGTGGAGATCAAGCCGACCTGGGGATATTGCGGGGCTATTTCCGGCCATCTGAGGCGGCACCACCCGCGGCCAATGGTGTCATCACCTTCACGGTGGTGGTGGCTATCATTTGCCGTTGAGTAGGAGGCGGGAGATGGCGGCGACGGCAATCCCGAGCAGTAGGAAAAAGCTTCAAAAATCTCCCATTTCTCACATGGCATCGGGCTCAATTGAGCCCGATATCTCCCCTAGTTGAACTAGGATCCTAGTACGGGTAGAGGTGAGGCGAAACGGACTTGTTCCAGGCCTCTGTGGCGGTTGCGGCGGCGGTTTGCCATGGCTGAGCTACTCCGGTGATCTTATTCCTGATTCTTGGTTTATGCACCAATTTCTCTACCCGAGCTATCGATCTCCACTCATTTTCCCCTTTGAAGCAGATGGTGAGGTTGTTTTGAGCTGAGGTGGGCTATAGGGGGAGTTAAACCCGAGGTGAGCTCGGTTTGAAGCTTTGGTTGATTCACAACCTTTGCCAAGTGGCCCCCATGCACTCAATTCTCTTCCTAATACTATCTAGAGGCCGGACAGCTTCTTTGGGTAGAAGGAGATTAGCCCAAGTGGCCTCAACCCCCCCCCCCCAACATTCTTTCTCTCTCCTATTATCTTATTTTCCTCTCTCCTATGGTGTGATTTCTCCAATTTACCCTTGCACACATTCTCTCTCTTCAATATGAGGGGTAAGGGTTGACTTTGACACCTTGGGTTGGCATTGGGCTAGGTTTTGTGGACCTAACCCAAAGAAGTAGGCTTGGGTTCATTTTTGCCTATTTAGGTCAATTTGTTTACTTGTTGACCATTTGAGTTGACTTGGTCAACCATGGTGAGTGGTTTGGCCCCACTTTAGGGCAATGGGTCCAATGTCACCACTCAACTTTGTTTGGGTCAAGGTGAGCCCCACTTGGGTCTAATTGGGCTTATTGATGTGGGTTTGACCCAATTAGGGATTAGGGTTGACTTTGGTCAACTAGGGTAAAAGGGTTGACCTAATGACATGCCCTAGGGTCCACTTAGATTGTTTTTAGTGTAAGGGAAATGTGGTGGGGTCATGGTGTTGCTAGGGTCCCTATTTAGGCTAGTTTGACCTTGGTCCTATAGTGGGCCCCACATGGCTACAACTCACTACCTAGGGTCAAACCTAGCTAATTACTGTAACACCCACCCCATGCCTAACCCAATCTAAGTTAAGGGGTCTAGGAGTAATATGGGAGGTTAAAAATCACAATAAAAAAAAATTTAATTTCGTCCCCGAAATTCAAGTTCGGGTCTACGGGGTTCTACTTGTAACAATTTAAGTAATTTTAAAAACATAAATTACAGCATACCTGAAGTAAATAGCTTCGGGTGTCGCTCCAACATTAGATCGCTCGGCTCCCAGGTGCGTTCCTCCTATCCATGGTTGGACCACAACACCTTCACAAGAGGGACCTTCTTCTTCCGCAACACTCATACATCTGTATCATCAATCTGGATCGGCTCCAAACGAACTGACCGGTCAGGTGCAACCGGGCCTGCCGTAATAGTAATGTGCTGCTCCAACCGAAGGAGAGCTCTCCGCAGTAAAGAGAAATGGAAGACGTCGTACAGGGTACTCAATTCTTGTGGCATCTGCAGCCTATAAGCTAAGGGGTCGATCCACTCAAGGATCAACTATGGCCCCATATATCGAGGACTGAGCTTCTTGTGCCTCCGCACTTGAGAGACACCGTGCATCGGACGTATCTTCAAAAATACTCGGTCCCCCACCTGGAACTCCACCTTTCGGTGTTGAGTATCATAATATTTGGCCTGCATACTTTGGGCCTCTAGCATCTGATCCCTGATCAAACGAACTTGAGCCTCCATATCCTCCACATAATCAGAGACAAGAGACTTGGTGTCCACATCCTGAACTGAAGACAGCGTTGTCTGGCACTTCCTCCCGTAAAGTGCCTCATATGGAGCCATCCCGATACTAGCTTGGTGGCTGTTATTGTAAGAGAATTCGATGAATAGTAGCAGCCTCTCCCAAGGCTTCCCTGTATCTAATATGCATAATCTTAGCAGGTCCTCCATAGTCCTATTTGTCCGCTCTGTCTGGCCGTCGGTCTGTGGATGGAAGGCAGTGCTAAAGGTAAGTCAAGAACCCAAGTTAGCATGCACTGCCCTCCACTCCCTGGAAGTGAACCGACCGTCGCGGTCCGAGACGATAGTCCTGGGGATTCCATGGTACCTGACGAACCGCTCCACGAATAACCTCACGAGAACAGCAACTGGAGCATTCTTCCTAACTAGAATAAACAGAGCTACCTTAGTCAGTCTATCGACTATGACCCAAATGGGATCGTGCCCAGAGTGGGAGCGAGGCAGTCCGTGTACAAAGTCCATAGCAATGTCCTCGAACTTCCACTCTGGGACCGGCAGTGGCTGTAATAAACCTCCCAGGCTCTTACATTCTGTCTTCACGCACTGATAAGTCTCGCAGTATGTCACAAAATAGGTGATCTCCTTCTTCATCCCTGGCCAGTACATGGTCCTCCGTAAGTCTGCCCACATCTTGGTGATGCAGGGATGCACTGAATATCTGGAGCAATATGCCTCTCTGAGTATGTCATCCTAAGTACCATCTCCTGCTGGTATGTATACTCGTCCACGGAATCAAAGGGGATCACCTTGCAACGTGTAATCCTAAAATTTTCCCCCTTCCAGGGCACTGAAAATCGGCTCTAATGCAGCATCCATCCTCAGATGTGTAGTAATGTGCCTCTGAATATCATCATCACCGATCAATGAGCTCAGGTACACTCGGTATACCACTGGTTAGGCCTCAGATACCATGGTAATATGCATGTCTTCCATCATCCGTATTAGATCTGTAGACATCAACCGCGGCTCCGGTCGAGAATTGTCGGCTCTTCTGCTCAAAGCATCTGTTACTGTGTTTTCCTTCCCCGGATGGTAGTGGATCTGATAATCATAGTCACAGAGGAACTCCAGGCATCTCCTATATCGCAGGTTCAGGTCTGTCTGCGTATCGATATATTTTAAATTCTTGTGATCTGAGTAGATATCACAATGAATCCCGTATAAGTAATGTCTCCATATCTTTAGGGTGAATACCACAGCCCCGAGCACTAAGTCATGTACTGGGTAGTTATGCTCATGCTTCTTTAACTATCTTGAGGCATAAGCGATAACATTTCCATGCTGCATCAGTACGCACCCATCCCATAGTAAGAGGCATCTGTGTAGATCTGAAATCCTTTACTCCCGGATGGGAGTGCAAGGATAGGGGATGAGGTAAGTTGGTCCTTCAACTCCTGAAAAGCTATCTCACACTGCTCTGACCAATCAAAATCTGCATCCTTCTTCGTCAAGGACGTGAGGGGGAGGGCTATCCTAAAGAATCCCTCCACGAACTTACGATAGTAACCTGCTAATCCCATGAAGCTGTGGATGTCTGACACTGTCTTCGGTCGTGGCCAATTCCATACTGCTTCTCTTAGCTGGATCTACTTCCAATCCAGCTCCACTAATAGTATGCCCCAGGAAGGCTACTTCCTATACCCAGAACTGACACTTAGAAAATTTTGCATACATCTGGAACTCTCTCAATCTCTGCAAAACCTGAGCCAAATACTCTGCGTGCTCCTCCTGAGTCCTGGAAAAAATCAGAATATCATCGATGAACACAATGACGAAGCTGTCTAAGTAAGGCTCGAATACAATGTTCATTGGGGTCATAAATGCGGAGGGGGCATTCGTGAGCCCAAAAGGCATCACCGTTAATTCGTATAGCCAATATCGTGAACTGAATGCCGTTTTTGGTGTGTCCTCTTCTCGGATGCGGAGCTGGTAGTAACCGGATCACAAATCTAGCTTAGAGAACCAGAAAGCTCCCTGTAGCTGATCGAATAGCTATTCTATCTGAGGCAGTGGATATGTATTCCGGACCGTCAACCGGTTTAGCTCCCGGTAATCTATGCATAGTCATAATGATCTGTCTTTCTTCTTCACAAAAAGAACTTGTGCTCCCCACGGCGATGAGCTCGGCCGTACAAATCCCGATTCAACAAGCTCATGAAGCTGAGTCCGAAACTCTGCCAACTCGCTGGGAGCCATCCTATAAGGTGCCGGTACACTGGCCTCGCCCCCGACACTAACTGGATCCTGAAATCCAAGTCTTGAACTGGTGGTAGTCCGGGCAATTTCTTGGGAATACATCGGAGAAATCCTGAGCCACCTTAATATCGGCTATAAAACTCTCTGCTACTGCCATCTCGAAGAAGATTAAATACACCTCCTCCCCCTACTCATAGGCCTTGACAGCCTGTACAGAAGATAAAGATAGGTGGGGGATAGGTCGGATATCTTCAATAGTGATGTAAGAGTCTCCATGTCTGAGCGTGATCCTTTTTGAGGGGCAGTCAATCTGAGCATGATTCCAATGAAGCCAGGTCATGCCCAAGATAAAATCAAAGTCCGGTAATCTCAAGACTGCTGTCGGAGCTTCGAATGCCTTGCCTCCGATCTCGGCCTCCATGTTGCAGCAATCTGTGGTCCGTAGCTCCGAGCCATCAGGAAGACGCACCCTCCTTTCAATGTCAGGGAACCTTTCCATGCCCTCTAGCCCTTCAATAAAAGTGTCCGACACGAATAAGTGTGAAGCACCCGTGTCGAAGAGGGTACGAGCGGGCTTGCCACTGATCATAACTATGCCTGGGGTTTATTTGAGTTAAAAGGGGGGTTATTTTCTTTTATAGTTTTCAAGGTACTATTAAGGTTAAAATTTCTAAATTACAATAATTTAATTACCTGTAATCACTTCTTCGGGGTTCCTTTGCTCCATGAGGTCTAGAGCATACATCTGTTCCTGACCACGCCCTCGGCCATGAGGTCCACGACCTCGGCCTCGAACTCATCCTCATCCTCACCTAGTGTGCTTGAGGGGCCACTGGAGTTTGAGGAGGAGGAAGAGGGTGGATCTGATGTGGGCATTGCGACCTGATATGCCCAGACTCGCCGCATCCAATGCATATGATTTGTCTCTGGTCCCGATCATCCTATCTCTGACCACAATTATCTTACCTCATCGGTCCCTGCATCTGTAGAGGGTGGGGAGCTAGGATTGTAGAAGGCCCCTGCTCTTGCCTGATGTTGGGACGACGACATCCCCCACCCCTCCTGTACCCAATAACCTTGCCTCTCTGGGATGTCCTTCTACCTTCTCCGAATGATGACCCCTTTAGCGGTCTCTTTCCTCTGCCTTACACCATTAGCTAGTCAGCCTCCAGCTTCTTTGCCATCTCTATTATCTGTGTAGGGGTGCCATGAGATATCAATAATAAGGGCTGCCTCAAGGAGTCCCGGAGCCCATGATAGAATCTCTTAGCATACTTTCAGTCAACCTGGTCATGGAATCCCGCAAATCTAGCCAGATGGGAGAACTCTCTTTGGTATTCGATCACGGATCTGCTCCCTTGCTGGAGGTTCAAAAACCTCGCTTCGAAAGCATCTCTATCGGTGGTGGATACGTAGTGCTCTAAGAACGTATCGCTGAACTCCTCCCATGAAATATCCATCAGCTCCCTATCAGCATATACAGAGTCTTGTACAGACTTCCACCACCTCTTAGCATGTGCATCCAGTACCAAGGTTGCAGGGGGGACTGCCTGGTTGATTGAGCGGCTAATGCCAGCCAACAGCTCCTGAATAGTCTCCAGCCACTCCTCCGTCTTCACAGCATCCTCCGTCCCGCAGTACATCGGCGGAGATAGACTCTTAAAGGCACTCAACCAGTTCGACCCCGGATATGGCTGTGGGGCTAAAACTTGCTGGGCTCTGAAGGCTTCAAGGATAGCCATCAGAGTCTGCCCCATCTCAGTCTGCAAAGAGGGGGTGGCAGCTGGAGGGGGAGGAACAATATTCGGCTGCGAAGCGACCTGCGGAGGTTACAAAATAGGTAAGGTTTAACTAGAGTTAGCCTTGCAAAATAGGTAAGGTTTAACTAGAATTTGGCTTACTCATGTGTTACCTAGACTGATCGTGTGACTTTTACATGGGCACACCATCGCTTCCGCTGCATAGTTTGTCCGCAAACTAATCCTCGAGCGAGGTGTTCCAATGTTGTGGACTTCGTTCTCATATGATCGTGTGGTCAAGTGATACCAGTTTATAAGATCCGGATTCCCAATTTGGGAGCACACCCGAATCTTATGCCCAGAACCGCCGCCTTACGGTGAAACTAGCACACGGGCTAGTCGACACCGCAAAACGCCGATCCCACCGTCTAATACGATCTTATTCCAGAGCAATATGAGTAACAAAAGTAGTAAACAGTCCACAACCACAACACATATATATATATGTGAAATTAAATATGAAACAGTCCAGACAGAGTACATCAATAACAATAATAAGGGCTTATGCTCGGTACATGAATATCTCAATATTTGTCTCTCTCAAAACATAAGCGGAAGCTATCTTTATCATCATCTAATCTCGTCCTACTTAAGGACGCGCAGCAACAGTAGTAGTATGTGGTAGCGGTATCTGCTCCTCAAGTCCTGCCTCCTTGTAGTTATGGTGCTCCATCACCACGAGCTCCTAAAATAGTATGGTCACCGACCATTAGTCAAAAAGACTAAGTCGTTTCTCCGCACCACGCCCCGCAGCTCTTAGGCACCGAGCGGGAGGACGAAGCGGAGGACAACAAGGGGTAGCAAAAGTGGAAGCAGGTGACAAGAGCAAACTAGCAGTTGTAATAGATATTATTATTCTACTCTAGCAGTTCTATGAATATAGCAAAGGTAAGTAAAGAGTAGTAATATTAAAGAAAAGAACTGAAAGTAAGAGCAGAAAAGTAAAGTAAAGCTGAAAGGTAAAGCTATCTACCATCACAGAGTACCCTAACTTATATAAATGCCCATACAAATATATAAGTTAGGATTTACAAAATAACTTATTATATAAAAGAGCCCATACTAATTTATATGATAAGGATCTATGAACCGTATGTCCTAATGCAAATGGATGATATGATACGAATTATGAAACATGCAAGTGCAACACACACACATAACTCTGAGATCCCAGACCTTTAGTTCCCACTTTTCGAGAGCTAGCATCACACTCAGGTACCACCGTTGTGGCTACGGCAGCAGCAGAGCGGGCGTCTCCTCTTTCTAGGCGGGTATACATACTACCAGGCCTAGACCTCTCTCATACGCCTTTGTACACGTACTAGGTGCACTCTGAAGTCTCTGCGTACGTACTTTGCTGACTACCTATAAGTCTTGTTGGGCTAGGTGCGCGTTATCGGGGATTGTCCTCCAGACCACAGCGTAAACAACCAACTGGCCCCTCAAACCCTCACACCCGCCTGGTTCACCGTACTGCCATCGGTGTGACAATTGGCCTAGTACCGCATGACCCTTCACTAATTTTATGCACATGCAAGTATTTCATCTCGATCCTTCAGCTCGCAGGGCTAACTTGCCCTGATATCTTCCTACCCATCACGAGTGAGAATGTAATATCAAGTAACCCATCACGGGTGAGAATGTAATATCAAGACCAATTCCCTCCAACCCTACATGGGTGAGCATGATTACCACATCTCTTAGCCTAGTATACTACTCTTATCTACAAATTATAAGACTTAGTAGTTTAGGGTTAATCCCAGGACTGCCCAAGATATGCTCAATGATAGGGGGTCTCGAAGGCACTAGGAACCAATATGGGATGACAAGCCAAAAGTTCCCTTCGAAAGGATAATTATTCTTATTAGTGTCTACCCAGGATTATCACCCAAATCTCATTGTTACTTTAGAACGACCGTAATGACTTAAGGTATTATTAGGAGCGCGGCGGTTCTCAGCTGGTCCCTGTTATTGTTGTTGTCACGTGTTAGAACCGAACAAAAAACAAACCGCAAGTATTATAACTGAAATTTTATTATCTGAAAGAGGTGTTTATTACAAAGGTATGACCTCACTTTTATAGAATGGTGGAGAGAAGAGAGATTACAACAAGCAATGTGGGACTAATAATTATAAGAACCTGAAACTATACAAGCCGCATAAGCCGCACAAACTGCCAGACCGCCCAGACCGCCAGACAAGCCGCCAGACCTCCCAGTCTTATCCGACAGACCGCTCGGTACTGCAAAACCGCTTAGACCGCCAGACAAATTGCCAGACCGCCCGGTCTCATCTGACAGACCGCTCGGTCTATACACTCCCCCTCAAGCTGGAGCATAGATATCAATCATGCCCAGCTTGTCGCAAATATGAAATAAAGAAGCGTATACCGGCTTGGTGAAGACATATGCCAACTCGTTGTCAGAAGTGACGAATGAAGTACAAATATGTTTTTTCAAAATCTCTTCTCGAATAAAGTTGCAATCGAGATCTAATGTGTTTTGTTCTCTCATGAAAGACCGGATTTTTTGAATGTATATCGCAGCCTTGTTGTCGCAGAACATAGGAAGAGGATAGTTTATAGACCTCTCCTAGGTCAAGCATGAGAGCGTAACGTAACCATTTTAACTCACATGTGGTTGATGCCATACAACGATATTCCGCTTCTGTACTAGACCTGGAGACCACAGACTGTTTCTTGCTCTTCCAGGTCACAAGATTTCCTCCAACAAATGTGCAAAAACCCGAAGTTTACTTTCGGTCTCCCTTATCATCAGCATAGCTTGAATCGGAATACGCTTCAACCCTCAAGTGACAATTCTTATGAAAAAGGAGTCCTTTCCCTGGAGCTGCATTAATATACTCCAATATCCTCAGGGCAGACTGTAGATGACACTCCTAGGAGCTTGCATGAATTGGCTAACCTTGCCTACAACATAGGAGATATCGGGTCTGGTCATTGTGAGATAAATGAGTTTGCCTACCAGACGCCGGTACCTTGAAGAATAAGATAGAGGAGGTGAATCATCTGTCCAAGTTTTGTCTTCCCCAATAACCATGGGACATCTAGCAGGTTTAGCACCAGTTAACCCTGCCTCTTTTAGTAGAATTAAGAGCATACTTTCGTTGGGAGAGAACTAAAGAGTTAGATTTCCGAGAAATCTCAATCCCCTGAAAGTATTTGGGAGAGCCCATATCCTTAGTGTCCAGTGTGTTGCCGAAGGTGTATCTTTGTCAAAGCTACCCCAGCCCTGGTCGTCGCTAGTCAGAAGAATATCTTCCACATATACAGCAAGAACCACCATACCAGAGGAGGTTTTGCGAATGAATAAGGAGTGATCGACTTACTGATGAGTTGTAAATATACCTATATTTTCGTATTTTATTTAAGTCAATTTTGTTTGTTTGTTGTCTTTTTTATTATTTTTTTATCCAATAAATTGCTTATTTTTGTAAATATTATTTCTAACTTAGCTTTATTTTATTGCAGAAAATTTCCAGAAAAATTCCAAAAAAGTCAAAAAAATTGACTGACACGCCCGTGTCAAATGACCGACACGCCCGTGTCACGCTAGCCCGACGATCGCCGACCATAGGTGATAGCTCGACGTTCGTCCATCGTCCATCATCAAACCCAGCCCGACACGCCCGACGTCACGCCTGTGTGTGTCAATGCTTGACACGCCCGTGTCGAGCCCGACCCGCAAGCTTAGTCAAACCGTCAACACTGCCAACATCGAACTGCCAGCTCCCAACGTCACGCCCCCCTGTCACGCCCACGTGACAATTCGTCGTCACGCCCGTGACCTTGGGCGTGACCGCCACGTTTTCGCCCCGAAGTCAAAGCTCCAGTCAAGTCAACCGGCTAGCTCATGAATAGTAGTGTCAGACACACCCTACAACCCCCGTCACGCCCGTGACCTAGGCGTGACCAACCCGAAAATTTGCCTATAAATAAGAGCTTCCAGGAAGCTTATTTTGTCCACTTTTTGACCACTTTGCTTAGGGGAGGTGCTGCCCAATTGGATTCCATACCTATGTAAGGAGAATTTCTCCCCCCTCTCTCTCTTAGTTTGTATTAGGGTTTTTACTTTAATGAAATATGAATTTTCTCTCTATACTAGTATGAATAATCCATTTGAATGCGCCTACTTAAGGATTTTTCGTTCATCTTTTTGTATTTCTTTTATGTTTTCATCTTTTTTGCTTTCATAACTTAGTTAGATTTAGGATTTATCGGCATTTCTAGCCGTTGTGCCGTCCATTTAAATTTCATTTTCTGCACTTTTTTAGATTTAGCTTTTCTCCTTTTTCCTATTTTTTCATTCATAAGGCTTTATAAAAACTCATCTAAAAGTGTTATTTTCATTTTCTTTAACTTAGGCTCTTTAGGATTGTAAAACTTTTTGTCCTTTTTGTTTTATTTTCACTTTTTAGGAGTTTTTATAAAAATATAAGAATGAAAATATAGTCGTTATAATTTTTCGCTCACTTCATTCTAACTTTTTAATTTCAAAACTTTTAGTCCGGTTAATTTCTTATTTCATCTTTTTATGCATTTCTACCGCATTCTAGCGGTAGAAATGCAGTTGTATTAATTTTTCTAGAGTACTTCCATTTTGCGTTTATTTGCAAAACTTTTCGCTCCGTTAATTTTTATTTTCACTTTTTATGCATTTCTACCGCATTCTAGCGGTAGAAATGCAGTCATTTTAATTTTCTGAGCTCTTTGTTTTTCTCATTTTTGCAAGTGTGTGTGCGTGTATGAGTTAGGTTTTACTGCTTTATTTCACTTCTGTAGAGTGCGTGTGTGCATATGCATTTATTTCCGCCTACTCGTTAAGAGTTAAATGGCGCTTTGCTTTCATTTCCCGCCCACTCGTTTGAGTGGGACTTGTCTTTTTACTGCTTTCATTTTCTTCCTACACACTTGAGTAGGAAAACCTTGTGTGGGTGCGTGTGTTTTCATTTATGTAGAGTGTGTGTGTTTTAATTTCAAGTAGAGTGCGTGCGTGTATGAGATAGATTTACTCCCGCCCACTCATTTGAGCCGGGACTTGTAATTTTATCGCTTTCTCAATTATGTAGAGTGCGTGCGTGTAGGAGATAATTTTACCGCTTTATTTATCGCTTTCTTCAATTAAGAAGAGTGTGTGCGTGTGTGCATTTATTTCCGCCTACTCATTTGAGTAGGTCTTGCTTTATTTAATTTTCTTTATGGTTTTGAAGTGTGCGTGAGTGCCTGCATCAATTACCCTTAAATTTATCTAATTGTCCTATTTTTTGTGTTTTCTCTTATAATTGTTCAGTGCTTAGTTTAACACTCACGCTTCACTTAAAAACATAAAGCCATCCCCATACCGTTGAGTGGCTAATCTCTTTTAGCCTTCGGCATCGAAGAGCATTGGACAAATAAAATGATTTGAAATAATTAAAGAACTTTATTTTTATTTTAATTTAAGGACTTAAGGTTTACCCCGGGTTAACGACGCATAGGACCACATAATCGATGTGTGGGCTCTATTTTGTTATCCATACGCGACGCCGAGAGGCTGCACGTATGGACCGATCCCCCTTGGGTAAAGAGAACTGCGTACGCCCCCTCGAAAGAGGAGAAGCGTAGTTCTGCCGAATTGGGTCCCCCACCCAATAGCGGGGTTCTTAGCGTAAAGCGGGCATTAAGAGGAATCCTTCGTCGGTCTAATGATCGGTCGAATAGTCTTAATGTTTAGGTGAGCAATATTTCTAGAGATAAGTGCGCTCATATTTTTGGAACCTCCACGGCCAAGTGCCTTTTATTAAATTAAAAACAAAGTTTAATAATTGTTAAGAATTATTTTAGTCTTAATCCGATTCGATGTCGAGCGTTAACCCGTCATCGAACTAATTTAGCAAAATTCCGCTTTCTTTCTTTTCGCTTTAATTAAACTAAAAAAAAAATCCCACCTTACTGTTAGTAAGATAATAGTGTTCCTGGAAGAGTAGATATAATCAACGCGTCCCCGAGAATAATACGACCCTCGGTATTTTCCCGAATACCGAGTACTACTTGCGATAGGTGCGCTTGCCTCCTTTCGTTAGAAAACTCGATCTTCTAACCGGCCCGCGGAATCTGACCATTTCGAATCAACCACAGTAGGTCTCTGTTCCGCGGCCATCAAGTTTTTGGCGCCGTTGCCGGGGAATCTCTGTTGTTATATTGAATCCAGGACTCTATTAATTTTACTTTATTTTCAAATAAAAAAAATTTTTTATACAAAAAAAAAAAAAATCCTTCCCCCTTTCGTTTTTTTTTTAGGGTGCATGACCCGTGGACAAACTCTTGTTTGCGAGATCAACCGCGCGTATCCGATCTCTCGTCGAATTCGCTTTTTAGACCCGCAGAATCTATCAGAGAACCGTCTTCTTCTTCTATGGCCGACCCGAATAATGCCCAACCGGCCAAGCGTACTATGTCTTATTACGCTCGGCCCAACTTGGATGATACGGGGTCGAGTATTGTTCGGCCCGCTGTGGCCAACAATAATTTTGAAATTAAGTCAAGTGTGATTCAAATGATCCAAAATGCCGTGCAGTTCGACGGACAGCGGATGAGGACCCCAATAATCACTTGTCTAATTTTCTTGAAATTGCGATACTTTTAAGATTAATGGCGTCACTGATGACGCCATTCGTTTGCGCCTTTTTCCGTTCTCTCTTAAGTCCAAGGCTAAGGCGTGGTTACTCTCCCTCCCGCGAGGATCCATCACGTCCTGGGCGGAATTGGCCGAGAAATTCCTTACGAAGTATTTTCCGCCCGCGAAAAACTGCAAGACTGCGGGCGATATATCTTCGTTCGTCCAAAACGACTCCGAGTCTGTTTACGAGACTTGGGAACGCTTTAAGGAATTCCTCCAGCCGGTGCCCGCACCACGCTCTGCCAACGTGGTTGCAGGTACAAATTTTTTATAATGGACTGAATAGTCAGACCCGTCAAATGATTGACGCGGCTGCCTGGGGCACTCTGAACAATAAGACCCCGAGGCCGCCCAGGCCCTTTTCGAGGAAATGGCGGTGAACGCCTACCAGTGGAATGTCCCGCGGGCACGCCCTAAGCAGGCGGGCATTTTTGAAGTGGATGCCACTGCTCAGCTAGCCCTCCAAGTGGAAAGGCTAACTAAGCAGGTGGCGGAGATGTCTGTTTCCTCCTCCACTCTGCCTTGTTTTTCCTCCCCCCCTTTTCCAACGTCTGCGTAGTCGACGAATTCGTGGACTACATGGGAAATCCGGTGCGTCCCTCATTTCAAAACAACCCTTATAGTAGCCACTATAATCCGGGTTGGAGGAACCATCCGAATTTTTCCTGGAGCAACCCGAACAACGCGCAGCGTCCTCCTCCCCCTCCTTTTGCGCCAACGTTTCCTCCTCCCCCTCCTATGAAGCCATCCCCAGTGGAGGAAAATTTTAATCGTTATGTCACGTCCAACGAGTCTAATATCCGGAACATCACCGGATCGCTAAAAAATTTAGAACTCCAGGTTGGACAGCTGGCGCGACTCATGTCAGAACGCGCCATGGGGGCACTGCCAAGGAACACGGAGCCCAATCCAAGGGAAACCGCCAACGCTATAACCCTCCGTAGCGGTAAGGAGGTGGTCGATCCAAACGGATCGATCCTCAGGTACATATTTCACCTCCGACCCCTCTTCCCTCTTCTTCGATTACGCAACCCTTACAGATTTTTAACGATAAACTATTTTAAACAAGGCGTTGCCCTACCCGCACAAGTTAGATAATGAGCGAGTAAACGCGCAATATGAAAAATTTATTTTATTACTTAAACAAATTCATATTAATGCTCCTTTTTGCGAGCCTATCTCGCAAATGCCTAAATATGCGAAATTTTTTAAAAGAACTACTTTCTAATAAACGCAAACTCGAGGATATTTCGCATATATCTCTCAACGCTGTCTGCTCGGCGGCTCTTACTAGTAAATTGCCCTTAAAACAAAACGACCCGGGAAGGTTCTCCATCCCGTGCCTTTTTGGCGATGTATTAGTAAAATACGCCTTGGCAGACTTAGGCGCGAGCATTAATTTGATGTCGTTCTCGCTCTTCCTGCGTTTAGGTTTGGGTACTCCTGCTCCTACCATATGCGCATCAACTAGTGGATCGCTTGGTTAGGTTCCCCATCGGGGTTGTTGAGGATGTCCTTGTCCGAGTTGACAAGTTCACCTTCCCGGTGGACTTCGTCATCTTGGACATCGAGGAAGACGCCAACGTACCAATAATACTTGGTCGCCCTTTCCTCGCGACCTCACGTGCGTTAATTGATGTAAGTAATGGTGAGCTTCTCCTTCGGGTAGGAGACGACCAAGTTACTTTTTCTATTAACTCCTCTATGGAAGACTCGTCGCCGAGCGACGATTTCTGCTATTCTTTAGATTCTTTTTATGGAGATAGTTCTTCCCGGTTTTCGAGTCCGAATTTTAAACGAAAATATTTTTCACTCGAAAATTTTTATTGCGATGAGGACGAGTCTACGAATATGCCTTTTGAACCATTGGTTCAAAAGACATTAGCACTAAAACCTCACTAGAAGAACCGCCCATCCTAGAACTCAAACCATTACCCGAATCCCTAAAATACGCCTTTTTGGGAAAAAATGATACGCTCCCGGTAATCATTTCTTCGTATTTAAGCGATTCGGAGACCTCTGAGTTATTGGAGGTTTTACTTAAACATCGCCATGCAATTGCGTGGCAAATTTCTGACCTAAAGGGGATTAACCCTCATTCTGCACTCACAAAATTTTCTTAAACGATAATTGCCGCAAAACCATTCAGCCGCAGCGGCGTCTTAACCCAAACATGAAAGACATCGTGAAAGCTGAGATAATTAAATTATTAGATGCGGGGATTATTTATCCCATTTCTGATAGTGCATGGGTTAGTCCCATTCATGTCGTGCCCAAGAAGGGCGGTCTAACCGTAGTGGCGAATGAGCACAACGAGCTCGTCCCAACTCGTACTGTTACGGGTTGGCGTGTGGTCATCGATTATTGCAAACTTAATGATGCCACCCACAAAGACCATTTTCCACTACTGTTCCTTGACCAAATTCTTGAGCGTCTTTCCGGTCATCCTTTTTATTGTTTTCTCGACGGTTTATCGGGGTTTTTCCAAATCCCCATTTCCCCCGAAGACCAAGAGAAAATAACTTTTACTTGCCCCTTTGGCACCTTCGCCTATCGAAGAATGCCATTTGGCCTCTGCAATGCGCCGGCTACATTCCAAAGATGTATGCTAGCAATTTTTGGTGAGCTAGTAGAAGATATTATGGAAATATTTATGGATGACTTTTCTGTATTCGGATGCTCATTCCCGGATTGTCTTCGTAATCTCGATCGTGTCCTCCAGCGATGCGAGGACACGAATCTTGTTTTAAATTGGGAAAAGTGTAACTTTATGGTTCGAGGAGGTTTGGTCCTCGGCCATAAGATTTCGATTAAGGGGATAGAGGTCGATAAGGCCAAAGTTGAAATCATAGAAAAACTTCCTCAGCCGACAAACATAAAATCCATTAGGAGTTTCTTAGGCCACGCGGGCTTTTATAGGCGTTTCATTCAAGATTTTTCAAAAATAACAAAGCCGCTTACTCACCTCTTGGAAAAGGAATCACCTTTTGTCTTTAGTAGCGATTGCGAGTTTGCTTTTAATTTTATAAAACAAAAACTTATTAATTCTCCGATTCTAGTGGCCCCTAATTGGTCCCTTCCGTTCGAAATCATGTGCGACGCTAGTGATATTGCCTTAGGCGCCGTTCTTGGCCAACGCGTAGAAAAACATTTTCATCCTATTTATTATGCTAGCAAGACGCTCACTTCCGCACAAGTGAATTACACGACAACGGAAAAGGAACTCTTAGTCGTCGTTTTCGCTTTCGATAAGTTTCGCTCGTATCTTACGCTATCTAAAGTTATCGTTTTTACCGATCACTCCGCCCTTAATATTTATTAGCTAAAGCCGACGTGAAGCCCCGCCTTCTTCGATGGATTCTCCTCCTACAAGAGTTTGACTTGGAGATCCGAGATAAGAAGGGCGCGGAGAATCTAGCGGCAGACCACCTCTCCCGTTTAGAAATTCTGGGGTGCGGAAGCGCTCGTCGAATCTGAAATAAATGACAGATTCCCCGAGGAATGCCTTCTCGCCATTCATTCGTCTTTGTCATCTTCGCCTTGGTTCGCAGATTTTGCGAACTACTTGGTCGCGCGGGTACTTCCAAAAGATTTTTCAAGTCATCAAAGAAGAAATTCTTTTCCGACTTGAAAAATTTCTTTTGGGATGACCCCTTTCTTTTCCGTATCTGCGCGGACCAAGCGGTTCGAAGATGCGTCGCGGGAGTGGAGTGCACGCAAATATTGAGGCACTGCCACGAGGGTCCAGCCGGGGGGCACTATCAAGCCAACCGGACCGCTAGGAAGGCGCTAGAGGCGGGCTACTTTGGCCCACTCTCTTCAAGGACGCGCACAATTTTGTGCGCGCATGCGATCGCTGTCAGCGGTCGGGTAACATCTCACGTCGCGACGAGATGCCCCAAAATATGTTTTTAGAATGCGAAGTTATCGATTTATGGGGCATAGATTTTGTTGGCCCCCTACCTCCTTTTATAAAAATATGTACATTTTAGTGGCGGTCGACTACGTATCACGGTGGGCGGAAGCGCAGGCTCTCCCCACCAACGATGCGCGAGTCCTCGTTACATTTCTAAAAAAATTATTTTCTCGCTTCGGCACGCCTCGCGCTATTGTTAGTGATAGGGGAACGCATTTCTGTAACGCTCTAATGGCTAAGACGTTAGCTAAATACGGAGTCACGCACAAGCTTGCCACCCCCTACCACCCGCAAACAAGTGGCCAAGTTGAGGTAGTAAATCGAGAAATAAAACGCATATTAGAAAAAACCGTTTCACTTAATAGGAAAGACTGGTCCGCTAAGCTCGACGACGCGTTATGGGCGTATCGTACGGCGTACAAAACCGCTACCGGTTGTACCCCGTTTCGATTAGTCTATGGCAAAGCGTGCCACTTACCCGTAGAACTGGAGCACCGCACACTTTGGGCATTAAAACTCTTAAACCTCGACTCTAACTTATCCGCTCAGAATAGAAAACTGCAACTAAACGAGCTCGATGAATGGCGTGCGAACGCTTACGAGAGCAATAAGTTCTATAAGGAGCGTTCTAAGTTTTATCACGATCGAAAAATTAAAACCCCCAAAATTTTTTCTCCGGGCGATCTAGTCCTTCTTTATAATTCTCGTCTTAAACTTTTTCCTGGCAAACTCAAATCCCGTTGGTCCGGTCCCTTCTTAGTTGAAGAAGTTTTTCCATATGGGACCGTACTCGTCTCCCACCCGGAAAAAGGCTCGTTTAAAGTAAACGGTCATCGATTAAAGACTTACATAGCAGGCGACCCTGTGATCGAGTATAGCGAAACCATATCCCTCCTCGACTTATAAACCCGCCACTATAGTCAAGCTACGCGACTATAAACAAAGCGCTCCTGGGAGGCACCCCACGTCTATCTTTTTTACGTCTTTATTATTATGTTTTCTATTTTTCTAATAAATGCAGGGTTTCTAATGGGCTTCCCCGCGCGCGGATCAGGGACGTCTTCTGCCCCCCTCTCTTTTCTTTTTTGTACATATACCTGCTGTCTTGTTCCTCATGCTTAGCATACAATATTGGGGACAATGTTGGATCTAAGTATGGGGGTGTTTTCATATTTTCGTACTTTCTTTTCACTTACAAAAAAAACAAAAAAAAAACAAAACAAAACAAAAAAATTTTTTAAAAAAAAACAAAACTTCAAAAAAAAATTATAACAAAAAAAAAAAAAAAAATCCGAAAAAAATTTTCATTAAAAATTTTTGAAATTTCATTTTTGAAACTTTGTCTTATTTTTAACTCGGTCCGCGAGATCCGGCTCATCGAGCCATCCACATAATGAGTCATCTCGCGGCTACCTAGTTTATATTCTTGTAAATATTTTTGTAAATAATTTTTGTAAATACTTTTTTGTAAATATTCTTTCTCTTTCCTCTCTCTCTTTTTCCCTCTCATCCTTGTAAATATTTTTTTTTTTTTCCCAATTTTTTTTAAATAGAATAAAAATTTCATTAAAAATACAAAAAAATTCACAAAACTTAAAATCCAAAAAAAAAAAAAATTTCGCATTTTTTCTTTCTTTTTAGCATGTATATATTAAAGATATAACTACAAAATTACAAAAAAAGAGCATAACTTCAAAAAAAACAACAAAAATTTTTTTTTTATAAGTTTTGAAACAAATAAATCAAACATTTCATTCTTAAGTTTCTTGTTATTCAAAACTTTCGTTTTGAGTTTATTTATATGCGAATTTGATCAATTCTTTGTTCACTATTTGTTTGTTAATTATAGATTGAAAAATCTAAATAGCCGGGGTTAAGTTTTAAAGAATTTATTATACTTTGTTAAAAATAGGGGACTCGCTTTAGGCACTACTTCTAATTTTTCATAGATAGGAGCATGTGTACCATGTTAGAAAATAACGACTATAGAATTCAATTATGCTTGCTTTTAGCTTTCTGAAAATTTGGAACGTACAATTTATAAAGGTTGCTCTCAATCATTTTTAAATTAAAAATCTAGTTCTCTTTTCTCCCCTTACCTATCCTATCATAACCTACTTGGTATGATAAAAATTTATTTCCTCAAAAAAAAAAAAAAATCTTATGTCAATGGGAATAAGATTTCATTCCGTAAACATAGGCACCCAATAAATTAAAAGATTATACGTTACGGAGTAAGAGGATAAAATTCATTACTCCAACACATATACATTGGGTTATTTTTATGAAGAAGAAAAAAATTTTATATTAAGGAAAATAAGATTTCGTTTTCCTTTAACATCCAAATCAAAAAAAATGGAGGTTCGAGAAAAAAATAACCTCGCCTCAAAATCCAAGCATCTTCATAAACCAACATCAACCCCCCTTAGCCAATTTCATGACTCTAGAATTAATTCAAAAATCTTTTTGAGAGCATAATTCGTAAATTGCATTATTTCCGATAACACTCCTATAAGCTAAAGTTCGTATAACTCCAAACTATTTTCTGTTAATATAACCAATACAACTATTGCTTTCTATTTGATTACATCAAGAAGTCTTTTGGCCAAAACTTTTGCCCTGTTTAAATCATCTAAAATAATTTTAGGACTTAACTCTTATACCCGTATATTTTTATTTGATCTCTCTTATAATTAATTTAGCGGTAGCAGAACTTAGGGTTTTTATTATTCCTTATAAGTTCACCTCAAACTTTTGCTCTAGGAATAGCAAAAGCTTAAGTATGGGGGGTGTTTTGATGAGTTGTAAATATACCTATATTTTCGTATTTTATTTAAGTCAATTTTATTTGTTTGTTGTCTTTTTTTATCTGTTTTATCTAATAAATTGCTTATTTTTGTAAATATTATTTCTAACTTAGCTTTATTTTTATTGCAGAAAATTTCCAGAAAAATTCCAAAAAAGTCGAAAAAATTGACTGACGTGTCACACGCCGACGCCCGTGTCACGCCAGCCCGACGATCGCCGACCATAGGTGACAGCTCGACGTTCGCCCATCATCAAACCCAGCCCGACACGCCCGACGTCAAGCCCGTGTCAATGCTTGACACGCCCGTATCGAGCCCGACCCGCAAGCTTAGTCAAAACCGTCAACGCTGCCGACATCGAACTGCCAGCTCCCAACATCACGCCCCCTGTCACGCCCCGTGACAATTCGTCACGCCCGTGACCTTGGGCGTGACCGCCACGTTTTCGCCCCGAAGTCAAAGCTCCAGTCAAGTCAACCGGCCAGCTCATGAATAGTAGTGACACCCCCCCCCCCCCCCCCGTCACGCCCGTGACCTAGGCGTGACCAACCCGAAAATTTGCCTATAAATAAGAGCTTCCAGGAAGCTTATTTTGTCCACTTTTTGACCACTTTGCTTAGGGGAGGTGCTGCCCAATTAGATTCAATACCTATGTAAGGAGAATTTCTCCCCCCTCTCTCTCTCTTAGTTTGTATTAGGGTTTTTACTTTAATGAAATATGAATTTTTCTCTCTATACTAGTATGAATAATCCATTTGAATGCGCCTACTTAAGCAATTTTTCGTTCATATTTTTCTATTTCTTTTATGTTTTCATCTTTTTTGCTTTCATAACTTAGTTAGATTTAGGATTTATCGGCATTTCTAGCCGTTGTGCCGTCCATTTAAATTTCATTTTGTGCACTTTTTTAGATTTAGCTTTTCTCCTTTTTCCTATTTTTTCATTCATAAGGCTTTATAAAAACTCATCTAAAAGTGTTATTTTCATTTTTCTTTAACTTAGGCTCTTTATGATTGTAAAACTTTTTGTCCTTTTTGTTTTATTTTCACTTTTTAGGAGTTTTTATAAAAATATAAGAATGAAAATATAGTCGTTATAATTTTTCGCTCACTTCATTCTAACTTTTTAATTTCAAAACTTTTAGTCCGGTTAATTCTTATTTCATCTTTTTATGCATTTCTACCGCATTCTAGCGGTAGAAATGCAGTTGTATTAATTTTTCGAGTACTTCCATTTTGCGTTTATTTGCAAAACTTTTCGCTCCGGTTAATTTTTATTTTCACTTTTTATGCATTTCTACCGCATTCTAGCGGTAGAAATGCAGTCATTTTAATTTTCTGAGCTCTTTGTTTTTCTCATTTTTGCAAGTGTGTGTGCGTGTATGAGTTAGGTTTTACTGCTTTATTTCACTTCTGTAGAGTGCGTGTGTGCGTATGCATTTATTTTCGCCTACTCGTTAAGAGTTAAATGGCGCTTTGCTTTCATTTCACGCCCACTCGTTTGAGTGGGACTTGTCTTTTTACTGCTTTCATTTTCTTCCTACTCACTTGAGTAGGAAAACCTTGTGTGGGTGCGTGTGTTTTCATTTCTGTAGAGTGTGTGTGTGTGTGTTTTAATTTCAAGTAGAGTGCGTGCGTGTATGAGATAGATTTACTCCCGCCCACTCATTTGAGCCGGGACTTGCAATTTTATCGCTTTCTCAATTATGTAGAGTGCGTGCGTGTAGGAGATAATTTTACCGCTTTATTTATCGCTTTCTTCAATTAAGAAGAGTGTGTGCGTGTGTGCATTTATTTCCGCCTACTCATTTGAGTAGGTCTTGCTTTATTTAATTTTCTTTATGGTTTTGAAGTGTGCGTGAGTGCCTGCATCAATTACCCTTAAATTTATCTAATTTTCCTATTTTTTGTGTTTTCTCTTATAATTGTTTAGTGCTTAGTTTAACACTCACGCTTCACTTAAAAACATAAAGTCGTCCCCATACCGATGAGTGGCTAATCTCTTTTAGCCTTCGGCATCGAAGAGCATTGGGACAAATAAAATGATTTGAAATAATTAAAGAACTTTATTTTTATTTTAATTTAAGGACTTAAGGTTTACCCCGGGTTAACGACGCATAGGACCACATAATCGATGTGTGGGCTCTATTCCGTTATCCATACGCGACGTCGAGAGGCTGCACGTATGGACCGATCCCCCTTGGGTAAAGAGAACTGTGTACGCCCCCTCGAAAGAGGAGAAGCGTAGTTCTGACGAATTGGGTCCCCCACCCAATAGCGGGGTTTCTTAGCGTAAAGCGGGCATTAAGAGGAATCCTTCGTCGGTCTAACGATCGGTCGAATAGTCTTAATGTTTAGGTGAGCAATATTCCTAGAGATAAGTGCGCTCATATTTTTGGAACCTCCACGGCCAAGTGCCTTTTATTAAATTAAAAACAAAGTTTAATAATTGTTAAGAATTATTTTAGTCTTAATCCGATTCGATGCCGAGCGTTAACCCATCATCGAACTAATTTAGCAAAATTCCGCTTTCTTTCTTTTCGCTTTAATTAAACTAAAAAAAATCCCACCTTACTGTTAGTAAGATAATAGTGTTCCTGGAAGAGTAGATATAATCAACGCGTCCCCGAGAATAATACGACCTCGGTATTTTCCCGAATACCGAGTACTACTTGCGATAGGTGCGCTTGCCTCCTTTCGTTAGAAAACTCGATCTTCTAACCGGCCCACGGAATCTGACCATTTCGAACCAACCACAGTAGGTCTCTGTTCCGCGGCCATCACTTACCTTCGTACAAAACCAATGGCAGTAACAATGCCGCTGAACTTGTCAAACCAAGACCGAGGGCTTTGCTTTAGGCCATATATGGCCTTCTTTAGATGACATACTCGTGTCTCCCCCTGAGCAACATACCCATGAGGTTGCTCCATGTATACGGCTTCCTGAAGGTCACCATAGAGAAAGGCATTCTTGACATCGAGCTGAGAAATGGGACAGTCCCGGTTGACAGCCACAGAGAGAAGAACCCGAATGGTGCTGAGACGAGCAACGTGAAAGAAGGTGTCAAAGTAATCAACCCCATAAGTCTGAGTGAAGCCTTTGGCGACTAAGCGGGCCTTGTATCGATCCATGCTACCGTACGGGCGGAACTTCACAACGAACACCCATCGATATCCAACCACATCAGTGCTCCAAGGGGGGGGAACAAGGGTCAATGTACCCCGTTCAGTGAGGGTAGTAATTTCCTCATCCATGGTTGTCTTCCAATTAGGAAAAGTAAGAGCCTCCTAGTAAGTGCAGGGAGTGTCAGTGGCAGAGTTAGCCAAGGCAAAGTCCCTGCGAGATGGCGTTAGGCGATCATATGAAATAACAGCAGCTAGGGGGTGTTGAGTACACGACTGTACCCCTTTGCGAAGAGAAATGGGAATATCCAGGTCATCATGTTCCTAAATTTTCGGGACATCCGTAGAGGAGAGAGCTGGCCCGGGAGTAGAGAGAGGCGACTGTGGAGAAGAAGGAGATACCTCAGGAGGAGGACACAGTGGAGGAGATGGTGGAGAGGGAGGGGGTGGCATAATATCGGTAGGTGTAGATGGAACGTAAGGGGTGGTAAGTGAAGTCGGAATATCAGGAGAGGAAGAGGAGTCGGGAGAGTAGTAGGAGGCATTTTCAAAGAAGGTGACCGGGTCAAAGCAACAATAGCCTTTCTGAGTGGTAGAGTATCCCAGAAAGACACACTTGGTGGCACGTGGTGAGAGTTTGTCACGGGTTGCAGAGGGAGAGTGCACAAAGGCTGTGCATCCAAAGATACGTAGTGGAAGAGGAAACGGATCCCTCCCAGGATATAGAATGGAAAAGGGGGTTTTTCCATGGAGAATGGAGGAGGGAAGACGATTGATAAGATATCAGGAGATGAGAACAGCATAGCCCCAATAGGAGCGAGGAACGTGCATTTGAGTCAACAAAGTGCGAGCGACATCAAGGAGGTGACAGTTTTTGCGTTCGGCCACCCCATTTTGCTGTGAAGTATAGACACAACTAGTTTGATGAATAATCCCATTTTGCATGCAGAAGGTAGAAAAGTCATGACTGATATATTCTTTGGCATTATCAGATCGAAAGACTTTAATAGAAACATTAAACTGGGTTTTTATCATAAGATAGAAGGACGTCCATACAGAAAATAATTCGGAGTGATCTTTTAACAGATACACCCACATACAATGAGAGAAATCATAAATAAAGGTGACAGAATATGAACTCCCCCGACCAACAGTGAGGGTAGGAGACAGACCTCAAACATCGGAGTGGACGAGATCAAACGGACGGGTAGATCCATGAACTTGCATTGGAGGGAAGGACGAGCGATGATGCTTGCCAAGCTAACAGGGCTCACAGTTGAGGGGAGGACTTTGGGAAGGAAGTTGGGGCAGAAGCAGACGAATAAGTCATGGAGGAGCATGACCAAGGCGAAGATGCCATTGGAGAAGATCTGTGGAGGTGTTAGAAAAGGTGGATAGAGCGGAAATGTTGTCAAGGAAGTAGAGGCCGCCATTCTCAGTCCCAGTAGCAATCATCCGTCGGGAGTCTGGATCCTGAAAAGAACAAGAAGTAGAAGTAAATGTGATAGAACACCGTAACTGCTTGCATAGAGACGTCATAGATAATAAGTTGCACGGAAATTTGGGCACGTAGAGATTATCCGCCGAGAGAAGAGACGGAATGACAGGAACCATGCCTTTCCCATTGACCGGTGAAGGAGAGCCGTCAACGAGAATAACCAGGGGCAACCGATCATGTGTTTCTATGAGAGAAAAATACTGGGGATTGCCGGTCATATGATTGGTAGCACCGGTGTCGATCAGCCATTTTCCTTGAGTAATAACATGGGCACTACCAGAAGATGTGACCACGGATGTGAAAGCCATGAAGGGAGGAAAATAAATCGCGCGAGAAGACACAACAAGCCGCGAGAACATCAAGAATACAAAGGACAAGGAAGGCCGCAACTAAGAAGCAGAGGGAAAGAGGTCGCACGGCTAGAAAGAACAAGCCGCGCGAACAACAAGTAGGACGAGCAGTAAAGAAGGCCGCTCGGACAGAGAGATGAGTCTGCAGTGGTCACGATGGCAAAACACCAGCGCCAAGGAAGGCCACGACCAAGATCCAGAGGAAGGAAAAAGGGAAGAAGTCGGGCGGCTAGAAGACAGGCCGCGCGGACAAAAGAGGGGCGCTGGGAGGCGAAAGGCGAACAAGGAAAAAACAGGTTGCGATGACAGGTCGCGGCGACTGGAGAGGAGGAGGAGGGCGAGGCGACTAGAACATGTCGCAAGAAATAAGCAAGCAAAAGAAACAGGCCGCGCGAACAGGGCGCAAGCAAATAGGCCGCGTGAACAGGGGGCAAGCAGACTGCACGAACAAGGTGCGCGATCAGGGCGCAAGCAAACAGGTCGCGCGAATAGGGAAGGCACAAAGAATCAGGAGGAGTAGATTGAGTCCTCTGATACCATGTTAGAACCGAACAAAAAACAAACCGCAAGTAGTATAACTGAAATTTTATTATCTGAATGAGGTGTTTATTACAAAGGTATGACCTCCCTTTTATAGAATAGAGGTGAGAAAAGAGATTACAAACAAGCAATGTTGGACTAATAATTACAAGAACCTGAAACTATACAAGCCGCACAAACCGCCAGACCGCCCAGACCGCCAGACAAGCCGCCAGACCTCCCGGTCTCATCCGACAGACTACTCGGTACTGTCAAACCGCTCAGACCGCCAGACAAACTGCCAGACCGCCTGATCTCATCCGACAGACCGCTCAGTCTCAACATCACAGAACATACACTCTTCCACACATGAATAAAGAATCCTCTAGGAGATCATCCAGGGTTATTTCCTCCAAAAAGATTCTCACTTTGCTAGTTTATCATATTCCACACCTGGTGGCCCTACTAGAACGAATATCGGTGCTATACCCTTACCCATGTCCTGATACCACCCACAATGTGACCTTCTAATTCTTCTAGCCATATGCCTCAATTTATTTATCCTAGGATTGTATGGACCTATATGATGAACATGATGAATTCAATAATTTTCCAAATTAATTACACCATTAATTTAATTTCTTTAAATGTAATCCCTAGTCGTTTTGCAAATGAAGTATTGTCAATATTAAACATACTATCCTAGGGATTCTTCCAGGTATATAATATGACAATTAATTTGGCCTACCAAAATTTCATGCTTTTTCAATTCAGATTTATAATTAATTCCTATTTAATACTATATCCACAAATCTAGCATTTTCCAAATGGAGTACATAAAATATTATCCCAAAAATTCTAATTAAATTACAGAGCCTTGATAATAAGGAAATTATGCTATATACAGAATTCCATTTACATCTAGGTTGAAATGGCCTATCAAATGTTAAATTTGAGTTATTTACCAAAATGCCATTATGGGGCCTAGGTACATTATTTGGCACCCTAAAATTCTTAAATAATTGCACAAGGTATAAAACATACAATTATAGCAATATGAATTTTCTCAGATTTTTCCAAAGGAATATACCCATCATTTCTACACAAATTCCATAAGGGTAAAATGGTCATTTTGTTCCTTAAACAACCTAACTTCGTCCAACAGAGATATAATTTATTTATAGTGTTTATTATGTCATTCCTTAGTCCTTTACAGAAATGGAGCATTTTATGATAAGAGTAAACCTATTTTAAATTTATTTCCTACAAAGGTCCAAATTTTCAGAAATTCAAAATAATGGGATTTTTGTTCCCAAAAATCCCACCATTGCTATGAGAGGTGTATTACACCTTCATGTATCTCTATAATGAAAATCATGATTTTTGAATGTTCCAAGTTGGCTGAATACACATTATTTCATTTTAGGCTAAATGCACACCAATCATATAACAAGCCAACACATGCAAGTGGGTTTACCCAACATGCATTGGTCCAAATTGGCTGAAATTTTAAACATACACTTATAATGTTTCTAAGGACATGCCACCAAAATTTGGGGCCCTTTGGAGTCAAACAACTCCAAATATTTCATTTATTTCATTTTGGGTATTTTAATAAACACTATAGAAAATGTTTTCCCTAAAATTCTCATTTTTGTACAGGGGTTAACTAAGCCCTAAACATGCATGAACCCAAAATTTTGGGCCATTTGGATGACTGGTTTGACTTAGGCATCATTTTGAAATTCTGCCCTAGCTATGGACCAACCCTAGAAAAATGGTTCTGCGGGTCAGACCACTATACCAATCTCAAGTTAAGGGTGGCAAATTAAAGTTAACATAAAGGGCTACATTTTCCATGTTCATGTCATCCTATGGAAATGACACTAAGAGCCCTATATTATACATGCAAGATCACTGAATTAATGTGGCAGAAATGTAATTTCATTTCATTAATTATAACAGAATTAAATTTATTTTAATAAAATGAACTGCACGAATCTTAAAGCTAGATTACACGGAATCTAGTTATCTTCCCCAAGTGTTCAATGGCTGAGATCGAGCCGACCTGGGGATATTGCGGGTCCATTTACGGCCACCTGAGGCAGCGCCACCCCCGACCAACGGTGCTATCACCTTCACGGTGGTGGTGGCTATCCTTTGTCGGTGATGAGGCAGCGGGAGACGGCGACGATGGCAATCCCGAGCGATAGGAAAAAGCTTGAAAAATCTCCCATTTCTCACATGGAATCGGGATCAATTGAGCCCGATATCTCCCTAGTTGATCTAGGATTCTAGTACGGGTAGAGGTGAGGCGAAACGGACCTGTTCCAGGCCTTGCCGGCGGTTGCGGTGGCGGTTTGCCATGGATGAGCTGCTCCAGCGATCTAATTCCTGATTCTTGGTTTCTCATCCGATTTCTCTGTCCCAGCTATCGATCTCCACTCATTTTCCCGTTCTAAAGCTGATGGTGAGGTTGTTTTGAGCTGAGGTGGGCTATAGAGAGAGTTAAACCTGAGGTGAGCTCGGTTTGAAGCTTTGGTTGCTTCACAACCTTTACCATGTGGAACCCATGCACTCAATTCTCTTCCTAATACTATATAGAGGTCGGCCAGCTGCTTTGGGTAGAAGGAGATGAGCCCAAGTGGCCTCAACCCTCCCCCCATCATTCTTTCAATCTCCTATTATCTTATTTTCCTCTCTCCTATGGTGTGATTTCTCCAATTTACCCTTGCATGCATTCTCTCTCTTCAATATGAGGGGTAAGGGTTGACTTTAACTCCATAGGTTAGCATTGGGCTAGGTTGGGTGGACCTAACCCAAAGAAGTAGGTTTGGGTTCATTTTTTCCTATTTAGGTCAATTTGTTGACTTGTTGACCATTTGAGTTTACTTGGTCAACCATGGTGAGTTGTTTGGCCCCACCTGAGGGCAATGGGTCCAATATCACCACTCAATTTGTTTGGGTCAAGGTGGGCCCCACTTGGGTCTAATTGGCCTTATAAATGTGGGTTTGACCCAATTAGGGATTAGGGTTGACTTGGGTCAACTAGGGTCAAAGGGTTGACCTAGTGACACGCCCTAGGGTGCACTTAGATTGTTTTTAGGGTTAGGGCAATATGGTGGGGTCATGGTGTGGCTAGGGACCCTATTTAGGCTAGTTTTACCTTGGTCCTATAGTGGGCCCCACATGGCTACAACTCACTCCCTCGGGTCAAACCTAGCTAATTACCCTAACACCCACCCCATGCCTAACCCAATCTAAGTTAAGGGGTCTAGGAGTAACATGGGATGTTACACATCAGGTGGGGCATATCCGGAGGAACTACCCCATGAAGGGAGCACCAGTAGAAGCACCACGGGCTGCCCCGCCTGCTCAGCAGTTTGGAGGTAGAGGACGTGGCCGAGGACATTGATACCAGGGCGGAGACCACAAGCAGGAGAGGGAGCAAGTGTATGCACATTATCTGGCTCAGCCACGGAACCCGAAGCAAGTGATCACAGGTACGCCAGTAAATTTTAAGTTCATTTCTTTCCTAAAAGTTTAGACTCATGGTATAGAATTTATAGACTAGGAAGGAAAAAACATTAACTAGACTCTAAGATATTTAACTACCCAAGGTATAGTCTTAGTCAGCGGCAAGCCAGCTTATACGCTGTTCGATATGGGTGCTTCACACTCGTTCATGTCAGAGGCCTTCGTGGAAGGACTAGAAGGAGTGGAACGATTCACTAGCTTGATGAGGAGGGTGTGTCTACCCGACGGATCAGAGCTATTCACCTCCTCTCATTGCAACATGGAGGCGCAGATCAGTGAAAAGGAGTTCGAAGCATCAGTGACGATCCTAAGGATGCCAGTCTTCGATCTGATCCTGGGCATGACATGGCTATAGTAGAATCGTGCCCTGATTGATTGCCTGGAGATGAGGGTCACATTGAGGCATAGGGATTCCTATGTTATCATCGAAGGTATTACATTTACCACCCCTCTCTTATTGTCATCTGTACAGGCCGTTAAGGCCCACCTGCAGGGAGAAGAGGTATATGGGGTGCTATTTGGGATGGCCGAGGCCAATGACTCCATCTCAAGTATTCTAGTAGTGCGGTATTTTACTGATGTATTCCCAGAGAAGCTGTCAGGGCTACCCACGCACCGGGAGCAAGATTTTTAGATACAGCTCGTGTCAGGGGCTAAGCCGACATCTAGAGCTCTTTATCGGATGACCTCAAAGGAGTTGTCGGAGTTTCGAAGTCAGCTGCAGGAGCTAGTGGAAGCCGGATTTGACCGACCGATCTCTTCACCATAGGGAGCCCTTGTGCTGTTCGTCAAGAAGAAGGATGAGACACTTAGATTGTGCATCGACTAACGAGCACTAAACAGACTCATATTCCGAAATACCTATCCACTACCAAGGATAGATGAGTTGTTTGACCAGCTGGAGGGGGCACATTCCTGTTCGAGTTTACCGTGATGCCCTTCGGGCTCACGAATGCACCGTCGACGTTCATGAGCCTCATGAACCGGGTGTTCGAGGCATATCTAGATGTGTTCATCATCGTGTTTATTGATGACATCCTCATCTAATCGAGGACAGACGAGGAGCACACACGACATCTGAAACTTACTATAGAGAGACTACCGGAGCACCACCTTTATGAAAAGTTTAGCACGTACCAGTTCTGGTTGAAGTAGGTGGCCTTACTAGGCAACATTATCAGTGGAGACGGGTTGGTAGTGGACCCGGCTAGAATTCAAGCAGTTCAAGATTGGACGCAGCTGAAGATGGCCATAGACGTACAGATTTTTCTAGGACTTGCTGGTTATTACCGGAAGTTTGTGGAGGGATTCTCTAGCAATTGTCATCCCACCCACATCCCTGACAAGGAAGTATGTTCCTTTTGTGTGGACCCTACAGTGCAAGACGGCTTTCTAGGAGCTGAAGGATTGACTCACCTCAGCTCTTATCCTGCCCTTCCTTCAGGGATAGAAGGATTCCAGGTCTACACTGACGATTCCTACCAGGGAATAGGTGTAGTGCTGATGCAGAAAGGCCACGTGATCGCTTATGCTTCCCGCCAGCTTAAGAAGCATGCGCAGAACTACCCTGTTCATGACATAGAAATGGGAGCGGTCGTGTTTGCTCTAAAAGTCTGGCGACACTATTTATACGGTGTCCACTGCGACATATACTCTGATCATAAAAATTTAAAATATGTGGACACGCAGAAGGAGCTGAATATTAGACAAAGGAGATGGGTGGAGTTTCTAGTAGATTACCAGTATGAGATGTACTACCACCCAGGTAAGGAGAACGTGGTAGCCGATGTGTTGAGTCGGAGAGCCACCACCTCTAGGGCGGAGCCTCAGATTATATTATAGACCTGGTGCAGAGATTGGAAGATATGCACATCACGCTGGTGTCGTCTGATGACCCCAAGCTTTATGAGGAGTATTTAGCAGCGATGAGCGCCATAGATTTCATTTGAGACTGAGTCAGAGATGGGCAGAGGCAGGACACCAAGCTGGAGCCGATATTCCGGGCCTTAGAGGCAAGCACTACTTGAAATTACATACTAAGGGATGGTCTGGTTTGCTTTAAAGGATGGGTTTATATTATAGAGGGAGGCCAGTTCCGGGAGGATATCATGATGGAGGCCCAGTACAGCCGATATTCAGAATACCCGGGAGTTACGAAGATGACTGCGGATCTGAATAAGACCATGTACTGGCCAGGCATGAAGAAGGATATCACCTACTTCATGACCCAATGCGAGACTTGTTAGATGGTGAAGGCAGAGTGCAGGAACCCCGCAGGATTACTTCAACCACTCCGGGTGCCAGATTGGAAGTTCGAGGATATCACGATGGAATTCATACATGGGTTTCGCCGATCGCAGATGGGGAACGATTCGATCTGGGTAATCATCGACTGCTGACAAAGGTAGCCAGATTTATCCCGATCAGAAAGGATGACTCAGTCGGTGTACTGGTTCAGAAGTTTGTGGAGCAGTTCGTCCATTATCACGGCATACCCAGGGAGATCGTATCAGATCGGGATCGACGTTTTACATCCAGGAGTGGCGATCAATGCAGACTTACTTGGGCACCGGCTAACATTCAGTACAGCTTTTCATCCCAAGACTGACGGGCAGACGGTATGCACAAATCGGTCCTTGGAAGATCTACTGCGACTATGCATTCTGGATTGCAGAGAGCGTTGGGGGAAGCTGTTGCCACTTGTCGAGTTATCATATAATAAAAGTTACCAGTCCAACACAGGGATGACTCCTTATGAGGCCCTATACGGACGAAGGTGTACGACTTCGATATCATGGATACAGAACGAGGATCCGAAGGCTTCAGGTTCGTAGTTTGTTGAGGACCCCGAGGCTCAGGTGAGGCTGATATGGGGATAGGATGTTAGAGACTCAGAGAAGACAGGCTAAGTATTACGACGCTCAGCATCGTCAAGTGGAGTTTAAGGTGGGGTACCGGGTATTCTTAAAGATCCGACTGAGTCATGGAGTTTCACAGGTGCGGTGTCAGAAGAAGAAGCTTAGCCCGAGATATATGGGGCCTTACAGGATCCTGGATCAGATCGGTTCCTTAGCATACATGCTTGAGCTGCCACCGGAGCTGGCGGGTCTTCCACGTATCCTCTCTTAGGAGAACTCTACTATGCCCAGAGCAGCAGATTACGGCCACGGATGGGCCGGTACAATATGATCGGTCAGTTCACCTAGAGCCGATCCGAATTGACGACAAGGGGATGCAAGTCTTACGCCTCCAAAAGTTCCTTTGGTCAAGGTCCTGTGGAGGAATCACGGTCAGGAGGAGCACACCTGGGAGCCCCAGGATTTGATGCAACAAAAGTAACCAGAGCTTTTCAGTCAGGTATTCCTCATAACCTCTCAGGATGTTATAATTTACTTTTCATACTTGAAACACCGTAGGCCTAACTAGAATTTCGAGGACGAATTTTTTTGTTTATGTATTGGGATTTGTAACATCCCTCAAACAACTAGACCCCCTAAGAAGTGTTTTGTCATGACTAGGTCATGACAAAACCCTAAGAAGCCCAAGAATACCAAGTGGACCTAGGAATATAGGTGAGATCATTATGGTCTGCAAATAGTAGATTCCTAAACCCTAGTTTAGGATGATCATGAGGTTTCACCATGACTCAAAGGCCCCACTATGACCTCACCAATCTATTGAAAGGCCCTAAGGATCCATTATAGTCAACCCATGGTGGCCAAGTTGACCAATGACCATCCTAGGACTAAATTGGGCAAGGTGCCCTAACTAAGGGCAATGTGCCCTAATGAGCCCAACCCAACCTACAAAGGTTTTCCTAGATCTAAAGTGGGGTCAATGGGTCACCAAAGATCCCTTGCGGTCAACCCTAGAGCCTGAGTTGACCCAAGTCAACTCTAGCCCTAACTTGGTCAAAGTGCCCTTCCTAAGGGTCAAGTGACCCCCAAGTGCCAAAATAACCCTACCCAGTCCTATAAAGGCCATAGGGGAGGCCAATGGGTCACTAAGGACCCATTGGGATCAACCCAAATGGTCAAAATGACGAAGGGAAACTCATGTCTAGTTTAGGTCAACTTAGCCCAAATTGGCTAACCCAAGCTCAAGCCCTATTCACTTTGGCTAACCACCTCTTAATCATTCAATATTAGGAATTAGTGGGCTGTAATTAGGCTAGTGTGATTAACAATTTTAGCCATGAGGGGCAGGAGAGAGAAAGCTTCAATTTCTCTTTTATGGAGGAGAGAGAAAATGGGTTAAAGACATTCATGGCATAGGGAAGCCAAGGACCACCTTTCATTGCTTGATTCATCTCCCCTAACTAACCTAAGAAGATCAAGAGCCTTTCAAGGCTTTTCCACTGACTGAATGCAGTGAACCCCCGTGGCCGAGAAAGGCTATTCATGTCCATTAATGGCAATTGATGACTTGACCTCTCCCCTTCCTAGTTGAGGCTTTAAATTCCATTAGTGGCCTAAGAGGAGCTTTTCCCACCACTTACCTGATGAATTTGAGCCCTTCCTCTGTTTAGTTGCAGAAACCCGAGCGGCGCCAGCACCACCATGACGACCCGATGATCGGCGCGACTCTAGACCACCACAAAGATCCTCCTCCTCACCTTACTCAATGGGTAGATCATAACTTTCATTTAGTATGAGGACCGGGCTCAATTGAGCCCAATCCAAGCTTTAATTTTTCTGGTTTTTCCGAGAAGAATCAACTTGCGGGATCGTCGGAGTTATCCCCTCCGGCGGCCGTGCCACCGCCCAGCGATGGCCACCACCTCGACGGAGATGGTGGCGGCGGTGGCCGTCCAGGGAGGTTGTTGGATGGCCGGCTATGGAGGCTAGAAGTGGCTCCATGTCAGGATGATCCTGGCCGTCAACTGGAGGTAGAAGATTATAAGGGGCCACCAGATGTGCTTTAAGATTTGTGGTGGAGTATTTAAACTATAGGTTATATTTTCATATCATTTCATTTCTGTCATAGAAATTGTATTTAATGTTATAATTTATTAAAAATACCTAAGTTCACCTATAGAAAAAGTGTTAAACATCAAAGTTGTAGACATAGGGGTGTACTTTATTTTATAATTCATTTGAACCAATTTGGGTGCCTGGTTGGACCTGGGCACACAATTTGATAGGATATATACCTAGGGTTAGACACAAACTAATATGAGTGCCCCCAAATAATCCCTTGTCCAGATGACCTGAAATTTGGACAGGGAGTCACCCTAACCTATACCTAGGTCCTGTCCAAAGATCGAAATTTTTGGGGATAATTTTTCTATAGTTTTAGAAATTATTTAATAATCCTAGGGTAAATTAATTAAGACATCTAATGACAACCAAATGATGAGTCCTCTTTATATACCTATTTTCGGACTCATCTAGGCTTATTTTCTTGTTTTGCACACCGTTTAGCGTCATTTGCACTCCTTTTGGTTCGCTACGGTTTTCCACGTTTTGTGCACCTTTTTAGCCTATTTCTGTGCGTGTGTGTATTTTCCCTTTTTGCTTGCATTTTATTAATGTCTGTGACTGCCATGATCGACATCCCGTCCAGTTTTCCTGCAGGTTCTGGGATCGTGTGGGCGTCCGGCATCGGACTCTCACCATTTTTGGCAAAGGAGTCAATGGTCGTGCGTTTTTACCCACGCACGACCATCGACCTCTTTGGCGCACGATCATCGGTCGTGCGCAGTCATGACCTCTCCTGTGAAAGTTCTGTCCCGGCATATCGCACGATCACCAGCCATACCGCGCACGATCACTGCTCGTGCGCTGCCGGTCGTGCGCAGTCATTATATCTTTTCCACTTTTCTGCCTCCATATCGCACGATCACTGACTATATCGCGCACGACCACTGTCGTGCGCCGGTGATCGTGCGCGCTGTTTAATTCTGTTTTCTATAAATAGCGCAGGTTTCGCCCTATCCGGGATCACGCGATTTTTCCGCCGTTTCTCGTCCCGAACGAGGGTTTCCGCCGTCTTCCTCCATCTCCCACCTTAGGGAGGGTCTCCGGGCAAGCTTACAACGCCAAATCAACGCCGGAGCATCCTCTCGGCCTCCTCCTTCATCCTCAAGCTTCAAGCGGAGTTTTGACCGAGCTTTCTCCATCAAGCAAGGAAGGGCCGGAGCCGCAATCTACGGATCATTTCAACGAAGAAGACGGGTCCATTGGGAGTGAGTGACAGCCTCCTCTACCCCGGACGCAGTTGAGGACCGAGCTTGGACTCGGATTGACAACCCGGGATTCCAACCGTGAACCCTCAACAAGGCTTCGGATTCGGTCGATTCGCACACCTCTTCCTCTTGTATTTGATAGCTTAGCTTAACTCTTTGTATTGATGAAGTACTTTTATTGATTAGCATTTTCACTTATTCATGTCTATGTGAGTTATTGTGATTTTGTTATTATTGCTTGAGGTGCGCTATATTCCATCCTCCATCCATCCGCCCTTGCCGCACTAGCAATTGCTAGTGGCGTGCGTTGCGAAGAGGTGCTTACGACCCTCATTCCGTCATTCTAACCACCTCATCCGCTAGCCTACTCTTCCATCCGCCAAGCGATTCGGTGCATAGCGGCCCGTGTAGTTTTCATCCCGCCTGGCGAAGCAGTGCATAGCGGCCTGCATAGTAGGATTTCCGCCGTTCTCACCACCTCATCCGCTTGCCTACTCGCCCATCCGCCTAGCGATTCGGTGCATAGCGGCCCGTGTAGTTTCCATCCCGCCTGGCGAAGCATCGCATAGCGGCGTTGCATAGGAGTAGCTTGTAGATTTTACTTTCTGTTTCCGCCACCATCTAAACCCCCCTTTTAGATCCGACCCGAGGACTTCAATCTCAAGTCCGCCTCGACATTAACTCATCCCTTACTGTGTTCCTCAAGAGACCGACACTCGGGGATTTATTCCCAAACTTTATTACTTGTGCGACCGGTGCGCTTGCCGTTTTCCACGCATCAAGTTTTTGGCGCCGTTGCCGGGGAACACAGTCGTTTGAGTTTTTGAAGAGGTAGATGCGAGATAGTCGCCCTTGTCCATTTGTTCATACCCCGTTTTGTCTTTATTTTAGTTTTTGAAATTGTTTACTTTATTCTTCTTGTCCCTTCCTTGTTTTCTTTTTTTTGAATATTGCAGATCCGAGTTATTTTATTCTTGTGTGTAGTAATTTCCGGTAAATATTTTTGTTCGCGATGGATCCTGCTGCTGAGTGCCGTATTATTGACGCTTTGCGGAGATGCATCGATGTCATAGCTGTTTCTAATGCCGAGCACTGTTTTCGGTGTATTCTATGTCAAGGTGTGGGCCATATGTTGAAGGATTGCCCTCGCTTGTGCAAGCCTTCTACCTCTGTGGACGCATCCGTAGCAGTCCCCTGTTCGCGAGAGACTACTATGGATAGGCCTACTAGGGTGTTGCCTGGCCCATACACTGACATGGCGCACCTTGCTCGTTCTTTGCCCGTTGAGATTACGGAAGAATCTCTCGCCGCATATAGTTCCTTCATGGGTTCCTCAACCCCTTTTTACGAGCTTCCTTTGAGTGATCATTCTCACTCGGATGTTAGCCCGCAAGGAGTGGATCGAGAACTCATGGAAGATCCTGTATGGGACGATGAGAGTGTTCCGGTCGTCGACGGGGTGGCATCTGCGGATGATGTTGCGATGGGGCCTGCGCATTCTATGCCTGATTTTGAGAGCAGCCTTGCCCCTCCGCAATTTTTGCCGGAGTTTTCTACTCCTTTTTCTTGTGAGTCGGCTGATGAGGCCGTTATTGTGGATGATTCGGTGCCCGAGGTTGCGCCGAAGTGGGATGACGATTCTGCTATCTCCGATGGAGAATGTGGATCTTCGGACCACTATGACGCACCCCGGTGGGACGAGGAGTATTACCTTTCGGATGCGGAGGTTTTCACCTCCCTATCTGACGAGGCGGTCCCCCTTTCCACCGCGGACCTCGAGTTGTCGGATTCCCCCCGATACGACTCGTATGATACCGACGATGATCTTTGTTTGGATCCTGCTGAGAGTGAAGCCGGAGTCACTCTCCCATTTTCTGATTATTTTAGTTCTTCATCCTTTTTAGTCCTTGATCCCCCTTCCATATCTGAGCCTGTGCGGGTTGATTCTCCGCTGGTGTGCTGGGATGACGATGAGCCTTGTGCTCAAGCCGTTGACTCCTACGCACCTGTGTGGGATGACCCCTTGCTAGGCAAGGATATTTTTTGTGGTGAGATGAGTGAGGACCAGTGCTTCTCCTCATCTTACTTCCTATTTCCTCTACCTGTGCGTCGCAGGTATTATTACTCAGGTAGAGGGGTAACTGCTCTTTCCCCGTATCGGTACTTGCTACCGCAACGGATAATGGAACAGTTACCTGTTCATCTTCTCTTCCATAGGCCCATTAGCTAGAACTTTTCTTTTGCTGAATAAGTCGTGCTGGGATGACAATAACCCCAGTAGTTATCTTAATTTCTGCATTTTACTTTTTATGTCTAGCTTAGTTTAGTATTTCTTTTTGTATATTTGTTTTTCTTTTGTTTTTGCGGAGCTCACCCCTGCAGGTATTCATGGATACTACGCATTGGCGGGGTTGTGATTCTTCGTATGGCGGGCCTGCTTTTACTTTTCATGCGTCTTCTGGTATGCTCACTAGCTGAGCATTGGGTAACCTCTTCCCTTAGCTCTTTTTGATTTAAATTTCTCTATCATTTGATGTGTTGTTTAGTTTAAGTCTGGGGGAGAGCATGTTTACCTTTTGCACGTGCACATTTCTTTTGCATACTAGAAGCTTTTTGTATTTTATTTTGTTTATGTTCATTGCATCGCACACCACTGCACCCACATGAGCGCATGCTTAGCGGCTTGCGTGTCACGAGTTGAACCTGTATCTTTGTTCGATTTGGAAAATTTATGTGCTAGTTTAGGATTGTGCAACGGAGTAAAATGTTGGCCTTGCTGTGTTCCTAGTCTATTGCTCTCGTTTTGTGTAGAAATTTGTGTAGACTTAATTTTTCTGTATGCTTATAGTTTTATATTTTTCTATTTGCGTACATATTTCTTATTCTACTCAAAAGTTTGTGAATCCGGTGTGAATCAAACGGTAGCGTAGGAATGTGTGTAGCCGCCACTAGACTCGTATTGCTTGAGTCGGGAGGAAGGATTATCCTTCTCGGTTGCTAAGAACTTGCCCCAAGCTATTCTTGAAGCATTGGTACACGGTTAGTCTAGCGTGAGAGTGATGTAGGCCACCTTTTGGCCCGGTTGAGCTTTGTACCCATTCCTAACATCGCCCTTGCTAGCCCCTCTGTGCCTACCCTTCCTTTTGATTCAGCTCCACTATATTCGCCAAAGCCTTATAGCCTATCCTAGTCGCACACCCAAGTCGAGCTTAGAGTTTATATTTTTATGTTGGGTTGTGATGTGGTGATTTGTATTTGTGATATGTGGTTGTGCCCAAAAGAAAAATGTGCTGATTTTGTAAAAAGAAAAAGAAAATATTTAAAAGAGAAAAAGAGAAAAGAAAAAAAAGAAAAAAAAGAAAAAGAAAAAGTTTGATTGAAAATATTTATTTGAGAAGATTTGGATTTGGAGTAGGCGGTGCACACACCCATGTTGTACAAATCAAGTCTGGGGGTGTGGTGCACCTGGTTATATTGTGGTTTGCCGAGGGATTCTTTTAGGCTAGCTCATTTGGGTTAGGTGCATAAGCCTTTCTTTTTATCATTGTTTATCTCACCGTAACCCAAGCCCCATTATTACCCGAAGTCCTACGGACTTGCGCTTGAGTTGACTAGTGCCGTGGAGAGAGTGCGATCGGGCAAGCTTATGGTTTCCGACATTGGTGGATTCCTTTGGGGGTAATCTTGAGCCCGGTCTTCGGCAATGCTCACCTTAGTGGCCTGTCTACTTTCTCCCTGCGTAAGACCGGATGATTCACCGTGATTCTACTTTTGAGTAATAATAAATTTTTGATACGCATTGTGAAAAATATAAAATATTTTGTATACTTAAGAATTTCCTCTACTTTATTTTTATGCACGCGAGCATGCGACTTCGCATGGTACTCCGTTTTGCAATTTCTTTGTTAGCTAGTTCATTTTCCCCGTCTGCTTAGGTTTTGTTTGCTCGGGACGCGCAAATGGTTAAGTCTGGGGTGTGATGAGTCCTCTTTATATACCTATTTTCGGACTCATCTAGGCTTATTTTCTTGTCTTTGCACACCGTTTAGCGTCATTTGCACTCCTTTTGGTTCGCTACGGTTTTCCACGTTTTGTGCACCTTTTTAGCCTATTTCTGTGCGTGTGTGTATTTTCCCTTTTTGCTTGCATTTTATTAATGTCTGTGACTGCCATGATCGACATCCCGTCCAGTTTTCCTGCAGGTTCTGGGATCGTGTGGGCGTCCGGCATCGGACTCTCACCATTTTTGGCAAAGGAGTCAATGGTCGTGCGTTTTTACCCACGCACGACCATCGACCTCTTTGGCGCACGATCATCGGTCGTGCGCAGTCATGACCTCTCCTGTGAAAGTTCTGTCCCGGCATATCGCACGATCACCAGCCATACCGCGCACGATCACTGCTCGTGCGCTGCCGGTCGTGCGCAGTCATTATATCTTTTTCCACTTTTCTGCCTCCATATCGCACGATCACTGACTATATCGCGCACGACCACTGGTCGTGCGCCGGTGATCGTGCGCGCTGTTTAATTCTGTTTTCTATAAATAGCGCAGGTTTCGCCCTATCCGGGATCACGCGATTTTTCCGCCGTTTCTCGTCCCGAACGAGGGTTTCCGCCGTCTTCCTCCATCTCCCACCTTAGGGAGGGTCTCCGGGCAAGCTTACAACGCCAAATCAACGCCGGAGCATCCTCTCGGCCTCCTCCTTCATCCTCAAGCTTCAAGCGGAGTTTTGACCGAGCTTTCTCCATCAAGCAAGGAAGGGCCGGAGCCGCAATCTACGGATCATTTCAACGAAGAAGACGGGTCCATTGGGAGTGAGTGACAGCCTCCTCTACCCCGGACGCAGTTGAGGACCGAGCTTGGACTCGGATTGACAACCCGGGATTCCAACCGTGAACCCTCAACAAGGCTTCGGATTCGGTCGATTCGCACACCTCTTCCTCTTGTATTTGATAGCTTAGCTTAACTCTTTGTATTGATGAAGTACTTTTATTGATTAGCATTTTCACTTATTCATGTCTATGTGAGTTATTGTGATTTTGTTATTATTGCTTGAGGTGCGCTATATTCCATCCTCCATCCATCCGCCCTTGCCGCACTAGCAATTGCTAGTGGCGTGCGTTGCGAAGAGGTGCTTACGACCCTCATTCCGTCATTCTAACCACCTCATCCGCTAGCCTACTCTTCCATCCGCCAAGCGATTCGGTGCATAGCAGCCCGTGTAGTTTTCATCCCGCCTGGCGAAGCAGTGCATAGCGGCCTGCATAGTAGGATTTCCGCCGTTCTCACCACCTCATCTGCTTGCCTACTCGCCCATCCGCCTAGCGATTCGGTGCATAGCGGCCCGTGTAGTTTCCATCCCGCCTGGCGAAGCATCGCATAGCGGCGTTGCATAGGAGTAGCTTGTAGATTTTACTTTCTGTTTCCGCCACCATCTAAACCCCCCTTTTAGATCCGACCCGAGGACTTCAATCTCAAGTCCGCCTCGACATTAACTCATCCCTTACTGTGTTCCTCAAGAGACCGACACTCGGGGATTTATTCCCAAACTTTATTACTTGTGCGACCGGTGCGCTTGCCGTTTTCCACGCATCACCAAACACTCACAATTTTTGGTGAGTGGTCCTTGGGGTCATCATGGGGTTCTTGTAGAAATTTTCACTTCATTTTGAGTTGTTTTGGTTGGGAAATGAGTAAACCCTAGTTTTGGCCTAAAAGGGGTGTTTAGGTCAAAAGTGCATCTTGTAAGATTGGGTGGCCAAATCACCTCAACAGAGGCTGAGATTTGGGCCACTTGTTTGACATGACATTTAACACCCTTATATAGATTATGGGGTGGTTTGGAGGTAGAATTGCCTTAGGACCCAAGTTCAAACCCCAAGTTTGGACCTTGGGGGTTTGAGATGGGTATGGGGTCAAATGCCCTTGTGTGGACTTGAAATTTGGTGGAGAGGACCCTATGGTGGGTAAAATCCTATGGTGGGAATATTAATGGACTTAGAGATGGTTAAAGCACTCAAAACCATAACCCTAGTGTAGGGCACAACCCTTATACATGTAAGATATACCATCAAAACTTAATTAAAAACTATGAAACATGGGTAGTATGGTCATAGGGCTAATAAGAGACTTTGGTGATTTTATTGATAGTTTTGGAACAATAAATTTAGTACCTCCTTTATAATAAATGAAATCGACCTTGATAGTCTTTTGTTTGTTATGATCACACTGTTTAATAGGAAGTTATGAAAATTGGGCAGACGGTATATTAGGTCTATATACTCATACTCGAATATTATTATAATTTTTAGATATATATTTTCAGTACATTCTTCACAAGCTTTTAAAAATGTTACTATATTCAAAAATAGATTCAGAGCTCAATTATTGATTGAATAATTATGAAACTCATACAAACATATACTTGGGTCAATATGCACATGATGATATTTTATTATAATTTTTAAATGAATATATTCAATAGTTGTTTCATTAATTTAAGAAAGAGGATTATTATTCTAAATTAAAAATTAGAGCTCATTATTCACTAGGATGTTTGGAAATTTGGTCAGGAGTGTTTTTACGTCACATTAGTCATTCTTGAATTTTCTTACAATTTCTGGAAGATTATTAACAACACTAATTTCTTTAGCTAATAACTATTTGATTATATTTAAAATTATGGACCAGAGGCTTAATCCTTGCAAAAATTTGGGAGAGTTAAATTTACTGATTAATTATATGCCTAGTATTTATCACAATTTTATGGACCATTTTACATGACTGTAAGGGCCACTTCATGTTCAAACTAGGACATTTGGATTTTTAGGAGAAATAAATAAAATGTCAGATAAAGTAGGAAAATTCCAAGTTTCATGATTTAGGCTATAAATGTCATGATATGCCTTCATTAATGACCTTTGGGTGTTTGGATGAGGATTTAGAGTACCTCCTATCAAGCACATCATAGAGCATTAGGTTGTCTGCATTTAGTAAAACTGCGGAAATCGTGTTAGCATGGGGAATGGTCGTAAGGAGATGGGATTGTGGTTTACTGATTTTAGTAAAGTGGATTGGAGTATACCATTGGAAGTTGGGATGAGAAGGTTGTAGGGTTGTCTAAGATTAGGTGGTGCTCGGGATCGACAAAAGATCGTCTTTCCTATGAAGGGAGAGACATGGTCAAAACACATTAGGGTTAGAACCAGTGTAATACTAAAGGGATCGGGAATCGGGTATTATCCAATAATAATAAGTGCCTTGCGAAACGGAGCTTTGGGCTTCAGCCCATCGTAGTTCCTAGTGCCCTCGAGAACCCTTCACGGGGTATGCGTTGGGTAGTCCTGGTCTAACCTAAACTGTAGGCAACATAAACAACAAGAGTAACTAGTATATCTAGGGATTCAATTTCACTCACCTCAATGTCTCGGGATGTTAGGTTGGGTCACACGGGTAGTTGGCTTTGTAGTTTTGGTGATGGGAAGGTTGGCCCGACGAGCTTTGGCTCGGTTGTTGTTTATGACGGATGGGATGGTCAGGGGAGCTTTTGCTCGGTAGGTGATACAAAAGGTTGCATGTGCATAATGTATAAGGTCATGGGTCTTTAGTATTGGAGGGTCGATGCACCGACACACATACGTTGACTCGGCAAGTGTGGTTTTGCACTTCGCCAAATAAAGTCTGGTGGACCAGCCGGTAAAGAGTACGCAGGATCTCCGCTTATTGCACCAGCATCAAAGCGTACGATACGTCTGACTGGTAGTGTAATTATCGATTTAGAGGTGGGCAGGCCCAACCCACCGCTTCTATTTGCCACTACGTAGGTATCCTGGGAGGTTCGGCTCACGAAAGGGGGAACTAAAGGTCTGTGTGTACAGAGTCGAGTGAGTGTGTTGCACTTGCATGATTCACATCATGGCATACCTGCATGTCATAGCATAACCATTGCATTTAACCCTTGACACCTATCATATAAAATTGTATGGGACTTTATATACAATAGGCTCTACTAAACGACCCCTTTGTTTATAAGCTCGCGTGAGCATTCTTATAAGTTAATGGTTTTTACTCTGTAGATATATACATGCTTGCTAGAAAACTGACACCCTATCCTATAAATTGGTATGAGACTTTTTATACGATAGGAGCCTTTTAGAAGATCCCTTATCATATGTGTTTTCATATAAGTTAAGGTTACTTATTTTATGTTCAGTCTTTCATACTTTCATTACTGTCACAAATACTCTTAGAACTGCTAGATTAGTTCTGTCATCACCTGTTTCTTTGTTATTATCCACCTTCATTACGTCTCCTTTCCTCCTCCCCGCTCGGTGCCTAGGAGCCATGGGGGCAGGGGTGGGGGATGATAGGACTTAGACTTTTAGACAAATGGTATTCGAACCACATCATTTTAGTGGATCGTGGAGCCCAGCATGGAGGAGCGGCCCCGGAGGTCGACACGCTTAGAGATGGGACAGTCTAGCACCGGATTTCAGACAGCTGGGACTATGAGTCTCGATCATTAGTAGATGTTTAGTTTTTGCTTCCATGCTGAGTGATATGTAGTGAGGATATTGATGTACCAGGCATGAGCCCTATTTTTAATACCTTTTTTATTATTTCTGTGGGCTCTCCCTTTGTGGAGATTATTTACTATATATGTGATTTCTGTGGACATGTCTTTTACTCTTTTGCCACTTTTCTATGATCAATTTGGCCGGAAGGATTGACATTTTGTAGTGATGACCTTCCCGAGCATGAAGGTGTCACCACGAAGCGGTGGTTCTTGGACAAAGACCGCGGTGGTTTAAAAAGAAAAAAAGGGGTCTTACACATAGAGGTTGGGAGGACCCTAGTAAATGACACATCTCTCCCAGAATTTTCTGTGCTGAGGCAGTCAATACTGCATGTCATGTCCTCAACAATGTCTCTATCACCAAGTGGCACAAGATAACTCCCTATAAGATCTTGAAAGACAGAAAACCAAACCTGAGCTATCTCAGAATCTTTAGTCGTAAGTGCTATGTGCTTCATAATGGAAAATCATATATAATTAAGTTTGCTGCCAAATCCTCTGATGGAATTTTTGTTGGGAACAACAATGATGTCAAATACTATAGGATATACAACTTGAAAAGGCATGTAATAGAAGAGTCAGTGCATGTTATCTTTGATGTGTCTAGCATGATTAACAAGGAGCTCCCAAGACCCTCTTCCAGCACTGCTGGTACAGAACAAATGATGGACAATCTGACAATAAAGGGTATAGAACCAGTTTTCCAAGATGAAGTGAACAATCCTAAAGGTATGTCCGACACACTTGGAGAAGAATATAATCAGCAAGAGGCTGTACCTGAAGTTATTGCTTGAAGAAGATTACCTCCAACAATTAGGCTTTTATGAGACCATCCTGCACACGAAATCATTGGTGAACCAAGCCATGGAGTTGTGATAAGAAGAAGAAGTCTGAATACAACTACGTTTGCAAGATTCCTATCACAAGAGGTGCCAAAGAAGTGTGAAGAGGCTAGCATAGATCAATTCTGGATAGTAGCTATGCACGAGGAACTGAACTATTTCAAAAGGTGCAAAGTCTAGAAGCTGGTTCCCAGACCTCATGGACATAATGTCATTGGAGTCAAGTGGATTTACAGAAACTAACTTGATTAAAATGGCATTATAATAAGGAATAAGTAGGGCTAGTGGATAAGGGGTACATACAAGAAGAAGGTATTGACTTCGATCAAAATTTTGCGCTTGTAGAAAGATTGGAGGCCATCAGACTGTTCCTTGAATATGCTGCGCATAAAGGATTCAAGGTCTATCAGATGGATGTGATGTCAACCTTCCTGAATGGTGACTTAAAAGAGGAAGTCTATGTTGAGCAGCCTCCATGCTACAAGGAGGACATGAAGAGCACTTCTAGCACCTATAAATTCCTTGGTGGAAGGCTAATTTCATGGAGCATTATGAAGTAAACTATTGCTGCAATTTCAACAATTGAGTTAGAGCACATCTCAGTAGGTAGCTACTGTGCTCAGTTATTGTGGATCCAGCATCTATTGTAGGACTACAACCTTCAAATAAGTAGAAGTCCTCTTTTCTGTGATTCTACTAGTGCTATTTCAATTGCTAGGAATCCTTTCTCCCATAACAGGACTAAGCACATTGAGATTAGATATCATTTCATTAGGGAGCATGTGGAATGTGAAGATATCAACCTTGAGTTTCTCAACCCACAAGCAAGTGGCTGATATCTTCACTAATCCACTAGGTGAAGCAATGTTTAACACCTTCAAATTTGAGCTGGGTATATTAAACCTGATATAGCTGAAGTTGCTCCTCATCTTATTGGAAGCTATTTTGTATTTTGTAGATTGAATTGTTCTTTAAAGAAATAAAGTTTCTCCAATTGAGGGGGAGCATGTCAAGCACAATTCCAACAATTCACTGCTACATATTTGAGGGGGAGCAGATGATAAGAATGCTATCAGCTATTTGTTGAAGTCAAAAAGGGGGAGGAAAAGATGATTAGATGATAAGATTAATGTTCAAGTATAGTAGCAGAATTTCAGGGGATGTAGGTGCAGTGATGTTCCTCTCTGCAGGCAAGGAAGTGTGGTAACTATAGATCACTTCTCAGTAAAATAGTTTTTATTCTTATTACTGTATAGTACTATGTATGTCATTGACACACATTCTTAAGAGTTCTTACTTCCTCAAATAGGGGGAGATTGTTCGGTCCATTGTTTACAATGTCCTAGATTTGTGGAAGTCAATCTTTTTAATTATATACATATAGATGTAGTTGATAGTGATGGGACCGGAAGCCTAAGTGGCCAAGTCAGGTAAACACTTACTTAAGATTTGGGTTGACAGAAATCTGTCTAAGTCCACAGGCATTGATTGAAGGTGACTCACTCAACGCCAGATGACTTATAGAGTTGAGTGAAGCCTATACAGTCAAATCAAAAGTAGTGGCAAGCTGAGAAAGTGGATAAGTCCATAGGCATGAGTAAATTAAACTCACTCAACGCCATATAACAAAAAGCTGTGAGATAGGCTAAAGCAGTAAAAGCCTGAGAAGAAATGGGTAGAAAAGTGGCCAAGTCAACTGGCGTTGAGTGAAGATCATTCATTCAAATTCATAGCTCCATAATCGTTGAGTATAGCTCAGTCAGTCAATGCAACAGGAAAACTATGAATATTTACTAAGTCCACAGGCGTTGAGTGAGGCAAGCTCACTCAACGCTATGTGATAATGCATTGACTAATTCTCAATGGGAGTGTTCTTTTTAGAAACATAAATTTGGCTAAGTCAAAATGTGTTGAATGTAGCTCACTCACTCAAAGTCAGATAATAGAAAGGTCTATTAAGTAGTTCGGCGTTGAGCGGAGCTTACTTAATTAACTCAAAGTAGCAGACAGTTGGCTAAAATAAAAAATCATTGAGTGAGGCATGCTCACTCAACGCTCTAAACGCTTAAAATGTTGGAGACGCAGAAAATTTTCTAAGGCAAAAAGTGCTGAGTGAGGCATGCTCACTCAACGCTCTCAATGCCAAGCATGAAGAAGTGGCTGAAGAATAAGCGAAGGCAAAAAGCATTGAGTGGAGCTTGCTCACTCAATGCTGTCAACGGCTAAATAGATAGAATTTTGTCTAAGTGTTTTGGCGTTGAGTGAAGCTCATTCACTCAATGGCTATTCTACTGATGCTCGATTTTGGCTAAGTCTACAGGTGCTGACATCAGCAAAATTGATAAATTAAACTAAGTTCAAATCAAGTACAGAGAAGCTACATAACATAACAAACTCTACCTAGAAGCTACTGTATGTCTTCTTCAATTAAAGCAAGGTATAGCTCGAAGCTGTAGGTGGGGCCCATTGATCTCTAAGAGGCGTTGATCGGCGAACTACAAAAGTAAGTGATGGGCCAAGAAGCAAAATAACTTTTGGGCTTTATTTTTTTCAAAAATATTGCGGTTGGACTTCATCTTCCTCACCATTGCTGCATGTAAAAGCTTGAAGTCTCCCTACAAAAAGTTCAGTTAGATGTGTGTCTTCTTCATCGACACCAGCAAGATCAGAAGGCTTAACTTCTGAGGAAGAAGCAAAAACAAGGAAGTAGTCTCTGCAGATCAAGTTTCTTCTTAGTTCAGCAAGCCCAAATCTGAAGATCTACTTTTGATGCTGAGAAGAATGAAGAATAAAGTAGCTGACTCTGTTCTAGGAAGGAAGAGGAAGCGAAGCAGTTTACTACTAGTTACTTCCAAATCAAGATCCTTATAGCTGTGAAGAAAGTTTGAGCTATGATAACTCAACTCAAGGTGCTGTTACAAAGAAATTTCTCTATGATAGATAAAAATCTATTTCACTCTTGTTGGATCCTTTTGTATCTGAGTTGTAGGGCTCTCTGAGCCTGAGGCAGGGAAAATTTGCCTGTGCTGTAGGATCCAGTTTGGATCTGAGGTAGGTGGTCGATTGATCAATGAGCTGTAGTAGCTGTCTGGAAGGTGTACTCTCCTAGTGAATTCGTTAATGTGTTGCACACAATTTAGATCCTTCGCGAAGTTCGCTAGATGAATGAATGAGTGGCACTAGTATCAAGTAGAGTGTAGGCAGGCCTCTCACAAACAGTGATGATGCCAAAAGGTTAAGTTATAATAGCTATAAGTTGAGGTTTCCATAGCACTTTCAAGCATGTTAAGACATATTAAAAAATATAAAATTTGATTGCAAGGGTACCTGCAATGACTTTATGCGGATCCCGCTCCTAAGTCATCTCCAAAGTGAACACTTGTTCTCGAGCAGGTCTAGGGTTCCAATATTATGGACCTCGTCCTCGGCCTCATCCTTACTCCCACTCAGAAATTGGGGGGATATGGGATGGTTTAGGGCATTCCCAAATGGTTATGGGCAGAAGCGCTGAATGTGGTATTGTTGGTGAAAATGGAAGTAGCCCTCCCTGAATGGCACTCTAGGCTACTTATATATCTGAGCATGCTGGGGTGGGGGTAGTACAAGATGTGGAGTTGGAAGCTCCATCCTAAAATTCTTACGAAAACATCTGCCACCTTTTCTTTGATATCCTTCTCCACCCCTTATATATTTGCCTCCTCCTACTAGGCAATGCTTCCAGTACATCCTCTATTGGTCTCTTTCCACTAGCCTGGACCCAAAGGTGGTCCGCTGTTGGTTGAAATTCACTCTAGCATGTGATTCAAAATCGATAAGGCAAGTATACCTATCGTTCTAGAGTATAGGATCAAGTGTCGTATTATATTCGGGGCCTATTGCCTACTTCTACTCACGCAAATTAATATTATTTTATTGAAATAAATATCGAAAATGAATTAAAATAAAGAAGAAAAATGAAATAAAATTTAGCACGTAATCAAGAGTCCCTTTGAAATAAAATAATCTTTTCATGAAGGCAAAGTTCTAAATTACCTACTTCGACTGTGGAGATTCCAAAATTATGAAAGCCCCTCTCTCAAGAATATGCTCTCGACTAATCCTAAGTTAATCGATTAAGACCTCTCACTCAATCGAAACCCCTAAGCTTGCTTTATGTGGTGAACCCCATTATTGGATTTGACTCCAATACAAAACATTCATGCCTTCCTCTCTTGAGGAGTGCATGAAATTCCTTCTACCCCTTGAGTGATATACTCATACTTACAACCTCTCGATAAATCTAGTATACAGAGCTATGATCGAAATCATGAAATATAAATAAAAGATAGATCGAAGCGATTATAAATAAAGCTTGGCAAAAAGAAGAAATTTATTTTATTTAAAAACTTACCATGATCAAGTGCTAATGAAATTAGCTACTCAACATGATTAAAGAGTACATAAAAAGATAAAGAGAGACATGATTGAAATAAAAAGTGTTTAAATTAAAGGCTAACAAACTAAAGCTATTCTATGGATTTTAAAAGTACATAAAAGAAATAGACAAAAAGTGGAAACAAAGCTACTAAAACATCCTAAAATCTACTCCTAGCTGACTCCTAGATGACTACTCAGCTCCGGGCTCAATCTGGTATTTATAAGAATTTTTCTGGAGAGTCATGCACCTTAGTAAAGCCCATGACTATTGGGCATGTAAGGTGAAGAATCGTCCTCTTAAAAGCCCGGGAATGTTGAGAGAAAATTCCCAAATTTGTTGTTCTACGGGTCATGCCCCTAGGTGATGCCCGTGATCTAGGGCATGTCTTACAGTCATTGGATATAGCGGGAACTAGAAATGGCGGGAATTAAAATATGGTTGTTACGGGAAGTCACGCCCTTAGGTCACACCCGTGACCTAGGGCGTGTAAGCTGAAAACTTCCTAGTTCCAAAACTGGTGACATAAAGCGCGGCATACCTGATCGTCATGCCTTCTAGTCACGCCCGTGACTTGAGGGTCGTGCCCATGATAATGGCATGTAACTTTAACCTAACATGGAAATTGAATCAGGAGCTCTTGGATGGGTTATGGCTGCTCGTCACGCCCATGATCGGGGCATGTAAAATGTGATTTTTCCCGATTTCTTCATTTTCTTCTCCTAATCAGTCCTCCAAGCTCCAAATTAATATTGGCAGCCTAGATTAACCTGAAATAAGAAAATAAAAGAATTAATACAAATATTAATATAAAACTAACAAGAATGTAACTATTTATTAAATAAAAACCATATTAAAATTACTATAAATATTGACTTATCAAATACACCCAAACTTAAGCTTTGCTATTCCAGAGAAAAACTAAGAGAAGTATATATACGGAATTAATATAATTTTTTAATTAAACTAAAAATTTATTAAATCAAAATAAAGTTAAAAATAAAATTTAGTGATTCAAATTTTAAGTCCTAAAATATGAAATTAAAATGTGAAGAGCGAAGTATTTAGCAAAATTTTCTCAAATAAATTAATTAGACTTCAAAATTAAGTAGTTAGCAAAAATAACTTGATTAAGGCTCCGTTTGTCAAGACATATTTTCACCGGTAAAGATGTTATGGCTGCATGTATCAGACAATAATTAAGGTCTGATTCATGCGGTCGTAACCGCTTAACCGGTGAAAATAAGTCCTCCAAAATGGAGCCTAAAAATTATTAACATTTTTAACTAAAAAGAAACTTAAAGGAAAATTTAAATTACTACTTATGTTCTGTTAGTATTTTAATTTACTCTAAAGCAAATAAATTGACTATTAGGTTTTGAGAATAAGGAAGTTGAAGAGGTTTTAGAATGATGGTGATGAATTTTTTCCTCTTACCTCACACAATTTATTTTTTTATATATTTGCGTATGTTTACTATGAAAATGATGAATTTTATCCTCTCATTTTCCATTACAAATGAACAAATATTTTTTTATCTTCAAATAAAAATAAATAATTGGGAGTAATGTATTTTTTCCTCTTACTCCATCTTTAATTTTTGGGCTTGCATATGTGTACCAAGGATGATTCCCATGACATATGATCTATCCTAAAAGGAAAAATATCATATGTGTATCAGGGAATAATGAATTTTATCTTCTTTTCCCCGTAATATATGATCTACCAAGAAAAATTAAAAATAAGGGAAAGGCTAAACAAATTTTTATATTAAACTAAAATAAATAGAGAGCAACTATATTATATTAAAATTTCCAAAGAATCTTAAAGCATAAGTGGCTATAATTGAAATATAGAAATTGTTTAACTAAGTACTACAAAATTGATACTAATTAGATTTGAAAGAGAAAAAGAGCTAAATAAATTACTCTAAATAAATTTAATTCATAAATTATTCCTTAAAATCAAATCACCTAAAAATTAAATCTAACTAACAACGATGAATAAAGATTAGAAAATCAAAAATTATAAAAATTCTTATAAATAAACTCCAAATAAATTTCTAAAAATCATAAGAAATTAAGTAGGGGTTTGTTATTTATTTTTATTTTTTTAAACAGAAATAATATTAACAGAAATAATAATTCTAAAATTATTTATTTCTTGGACTTCTCGAGGACTACACATTTACAGGCTCGCAAGTTACTAGGCAGTTTTGTGGGATGAAAGCCCAACACGGCCCTTTCCAAGAAGTTAATTTTAGATTTTCTATTTTTTTGTATGTTTTTTAAATTAAGAAGAAAATAATTTTTTAAATTTTTTAAAGATTTTTAAATAAAAACAATAAAGGGCATTCCACCCCCATACTTAAAAATAAACATTATTCCTAATGTTTATATGCTAAGTAGGAGGAGAAAAAGAAAAGGAAAATAGATTAATTGAATTTTTTTTTAAAATGAAAATACAAGAAAGTACATGATAAGCAAGTGGTGTTTCCCAAGAGCGCTTTTCTTTTTCCCGTCATTAAGCTAGACGGTTATTGTTAAGAAAAAAGAAAATTAAATTTGAAATGAATGGGCAACTTCCTTAATGCAAGCTTCGGCGAATGTGTCGAACTCACTCTCCTGGCTACTCCTCTGCTTACTTCTTGATTTTCCTTCTTTAAACGGTTGGCTTGAGAATGCAAATTCAAACCATCTATCCTTACTTGAGGTGATTTGAATTTTTGTAAAGGAGCTGAAAATGGATCATGGAAGATGTTTAATTGCAATGGCTCCTCTCCTTCCTGAAAATCGTTAGTGAAATAAAAAATAAAAAAGAAGCGCGTGAGAAAATATTTCACAAGGAGGAGGCTCTTGCGAAACTATATGATTAATCTCTAGCTGTTTATTTCTGAAATTAATATTGCTATCTAAAAAAACATTTATAATAAAATTATTGGGCACAACATTTTCATGAATTTGGATTTCTAAATATTCAAAAGTGGAGTTTGAAAATTCATGATGAGAAGGAAAATCGGGAGGAATAGTAGAATAAAAACGTTTTTCTTCTATTTCACCCGGTGCGGCCATAATTTTAATAAATTCTTGAAATAATAATTTTTCTTCTTCTTCAAAATAAGGCACCAAGGGGTCACATTAAGGTTCATGTACCTCTATAGGAGAAATATTTGAAGAGGGAGGAGAATTATTAGAAAAAGTATTAATTTCTTCTAAATTTTGGTGAGGGGGATCAAACTAAAAGTGTGAAAAGTCCCCAAAATTAGAAGAAAAGTTATTAGAACAAGTGATAATATTTTCTAAATTTTTGGTAGGAGTATCAAATTTAAATTATTAAGCTTCCCCAAAATTAGAAGAATAAGATTGCGGTGCGATAAAAAAAGAACAATAATTCAAATCAAAATAATTACTCTCATTGCTTGGAAATTTTACCGGTTGATCTTATGAACAAGAAAAAGCAACATCCGAGGTGGAAGAAGAATTATTTAAAACAAAATAATTATTCTTATTAAAATTTCAAAAATTATTTTTAGAAGAATTGGAAAAATAATTTTCATAAAAATTTGAACAAGGAAAATAATGAGAAAAAATATTTTCATAATTATTATAAAAATTATTTTCTTATGAAATATTATGATAATAGTTAAGAAGACAACATTCCTCATTTCGATGAGGAGCACCACAATAATAACAAGAAATTTTTCGCTTGTGTGTGGCTTCAAAAATATTAAGGTGATTTTTAAGCTTGGCAAGCGTGGCGGCGAATTGAGAATATAATTTTTTTATAAAAGAAAAAAAAAACAAACTTTTCCTAATGGAATTTGAAAGTTAATTCAATGGGTAGATATTCACCTAGAACAGGGGGGGGGGGTAATAGGTGTCTTTTAAATTACTTTGTCAATTCAATGTCACTTAAATATTTAGTAGATAATATACTTGAAAAATTAGCATCACAATAACTTAGCACAATTGAATCACAGCGCACAGCACATGCAAATCTCAGAACACAACATACAAAGAATTTATAGTCGTTCCCCAATCTAGGGTGCATCCACATTCCCCCTTCTTCCTCACTAGCATTATGCTAGTTAAGATTATTGCTCCTCCTCATAAACTCATATCCAAAGATCTTAGAGGATCAGTTTTTGTTAATAAACCTACTCACAGACCAATAGGTCCGACCTCAGAGATTCACCAAATCTCCTACCTCAGGTCCCTCAACAACCCTACCATAACCGTTATAACACAGGCTTACACCTCAGTGATCCCACTCAAATCACCTACCATAGGTCCCTCAACAACCCTACCTCACCCTTTATAAATTAGGCTTACAACTCAGAGAAAAACTCTCCTAACCACTCAAATCTCAAGAAGATATTACAAAATTAATAGGTAAAAAGTTTTAGAAAATAGATTTTTAATCTGACTTATCTGAATGCACTCAGATTCTTCCATTCAGCTGCAAAGAAACAAATCTTGATGAATAATCTGGCTGAATAAATTCTTCCATGGATCTGCAATCTTCTTGATGAATGGCTTTATTTCCTTGAATAATTTGTACAATAGATCCACTTGAATCTTCTAATCACTTAATGAAAGGATCTGAAGATCTTCTTGAAGACTTTCATATCCCTTCTCCTTCTCGGGATTGACTCCCTCCTCTGACCTAGAAAAATCTTGATGAGAGAATGGAAAGATTTGTCTGATTTTTGCATTCTGCGTAGACAACCTCTCTATTTATAGACTTTGTGGATTGCTGGTTTTCGATTGATTACATCAGCATGTGATATCATTCTTCAAATTCTTCTTTAAACTATTTCTGTTAAGATACAATGCTACTATAGCTGATGTGATAGTTTTGACTTGTCCTGACACATCTTTGTTGACTCTAAACATCTTTAGAAATATAAGCGTCGAGATTTCCAAAGTGTCTTGTCACTTGTTCTTACAAGGTGTCGAGACATCTTAGCTGTCTCGACACAAATTTACTAAGAAAAAATTTCAGGCTTAACTTGAAAGTGTCGAGATAGTTTACTTGTCTTGACACAACTGTCATCTATGTCGACATCTGTAAATCTACACTATGTCGAGATAGTTGAATTATCTCGACACAACTATCTGCTAGGTGTCGACACATCTATGCTTGCTTTATTTCTTCACTGTGTCGAGACAGTTTAATTGTCTCTACATAACTGTCTGCTGGGTGTCGACACTTGTATTCTAGCTTTATTTCTTCCCTATATCGATACAGTTAAATTATCTCGACACTTCAGTCTACTCATGTCGACACTTGTATACTAACTTTATTTTATTCATTGCGCCGAGATAGTTGATTTATCTCGACACTATTTATTTAGTATAATTTTTAGTCTTTTTTTGTCGAGAAAGTTGACTTGTCTCAACACAGCTGACATAACCTTCAAAGTGTCGAGTTGGCTGACTTGCCTCGACACTGCTGACTTAGCCTTCAAAGTGTTGAGTTAGCTGACTTGTCTCGACATAACTTCTATATTGGTGTTAACATAGTTGAAGTGTGTCGACACTTTTGTACTTAGCCAATTTTCTGCACTACAAGTTGCTAGATGCCGACTGTGATGACTTTACTCAGCACTTTGCTAACTTTACTCAGCAATTTACTTACTTCATTCGACGTTTTTATACTTAGACAATTTTCTTCACTTTTTGTCAGCTTCTTAGAGTCCACCTGTCAATGTAAATTGGACTACCTGTCAAATCAATTTGACATAGGCAACCTAAAAGCATGAACTGAAATATGCATCGATTACATATTTGTGTATATCATTTAGGTTAAAGGGTTTCTTCAAATTAAGTACATTATGTCCAATGTACCAAACAATCTCCCCCTATTTGGAAAAGTCATAACCCCAATTCAAAGATATACACCTCAATACAAAAATATATTAATTATGATGTATAAGAAAAATGTTGAACAAAATATAAAGGAAGACAATAATAACATCACAGATATCACCAAACGCAACAAAAATTTTTCATTCAAAATTTTCAAAGATTATATCTTTCAGTTTTGTTACGATGTTTAGAAAGTATAATTACATAGTTTTTTTTAGAAAAGAAAAAGTAAACTAAGAATCTTCTGGCTCATGATGACAATGCCTTTTCGAAATGGAATTTTAGCTTGGAATTCAGGCACTTTGTCATCAGCTACTTTCTCCTTTCCTTTTGCATTCTTGGCTTTAGTATTTTCTTCTTGGTTGATTCTTTACCTTTCATGATAATGATAGGGCTTGGGGAAATACTTGATGGGCTTTATTGAGTCAGCTGGAATCTTCCCTGCCTTCAGATATTTTCTAAATTTTTAGATGATCTCCTGTTACTTTGTGTGCTTGGCCCACTCTTGCTCTAAAGACCATTTTCCCTTTCAATTATATTGTATTGACTGCTTTCCTAGTAGTGAAAATAATGGATCAAAAAGTTGGACTCCATTGCTCAAAATCAGGCTTTGCTTAAGCCTGTTACCTTAATCCTTTCTTTGATAGTTGAGCTTCTTTTTCCTTCAATAATGCAGAAGCAATCATCTCCACCTATTCACATACTATATTCTGAATTTGTGGTGGAGGACTGTACATTGATTGAACATCAGTTTGAATAGCCTCAAAAGGAGCTGGTTGGCAACCAGACTCAGAAGTTTGGTCTCTATCATACCATATGGGAGGATAGCCTAGAGTGTCTCTGATGTTATTTGAAATCCAAGTAGCATGTTCAGAGCTTGCCTTTATCATAACTCTCTCCCCCTTTATGACTTCTCTTTAAACATGATCTGTTAACTCACTCTTGTGAAATCTTACTTTACCATCTAGATAATTAATTCCTGAGGTTAAAGTGTTCTTTACTTTTAGTAAATGTTCATCCAAATTTTTGTAAGAAGCCTTGATATCCTTAATCAAAGAGGCGGAGTATGTTGTTAGCTTAGTTTCAATATCCTTGGAGGTAGAAGTAATCTTAGTCTCCAAAGCAGTAGTTTTTTTAGCTATCTCTGCCAATATAGTATCATGCATAACTATCATATTCTCATTCATCCTTGTTTGATTTTCCATGACAAAACCAAGTTTTATAGGTATGTCATTTTCAACTTTTTGTGATTCCACTTGCTATTTTGCAATGTATACTACATCATTTTCTCCTCTTTCAAAGAAATCTGTCATATCTTTCTTTAGCAAGTTTACTTCAAATCTGATAGATTTTATGTCCAAAGCCAGTTGAAACTACAACTCCTTGTTACATTCATCCTTATACATCTCAAGTTGAGTTCTTTGTTGACCTAACATAATTTATAGTTGAACTATAATTGAACTTAAATCCATAGAAGGAGCAGATGTTGCTCCAGACTGAATAATCTTCTTATAGCTTTTACTCCTCTTTTTGAGTTAAGTTATTTTTCTTTTCTTTATTTGAGAGGCTTCTTCTTCCTCGGATTCTAAAGAACTAACCACCTCAACAGATGATGTCTCTTTATCTATTTCAGTAGTTGTGGGCTGATCTGCAAACTCCCCATCAACCATTGTACCTTCTTCAATAATATTGATGTTTTCCAAGTTAGCCTCATCTTACTAAACTTTAGCATCAGAAACAGGGTCCTCTAGAGTACCAATTATCTCCCTTTGGACATCTAGATCTATATTCAAAAAAAATTTCCTCTTCAGTTTCTTTGGAGAGTATATCCTAAATCTCTCTGTCAGGCATTTCTTTGTAGGAAACCTCTGATTTCTTCTGAGCTGTATCTATCTCTTGTACTAATTCCATTACAATTGTGTTAATACTATCCATATCTATTTCAGGAAGTACATTGAGGTTCTCCCCCTCAATTTGATCCTTCTCTTGTAAATTTTCCCCCTGCATCTGATCACTAGATCCAGGTGAGGGCCTTGGAGAATTATCAGCTATTGTATCATCTTATTTTTCACAACTTGAACTTTCTTGTTCTACAGATTCACTAGAAGAATCTTCTTCCATAACTACAACCTTCTTCTTTTTCTCCTTTTCCTTCTCCACTACATGTGATTCCTTGGATAGAACTCTATCCCATCTAGCTAAAATTATCATATCCATTCTCCTCATGTGATTGATCTTGGATCCAATCTTAAGGTTGAGGCTATCTAGAATGGTATGAACCATGTATAGACTTAGAATTCTGCCCATATTTAGCTTCTTGATATTTTTAGCAATTTTGTCAAAGACCACTCTACTCTAGTTAGTCTTTATTTTGAAAATTATTCGTGTCATATACTCAAACATCTGAGTGGATATCTTGTCATGTGCTCCTGTTTTACACATCATCACCTTCCTAATAATTTCAGACGGGAATTTTCCTTGTGAATTCATACCCTTCCTATTCAGGGTGCTTCCAATCTTAATGGTTGGGGCCAAACCACACAACACCAATGCTTGTACAGTCCTAGCGGAGTCTATGTCATCTTCCTGATTGATTCTTAGTATATGAAATATCTTTGCTAGCCTTTTTTGGTTGTTAGTTTAACCTTATCTCCATTCACTTTAGACTTTATCTTTGCTGAGTTTGAATCCAGTTTAGCGTTTGAGAAGAACCCTGAAACTTCACGTTTCCAGATTTTTCATTATTCTGCAAGTAGTTATTCCAGACCTACCTCAGTGATTAGCTCAATGACATTGCTAATTTCTTCTTGCGCTGAGACGAATCCATTGCGCACGAGTTCATAACCTTCAAAGATGATGTCGTCATTCTTGGGAGCCATTGGAGTTTAGAGAAAGGATTAATGAGTGTCGACTAATCTTGATTCTATGTCTCCACCCACAGGAATCAAAAGCTCAAGAAATCAAGAAAGAATTGTCGACTCCTACTCTCACACCCTATTTATAATCTAATCTTTCCAGAAGTCAAAAGGGCGAACTATATTTAGACTTTTCAGAATTTTTTAAGGTAAATACCTAGTCTCAACACTGGGAAATATTGTCTGTCAAGATGTGTCGACATAAGTCGACACAAGGATATTGTCTCTCCACATATATCTTTGGTTCTCGACACCCTTAAGTCTCGACACTTACTTTAGTGTCTCGACACTTTGAAGTTATGTTGTGTCGACACACTTTCTGGTGTCCTGACACATTACCATTTTTAGTGTCAACACACTTTCTGGTGTCTCGACACTTTCTTAGATGTCTCGACACATGCTCCGGTGTTTTGACACAACTTATAACTTAGACAAATTTTTTTCCTCTAAGTTAAAGATACATGACATTTATAAGGTCTATCCTTGATATCTAAATAAGAAAAATTAATTACTGACTAACTACTTTATTCTAATTTTGTATCAGTTTTTATGTGTGCATCAATTACTCAAGATTCAACATTCCAAGTTTAAACTTAAAGAAATTAAATTTCTTTTCTTCTGGGTGCTTAGTAAAAATATAAGCTATTTATTTATTTGTTGGAACAAAATCTAAACTAATATCCTCATTTTAAACATGCTTCCTAATAAAGTGATATCTAATTTCAATGTGTTTTGTTCGAATATGTGACATAGGGTTGTTTGCAATAGAAATAACACTAGTAGAATCACAAAATAAAGAAATTTTACATAGCATTTTTGTTGGGTCCATTAATCCCAATGTCATGGATTTGAAGAAGGCCTAGCATACATTATATACACATGTGGTGATCTAACTTGTGCTCAAGTTTAGTGATTGCAGGTTGTTGTACAATATTGATGGGACAGATATCCTGAGTGGCTAAGTTAGGTAAACTCTTACCTAAGGTGTGGATGGACATAAATCTGTCTAAATACATAGGCATTGAGTGAGAGCAACTCACTTAATGCCAGATGACTTATATAGCTCAGTGGAGCCTATATTGTCAAAGCCAAAGTAATGGAAGGCTTGAAAAGTGGCTAAGTCCACATGCGTTGAGTGAAGTTAACTCACTCAATGCAATACAACAAAAGGCTGTGAGACAGGCTAATTCTGTAATAGCCTAAGTAAAAATGAGCAGAAAAGTGGCTAAATCCACAGGCTTTGAGTGTAGCTTACTCACTCAACACAATAGCTTCATAATCGTTGATTATTACTCAATCAGTCTAAGCCACAAAAAATCTTTGCTTAAATTTGACTAAGTCCACAAGCATTGAGTGAAGCAAGCTCACTCAACGCCATGTGGTAAAGAGTTGACTGTAGCTCATTCAGTCACAACATGTGTTTTCAGACACAGAAATTTGTCTAAGTTCAAATGTGTTGATTAAGCCGCGCTCACTCAACTCTCTCAGTGCTTAAGATGCCGAAGAAGCAAGAAAATGACTAAGTCATAAGGCATTGAGTGAGGTGTGGTTACTCAATGCACATAATGCCTAAATTACAGAAAGCATGGCTAAGACATAAGGCGTTGAGTGAAGCATGCTCACTCAATGCTCTCAATGCCAAGAATGCATAAAAATCTATAGAATGAGCTAAGGAATAAAGCATTGAGTGAGGCTTGCTCACTCAATGCTTTCAACGTATAACGACAGAATGATTGGTTAAGTATTTTTTGATACAAGAAAATTGCAACGGTGGAGAGAGGGTTAGAGTGAAGAGAAGGCGGATGTGGTGGTTGAGAATATTCTCTGATTCTTTATCCTATAAAGGCAAGCGTACCTTATCGTTTATAGTATAGGATATTAAAGATTAATATCAATGTCGTATTTCCCTAGGGCGTAATGAATACTTCTACTCAGAGGAGATCGCTATTATTTTATCAAATGATTTTTTAGATTAGATTACTTAACTTAAAACAGGAATTAAAATACTAAACTAAAAAGAAAACTAAACTACTAGCAGAAATAAAAAGGGTTAGAGCTAGCGATAAAGGGTCGCACTCGATCAAGAATCACCTCAGCAAGAGTCTATTAAAAAGGCGATAAATAAACCTAAGCTTAATAGGGTAAAGGTCTTTGACGTGGAGGTTCCTAAATCTTTAACACGCTTCTCTTGAAGTCGTGCCCAGCTGAGTTTAGGAAGGTCCGACCGACTCTCGTCTAAATTTGAGGCCTAAAAGCTCGCTTTACGCGGTGAACCCCTTTATTGGATTTTACTCCAATCCGGGAGATTTTGATGTCTGCCTCTCTCGAGGGGTGCGTACAACTCTCTTTACTCTTGAATGCTCACTTAATTCTATCGTCCTCCAGGCTAGCCCAGAATGAAAGCAAAGGTGGAGAGTATATATCGATAATATACCTCTAGCCCATGAAAATTCAAGATTAATTCAAGGTTTAGAACCTAAAAAGAAAAGGTAAATTAAAGCATCATGACTTAATTGCCCGAACCTCGGATCATCAAGATTGAGTACAAGGAGGATTAGTTAATAATGGTAAAAGGGAAAGAAAGGGGTAGATAATAAAGTTTCAAGAAAACTAAAGAGAGCAAATTAGAGAAATGAAATGGCATCTACAATTTAATTAAAAACAAAAACGATTACAACTAGGAAATGGACGTTACGAGTGCATGAAAGGAAGCTAACTACTGTTGTAATGCCCTGAAACTTAAAGGTGAAACGGGCGGTGTACGAACCAAGTTCGGGTCTTGGTAGGGTGAACATGGCCTATGACACGACCGTGTCACATGGCCATGTCGTGTTAGGGTCGTCGAGTTGAGGTCGTCGAGCATTGAGTGCTCAAACACGGCCTTGGACACGGGCATGTCCCAGGGCATGTTAGAAACATAGTATGTGACACAGGCGTGTCACATGGCCGTGTACTCCTCTGGAAGTTTTTTCTTGTGTCGACTGAGGGACACGACACGGAACACGGGCGTGTACTGAATGACACGGGCGTATCAGATTCGGCACGAGCGTGTGGCCACCCGTGTCCACCAACGGTCGTGACGGTTGTAGAGGCAGTTATTTGTGACACGCCACCGGTCACGGGCAAGTCGATGACCCGACACGGGCGTATCAGGTTGGGACACGGGTGTGTCCTAACCCATTAGCTTTCCTATACTCGATAATCGTGTTTTTATCAGCACACACGGGATGGGACACGGTCGTGTGCAAAGCAGTGTTCGGCCCAGGATTTAGAGATTTTATGCAAAATCTTAGCCGTTCGTTTTCTTTAAACAAGATCTGATGGCCCAGAAGAATTCCTGCATTCTTAACTCCGGGAATAGAAGATTAATTCCTCATTTCCTCTTAAGTTTTCTATTGCTAAGGAGTTAGAGGGAGGAGAGAGCAAGGAAGAAGGAAAGGGAGGAATCCGGCAGCTGGCGGAGCATCGGAGCATGAAATTGAGAACCGAGACCAGATCGGTGGAGAGAATTCACTTGCGAAGCCTTTCATCAGGCTAGCTTTTCATGGCGCCAAAGAAGACTTTAAGGGTAATGATTCCCAACTTGAGCATGTGAATCTCTTCTTCCTTTGCATAGGAAAACCCTCTCACGTGAGTGTGCGGTGAGTTTGCGGTGTTCCTTGGGGTAGATATGTAAATTCCCCTTTGATTAGATATCGGAATCGTAGTACGGACATAGGCATTGTGTGTGAGGCCTACTCCATGCCTTTGATTGTTCTTGGGTTTCACACGGTAGATTGCAGCAGGGATCCTTGAAGATTAACTTCAAGGCGGACCCGAAAAACTGGGCGGAAACGTAATTCTGCTAACTTGGCGGCTGGGGGGCCAACCTTGAACATAACTGGGTTATGTGTTGTTTGGGAATGAATTAGGATCCGGGTGAAGCTTGGCCCGAACATATATCTTAAAGTGACTAGGCGGAGTGAGCAACGAATGGGTGGAAACGGACCTGGGTTTGCGGTACGGTTCTAGAGGCCCTAAAGTGGAACTGGTCGTTAGCATAGTCGGAAGTCTTGGACTATGGTCGAAAAGACTCTAAAATTCTCACAATGTTTTCCATCCCGAGGATGGTGGTGAAGCCACAGAATTGACCAGATTCACTGAGAATGTGCCCTGAGTGTACGGGGTGTTTGGCCGAGCGAGCCTACACCTGTGGCAAAATATATATATGCACTTTACTATTTAGCTGGGCTAATGTTATGCAGGGAAGGAGCACCACTGTCCTTAGTAAGGGCGGGGTCGTTATAATTTGGTCAGCTTTTGCTGACCGTTTCTTTGTTTTCCACCGTGTGGTGGAATTGCTTGCAGGTGTTGCGGAACCAAGCGCCAAGTAGCGGACAGAAGCCCAGGTTGCTAAGCTGGCCCTCGAAGGCCAATGCAAACTGTTGTTTTACTTTTTCATGTGTGGCCAGCCTGTGAGCCGATGTATGTAAAACATTATATTGTCAAGTGAACATTTGTAAGGCCTTACGGCCAAGTACTCTTTTGTGTATTTATTTTATTTCATTCTTTTTGTGTATAGTGGACATTCTTGCCAGTGTTGTACAATATGGGTTCTCTTAAACTGTTTAAAAGCTTCCGCTAGAATGCTCTATGTTAGGATAAGTAGTTGAGTTTTTGATATTCTTATGTAACCCTTCCGACTGTCCGTGGTATATTGCGTCGGGTTCCAGCTGGACCTTCTGTTATATGCCATACGACGAATGTGGGTGTAACAATTTGGTATTAGACTAGGGTCTCGGTCATATGTATTTGAATTAGTGGGCAATTTATTTTAAGGGGTGGTGAGAACATGTATGTGCGTCATCGTTATAACATAAAAGAACCCATGAATGTCCACTTAGGAATTGAAAAATACACTTGTTTTGAGGAACCTGAGTGTTCCAGTGATTGCTTTTAGCAATTTGTGTGTCGCTTAATCAAGGTTTTATGCTATATTAGGTAACTAGAAGTGGTGATATGCAATCAGAACATCCACAATAAGCTGAAAGTAGTGCACCGAGTGACGTGCCTACAACACCTCCTTCTGTAGAAACCATCAGATTGGTGGCTGAAGTTGTCTTTGGTATGATCAATGCCAAACAAGTGCAGCATGCGCCACCTGCTAATGATCAAGAACCGATTAGAGTGGAAGATCCAGGAGTGGTAGAATGCATGACAGTTGATCCGGTAGCACCAAGGAGAGCCATGGAGAAATAGCTCAAGCATGTGATGAGGTTTAATCCTCCAGTGTTTGACGGGATGGGAACGCCAACTCAAGCTGAGGATTTGCTCTCTATGATGAAGAGGGTCATGACTGCCATAGAAACTGCGGAGTGGCAGAAGACCACAATAGTGACCTTCCTATTGGCTGGTGAGGCAAGGATGTGGTGGGAAGAGTTGGAGGTTCATCTCTTAGTGGGAAGGCAATTTGCCGAAGTACCGATGGAGGAATTCTCATGGTTGTTCTTGGCAAGATACCTACCTTCTACCCAGAAGCTGGAGATGGAGAATAAGTACCTTGGTTTGACTCAAGGAGAGAGAAGCGTGGATGAGTATCTCCACGAGTTTACTCAGTTTGGTCGTTATGTTGGTGCTAGGCTTTGTGTTAATTTTTGACTGTCCGGAGAGAGCCCTGTATGATACGGGAGCTTCGCATTCCTTCTTGTCCGAAAGATTCATATCGCACATCGGAGTTCCTTCCTCGATGGCAAAGGACAAGTTGGATGTGTTGCTTCCCAATGGGTACTCAATGCGTGCGGATAGAGTCTGTGTGGTGAAGATACAGATCGGGGATCAGGAGTTCGTTTTGCAAGCGTCGGTACTGCCGTTAATGGAGTTCGACGTAATCTTTGGTATGGATTGGCTCTAGGAGCATCGAGCATGCATTGATTGCAACTGAAAGGAGGTTAAGTTAGGTCTGAATACTGATCAGGAGACCACGTTTGCGAGCATGAAAGGGTTGATCAAGATTTTGATGTTAGCTGTTCAGGTGATTAAGGAAGTTCGGTTTGGGGCAGAACTGTATGTCGCATTAGTGCAGGCTTCAATGCCTAAACCTAGTCTCTAAAGTATTGCAGTTGTGTCTGAGTATCCTGATGTCTTCCCAGACGATCTCCCCGGAGGCCCTCCTCAGCGGGAGATTTATTTTACAATTGAGCTGGTGCCGTGTGCCAAACCGGTGTCACGCCATCCATATCAGATAGCGCCTAAGGAGATGGCGGAGCTGAAGGTGCAACTGTAAGAATTGTTAGAGCAAGGGTATGTGCATCCAAGTTCGTCTCCTTGGAGCGCACCGGTCCTATTCGTTAAGAAGATAGATAGGAGCTTACGACTCTGTATCGACTATCGAAAGTTGAACAAGCTTATGGAAAAGAATAAGTATCTGATCCCAAGGATTGACGATCTATTTGATCAGGTGGTTGGGTCAACGGTATATTCGAAGCTAGATCTGAAATTCGGATACCACCAGCTAAGGATAAAGGAAAGTGACATCCCAACGACATCATTCAGCACGCGGTTTGGGTATTACGAGTTTACGGTCATGCTGTTTGGGCTGACCAATGCGCCATCCGTGATTATGGATCTGATGAACAGGACGTTTAGAGAGAACCTGTAACATTTCGTGATAGTATTTATCGACGACACCCTGGTGTACTCGCGGTGTGAGGATTATCACTACAAGCATCTGCATAAGGTATTGGAAATGTTGAGGAAGAATCAGCTGTATTCTAAGTTTTCCAAGTGTGAGTTCTGGTTATCCTCAAACGCGTTCCTTGGTCATATTGTTTTTGGTGAAGGCATAACGGTGGATCCGGCAAAGATAGCGACGATTCAGGAGTGGCCAGTGTTTACTATGGTGGCAGAAGTCCGGAGCTTTCTGGGGATTACCGGCTATGATAGGCGCTTCGTAGAGAACTTCTCGAAGATAGCGCTACCACTCACGACGCTGACAAGGAAGGATCAAAAGTTAGTGTGGATGCTGGAGTGCACTCAGGCTTCTGAAGAATTGAAGAGATTGTTGGTCACAACGCCTATTGTGCGTTTGCCGTGTTGTTCCAAAGGGTTTGAAATTTATATTGATGCTTCAGGCAGTTGTTTGGGATGTGTTCTACTATAGCATGGGTGCATGATTGCCTGTGGATCACGACTGTTGAAGGTTCATGAGAGAAACTATCTGCTCCATGACATGGAGTTAGCAGCCATGATATTTGCTCTAAAGCTATGGATGCACTATCTGTACAGTGTGAAGGTCAATATCTACAGCGATCATAAGAGCCTGAAGTATTTGCTAGATCAGAAGGACCTGAACAAGAGGCACCGGAGGTGGAAGAAGTTCCTAGGTGACTACACTTTCAAAATATATTACGTGCCCGGGAAAGGAAATGTAGTGGCGGATGCATTGAGTCGTAGGGCACCTGCACAAGACAACTGGTTGGCGGTGCATGATGAGAATTTTGTCCATGATCTGGAGGCATTGGAGATCTCCTGTGTTGACAAGCAGGCTAGTGTCGAGGGAATATTTTGTTGGACGGAGGTGCAGTATAACCTAACTAATAGGATTCGGCGAGCTTTGGTTCAGGATAGTAGTATGAAGCAGATCTTGGATGAATCGTTGGATAGGTCAAATTCCCAATTTGCAATTGAAGATGGACTGCTAAGGAAGGGCGGTCGCCTAAGCATCCCTAGTATGGATAATCTTCGGAAGGAGTTGATGTACGAGGCTCATCATACCAAGTACTCAATCCACACGGGGAGCACGAAGATGTATAGGGACATAAAGAAGTTGTTTTGGTGGCCAGGGCTGAAGAAGGATGTAGCACTTTATGTGGCGAAGTGCCAAACTTGTGGCTTGGTGAAGGTAGAATGCAAGAAGCCTGGAGGTTTCTTGAAGTCCTTGCCTATCCCAGAATGGAAGTTCGACGACATTTCCATGGATTTTGTGCATGGTTTGCCAAGGTCGCAGAAGGGAAACAACGCCATCTGGGTGGTCGTAGATAGATTGACAAAGGTGTCGCACTTCAACCCGAATAGGAAGGAAGATTCGGTGGAAAACTTAGCCAAGCTCTATGTGGGTAATATTATAAGGTTGCATGGTATGCCACGCAGTATTATTAGTGACCGAGACGGACGCTTGACGTCAAATGGCTGGAGGCTGGTGCATAAGTTGTTGGGAACTAAGCTGAGTTTCAGCACAGCCTTTCATCCGCAAACGGATGGTCAGACTAAAATGGTCAACAGGACGATGGAGGACATGCTCCTCATGTGTGTCTTGGATTTCGTAAATCAGTGGGAAGATCACCTGTACATGGTAGAGTTTGCTTACAATAACTGTTTTCAAGCGAGTATTAGAATGATGCCTTTTAAAGCCTTGTATGGGAGAAGGTGTCGAATGCTGTTATCTTGGTTTGAGACAGGCAAGTCGATGTTATACAAATGTAAGGCAGTGGAAGACGTCACTTCAATGGTACGTATGATTAAGGAACTATTAAAGATCTCTCAGGACAGGCAGGCAAAATACTATAATGCCAAGCATAGGAATACGGAGTTCAGTGTTGGCGAGTGGGTGTATTTGAAAATCAAGCCATTCAGGGGTATCTCGCGGATTCGACGCTTGAAGAAGCTAAGTCCGAGATACCTTGGACCATTTAATATCCTGGAGCGGATTGGCGAAGCATTGTATCGAATGAAGTTGTCAGTTGAATTGAGTGGGCTACACGATGTATTACATGTATCGGTATTGCTGAAGGTGGTACAATAGCCTTTATGTAAGACCCCAACCTCGGAGATGATCGCGGGGCGATCAAACAGCACTTTTGGAGGTCTGAACAGGGGCACACGGCCAGGCACACGGCCGTGTGCCTACCCGTGTACAGTGGGCTATTGGGGTTTTGTGCTGTTTCGAGTCAGAGAAGGACACGGCCTGAGACACACGGCCGTGTCTCAAGCCGTGTGTGGGGCACACGGCCTCGAACACGGCCGTGTTCGAAGCCGTGTTCATGAAGCCCGACGATCGTTCCTGAAGCTCCAGGTAACACGGCCCGTGGCACACGGCCGTGTCAGGACCCGTGTCGATCGGCGAATGAGCTACACGGCCAGGCACACGGCCGTGTGCCAACCCGTGTTCGGCCCAGGTTTTATTATTTTGGATCTAATCTCAGCCGTTCATTCCCTTGGATCTGGATCTGACGGTGGGGCTGCTCCTGGGGGTTATTAGCCGGGAAATGGGGGGAGAAACCCTCATTTCAACTTGAGTTTCTCTTTCTACTTTCTAGAGAGAGGGGAGAGCTCCCTTGGTGGTGTGAGGCCAAAATCCGACCGCCGGAAGAGGTTCGAAGCTCCAAATCGCGATCCGAGCCCAGATCCATGGAGGCGTCGACGTTGCGAAGCTTACTAGCCGCGTAGTTTCCGATGGTGCCGCGGAAGAACGCAAGGGTAACGATTCTTTATCTTGGGCATGTGAAGCCCTCTTTTCCTTGCATAGGAAGCCCGCTCTCGCGAGTGAGCGAAGAGTTGGAGCGCTCCTTGGGGTAGATATGTGAAGTCCCCCTTGTGTAGAGTCCGTATGCGTAAACGGACATAGGCATTGTGTGTGAAGCCTATTCGGACGTGTTGGTCCGAATCGGTGATGTTTCATTGCATTTGAACCGGGCAAGACTCCGGATGTTTGGGTGTTTTCGGGTTTTTCTACGTGGTAGATTGCATTAGGGAATCTTAGAGATTAACTCTAAGGTGCACCCGGAAAACTGGGCAAAAGCGGGTTTTGCCAACACGGAGGCCGGGGAGCCAACGTGAACATAACTGGGTTATGTGATTTTGTAGCGAAAACGGGACTCGGCGAGTCTTGACCTGCGCATATGGCTTAAATTGTCATTGCGGTATGAGCACGGGTCAAGCGGAACCGTACCCGATCTATGTCGTTCGGTAGGATCGTTGGCATGGACGAGGGTCTTCGGCGGTCTATGGCTTAAATTGTCGTGACCAAGGCTAAGGAGACAAATTGCTCATATGGATGACCGTCCTAGAGGCGGTGGTGGATCGGGAACGTCTATGGCTTGAATTGACGTGACGTTGGCCGGTTCACCGAGAATGTGCCCTGAGTGCACGGGGTGTGTGGCCGTGCGAGCCTACGCCTGTGGTGATGTGCAATTACCTTTTATAAATGCCTATACTAATAAAGTGCAGGGAAAGAGCATCCCCGCCCCGATTGTGGGGGCGGGATCGTTACAATTTGGTCAGCTTTGCTGACCGTTGCTATTGTTTGCCACCGGGCGGTGGTTTGTTGCTTGCAGGTGCTGCGGAGCCTAGCGGGAAATAGCGGGCTAAAGCCCTTGTTGCTGTGCCGGCCCTCGAAGGCCTAATTTGTTATGTTTTTCCCGTTCATTCATGTATGGCCGGCCTGCGAGCCGATGTATGAAAGACGCTATCTTGTTAAGCGAACACTTTTCTAAGGCCTTAAGACCGTGAACTCTTTTGTGTATTTTCTTGTTCGTCATTCCTTTGTGGTATTTATTACTAGTGGACATTCATGCCTATATGGGTTCTTTGTTTAACTAAAAAATGCTTCCGTTAGAATGCGTTGTGTAGGACGTTGTTGTTAAATTGGTTGGAATGGTTGTCCATATTTGTAACCTTCCGGTCTGTCCGTAGTATATGGCGTCGGGCCCCGGCCGGACCTACTGCTATATGTTATGCGACGGATAGGGGTGTTACACTTTATAGGTCGTTGCGGTCGATCAAGTGCCAATTGATAATGGCTTGATGACCAAGGTCAAGCCAGTTCGCATTGAAGACTTTGATGTCAAACGACTCCGCAACAAGGAAATCTGAATGGTTAAAGTCCGATGGGATAACTGCGGACGTGAGGAGATTTCTTGACAGCGAGAGCAGACTATGTTGGAAGCATACCCCGAATTATTCCACGCAGGTAATATTTAAATTGTTTTGTATACCTTTACATATTTCGTGGATGAAATCCTTTAAGCGGGGGAGTTTTGTAACACTCCGAAACTTAAAAGTGAAACGAGCGGTGTATGAATCAAGTTCGGGTCTTGATAAGGTGAACACGGCCTGTGACATGGTCGTGTCACATTGCCATGTCATGATCGGGTCGTCGAGTTGAGGTCGACGTGCGTTGAGTGCTCGAACACGGCCTGGGACACGTGCGTGTCCTAGGGCGTGTCAGCCACACGGCATGTGACACGTGCGTGTCATATGGCCGTGTACTCCTCTAGAAGTTTGGTCCTTTGTCGACTGAGGGACACGTCCCAGAATACGGCCGTGTACTGTATGACACGAGCGTGTCAGATTTGGCACAAGCCTGTGGCCACCCGTGTACACCAAGGGCCGTAATGGTTGGCATGGCGGTAATTCGTGACACGCCACAGATCACGGGAGTGTCGATGACCTGACACGGGCGTGTCAAGTTGGGACACGGGCGTGTCCTAACCCGTATGATTTCCTATAGTCGACAATCGTGTCTGGATCGGGGCACACGGCCTGGGACACGGCCGTGTGCAAAGCCGTGTTCGGCCCAGCATTAAGAGATTTTAGGCAAATCTGAGCTGTTCGTTTTCTATAAACAAGATCTGACGACCTAGATGAGTTCCTGCTTTCTTAAGTCCGGGAATAGAAGATTAATTCCTCATTTCCTCTTAAGTTTTCTCATTCTAAGGAGTTAGAGAGAGGAGAGAGCAAGGAAGAAGGAATGGGAGGAATCCGGCCGCCGACGGAGCATCGGAGCACGAAATTGAGAACCGAGACCAGATCCGTGGAGAGAATTCCCTTGCAAAGCCTTTCATCCGGCTAGTTTTTCATGGAGCCAAAGAAGACTTCAAGGGTAACGATTCTCAACTTGAGCATGTGAAGATCTTCTTCCTTTGCATAGGAAAACCCTCTCACACGAGTGTGTAGTGAGTTTGCGGTGTTCCTTGGGGTAGATATGTAAAGTCCCCCTTGTTTAGACTCCGAAATCATAGTACGGACATAGGCATTATATGTGAAGCTAACCTAGACGTATTTGTCTGGATCGATGATGTTTTATTCCATGAGTAGCCGGAGAAGACCTCGTGCCTTTGATTGTTTTCGGGTTTCTACGCGGTAGATTGCAGTAGAGATCCATGGGGATTAACTCCAAGGTGCACCCAGAAAACTTGGCGGAAACGTAATTATGCTAACTTGGAGGTCGGGGAGCCAGCCTTGAACATAACTGGGTTATGTGTTGTTTGATAATGAATTAGGACCCGGTTGAAGCTTGGCTCGCGCGTACGTCTTAAAGTGACTAGGCGGAGTGAGAAACGAGAAAGTGGAAACGGACTTGGGCTTTGCGGCACGGTGCTAGAGGCCCTAAAGTGGAACTTTTCATTGGCATAGTCGGGAGTCTTGGACTGCAGTCGGAAAGTCTCAAAAATGCTCACAATGTTTGTCATCTCAAGGATGGTGGTGAAGCACAGAATTTACCAGATTCAATGTGAATATTCGTTGAGTGCACGGGGTGTTTGGTCGAGCAAGCCTACACCTGTGGCGAAATATATTTATGAACTTTAATATTTTGCTGGGCTAATGTTATGTAGGGAAGGAGCACCGCCGTCCCGAGTAAGGGGCGGGGTCATTATAATTTGGTCAGCTTTAGCTGACCGTTTCTTTGTTTTCCCCCCTTGCGGTGGAATGTTGCTTGCAGGTGCTACGGAACCAAGCGCCAAGTAGCGGGCAGAAGCCCAGGGTGTTGAGCTGGCCCTCGATGTCCAATGTGAACTGTTGTTTTACTTTTGTAATGTGTGGCCGGGCTGTGAGCCGATGTATGTAAAACATTATATTGTCAAGTGAACATTTGTAAGGCCATAAGGCCAAGTACTATTTTGTGTATTTGTTATATTTCATTCCTTTGGTGTATAGTGGACATTCATGCCAGTGTTGTGCAATTTTGGGTTCTCTTAAACTATTTAAAAGCATTCGCTAGAATGCTCTGTGTTAGGACGATTAGTAGAGTTTTTGATATTCTTATGTAACAATTCCGACTGTCCGTGGTATATGGCGTCGGGTTCCAGCTGGACCTCTTGTTATATGCAATACGATGGATGGGGGTATTACAACTGCTGCAATACTAATAAGAAAAGATTACAGGAAAAGAAAATATATTGCATGAAAATAAAAGATAGAAATAGAGGGAGAGAGAGCATAACATGAAAATAAAAATACTAAAAAAACTAAGAACTGAACTAACAGTACCTCCCCTCTCCCCAAAAACATGGTCATGAATGGTGGGAATGGCATTTTATTTATAGAGTTTTCCCACGGGTAGGTCACTCCCGGGGAGGGCGTGATAGGGGGCGTGGCAGGTACAGAGTTGACCTCGGGAGCTAAAATCTTGATGGAATGATGATTGCCTCGATACGATGTTAGACACGCCCTAGGGGGCATTGCAGGCGCATCATGTCAAAATCAGCGATCAAAAATCCATCAGACGTCGGAAAATGGCGGGTCACGCCCTTTGACATGCCCAGGGAGGGCATGTCATTGGGCGTGATAGTACTATTTGCGCGCAACAGTGGAGAAATCATTGAATGCGGCGACAGGCCTTGGGTAGAGGGTGACACGCCCTGTGTCACGCCCTGGGACACGCCTGGGGAGGGCGTGTCAGGGGGGGCATGACAAGGGATTTTTTGACAGGAAAATCCTTCTGGCGGCTCTCAATATCGGGATCAGGCTCCAAGCCCTATGACACGCCCGAGGAGGGCATGTCAGTGGTGCGTGACAGGGGATTTTTGGCCGCAAACTTGTATAAACCTGCAAAAATAGAAAATAAACATTAGTTATAATATTTACCCAGAAAAAAAACATAAAATTTCATAAAGAAAGAGATTTAAAACGAAAATAATATATTTTTACCCTAATAAATTAAGCTAAAATATGCACATAAAATTCCCCCATACTTATTATTTTGCTTGTCCTCAAGCAAAGCCTACGAGTTAGAGAAAATAAAGAGGATTAATTGAAAAGTTTAAAAAATGCTATAAACGAGTATGATGGGAATTTAGAGGTAGAGAAATTTTTGAAAAAGAACCGAAAATTCCTACTTTAACTTATTACGGAATTTTATAAATTTTACTAATTATAAAAACAAATCATCCCATATTTTTATAGAATTAAAACTAAATAAAGTAACGAGTAAAAAGCGCATTGAGTCACTACAAAATTCTAAGAGACAAATTAAACAATAGTCAATCAAGACAAAGTTCAATATTTCTATCAAAAACAATTACTCAATCTAGTTTCTCGCTACTATACTAAAAAGTAAACGTAGGAAGCATGAATCACTAGGGCTTTAATTAGGCGTATAGTTAGTCTTAGGTTTTTAAGTGTGCAATATTCAAAAAGATAAATATGATGGGTATTTGCACACTTAAAAGAAATAGAAAATGAGCTTTGCCAAAATAAATCTAGCAAAAATAAATACACTTTTCTTTTTCTCTTCTTTTACTTTTTTCATCAAATATTTTTCTCATTTTTCATTTTTTTCTCTTTTTTCATACTTAAAAATTTCCACTTTTGTAGCAAAACATAATACAAAGATTTTCCACATCTTTTTTTTCAAAAAGATGTACATTAGCAATTAAAGCTTAAAAAAATTTGAAATTGTGCATATAGGTAAGCTATTTGGCCATGGTGAAATAAAAAGTGGGGCTACAAAAAGGAAAGGAAAAGGCACAAAAATTGCTAGCAACGATTATTATTAGGCGGGGTGCAAAAGCTCAAACGTTTTAAAAGAAAATCCTAAATCATTTTCATGTTTCCTAAATCTACTCAAGGTAATGTTTTGAAATTTCAAAAGAGGATAAGCACAAAAAATAAAAAATAGAGAATTTAATTTCATGAAAACAATGATAATAAGCATGTAAACAGGTTTATGTCTACTACACTTAATACTAATTAACGTTTAAAAAGATTTTAATAAGGAAAAATAAAGGATGATAGGTTCTATAAAAGTAAAAGAAATAAAAGAAAGGCTAAGGGAAAGTGAAGAAAAAATCATGAAATTTTTCAAAAATAGCGTACTACCATAAATAGGAACACTGCATGAGTAAACATACTACTCGCTAAACATATTTAAACTAAAAATTAATCTTATTTATTCTAACTAAGCAAGTAGACATGAGCTTAAAAAAATAATAAAATGCAAAGTAGCGGGGTACTAATCGATTTGGCAAAAATTAACTCAATTTAATTTGGGATTTTTTTTCAAAAATTTTTTATATATATTTTTGGATTTTTCAAAAATATATTATATAATTTTTTTTTTATTTTTCTATAATTTATATATATATATTTTTAATTTTTCTAAAGTAAACTATTAAGGGAACACTCCACCATACTTAAAGTTAAGCATTGTCCCCAATGTTTAAAGTTAAGTATAAAGAGAGTTGAGAAAAGAGAGAAAAGAAGAAAAAGAAATGAAAAGAGAGGGAAAAGATGCTTCCCTAGTGCTTTATGCCCAGACGTTGAAAAATGCATCCCCCAAAACACGAGCTAAAGATCGTCTTGAGTCCAAGTTGTGAGGCGAGAAGCGGCACAAACACGCGTGAGCTTATTCCTGCACAAAACAAAATAAAAGAAAACAAAAAAGAAAAAAATAAGCAAGGGGTGCCTCCCATGAGTGCTCTTTGTTTATAACATCGTTGAGCTCGACGTTCTTGGTTAGCTAAATGGAAAAAAAAGAGAAATGTAATGGCAGCTCGCATAATAAGCGTTTCGGCGTGAGTGCCAAAACAATTTTTAAGAAAATAAAAATATTTTTTTGAATTTTTTATTTTTTAAATTATACAAAAAGGAAAAAGCTTTATAAAAAGAAAATATGTGAGTAAAAGAAAATAAACTATTTGAAGGGGATGAAGAATAAGTACTAGAAACTAAACTAGAAGGAAAAATAAAAGAAGAAAAGAAAACAGACTTTTCACAAGGAGGGGGAAGAGAAGAAAAAGAAGAAGGCTGCAGCGGTTGATCACAAGAAAATGGTTGGATAGAAAGATCTGGTTGCTCCACTTGAATATCAATCATTTCAGTAGATTGGGAGAAAACCGGGATATCCGAAAAATCAATCTCTTTGGAAGATCAACACAAGAAGGTTCGTCTTCCTCGGAAACTTGAAAAAAATCGGGATATCGGGGGAAATTTCCCCCTCGAGATTTTGAAAGCACAATGGAATTTCTGAATAATCGTCTTCCGCAGGTGAATGAAGGCACTGCGGAATATTAGAAGATTCATCATTCGAAAGATAAATAGGAGGAGGAGGGGAATAAAAATATGTGGCCTCAGTAGCCAAAGCGTCCAAAATCACTTTGAAGTGAGCATTGATGCATGCATCAAATTGTACACCATCAAAAATGACTTCATTTTCGCTAGAATCAAAAACGGGAGGCGCGCAAACTTGCGGAGAAAAAGTGAAGAAATCTTGAGATGGAATGTGTTTATGATCACATTGGCCCCAAGAATGATCAGGGTGTTGCCACCCTGAGTAGTTCAAAGTAGGGCTAGGATCAAAATGTCTATTCAAGAAATTTCCGGAAAAATTAAAATCAGAAAAATTCGATGGAGAATGGTAGGAAGGCGTTTGAAAACCATCGTAACCCCATGAAAAAAAATTCGTGGACGGATCAATTTAGCCAAATTGATTCGATCCGAAAGGGATAAAATCATGGGTGGATTGAGGATATCTTACCAAACACTCCTATCGAGAGTGACCGAACTCTCCATAATTAAAACAAAGATTAACCATTACAAAAAAAGTAAATCAACTGCGAATGAGAGGCAAGAGAGAGAGATTAAAACAAAACAAAATGATAAAATTAATAGCTATCCTTATTTCAAAATATCAAAAGAATCCCCGACAACGGTGCCAAAAACATGATACAAGAAAATCGCAACGGTGGGGAGAGGGTTAGAGAGAAGAGAATGTGGATGTGGTGGTTGAGAATATTCTCTGATTCTATATTCGATAAAGTAAAGATACATTATCATTTATAGTATAGGATACTAAAGATTAATATCAAGGTCGTATTTCCCTAGGGCGTAATGAATACTTCTACTCAGAGGAGATCGCTATTATTTTATCAAATGATTTTTTATATTAGATTAATTAACTAAAAACAGGAATTAAAATACTAAACTAAAAAGAAAACTAAACTTTTTGTAGAAATAAAAAGTGTTTGAGCTAGTGATAAATGGTCGCACTCGATCAAGAATAACCTCAGCAAGAGTCGATTCAAAAGGCGATAAATAAACCTAAGCTTAATAGGCTAAAGGTCCTTGACTGTGGAGGTTCCTAATGCTTGAACATGCTTCTCTCGAAGTCGTGCCCAACTGAGTTTAGGAAGGTCTGACCGACTCTCGTCTAAATTTGAGGCCTAAAAGTTGCTTTACATGGTGAACCCATCTATTTGATTTTACTCCAATCCGGGAGATTTCGATGTCTGCCACTCTCGAGGGGTGCGTACCACTCTCTTTACTCTTAAATGCTCACTTCATTCTATCGGCCCTTCGGCTAGCCCAGAATGAAAGCAAAGGTGGAGAGTATATATCGATAATATACCTCCAGCCCATGAAAAGTCAAGTGTAATTCAAGGCCTAAAACCTAGAAAGAAAAGATAAATTAAAGCATCATAACATAATCACTCGAACCTCGGATCATGAAGATCGAGACAAGGAGGATTAGTTAATCATGGTAAAAGGGAAAGAGAGGGATAGATAATAAAGGGGCACGAAAACTAAAGACAGCAAATAAGAGAAATGAAATGGCAACTACAATTTTATTTAAAACAAAAATGATTACAACTAGGAAATGGATGTTACGACTGCATGAAAAGAAGCTAACTACTGCTACAATACTAATAAGAAAAGATTACAGGAAATTAAAATACATTGCATGAAAATAAAGGCTAGAAATGGAGGGTGAGAGAGAGCAAAACATAAAATAAAAATACAAAAAAAACTAAGAACTGAACTAGCAGCACCTCCCCTCTCACCAAAAACATGGTTATGAATGGTGGGATTGGCCTGATATTTATAGATTTATCCCATGGGTTGGTCACGCCCTAGGTCATGCCCGGGTAGGGCATGACAGGAGGGCGTGACAGGTACGGAGTTGACCTCGGGAGCTGAAATATGGCAGGAATGATGATTGCCTCGGTACGATGTCAGACACACCCTAGGTCACGCCCGTGATAGGGGGCGTGACAGGCGCATCATGTCAAAATCAACGGTCAAAAATCCATCAGACTTCAGAAAAAGGCGGGTCAAGCCCTTTGACACGCCCAGGGACGGTGTGTCATTGGGCGTGATAGTACTACTTGCGTTCAGTAGCGGAGAAAACATTTAATGCGGCGACAGGTCTTGGGCAGAGGGTGATATGCCCCGTATCACGCCCTGGGACATGCCTGGGTGGGTGTGTCAGGGGGGCGTGACAAGGGATTTTTTGGCGGGAAAATCCTTCTAGCGGCTCTTAATATCGGGATCAAGCTACACGCCTTATGAAGTGTCAGGGAGGGCATGTTAGTGGGGCGTGACAGGGGATTTTTCGCCGCAACTTGTTGAAACCTGCAAAAACAGAAAATAAACATTAGTTATAATATTTACACATAAAAGAAACATAAAATTATATAAAGAAAGAGATTTAAAACGAAAATAATATATTTTTACCCTAATAAATTAAGCTAAAATATGCATCATCATTTTTGCATTGGGTGAGATGTGCTCACTCAACGCTGTCAACAACTAGATAGATAGAATTTTGTCTTAGTGTTTTGGCACTGAGTGAGGCTTGCTCACTCAACGCCTATACTGCTGATGCTTGATTTTTGGCTAAGTCTGCAGATGGTTACATCAGCAAGTCAACACGTCAAGCTTATTCAACCTGTTTGTGGCAATGCTACAGTCCATGATAAAAGGCATCAGAGAGATACTGTACGACAGTTGATGTTAAAGCAAGGTTGCAGTAGCACAATAATGGTGTGGGGTCCACTCCTAAAACAACCATTGGGTTACAATCAATAAAAAGAAAACCTTTTATAGAAAAAAATGAGATGCCGGAGTCATTATTCCTCACTGCCATTTTTGCTGTGACTGAAGTACAAGAAGCTCAAGGTAGCAAGACGAAGAGTAAAATAAGTTAGTTGTTTTATCTTCAACATCAACTACATCAACATCAGAGCAGATCTCTGAAGAGGAAAAAGAAAGTTAGCTCGTGCCATTTTCCATCTGCACCAGCAAGTTATTCAAAGATCCAGATATACAACTCTGAAGAACATCTAATGGAGGCTGTGGAGAAAAAGTTAGGGCTGAATATCTTCAGCCCAAGAAAGAGAGAAGAACCAGAATAGTTATTCTGCAAGTTACTTTTAGAACAAGTCAAAGCAAGATATGTATCCTTGTTACTGTGAAATAGTTGAGCTGAGAAACCTTTAGCTCAGGTAGCAGCAAGTTTTGCTGCAGTCACTTCACTGTTCCAGTATGAAAAATCCGTGGTGTTGTGAATAAGAAGTTAGAACTGAGTATATCTCAGTTCAAGTAAAGGTAGACTAAGGAATTATATTCTTGGAGTCAAAGTTGGGCTGAGTTTATCTCAGACAAGATAGATTGACACTGAGAAATTTCTCTTGTGTCCAATCAAAACTCACCAACCCACTCCCATCTTGTAGGGTCCAACTAGATCTGAGATTTTATGGCCATGAGTCTGAGGTGGGGAAACTTGCTAGAGTTGTAGTAGAGTGTAACTCTTTGAGGTAGCATAATTTTGATCTGAGGCAGGGCTGTCCTACCAGCTTAAGTGTAGGACCTTTGCCTTGAGGTTTGTGATCAGCTAATCACTGAGTTGTAGGCCCTTGTGGATGAGATGTTGGTCTTGGAGGAGAGTGATTGATCCTGAGGGATCTAAGGTGTAAGCTCTTCGGAGTAGTTTTTGGAGAAGTTCCTAGTCCAACAAGATAGTTGGATAGGTGGGAGGGACGGTGGATGTACCCTTATTAGGGGAACCACTATAAATCTTTGTGTGCTTTTTTTGTGTTGTTTTTTTCTGTGCGGGTTGCATGTATTGAAAGTAGAATTAAATCAACTAATAAAGCATCCAACACAAGGAAAATAAAAAGATAGTCACTAAGGACTAAGAAACTTATTCACCCCCCTAGGAATTTAGCTATCATTGAAAATAAAGACATTCATGTGGTATCAGATGGAGGTTACTTAAAAAGGACCTAATAGTTTGAGTAGACCTTAAAGGATAGATACAAAGGTTTGAAATTATGTGTTAAAAACTAAACCATAAGATGTATAGATTAATGGAACTCCAAGTATGCAGAGAAGACATGAACAACACTATACTTTTGGCAGCTCTTGTAGAAGACAAAGTATATCCAGATACTAGAGCAAAGATCAGGGCCCCTCTAACATATTTAGATAGTGACTCAGAGATGTATGAAGCTAAGGAAGTAGAATATAGAGGCAACGAGCTAATAGCTACGCTAAAAAAGGAATCCTGCCTGGATCAGCCTAGACAAAATGAGGTATATTCCCCATCTAACTCATCCACAGAGTTTGGATATGAATCTTTCTCAGACTCAAATGCATCCTCATCAAGTGATGATGAGAGTCCTCTATCAGAAGATGATATTAATCAATTGATTGAAAATCATGCTGCACTTCTGAAAGCTTTCAAGAAAAGCAAGATGCTTGTTAAGAAACAAGCAAAGGAAATTGCATCCCTATAACTGGCTGCTTCCCAGCAAGATGAGACTTCATCCTTGCTATATCGAAAAGAGAGGGGAGTAGCTCATCTGATGATCATGGTAAATATCCATGATGAGTCAATATAATATACGGACTCTATCATCAAAGATCTTGAAGAAAACATGAAAGTGAGAAGATGCCAATTTCTCTAATATAGAGTCTATGAAGAGAAAATCTTAATCTGACTGGATTTCTAAAGTTATCTAATCTCAAAGAAGAGGCCAAGCTCTTGTTAGTCCTCAATAAACCTCTCATAAGGTAATTCTCCCATCCAACAGTTATTACCAAGACTATAAGTGTGGTCACTGGAGGTGTGGGAATCTTTCTTGTAAGATTACCAATGTACCTTAAAAGTAAAGAAGAGAGGTCATGGGATTGAGTGCGCAGAAGGCTCCCCATGTCTAATTCTAAAGTTCGTCCAGCAAGAACTCAAACCAAAGGTAAGACAATTAGTTAGGCTACCTTGGATGTCCCTGAATCCATGATGAACATGCCATCTAGAATGAAGGTTGTTGCTAATGATATTCTGAGTAAGACAAGTTCCTCTAGTGGCAGACTCACTTTTGGTCAAGCTCTTGCTGAAAGAAACAAGAAGAAGGCCACAAATCTCCCCACTGAATAGGCAGCCAGAAGTGGCTTGCACACTTCAAGGTGTGTTCAGAAAAGGAGATACAACATCCATGAATGTTGGTGTTGTGGCAAAGTGTGCCACTTTGCCTTAGATTGTTGGCAAAACCCCTGTGTGGCAAAGGCAAGGTAGTGTATTTTTGAAAGGACTCCTGTAGGTACATATATGCATTCTTATACTAACAGGAACCTAGGACCCAAGTCATACTGGGCTGCTAAGGTAAGGTAATTTCTATTTTGTAGGATAGTCCAAGTGACAATGCCCATATATAGTCCTTGGATAGAGTTATACTAGACCTAAGTCATGGTACAAGGATTGGAATAATTGACTCGCATGCATAAGATGCCTAACACGTGCAATTAATGAGGAGGAGCTTGCAAAAGAAAGCAAGATGGATATCAAAGGCTAAAGTTAAGGAGGAAGGAAGCTGGTGTGCTTAGGGGCTGTGAATTCAGCATCAACTTCTACTCCACTAGACAGAGATAAGTAGAATTCATCCTATTTATGAGTCCACTAAATGTTCTCTTAATTGCTAGAGCTATGCATTTTATAGATAATATAGTTGAACTTAAAGTCTGAGAAGATGTATGACAATTATCTAAATACTTGTCTAATTAAATAGTTTAGTGGATCTCATGGTCACTATGCCATAAGATGCAACTATGCTCAACATCCTCAAACTTGACATAGGGATGTTGAGTTTATGTCTAATTTCACTGCACTAGAACATAGTATAGTGTTCATCATAGGTCATCTTAATCCCTGCTGATTAGGGAATTTTATTTTCTACTAAAGAAGTCAAAGGCAATTCAGTTGTCAAAGAAATGGTCAATAAATCAAGACCAAGAAGTCAAAGGTTTAGGAGAATAAGCTTACTCAACAAAATCTATCGATTAGTCGGTCTGCGACTAAGTATCGAAAGTTAACCCCAATCATATATCAAAATTTGATCCCCAAGTTGGGTAAGTGACTTTTCACCTTCTATTAAGAAATAAATATAAATAGAAAATCTTGTGCATAATGCAAAGTCACTGTTCCTTACCCTCTCCCACTAGTATTCACCAAATCGATGGAAAGTCGTTCTCGCTAGGTAGCAAAATTTTCAAGCCAAATGGCGCCCAAGGGACAAGATTTCCTCTTTGAAGGGTCAAAAGTAGTTCTAAATGGATTCACAAATGCACCAGAGGAAGTGCAATAGGCTCTTCGTCATCTCCATGTGTCTGACCTAGGGTTCATCTTTACGAAGCCCTATTTACTATGGAAGCGAGAAGTCATCGAATTATTCTCCAACACCAAAGCAGATGTATCTAGAGGCAAACTCAAGACTATGATGAGTGTAAAGAAGATCAAAATCTCTCCGTAGAGATTAAGCAAGGCACTGCAATTACCTAGGTTTACTGACACTGATGAGGATGATGAACTGATGCAGGATGACATAATGTCTGCAGTAAAATGGTGAGGATTGCCTAACCATGCTACAGGCTCCATCTTGAGAAACGATCTAAACCTAAGTGGAACGTTTCTGGCAAATATCACCGGGAAGGCTCTAATATGCAAACCAGGCTCCCATGATAAAATATCAAAGAAGATGTTTGAGTTAATGACAAGGGTCATTCTGTCCAAAAGGACCGACTAGGGTAGAATATTGTTTGAAATGATAACGGAATTCATTGTTGAACCAAACTTAGGGAGAATTCTATCCCTATTTCTGTGACATACTGTCCCAGAAATCCTTAACATGATGCTTGGGGCAAGAATACACCACATGAGAAGAATGGGCAACAAAATTCTTGGGAGGTGGGACAGGGTACTTCAACACCATGGACCATCAGATGTAGAAAATAAAGGAAAGAAGATAGATGTTTCACACCCCAGCTCCACTAGTAGTTCTTCTGATGAGGAAGAACCACATGTTCCAGAATTGTAATCCTCTATAGAATAGACCAGGAAGTATATGGACATTCAGGTATCTACTTCTTTAGAACCTACCCCACAAAGCCTTGTAAGCAGATCTGAGATAGATACTATCCCTAGGGATGTTGTGTCGAATATTGAGATGGCTGAAGTAGTGGTGGAGGAAGCTATTGAGAAGATCTCTGCAGGGATGGAGGAAGATGCTTCTATAATTGAAGATACATATGGACATCTACCCATGTCTGATGATGTTGGTGATCCCAGGCCTCATAGTGAAGGGAAGCAACTCGCAGAAGAGATAATGCAGGAAGCATTAGTGGTGGGGGACCAACTTCAGGTACCTCTTGAAGGTATTCAGCTTGAGAATACTAAAAAGATAATTCAGGATGATACTCCTACAGTTGTTGCTGACCTGTATGTAAATAAAGACATGGTAGAGGCTGAGGGGGAGATTCCATCTAAACTCCCAGCTTATGAAGTGCATGATCTAGTCACCTCTGAATCTAAGAAAGAGGAATCTAGTAATGATAAAACACACTCCTCAGCACATACCAAGAATGACCTGTCCAAGAGTAACTCTTCTCAAGGAACAACAAATAGACCAATATAAGAAAATCAAGATGAAGGCACATCTGCCAGAATAGAGAAATTGCCACCAATATTCCTAGCTCAACTGATGGGACTTCTAGATGAACAAAGTACAACCCTAGAAACATTTGTGGATGCATTACAGGAAATCAGAAATGATCTAGCAGCTGAGATCAAATCTATAAGGTTTTAAGTTAACTTACTGAAGGCTGAAACTGTCAAGTTCTTCAAAAAGGATGCTCCAGCCATTCATTACACAAAGGAAAAGATTGATGTAGCAAGCAAAAATGTTGTCACCACCATAGAAAATCAAATATTCAGAATCAGAACATGCAGGACAATCATAATGATTATAATATTCTGAGGAATACATAGATGAAAAAATCTTTACTAAGCTAAATGCCTGTACAAAGCTACTTGATGATCATATATTGTAAGTAAAGAATCAGGTTACTGCATGAGTTAATTATCTAGAAACTGAACAAACCAAGGTCTGCACCTCCCTGACAATTAAAATAGTTGAAGAAGTCAAAAAGGGGTAGAGTGATGCTATAAGATCTTATACTGAGAACATGGTCTTGACAACTAATGTGGTAGATGGTCATTGGGAATGGAGCAAATTCAGTATGATAACTTCCCAATGATGTCTGCTCATGTACAAGATACCTTATGTAAAATGTCTGATACTAATCAGGGAGAAGATAATAAAGAATATATTAAGTATATTGAAGGAGATAGTGTTGGTGCCTAGTGGGGAGAACAATCTATTGCTACTATGATTCCTTCCTTCAGCCCCACTATGGAGCAGACATTACTAACCAAAGAAACGACTATAATTGGTGAAACTAAAGAAGAGATCAGGCTGTGGAAGAAAAGATATAGAGAGGAAATGGAGATGAGACCTGATTTTGAAGTATGGAGCCCAGAATCCAGGTCTATCATTCTAATTGCCTGGGATCAAGTAAAGTACTAAAAGACAGATAGACACAAACTATACAACATTGTTGAATGGGACAAGATGGACAAGAGGGACACCCTAAGGAGGCTGTATTGGAAAAACAAAAATTCAAACCTTCTGTCTCCTGATGAAGTTGAGCCCTCCAAGTACTTTCCAAGGCCCTATAGCTACTTTTAGAGACAGAGAGATAAGAAAGCCGAAGCTGAAAGGGAAAAAGCAACTAAGGCAAAGGAAGCTAATGAAGAAGACAAGAAGGGAAAGAAGATAGCTGGAGTAGTGGAATTGTGATAAGAGAACCTGAAACTTGAAATGCTTCAGGTTCTACTTATAGGGTTGAGGAATGTGACATTTGGTTTTATGCACAAACAATATAAATCCTAATATGTTAAATGAAATATCATATGTTATGATTCTAATTTTTCAGATTTAGGCTGTCTTAATGCTTACTGTATATGTTACTTAAGTATGTTAGTGTATACATTGGTATAGGTTTTGACTTCTTTAAATAGGGGGATATTGTAGGGTCCATTTATCCCAATGTCCTAGATTTGAAGAAGGCCTTGCATATAATGTATACAAATGTGGTGATCTAACTTGTTCTCAAGTTCAGTGATTGTAAGTTGTCCTATTACATTGATGGGACAGATAGCCTAAGTGGAAAATTCAGGTAAACTCTTACCTAGGTGTGGATTGATAGAAATTTATCTAAGTCCACAAGCGTTGAGTGAAGGCTACTCACTGAATGCCAGATAACTTATAGCACTGAGTGGATCCTGTATAGTCAAAGCCAACGTAATAGCAGGCTGGAAAAGTGGCTAAGTCCACATGCATTGAGTGAAGTTAACTCACTCAACGCCATACAATAAAAGGCTGTGAGAAAGGATAATGTTGTAATTGTCTATGTAAAAATGAGTAGAAAATGGGCTAACTCCATAGGCGTTGAGTGTAGCTCACGCACTTAACGCTATAGCTTCATAATCGTTGAGTATAGCTCAATCAGTCAAAGCCACAGAAAATTTTTACTTAAATTTGACTAAGTCTACAGGCGTTTAGTGAGGCAAGCTCACTCAACACCATGTGGTAAAGCATTGAATATATCTCATTCAGTCAGAACATGTATTTCCAAACAAAGAATTTTGTATAATTCCAAATGCATTGAGTTAGGTGTGCTCACTAATTAAGATCTCAACGCTTAAGAAGCTGAAGAAGAAGGAAAATGACTAAGGCATAATGCATTGAGTAAGGTGTGGTTACTCAACGCTCTCAATGGCTAAATTACAGAAAGCATACTCAACGCTATCAACTCCTAGATAGACAACATTTTGTCTAAGTGTTTTGGCATTTAGAAGGAAAATGACTAAGGCATAAAGCGTTGAGTGAAGAGTGCTCACTCAATGCTCTCATTGCCAAGCATACTGAAAAATCTATAGAATGAGACAAGGTAAAAAGCATTGATTGAGGCTTGCTCACTCAACGCGGTCCATGCCCAACGACAGAAAGATTTGTTAAGTATTTTTGTGTTGAGTGAGCCGTGCTCACTCAACGCTATCAACTCCTAGATAGACAACATTTTGTCTAAGTGTTTTGGCATTTAGTGAGGCTTGCTTACTCAATGACTATGCTATTGATGCTTGATTTTTGTCTAAGTCCACAGATTGTGAAATCAGCAAATCAACAAGTAAACCTTATTCAAATTGTTTGCAGCAAAGCTACAGTCCATGAGAAAAGGCGTCGTAGAGCTACTATACAACAGTTACTGTTAAAGCAAGGTTGCAGTGACCCATAAATGATGTGGGGGCCCACTACTAAAAGAGTTGTTGGGTTGCAATAAATAAAAGGAGAACCTTTTATAGAAAAAAGGAGTTATCGAAGTCATTCTTCCTCACCGTCATTGTTGTTGTGACTGAAGTACTAGAAGCTCAATTCAGCAACACGAAGAGCAAAACAAGTTAGCTATTTGTCATCATCATCGATTACAGCAAGATCAGAGCAGATCTTTGAAGAGGAAAGAGAAAGTTAGCTAGTGCAATTTTCCATCTACACCAGCACGTTCTTCACAGATCCAGATATACAACTCTGAAGAACATCTACTAGAGGCTATTGAGAAAAAGTTAGGGCTTAATATCTTTTGCCCAGGAAAGAGAGAAAAAGCAGAATAGTTATTCGGCAAGTTACTTCCAGCACAAATTAAAGCAAGATCTATATTCTTGGTTGCTGCGAAGTAGTTGAGCTCAGAATCCTTTAGCTCAAGTAGCAGCAATTTTTGTTGCAGTCACTTCACAGTTCTAACAGGAAAAGTCCCAAGTAATGTGAAGAAGAAGTTAGGACTGAGTATATCTCAGTTCAATTAAAGGTAGACCCAGGAAATATATTCCTGGACTCAAAGTTGGGCTGTGTCTATCTCAATCAAAGTAGATTGGCACAGAGAAATTTCTCTTGTGTCCTATCAAGACTCACCAACCCACTCCCATCTTATCGGATTTAACTAAATATGGATTGTAGGGCACTGGCCTGAGGTAGGGAAATATTTCCTGATTTATAGGAGAGTAAAGCTCTTTGATTTGTAGGATCTTCTTGGATTTGAGTGGTAGGAGCAAGTTTGCTCTGAGGTAGGATCCCTAGTGGATCTGAGGTAGGGTTGTCCTCCTAGCTTGAGTGTAGAGCCTTTGGTCTTAGATAGGTGATATGTTAATCACTGATTTGTATGCCCTTGTGGCTGAGCTGTAGGTCTTGGAGGAGACTGAGAGATCCTAAGGGATCTGAGGTGTAAGATCGTTGGAGCAGAGTTTTGGAGAAGTGCCTAGTCTAATAAGATAGTTGGATAGGTGGGGGGAAAGTGGATGTACCCTTGTTATTGGAACCACAATAAATCTGTGTATGCTTTTTTGTGTTATTTTCTTTGTGAAGGTTGCATGTCTTGAAAGCAGAATTTAATCATCTAATAAAGCATGAAACAAAAGGAAAATAAAAAGATAGTCACTAAGGACTAAGAATCCTATTCACCCCCCACCTCTTAGTGATTTAGCTATCCTTGAAAACACTAACTTTCAAGTGGTATCAGAGCGAGGTTCCGATTCTCTGACCTATGGGTTATGGGCCCACCACGCTTCCGATCCTCCGACCTAGGTGGTTTAGCTATCCTTAAAAACATAGACTTTCAAGAAGAATTTATGTTGTAATCTTTTAATAAGTGTTGGATCCAATGCAATTTTACACAGCAACTTCCAACTAAAATGTACTAAAATTAAGCGGTGGATATTGCTACACTTGTTTGCTTTTTACTGCTCCAAGATACTAGCCTTTTCCCAAGAAATTGACGTGAACCTTATGTGCTTTTCCTCTCTTCTTCACATCCTGCATAATCAGCATCTAAAAAACCTGTTAATTCAAAATCACTATTCCTGGGATACCTTAGGCCAAGATTAGGTGTGTACTTTAGATATATCAATATTCTTCTAACTACTATATAGTGAGATTCTTTAGGGCACACTTGATACCTAGCAAATACACAAGTGGTATACATTATGACTTGTCTATTGGCTGTTAGATAAAACAGTGATCCAACTATGACCCTATACAAGGTGATACCAACTGGCCTGCCAGCACCATCCTTATTTAAATACATACTGGACCCCATAGGAGTTCTCATTGAAGTGTATGTTTCCATGCCATACTTCTTCATTAACTCCTTGGTGAACTTAGAATGACTAATGAAAAGTCCATCTATGGTTTGCTTAACTTGGATACCCAAGAAAAACTTGAGTTCACCCATACTACTCATCTCAAACTTACCTTGCATTAGTTTGACAAACGTAGTGCAAAGTGACTCATTAGTAGAACCAAATATAATGGAATCTACATATATTTGTACTAAGATGATCTTGCCTTTGACTTCCCTCACAAATAATGTTTTGTCTATTTTCCCTCTTGAGAATTTATTCTCTTGAAAGAACTTAGACAGAGCCTCATACAAATCCCTTGGTGGCTTTGTTTTAATTCATAGAGAGCTCTTAATTACAAATAAACATGATTAGGTTTAGTAGAGTCAACAAAACATAATGGTTGCTCAATATAGACCCTTTCTTTAAGGTTACCATTCAGGAAGTCTGACTTCACATCCATTTGGTAAACTTTGAATCCTTTGTAGGCTGCAAATGATAGGAAGAGTCTAATGGCCTCCAATCTAGCCACTAGTGCAATGGTTTGATCTAAGTCTATACCCTCTTCTTGTCAATATCCCTTTACAACCAGTCTAGCTTTGTTTCTGACTATAACACCATTCTCATCCAATTTGTTCGTATATATCCCTTTAGTTCCTATGATGTTACATTCATCGGGTCTGGGAACCAGCTTCTATACTTTACATCTCTTGAACTGATTCAATTCTACATGCATTCCACCTATCCAAAATGGATCTACATTGGCTTCTTATAATTTCTTTGGTTCTGTTTGAGACAGAAAACTTGAGTACATCATAGTGCTGTGGTGTTTGCTTCTTGTGGTTACACCCTATGTTGCATCTCCAAAGATCAATTCCCTTGGATGATCCCTTAAATGTCTGATAGTTATGGGTAATATGACTACATCTCTTGGCCAGCTATATCTTATTGCTGAGTTTCTTCTTCTTGGTTGTACCTGTGCAAGCACTTCTTCAATAATGTTGACTCCATCTTGTATATTTTGGCTTTTTGGAACAGAAGCTTTTATAGACAGCTACTTTAGCTTGAAGTATTCTCCTATTGTGCTTGATGTACCTGTCTTATTATTGTAAAATGTAGAACTTTCATCAAAATCAACATGGACAGAATCCTCCACAATTCGATCTCTCAAGTTGTAGACCCTATAGGACTTACTGTGGTTACTATAACCAACAAATATGTCCTCATACGACTTTTCAGCAAATGTAGTTATGTATGTTTTCCCATTATTTAGGACAAAACATCTACATCTAAAGATTCTAAAATATGCCTAGTTTGGTTTTCTGTCCTTCATTAGTTTATAAGGAGTCTTATTCAACCTTTTGTTGATTGAAGCTCTATTAAGAACATGACATGTTGTGTGAATTGCATCATCCAAAAAATATTCTGGGAGAGAAGAATAACTCAGCATGGTTCTTCCAGCTTCAATGAGAGTTCTATTCTTTATCTCACCAATTCAATTTTGCTAGGGTTTTCTTGGAGCGGAAAAGTCTTGTTGAATCCCATGTTCTTCACAAAACTTTGTCATGCATTCAGATTGAAATTTAGTTCCATGATCACTTCTAATTCTAACCACAGAACTGTTCAATTCATTCTGTATTTGTTTGACAAATGTCTTGAAGACATCAGGAGTTTCAGATTTTTCCTTAGAAAGAAAACCCAAGTTAAACTGGAATAATCATCAACAATAACAAAAGTGTAGACTTTCTTCCCTAGACTATGAACTTGCATAGGACCAAATAAGTCCATATGCAAGAGTTATAAGCACCTCATTGAGTCTTTGGTTTCAATACTTTTTAATGGAGCTTTGGTCTGCTTGCATTTTTTGCATGCAGAGCAAATGCTCTCCTTAGAGGTATTTAGTGTTAGGACCATTCCTAACTAGCTCTTTACTGAGATGTTTTCTTATGGTCTTATAGTTCAAATGAGCTAGCCTCTCGTGCCATTTGACACAGTGTGAGATTTTTTCATTTGCAACTAGACATAAGTGTGAGTCTTATTTTAAACAATGAAAATTCAAACAATACACATTCCCACATCTAGTTCCTCTCAAGATGACCTCTTGGTCAGCTGACTTCTTTATTAGGCACTCATCCTTATGGAATGATATGTCGTAGCCAAGGTCACAAAGTTGGCTTATGCTTATAAGGTTGTGTTGCAACCCTTCAACATAAGATACTTTGGTTAAAGTGACTATGTCATTTGTGATCTTACCATAACCTTTGGTAATTCCTTTGTCAGCTTAACCAAAGATCACCTTAGGTCCATTCTTCATAGGAATTTATTCCCTCAAATTGCCTCTTTTTTCATTCATGTGTCTGGAACACCCACTATCCAAGTACCAAATTGGTCTATCTCTGGTGCTTAGAAATTCCTGCAAAATCAGAATTTATGTTTCCTTATGGAACCAAATTGTTTTGAGTCATAGGTTCTTGTTAGTTATCGCACCATTGGAATCACCAGTAAACTTCATAACTGGATACATTTTATGAACATGAGATACAATGTAATTTAACCAATAGTCCAAGGTAAAGTGTCTTACTTTTCCACAACACAAGCATTCATATCTGTTGTACCTCCTCTGTGGAAGAACAAAAGGAGCTTTGTGTTGATAGTCCTTTGAGCAGGAATCAGCAAACTTGACAATTTTATTTTGATTGGGAGAAAAAAGGTTGTTTTGTCTCTCAGTTACAACAATTATCCTTTAGCAGACACATTAGGAATAGCTTTCCTATTCACATATGAACTTGGTCCAATTGGTCAAAACTTCTGGGTTTCTTTTCCCTTAGTCTAAAACACAGGTTGTGGAATGACTGGACCCTTTTGCCTTGTCAGCTTTTTGCATCTTCTTTTCTTAGGTTTAACATAACCAAGTCCAATTCCATGTGTTCCTGAGAAAGTATCTAAAATGGACAACACAGTTTTAGCTTTAGAAAATAGCTATACTAGTTTTTTCTCATTAAAGAGTTTGAGTTCTAACTCCTAAATGATTGCATCTTTTTGATTTATCATCATAATTTGTTCATCAATGATCTTAGTCAGTTTTGCTAACTTTGAACTTTGAAGACCTATATTCTTAGTATCCATCTAATGATGATACTCAAGACCTTTTAGTGATGCAATCTCTATGCCTTATTTTTTGACAAGCTTCTTGATATTTACAAGAGCTTCCATTAGTTTTCTATTCTTGACTGTGAGCTGATGCAGTTCAGTCTCAGGGTTGACTTATGTGAATAAATCTTTAAGCCACATGAGTCTAGCTCATCCTTGGTCTCATAAGCAAAATTTGTAGAACAACAAGAATTATCAAAGATTACCTGAGTATCCTGACATTCAGTAATTTCAATATCTAGATTATCAGACAGTACCATCATTTTAACCTCCATATCATCTTCAGAATCTCCATAGTGTGATGAAGTTGTGGAGTTATCTCCCTTATATATGGCCTCTCTGATGAATTCTTCTTCATAGGAGAATAGTCCAGCATGGTCTTCTTCTGATTCAATTGAATAAGTATCACTATCAGATAAGATCTTTGGCTTCTTTGCCATCATACCCATTTTTTATTTCTTGTCTTTATAAAACTTCTTTTCTTTTGATTTTTTGATCTCTTTTCTTTTTACTGGACAGTAAGCAATGACATGCCCAGGCCTGTTACAGCAATAATAGATAATTTCAGTCTTAAATTGTTTATTCTGATGAGAATCATACCTGACCACCGATTTTTCTCTTTGTTTTCTTTGCTATTAGAACATGGTCCAGTTGATTTCATCTTATTCCACTGCTTCCTACTTCTCATCATTTTCTTAAATTGCCTGGTAAACACTGCCAATTCATCATCTGATAATTCTTCTGATGAAGAATAGGTTCCAGTGCTATCCGTATCTTCATCCCTTCTTGGTGATGATGGGATTTCTATTCTACACTTCTTCAATGTATTTGCTTTGAAGGCCATAAATTTAATCTTTGTTGAACTTCTGGCAGATTCAACTTCAGCTTTTCTAGAATTTAGCTGAAGCTCATGTGACAATAGCTTCCTATATAAGTCTTGGGGGAACATGTTTCTAAGATTCATCATTTCTCTTACAACACAAATCTTGATATCTCATTCTTTATTTAGGGATCTCAGAAATTTGTCATTAAGCTCGTAATTTGATAATTCTCTACCATAATTCGTTTAAGTCATTTACTGTTCTAAAGAACATTTCATAACATAGTTCTATAGAATCAGTATTTCCTTCTCTGAATGCCTCATACTACTGATTTAGTAGAGACTTTCTGTCATCTCTTACTTCTTTTGTGCCTTCCATATAGACTATGAGAGTGTCCCACATCTCCTTGGATGTTTTGCAGTGCACTAGATTCTAAAAAGTTGAATTATCTATTGCATTGATAATTATGTTTTGAGCTCTTTTATCCATGGTGGAAAGAAACACCTCATCCTTTGTCATTTCAGACAATTTGTTAGGTGTTTGAACATTTGCTTCTAGGACAGATATCTTCATTGGAATATATAGTCATTCTTGTATAGTGACAAAGATTCTTGGATCTGAAGCCTCCATAAAAAATCTCACTTTCTGCTTCCATATAACAAAGTTATCCTTTGCATAAATTGGCAATTTCATATAGCTGAGTTCTCTGTAAGATTAAGAAGCCATTAGATCTGATATTTATCACCTACCCTTTGGATCTTTTTCAAACTATTAGGTCTTTTTTAACATCCTCCCTTTGATACTACTTGAAAGTTAATCCTATGGGTAGATAATCACCTTGAGGGGGGGGGGTGAATAGGTGTCTTTTAAAATACTTTATCAATTCTTTGTTACTTAAATGTTCAGTAGATAATATACTTGAAAAATTAGGTTCAGAATAACTCAGCACAAATGAATTACAGCACACAGCACATGAAAATCTCAAAACACATCACACAAAAAATTTATAGTGGTTCCCCTATCTAGGGTACATCCACTTTCCCCCTTCTTCCTCACTAGTAATGTGCTAGTTAAGGTTATAACTCCTCCTCTTCAACTCAGATCCAAATTTCTTACAGAAACAGTTTATGTTAAGAAACCTATACTCAGACCATCAAGTCCTACCTCAGATATTCACCCATTCTCCTACCTCAGGTCACTCAAGAACCCTCCCTCAGCCTTTATAACGCAGGCTTACACCTTAGTGATCTCACTCAAATCACCTACCTCAGGTCCCTCAAGAAACCTACCTCATCCTTTATAAATTAGGCTTACAACTAAGAGAAAAACTCTCCTACCCACTCAGATCACGGGGAGATCTTACAAAATTAAGAGGTAAAAAGATTCAGAAAACAAATCTATAATCTTACTTATTTGAATGAATTCATATTCTTATATTAAGCTACAAAGAAACAAATCTTGATGAATAATCTGGCTGAAGAAATTCTTTTCTGGATCTTCAATCTACTTGATGATCAGCTTGATTTCCTTGAAGAATTTGTAGAATAGATCCACTTGAATGTTCTAATCACTTGATGAAAGGATCTAAAGATCTTCTTGATGAATTTCGTCACCCTTCTCCTTCTCGGGATTATCAACCTCCTCTGACTTAGAAAAATCTTGATGAGAGAATGTAATGATTTATCTGATTGTTGCTTTCTGTGTAGACAACCCCTCTATATATAGACTTCATGGATTGTTGGTTTCTGATTGATGACATCAACATGTAACATCATTCTTTAATTTTTCCATAAAACAATTTTTATTGAGATACCATGTTACTGTAGTTGTTATGACAGTTCTAACTTGTCCTGACACTTCTGTATTGACTCTGCACATCTTCAGAAAAAAAAGTGTCGAGATGTCCAAAGTGTCTCGACACATGATCTTAGAAGGTGTCGAGTCATCTTAGCTATCTCGACACAATTTAACTTAGAAAAATTTTCTGGTTGATTTTGAAAGTGTCGAGAAAGTTGACTTATCTCGACATAACTGTAATCTGTGTCAACATCTGTAAATTTGCGATGTGTCGAGACAGTTAAATTGTCTTGACACAACTGTCTGCTGTGCATCGACACATCTATGCTTGCTTTATTTCAACACTATGTCGAGATAGTTGAATTGACTCGACAAAACTGTATGTTGGGTGTCGACACTTGTATACTAGCTTTATTTCATCATTATGTCGAGACAGTTGAATTGTCTCGACACTCCAGTCTGCTGGTGTCAAAACTTGTATACTAGCTTTATTTCTTCTTTGTGTTGAGACAGTTGATTTATCTCGAGACTATTTTACTTAGTATAATTTTCAGTCTTCTTTGTGTCGAGATAGTTGACTTGTCTTGACACAGCTAACTTAATCTTCAAAGTGTCGAGTTTACTGACTTGTCTCGACACTGCTTAGTTAGTCTTCAAAGTATCGAGTTAGCTGACTTGTCTCGACAGAACTTCTACAATAGTGTTGACATAGTTGAAGTGTGTCGACACTTTTGTACTTTGCCAATTTCTGCACTGCAAGTTGCTAGATTCTGACTATGCTACCATCACTCGACACTTTGCTGACTTCACTCGACACTTTTGTACTTAGATAATTTTCTTCACTTTTTAGTCAGCTTCTTAGAGTCTATCTGTCAATATAACTTGGAATACCTATCAAATCAATATAATATAGGCAACCTTCAAGCATGAACTGAAATATACATCAAATATATATTTGTGTATATTATTGAGTTGAACGGGCTTCTTCAAATCAAGTACATTGTGTCAAATATACCAAATAGAAATGTATTTTTAAAAATAAATAAAAAGAGAATTGGGGTGGAGAAAAAGAATGATAAAATTAATAAAATTTGCGCTTTCAAAATTCATCAAAAATAGTCCCCGGCAAAGGCGCTAAAATCTTGATGGATGAAATTCAAGCTAGCGCGCGATTCTTAATCGATAAGGCAAATATACCTATCGTTCTAGAGTGTAGGATCAAGTGTCGTATTAGACTCGGGGCCTGTCTACTACTTCTACTCACGCAAATTAATATTATTTTATGGAAATATAAATCGAAGATTAATTAAAAAAAAGAAGAAAAGTGAAATAAAAGTTAGCACTTAATCAAAACTCCATTTGAAATAAAATAATCTTTTCATGAAGGCAAACTTCTAAATTACCTACTTCAACCGTGGAGATTCCCAAATTATGAAAGTGCCTATCTCGAGAATACAATCTCGATTAAACTTAAGTTGATCGATTAAGACCTCTCGACCAATCGAGACCCCTTAGCTTTCTTTATGCGGTGAACCCCACTATTAGATTTGACTCCAATCCGGAAGATCCATGCCTTCCCCTCTCGAGGAGTACAGGCAATTCTTTCTACCTTTGAGTGATCAACTCGTACACACAACCTATCGGTAATTCTAGGATACGGATCTATGAACAAAATCTTGAAATATAAATCAAAGATAGATCGAAGCGATAATAAAGAAAGCATGGCAAAAAGAAAAAAATTATTTTATTTAAATGCTTGCCATGATCAAGTGCTAATGAAATTAGCAACTCAATATGATTAATGAGTACATACAAAGATAAATAGAGACATGATTGAAATAAAAAGAGCTGAATTAAAAGCTAACAAACTAAAGATATTCAATGGAATTGAAAAGTACATAAAAGAAATAGAGAAAAAGTGGAAACAAAGCTACTAAAACATCCTAAAATCTACAACTAGCTGACTCCTAGATGACTCCTCAGCTCCTTGCTCAATCCGATATTCATAAGAATTTTTCTGGAGAGTCACACCCCTCCATACGCTTGTGACTAGGGGCATGTATGGTGCATAACCGGCCTCTTGAAAGCCCGGGAACATTGGGAGAAAACTTCCAAAATTCGCCGTTCTGCGGGTCATAAACCAAGGTCACGCCCGAGACCTAGGCCGTGTATTTACTATTACTGGAGACATCGGGAACTGGAAACGACAGGAATTAAAATCTAGCAGTTGCGGGAAGTCACGCCCCTAGGTCAAGCCTGTGACCTAGGGCGTGTAAGCTGAAAAATTCTTCGATCCGTAACTAGCGACATAAAGCACGGTATGCCTAATCGTCATGCCTTCTATTCACACCCGTGACTTGAGGGTCGCGCCCGTGACAGTGGTGTATAAATTTAACCTGACGTGGAATGGAGCTTCTAGATGGGTCACGCCTACTGGTCACACCCATGACCGATTGGTCACGCCTGTGACCGGGGTGTGTAAAATGTAATTTTTCCATATCTCTTCAGTTTTTTCTCCTGATAAGTCCTGCAAGCCCCAAATTGATATTGGCAGCCTAGATTAACCTGAAATAATAAAATAAAGGAATTAATACAAATATTAATATAAAATTAACTAGAATATAATGATTTCTTAAATAAAAACTATAATAAAATAACTATAAATATTGACTTATCATCCGCCTCGAATATTTTTGTCATCTCTATGATCTAAGAAAGGCTCGAGTCAACTACAAAATGGATAGCCTGCCAAAGAGGGTCTCACATATCCATATAAAACATCTTCACATATTTACGAACATCCAAGTCATTGGAGTCAGCAAACCTTGCCAGATGTTTGAATTCCTGCTGGTATTCAACAACAGATCTGGATCCTTGCTTCAACTACAGGAACATTTTTGCGAGTTCATCACTAGGAGTAGAGGGAACGAAAAACTCTTGGAATGTTAACGTGAGGGATAGATCTAACTTAACTCTAAAGGGGGGGGGAGGGTGAATAGAGTATTTTAAAGATTATTAACTTGTTTTTATAGCGGATTAAACGTTACTGATACATGTAAGTATAAAGAGAAAATCACAACACACAAACAAAAAAGTAATGGCAAACTACACGACACAAGGAATTTATAGTGGTTCGCCAATAAACCTAGGTACATCCAGTCTTCTACCACCATGGTAGGAATCCACTATAGTTTTTTACTCAGGTGCCCTGCCACAACAGGTTTTTGCTCAGGTGCCATGTCACCAGAAGATCTATTTTCTAAGGGAGATCTAACAACCCTTTAGGCTTTTGATCAGGTGCCCAAAAACCAATCCCAAGTCTTTTGATCAGGTGACTTGTGAACCACAAAGGTTCACTTTTGAAGGGAGTTAGAACCATGTGCATAGTGAAAGAATAATATAAAAAGATGTTGTCTTCTCTGTCTCAAATCTCTGAGAAGACTAGTGGATTGTTGATGTCAAAGCTCCCCCTAAGTTGTATGGATCTGATTGGGAGTGGAATCTTTGCTTCAGGGTGTAGTGCTTCTTTATAAGATTCTCCTTTGAGTTAATGTCTCTAAAAGATATGAGCTTTTAGTTTTAGATTGAAGATGAGTTGGTGGAAGAAAGCTTGAAGAAAAGAAAGCTAATTCTTTGAATAGTAATTCTGTAGCTTTTTGTAACTTTAAGAAAACCTTGTGTGTCTGTCTATAACTCTTAAGGAAGAAAAACTTATGATAATATTATAAGATCAGGAATGCTAGAGAAATTGAAATATTTGAATTCATTCTGAACAGCTAGAGCATTCCCTAGAATGGTTACTATCTTGGAAAATGATTAGCATTTAACTCTGTGATTAAGTCCATATTTAATGCTGCCTCTAAACTGCTATATTCATAAGAATATTAAGCATTAAATATCAGATTTATAACTACCTACAATTTAGCCTTGATAAAAATTCTGCCTTCAGAATATAAAATATCCTTAAATTAGGCCTGGAAATAAGCTCTCCTGCTTGAAATAACTTCCTAAAACACTGCCTGGAAATCATCGAAATGAGCATGAAATTCATCGACCCGAGCTTGGAGATTATCGAGCTGAAACAGCTAATTCATCGACCTGAGATCAGAGATCGTCGAGCTTAGCTTGGCTGTAGTCAAGCTGAGATGTAGATTTCGTTTACCGGAGCTCAGCTTTTGTCGAGCTCAATTCAGAGTTGGAACACTAAGTTCGTCGGGCTGAGTTTGACTTTCGTCAAGCTAAGATCAACTTTCGTTGAACTGAATTACAGAACTCTTAAATCTTCTAAGGCAACTAACCTTGGAAAACCTATAACCCAGACTAGACATATTGATTCAGTCTAAGCATCCTAATAGTAGTCGTTGCCCAAATCCAAACTGGGGTTCCAACAATCTCCACTTATTTGGGTGAGGATAATATTTACACAAAATATAAAGCAAGAAATATATCTAGCAGAAATAAAACAACTAGCAGATATAATATAGTGCTATGAGAGTTAAAAACTAGTAACAATAAAGAAGACATAAAATAAAAATTAGTTTTCTTTCTTGGGAACTTCTGAAAGAGAATCAGAGTATGATTTTGTGGAAATCATCTTTCTGGTTGGATCTTGAGCTTCTATCTGAGTCATTTTTAAATCTTGATCACCAAGAATCTTTTGAGATATGGCTCTAGGCACAACCGCATCTAGATTAAGCTGCATGTATTCATTAACATTGAATAAATACTTTACTTGATACTTGTCTAGTTATTTCTGTCTGTAAGAAGACATTATTGTGAACTTGGAGGAGTCTTTTCCTTCTGCTTTAGCTTTATTAATCTTAGACAGACCAATAAGCTCATTAAATCTGGCCATCTTATAGATTGGATCTTACTCTGGCTCAAATGTATGAGAAGGAGGACTCTCTGGACTTGATTGTTATTGATGTTAGCTAGTTTGGTTTGATCTCTATTGATGGATGCCTTGATAATAATACTTAGATGGTTGTCCTGCCTGACCTGGGAATGTTGAGAAGGTGTAGGCTTTTGAGAAATATTTCCTATTGCTCCTGCTGCTGGTGGAGGAGGAGGAGGTCCACTCCTAGACCTTGGAGGAGAATTATATCTCTTCATTTTCTTTCTTCTTTTTTGTTCATTTTTGGAATATCTCAACCAGTGGGGAAGGTCTTGAGTGAGAGTGATCCCATGAAGAGTATAGTAGGGAATGTAAGTTGTGGAGGAAGGTTTAGAAGCAACTTTTACTAGAGCATTCTTTTTCTTATCTTTTCTTTTTTTTGAACTGGATATTTCTGACTCATCTGTAACATCATCATCATCAGAATTATCTCCAGTTGGTTGATCATATAGATCATCAATCTACTTAATCAACTCAGACTTATCATGATCATGTACATCTAGTTGTGTTTGCATAAAATCTGTATCAGCTTGCATCTGTACACTAACATCTTGTTCCATGTCTTCAAAAAGAATGTCATCTAAATTTGGCATTGGGGATTCAGCCAAAGCATAAGTTGGAGGAGAGCAGGCTAGCTCTAAGATAATTATAATATTCTCAACTATTATATTCATAGAAATTGAGGAGATATTAGTAGAGGAATTACTGAAACTAGATCTAATCTGTTCTATAACTAAAGAATCTATAGGTGGAGAATTACAAACTATAGTTTTATCATAAGCTGGAAACGTAGGGAGAAAACTTGGAATTAAACTATGCAGGGAATCCGAAACTAAAAATAGAGTAAATAGGTTAACTATATGATTAATAACAACATCCACAATAGTTATAATTTTAGGAACTTAAAAATCAAGTGCTGCTTCATCTGCATAGACTACAAGCATTTCTATATCTGAATCTGCTGTTGCTACTAAAATTGTTGTTACTACTACTTCTGATATTCCTGTTACTGTAGATGTTGTTACTGCTAATGGAGCTTCTTCATAGGTCATCCCCCCTTCCTGGATTCAGAGAGACCTGAACCCTTGGCCCCAAAGAAGGGACAGATGAGGAGCAACAACTTCTTCTATTAGCTTCTTGAGTGTTGGAGTGATGAATTCAATAAGATTATTAGCAATAGAAGAAAAATCTAAATACATAAACTCAGAAGAGTTCTGAGTAGATATAGATGGAGGATTTTGAGAGCAAATGGATTGAATGGAAGGTTGATGACAGGATGGATAGATTATGAATGACTGAGGTACATCCTGAGGATTAGAGGTAGAGGGAGTGATATTAGGGATGATCTCTTCCAGGATAGGATATTGAGGTGGTGTTGGAAGATGGGTAGGGAAATGATGTTGAGGAGATGAATGAGATGGTGAAGAGAGAAGATTGAAAGTAGGAAAGAAGGTTGAGGGAATGTCCTCAAAATGATGAGATTATAGAGGTGATTGAGGAGGTGGAGATGGTGAGGCAAGAGGGATGAAAGTAGAAGGTGTGTCTTGAAGAACAGTGGATGGTTGTTGAAGAGGATGATATGGAAAATCAGAAGGAGAGGGAGGAGGAGCAGGAGCTTCTTCAAGAGTTAATAGAGTGGTTGTTATAACCCTTGTGTCCTATAAAGCTATCCTGGAAGAGGAGGCCCTAGAGGTCTTTGGGATAACACTCTCGCATCTGCGAAAGAGTGCAGAGATAAACCTCTTAGAACATTAATGAATATGGTCCGGGAGACCAATAATTCTGGAACCTTTGCCTGCAGAAAGATCTCTAGGATCCTACCATAACCTCCAGATTTATTGGAAAGTTTCTTCTTAATATAATCAAAGAAAATCCTTCCCCAATCCACAGACTTCTTATTTACCAGTGCACACATCAGTTGAAATTATTGTCTTGTTATATGGTTATGGGCAGTGTTTTCCCAACAACACTTTACCTACAACATTTGTTAAGAACTTGTATTCAATTGAATTTTTTTTCTTATGCAGGTGATTGGGGTTTCCCTGGGAGTGACCCATCTTATCTAGCATTTCATTAAATTCATCACTAAATAATTCTAATTCATCTTTTCCATTAACAAATCCAAAAACTTCACATAAAACTTCTGGTGATAAAAGAACCTGGTTACCATAGATTGATCCAATGAGAACTGGAGTATCCTGAAGCTTTGTTGTGTGCATCAATTCTTTTATTTTTGTCACTGGAAGTTTGATCCTAGTTGTCATGAAATACTGCAGATTCGGACCCTCAAACAATTTCAGAATGTCCTGGAATTATCACTATGAAGCACTGGATTTTGTTTAATTGAAATAGAACTAGTATTATCACAAAAGATAGTTGAATTATTTTGGTTGAAACCATAATACAGAAGCTGATTTTGAATCCACAAAATAGGTGAGAACCAACTACCAGGTGCCATATATTCAGCTTCAGCAGTTGATGTTAACTTAGATGTTTATATTTTACAAAACCAGGACACAAGCCTATCATAAGGAAACTGACAAGTTTTTGTTGTGCTTTTTTGTCAACTCTTCATCCAACATAGTCAGCATTTGAGAATCCAGTTAAGTCAAATTCTGACTCTATAGGATATAAAAGTCCTAGATTTGGACAACCCATTATATATCTCAAAATTATTTTTTCTAAAATTATGTGAGATTCTGTAGGATTTATTTGAAACCTAGCACAATTACAAGTAGCAAACATGATATCAGGCCTACTTGCTTTTAAATATAATAGAGACCCAATGATGGCTCCATATATTTTCTGATCAACAGGCTTGCCCTGTTCATCATTATCAACAACAACATTGAAGGGCATGCATGTTTGCATTGCTGAGGCATCAGACATCACAAATCTTTGTATAAGCTCCTTAGCATATTTAGATTGGGATATGAAAATACCATCTAGGGATTGCTTCACTTGGAGACCAAGGAAGTAGGTTAGTTCACCCATGCTACTCATTTCAAACTTTGAGTGCATCAGGTAAGAAATCCTTTTGCAAAGTTTGGAATCAGTAGATCCAAATATTATGTCATCTATATATATTTATACTAACAAAATTTTAGATTTATGATGTCTAATAAATAAAGTCCTTTCTACTAAGCCTCTAGAAAATTTATTTTCAAACAAGAAAGTAGCAAGTGTCTCATACCAAGCTCTTGGAGCTTGTTTGAGACCATAAAGAGCTTTATTAAGTTAAAAAACATAAGCAGAGTGAGTTGGAGAAATAAAACCTGGAGGTTGTTCAACATAAACTTACTTTTTGAGTTATCCGTTTAGAAATGCACTCTTTACATGCATTTGATAAACTTTAAATTTCTTGAATGCTGCATATGCAAGAAATATTATGATAGGCTCTAGCCTTGTAACAACGGCAAAGGTCTGGTCATAATCAATGCCTTCCTATTGTGTATAGCCTTGGGCTTCCAATCTGGCTTTGTTTATTACAATTAATCCTTGAGAATCCAACTTGTTCTTAAAGACCCACTCGGTTCTAATTAATCGGTAGTCTTTGGGTCTTGGAAATAAATCCAGAACTCTACATCTTTCAAATTGATTGAGTTCCTCTTGCATAGAAATGATCCAGTGGGGATCTGGTTCTTCATCTTTTATGGATTGAGATTCAATCTGAGAAAGAAAGAAAGCATGCATCTGATCATGATTTAATTGATGCCTTGTTTGCACACAAGCTGGCATGTCTCCAATCACTTGAGATATGCCCTGATCTCTAAGTGTGATATGATCAATGGGTAGAGTTGGTTATTCAACCACTTGTGGTGCTAATTCCTCTTGTGGAATCTCATTTGCCACAATATCTTCAACATGAATTTCCTGAATTTCTTAATCACTGTCATCAGCAATAATCTATTCAGAAGGATGTGATATATCCTCTTATGTTAGGATTAAATCATCCATTTTCTCACACAGATTTGGTATCTGTAAATTTTCTATGGTAGAGATGTCTTTCTCCTTGTAAAACATGTGAGTTTCATCAAAAGAAACATGCATAGATTCTTCCATTTTAAGAGATGATTTATTATAAACTTTATAAGCCTTGCAAACTTGAGATTATCCAAGGAAGATTCCTTCTATAGCTTTGGCTTTAAATTTTCTAAGGTATTTCTTATCATTATTATGAATATAGCACATGCAACCAAAAACTTTAAAATAATTAACTTTAGGTTTGTTTAATTTAAGTAATTCAAAGGGGGTCTTACCCTTTAGCTTATGAATTAGACTTCTATTCAAAACATAATTTGCTATGTTAATTGTCTCTGCCCAAAAGGATAGGGGCAAGTGAGCATCTGCAAGTAATGTCCCTAGAGATTCAATCAGGGTTCTATTTTTTCCTTTCAGCTATCCTATTTTATTGTGGAGTTTTAGGAGCAGAAAAATAATGCTTGATACCTTCCTTATCACAAAATTCTTGCATGAGAAGAGATTCAAACTCAGTGCTAAGATCACTTCTGATCATTGCAATCTAAGTAGAGTACTCAATCTGAATGCTCATAAGAAAGTCTATAAGAACTTTAAAGTTATCTGACTTGTTTTTCAGAAAGAAAACCCAAGTGAAACTAGAGAAATGATCAACAATCACTAAGGTATATGACTTCCCTCCCAAGCTCTATACTACATTAGGTCCAAAAAAGTCCATATGTAGAAAGTACAAGATTCTGGGTGAATCACTTTTATTAATGGATTTAAAACTATTTTTAGTTTGTTTGCCTAAATTATAAGCCCTACAAAGTACTATCTTCTTGTACAAACCAGAAGGTAGTCCTCTAACAAGGTTGTCCTTAGATAATTTAGCTATAGTCCTAAGGTTTACATGACCTAATCTCTTATGCCATAAATCATTAGAGTTACTGATTTGGTTAAATAAACAAATTCGAAATTTTGCAGAATAAAAGTTAACTAGAAAAATATTGCCTTGTCTAATACCAATTAAAACAATTTTATTTAAACTAGTGGTAATAAAACCTAAAGATTTATTAAATGTTACCTGATAACCTTCATCACATAATTGCTGATGGAGATCATATTATGCTTTAGACCATTTACATAAGCTACCTTCTTGAAGGTAAATGCTCCAACTTAGCGCGCGATTCTTAATCGATAAGGCAAATATACCTATCGTTCTAGAGTGTAGGATCAGGTGTCGTATTAGACTCGGGGCCTGTTGACTACTTCTACTCACGCAAATTAATATTATTTTATGGAAATATAAATCGAAGGTTAATTAAACTAAAGAAGAAAAGTGATATTAAAGTTAGCACTTAATCAAAACTCCATTTGAAATAAAATAATCTTTTCATGAAGGCAAACTTCTAAATTACCTACTTCGACCGTGGAGATTCCCAAATTATGAAATCGCCTCTCTCGAGAATACACTCTCGACTAAACTTAAGTTGATCAATTAATACCTCTCGACCAATCGAGACCCCTTTGCTTGCTTTTTGCGGTGAACCCCACTATTGGATTTGACTCCAATCCGGAAGATCCATGCCTTCCCCTCTCAAGGAGTACATGCAATTCTATCTACCTTTGAGTGATCAACTCATACCCATAACCTCTCGGTAAATCTAGGATACGGATCTATGATCAAAATCTTGAAATATAAATCAAATATAGATCGAAGCAATAATAAAGAAAGCATGGCAAAAATAAGAAATTTATTTTATTTAAAAGCTTGCCATGATCAAGTGTTAATGAAATTAGCTACTAAATTTGATTAATGAGTACATAAAAACATAAAGAGAGACATGATTGAAATAAAAAGAGCTGAATTAAATTCTAACAAACTAAAGATATTCTATGGAATTGAAAAGTACATAAAAGAAATAGAGAAAAGTTGAAACAAAGCTCTAAAACATCCTAAAATCTACAACTAGCTGACTCCTAGATGACTCCTCAGCTCCTTGCTCAATTCGGTATTTATAAGAATTTTTCTTGAGAGTCACACCCCTCCGTACGCCCGTGACTAGGGGCATGTATGGCGCAGAACCGTCCTCTTGAAAGCCCAGGAATGTTGGGAGAAACATCCAAAATTTGTCGTTCTGCGGGACACGCACCAAGGTCATGCCCGTGACCTAGGCCGTGTATTTACTATTATTGGAGACATCAGGAACTAGAAACTGCAGGAATTAAAATCTTGCAGTAGCGGGAAGTCACACCCATAGGTGAAGCCTGTGACCTAGGGCGTGTATGGTGAAAACTGCTTCGATCCGTAACTAGTGACATAAAGCGCGGCACGCCTAATCGTCATGCCTTCTATTCACACTCGTGACTAGAGGGTCATGCCCGTGACAGTGGTGTATAACTTTAACCTGATGTGGAAATTAAATCTGGAGTTTCGAGATGGGTCATGCCTACTGGTCACGCCCATGACCGATTGGTCACGCCTGTGGCCGGGGCGTGTAAAATGTGATTTTTCCATATCTCTTCAGTTTCTTCTCCTGATTAGTCCTGCAAGCCACAAATTGATATTAGCAGCCTAGATTAACCTGAAATAAACTAATAAAGGAATTAATACAAATATTAATATAAAATTAACTAGAATCTAATGATTCCTTAAATAAAAACTATAATAAAATTACTATAAATATTGACTTATCATCCGCCTCTAATATTTTTGTCATCTCTATGATCTAAGAAAGGCTCGAGTCAGCTACAAAATGGATAGCCTGCCTGAGAGGGTCTCACATATCCTAATAAAACATCTTCACATATTTGCGAACATCCAAGACATTGGAGTCAGCAAACCTTGCCAGATCTTGGAATTCCTGCTAGTATTCAACAACAGATCTGGATCCTTGCTTCAACTACAGGAAAATTTTCGCGAGTTCATCACGAGGTGTAGAGGGAACAAAGATCTCTTGGAATATTAAAGTGAGGGATAGATCTAACTTTACTCTAGGGGGGTGAATATAGTATTTTAAAGATTATTAACTTGTTTTTATAGCGGATGAAACGTTAGTGATATATGTAAGTATAAAGAGAAAATCACAACACACAAACAAAAATGTAATGGCAAAACTAGACGACATAAGGAATTTATAATGGTTCGACAAAAAACCTGGGTACATCCACTCTTCTACCACCCTGGTAGGAATCCACTATAGTTTTTTGCTCAGGAGCCCTACCACCACAGGTTTTTGCTCAGGTGTCATGTCACCAGAAGATCTATTTTCTAAGGGAGATCTAGCAACCCTTTAGGATTTTGATCAGGTGCCCAAAAACCAATCCCAAGTCTTTTGATCAGGTGACTTATGAACAACAAAGGATAACTTTTGAAGGGAGTTAAAACCCTGTGCATAGTGAAAGAAAAATGTAAATAAATGTTTTCTTCTCTGTCTCAAATCTCTGAGAAGACTAGTGGATTGTTGATGTCAAAGATCTCCCTAAGTTGTATGGATCTGATTGGGAGTGGAATCTTTGCTTCAGGGTGTAGTGCTTCTTTGTAAGATTCTCCTTTGAGTAAATGTCTCTAAAAGATATGAGCCTTTTAGTTTTAGATTGAAGATGAGTTGGTGGAAGAAAGCTTGAAGAACAGAAATCTAATTCTCTGAATAGTAATTATGTAGCTTTTTATAACTTTAAGAAAACCTTGTGTGTCTGTCTGTAACTCTTAAGGAAGAAAACTTATGATAATATTATATGATCAGGAATGCTAGATAAATTCAAATATTTGAATTCATTCTGAACAGTTGTAGCATTCCCTAGAATGGTTACTGTCTTGGAAAATAATTAGCATTTAACTCTGTGATTAAGTCCAAATTTAATGTTGCCTCTAAACTGCTATATTTATAAGAATATTAAGCATTAAATATCAGATTTATAACTATATGCAATTAAGCCTTGATAAAAATTCTTCCTTCAGAATATAAAATATCCTGAAATTCGGCCTGGAAATAAGCTGTCTCTTGCTTGAAATAACTTCCTAAAACACTGTATGGAAATCATCGAACTGAGCAAGAAATTCATCGACTTGAGCTTGGAGATTGTCGAGATGAAACTGCTTATTCATCGACCTGAGCTCAGAGATCGTCGAGCTTAGCTTGGCTGTCGTCGTCCTGAGATGTAGATTTCGTTAACCGGAGCTCAGCTTTTGTCGAGCTCAACTAATAGTTGGAACTCTGAGTTCGTCGGGCTGAGTTTGACTTTTGTCGAGTTGAGTTCAACTTTTGTCGAACTGAATTGCAGAACTCTGAAATCTCCTAAGGCAACTAACCCTAGAAAACCTATAACCCAGACTAGACATATTGGGTCAGTCTAAGCATCCTAATAGTAGTCCTTGCCCAAATCCAAACTGGGGTTCCAACAATCTCCCCCTATTTGGGTGAGGGTAATATTTACACAAAATATAAAGTAAGAAATATATGTAGCAGAAATAAAACAACTAGCTTATATAATATAGTGCTATGAGAGTTAAAAAATATTAACAATAAAGAAGACATAAAATAGAAATTAGTTTTTTTTCTTGGGAACTTCTGAAAAGGAATCAGAAAATGATTTTGTGAAAATCATCTTTCTGGTTGGATCTTAAGCTTCTATCTGAGTCATTTTTAAATCTTGAATCAACAAGAATCTTTTGAGAAATGGCTCTAGGCACAACCGCCTCTAGATTAAGCTGCATGCATTCATTAGCATTGAATAAATACTTTACTTGAACTTCTCTAGTTCTTTCTGTCTATAAGAAGACATTATTGTGAACTGGAAGGAGTCTTTTCCTTCTGTTTTAGCTTTATTAATCTGAGATAGACAAATAAGCTCATTAAATCAGGCCATCTTATAGATTGGATCTAGCTCTGGCTCATATGTATGAGAAGGAGGCCTCTCTGGACTTTATTGTTGTTACTGTTAGCTAGTTTGTCTTGATCCTTGTTGATGGCTGCCTTAATAATAATACCTAGAAGGTCTATCCTGCCTGACCTGAGAATGTAGAGAAGGTGTAGGCTTTTGAGAAATATTTCCTATTGCTCCTGCTGCTGGTGGAGGAGGAGGAGGTCCTCTCCTAGACCATAGAGGTGAATTATATCTCTTCATTTTCTTTCTTCTATTTTGTTCATTTTTTGAATATCTCAACCAGTGGGGAAGGTCTCGAGTGAGAGTGATCCAATGAAGAGTATAGTAGGGAATGTCAGTTGTGGAGGAAGGTTTAGAAGCAACTTTTACTTGAGTATTCTTTTTCTTATCTTTTATTTTATTTGAACTTGAGATTTCTAACTCATCTGTAACATCATCATCATCAAAATAATCTCCAGCTGATTGATCATATAATCATCAATCTACTTAATCAACTCAGACTTATCATGATCATGTACATCTTGTTGTGTTTGCTTAAAATCTGTATCATCTTGCATCTGTACACTAACATCTTGTTCCATGTCTTCAAAAAGAATGTCATCTAAATTTTCATTGGGGATTCAGCCCGAGCATAAGTTGGAGGAGAACAGGCTAGCTCTAATACAATTATAATATTCTCAATTGTTATATTCATAGAAATTGAGGAGATATTATTAGAGGAATTACTAAAACTAGATCTAATCTTTTCTATAACTGAAGAATCTATAGGTGGAAAAAAACAAACTATAGTTTTATCATAAGCTGGAAACGCAGGTAGAAAACTCGGAATAGAACTATGCAAGGAATCTGAAACTAAAAATAGAGAAAATAGGTTAACTCTAGGATTAATAACAACATCCCCAACATTTATAATTTCAGGAACTGAAAAATCAACTACTGCTTCATCTGCACAGACTACAAGCATTTCTATATCTGAATCTGCTGCTGCTACTAAAATTGTTGCTACATCTGCTTCTGAAATTCCTATTACTTGAGATGTTGTTCCTGCTACTAGATGTTCTTCATAGGTCATCCCCCCTTCCTCGAATCAGAGAGACTTGAACCCTTGGACCCAAAACAAGGGACAGATGAGGAGCTATAACTTCTTCTATTAGATTCTTGAGTGTTGGAGTTATGAATTCATGAGGATTATTAGCAATAGAAGAAAAATCTTAATACATAAACTCAGAAAAGTTCTGAGTAGATGTAGATGGAGGATTTTGAGAGGAAATTAATTGAATGGAAGGTTGATGACAGGTTGGATAGATTGTGAATGACTTAGGTACATCCTGAGGATTAGAGTTAGAGGGAGTGATATTAGGGATGATCTCTTCCAGGATAGGAGATTGAGGTGGTGTTGGAAGAGGGGTAGGGAAATGATGTTGAGGAGATGAATGAGATGGTGAAGAGAGAAGATTGAAAGTAGGAAAGAATGTAGAGGGAATGTCCTCAAAACAATGAGATTGTAGAGGTGATTGAGGAGGTGGAGATGGTGATGCAGGAGGGATGGAAGTAGAAGGTGTGTCTGGAAGAACAGTGGATGGTTATTAAAGAGGATGATATAGAAAATGAGAAGGAGAGGGAGGAGGAGCAGGAGCTTCTTCAAGAGTTAGGGTCTGTTTGGAGTGTGGCGGATTGAAAGCTGCTGTCGAATAGAGCTGTTTTAAAATAGATTCCTGGGGAGCAGTTTTGAAAAGCTGCAGACTGTTTGGGTGTTCTGTGCAGAAGTGCGCTTTGAATAGAGATTTTCTGCTATTGGGAACCTAAGAATAAGAGGCATAAAACCTGGAGGCAGCTCATAAGCAATGGGATAGTGCACCTCTCTTGAAATCACAATGTAAAACTGTCTGATCACAATGAGAATGGCATTAGGCCTGCAATGTCTGATCACAATGAGAATGGCATATTAGGCCTAGGCATTAGGCGGGAAGGAAGAAATCTGGACTCACTTGCAGGCCTATAATGTCTGATCGGGAAATAAGAAGATGGAAGCAAAGACTGCTTGGATCTCGAAGAAATAAATCTGAAGAAACCTCTGCTTCGATCGGAGCTTTTAGCCATGAGTCCTCGCGTCGGCTCTTTCCAAGTTTCCCGTTTGTCATCAGAACTCCTAGGAGGAGGAGAAGGCATTCCTCTCTCCACGCTCACTCACTGCCTTCCTCTTCGCCGACGAGGAGAAACTGCGACGACGAGATCGGGAAGAGGAGAGGCGAATCGGGAATCTCGCTGTGAATCGCGCTACTTTAGGAGCGCTGAACGAGAGATCCCTAATAGAGCGATTTTGAAAAAGCATGGGAAACTAACAGCTCTGGCGGTTGGAGAGCTTTTCCAGCCGCCAGAGCTGCGCCAAACAGACCCTTAGTAGAGTGGCTTTTATAGCCCTTGTGTCCTCTGAAGCTATCCTAGAATAAGAGGCCCTGGAGGGCTTTGGGATAACCTCTCGCATCTACGAAAGAGTGTAGAGGTAAGCCTCTTAGAGCATTAATGAATATGGTCCGGGAGACCAATAATTCTGGAACCTCTTCCAGCAGAAAGATCCCTAGGATCCTGCCATAACCTCTAGATTTATTGGAAAGTTTCTTCTTAATATAATCAAAGAAAATCCTTCCCTAGTCCACAGACTTCTTATTTACCAGAGCACACATCAGGTTAAATTAATGCCTGGTTATATGGTTATGGGCAGTGTTTTCCCAACAACACTTTACCTACAACATTTGTTAAGAACTTGTACTCAATTGAAATTTTTTTCTTAAGCAGGTGATTGGGGTTTCACTGGGAGTGACCCATCTTATCTAGAATTTCATTAAATTCATCAATAGACAATTCAAATTCATCTTTACCATTAACAAATCCAAAAACTTCAGATAAAACTCCTAGTTATAAAAGAACCTGGTTACCATAGATTGATCCAATGAGAACTAGAGTATCCTGAAGCTTTGTTGTGTGCATCCATTCATTTATTTTTGTCACTGGAAGTTTGATCCTAGTTGTCATGAAATACTGCAGATTCGGACCCTCAAATAATTTCAGAATGTCCTAGAATTATCACTATGAAGCACTGGATTTTGTTTAATTGAAATAAAACTAGTACTATCACATAAGATAGTTGAAGTATTTTGGTTGAAACCATAATCCAGAAACTGATTTTGAATCAACAAAATATGTGAGCACCAACTACCAGGTGCCATATATTCAGCTTCAGTAGTTAATGTTGACTTAGATGTTTGTATTTTGCAAAACAAGGACACAAGCCTATCATAAGGAAACTGACAAGTTTTTGTTGTGCTTTTTTTGTCAACTCTGCATCCAACATAGTCAGCATTTGAGAATCCAGTTAAGTAAATTTTGACTCTGTTTGATATAAAAGTCCTAGATTTTGACAACCCATTATATATCTCAAAATTATTTTTACTAAAATAAGGTGAGATTCTTTAGGATTTATTTGAAACCTAGCACAAGTACATGTAGCAAACATGATATCAGGTTTACTTGTTGTTAAATATAATAGAGACCCAATGATGGCTCCATATATTTTCTGATCAACAGGCTTGCCTGTTCATCATTATAAATAATAACATTGAAGGACATGCGTGTTTGCATTGCTGAGACATCAAACATCCCAAATCTTTCTATAAGCTCCTTAGTATATTTAGATTGGGATATGAAAATACCATCTAGGGATTGCTTAACTTGGAGACCAAGGATGTTGGAACCTCTAGTTGAATTTGAGCTAGGTTCACTGAGTTAGGATATGACCCAATATGTATAGATAAGGGTCATAGGTGTGTCTTAGTGTCTAGGTCAAGTCTTTAGAGTCAACAATATAAAGGACAAGCCTCCATCACTACAAGAGACTCAAGACTTAGAGAAATCAAGGTTTTGAGAAAGAGATCTACGTTCATCGATCTCAGGTCGACGATAGTCGTGCTCCGCACAACTAACTCAGAGCCAAAATCTCTGAGCTAAGCTCGACGAACTCCGTACTCTGATGGACTATCTCTTCAACACTCAGCACCATAATTCACTCAAAGCCAGGCTGACTCAGAGACAAAGAACACTCGATGCCAGATGTGTTATTCACTCAACACTAACAGATTGACCAAGTTCTTAGGTCGACTAACTTCACAGTCTCAGGTTGACGAACATAGAGCGCATAATTAGTCATTTTACGCACAGCAGTTGATTCACAGAGCTCAGGTCGACGAAAGCTGATCTCAGGTCGACGAAGGCTGATCAAGGGTTGACGAAATCTCAGGTCGACGAAAGCTGATCTCAGGTCGATGAAAACTGTAAGATATTTTGTTATTTATTCTTTCTCTTTCTGTCTCATCATTTTATTTCCATTATAGGCTACTAATTCCCTTGCAAATCAATGCACTTATATTCTCTGAATAGAGCCATTACTGGCAGCATTGATTATTAACATCCTCCATGGAATTAATTGCTTATATCTTGGGACAGATATAGAATAGAATAATTGACAGCATTCTTGCCATTTTATCGTTCCCAAGATTTCGGCTGAACATTTATTACAGAATTTCTTTTGAATTCGACTAAGTTATAGTGATCTAATACACATCTCCCTACCAAGAAAAGATTTTACACAAAAGAGCAGAAATTGATCATCACCTTGAGTCACAGAAAAGAAAATGTCAAGAAGTGCAGTGAAAAACAACTCTCAAAAAAAATTGACTTCTCTGAAGAGAAGAAGAAAGAAAAACTATCACCATCAAGAATCTTTCTTCCTCTCCCTCTTTGTTTTTAGGGATCTCTAGTGACAGCAACATTCAAATCAGTCAAGGATCTCTGAAAAGCTGAAGGCCTACACCCTTGAACAAAGCTTCCACTCCTGAACCTTTCAAGATCTCAGGGGGAGCTTTGACAACAAATAAGAATCCACACAGTCTTCTCATTTTGATTAGAGAAAATAAGACTTACATCACTCTCTCATTCCCACCTCTGTATAGGATTTTAATTCCCTTCAAAATTATTCTAGTTGAAAGTCTCCTTCCAAAAGACTTGAGGTTTGGTTTTTGAGCACTTGATCAAAAACTCATTGGTGACAGTCACCTGATCAAAACCTGCAGTGGATTCCTACCAAGGGTGGTAGACGAGTGGATGTACCCAATTTGGGGAACCACTTTAAATTTCTTGTGTTGTCTGGTTGCTCTTTCTTTTCTTGTTCTTGATGTGGCTGTGTTAGTTAGACAATCTGTGATCTTTGATTTACTTTAATCTATGTTAGTTAGATATAGTTATTAAAGGTTAAGATAGTGTACTGTTAAAGAAGAAAATTTTAATAACACAAAGACATACTCTATTCACCCCCCCCCCCTCTAGATTATATCAGATCTAACCCTAACTTTCAATTGGTATCAGAGGAGGTTCTTTTGGTTGTGCAAGCTAACCCTTGAACCAAAGATCCCAAGTTAGATCTGTTCCTTTACATCTTCTAGATCTATACAGCATGACACATAACAAAGAGTATGCAAGCACTAGACCTCCAGTGTGTAACTTGTCCAAGTTCACACTCTGGTAGGCAAGAATTAGACTGTACATGAATTCTATTGATGAGGATATATTTAATTCCATCTTAACAGGACCACCAGCTCTAGTGGCTTCAACCCCATCGAATTCAACAAACATGAGTGTAGTTCCACCCCCTTGATGGACAGATACACAGAAGATGGCAAAGATTGCTGATGCCAGAGCTATGAACATATTAGCTCAAACAATATCCGATGAGATATTTCAAAAGGTTGCTGAATGCTCATCAGCCAAGGCCATTTGGGACTCCTGAACCAGATGGTGGCTGGATCAGCAGATGAGAGGAAGGGTAAAAGATCCAACCTCATAACTCAATATGAAAACTTCAAAAAGGATGAAGCTGAAACAGTGGAAGTGATGTAAAACAAACTCAGCTCCATTATCAGTGAGCTAAGGATTCTAGATAAGGAAATCACTTTGACTGAAGTGAATGACAAGATCCTCATATGCTTCCCCAACACATGGGACTCAAGAATCTGGCCCATCAGAGAAGCCAGAAGCACAACAGAGATCTCAACTGAAGCTCTACTAGGAAAGCTAAAGTCCTATGAGCAGCTGATAAAATCAAGGGAAGCAGTAGCTGAAGTCAAGAATCCTACACCAACTAGGAAAGAGCACAACATAGCTTTCAAAGCTGAAAAAGACTCTGAAGTCATTCCTGTGAATGAAGAATTGATTAGTCTCTTTTCCAAGAGATTCTTTAAGATGGCTAGAAAAGATTTCAGAAGGAAACCATCCAAGTATGAAGACAAGCCAAGGTATGATAAAACACCATTTATATAAGTAGTGTGCTTTGGCTGTAGGAAACCTGGGCATTTCATCTTTGAGTGCCCAGAAGTTTAGAAGAAGGATAGAAGAAAGGAGGGTTACTCAAGGAAGGGTCACTACAGCAAGCCTTCCTCAAGCAAGTATAAGAGGAAGGACAAGTGCTTTGTTGCTGAGTCATGGAGTGACACTGAAGAAGAGTCAACCTCCTCCAGCTCCAGTGAGGATGAAGAAGAGCAGAAGGCCAAAGAAGTTTGCCTCATGGCTATTGAGGCAGGCAGAAGCAGATCAGATGCTATGCGTCTGAAGATGAAGAGCTCTTATCAACTGAGGATCAGGTACTAGCCTCTTATTATTTTGAATCAGAGGAATTCAAATCTGAATTTAAACTATTATGTTTAGACCTAATAGGTTCTGAGAAGGAAATAAAACTTCTCAGGGAAAAACTATTAGAACAAGAAAGAGTCATTGCTGATAATGAAAAATTAACTGAAGAATTAGACCTAACTAATCAACAAATAATGTTCCTAAAATCTTAATTAAGTAAGGCTAAGGAACTGGAAGAAACCTTCAATGGTAGAAGTTTACAACTGATAGACATAACTAGCACAGTTAATACAAGATCCAGTAATAACAAACTAGGATTAGGAGCCTCATCTAGTGTACCAATCCTTTTTCAGAAAAATCAACTATCAAAACCCATAAGTTTTATTTCTGAAAATGGTAAGAAAAATACTGAACAAGTAGAGAAGGTTAATGAAGTTCTTAAACAGTTAGAACTTAAGAAAACCAATAAGAAAAGGAAAAATAAACAACATAACTATGTTCAGCAAATTTGTTCGAACTCAGAATGACGAAATGGGTATAGTTTGTCGAACTTAGAACGATGAACTCTGAACGCAAATAATAATGTAATCTATTTTTCAAACTGGGATCGATGAAACCAGTATGGTTCGTCGACTAGAGATCGACGTTTTTGGGGCTCTGAGAATGGATACTTCCATTCTTCGAGCAGAGATCAAAGAACTCAATCCCGATCGTCGAGCTCAGGTCGATGAACATACCAAGATTTATCAGATCTAGTTCATAACAAGAGTAATCTAAAAACTAATAAAACCTTTAATCCCTTTAGTCAGTGGGTCATACCTCCTAGAAGGTATCATCCTTTAGGCTATAAAGATCAACCTGAATGCTCATATATTTCCAGTTATTCCTATGTAAATCAACAAGGACCCAAGGTCACCTGGGTCCAGAATAACTAAGTGTTATACTTGCAGATGAAGACCTATCCATCATATAATCAACACTTGTATCTGGATAGTGGCTGCTCCAAGCACAAGACAGGCAGCAAGGACAACATAATTGACTATAAGTCCAAGCTAGGACCAAAGGTAATCTTTGGTGATTCAAATTATGGCCAAACAGAGGGCTATGGAAAAATCAGGATTGGAGCTGTAACTTTCAAGAAAGTTGTATATGTGAGTGGACTGAAGCACAATCTCATCTCCATAAGCCAACTCTATGATGAAGGTTATCATGTATCATTCAACTCTGAATCCTATACTTTTACCTCAAGAGAAAACAAACCTGTTTTAATTGGCAGTAGACAAGGAAACATATATTTAGTTAATTTCCAGTCCATTACTTCAGATATATGTCTGTTTAACTTAGTTAGTAGTAAGAATGACTTATGGCATAAGAGATTAGGACATGTAAATCTGAAAAACATTGCTAGGTTATCTAAGGACAACCTTGTGAGAGGCTTATCTTCTGGCCCCTATAAGAAGGAAGGTCTCTGTAGGGCTTGTCAACTAGGCAAGCAAACTAAATCTAGTTTTAAATCCATTAATAAGAGTGATTCACATAGGATTTTGTACTTACTACATATGGACCTTTTTGGACCTATTGCTGTACAAAGCTTAGGAGGGAAGACTTATACCTTAGTGGTTGTAGATGAATTCTCAAGATTCACTTGGGTTTTCTTTTTGAGAGCAAAGTCAGATACTTTTCAAGTTCTTACAGATTTTCTCAAGAACATACAGATTGAGTATTCTACTCAAGTTTCATTGATCAGAAGTGATCATGGCACTGAGTTTAAGTCTCTTCTTATGTTAGAGTTCTGTAGGAAAGAAGGTATAAGACATTGCTTCTCAGCTCTTAGAACTCCTCAACCAAATTGGGTAGCTGAAAGGAAAAATAGAACACTCATTGAAGCTGCAGGCACATTACTTGTAGATGCTTACATGCCCCTATCCTACTGGGCAGAGGTAGTGAGCACAACTAACTATGTCTTGAACAGAAGCTTGATACACAAATGAAACATAAGACCCTATGAATTGCTTAAAGGGAAGAAACCAATAATTAACTATTTTAAAGTTTTTAGTTGTGTATGATATATTCATAATAATGACAAAAAGCACATTAGAAAGTTTGAAGCAAAGGCTGCAGTGGGAATTTTTCTAGGATATTCCCAAGTCAGCAAAGCTTATATGGTTTTTAATAAATCCACATTGAAAATAGAAGAATCCATGCACGTTATATTTGATGAGACTAACATGTTTTTCAAGGAGAAAGAAATTTCTACCAGAAACCTCCTGCAGGTAAACAACTTGTGTGAGAAATTGGATGAATTGAAATTTACATCCCAGTCTCCTCAACAAGCCAATGAAGAAATTGATGAAGAAAATCTGGATGCAGTTGAACCCTCCACAACAGCAGAAGTAATTCCACAAGAGGAATCCTTCCAAAATGCTGTTATTGAACCAAATCCACCCACTGATCTTGTCACACTGAGGGATCATCCCAGATCCCAAGTGATTTGAGACATAACAATAGGTGTACAGATAAGGCATCAACTTAACTAGGACTTGATGCATGCCTGTTTCCTCTCTCAAATTGAGCCTCAATCCATATCTGATGCAGTACAAGATCCCCAATGGATCATTGCAATGCAAGAAGAGCTAAATCAGTTTTAGAGATGCAGGGTTTGGGATTTGGTTCAAAGACCAAAACACTACCCAGTCATTGGAACCAAATGGGTATTCAGAAGTAAGCTTTATGCCCAAGGTGTGATTGTGAGGAACAAGGCTAGGCTTGTTGCTCAAGGGTATATACGAGAGGAAGGGATTGACTATGATCAAACCTTTGCTCCAGTTGCCAGGCTAGAAGCAATAAGGATATTTCTGGCATATGCCGCATTCAAAAAGTTCAAAGTCTATCAAATGGATGTGAAGAGTGCCTTCATTAATGGGGAACTTAAAGAAGAGGTTTATATTGAACAGCCTCCAGGTTTTATTTCTCCAACTCACCCCTCTTTTGTGTTTAAGTTGCACAAGGCTCTTTATGGTTTAAAGCAAGCTCCAAGAGATTGGTATAAGACCTTAGCCAGCTTTCTATTAGTGCATGGTTTTTCAAGAGGCATAGTTGATAGGAACTTGTTTACAAAATTGCATCATGATAAAATACAGTTAGTACAAAAATATGTAGATGATATAATATTTGGCTCTACTGATCCCAAATTATGCAAGAGATTTTCTGATCTAATACATTCAAGATTTGAGATGAGTAGCTTGGGTGAGCTTTCCTACTTCCTTGGTCTCCAAGTGAAGTAGCACACTGATGGCATCTTCATTTCCCAAGCTAAATATGCCAAAGAGCTCATAAAGAAGTTTGGGATGGCTGATGCCTCAGCAAAGAAAACACCAATGCCTACAAATGTTGTACTAGACCCTGATGCACATGGGAAACCTGTGGATCAGAAACTATTTAAGGGTATTGTTGGATCCCTACTATACCTTACAACAAGCAGACCTGATATTATGTTTGCTACATGCCTTTGTGCTAGGTTCTAGGTGAACCCAAAAGAATCTCATCTAGTTTTTCTAAAAAGAATTTTGAGATATATAAAGGGTTGACCTAGTCTAGGTCTCTGGTATCCTACTGAGTCAGAGTTTTAGTTGACTGGATACTCAGATGCTGACTTTGTTGGATGCAGAGTGGACAGAAAAAGTACTTCAGGAACTTTTCAGTTCCTTCGTATGAGATTAGTGTCTTGGTTTTGCAAGAATCAGTCATCTGTGTCTATATTAACTGCTGAAGCAGAATATATTGCAGCTGGCAGTTGCTGTTCCCAAATACTGTGGATTCAAAACAAACTACTGGAATATGGTCTCAACTTAAATAATTCAACATTTCTATGTGAAAACACAAGTGCTATAGCCATAGCACAAAATCAAGTTCATCACAACAGAACTAAGCATATAGACATTAGGCATCTTTCATTAGAGATTATGTAGACAAAAATAAAATTAACCTTGTCTATATCTACACTGATTTACAAAGAGCTGATATCTTCACCAAACCTCTGGATGAAAGAAATCAAGTGTTCTTCATAAATCAGCTTGGAATGATAAATGGAGAATAATTAGTTTAATTTCTGTCTACACTCAACAAATTTTTCAAATTTCGTCGAACGGAGATCGAAGAACTGGGGGAAGTTTGTGAGATATTCGTCGAACGGAGATCGACGAACTCTCTATGTGTGAAGTTAGTTTCGTCGAACTGAGATCGACGAACCTACTTCAGAAAACATTCGTCGAACGAAGATCGATGAACTGTCTTCAACCCTAGAGACTGGGATCGACGAGTCATTTAAGTACAAATTATTTTGTCGACCTCAAATCGAAGATCTATTTATTTCTCATGGAATGGAGACTGTCGGTTCATATTCCAGAAAACACTATATTTAGGTTTTCTTCGACCTCCGTCCCGCACTTTCAGTTCTCTTGCACTTGATTTTCGTTTTCTCTCTTGTAGGTGCATTCATGGTGATTCAGCAGGCACTCTCTTGGCAATGAAATTTGACACAGGAATCGACATGGATTTTGACTCATTCTAGCATTCAAATCTGATATTTCTTCCCATCCTGCAACTACTGGAAGAGCAATAACTAAAACAACTATTGACCATGAGAATCAAACTACCCAGCACAAAAATCAGAGAATGGGTGTACACTGCTACTATCAATGAGAACAAGATGACCAACAGCATCGCGGGTAACAAAATCTCTCTTACCCCCGATATTCTTACTGAATTATTTGGATTAAAAAATGGTGAGGAAGAGTTAGAAATTGATTCGGAAGAGTCTGATATAATGTTGAACAAAATGGGATACTCTGGGGGTAACCCTAATAAACTACTGAAGAAACACCTATCTGCCGAGTTAAAATTTCTCGAAGATATAGTTGGGAAAATCTTGCTGGGCAAGCACACTGCACATGATTATATAACCAGACATCAATTTTTAGTCATGTGTGCAATGGTAAACAAAAGGCAGGGGGACTAGCTCAGATCATTTTTGATCTTATCAGGAAAAGAAACAGTAAGAAGGAAGTGAACTTTGGAAGGATCCTAGGGATCTTCTTGACAACAAAGACTGTTGAATCACTAGTCTCCTTGACCACATTCATCAATGCCAGCAAGAGGCTCACATGTACCTTGTTTGGCAGGTGGGAGAGGACAATCACAAAGCCCTCTAAGGCTTCATCCTCTGCCACCCAAGCTTCAAGAAGTATAAGGGCTGCTACAGCCACTCCCCACCCCTCTAAAGGGCTCCTCTCCACTCCACCACCTCTTGTCCCTCCAATTCCATCCAAACAACAACAAGTCCAGTTAACCACACCTTCAACTACCATCCACATCCATACCCCAACACCTCTAGCATCTCCAATTTTTTCTTCCTGTACACATATTCCATCCAATTCTCCCTCTCCTAGGGCTGATACACCCATCCCTACTCCTCCAAAATCTCCTTTTCAATCTCATCTTGCTGATATCCCCCTGTCCACTCTATCTTCAATCCCATCCTTCAATTTCCTCTCAACTCCTCTGAACACTCCTTCTCCTCAACACTCTCCTCAACAGGACCCCCTTCCAGAAACCTCCAATCAACCATCTCCTCCAGCAACTACCTTCACTACCTCTATACTTTCTCCACCACCCCCTGCCCAACCATCTGACTCCATATCTTTGAATCCCTCTATCATCCAACCACTTTTGTAGCTCCTCAAGCCTATCCTCCAAACCATCATCATAGAGGCTATTTCACCTTTGGCTATATCCATATCATTTCTCTCTGCTCAAATCTCTACCCTCACCTCTACCCTCTCTTCATCTGGGGGCCTGGCTTCAGTGCCTACGTAAACCCGGCAAGGGAAGATACTTCATGATGAAGCAGATGAAGCAGTTCAAGCAGCTCAAGCAGAAGCAGTGACAGATAGTATAGATTCTGATATATTTGATTTAACTCAATTCATTGAAACTGACATAGACATTGATGAGTCAGTAATAGTTGTAATAAAATCTGTTGGTGATGTTGTCATCCATCCTACAGTAGACTTGGTAAGTCTGTTAAAGACTTTTGATACAGCTTACCTAAGTCTCCCTCCAGCTGAGCATACTAAGCCATCTTTGGCTCTTATCCCCTACTGCTCCCCAATAAGTCTTGATGTTGCTAAGCAACTTAAGGACAGTTTTGCTAAGATTTCCCAAATTCCAGTAGAGACAACCAAAGCTGATTCAGTCAGAGCCTCATCCCCTCCAAAAACATTTTCTGCTCAAACATTTATCATGGATGATTCTTCAATGCCTGATCTTGATGCCTTGATCATGGCTGATGTTGAAGAAGAAAATAAGGCAGCTGCTGAAAGCACTGTCACAAACAACTCTCTAGGACCAATTGACATTCATCCTCTAGCTTCTGTCCAGCATGGAAAAACCTACACTTCTGCTGTGTTCTTAAAAGAGATAGATGACCTGTATGACAATCCTCAATCCTCTAATGATGATAATGATGATGATTCTGATAAGGAATGTAAGAAAAGGAAGCTCTCAAAGAAAAGGAAGGCTCCACCTCCTCCTGCTCCCAAACCTGGAAACACCAATGATACTCCCTACTATATCCTTCAAAAAATAACCCCATACAAGGGAATGCCAGCTATGATGTGGCTCTCAAAGAATGAACAGAAGGCCAAGAAAAAAAGCTGAAGGTATTCTCCACCTCCAGCTCACAAATACATGAAGGATCCTCCTCCTCCTCCACCAGCTACTGGTGCTTCTGGAATGAGCTCTCAAAAGTCAGATGCACCTTCCAAGCCCTTCTACATAAGAACTTATCAGAGACAGGAAAGTTCATCCAGTCAATATTCTCATAGAAGCAGTCACAAGAGAAGTGTTAGTGTTTCAGAACAAATAAAGGAAATTGTTTATCAAAAACCAGAATTCTCTCCTCCTCAACCTCAAACTGAAAAAAGAAGGCATTCTAAATCATTCAAGCCTAAAGGAAAATATAGTGAAACTGCACCTTCCAAACCCTTATACACTCTAAGTACTGAAAGCCAAGCTGAGACAAACTTTCAAGCACAGTATACACATTTCAAGCCTGTTGCACTGCTATCCTCACAGGAAGATCAATCTTCAGCCAGTCAGGATGATGATTCAAACTTCAGGATGGCCAGACACCAAGAATTAATTGCTTTGTCACAAATGAAAAAGGCCAGAGAAGAAGGACAGGATCCAACAAAATTATCCACAATGTCCACATACAGAGAAAAAGAACATGAAAGGCTTATAGTAAGAAAGAAATTATTTGATCCTACTGAATATATGACTAGACATCAAGAAGCAATTGTTACCAGAAAATCAACTCAGATAGTGATTGGAGCAGCTGATTTATATATGTCAAAAAGAGAAGCTTAAAATCCTAACAAGGAAATCATATTTACAAAGCCAGGAGAAAAGAAGAAGGAAGAAAAATCCAAAAAGTAGTAGCAGAGAATCTTGAAGAAAAAATTGCTACATGTGGTATACTTTGTCAAATTCATGTTTTTTTATTATCTGTTACAAAGCTATGTACTTATATCTGCTGCACTTGTTAGAAAATTATCTGCCAGATATATGTTATGTTCCTGCTTTGTGGTTTTTTTCTTTATTGAGTCTGTAATCAGTGACCTCACCCAAATAGGGGGAGATTATTGGAACCTCTAGTTGAATTTGGGCTAGGTTCACTAAGTTAGGATATGACGCAATATGTATAGATCAGGGTCATTTGTGTGTCTTAGAGTCTAGGGCAAGTCCTTAGAGTCAACAGTACAAAGGACAAGCCTCCATCACTGCCAGAGATCAAGACTTAGAGAAATCAAGGTTTTGAGAAAGAGATCTACGTTCGTCGATCTCAGGTCGAACGATAGTCGTGCTCAGCTCAAATAACTTAGAGCCAAAATCTCTGAGCTGAGCTCGACGAACTCCGTACTCAGATCGACTATCTCTTCAACACTAAGCGCCATAATTCACTCAAAGCCAGGCTAACTCAGAGACAAAGAACACTCGACGCCAGATGTATTATTCACTCAACACCAATAGATTGACTAAGTTCTTAGGTCGACTAACTTCACAGTCTTAGGTCGACGAACATAGAGCGCAAAATTAGTCAGTTTATGCACAGTAGTTGATTCACAGAGCTCAGGTCGACGAAAGCTGAACTCAGGTCGACGAAGGCTGATCAGAGGTCGACGAAATCTCAGGTCGATGAAAGCAGATCTCAGGTCGACAAAAACTGTAAGATATTTTGTTATTTATTCTTTCTCTTTCTATCTCATCATTTTATTTCCATTACAGGATATTAGTTCCCTTGGAAATCAATGCACTTATATTATCTGAATAGAGCCGTTATTGAAAGCATTGATTGCTAACATCCTCCATGGAATTAATTTCTTATATCTCGGGACAGACATAGAATAGAATAATTTACAGCATTCTTGCCGTTTTCTCGTTCCCAAGATTTCGGATGAACATTTATTGCAGAATTTCTTTTGAATTCGACCAAGTTGCAGTGATCTAATACACATCTCCCTGCCAAGAAAAGATATTACACAAAAGAGCAGAAATTGATCATCACCTTTAGTCACAGAAAAGAAAAAGTCAAGAAGTGTAGTGAAAAACAACTCTCAGAAAAATCAACTGCTCTGAAGAGAAGAAGAAAGAATAACTATCACCATCAAGAATCTTTCTTCCTCTCCCTCTTTATTTCAGGGATCTCTAGTGACAACAACATTCAAATCAGTCAAGGATCTCTGAAAAGCCTAAGGCCTACACCCTTGAACAAAGCTTCCACTCCTGAACCATTCAAGATCTCAGTGGGAGCTTTGACAACAAATAAGAATCCACACAGTCTTCTGATTTTGATTTGAGAAAAGAAGACTTACATCACTCTCTCATTCCCACCTCTATACAGGGTTTTAAATCCCTTCAAAATTATTCTGGTTGCAAGTCTCCTATTAAAAGATTTGAGGTTTGGTTTTGAGCAGCTGATCAAAAGCTCATTGGTGACAGTCACGTGATCAAAACCAGCAGTGGATTCTTACTAAGGGTGGTAGAAGAGTGTATGTACCCAGTTTGGGAAACCACTATAAATTTCTTGTGTTGTCTGGTTGCTCTTTCTTTTCTTTTCTTGTTGTGGCTGTGTTAGTTAGACAATCTGTGATCTTTGATTTACTTTAATCTGTGTTAGTTAGATATAGTTGTTAAAGGTAAAGATAGTGTACTGTTAAAGAAGAAAATTTTCATTACACACAGACATACTCTATTACCCCCCCCCCCTTTAGAGTATATAAGATGTAACACTAACTTTCAAAGGAAGTAGTTTAGTTCACCCATGCTACTCATTCCAAACTTTGAGTGCATCAGGTAAGAAAACCTTTTGTAAAGTTTGGAATCAGTAGATCCAAATATTATGTCATCTATATATATTTGTAATAACAAAATTTTAGATTTATGATGTCTAATAAAAAAGTCCTATCTACCAAGCATCTAGAAAATTTAATTTCAAACAAGAAACTAGCAAGAGTCTCATACCAAGCTCTTGGAGCTTGTTTGAGACCATAAAGAGTTTTATTAATTTAAAAAACATAAGCAGAGTGAGTTGGAGAAATAAAACCCGGAGGTTGTTCAATATAAACTTCCTTTTTGAGTTATCCATTTAGAAAAGCACTCCTAACATTCATTTGATAAACTTTAAATTTCTTGAATGCTACATACGCAAGAAATATTATGATAGGCTCTAGCCTTGCAATAGCGGTAAAGTTCTGGTCATAATCAATGCCTTCCTCTTATGTATAGCCTTGGGCTTCCAATCTGGCTTTGTTTCTTACAATTAATCCTTGAGCATCCAACTTGTTCCTAAAGACCACTTGGTTCAAATGAATGGGCAGTCTTTGGGTCTTGGAACTAAATCCAGAACTCTACATCTTTCAAATTGATTGAGTTCCTCTTGCATAGCAACGATCCAGTGGGGATCTTGTTCTGCATCTTTTATGGATTGAGATTCAATCTGAGAAAGAAAGAAAGCATGCATCTGTTCATGATTTAATTTATGCCTTGTTTGCACACAAGCAGACATGTCTCCAATCACTTAAGATATGGGCTGATCTCTAAGTGTGATATGATCAATGGGTAGAGTTGGTAATTCAACCACTTGTGGTGCTAATTCTTCTTGTGGAATTTCATTTCCCATAATATCTTCAACATGAATTTCCTGAATTTCTTAATCACTATCATCAGCAATAATCTGTTCAGAAGGATGTGATATATCCTCTTGTGTAAGGATTAAATCATCCATTTTCTCACACAGATTTGGTATCTGTAAATTTTCTATGGTAGAAATGTCTTTCTCCTTGTAAAACATGTGAGTTTCATCAAAAGAAACATGCATAGATTCTTCCATTTTAAGAGATGATTTATTATAAACTTTATAAGCCTTGCAAACTTGAGATTATCCAAGGAAGATTCCTTCTACAACATTAGCTTTAAATTTTCTAAGGTATTTCTTATCATTATTGTGAATATAGCACATGCAACCAAAAACTTTAAAATAATTAACTTTAGGTTTGTTTAATTTAAGTAATTCATAGGGGGTCTTACCCTTTAGCTTATGAATTAGACTTCTATTCAAAACATAATTTGCTGTGCTAATTATCTCTGCCCAAAAGGATAGGGGCAAGTGAGCATCTGCAAGTAATGTCCCTGTAGATTCAATCTGGGTTCTATTTTTTCCTTTCAGCTATCCTATTTTATTGAAGAGTTCTAGGAGCAGAAAAATATTGCTTGATACCTTCCTTATCACAGAATTCTTGCCTGAGAAGAGATTAAAACTCAGTGTCATGATCACTTCTGATCATTGCAATCTGAGTAGAGTACTCAATCTGAATGCTCATAAGAAAGTCTATAAGAACTTTAAAGTTATCTGATTTATTTTTCATAAAGAAAACCCAGGTGAAACTAGAGAAATGATCAACAATCACTAAGGTATATGACTTCTCTCCCAAGATCTGTACTACAAAAGGTCCAAAAAGGTCCATATGTAGCAAGTACAAGATCCAATGTGAATCACTTTTATTAATGGATTTAAAACTATTTTTAGTTTGCTTGCCTAAATTACAAGCCCTACAAAGTACTTTTTTCTTATAGGAAGTAGAAGGTAGTCCTCTGACAAGGTTGTCCTTAGATAATTTAGCTATAGTCCTAAGGTTTACATGACTTAATCTCTTATGCCATAAATTATTAGAGTTACTGATTTGGTTAAATAAACAAATTCAAGATTTTGTAGAATTAAAGTTAACTAGATAAATATTGCCTTGTCTAATACCAGTTAAAACAATTTTATTTTAACTAGAGGTAATAAAACCTAAAGATTTATTAAATGTTACCTGATAACCTTCATCACATAATTGCTTATGGAGATCATATTATGCTTCAGATCATTTACATAAGCTAACTTCTTGAAGGTAAGTTCTCAAACTTTTACATTTTCATATCCTTCTATCTGTCCATAATTGGAGTCTCCAAAAATAACCTTAGGTCCAAGCTTTGCCTTAAAATTACTTAGGTTGTCCTTTGATCCTATCATTTGTTTTGAGCAACCACTATCCATGTACCACTGTTCCTCTACGTTAGGATTTCTCTTTACTTGTAAAAAAATAGATTAATTGTTCTTGACCCAGGTTACCTTAGGTCCTTGTTTATTTTCATAATGATAACTCGAAATAAAGGAACACTCTGGAAGATCCTTATAACCTAGTGGATGAAATCTCTTAGGAGGAATAATCCACTGAGTAAAGGATTAACAAATTTTTGCTTTTGATTTTTGTATTGACAAGAGTTAAAATTTTTCTTATGAAAAACTGAGTTCGACGAATTTAGTTGAGTTAGTCGATCTGAGTTCGACGAAGAGTATGTATTGATTTCGTCGATCTCGGTTCATAGAATGATAATATTAATTTCCTACGTTCTATAATCATCGATCTCTGTTCGACGAAACATGTTTATTTCGTCAAGCACCCGCTGTTGAGTAATCATACCCAAATTCTACGGGTTCAGAGTTCGTCGATCGCCGTTCGATGCATAATTCTGATTTCATCGATTTCGGTTCGACCAATTTTGTTGAACATTATTTTTATGAGAATTTTTATTTTTCTTTGATTTAGTCATTGGTAAAATGTCAGTATCTTTATAGGTAAATTCTAATACTTCTTTCTCTTTCCTTTAGCGGATATGAATTCAGGGGGTTTATATAAGATATTTTTCTCAATAATATAAGGCTGACTAGATAAAGCTCCCAAGACCAGTTTGCAATTTAATCTGGCATTCACTGTCCTTGTGATATCCATCAATTTGATACTTCTCCCATTAAGGGATTCTTCAAATTGCTTAGCCTCATTTAATTTATTTTTTAAGGATTATATTTGATCATTAGCAGTTTTTAAATCTTCTTTAAGTTTTAAGTTTTAAGAAGAGAAATTATCAAATTGAATTAATTTTTCTTTAAGAAGTATGACTACCTTCTCAAATTTGATTCAATAATTACATATTAGTTTAAATTTATCTTTGAATTGTTCTGAAGTAAAATAAAAAGAAGAATTACCTGATCTTCTTCTGATTCAGATTCAGCTTCAGAAATTTCATCTTCTGTGTGGTTGTATGATGCATTGATTTCCATCAAGCAGACCTCTCTGGCCTTGCTTCTTCTTCATCCTAACTAGAGAAGGATTAAGATTCATCCTCAAATTCACTCCATATTTTAGCAATAAAGCCTCTTTTATTTTTCTTGTATTTGCTGGAGGAGGGCATGTGTGAATGCTTCTTAGAGTGCATCTCCTTCTTCATTTCTTTCTTCTAATTCTCTAGACATTCTAGTAGTATGTGTGCAGGTTTCCTGCACCCGTAACAGATAATCTATTTAGTAGGAGTCTTGTCATACCTTGGCTTATCATCATTTCTATAAGATCTTCTCTTGAAGTTTTTCTTTGTGTTCTTATAAAATCACTTAGCCAAGAAACTCATTAGATCTATATTGTCTGGAATGGCTTCTATTTCTTCAGTTTCTTTAAAAGTAAAGCTTTGCTCTTTCCTTACTAAAGAAGAGTTTCTTTGTTCAGCTTCTCTGGTCTTGATGAGCTGCTCATAGGATTTGAGCTTGCCCAACAAGGTCTCTGTAGAGAATTCAATAAGGCTTATGGCTTCTTTGATTGGCCAGATCCTAGAGTCCCATGTGCTAGGGAAGTACATAAGGATCTTGTCATTTATATCTGTCAATGAGATGTTTTGTGTAATAATTTCAGCTCATTGATTATGAGGCTGAGTCTATTGTACATATCAGCAACTAATTCTGCTTCTTCCTTCTTGAAGTTCTCATACTTAGAGATCATATTTTCTCTCCTGTGTTTCCTTTCATCTGCAGATCCTGCAACCATCCCATTTAGGGAATCCCAGATATCCTTCGTTGAAGTACATTCAATAACTTTTTGGAATAAGTCATCATACATAGTTTGAACCAAAATTTCATGGCTATGACATGAATCTACAAGTTTCAGCTTCTTATAATCCTCTGTCCACTCAGGTTGTGCTATAGTTGAGGTGCTTATTGATGCATATAGAGTAGGGGGACCAGAAAAAATAGAATTATAAATTTCTTCATCAATAGAATTCATATAGATCCTAATCCTTGCCTTCCTATATGCAAACTTATTTAGATTTCACACTGGAGGTCTGGTGCTTGAAAACTAATTTGTTTTGTGCCATGAGAAAAGGAGAAAACTAGAGTAAATGAGATCTATCAAGGTTCTTTTGGTTCAGGCGTTAGCCTGTGAAACCAAATAACAACTCTATGATACCAATTGAAAGTGAGGGATAGATATAACTTAACTCTAGAGGAGGGGGGTGAATAGAGTATTTTAAAAATTATTAACTTATTTTTATAGCAGATTAAAAGTTATTGATATATGTAAGTATAAAGAGAAAATCACAGCACACAAACAAAAAAGTAAAGGCAAATCAGACGACAAAAGGAATTTATAGTGGTTCCCCAATAAACCTGGGTACATCCAGTCTTCTACCACCCTAGTAGGAATCAAATACATGTTTTTACTCAGGTGTCATGCCACCATAGGTTTTTGCTCACGTGCCCTATCACCACAAGATCTATTTTCTAAGGGAGACCTAGCAACCCTTCAGGATTTTGATTAGGTGACCAAAAACTAATTAAAAGTCTTTTGATCAGGTGACTTGTGAACTAAAAAGGTTAATTTTTGATGGGAGTTAAAACCCTATACATAGTGAAAGAAAATTACAAAAATTTGTTGTCTTCTTTATCTCAAATCTCTTTGAAGACTAGTGGATTATTGATGTCAAAGCTCCCCCTGAGTAGAATGGATCTGATTAGGAGTGGAAGCTTTGCTTCAGGGTGTAGGCCTTCTTTGTAAGCATCTTCTTCTAATAAATGTCTCTTAGAGATATGAGATTTTAGTCTCGGATTGAAGATGAGTTGCTGGAAGAAAGCTTGAAGAACAGAAAGCTAATTCTCTGAAAAGTAATTCTGTAGCTTTCTGTAACTCTAAGAAAACCTTGTGTGTCTGTATGTAACTCTTAAGGCAGAGAAACTTCTTATAATATTATACGATCAAGAATTCTAGAGTAATTCAAATATTTGAATTCATTCTTAACAGCTGGACCATTCCCTAGAATGGTAACTTCCTTGGAAAAAGATTATCATTTAACTCTGTGATTTGGTCCATATTTAATGATGCCTCTAAATAGCTATATTCATAAGAATATTGAGCACTAAATCTAAGAGTTATAACTTCCTGTAATAAAGGCTTGATAAAAATTCTGCCTTTAGAATATAAAATATTCTGAATTTAATCCTGGAAATAAGCCGCTTCTTGCTTTAAATAACTACCTAAAACACTTCCTGGAAATCGTCGAACAGAGCAAGTAATTCATCGACCTGAGCTTGGAGATCGTTGGGCTGAAACTTCTTATTCGTCGACCTAAGCTCAAATATCATCGATCTTAGCTTGGCTATTCTCGAGCTGAGATGCAGATTTCATCGACCGAAGCTCAGCTTTCATCTAGCTCAACTCAGAGTTGGAACTCTGAGTTCATCATTTATCGAACTGAATTACAGAACTCTGAAATCTTCTAAGGAAACTAACCTTGGAGAAACCTATTACCCAGACTATACATATTGGGTCAGTCTAAGCATCCTCATAGTAGTCCTTTCCCAAATCCAAACTAGGGTTCCAATAGAATGCATCAGAGAACTCACTCCAACTAATGTCAGTGTAAATGCACCCCTCGAATGTGGAGCTTATAAAAGACTTCCACTACCTCTTAGCGTGCGAGTCTAGGACAAAAACTGCTATGGTAACGTCCACGCTGGTAGGGAATCAGATCCTATTCAAAAACTCTTGCACTGAGCCCATCCACTCCTCTATGCTAATAGCCTACTTTGTCCTTTGATAAATATAAATATGCTTAGTCAGTTTTAGTCAGGGGCGTACTGCTGCGCTGCCTATTAAGACTTGAAGGAATCTAAAATCGCTGTCAAAGTTTGTCCCAGCTCAAATAGCTGAAAAGGAGTAGAGACCAGAGGGACGAGAGTGCCCATCACTTGCTTAGTATATACAGTGATCTATGCAAAAAGGTAAAAATTTAGGGTTAGGTTGGCTAATCTTAGGATAACAAGTGGACATATTTAGTGTGAATCATACATGGGAACACCACTTCTTTTTCTAATTAAGTTTTGCCTCAAAATAAATAATAGAGCGGGGGTGGCACCATTGGGAAATGGAATTCTTTATCTCAGGATCGTTGCAAGCTGATACCATTTGTAATACCCCAACCCCCCTCAAAACACAAGACATGATCGAGGGGAGTCTTATACCCAGAACACCCGCCTTGCGGTAACATTCGCACACGGGCTATCGATACCAAAAGACGCATATTCTACCGGTTATTTCTAATATCACATTGCCAACCCATCTATAAAATAAAAAACACAGAAGAAATGATCCACAAAAAGTAAGAAATTCCAACAAAATATAAGTTAGGAAGCTACTCAAAATATCCTACAAATATTACAGTACGAAATAGATCAAAGGGATACAACAAAAACTCTTGCTCATATCTGTCAGTTAGGGAAGCAAAGGAATCGTAGTGTCAGGCCCTATCTCCCTGTCTTGGCTTCCCACCAACACGGGGTGGTGTTGCTGCTCCTTCTGTGGGAAGTTCTCCTAAAACAAGGGTATACCAACCGATTGTCATAAAGACTAAGTGGTTTCACATCAATTGATTAATAGGTATGGTGAACCTCTGGATGCATTTAAGAAAAGCAGGAAGTTGACTAAGAAGCGGGCTTAGGAGATAACCTCCATTCAGCTAGCTGCTTCCCAGTAGGCTGAGACAGCATCCTTGCTGGATCAGAAGGCTAGGGAAGTCAGCCAACTAAGGAACATTACTCTCATCCAAATAGGTACCATCAAGTACAAGGATAGTATTATAAAAGATCTTGAAAATAATCTCCAGAGAGAGAAGAGAATTATGGCTAGTTATTCTAACCAAATACAGTGTTGCTATTGATAGACTCCTCCTCTTGGAAGGGTAAGAAGAGGTTATGATTTAAGGAAACACAAGGATGCAATATAATCTGTAATATAACACATAGCTAAAGGATGATGTTCCAAATCTTATTATTAATAAATCAATATATATACAAGAGCACATTTATACTAGTAGTGGATTAAAGAGTATAATATATAAGAACCAATTTGAGCTTAACTTATAAGGATGCCCATACAAGCTTATAAGTTAAGGGTCTGGCATAAAAATAGTAACTCATCATATAAAAGAGCCCAAAATAATTTTTATGATGAGGATCTTAGGAGGTGCAATGACAGTGCAATGCAATGAATGTATGATGACCCACCCATGTTTATACACGCACCCTAACTTTTTATGTCGATATAGACTTAAGTTCCTAATTTTAAAGGTTAGCTAACCATTCAGACACCTCCCGTCATGGCCAGACGGAGACAGTAGAGCGATTATCTCCACTATTAGGCAGGAATGCACATAACCAGACTTCGGACTCGTATACGCCTCAATATAAAGAACAAAACAACATAGTCCGTGTGTACTTGTTCGGTAAACAGATTCCTAAAAAGGCATGTTATGGGTCTTAAGGTAGTTAACACCAAAGATCCCAGCCCAACAATAATGAGCCTATTTTGCATCTTCAATCGGTGTGACAACTGGCAAGCCCGTAGACCCTCCACAAGTAATCCTATCAATTAGATCGATCATTATGCAATTGTGTATCACCCATACACACTCAGGTAATTCCCATGGTCAAGCCATGCAAACAAGCACTTAAGTACTTCAACCAAGTCATTACCAAATACATTATTTATAAGTTTAACCGGTGCTAATCTGCACCCAAGGACCTACCAACTGGTTCCTTACCATAATATTATCTTTATACTATTAGCAATGAGAAAAAGAGCCATGATGTAATATTTGGATGCACAAAATACCCTCCATAATTATGTAACATTTATTCCATAAACACCCCCTCATTTAATCAAATCTCCTTTTCATTTGTTTGTGTCTTATTAGTCAATTTCTCTTATATTTAGAGAGGAGAGATAGAAATTACATTTTGTTTGTCAAAACATATGTTTTTTACAAAATAAAAAATGTAATCGTGATTTATATTATTTTCGATCATTCTGAGTACCCATATGTATATGTTGCGGGTGTAGGCCGCAGCGACACATCGAGCACGGGCGAAGCCTATCTAGATGCATCAGAAGACCCCCCAAAAGCTCTCCCCTCTTTTTTATTTGTTTGGGTCGGATCTTGGGTGTTCTTTTTACTCATTTCTTCTTATTCTTTGAGAACTCTTCTTATAGATGCGGTCGAAGACCACCCAACTCGCAGACAAAAAAATTGATTCAGTCTGATTTCACCACCATGTTAGGCAGATGGTAGATTTTGAGAACGAATGTCTCCCCCACAACAAATGTGGCCCCCAAGGCAAATCTCGCCCCACGACAAATGTCGCCCCAACAACAAATGTCGCACCCTCGACAAATGTCGCACCCACGACGAATGTTGCCCGTACGGGGTCCCCCGTGCACGACATCTTGTAGGATATAATCATATCCTATAATCTATACCAAATTGTTACTACAACCCGTAATGATGTTATAGGACAACTTGTGTATCTAGCATCATAATTAGTATTTGAAGCATTCCCACAATTTTCAGCCCATTAGGTAACATAATAATTAGTTATAGCACAATTATTTACATGTTGCAGCTGCCAATATCAAGCAAATAAATATCACAAAATTATAAGAGAATAACTAGGGTGAGATCTTTGTCATCTAGTATTCATCTACAAAAATTCATAAGCAATCAATAATTATTTTAAGAGAAATTTGCAAAGCATTAAAATCAATATGTTTGCGACACAGTTTACAAAAATTAGATTTTTGGATGTGATAGGCCACCAAAAAATATGTTCCACCCTATATGGAAAGGTATTATCAAGTCTACAACTATTATGTTGAGGCCGAGGACCAGATTTAATTCTATCATTCCTAAAATTGTGTTGAACGCAGCTGTGCAAATCTACATAGAATTTGTCTTGTTCTTAAAACATTACTAATTTCTGGACAGTAAATTTGATTTTGGTTATAGGGAGCTACATGGCTCCCATAAAATTTCAGCCACTCTTGTAAAAGAATTTTTCGAGGGCGATAATATTCGTGTTGAGCTTGAAATAAAAAACTGGCTGTACTATGCCTAAAAAGTGACTTGAATTAAGCTTTGCACACAAAAACTATTCTGTTATTAATAAAATAATAGGTTTTGTACCGATCCTGAAGCATTTCTAATAGTAGCTATTCATCTTCTTCCGATAGCCAACAGTTTAGATGAAGTTAAACTTCTCTCTCCCAATACTCCCTCAATAGACCACTAATCTTCACGAGATCAAGTCCAATATCTTTGTATTGAAGAGAGGAGATGGTTGAAGTTATTTTTCATGTCAAACGACGGCCTAGAACGGAAGTTCTAGCATTGTATCGTCCTACGAAACTCCATGAAACTCTCTTAATCAAGCTCTCTTGAGCCTAATATCCCTCATAATTTTAGATCTAAAGATCTAGCATCAAGGGAGAGGGGAAGAAGTCACCTGATTTGCGTCGATATATCGGGTTTGTGTTCTTGGCGGCATGGTGGTGGTGGTTTCCATAGATCTTGCTCCAAACTTTTTTCTTCAAAGGAAAGTCGCGCTCTAGCAATTTTGAGAGAAGTGATGAGGAAGGCTTCACTCTCAGATAAGGAAAAAATAAGTTTAAAGTCAAGGGAGAAGGTGAGATAAAATGGTGGCCGATTTGCCCATGAATTAAATGGAGAAAAATTCTCCCATACTTTGGAATGACAACCCACCCCATGTCCTCCTACTATTGGACAACACATTAAAAAATTTTAAAAAGGATAAAGCATCGGCATGCATGGGAATGAGTATGGTCAAAAGTATGGAAGAAATAGCCACTCCGCCAAAAGTAAAAAATCTTGGCCCCACATTAGCCATTGACTAACAGATAAAATATGCTTAGTCAAATTTTGGCTGCATGCGATTTATGAACTATGCAGTCAAATATATATTATGTAGTCGAATTTCACCTATGTAGTCGAATTTGACCTATACAGTGTAATTTAAACTATGCAGTCAAATTTTAACTTAGTACAAAAATTATAAACAATGCAATAGAATTTTACCTATGCAGTCAAATTTGACTTATGCAGTGGGATTTTGACTTAGTGCAGAAATAATGAACTATGCAGAACTTATGAACTATGCAGTCGAATTTGACTTATGTAGTTGATGCAGTCGAATCTGGACTTGTGAGGATTTTAAGCCATGCACTCGATGCAGTCAAATATTGACCATGCAGTCGAATTTCAACTTAGTGAAAAAATTGAACCATGCACTCGATGCAGTCAAATCTTGACTTGTATAGATCTTTAATCGTGCACTAGATGCAGTCTAATATTGACTATGCAATCTAATATTGACTATGCCGTCGAATTTCAACTTAGTGTAGAAATTTAACCACACACTCGATGCAGTCAAATATTGACTATGTACTAGAATTTGAACAATGTGGAGAAATAGAACCATTCACTTGATGCAATGGAATATTGACTATGAAGCCAAATATTGACTATACAATTGAATGTTAACTTATTGCAGATCTTATGAACTATGCAGTCGAATTTGACCTATGCAGTCGATGAAGTTAAATCTATACTTGTGCGGATTTTGAGCCATGCACTCGATGAAGCCGAATATTGACTATGCCGTGGAATTTGAACTTAGCGTGGAGATTGAACCATGCACTCAATGCATCCAAATCTGTACGTATGTTGATATTATACCATGCACTCGATGCAATCGAATATTGACCATGCAGTAAAATTTTAACGTATTGTAAAAATTGAACCATGCACTCGATACAATCGAATATTGACTATGCAATCGAATTTGAAATTAGTGCAGAAATTTAACCATGCACTCGATGCTGTCAAATTTTTACTATGTAGTCAAATTAAACTCAGTGTAGAAATTGAACCAAGCACTCGATCATGACAACCACATTCTCTAAGGACTTTTACCTAGTCCAGGATGAAATATAGTGACACAAGTCACTCGGGGGGGGGGGGTATAGCTCAAAGTGGGATGTTACAAAAATCCTATCTATGTGGACTACATATATTAATCAGCATACAATCCAAATAATGTGATGCGAATCACTTTCAATTGGAAAAGATCCCAAAAGATCCATTCCCCAATCTACAAACAACCAAGGGGTAATGATGAACCTTAAAAATTGAGTCGGTTGTAATTGAACTAGAGCAAAAATTTTATATTGAACACAGATTCTCACAAACTATTTCAAATCCTTCTTTATCAGAGGACAAAAATAAGCTTGCCTTCGAATTTTATTTTCTAAGCTTTGGGCAGCCGAATGACATCAACACTATCTAGAGCGAACTTCCAAAAAAATGATTGGATCCTTTTCATCAGAGACACAACTTACTAGAGGAAAAAATAATCCTTCTATACTTGATGCTTGAAAGAAGATAATAAAGAAAAACTTTTAGCTTGAAATTTTTTCGACTGTAATTGATGGATGGAAGTCTACTATTGAAAGGTAGAGGCTAAAAGGGTCCCTCGAGAATAGACTGCGATCAATCTGTATAACATTGCTTTCTTTGATTGCTGGTTGAAAACATTCTATCATGGTTCCTCCTAAAATGATACCATAGTTTGCAAACTCTTCTTCCTTGACAATTTTAGAGAGTGGTATATGGTTGATACTAAAATTTCTAAAGTGATTGACCTCTTTCTTGTCAAATAAAAGGTACTTCTTAAGATAGAGACTTTTGTATCAAACTTCCCCTTGTCCTGCGATGACATCACTGAAGAGTTTGTTCAAACTTTGAAGTAATTTACTATTAGCTCCTTAACAAACTACAGACAATCCATGCGATCTTCATACTTGTTGGGTACATTGCCCACAATAAACTAGATTTGAAAAAGTCCTCCATATAATGTTAAGTACAGTATGTATTTGATGCATATGTATTGAAGATTGTATAGGTTCAATCTATTATATTGCCATTCAAATTATACAGACCAGGAGATTAAGATTAGACCAAAAGTGAACATGTTTAGAATTCTGGATTGGTGTAAAGACATATTTATCAAGACTAAGGAAACAATCATTTTGATGTGTAAGGAGTTCACAATATTATTGTTGTGTTAAAAAACATCACACAATGATATCGTTGAGTCATCAACAAAGAAGAGGAAAACTTGGTCTATGTATAATATCATTTTATACGAAGTCATCACAAAACAATATTGTCTTGGTTGCAAAAATTATCATTACATACCTATAGAAATGCGGGATTTCAACTTGACGGAGAGGCCAAAAGAGAATGTCACATAAAACGCTTCTACAAAGTATTTTGGTATGATTTGTCAGATCTTTTGACCATTTTAAAAGTCAGAGGTGTAAAATGACATGAGAGGGTCATTAAACCCTAATGATAATGGATTCAAGCTGACCTAGCAAACAAAGAAAAACTTTGCAAAATCAAAAGCTCTGCATGTTGGCCTTAAAAAGGCAAATACAATAGTAAATGATGTTTCTTATGTTATAAAAGAAGAAGGCAAGCCCTAATAAAGAAATTTTATAATTCAAGAGGGCAAGAAGACTTCTTTATATAAGAAAATTCAGTACTGAACTGGCTTTTAAGAAAATTCCAATTGTGTTCAAGTGCTGAGACTGAAGAAGTCTTTCACACTAAAAAGTCTAAGAAGTCTCAAGCCTCAAGTAAAATCTTTTATTGAGTCATCTCTGTAATATTCTTAATAAATTTTGTTGTGTAAGATCTCCTTTAGATATGAGGGTAGGGTTGTGCTAACTACATTAGTGTGAGGCTATGTTGAATGGTTGAGTGCAGGGCTCTGTTGTAAGTCTAAGTTAGGATCTTTGGAAGACTTGAGTAAGGATTCAGTTGTTAAATTTGACTTTTAAGAGTGTCTTTAATCTGAGGTAGGTTTGATGTATGGACCTGATGTAGGATCTATGAAATAGATATGAAGTAGATAACTTGCATGGCTTCTGAGTTGTAGGAGTGAAGACATCAGAGTTGTAATATTATCTAATCTGAGATATTGGTGAAGTTGCATAGTCTAGCATACTTTTATCTTGGTGGAGGGGGATAGTGGATGCAACCATAATCTAGTGAGCCACTATAAAACCTATGTGAAATATGTGATGTGGTAAATTTTTGTTCTTATAATTTTATATTCTGCTTAAAGACAAAGAAAACTGATAACCTTATTCACCCCTCCCCCTTTAGGTATTTAGACTACTATTAAACTTTCAAGTTGTATCAAAGCGAGGTTGTTCAAAAGGGACATAACATTCTGAAAAAGATCTTTGAGTGTAAAGATAATCTATACACAACTAATTCTATTGAAGTTTATAAGGAGTTAAGTTCCATAAAGCTTCCAATTAGTAGAAATGAAAACTTTTGTATCTAGTAGCAGAGGGACAGGTAGTTTATGGAAGCTTCTGACACTAGGATTTACACCACTACTGAAGATGGACCATTCATCCCCAAAAAGGTCTCTTCTATAAATGCAAAACAGAAAACACCCATGTAATATTCTTAAATGACAAGAGATGAGAAAGTTCTTGCCACCATATACAAAAGTGCTAAGAACATAATCATGAGTGCCCTAGATGGCTCTACTTTTAAAAATTTAAATCATTGCCAAACAATTAATGAAATGTGGGAAACACTAAATGTCTAGTTGGAGGGCATGAGGCGAGGGTGATTGGCGTAAAACTACTATATAGTTTAGACTCTTGCTATAGCATAAACCGATAAGGCAAGCGCACCTATCGCTAGAGTATAGAATCAAGTGTGTATTCCATGGGTCTGTCGAGTACTTGTACTCACACGAAAGTGCTATTATTTTTTCTAACAAACAAGTTGATTGATTTGGAAAAATAAGGAGTGCGATTAAAATATAAAGATAAAAATGATTAGTTTAAGGCTAGCACTTGATCTAGAATCCCTTTGGATAAAATAAACTTTAATATAAGATTAAACAGCCAGCTCCCAAAAGAAACTACTTTGACTATGGAGGTTACCAAATTACAAAATTGCCTCCCTCAAGAATACGTTATCAAATAACCATAGGTAGATCGATTAAAAACCCTCATCTATACAAAATTCGTAAGCTTGCTTTAGGCGTTGAACCCCACTATTGGGTTTGATCCAAAAATTAAAGATTTAAGCCGTCCTCTCTCAAGAATCATGCACAACTCCTTTTATCTTTGAGTGATCTCCTTGTATTCACAACCTCTCTATAAATTAGAATACAGATCTTAAATCGAAATACATATTCACATTATATTTATCCTTAAATGATCTCCTCGCATTCACAGCATCTTGGTAAATTAAAACACAGATCTTAGATCGAAACAATGAACTCATGACTTAAGATATTGAAGAAAAAATAAGCAAAGATAAAAAAAATCAAACAAAAGTAGAGAGATTGCTAATTTATAAAGAGACAAAGCAGAGTTTATTTCATTCAAAAGTTCATCGCGATCAATTGTTAAAAATATTTAGCTACTCATCATGATTGTGGAATTACACATGAAGGTATGGAGAGACATGATTACTAAATATAAAAGAGCTTGAATTGAAATAGAGTTACACTAAGAATTAAAATACAAGATCTATTCTAGCAACTAGAAATAAAAATATTAATAAAAATGAACTAGAATTACCGTAATTCAACACCTAAATCATCAAAGACTGGCAAATCATAAAAAAATTTAGAGCGAGAGAGTACGATGTTCACTAAGATTGACCTTTCAAAATATCAAGAATCAAGGTACCCTCCAAAGAAAATCATCAAAGATGATGGCCATGGGCTTGGATTTTTCACATTCTCGCCATAATAGTAGTCTAACTCATAAGCACAAATCTTTAGAATTTAGCTAGGTTGAAATGTAGGCTTTGCTTAATGGTGTGGATAATCAAAGATAAACTTGATGGTTAGTCACACCTAAAACTAAATAGAACTCGCATAAATGAATCATTACTAATACCCATGATTTTTCAAGCATATAGACAATTTTCCAAACCTTTTCATTTTCATTTCCACATATTTTATCATTTTTTCTCTCTTTTTTTCTTCCCTTGTGAGATGCTTTTATATATATTTTTTCATAAACGGCTAGAAAAATAAGCGAATATAACCACCAAACTCAAATGAACTCCAAACCATACACTATGTATAAAAAACTTTTTCGAGCTCGGGCATAGATGTATGATTGCGATTCTTTTTAGGCTTTGGTAATATTTTTTGTAGAGATAAAACCAAAGATAATGGATAGCGACACAACTTTGGTTAGCAAAGGCAAAATGTTTGGTGCAGGTGTAAAGGCTCAAATAGGCCAATAGAAATGCCTAACTTCTTGTCATGCAAATGAGCTTAACTTATGTAAAGTCTTGAGAATATCTTGGGGATGTTATAGATATTGAGATAAAAGTACCTTTCCTCTTTACTTGGGTAATATCGCTCTAGTAAAGTGCTATATACTCAACAAATTTTTTTTTGGAATATACCAGTTTCAAAGTTAAATGTTAAATAAACCATTTATACACAATTAGAAAAATATAAAGCTAAGAGTCTGTTGAATACTTAATTTTACTAAAAAATCTACTAACATGTGCACAAGACTAGAAACACAACATAACAAATGTTTTTACTAAAAAAATTTAAAATCTAATAAAGCAAAAAAACTTTTTAATCACAATGGAAAAGTTAATTCATTAAGAATTTTGCAGGTGAGAAAATATAGAAATAAACGGTTTCTCTAAAGAAAAAAATTTGTTTTTTTTTAAAAAAATTTTGGGTTTAAAAGGGTTGTATAATTTTTTTTATTTTTGTTTTGTATAAAAAAAATATGACTAATTTTTGAATTAAATGAAAACAACAAAAATATTTTTAAATTTTTTTGAATTTTGCAAAACAATGAAAAGAAAAACAATTTTTTGAATTTTTTACGCAAAACAAAGTTTTAATAATTTTTTTAATTTTTAATAAAAACAAAAATATGAGATCCCATCCCTATACTTCAAAATAAACATTATCCTCAATGTTTATAAGCAAAGTAGGAGGGAGAAAATAAAGAAAACAAGGAAAATTTAAATTGCAATTAAAATATTGATAACCAAGGGGTATATCAAAAGAGCACTTTCTTTTTCCCATCTTTAAGCTAAACGTTATTGTTAGCTAAATGGAAAATAAAAATTAAAGTGTATGGGCAACTACCTTAATTCATGCTTGGGTGAACATGCCGAAGTCAGTGGCCTGGCTACTCCGCTTGATTTTTGATACTTCTTTTGGAGGTTATTTTAAAAATGTAAATCCAAATCACCGATATATACCTAAAATGATTTGAATTTTTGTTGATGAGCGGTGAATGTATCGTTGATGAAGTATAATTACAATGGCTCATCTTCTACTTAAAAATCATTAGTACAATAACAATTAATAATAAGTGTGTCAGAAAATATTTTGCAAGGAAGAGGTTCTTGTGAAACTATTTTAATAACCTCCGATTGTTTATTTTTGAGAAAAAAATTCTCATTAGAAATTTCTAGTGAATAATCAAGCGAATTAAATTTTCAGACACAAAATTTTTATGAATTTCATTTTCAACAAAAATAAGAGGATTTTGTGGAAATTCATTCCAAATAAAAGAAGAATTGGGCGGAGTAGGAGAAGAATCTTTTTCTTCCTGTATTTTTTCTGGTGTGCTCATAACCTTAATATATTCATTGTAAAATATATTTTCTTGCTCTTTTGTATATGAAACCTTGGGATTATATGAAAAATCATGTTCATCCATATCTAAATTATCCGAAGCTGGAGCAAATTAACTGGAAGAAAAATTTCTCTCTTCCATATTTTGGGGGCTAAGAACTAATTTAGTTTGTGAAAATTCCCCAAAAAGAGTGGAAGAGGCCTGTAGTGCAAGAGAAGAGAAATAAAAAATCGGATCTAACGAATTATCTTCATTGCTCCGAAAACTCTTCGGGTCATCTTGCAACTAAGAGTAATCTATATTGGAGTTAGAAGAAAATTAATTCAAATTTGAAAAATCATTCGCATGAAAATTAGAAAATTTATTTTCATCAAAGTTAGAATAATTATTTTCATTAAAAGAAAAAAATATGACCATAATATTAATCAAAATTATTTGTATAAGACTGAGAAAAATATTTTTCATATTTTAAATTTGGAGAATTATAATTTGGAGATTAAAAAAAGTAAAATTCAATACTTTGATTAGGCGCAGCGTAATATTGACAAATAATTTTGCACATTCATGCGGCTTCCAAGAGATTGACTTTATTTTGAAACTCGACAACTATCGACCAATTATGATAACATTTTAGAAAAATTGAATAAAACAACCTTTACTTAATAGAATTGAATTTGAATAAGAAAATTAAAAAGAGAAATTAGGGTTGAGAAAAATAGAATGATAAAATTAATGAAATTTGTGCTTTAAAAATATAAACAAAAATAACTCCCCGGAAACGGCGCTAAAACTAGTCGGCATAATAATACTATATAGTTTTAACTCTTGCTAAATCTTAACCCGATTAGGTATGTGTACTTATCGCTAAATTATAGAATCAAGTGTTATATTCCACGGGTCTCTCGAGTCCTTGTACTTACATGAAAGATCTAGTATTTTTTATAACAAATAGGTCGACAGATTAGAAAACTAAGAAGGAGTGCGATTAAAATACTAAGATAAAAAACGATGAGTTTAAGGCTAGTTCTAGATCATGAATCCATTTGGATAAAATAAACTTTTATAAAAGCCCCTCTCTCGAGAATACGCAATCAAATAACCTAAGGTAAATCAATTAAGACCCATCAGTAAGTCAAAATTCATATGCTTGCTTTAGGAGTTTAACATACAACTAGGTATGACCCATGTGAAAGATTTATGTCATCCTCTCTCAAGGATTTCACACAAATCCTTTATCTTTGAGTGATCTCCTTGTATTCACTGCATCTCAGTAAACTAGAATAAAGATCTAAATTTGAAAAATATTTTCCCATTCTATTTATCCTTGAATGATATCCTCATATTCTTAGCCACTCAGTAAACTAGAATACGGATATTAGATCAGAAAAATGAATTTACGACATAATAAATCTAAGCAGAAATTATCAAAAATAAATCGAAGCAAACAGAAGTAGAGAGCTTCCTAATTTATAAAGAGACAAAGCATAGTTTATTTCATTCCAAATTTCATCATGATCAAGCGCTAAAAAAAATTTAGCTATTCATCATGATGGGGGGAATAACATATGAAGGTTGTGAGAGACATAATTACTAAATATAATAGAGCTCGAATTGCAATAGACTTATACTTGAATGAAAATACAAGATCTATACTAGAAACTAGAAATAAAAATATAATTAAAATGATCCTAAATTATAGCAATTCAACCACAAAATCTCCCTCATTAGCTCATGAACATTGCTGGAATTTATAGAAACTTCAGCTGGGGAGTCACTCCCATTGGCCACGACCGTCACCAGGGCTTGTCTAATATGAAACTTTCGCCATAAAACTCCGGGAAATGCTGGGAGAGAAACTACCTAGATTCATTATCCAGTCGGTAATGCCCCTAGATCTGGCCCGTAACCCTAGATTTTTCTTGATCGAATATGGAAAATAGCGTGAAACGGTGTGATCTGCATTTAATCCTTTAGTTTGGGAAGTTGTAACGCCCCTTAGTCATGCCCATTACTAGGGCGTGTTTATAGAAATGTCACGTTGGCATGAATGACTAGATTGAATGTTCTTCCACGCCCCTTATTTTGTTGGTTAAGCCCCCCTATCATGCTAACGCTAGGGTCGTATAATTTTAATCTGACATGGCATCTTGTCTAGTGTTGATGCAAAAAATGCGCCCCTTTGTGAGCTCGAGAGGTATATACATTTGATCCGGGATGCGGGGATATGGTAGGTGATGAGGACTATCAAATAGCCGGTTACTTTGACGGTTAGGAATAGCGGTTGAAGCCGAGAGAAGGGAGAAGGGAATTAGAGAGGCCGTTGGTTGTGGAAACAACAGAGTTCGCCCGCCACGGCTAAAATGCCACTACTGCGACGGACTATCCTTTGATTACAACGCTTGTGTTACAGCTTGAGTTAGCTGCTTTATATAGGAAAAACAAAGGGTATAAAAGAGAAGCTGACGGTTAGAAAGAGAAGTCTCTGAGACCGCATGGACTGCTGACTTTGGTCGCAAGGCTGCGCAGGCTATCCTGCCTTACAGCTCGCTGCTTCAGGCCGCATAATGGTACATTCTAACAGAGAAGGTCGCTGAGGCTATGATTTCCAAGCAAGACCGGGAGGCCTATCCATCCAAGATAGTTGCTGAGACTGCATGGAATGGGGTGTTGGGGAGCTTGCCAGAGCCAAGAACCAGACCACAACGGCTAGCATCTGAGATCGCGCAAACTTACATAGTTCAGTCGATGAATGTTGTGGGCGGATAAGAAACTTGTATCTGCAGTGTTGTATGTCCTAGTTGATCCCCGATCCTTCCTCCTCAAAATGAGTGGTATGGGGGGCTATTTATAGGGTTAAGAAGGTGACTCCCAGATCTTGTCTTGATGACGTAACCCCGATGGTTTGGGCGAGCTACAATCAAGTTTATTACATGCTGTGTGAGGTAAGGGGCTCGCCTTCTGTTGTAAGAAGCGAGTCTGTCACTTGTTGGCAGACTAAATATGAGTTCGCGCCTATGGCGGGCTGAGAAAGAGTTCGCCTACTGATGCTGGAAGAGAGTTCGCCCCCTGCAGGAGGATCGACTGTCCTTCAACTGATGGTAGACTGAGATTGAGTTTGTCGCCTTTGGGTGCACTAAGATTAAGTTCTCCCCATGCTTGGGCTTTATCCACTACCAAGAGGTCTATTGAAAAGGTCGCCTTAGACTGGAATGCGAGGTCGCCTATTGTAGGAGGACTGAAGAAGGTCCCTTTTCTTGGTTGGTTATTGCTTGTGGCGACCTAGAGGAGAGTCTACTTAGTGGCGGCGGGCTGGAGAAGAAACCACTACCCTCCCGGCTAGCCATGCGACCTACTGATGTGGGATGGGAAGCAGACCGTGCCTCTACAGAGCTGGCGACTACTTGACGACCCCTAACCTAGCCGTGTAGACAAAAAATTCTATCTGTGTGGTTAGCTGAAAAATAGACCGTGAACGCCCAGATGAGACGGAGTAGCCCACGTCTTGCAAGCTAGCCATCTTGGAGAGGATCGTGGATTTCAAGGTTAACATCTCGTATGCTGGAGAAATGCATAGTGCTGGGAATAAGCAAAAAAATAAAACACAGAGGGAGAGGTATAGAACCTGCTAATCTCTTGAAAAGAAGAGTAAGAAGTAGATATGAAAGAAAAATAGAATGCGAGTACCTATAGGGAACTTGCAAATACCTGCTAATCTCTGAAAAAAAAGAGTATGAAGCAAATATGAAAGTAAAATAGAATGCGAGTACATGAAGGGAACTCGCAAATACCTTCTAATCACTACAAACGAAGAGTAAGACGAAAATTTGAAAGAAATATAGAATGCGGGTACCTGAAGGGAACTCGCAAATACTTGCTAATCTCTACAAAAGAAGAGTTAGAAGCAGATATGAAATAAAAATAAAATGTGAATGCTTGAAGGGAACACGCAAATACCAGCCAATCTCTTCAAAAGAAGAGTAAGAAGCAGATATGAAAGAAAAATAGAATGAGACTACCTAAAGGGAACTCGCAAATACCTGCTAATCTCTGCAAAAAAAGAGTAAGAAACAGATATGAAAGAAAAATAGAATGCGAGTACCTGAAGGTAACTCGCAAATACCTAGTAATCTTTGCAAAAGAAGAGTAAGAAGCAGATATGAAAGAAAAATAGAATGCGAGTACCTAGAGAGAACTCGAAAATACCTGCTAATCTTTGCAAAAGAAGAGTAAGAAGAAGATATGAAAGAAAAATAAAATGCGAGTACCTGAAGGGAACTTGTAAATACCTATTAATCTCTGCAAATGAAGAGTAAAAAGCAGATATGAAAGAAAAATATAATTCGACTACTAGAAAGGAACTCGCAAATACCTGCTATTTTCTGTAAAAAAGAGTAAGAAGCAGATATGAAAGAAAAATGGAATGCGAATACCTGAAGGGAACTATCAAATACCTGCTAATCTCTGTAAAATAAGAGAAGTTAAAGCAGGTAAAAAGAAATGCAAGGAATGAATAGCTGAAGAGGAGTCGTGGATATTGTTAATCTTTGCTAAATGTTAATGCGGTAAGGAAAATATATTTAAATATCACAAAGGATATCCAACAAACCTAGCTATTAACCGAGTAATAGAATGAGCAAAATTGAGTAGAGATCAATTCCTATCAGTAATATTCTTGCGCGGTCAAATATGATATCCTCGATATCAAATCTAGACTAGCCATAAAAAACCATTTTGATTATACCACACTGTTTGAGGACAAAGAGAACCAGATTCTTCAATTTAATAATTGGTGCCAAAAAATATTCAATAGGCATAGTATAGGCAAGGTTAACTACTGCCAACAGATAGAGTTCTGTATAATCTTAGTATATAAGGAGAGTATTAGCAAGAAATATGACGTCTCAAATCTTTCAGATAGGTCAGATTTTGCCAGTTAACCTTAAAAAAGGCAGCATACAAAAAAGAGGTCTATGCCTGAAGATGATTATCAAGTCCGTTAGCGCCCTAGGTGTTCTACAACGGCTAAAGCATTGCTCGCTCAAGGAAAAATCATCAATAGTGTAGTCCTACTATGAGCGGTTTAACAACGCTCCCCGGAAGGGCACAAAGAAGAAAAAACAAAATCCTAAGAAGGAATGATGGATGCACATCCTCATGTCTTTGGCTACAAGCTACGCTTATCAGTTAGGCCAGGTGCGCCAAGTGGTCTACAATATTGCTCACCCTTAAATATCAGTGATATTGTGTTTGACTATCACAGTGTGAGATGATCACAGAGACAATGCTACACCCGGGGACCATTGCTTGCCAAGCAACAATCATCTTAGCTATATTGTATCCCTAGCGGAGCATAATAGATCTAATACACTGGGACCTCCCTCTGATGCGCGATGCATGCTAGATATCGGCTAGGATCTGAAGCACTGAAGTCCCCTGCATAGATTGGACGGCTCCCACGACACATATGCTAACACTCCTCGCTATATGTGGTCATCATGGTATTACCCCAGAAATAAACCTATGGGGGGACGAGCAAGACCCGACAATATCTTGTATGTTCAGCGATCCCTTTGGTAAAGAGAAAATAGAGAGGAGACACTCCAAAAAAGGAAAAGTGTCAGTAGGGGATCTTTGATGCAAAATATTGAAATGAATAAAAGTGTACTTAAGTGTTCCAGAGAAAATGTTCAAAGAATAAAAACAACACGCTATGATTGCGAAGAGTTTTTGGGACTTTATGATATCCCCCGTCATCTCAGAATGGTTCTCCAAAGATTCCATCGTCGTCAGCATATATGCATTCACCCCCAATGTCGAAGTTGTTATCAATTTAATTTACTCTCTTCGAACCAAGTGGGATGTCAGCTACTTCTTTACCCTTTGAAGTAGATGGATCAGAGTGGTCATTCTTCGGGACTAGATCGTGAAATTTATACTGCTTTATCATCCTCTCCACCAGTTGGCGGAGTGCTTGGCAATTTTCAATTAGATGCGCTTTCTATTTATGGAACTCATAGTAGGGATCCGACTCTTTGATCCTTTAATCTGCGGGCTGGTAAGGCCTCTTATAACCGGTCTTACCTTTCATGACTTGGACTATTTTCTTGCATAACTTGGTCTAGTTCATTTTTTAGCCAGTGTCGGATAAGTAAGATCCAGGAATTGTAATCTTGGACTATGGGAGTGATCCCTTCTTGGGAAGAGATCTTGATGATGTCAGAAATTCCTTCCCTTCCTCGATCACATTTTAAAATCCTTCTGAGGATACTTTGGAGGTTTACCGTACGAAGAAGAAGGATCTTTCTTTATTACAACCCTGGAGATATTGTTAGGATTTTTTTTTTCACCTCGTTTGTATAAGTTGGCAAGGCTGATCATCTTTCGGTATGTCCTTAGCACTCAGACATTAGCTTCGAACTTAAGTGTTCCTTCACTTAAACCACTTATTAGGGAGAATCGGTACTCTTCTGGATCGATGTTTTCAATCTCAAGAATCTCTCTTTGGAAACGATCGACAAAATGAACCCAAGTCTCATTCTTTCGCTACCTAATCTCAAATAAAGCTTCTGGGCGGCCCTTCCTCTTTGTAGAGGTAGAAAATCTGAGCAGAAACTCTATTCACTGATCAGCAAAGAATGCGATAGACTGAGTATGCATTCCATATAACCACTCCTTTGGTTGTTCATCAAAGGACGTTATGAGGAGTTTGCACCTGGTAGCATCTGTAAGAGACTTGAGAGCGACGGCTGACTCGAAAGCTTGCTAGTGTGCAATTGGGTCAGACTCCCCAATGTAAACTGGTAGTCGTGGCTCTTTGAAGTGAGCTTAAGTTGGTTCTTGTTATATACTCTGTACGATGGCCTCTTCCTGCTCTCCTAGAACATAAGGGAAAGGAAAAAACGGAGCATAAGTTGTAGTTGAAAAAAGAGCGGGAGGATAGAAAGGAAAAGTTGTTGAGGGAGGAGCAGCTGCGGGAGCTGAAGGGTAGGGATGACTTCCCTGAAAAATTCAAGAATCTTGACGTGCTATAAACTCTTCATTCTTAGACTGCAAAGGGGTTGAGGCCTGCCCTACAGGGTAGGTTGCCGGACAGTTTGGCGGATAAGCTGGGGGATAAGCAGGAGGGTCGACCGGCAGATAGGTCTGCTGATTCCCCAATGCTGGTGTTGGGTTTACTGGAAGAACCATCACTACTGTGGGTTGCACCTCTAATCGTTGCGTGATAGAATTTAGAGTATGGTTGATTGCCTACAACTGCTGGGCTGTTTTACGACATGATTGCTCCAAGGAATCCCATATAGGATCTTAACTAGGACTTGGGGAGAAAGTTCTCAGCACGTTGATGATCTGTCATGGCTAACCGTTTGATTTCACCATCTGTTCAAAATTTGAAGGTTGTGTGTTAAATTTTTATGCCAAAAGGCGCCCCTCTATGAGCTCAAGAGGTGTATACTTTTGATCTGGGATGCAGGGATATGGGAGGTGATAAGGACTGTCGAATAGCCAGTTACTTTAATGGTTAGGATTAGCGGTTCAGACCGAGAGAAGGGAGAAGGGAAAAAGAGAGGCCGCTCACAGCGGCAACGACAGAGTTCTCTCTCCACGGCTAAAATGTCACTCCTACAAGGGACTTTCTTTTGATTACAAAGCTTGTGTTACAGCTTGAGTTAGCCCCTTTTCAAGGGAAAAATAAAGGGTAAAAGAGAGATGTTGGTGGCTAGAAAGAGAAGCCACCGAGACTGCGTGGACTGCTGACTAAGGTAGCCAGGCCGTGCGGGCTATCCTTCCCTACAAATTGTTGCTTCAGACCACCTAATGGCATGTTTTGATCGAGAATGTTGTTGAGGCTATAACTGCCAAGCAAGAGCGGGAGGCCTATCCATCCAAGATAGCTGCTGAGACCGCATGAAATGGGTTGTTGGGGAGCTTGCAGGAGCCAAGGCACCAAACAGCAAGGGCTAGTCACTAAGACTGCGCGAACTAACATTATTCAGTCTGTGAATGTTACGGGCAGATAGGAAAACTATATCCACAGTATTCTATGTCATGGATGCTCCCTGATCATTCCTCCTCAAAATGAGAGGTATGGGTGGGCTATTTATAGGCTTGAGGAGGAGACTCCCAGATCTGGACTTAATGATGTCACCCCGATTATTTGGGCAATCTACGAGTGAGTTCGCGACATATTGTGCGAGCTAATGGGCTCGTCTATTATATGAAGAAGCTAGTCTGTCACTTGCTGGCAGACTGAAGCTGAGTTCGCGCCAGTGGCGGACTAAGAATGAGACCGCCTAATTCTACTGGAAGAGAGTTCACCCTTTTCAGGCAGATCGACCATCCTTCATCTTCTGGTGGACTGATATTGAGTTTGCCGCGTTTGGACAGACTAAGATTAAGTCTGCCCCATGCTTGGGCATTATCTACTGCCAAGCTATCTGATGACAAGGTCGCCGTGGACTGGAATGTGAGGTCGCTTGTCACAAGCGGTGTAAGACCCCATTTTTTCGTTTAAAACACCGGGGTCTTAGGACCAGAATCGCCGCTTTGCGGTGACACCTTCACGCCCTGAAAGGTCATCACCACAAAGCGCCGATTCTGCCGGCCAATTCGATCACAAAAAGGTAGCACAATAAAGTAAAAGCAAGTCAATAGAAAAATCTCATATCAGAGTACTAAAATACGGGCTTAAGCCCGATACATCATGTCCTCACTACAAATCACTCATGCGGAAGCAAAAATAAAACATCTATTTAAGGTCAAGACGCATGGTCCCGGCTGTATGAACTCCGGAGCAAGACTGCCCCATCTCCAAGCGCACTGGTCTCTAGGGCTGCTCCCCCATGTTGGGCTCCACGATTCACTAAAATAATGTGGTTCGAAAACCGTTAGTTATAAAGACTAAGCCCTATCATCCCGTACCCCTTCCCCCATGGCTCCTAAGTACTGAGCAGAGAGGAAGAAGGGAAGGACATGAAGGTGGAGATTAAATCAAAAGAAACAGGTAGCAGCGGAACAAATCAAGCAATTCTATAATAAGTAAAGGCAATAAGACGAAATATGAAAAGTTACCTTCACTTATGTGAGAACACATAAGTCAAGGGGTCTTCTGCAAGGCTCCCATTGTATAAGAAGTCTCATACCAATTTATACGTTGGGGTGTCGGTTATCAAACAGCAGTATATATATATTAAAAATGACCTTAATTTATAAACTTGCTCACACAAGCTTATAGACCAAGGGGTCATTTTGCAAGTCCTAATGTATAAGCATCACATTCCACTTATACCTTAGGTGTTAGGGGTTAAATGAATCGATTATTCCATGACATGCTAGTGGGTATGATGGATCACGCAAGTGCAACACACACACCCGACTCTATGCACACACACCTTTAGTTCCCCCTTTCTAGATCCATAACCTCCCAGGATACCTCCGTAAAGGCAGACAGAAGCGGTGGGTTGGGCCTAACCCACCTTTAAACTAGTAAAGCACTACCGGTCACACCTATTGTACGCCTCAACGCTTGGTCCACGAAGCAGACTCCTACGTACTCTTGCCGGCTGGCGCACCGAACTTCTGTTGGCGAAGTGCTAACCACACTTGCCGAGTCAGCGTATTGGCGTCGGTGCATCGACCCTCCAATACCGAAGACCCGCCACCTTAATTTTCTTTCCTTTTATGCACATGCAAATTTAACGTATTCAATAAAAAAACCGAGCGGAAGCTCCCCGGACTAAAACGTCCGTCTCAAACAATCGAGCCGAAACTCCCCGGACCAAAACGTCCGTCTCTTAACTAATCTAGCTGAAGCTCTCAACAATCTTCCCTTGCTAACAGTGTTTCTAAAATGTGAGACCCTAATTACTAGGTTACACTTTTTAGTTTGTTAATACAGATTACGTTAACCCAGGACTGCCCTCGGTATACCCCGTGAAGGGCTCTCAAAGGGCACTAGGAACTATGATGGTAGCTGAAGCCCATCGTTCCCTTTCGCAAGGCACTTAATGTTATTAGTTGATTCCCTTTACCCATTCCCTTCTCATATTACGATAGACTAACCTAGTGTGATTTTTAACCTTCCTCTTTTCGGGAAAGACGATCATTCGTCGAACCTGAGCGCCTCTTAACTCTAGCCAACACCACTTCTCACTAACCTTACCATCCTTATATGGTGAACACATTCACATCCATCCAATTCAGTTGAGACTTGCAATTTACCGCCTTGATTTTCTTCCTACTCATTTGAGCAGGATTTTGTGTATGTGTGTTTTCATTTCTGTAGAGTGCGTGTGTGGGTGTATTTATTTCCTCATACTTGTTTTGGTAGGGCTCGCTTTCATTCTCCCGCCCACTCATTTGAGTCGGGACTCGCAATTTTATCACTTTCTCAATTATATAGAGTGCGTGTTTTATTTCTTTCTTTCAATTCATGTAGAGTGTGTGCGTGTGTGCATTTATTTCCGCCTACTCGTTAAGAGTTAAATGGCATGTTTTCATTTCCCTCCTACTAATTCGAGTAGGACTTGTCATTTACTGTCTACTCATTTGAGTAGAACTTGTACTTGCATTTATTTCCGCATACTCGTTAAGAGTTAAATGGCGTGTATTAGTTTCCCCCCTACTCGTTTGAGTAGGACTTGTCTTTTTAATTTATTTATGGTTTTGAAGTGTGCGTGAGTTCTTATTTTAGTTAGCATTTTAATTTATCTAAACGCACTGTTGTTTTTGTTTTCTTCTTATAACTGTTTAGTGCTAAATTTCGAACTCGCGCCTCATTTAAACCATAAAGCCGTCCCCATACCGATGAGTGGCTAATCGTTATTAGCCCTCGGCATAGAAGAGAATTGGGACATATAAAAAGATTTGAAATAATTAATTTCCTCTATTTTCTTTTTAATTTGTGGACTAATGCTTTGGCCTGGGTTAACGACGCGTAGACCCGCATAATCGATATGTGGGCTCTATTTCCATTATCCATATGCTAGCTAGCCGAGAGGCCGTGCATATGGACCGATCCCCACTAGGAAAAGAGAACTGCGTACGCACCCTCGAAAGAGGAGAAGCGTAGTTCTGCCGGATTGGGTTCCCCACCCAATAGTGGGGTTCTTAGCGTAAACCGAGCGTTAAGAGGAATCCTTCGTCGGACTAACGTTCGGTCGAATAGTCTTAGCGTTCAGGTGAGAAATATTCATAGAGATAAGTGCGCTCATATTTATGGAACCTCCACGGCCAAGTGCCTTTTATTAATTTGAAATTTAAGTTCAATAATTATTTTAAGTTATTTTTTTCTTAATCTGATTCAATTCCAAGCGTTAACCCGTCATCGAATAATCTAAGTAATTTTTCAGCTTTCTTTTATTCCCGTCTTTAAGTGACAAACAAAAATCCACCTTACTTTCAGTAAAATAAAAGTCCTATTGGAGGAGTAGGAATAATCAACCCGACCCCGAGAACAATATGACTTCAGTATTCTCCCAAATATCGAGTACTACATGCAATAGGTGCACTTGCCTCATTTCGTTAGAACTTCGATCTTTTAGCCAGTTCGCGTCGGTCGACTAATCGAAATAACCACACAAATAAGAGTCTGTGCGCGGCGACATCAAGTTTTTGGTACCGTTGCTGGGGAGCGACATTTGTTATTTCGAATCCGGGACTCTATTAGTTTTACTATATTTTCATATATAAAAAAAACTACTTTAAAATAACAAAAAAAAATACTTCCCCCTTCGTCTTTTTTTTAGGGTGTATGACCCGTGGACAATCCTCTGCCTCTGAAATCTTGACTTCGACCCTGAGATCGACTGCACTCTTGCGGGTATTCGATTTTAACGTCGAATTGCATTTTAGACCCCGGAGACTCAACCGGAGAACCCTCTGCTTCTTCTATGACCGACCCTAACCCTGCTCAGGCGGCCGAGCGTATAATGTCTTACTACACCCGGCCTAACTTGGATGACACGGGGTTAAGTATTGTTCGTCCAACTGTGGCGAACAATAATTTTGAAATAAAGTCAAGTATCATTCTAATGGTCCAAAATGTCGTGCAGTTCGATGGACTGCCCTATGAGGACCCGAATGTATACTTGTCCAACTTCCTTTAAATATGCGACACCTTCAAGATTAATGGCGTTACTGATGACGCCATATGCTTGTGCTTATTTCCCTTCTCCATCAGATCCAAATCAAAGGTCTGGTTGAATTCCCTCCCGCGAGGATGCATCAACACCTGGGCTGAATTGGCAGAGCGCTTCTTAATAAAGTATTTTCCTCCCGTAAAAACTGAAAAATTTCGGGCGGACATATCTTTGTTCGTCCAAAATGACTCTGAGTCTCTTTACGAGACTTGGGAACGCTTTAATGAGTTTCTTCGCAGGTGCCCGCACCACGCGCTGTCAGCGTGGCTGCAGGTACAAGTTTATCTTCCCGGTAGACTTCGTCATCTTAGACATCGAGGAGGACGTCGAGGTACAAATAATACTTGGTCGCCCTTTTCTCACCACCTCCCGCGAATAAATAGATGTTAGTAATGGCCATCTACTCATTCGGGTAGGAGATGACGAGGTTATTTCTCTATTAATCCCTCGATGGAGGACTCTTCATCGAGCGACGATTTCTGTTATAGTTTAGATACATTTTACGGAGACCGTTCTTCTTCCTTTTTCGAGTCAATTTCTCTAGCTAATGATACTCTGCACTCGGAAATTTTTATTGCGACGAGGACAAGCCTACGGAATTGCCTTTTGAACCAATTGGTTCAAAAAACATTAGAATTAAAACCTCGTTAGAAGAGCCGCCCAACCTAGAACTCAAACAATTACCAGAATACCTCAAATATGACTTTTTGGGAGAAAATGGTACACTCCCGGGGATCATTTCTTCGCATTTGAGCGATTCAGAGACCTCCGATTTATTGGAGGTTTTGATTAAACATCGCCACGCAATTGCGTGTCAAATTTCTGACCTTAAGGGGATTAACACTTCTTTTTGCACTCACAAAATTTTCTTAAACGATAATTGTCGCAAAGCCATTCAGCCGCAACGATGTCTTAACCCAAACATGAAATACGTCATGAAAGCTGAGATAATTAAATTAATAGATGCGGGGATTATTTATCCCATTTCTGAGAGTGCATGGGTTAGTCCCATTCATGTCCTGCCCAAGAAGGGCGGTCTGACCGTAGTGGCGAATGAGCACAACGAGCTCATCCTAACTCGTGCTGTTACAGGTTGGCGTGTGTGCATCAATTATCGCAAACTTAATGATGCCACCCGCAAGGACCATTTCCCACTACCGTTTCTTGACTAGATTCGTGAGAGTCTTTCCGGTCATCAATATTATTTTTTTCTCAATGGTTTATCACGGTCTTTCCAAATCCCCATCTCCCCCGATTGTACAACCTCGGACGAGTGAGATGGAGCCAAAGGCTTGAGGAAGGAAGCTAGGCGAGATGGCCTAGGGTGGTCGTCAAGTCATAGGGAGAGTGGATCCCGGCAAGAAGGAGAGGCGAGAGGGCCCAGGCGAGAAGGGTCTGAACAAAAGCTGCACCAGGAGGTTGGCAATTAGGTACCAAGGGAGGAGGTACTCGAGGGTAAGAAGCCGACTCGCCATACGAGAGGGCTCTCGAGGGGATCTCTCGCTTGCGAGGTGGAGCTCTCGCCAGGCGAGAGGACCCTAGAAGGGGGTTCTCGCCAAGCACAAGTTCAGTTTGAGACCGGTTCAGGGAGGGCTAGGTTTACCTTTTAGCCCCATGGGATTTTACGCTTTTGCCCTGGGTGGGCTGCATATAACCCCTCAGAACAGTGGAGTTTGGTGCTGGCAGACCCGACTAAGGGTATTCTAGTAACTTCAGGACAGCTCCATTTGGTTATTGGTAGTCCTTGTTCAGAAGCTAATAAATCAACCAGGAAGGTGCCTTAGAATGGAAAGCATTCCTAACTCTCCTTCTCTTCTTCTTCTAAGGCACCTAGCTCAGCATTGGCTAGGGAGGGGAAGAATTTCCGATTCTTCCTGGTACGAGGTAGGACGTCCGCGCTGAAGCCCCCCGCCTAGTCTTTCAAGAGCCTTATCGAGAGGGTGGTCTAGAGAGATTATGTGTGAGTTGCACCTCTAGTTCCGAGCTTTAGGAGGGACCGACCATATTGGTTCCAACATTTTTGGTGCGGTTAGCGTGGAACAACAGCTTGCATAGAAGAACTTTGGGTGGCCTCATGGCGGGGGATCTTGAAGGAGATGGAGGCGGGTCCCCGAACCCGGGAGGATATGTCGGGAGAGCGGAGTTCATGACATCCATTGGGGGGATCATGGACATGCTGATGTAGATCTCGCAGAGAGGAGAATGCGAGACCCCTCCACCACAGATGCCAGGTCTCGCGCCCCGCGAGGGGATCGACCTGACAAGGATAAGCGAGGACGCGCCCGGAAGGCGACCGGGGAAGGAAGTAGTGGCGGAAGGCAGCCGACGAGACATGGAGGCTAGAGAACTTTTCGCCAACCCAACGAGCACCTTCTCGCCTGGAGGGGTGGTTGCGCGAGTGGAGGTGGGGAGACCCTTGGCGAGTGGGTCCCTCTTCTGTGAGATGATCCTCTCGGCACCCGTCCCTCAAGGGTTCCACGAGCCCGAGATGACCTACTATGTGGGTAAGGACAATCCCCTCCAGTACCTGCAGTGGTTCGAAGATGCTGTCTCCATCAGACCAATGACGGACGCTTTTAAGTGCCGAATTTTTTCCATCACCCTGAAGGACAAGGCTAGGGATTGGTTCCACCAACTCCCAGCTGAGTGAATTTACGGCTTCGAGGACCTGAGAAGACGCTTCAAGTTGCGCTTCTCAACCTCTAAGAAGAGGAAGAGGAACCCAAAGTCCATTTTCTTGATCAAGCAGAAGGCCGACGAGTCCTTGGCTCAATATGTGGACCGCTTCCAGGAGGAGATTCTAGACATCAAGGAGGTGCCTGGTTTCGCTCTCCAAATGGCTTTCACTGTGGGGCTGAAGGAGAGATTTTTTAAGATGAGCCTTACCAGGAAGCCACCGTTGTCATTCGAGGGGCTGATGGAGAAGGCGGCGAAGGAAATAGCTATGGAGGCAGCAAACCCAGCCTTTGCTAAGAAGTTAGCGAGACTGACGAAGGTGGAGCAGACAGAACCGGTAGGAGCAAGGCAGCAGGAGGGAAGGAGAAGGGAAGAGCCAAGAGGGCCGGGGCATTAGGAGTTGGGTTGGAGGCAGCCAGGAGGCCCCGTTCAAGGGCAAGGAAGAGGTTTTCCCCAGGGGGAAGGAACTACTACAAGGGAGACCAGGGAGGTTCCATTAGCTAGGGTGGGGACATGGTCCTAGATCGCTCCCACCCCCGCCTCAGCAAGCTATGGCCATCGTTCAGGGAAGTGGGAGAGGAAGCGAGCGTGGGAGAGAAGGAGCTGGAGTGGGGAGGAGGAGGAACCCCCAAGAAGGGAGACAGGATGGGGGAGCTGCCTTAACGTATTATGACATCAACCAGGAGGAAGGTCACACGACGGCTACCGTCCCAGAATTTCATGAGTTGAAGAGGGGGAAGGAAGTAGGGGAGCAGTAGAAGCCAGTACGAATAATCAAGATGACAGGAACCGGGGGGGAGGACCGGTGTGTGGATCGATCAGATATAGGGGATCGGGGGTGATCAGAGTAATCCATGGGGGGGGGGGGGGGGGTTGGGGATCGAGGCTACTCGGAAGGCCAGACTCCACACCATGTACCGTCGGAGAGTCGCCTCAACGTCACAAGCCCCGCTCCAGGATGAAAATATTACTTTTTCAGGGAAGGACCTACCAAATCACGAAGATCCCTTCTGTGATGCGCTAGTGATTAGGACCGCGATTAAAAACTTCACGGTGTCCAGAATATTTGTAGAGAATGGGAGCTCCAAAATTTCATCTTCAAAAAAGCATTCAATGAGATGAGAGTGGAAACCAGGAGAGTGTTGGCGGCGGACGGACCGTAGTTTGGATTCTCAGGAGAGCGGAAGGAGGTTGAGGGGGGAGTGGGGCTCAAGGTAACCCTGGGGGGGCTGTCCAGAAACTGCCGCTTTGTGATATTGGATGCCCACAGAAGTTACAGCGCAATCTTTGGTCACCCTTTGATCAGCGCCTTCAGATGCGTGTCGTCCTCATTCCATCAGTGTTTGAAGCTCAATTCAGGGGGGACTTTGATCAGGGTGAAGGGAGATCTGAAGGCGGCCCGAGAGTGCTACGTGACGGCAGTGAACACCATCTCCTGGAAGGGTGACACAAAAGAACTAGATAGGAGGATGGAGCGATAGCAGGAGGAGAGAGAGGTCACTGGAGTGGAGAGAGGCATTGCGGTGGAGCCAGAGATGGCGAGAGAGCAGGTAAATGGAGGTGAGCAGGAGGAGAGAGAGGTGACTAGAGTGGAGAGAGGCATTGCGGTGGAGCCAGAGATGGCGGGAGAGCAGGTGGATGGAGGTAAGAAAGAGGGGAGAGAGGTGGCTGGAGTGGAGAGAGGCATTGTGGTGGAGCTAGAGAAGGCAGGAGGGCAGGAGGGTAGGAAGGAGGTAGGAGGTGCCAAGGGCAGGAAAAGGAAGATATGGGAAATAAGGGAGTCGTCTGGAATGGAGACTCAGGCGGAAGGGAGGAAGGGATCATCGGCAGGAAGGAGTACTGAGGAAGAGAGGGGGAGGACCTTGGAGAGAGTGGCTGCGGTTGATTAGGAGCGGGAAGTACGGGAGAACAAGTCAAGGGAGCAGGTAAAAAACCCGAGGGAGCAAGAAGAAGAGGAGGAGCCTTCAAGGATGAGGGCAGTAGTGGAGGTTCTGTAGATGGACATCCTTAGAAAGGATGGGCAAAAAGAGAAGATAAATGTCAGCGTAGAGCTCACCCCCTGGGATCAGGAGGAGATCCGGAGGTGCGTGCAGGGAGAACATCGATGTATTTATTGGAGTGCAGCTGACATGCTGGGGGATGATGCAGACGTGGCATGCCACCATCTCAACCTTGATCCCATGGTCCGCCCCATTCAACAAAAGAAGAGGGCCATTGCTTCCAAGATGGCCAGGCCTATCTTAGAAGAGGTGGAGAATCTACTTCGGGCAGGGTTCATATCTGCGAATAGGTATCCGGGGTGGGTGAGCAATGTTTTAATGTTGAAGAATGGGGAGGGGAAATGGAGGATGTGTATCGACTTCTCTCTTTTAAATAAAGCATGCCCAAAGGATTGTTACCCTCTGTCTCGAATCGACGCGCTGGTTGATTCAGCCGTCAGTTTTCCACTAATGAGTTTTTTAGATGCCTTTTCAGGGTACCACCAGATACGCATGTATATCCCGGACATCAAAGACGCCACATTCGTCACCGAGGACGGGTGTTTCAGTTACAACATGATCCCCTTTGGATTGAAGAATGCAGGGGTGATCTACCAAAGGATGATGGACCGGATATTTCGGGAGCAGAAGGGGTGAAACCTCGAGGTCTACGTATATGACCAGATGATAAAGAGTCGATAACTCGAGTCCCACCTCTTTGACCTGTGGGAAACATTTTAAACAATAAGAAAATATAAAATGAGACTCAAACCTCTTAATTGTGTATTCCAGGCAAGCAGGGGCAAGTTTTTAGGGCACCTCCTCACTCCTTCAGGAGTTGAGCCTAATCCAGATAAGGTAAAAAAGCAATCCTGGAGTTGGAATCTCTAAAGGATGCTAAGGAGGTCAAACGTCTTACTGGTAAGTTGGCAGGGTTGAGCAGGTTCCTCTCAAGGGTAGGAGAGATGTGTTCCTCCTTTTTTCGAACTCTGAGGGGAGGGAAGGATTTTGAGTGGAACCCGAATGTGAGAGGGCCTTCCTATCTTTGAAGCAACAGCTCACCCAAATGCCACTACTTCAAGGGCCACGAGAGGGGGAGAGTTTGTTCCTCTACTTGGGAGTAGGGACAGGGGCAGTTAGCTCGGTCCACATGCAAGAAGAGGGTAAGAAACATTTCCCCATATATTATGTGAGCATTGTTCTCAAAAAGGCAGAGCTGAAGTACCCCATCCTTGTAAAGCTAGCCTTCGCCCTCATCGTTTCAGCTCGGAAGCTCAGGCCGTACTTCCAAGGCCATGCTATTCAGGTCGTTACGGACCACCCTCTCTGCCACATTTTTGCCGGGGTGGAGCATTCAAGGAGTTTAGCCTAATGGTCGATAGAGAATAGTGAGTTCGACCTTACCTTCATCCCTTGGGTAGCTATCAAGGCGCAGATGGTGGCGGATTTCTTAGTAAATTTTGTATTTGAGATCAAAGAGGCATAGGCATCTCCCGTGTTGGCTTGGGAAATGCTCGTGGACGAGGCCTCGGGCAGAAGTTCTTACGGAGGAGTGGTGGACTTAACAAGTCCCGAGGGGAGCAGAATCGAGCAGTCTTTGACGATCCATTTCGCCCTCATGAATAACCAGGCCGAGTATGAAGCCATCATCGTCGGGCTAGGGCTGGCTCGTGAGCTGGACATACAGGACATCAGAGTCTCCAAAGATTCTCTAGTGGTCGCAAGGCATATCAACGGAGAGTTTGAAGTGAGAGAACCGACTCTCCAGTTGTACCTTGTAACGATAAAAGGCATCATTGGGCAGTTCCACAGCTTCTCAATCCAACACGTTCCAAGGGAGGAGAATACTAGGGCAAACATGCTCGTTAAGCACAGCCCTCTGGCCAGAGGGACCATGACAAAGCTCTTTAGACCTTCTATAGAGGAAGGGGTGTTAATGGAAGTGGACCAGGAGGATTCCTGGATGGACCCATTTATTACTTTCTTGACGTCGGGACGTCTACCCGAGGGGGACTTTGAGAAGAAGCTGTTCAGGTATAAGTCAGCCTATTACCTACTGAAGGAGGGGATCCTTTATCAAAAAACGTTGTCTGGCTTACTAGCTCGGTGTGTGTCCGAGAAGGAGGCGTCAAGGATACTAGAAGAAGTCCACTCGGGGGAATGTGAAAGACATTCAGGGAGTCGGACCCTAGGAGGGAGGGTGCTGAGGCAGGGCTACTTCTGGCCTACCCTAAGGAAGGATGTTGAAGAATTTGCAAGGAGATGCAGAAAGTGTAAGGAGTTCACCCCGCTTCAACTCCTCCCGGCTCAGATATTGCGCACGATCACAGCTCCATGGCCCTTTGCCATATGGGGGCTGGATGTAGTAGACCCGTTTCACCAAGCCAATGGTCAGAGGAAGTTCCTACTAGTCATGGTGGATTACTTTTCGAAGTGGTTGGAAGTGAAGGCCTTTGCAAAGGTGACGTCACAGGTGATTAAAAAAATTATATGGGTGGAAATTATCTCCCGACAAGGGCTCCCTTTGGACTTTTTTAAGGATAACGGGCCACAGTTTGCAAGTAGAGAATTTGTAGACTTTTGTGTCTAGCTTGGCATAGATCATAAGTTCGCCTCGGTTCATCACCCCCGAAGCAATGGACATGTAGAAGCTGCGAACAAGCTCATCGTAAACATCTTGAAAAAGAAGGTAGAAAACTTGAGGGGAAGTTTGGTGGAGCAGCTTCCCTCCATTCTATGGGCTCTGAGGACTACACCAAATACCGCCACGGGAGAGACGCCATTCAAACTCTCCCATGGCAAGGAGGCCGTCATACCCGTAGAGTTGGAGGTTGAATTCTCTTCTGGTGACAGCAGTAAGGAGGGGAGATAAAGAGTGGTAAGAGGATAATGGGGAGGAGAAGAGGCTCTCTCTCGACCTGGTGGAGGAGCTCAGGGAGCTAGCGTCAATCCGGCAGAAGGAAGTCAAGCGCCGAATGTCCAAGTACTTTGATAAGCACATCAGAGTAAAACAGTTCCAAAAGGGGGACTTGGTCCTCAAAAAGGTTGATGTCGCGGGCAGGGGGGCCTTCGTGGGGGCAGCTCAACCCCAATTGGGAGGGTCCTTTTATTGTGAGGGAGGCCTTGAAGTCAGGAAGGTACCACCTCAAGGATGTGGACGAGATACCCTTGGATCGCGCCCATAGCTTCGACGATCTGAAACAATTCTACCCCTAATGTTATACCTTTTTGTACTTATTTTAACATGTTTATAAGGATTTTCCCACATGTTTGCATGACAAGATTTCTCAGTACAATACACTTCGAGGTAACCATCTTCGAGATATGAGATTATTATGGTTAAGGAGAGGAGACCTTGAGAAGACCCGCTGACCAGGCTCCCATCAAGCTGGCAGGGTTATAGGCTCACTCAGTGGTTTGAGTTGGTTGAGGATAGGAGACCCCGAGATAACCCGTTGACCATGCTCCCATCAATCTGGCAGGGCTGTAGGCTCACTCAGTGGTTGGAGTTGTTTGAGGATAGGAGACCCCGAGTGGACCCATTGACCAGCCTCCAATCAAGCTGGCAGGTTTGTAGGCTCACACAGTGGTTGGAGTTTGTTGAGGAGAGGAGACCACGAGAAGATCCGCTGACCAGGCTCCCCTCAAGCTGGCAGGGTTGTAGGCTCACTCGGTGGTTGGATTTTGTTGAGGAGAGGAGACCCTATGAAGACCCGCTGACTAGGTTCCCATCAAGCTAGTAGGGCTGTAGGCTCACTCAATGGTTGGAGTTGGTTGGGGAGAGGAGACCACAAGAAGACCCGCTGAGCAGGCTCTCCTCATGCTGGCAGGGCTAAAGGCGAACTCAGGTGTTGGAGTTGTTTGAGGAGAGGAGACCAATGAGAAGACCTGCTGACCAGGCTCCCATCAAGCTGGCAAGGCTGTAGGCTCACTCGATGGTTGGAGTTGGTTGAGGAGAGGAAACCCCAAGAAGACCCGCTGACCAGGCTCCCATCAAGCTGGCAGGGTTGTAGGCTCACTCGGTGGTTGGAGTTAGTTGAGGAGAGGAGACCCTGAGAAGACCCGTTTACCAGGCTCCCATCAAGCTGGCAGGGCTGTAAACTAACTCGGTGTTTGGAGTTGGTTGAGTAGAGGAGACCCCGAGAAGGCCCGCTGACCAGGCTCCCATCAAGCTAGAAGGGTTTTAGGCTCACTCGGTGGTTGGAGTTGGTTGAGGAGAGGAGACCCCGAGAAGACCCGCTGACCAGGCTCTCATCATGCTGACAGGGCGGTAGGCTCACTCAGTGGTTGGAGTTGGTTGAGGAGAGGAGACCCCGAGAAGACCCGCTGACAAGGCTCCCATAAAGCTGGCAGGGTTGTAGGCTCACTCGGTGGTTGGAGTTGGTTGAGGAGAGGAGACCCCGACAAGACCCGCTGACCAGGCTCCCATCAAGCTGACAGGGCCGTAGGCTCACTCGGTGGTTGGAATTGGTTGCGGAGAGGAGACCCCGAGAAGACTTGCTTACTAGGATCCCATCAAGCTGGCAGGGCTGTAGGCTTACTCGGTGGATGGAGTTGGATGAGGAGAGGAGACCCCGATAAGAGCCGCTGACAAGGCTCCCATCAAGCTGGCAGGGCTGTAGGCTCACTCGGTGGTTGGAGAGGATTTTGGAGGGTATCCGGGAAGTGCACGTTGACCGGGATAGCCAAGTCTGCAAGGCCGTTAAGTGGTTATGAAACAATAACAAAAGATGGGAAGTCTCACGTGAAAAACCACACTATTGGTCAACAAAGGAAGGACTCTAATCGTAAAAGAGTAGAAAAGCTGCTTGCCCAATAAAAAAGGGGTAGGACTGACCATTCGAGGCCACTAGACTAGAGAGGTATCAAGGGGCGAGACAAGAAGGGGGAAAAGGCATTTTCATGCGCAAGAACGACGGGGGCGTGGTGACTGGCCCCATGGGCAAGGTTCGCTCCCGCCGGGAGGCGAGACGAGGGGCGACCACTTCTCGCAAATGAACGGATCATCAAATCTCGCAAAGCAATCGAAACAAAAAGAAAGAAGAGAACTAGCTCTAGAGAAATGCATGGGTAATATATATATATATATATATATATATATATATATATATAATATATATATATATATAATATATATATATATATCAATACGCAGCACATCCAGCAAATGGTCCAATACAAAATTACATCAGTTTCATAAAGAAGCATTGGAGATAAAAGAAGAGTCGTGCTAAGGAAGCTCTAACACTTCTCGCTGGCCGACGAGCCTTCTCCCTCGCCGTAGATCTCCGGCACAAGGTTTCGGGCCGTAACATACTCGTAATCATCTTTGATGATGCCCATCTCGCGCATCATCTTTAGGATCATCTCGGCGGTTCTAATGTTTGCGTCTCGGCATAACTCCTCAACCTCCTCATGTGTGTACATGGAAGGGGAAGTGGGGGAATCTTCGAGCGAGAGGTCGACGAGATGACGTCCTTGAGCTGGACTACCTGGGCCCTTAGCTCTTTCACCTCTACTTCCAGCTCTGCTACGAGCGAGTGTAACCTCTCCGCTGTCTCGGCATCCTGCAGAAAGTCTTTGTTAGATTGGGGTTAGGTACATAGAAGAAGAGCTAAGGGAGAACTCACCACTCCGCTGCGAGCCTTGGCGAGAAGGTTCTCGGCTACATCTAGTCTCTTTGCGAGATCTGTCGACTTCTCACGCTCGGCGGCAAAGTTGGCCTCAGAGTCTTTCTAGTTTTGGTTCTTGTAAAATAAGTGGCGCGAGAGCCTGTGTGAAAACTCCAAAGTGCACAGTTGGGAGTGTGTCGCCCTCAAGACCAGGTCTCACGAGGAGGCCTTGTCAAGGGGATATGGGCGATGACCTCCGTAAAGACAAAAGCCCAAGGATAAGGCATGGCCTGTGGGCTGGTCTTGCTCCCTCCAGGAGGGGAGGAGGGTGGAGATTGAGACTCGGTGTGCCCCCTTGTCCCAAATTAGTTATAGGTCGTTGGCGGCATCGGGGACAACGAGGCCCATATTGAAGTCTAAGTGGGCTGACGGTGCGGGGTTGCGAGAAGGAGCCCCCTTGCGAGAGGGGGACTTGGATGGTTGTTGAGAAGAGTTGGAGTATTGCGCGAGAGGTGCCATCTCTCCAGATAGCGAGACGGTCATGCGAGGAGAAACTCAAGGAGGGGACCGGGGGTACTGGGACCCTCGAAAAAAAGGGCTCGGGGACCCCGATGTCACCACCGTCTCCTGAGGAGTTTTCTTGTCGGGTGGAGAGAGACCACCTTATTCACCTTAATTTTCATCTTTTTTGAGGAGCTGAGGCGAGACAGAGCGGGATCCTCGGTCGGCCTCTTCTAATGGTAGGGGGTCGGTAATTCTATAGCCGCCTCGGCCGCCATATTGGCGAGTGCGATGCCTTTGGACGGCTTGATGTTACTTCTGTAAGGGGGGTGAACTGGCACATTCCTCTCTCCTGATAAAGGCGAGACGGGGTGTTAATGGGAGAAATCTGCGAAAGGGAAGCTATAAAGGCGAGAATAGTAAGGAATGTCAAGCGTACCATCGCCAGGAAGTACGGGGAGGAGTGAGGCAAGGCCGCGCTTTAGGTACTGGACCTCAAAGTTCTTTCCGACGATATACTCGCAGAGGAGCTGGTCCATACCGCCGACTTTGGGGGTTGCATAGAAGGCTTCGGCGGGCGAAACAGGCGCGAGCGGGACGCTGCCCAGGTTACCGCGGATGAAGACGAACCATGTGAGCCAATTATTGTTCTTGTTTGGCATCTCGTAGACTTTGAGGCCTAGCCCTGTTAAGTAGGACACCTCATCCTGATTGGCGTGGTAGATGAACAACTTGCGGAAGATAGTTAGGCTGAACTCTATTCGCTCTCGCCACATATAGCTCGCAAAGGCTACAATGATGGAGATGGTGTTAGGGTTCAGCTGGGCTGGCATGGCGCCGAAATTCTTCAAGACATGCTTCACCTCTGGCCATATAGGTAGTCTCAACCCCGCCTCGAAGTGCGAGATGGGGAAAGGGAGCTTCCCGGGGTAGAATGTGTTTATTCTCTCGCCGAATTTTTGGGGGCACAATTCGAAGCTTTCTGGCAGGTATTCGCGAACAAAGGCGTCGTACTCGTCCGCAGAGATGCGCCCGGGTGGAAAGTCGTGATCCACGAATCGCCTCCCGCAGCGGCTGCATCCCTCGCCTTCTTCAGGTTTTTTCTTCCCCATAATCGTGCGAGACGACCGGGATTAGAGGCAAAAAAGCTGGCGAGGTGACCAAGGGTTGATAAAGGAGAGATAGCGGGATGGAAGATGCGTGGTTGGCACGCGAGAAGGAGGAAGAAAATGAGGGGATGAAGCGTAACAGTTTGTGAAAGCGTGGGTCCGACCCCGGTGAAGGGGATATTTATAGCAATCATAGGGCGTGGAAAAAAAGGTGTACGGACGAAGAAGTTGTGTAGTGGGAGGGAAAGAGGCGGTCAGCCTTTCCTCTCTCCAAGCCTAGATTTGCGTAGTCCCAGGTGGGCCCTCAGCACAGCCAAGTGGCGGGAACAAATTAAAATTAAAGAGATCTGTATATCCAGAGAAATTATCAAAAACGCAAAATTTAAATACTAATACAGAAAATCAAATAAATACGGAGAAGTGGACAAATATTAATTAATAATTGTTCATCCCGCGAGAGGCGGGCGTCAAGTTCACAAAGCGCATAGTTTTCACGAAGACGAAGGCATAAATAATTTAGTACAAGCCATAGTTGAAGGGGAGAGACGCAAGACGAGATGAGATTTCATCAATTCTTGTGCCACCTCCAGCGCCCTCCGCCGCAGGATCTCGCACAGGGAGGGCGGTTGGAGAGGTGAAAAGCACGAGCTGCATCAACACCACGGCAAGCGAGACGAAGCTGTTGGTCGACCTCGCTCAGGTTTGCCTGGGGGTCGGTCTCGTCCACTTCAATATAATCATCAATATTCGAAGACAGGCGGGCGCATTCTACCTCCAGCACATCGATCCGTTTGACCGCAGCTTGCTTCCCCTTTTCCAGATCTTGGATAATGTGTGCATGCTTCCGTAACATCTCCGCTACACTACGCTTCATTTCCAACGGATCCATGGGATCGCCTAGGTAATCTTCGATTTCGTCCATAGGATGAGGGGGCGAGACGACCATCTATCTGGAATAATCTTCAACGGGCAAGTCCTCGACGAGCGAGTACTCAGCACGCGAGTCGTGCAAACCTGCATAAAAAATTGGGAAGGAAAAATAGAGAAATCGTAGCGAAGAGAGGGCCGAAAGAAAAAATGTCTTGCCGAAAGAAAAAATTTCTTACCGAAACAGCGAGAGAAACCCGCGGCATTAAGGCGATCGTCCTTCCTCGTCACGGGATTGGATGGATGAGTAGAGGGTTGAGGCGAGACGGTGATGGAGACGACGTCCCTCAACAGGTTGAAGACGAGGACGGTGCGCTTACGGAAGATATTTCTCCGTCCCCATGTAGTTACGTGCGACACCATGAAGACTTTGTGGCGCGTCGCCCAAATATCCGCCCGCGGGGCAAGCCTATATTTAAATAATTAATAATAATTATTACTAAAATTATTATTAATTATTTATGCATTTTGGCTATATTTTATTTATGCATTTTATTAAATTTTCATAATATGTGGCATGGTTATGTTTTGAACCATGATTATTTGTATTTTAATTTTGGGCTACATGTAGTCTTTACCCTTTTTGTTTGATGTAAGCCTATATATAGGCATGGATATTTTCTTTTGGAAGATTGATTGATGAAATAAAAATTGAAACCCTAATTGTCTCCCTCTTGAGATCTCTGTCCCTTCCCCCTTGGCCGAATTTCTCCTTCCCTCCTCCCTCTTAGCCGTCGGCCTCTTTCCCATCTCCTCCTCCCTATTCTCTTCCCCTCCTACTCTCCTTGTTAAGAAAACCGCCCCCATATCCCCTCCTCCATTCCGTCCCCATCCCAAAATTCGCCAACCTCTTCCTCCCTCCTCACCAAGTTCGGCCACCCCCTTCCCTTAGCCTCCAACCTCCACAAACCCGAGCCACCTCCATCCCTCCTCTAAAAATCCGGCCACCTACATCATCTCCGACAACTCCCTTTATGGATCTCAAACACCGACATGAAGTAATATTGGCGAACGAGGTTCTCATCTCCTTCCGGCGCGACTCCGGCGAGGCCGTTGGAGAACAATCCAAGTCGAGATTAATTGGAATCACCCATTCCGATTGGGTAACGAAATACTTCCACTTTTGTGAGATTCTTTTCTTTAGAAACATTCAAGTGGTGGTTTTTATCCGTAGCGTAAACTATTGAAATATTCGGATTTCATCGTGGTTGATTTTCTCTTGTTTGTTATTCTCTTTATTGTTATTTTTCATTCAAGAGGTTTGGCGAACCTTCGCAATCTTTTCGTTGGGAGAGATCTACCCATTCTGAATCAAAGTTTTTCGGTAGATCTCTTTTGGTACAACGCCGCTCGGTCGGACCCAATATTGGTCCTTTTATCTCGATCGAACATTGGCCTTATATCCCTTGTTAGATCCAAACCGGTTTGGCTACACGTATGCTAGCATAATATTGATAGATCGAATAGCGTTGTGTCGCGTAGAGCGGTTGTGCGAGTGTAGGGATTTGATCGAAGAGTGGCGTGGCGTTAAACCGTAGTTCTATTCGGTGTGAAACGTGCAAGCCTACATCAATTTGGTATCAAAGGGAGGTTCACGTCAATTTCCTAATTGGCACCCCTCCCCTATCTTGTGGCACATTAACCCGCACTTTTGTTTGCACGTTAGTTGTCAAAAATCACAAAAAAATATTTTTTTGGTCTGCCAATAGCGGCTTATGTTTCTTATTTTTCATCAAAACAAAAAAAATATTTATTAATAATCTTCATATTTTTTTTAGCAAGAAAATCTATTTTTTATAAGTATTACCCTAGTGGTTAAGCGGGAACAATTCCGACAATCCTAATTTATTTGGGTCAGTTTACTTTTCTTTGCATGTACAAAAGTATCAGATCGAGTTTTCTCTCCGGTTCTTACGATTATGGCCTATGACGTTCACGTTTCCCATTTAGACTATTGGTATGATAAATCCATGGTTAAGTCTCCCCCTAGGCAACGCCACATTAATCTTACCTATGATGGTTTAGGGTATCCTAAAAATTTTAGGGATTGGATTAAAGAGATAGAACTTCATTTTGACTGTCGCGAATGGGATGACCTCCAAAGGGTTCACTTCACCCGAGAACGGTTAATAGGTCGAGCCCTTCCTCCTATTTTTGTGCCCGCTTTCGCAGATGTTTTAGGTAGTGGAACCGGATGGCCTAGACTGATTTGTTGTGACACGCCCACTATATTAGCTCCTGTATTGACGATGTCTCCGTGCTTAGGTCTTAGTCAGTTGAGCGCGCTAGTTTCTGGTGTGTTCACCGATCTACCTTGATCTGACGATGCGTCACATTTGACTATGTTTTTCCCTGTGTGTCTGGCTATGCCTCTACCCTCGTGTACTCCTCATTCTTTGACTATTTTGACACTGGAGGTGGTGTCACTTTCACACACTTATATTCCACACCTGGTCGCGTGAATCTACCCCCCGCAATTTGATGACCCTTTTTCCAACTCGTTAGTGACCACGGTTAGGCCACGTGAGTTGTATCGCTCGCACCTGTTGCCACACCCGGTAGCGTTCAGCTCTACTTGTATTTATGATAAGCAGTTTCCCTTTGCATATCTTCATGCCAAGCGTGATTATATTAATTATAAAAGTAGAACTGCGACACTCACACCTATGAAAATCATCTTTGATTTTGAAGCTCCCATCCCTCCGAACTTAACTCCTTTATTCTCTGAATTTGGGGTGTGTCATATAGTGCATGGGTTCACACCACACGGTAGCAAGTTATCTGGGCGCATTTTAATTGAATTAATCACTCTAGTGGCGTCTCATTACTTACCCTCTAGTGTGTTTGCGAAACTCACTCCAGATTATGCTCGTTATGATCCCCTCTTATATAAGCACAGTAGTAAAGCGCTAGCCATTCCAATTAATTCGTATCATATTCATGCTAGCTTACATAAAAGAGTTTCTCACTATAAGAGTGACGATTTAGTTTTGGTGTGTCTAGTCCCAGAACGGATGCCTTCGGGCACTTTAGAAAGTTGGTGAGTTTGTAAGCTGAATACTCTTTGGTTATTAATGCAATTAGGAGAATACACATTTCATTTGAAATTATCCACTGATTGGGGTTTTCCCCTTATTTTCAATGTTTCTAATTTAACGCTATATGATTCTCCGCCACTTAAATTTTCTGTCTGTCTGTGTGGGTCCACTATGTTCTCTTTGGGTATGGGTTGTGAGATTGTGCTTGGATGGTTTTCTTCATCGGTCTTCTCTGGAGGTATGTTGGTTGTGGACGCTGAATCTTGTTTTTCTTTATTGACTAATGTTCTTCCAAGGTTCCATAGGAACATATTTATGCTTTACAGGATACTCCAGGTTTTTGTGCTCTCCTCTCCAAGTGGTGTTGCCTTCCGCCCCGAGGTTCTATTGGATGATGCTTTCCCGCTCCGATACTTTCAGGCCAACTCATCGATGATGATTATTTTCAAGCGGGGGAGGATTGATGGAGACGACGGCCCTCAACAGGTTGAAGACGAGGACGGTGCGCTTACGAAAGATATTTCTCCGTCCCGAAGTAGTGATGTGCGATGCCGTGAAGACTATTTGGCGCGTCGACCAAATATCCGCCCGCGGCGCAAGCCTATATTTAAATAATTAATAATAATTATGACTAAAATTATTATTAATTATTTATGCATTTTGGTTCTATTTTATTTATGCATTTTATTAAATTTTCATAATATGTGGCATGGTTATGTTTTGAACCATGATTATTTGTATTTTAATTTTGGGCTGCATGTAGCCTTTTCCCTTGTTGTTTGATGTAAGCCTATATATAGGCATGGATATTTTCATTTGGAAGAATGATTGATGAAATAAAAATTGAAACCCTAATTGTCTCCCTCTTTAGATCTCTCTCCCTTCCCCATTGGCCGAATTTCTCCTTCCCCTCCTCCCTCTTGGCCGCCGGCCTCTTTCCCATCTCCTCCTCCCTATTTTCTTCCCCTCCTCCTCTCCTTGTTAAGAAAACCGCCCCCATATCCCCTCCTCCATTACGACCACTATCCCAAAAGCCGTCAACCTCTTCCTCCCTCCTCACGAAGTTCGGCCAACCCCTTCCCTTAGTCGCCAACCTCCACCAACCCGAGCCACCACCATCCCTCCTCTCAAAATCTAGCAACCTACATCATCTACTACAACTCCCTTTGTGGATCTACAATACCGACGTGAAGCAATATTGGCAAACGAGGTTCTCATCTCCTTCCGGCGCGACTCCGGCGGAGCCGTTCGAGAACAATCCAAGTCGAGATAATCAGAATCACCCATTCCGATAGGGTAACAAAATACTTTCACTTTTGTGAGAATCTTTTCTCTAGAAACATTCAAGTGGTGGTTTTTATCCATAGCGTTAACTATTGAAATATTCAGATTTCATCGTGGCTGATTTTCTCATATTGTTATTCTCTTTATTATTATTTTTCATTCAAGAGGTTTTGCGAACCTTCACAATCTTTTCGTTGGGAGAGATCTACCCATTCCAAATTGAAATTTTTCGGTAGATCTCTTTTGGTACAACGCCGCTCGGTCAGACCCAATATTGGTCCTTTTAGCTCGATCGAACATTGGCCTTATAGACCTTGTTGGATCCAAACCGGTCAGGCTACCCATATGCTAGCATAATATTGATAGATCTAATTGCGTGGTGTCGCGTAGACCGGTTGTGTGAATGTAGGGATTGGATCGAAGAGTGGCGTGGCGTTAGACCGTTGTTCTATTCGGTGTGAAACGTGCAAGCCTACATCAGATGGACTACTGGCGGTGTTCAGAGATATTGATCCGTATGGTCTCCAGATGGTGAGAAGGCACAAGGACCTTCTAAATACGGGCAGTAGGTAAGAAGACAAGCGGGATGGAGATGAAGGCATGTCAATGTCCATGGGCTTACCTCATTTTCTCTAAGATTGGCCGGGGGAGGAGAGACGCCCCCCCTGGAAGGTACGAGAAGGCTCTCCTACCGAGAGGGGAGGATCAGCATCTTTCGCCTTCTTTGGGGGGGGAAGAAGAAGACGGTAAGGAGGGGGAGAACGGACCGAGATCTTGTTAAGAGCCACCGCGGTCCCCTTTTTCCTTTGGACCACCGCCGTGTCGCGATCACGAAAACTTTGGCTAAGAGACATAGGGACAGAGGCTAGAGGAGGATAGAGCGAAGGAAACGGCCCATGGTGGGGAAGTGAGTCCTATATTTATAGGTTTGGCAAGGGGCCCACCAAAAGATTCCCTCATAAATTATCTTTAATGACGCGAGCCTCGGTTGGATTATCTTTCCGAGTTTGTAACAACCTAAAAAAGAGCGGGGATTTTGTACAACCTGGGGCGAGCGAGACAGAGATAAAGTCTTGAGGAAGGAACTAGGTGAGACGGCCCAGGGCGGTCATCAAGCCGCAGGGCGAGTGGATCCCAGAAAGAAGGACAGGCAAGAGGCACCAGGCGAGAAGGGTCTGAACAAAAGCTGCACCATGAGGTGGGAGAGTAGGTACCAAGGGAGGAGGTACTCGTGGGTAATCAGCCGACTCGCCATGCGAGAGGGCTCTAGAAGGGAGCTCTCGTGAGCGAGGCGGAGCTCTCACCAGGCGAGAGGAGCCCAAAAGGGGGTTCTCTCCAAGCACCGGTTTGGTTTAAGACTGGTTCGGGTAGGGCCAGGTTTACCTTTACGTCCCATGGGATTTTACGCTTTTGCCCGGGGTGGGCTGCATATAACCCCTCAAAACAGCGGAGTTTGGCTGTTGGCTGACCCGACTATGGGTATTCTAGTAACTTCAGGACAGCTCCATTTGGTTATTGGCTGTCCTAGTTCAGAGGCCTATAAATAGACCGGGAAGGTGCCTTAGAAGGGCATGCATTCCTAAGTCTCCTTCTCTTCTTCTTCTAAGGCACCTAGCACAGCATTGGCTAGGGAGGGGAAGAATTTCCGATTCTTCTGGGTATGAGGTGGGACCACCACGCAAAAGCCCCCGGCCTAGTCTTTCAAGAGCCTTGTCAAGAGGGTGGTCCAAAGAAAGTAAGTGTGAGTTGAACCTCTAGTTTCGAGCTTTTGGAGGGACCGACCTTGTTAGTTCCAACACCGATGACCAAGAGAAAACAACTTTTATTTTCCCGTTTGGCACCTTCGCCTATCGAAGAATGGCATTTGGCCTTTGCAATGCGTCGGCTACATTCCAAAGATGTATGCTAGCAATCTTTGGCGAGCTAGTAGAAGATATTATGGAAGTATTTAAGGATGACTTCTCTTTTTTTGGATGCTCTTTTCTCGATTGCCTTAAAAATTTAGATCGTGTCCTCCAAAGGTGCGAGGACACAAGCCTTGTTCTAAATTTTGAAAAATGTAACTTTATGGTTCGAGGAGGTTTGGTCCTCGGCCATAAGATTTCGATTAAAGGGATAAAGGTCGATAAGGCCAAAGTAGAAATCAAAGATAAACTCCCTCAGCCAAGTAACGTAAAATCTATTAGGGGTTTCCTTGGCCACGCGGGCTTTTATTGACGTTTTATCCAAGACTTTTCAAAAATCACAAAGCTGCTAACTCGCCTCTTGGAAAAGGAATCACATTTTGTCTTTAATAGCGATTGCAAGTCTGCCTTTGATTTAATAAAACAAAAACTTATACATTCCCCAATTCTAGTGACCCCTAATTGGTCCCTTCCGTTTGAAATCATGTGTGACGCTAGTGATATTGCCTTAGGCACCGTTCTTGGCCAACGCGTAGACAAACATTTTCATCCAATCTATTACGCTAGCAAGATGCTCACTTCCGCACTAGTGAATTACACAATGACGGAAAAGGAACTCTTAGTCGTCGTTTTCGCTTTCGATAAGTTTCGCTCGTATTTAACGCTATCTAAAGTTATCATTTTTACCTATCACTCCACCATTAAGTATTTACTAGCTAAAACCGACGTGAAGCCCCGCCTTCTTCGATGGATCCTCCTCCTTCAAGAGTTTGACTTGGAGATCTGGGATAAGAAGGGCGTGGAAAATCTAGCGGTAGACCACCTCTCCCGTTTAGAAAATCCGGGCGTGGAAGCGCTTGTCGAACCTGAAATAAATGACAGATTTCCCGAGGAACGCCTTCTTGCCATTCATTCATCTTCGTCATCTTTGCATTGGTTCGCAGATTTTGCGAACTATTTAGTCGCGCGGGTGCTTCCAAAGGAGTTCTCAAGTCACCAAAAGAAGAAAATCTTTTCTGACTTTAAAAATTTCTTTTGGGAGTACCCATTTCTTTTTCAAATCTGTGCGGACCAAGCGGTCGGTAGAAGCGTCACGGGTTTTGAGTGCACGCAAATACTTAGGCACTGCCACGAGGGTTTAGTTGGTGTCCATTATTAAGCCAAGCGGACCGCTCGGAAGGCGCTAGAGGCGGGCTACTTTTGGCCAACTCTCTTCAAAGACGCTCACAATTTTGTGCGCGCATGCGATAGATGTCAGCGGTCGGGTAACATCTCTCGTCGAGACGAGATACCCCAAAACATGTTTTTAGAATGCGAAGTCTTCAATTTATGGGGCATAGATTTTGTTGGCCCCCTACCTCCTTATAAAAATATGTATATTTTAGTGGCAGTCGACTAAGTATCAAGGTGGGTGGAAGCGCAAGCTCTCCCCACCAACGATGAGTGTGTCGTCGTCACATTTCAAAAAAAAAACTATTTTCAAGCTTCGGCACAACTCGCGCAATTGTTAGTGATAAGGGAACGCATTTCTGTAACGCTCTAATGGCTAAGACATTAGCTAAATATGAAGTCCCACACAAGCTTGCCACCACCTACCACCCGCAAACAAGTCGAAAAGTTGAGGTATTAAATCGAGAGATTAAGCGAATATTAGAAAAAATCATTTCACTTAATAGGAAAAATTGGTCCGTTAAACTTGACGACGCGTTATGGGCGTATCGAACGGCATAAAAAACCGCTACCGATTGTACTCCATTTTGATTAGTCTATGGCAAAGCGTGCCATTTACCCATAAAACTGGAGCATCACGCTCTTTGGGCTTTAAAACTCTTAAACCTCGATGCTAACTTAGCCGCTCAAAATAGAAAACTACAACTAAACGAGCTCGATGAATGGCATGCGAACGCTTATGAGAGCAATATGTTCTATAAGGAGCGTTCTAAGTTATATCACGATCGAAAAATCAAGTCCCCAAAATTTTTTTCTCCGGGCGATCATGTCCTTCTGTATAATTCATGTCTTAAACTTTTTCTAGGAAAACTAAAATCTCGTTGGTCCGGTCCCTTCATAGTTCAAGAATTTTTTCCATATGGGACCGTACTCGTCTCCCACCCAGAAAAGGCTCATTTAAAGTAAACGCTCATCGGTTAAAGTCTTATATAGCGGGCGACCCAGTGATCGAGCATTACGAAACCATAACCCTCCTCGATTTATAAACCCGCCAATATAGTCATGCTATACGACTATAAACAAAGCGCTCCTGGGAGGCACCCCTCGCTTATCTTTTTCGCACTTTATTTATCATGTTTGCTACTTTTTTCTAATAATGCAAGGTTTCTAAACGGACTTCCCCGAACACGCATTAGGGACGTTTCTACCCTCCCTCTTTCTTTTTGTACATATTTCATTAAATTTTTCTGATTTTGCATACTTATCTTACAACATTGGGGACAATGTTGGAACTAAGTATGAGGGTGTTTTCGTGTTTTTCCTATCTGCACTTCTTTTATTTGCATTTCTATTTTCCAAAACCAAAACGAACAAAATTTTTTTTTAAACAAACAATTTCAAAAAATATTTAATTTTACTTTGTAAATATTTTTTTTCCTTTTTTTGTAAATAAATTCATGTAAATATTTGTTGTAAATACTCTTCTCTTTTCCCCTTTCTTTTCTCTCTCATCCTTGTAAATAACTTCTCTTTTTTTCCAAATGATTGTAAATAGAATGAAAATTTTCTTAAAAATACAAAAAATTTACAAAACTTAAAAATCCAAAAAAAATTGATTTTCGCATTTTCCTTTCTTTAGTATGTATATATTAAAGAAATAAATACACAAATACAAAAAAAAAGATAATAACTTTAAAAATTCAAAAAATATATAATTTTATAAAACAAATAAATCAAATATATCATTCTTGATTTTCTTGCTATCCAAAAATTTTGTTTTGAGTTTATTTATATGAGAATTTGATAAATTTTTTGTTCACTATTCGTTTGCTAATTATAGATTGAAAAATTTAAATAGCCGGGGTTAAGTTTTAAAGAATGCATTATGCTTTGTTAAAAATAGCGAACTCGTTTTAGGCACTACTTCTAATTTTTCATTGATAGGAGCACGTGTATTATGTTAGAAAATAACGACTATAGAATTCAATTATGCCTACTTTTAGCTTTCTGAAAAATTAGAACGTATAATTTATAAAGGTTGCTCTCAAAATTTTTTTAATTAAAAATCTAGTTTTCTTTTCTCCCCTTATTTATCATGACCTATTTGGTATGATAAAAAAATTTTACCCCTTAAAAGTATCTATGTCAATGGGAATAAGATTTCATTCCGTAAACATAGACACTCAATTAATAAAAGATTATATGTTACGGAGTAAGAGGATAAAATTCATTACTCCTATACATATACATTGGGTTAATTTTATTATTATGAATTTGAAAAAGAAAGAAAAAAAATCATATTAGGAAAATAAGATTTCATTTTCCTAATAATCCAAAAAAAATGGAGGTTCGAGAAAAAATTAGCTCGCCTCAAAATCCAAGCCACTTCATATACCATCAACCCCCTTGCCAATTTCATGATTCTAGAATTAATTCCAATTCTTTTTGAGAGCATAATTTGTAAATTGCATTATTTTCCATAAGACTCCTATAGGATAAAGTTCATATAATTCCAAGCTATTTTTGTTAAGCTAACCAGTTCAACTATTGCTTTCTATTTGATTACATCAAAAGTCTTTTGGCCAAAACTTTTGCCCTATTTAAATCATCTACATAATTTTAGGACTAAACTCTTATACCCTGTATATTTATTTAGATCTCTCTTATAATTAAATTTAAACGGTAGATAAACTTAGAGTTTTTTTTATTCCTTATAAGTTCATCTCAAACTTTTGCTCTGGAATAGCAAAAGCTTAAGTATGGGGTATTTGATGAGTTGTAAATATATGCATATTTTTTTTACTTTATTTAAGTCATTTTACTATTATTTCATATTTTTTAGTATTTTTGTTTAATAATTTGTTTCTTTTTGCAAATAATTTCTAACTAAGCTTTACTTTTGTTTTTCTAGAATTTTAAAGATATTTTGTGAAATTTTCATAGGTCATGCCCGTGTCACACAGGTCAAGCCCGTGACAGGGCTTGTTCCTTTGATTTTTTCACCAATCTGTTGTGAAATGGCAAAACACACCCGTGTCCAGCCTGACACGCCCGTATCATGCCCTCGACGATCGTCGACTTAAACCCGCTGCTCGACGCTCGTCCTTCATAAAACCGAGCATGGCACGCCCGTGTTCGAGCCCGACACTCCCGTGTATATGTCGGCAGTCGACGCCTCCAGCCAGCAAAGTTCAAATTGATTTCCTCCAGCCAGCAGTCCAGTCATGCCCCCCCTACATGCCCGTTACAAGCTTGTCACGCCCGTGACGATGACGTGTCACTTCCTAAAGCTTCCAGAAACTAGCCAGCTCGTCGGATTTCGCCAGGTCAAACACGCCTAGCCCGACACGCCCCCCGACACGCCCGTGTCGTCGGGCGGGTCAAACCCGAAATTTTACATATAAATACCCAGTTTCTGTATGCTCTCTTATTTTTTTGACCATCTTTTGTGTGTTTTGTGGACTGCCCTTGTGGATTCCATCCAAGGCAAGGAGGCTTTATCCCCCCTCCCTTCTCATGTTTGTTTTAGCTTTTCCTTTTACCTTGTAATAGCTTTGTAATAGCTTCATTATGGTAATAAAAGTTGTAGTTTTGCCCTCTCTACCTTGTATGAAAATTTATTTGGGTGGCTCATCTCTTTCCTTTTTTGTCCTCTTATTTTACCTACTCTTTCTCTTTTTGAAAATTATCAATTAGTGTAACTTGTTGTAATTTTTCATGCTTTTAAATTATTGTCGTATTAGGTTTCATTATAGGTTTTTATGAAAAAAATGAATTGTTATAATGGAAAAAATTTTATTTAAATCTTCTTTTCAAAATGAAATGTTGTATTGAAAACTATTTAAAGTCTTATATTTTCATTCCTATGAAATTGTAAAAGAGATTTTAAAGCGATGTTTGAATTTTTTGCTTAGCTTTGTTTTAGGATTGTAAAACCCTTTTTTTGTTCTTTTAATTTTTATTTCTATTTCACTTTTTCATCACTTTTATGGAGTCCTAAGAATGAAAATATAAATGTTTTAATTTTTCAACAACTTTGATTTTAACTTTGTTTTTGAAAAACTTTTGCTTCTTTAATTTTTATTTCACCTCTTTATGTGTTTTTAGCATGTTCTAAGAGTAGAAAAGTTGTTGTTTTAATTTTTAGGTAACTTAGATTTGTTCTTTAATTGTGTCTGAGTTAGAGTTTTCATTATGTTCTTTTAATTTCATGTTAGTGTGTGTGAGTGTATGAGGATAATTTTATTTATTTCATTTCCCGCCTACTCGATTGAGTCGGACTTGCAATTTACCACCTTCATTTTCTTCCTACTCATTTGAGTAGGATTTTACGTGTGTGTGTTTTCATTTCTGTAGAGTGCGTGTGTGGGTGCATTTATTTCCTCCTACTAGTTTTAGTAGGGCTCGCTTTCATTCTCCCGCCCACACATTTGGGTTGGGACTCGCAATTTTATCGCTTTCTCAATTATAAAGAGTGCGTGTGTGTAGGAGATACATTTTATTGCTTTCTTTCAATTCATGTAGAGTGTGTGCGTGTGTGCATTATTTCCGCCCAGTTGTTAGGAGTTAAATGGTGCGTTTTCATTTCCCACCGACTCATTCGAGTAGGACTTGTCATTTACCGTCTACTCATTTTAGTAGAACTTGTACTTGCATTTATTTCCGCCTACTCGTTAAGAGTTAAATGGCGTGTTTTTATTTCCCGCCTACTCATTTGAATAGGAATTGTCTTTTTAATTTATTTATGGTTTTGATGTGTGCGTGAGTTCTTATTTTTGTTAGCATTTTAATTTATCTAAACGCACTGTTGTTTTTGTTTTCTTCTAATAACTGTTTAGTGCTAAATTTCAAACTCGCGCCTCATTTAAACCATAATGCCGTCCCCATACCGATGAGTAGCTAATCATTATTAGCCCTCGTCATCGAAGAGCATTGTTACATACAAAATGATTTGAAAAAATTAAAGTCCTTTATTTTAATTTTAATTTTAGGACATAAGGTTTGCCCCGGGTTAACGACATGTAGACCCGCATAATCGATGTGTGGACTCTATTTCCGTTATCCATATGGTAGCTAGCCGAGAGGTCATGCATATGGACCGATCCCCCTGGGTAAAGAGAACTACGTATGCACCCTCGAAAGTGGAGAAGCGTAGTACTGCCGGATTGGGTTCCCCACCCAATAGCGGGGTTCTTAGCGTAAAGTGGGCGTTAAGAGGAATCCTTCGTCGGACTAACGTTCGGTCGAATAGTCTTAGAACTCAGGTGAGCAATATTCCTAGAGATAAGTGCGCTCATATTTATGGAACCTCCACAGCCAAGTGCCTTATATTAATTTGAAAACTAAGTTCAATAATTATTTTAAGTTATTTTAGTCTTAATCTAATTCGATGCTGAGCGTTAACCCGTCATCGAATAATCTAAGTAATTTTTCAGCTTTCTTTTATTAACGTCTTAAAATGACAAACAAAAATCCCACTTACTTTCTGTAAAATAATAGTCCTCCTAGAGGAGTAGGAATAATCAACCCAACCACGAGAATAATACGACCTCGGTATTCTCCCGAATATCGAGTACTACATATGATAGGTGCACTTGGCTCCTTTCGTTAGAACTTTGATCTTCTATCCAGTCCGCGCCGGTTGACACATCGAACCAACCACCGAAATAAGAGTCTGCACGCGGGCGATATCAGACTCCAGGAAGCACTCCAACAAATTCTCTTCCGGAAAATACAAGAAGAAGGAAAGAGGATTTGTTGCTGAAACATGGAGAGAATCTGAGTCAGAATCTTCATCTAGTTCCAGTGAAGATGAAGAAGAAGCAAAAGCAAAAGAATTTGTTTGATAGCAATCAATGCCTTATGAAATAATTCTCAAGAAGAATCTGAATCTTAATGAGAAGAAGATCAGGTAATCTCAAACTTTGACTTTCATTAAGAATAATTTAAAATTGATTTCATATTATTATGTAAAAATTTGATTAAATTTGAGAAGGAAATCAAACTTCAAAGAGAGAAATTAATTAAATTTGAAAATGTTTCTTCTGAAAACTTAAAACTTAAAGAAGATTTTAAAACTGCTAATAATCAAATATTTTCCATAGAAAATAAATTTAATGAGGCTAAGAAATTTTAAGAATCCCTTAATTTTAGATGTATCAAATTTATCGACATAACAAGTACAGTCAATGCCAGACTTAATGACAAACTAGGCTTGGGAGCTTCATCAAGTTAGCCTCGTATTCTTCAGAAAAATATTTTATCAACCCCCATAAAATTCATCTCTACTAAAGGAAAAGAAAAAAAATTGTACAATTCACATACAACGATACTAAAGTTCTTCCAAATACTAAATCAAAATAAAATAAAAATTCATAGAAAATTAATGTTCAACAAAATTCTTCGAACTCAGATCGATGAAAATAGTATTATTCGTCGAACGGTGATCGACTCTCTCTGAACCCAGAATTTTGGTATGATTACTCAACAAAGGGTGCTCGATGACATCAACACGTTTCGTCGAAAAGAGATCGACGATCGTAGAACATAGGAAATGAGTATTATCATTCTATGAACCGAGATCGACGAAATCAATACTTTTCGTCGAACTCAAATCGATGACCTCAACTAAATTCGTCGAACTAAAATTTTCGAAATAGAAACTTTAATCCTTACAAAAATAATAATCAAAGACCAAAATTTGTTAATCCTTTTACTCAGTGTATAATCGCTCCTTGGAGATATCATCAATTAGGTTATAAGAATAAACTTGTTTGCTCTTATATTTCTAGTTACTCTTTTGAAATAAATCAAGGACCCAAGGTAACCTAGGTCAAGAAAACATAACTTCTTTATGTTGGTAAAGAACTATCCTACCACAGAGGAATAATGGTACTTAGATAGTGGTTGATAAAAACACATGATAGGTTCAAAGGAAAACCTATGTGACTTCAAAGCAAAGCTTGGACCCAAAGTTATATTTGGAGACTCCAATTATGGACAAACAGAAGGATATGGAAATGTCAAGATTGGAGCAGTCACATTCAAGAAGGTGGTATATATAAGTGGTCTGAAGCATAACCTCATCTCTATCAGCAAACTATGTGATGAAGGTTATGAGGTATATTTAATAAGACTTTAGGTTCAATTACTTATAATAAAACAAAACTATTTTACCTGGAATTATACAAGGTAACATTTATCTTGTAAATTTTAATCTGCTAAATCAGAAATTTGTTTGTTCAATCAGATAAGTAAAACTAGTGAACTATGGCATCAGAGATTAGGACATGTAAGGCTTAGGATAATAGCTAAAATATCTAGGGCAACCTTGTCAGAGAACTACCTTCTGGATCTTACAATAAGGAAGGACTTTGTAGGGCTTGTCAATTACGCAAGCAAACTAAAAATAGTTTCAAATCCATTAATAAAAGTGATTCACACAGAATCTTGTACTTGATACATATGGACCTTTTTGGACCTATTATAGTACAGAGCTTAGGAAGGAAGTCATATACCTTAGTGATTATTGATGATTTCTCTAGATTCACTTGAGTTTTTTTTTCTTCTGAAAAACTAGTTAGATAACATTAAAGTTCTTATAGACTTTCTTAAGAGCATTCAGATTTAGTACTGTACTCAAGTTACATTGATCAAAAGTGATCATGGTACTTAATTTCTATCTCTTATCATGCAATAATTCTGTGAGAAGAAAGGTATCAGACATTGTTTCTCTACTCCAAGAACTCCTCAACAAAATGGGGTAGCTGAAATAAAAAATAGAACACAGATTGAATCTGCTGGGACATTACTTCCAGATGCTCATTTGACCCTATCCTTTTGGGCAGAGGAAGTAAGCACATCAAATTATGTTCTAAATAGAAGTCTAATTCATAAGCTAAAGGGTAAGACCCCATATGAATAACTTAAATGTAAGAAACCTAAAATAAACTATTTTAAAGTATTTTGTTGTATATATTATATTCACAATAATGACAAGAAATATCTTAGAAAGTTTGAAGCCAAAGTTGTAGAGGGAATTTTTCTTGGATACGCCCATGTTAGCAAGGCTTATAGGGTGTTTAAAAAATCAACTCTCAAAATGGAAAAATTTGTGCATGTAACTTTTGATGAGACTAACATGTTTTACAAGGAGAAAGATTCTTCTTCCATAGAAAATTTACAGGTACCAAATCTGTGTGAGAAAATGGATTACTTAATCCTAACCCAAGATGATATTTCATATCCTTCTCAATAGATTATTGTTAATGACAGTGATGAAGAAATTAAGGAAATTCATGTTGAAGATAATGTTGCAAATGAAATTCCACAAGAGGAATTAGCACCATAAGTGGTTGAAGAACCAACTCTACCCACTGATCTTGTCACACTTAGAGATCAAAACATATCTCAAGTGAATGGAGACATATAAGATGGTGTGCAATCAAGACATCAACTCAACCAAGATTTGATGCATGCTTGCTTCATTTCTCAGATTGAGCATCAATCCATAAAAGATATAGAGAAAGATCCCCTCTGGATAATTACAATACAAGAGGAACTCAATGAATTTGAGAGGTGTAAAGTTTTGAATTTAGTTCCAATGCCAAATGACAAGCCAATCATTGGAACTAAATGGGTATTTAGAAATGCGTTTGAGGCACAAGGAGCAATTGTAAGAAACAAAGCCAGATTGGTAGCCCAAGGCTATTCACAGGAGGAAGGCATTGATTATGACCAGACCTTTGCTCCTATTGCAAGGCTGGAGGCTATCAAAATATTTCTTGCATATGTAGTATTCAAGAAATTCAAAGTCTATCAAAGGGATGTCAAAAGTGCATTTCTTAATGGAGAACTCAAAGAGGAAGTTTATGTTGAACAACCACCAGGTTTTATCTCATCAACTCATCCATCATATGTTTTTAAGCTTCATAAAGCTCTCTATAGCCTAAAGCAAGCTCTAAAATCTTGGTATGAAACCATAGCTAGATTTTTTTAGAGGATAAGTTCATTAGAGACATTGTAGATATGGTCTTCTTTATTAGATATCATAATTCTATAATTTTGCTAGTATAAATATATATAGATGATATAATATTTGGCTCTACTGATTCCAAACTTTGCAAAAGGTTTTCTGACCTGATGCACTCAATGTTTGAAATGAGTAGCATGGGTTAACTATCCTACTTCCTTGGTCTACAAGTAAAGAACTCCCCTGATGGTATTTTTCGTATCCCAATATAAATATGCTAAGGAGCTTATAAAAATATTTGGGATGTCTTATGCCTCAGCCATGAAAACACCCATTCAATCCAATGATGTAGTTGATTCTGATGAACAGGGCAAGCCAATTGATCAGAAAACATATAGGGCTATTATTTGGTCATTATTATATCTTATAGCTTGTAGGCCGGACATTATGTTTGCTACTTGTATTTATGCTAGATTTAAAGTCAATCCTAAAGAATCTCTTCTTACATTACTAAAAAAGATTTTAAGATATAAAGGGTTGTCCAAATCTAGGACTTTAGTATCCAACAGAGTAAGAATTTGACTTAACTAGATTCTCAGATGCTGACTATGCTGGATATAGAGTTGACAGAAAAAATACATTAGGAATTTGTCAGTTTCTTGGTGATAGGATTGTGTCATGGTTTTGTAAAAAACATACATCTGTGTCAACATCAACTACTGAAGATGAATATTTGATAGCTGGTTATTGCTGCTCACAGATATTGTGGATTCAAAACCAGCTCCTGGTTTATGGTTTCCACTTAAATAATTCAACTATCCTTTGTGATAATACTAGTGTAATTTCTATTGCACAAAATCCAATGCTGCATACTAGGACCAAGCATATAGAGATTAGACATCATTTCATTAGAGATTGTGTAGAAAAAAATAAAATTCACCTTATCTTTATCTCTACTAACTTGCAAAGAGCAGACATTTTCAACAAAACATTAGATGAAAAGAAACATTGGTTCTTCCTAAATCAGCTTGGTATGATTAATTGACTAAGAATTGGTCACCTTTCATCGAACGGAGGTCGATAATCTGTGAACTTTTCTTGAGATTTTCTTAGAACGGAGATCGATGAAATTTCTTTGTGAAACTCTTCTTCGAACAGAGCTCGATGAATTTGTTTTTAGAAATCGTTTCTCGAATGGTGATCAATGAATTGTTTTACCTCTCTTCAAACTTAGGTCCATGATTTTTATCTCATTATCAAATATTTCGTCGAACTGAGTTCGAAGATTTTCTTTTTTGTTAGACGGAGTACGTAACGCCCAAAACTCAAAAAAGGAACGGATAGAATTTTAAGGCCAAATTGGTGCCTGAATAGGTTCACACAACCTGTGACACGAGCGTGTCCAAGGCCGTATCTTGCTCTATGTTGGCAGGGCAGTGTCGAGTGAGGCACACAACCTGTAACACGGGCGTGTCCAGATTTGTGTCCTTCTATGTGTTTGGCCGTCCTGTGTTGACTGATGAACACGGACTGGGACACGGGCATGTCCAAAGCCGTGTCTTGCACACGGCCTGTGACATGGGCATGTCACAGGGCCGTATCCTGGTCGGGACGCGATGGCTTCCAATATCGCTTGAGTAGCACGCCCTCTGACACGGGCGTGCCAAAAGCTGAAACAGGTGTATTAGCAGTAATACAAACGTGTCTGAGCCCGTGTACTACTCTGAGTTCTACAATCGTGTTAAGATTGTGTGACACGGCCTATGACACGGTCGTGTCACACGTCATCTTTGGCCTAGAAAAGTAATTTTCAGTGCGATTCAGGGTCGTTCGTTTCCTTCAAATAGGATCTAACGGTCCAAAAATCTCCCTATTGTTATATGGTCTGGAGTTGAGGGTCATTTCTCTTAGGTCTTTCTCTTTCTAAAGAGTTAGAGAGTGGGGAGAGAAAGGAAGAAGGAGAAGGAAGAATCCGGCCGCAGGTGTAGATTCGGAGCCCCAAATCGCGAGCTGAGTCCAGATCCGTGGAGGCGAGGTCGTTGCGGTGCTTTTCATCCGTCTAGTTCTCTTCTCCATAGGGCCAAACCTAACCTCTAGGGTAACGATTCTCTTCTTGGACATGTGAAGTGCCCCTTCTTTTTTCCATAGATATCCGCTCTCGCGAGTGTGCGGTGAGTGTGAGGTATTCCTTCAGGTGGTCATGAATAGTCCCCATAGTTTTGTATATAGAGTCTGGAATCGATGTACAGACATAGGCATGGTGTGTGAAGCCAACCCTGATAAGTTGGTCTTGATCTGTGATGTTTTCATTATGCATGGATTGTCAGAGAAGACTCCGTGCCGTATGTTTTTTTGTTTCTACGTGGTAGATTGATGCATGGGGCCTTGGTGATTAAATTCAAGGTGCACCCGGGAATCTAGGCAGAAGCAATGTTCTGCCATTTGGGTGGCATGGGAGCCATCCTTACAAATAGTCGGGCTATGTACTGTTGTATGATCGATACATTCAGATTCGATGAAGCTTGACATGCGCCGATGGCTAATTTGTCGTGGAGAGGTGAGCGACGGGCTGGTGGAACCTTACCCTTTCCAAGTGGTTCGGTTAAAGCGACCTAAGGTACATTAGACTTATCGATGGCTTGGAAAGCGAGTCTAGGCTTTAGTTGAAAGGACTTTATTGCTCACGATGTTTGCCGGCCTGGCGGCGGTGGTGTAGGTGCGGGACGGACCAGGTATGGACCGGCTTCACCGAGTAAGTGCTCTGAGAGCACGGGGTGTTTGGCCGTGCGGGCCTACACATATGGTGTATTGTGCTGATTTCTTACTTTCACAATAATATTGGGCTATGATATTAATATGCAGGGAAGAAGCACCGCCACCCCAAGTAAGTGGTGGGGTTGTTATATTTTGGACAGCTTTAGCTGACCGTTGTTTTTGTTTGCCATCTCTGCTGTGGAATGTTGTTTGCAGGTACTGCGGAGCCTAGTGGCAAGTAGCATACTGAAGCCCTTGTTGTTGAGCCGGCCCTTGGAGGCCAAAGCGAATGTCTATTCTTTATGATCATGTGTGACCGGCCTGCGTGCCGATGTATGGAAGACATTTATTGTTTAAGTAAACTCTTGTTAGGCCATAAGACCAACTACTTTGTGTATTTGTACTGTCATTCCTACTTTGGGTGTTAGTGGACATTCATGCTATTGTTCTGGTTCTTTTCTCTTCAACCTTTAACATACTTCCGCTAGAATGTAATCTGTGTAGGATGCGTTATTTTGGATGGATGGTTTCATTTAGTAACCCTTCGGTCTGTCTGTAGTATATTGCATCGGGCCCCAGCCGGACCTACTGCTATATGATATGTGACGGATAGGGGTGTTACAATTTGGTATCAGACTACCTGTTTCGGTCTTGCTTATTTGAATTTGTGGGCCAATTATTTTAAGGGGTGTTGAGCAAATGTATGTGCGTCGTCGTTATAACATAAAAAGAACCCATGAATGTCCACTTAGGAATGAAAATACACATGTTTGAGGAACACGTGAGTTCCTATAATTTCTTTTTGCAATTTTGTTTGGTCACTTAATGGTGTTTTGTACGACAATAGGTGACCAGGAGTGGCACAGGCCTGTCAGAACACCCGCATTTTGAGGCAAGTAGTGCACCAAATGATGTGCCTGCAACCTCTCCTTTGGAAGAAACTATAAGGCCCGTGGCTGAGGCAGTGTTTGTAATTATAAACACCCAACAAGGAAGGCAAGTGTAGCAGCCTACCCCTGCAGAGGAGTAGGTACCGCTTCAAGCGGGAGAAACGAGAACGGTTCAACAAGTGGTGGTATAGCCGTTGATACCTAGAAGAGTGATAGAGAAGCAACTCAAACATGTAATGGGATTTAACCCTCAAGTGTTTTGTTGTACTGGAACCCCATCCCAGGCCAAAGATTGGCTCTCTCGGGTAAGGAGAGTCTTGACGGCCACTAAGACGGAGGAATGGTAGAAGACTACCATAGCCACTTTACTATTGGATGGTGAGGCGAGGTTGTGTTGGCAAGAGTTGGAGCTGCATCACTTGGGTTGAAAGAAAATTAATGGATGTCTCAATGGAGGAGTTCACGAGGTTGTTCTTAGCAAGATACCTCTCCTCGACTCAGAGGATTGCTATGGAGAATGAGTTGCAGAGACTGGCATAGGAAGATAGTAGCGTTGATCAGTACCTCCACGAGTTCACACTGTTGGATCATTATGCTAGCTCTACTTTGGCTGATGAGGAGAGTAAGACCAACCTGTTCTACGAGGGTATGTGTGATGACCTAATACTACCACTCTCATGGCCTATACCAAAGGGCTTCATAACCCTAGTCAACACGACATGATTGTTGGAGAAAGATCTGAAGAGAGTTCAAGCAAATAAGGACTCTAGTGCAAAGAAGACGGTGTTCAAAGTGCCGACCTCCTCAAGGTCTGGTTCCGTAAGGGGTATAAGAAGGCTAGGACTTCCGGTCCAACCCCTTCTTCTTGTGCTTCTGGGGTAACTACCTACCGAACCCCGAGTGCATGCTATAACTGTGGGAAGCCGGGACACTTTTCCCGATATTGTTGGAGCGGACGCCCAAAGTTTGAGAAGAAGTCGGGAGCAACTTATGAGGAGAAGGGCAAGGCGGTGGAGTCAACTGCATAACATTATGCCCCAGCCAAACCTAGAGTGAGCAACCTGGGCCAGTAGGAGGCCATGAAGCAGGCTGACGTATTGACAGGTATGGTTTTATTTATAATAATTTATCTTTAAATACTTGTTGCCCTGCGCATGTTAGCTTATTACTAGTTTTGCTAGGCTTTGTTTTGATTTTTGTTTAGCCGGTGAGAGCACTGTTCGATTCAGGATCTTCGCATTCCTTTTTGTTCGAAGGATTTGTATCACGCATCGGAGTACCTACTTCGATGGCAATGGACAAATTGGATGTGTTGCTGTCTAATGGGTGTTCAATGCGCGCGGATAGAGTTTGTTGTGTAAAGATACAGATTGGGAGTCAAGAGTTTGACTTACAAGCATCGCTACTGCCAATAGTTGAGTTCGACGTGATATTTGGAATGGACTGGCTCTCGGAGAAGAGAGCATACATTTATTGTAACCGCAAGGAGGTCAAATTGGGAACTGATCGTGAGACCACATTTGCGGCCATGAAATGGTCTACCAAGACATTGATGTCTGTTCTTCAGGTGGTTAAGGCAGTTCGTATTGGTGCATAGCTGTTTTTCACACTAGTGGAGGCTTCAAAGCATAAGCATAGTATGGACAGTATCCCAATTATTTTGGAGTATCCTGACATGTTCCCTAACGACCTCTATGGAGCCCCACCTCAGCGAGAGATCAACTTCACCATTTAGCTGGTGCCAGGTGCCAAACCTGTGTCACGCTCTTCGTATCGGTTAGCTCCTAAGGAGATTGAGGAACTGAAAGTTCAAATTCAAGAGCTATTTGATTAGGGTTATGTCCGTCCAAGTTAGTCACCTTGGAGCGCACCAGTCCTCTTTGTTAAGAAGAAGGACGGAAGCTTACGACTCTGCATTGATTACCGAGAGCAGAACAAGCTAACAGAAAAGAATAAGTATCTGATCCCAAGGATTGTTGATTTGTTCGATCAGTTAGTTGGGTCAATGGTGTACTCGAAATTGGATCTTAAATCTGGGTTCTATAAGTTGAAGATAAGAAAAAGTGACATCCCCAAGACAGCTTTCAGCACACGATATGAGCATTATGAGTTCACCGTCATGCCATTTGGGCTAACTAATGTTCCATCCGTGTTTATGGATTTGATGAACAAAATTCTCAGAGAGTACCTAGACCACTTCGTGATAGTCTTTATCGATGATATATTGGTGTACTCACAGTGCGAGGATGTTCATTTCAAGCATCTGCATATGGTGTTGGATACATTGAGGAGGAATCAACTATATGCAAAATATTCCAAATGCGAATTCTGGTTATCCTCGGTAGCATTCCTTGGTCATATAATTAGTGGAGAAGGGATTTCGGTAGATCCGGCGAAGATAGTTGCGATACGGGAGTTGCCTGTGTAATCTATAGTGGCAGAAGTCCGGAGTTTCCTGGGAGTTGCCTACTACTATAGGCGCTTCGTAGATAACTTCTCGCGGATAGCGTTACCCCTCATGACTTTGACGAGGAAAGCTAAAAAGTTTGTATGGTTGTTGGAGTGCACGCAAGCTTTCGAAGAAATGAAAAGTCGGTTGACCACGGCGCCTATTATATGTTCGTCGAGTGGGACAGAAGGATTTGAGATTTACAGTGAAGCTTCGGGCAGTGGCTTAGGTTGTGTTCTACTGAAGTATGGGAGAGTAATAGCTTATGGATCGCGTCTGCTGAAGGTACACGAGAGGAATAATCCAGTTCATGAATTGGAGTTAGCGGCCGTAATATTTGCCCTGAAGTTGTTGAGGCATTACCTGTATGGTGTGAAGGTCGATATCTATACCGATCACAAGAGCCTGAAGTACTTGTTGGATTAAAAGGACATAAACATGTGTCAGCGGAGGTGGATGGAGTTCCTGGGTGACTACACCTTCAAGATACATTATGTACTTGAGATAGGCAATGCGGTTGCGGATGCGTTGAGTCGCAGGGCTCCCGCGCAGGCCAACTGGTTGTCGATACATGATGAGTGTTTAGTTCGTGATTTATAGGCATTAGAGATCTCTTGTGTTGACAAGCAGACTAGTACCGAAGCGCAATTGAACTGGACAGAGGTGCAGTATGACCTGGCTGATAGGATTCAGCAAGCTCTGGTTTGGGATAACGTCATAAAGCAGATCATGGATTAGACTTTGGATGGGTCAAATTCACAATTGATTATTTATGATGGACTTTTATGGATGGGCAATCGTCTTTGCGTCCCAAGTGTGGGTAAACTACGAGAGGAATGTATGTACGAGGCTCATCATACTAAGTACTCGATTCATACGGGAAGCACAAAAATGTTTAGAGATTTGAAAAAGTTATTCTGGTGGCCAGGACTTAAAAAGGACGTAGCATTGTATGTGGCGAAGTGTCAAACACGCGCCTTGGTGAAGGCGGAATACAAGAAGCCTGGAGGTTTCTTGAAGTCTTTACCTATCCCATAATGGAAGTTCGATGATATTTCAATGGATTTTGTGCATGGGTTGCCAAGATCGCAGAAGGGATGGATAATTTCCCACGGCTCTCCTCTATCCAACACACACAACCTCAATAAATCTTCCAATGTCCTGATAGTCCTTTCAGATTGCCCGTCGGTCTGAGGGTGAAACGTTGTGCTTAAGGTAAGACGCGAACCTAAATATGCCTGGACCGCCTTCCATTCCCTAGAGGTAAACCGACCATCTCGGTCAGAAACAATTGTCTTTAGCACGCCGTAATACCGTACAAATTGTTCCACAAAAAGGCATACCATAACATCCACGTGTGCTTCTTTCTTCATAGGTATGAAATGGGCTACCATCGTCTAGCGATCAACGATTACCCATATCGGATCATTCCCTGAGTGGGAGGGAGGCAAACCGTGGACAAAGTGCATGCAATCATCCTCGAACTTCCACTCGTGGATGGGCAATGACTGCAACAATCCACCGGGGCTCCTGCATTCTGCCTTCACTCTTTGACAAGCCTCACAATGCGTAACAAAGTACCTGACGTCTTTCTTCATCCCAAGCTAACACATGGTCTTCCGCAATTTTGCGTACATCTTAGCAATCCCAGGGTGACCAGAATACCGAGAGCAGTGTGCTTCTTTCAAGATATTTTCATGAATGTTATCGCCCTTTGGAATGTAAAGCCGGCCACAGAAATGAACAAGGTTATCCTTTAGAGAGTACTCGCTAGTTTTCCCACCTTCAATTTACTTTATTGTCCGGGGCCAGAGCCTCATCCCTTCCTTGCACAGCCCGAATCCGGTCTCGCAGATCGAAAACTATATTCATTGCGGTCCAGTACTCTATATACCCATCCAGTTGGTCCTTCTACACCAAGGTGATCTCCATCTCCTCAAGCATCCGAGCTAACTCCATACGCATCATTCGGGACTCGGAACTTGCTTCCGGTACCTTCCTGCTCAAAGCATCGGCTACAGAATTTACTTTTCCGGGGTGGTAGTTTAGGGTAATATTCATAATCGCACAAAAACTCAAACCACCGTCGTTGTCTCAGATTTAATTCCTTCTTGGTATGGACGTACTTTAAGTTCTTATGATCCGAGAATATTTTGCAGTGAACGTTATATAGATAGTGTCTCCAAATTTTCAAGGCGAACACTACTGCCCCCAATTCCAAGCCATGTACTGGGTAGTTGATCTCATGCTTCTTCAATTGTCTTGAAGCATAGGCAATCACATGCCCTTGCTACATCAATACCGCTCCCATTCTTTGATATAATGCATCTGTGTAAACTTGAAATCCTTCGTTCCCGGAGGGAAGGGCTAGGATTTGTACGGATGTAAGTATGTCCATTAGTTATTAGAATGCAGCTTCACATTGGGATGTCCACTCATACGTCACACCTTTATTTGTTAGGGAAGTAAGAGTAAGAGCAACTGATGGTTAAAACACTGGCTCTTATTTAGGTGTGAAAGTGGAGGTTTTTATTTATAAAAAGAAGAGCGTTTTGTTTTTGTTAGAAATCGAGTTTTAACGAGAGGGAGGCAAGTGCACCTATCGCGTGTAGTACAGGATATTCCGGTGTGGAATATCGGGGTCGTATTGTTCTCGGGGCCGGCTTAGCTATATCTACTCTTTCCCTGAAAGCCTATTATTCTACCGATAATATTTTAAGTGGATTATATATAAAAAAGGGGAATGGGGAACATAAAAATAAATACAATGCAGAAAATGAAAGCAGGAAATAAAATGCAGAAAGCCGATGAAGAACTCGGCGCGAACAATATCAAAAAGAGAATTTGAACTAAAATAACTTTTAATAAAAAGTGATCCTAATTTTCAAATTAATTAAGGCGGAGACTCGGCCATGGAGGTTCCTTAGGTATGAGCTCAACTTGGTCTAGGACTATCGCTCGCCTAAACGCTAAGACTATTCGACCGATCGCTAGACCGACGAAGGATTCCTCTTAACGCCCGCATTACGCTGAGAACCCCGCTATTGGGTGGGGAACCCAATCAGGTAGAGTCGCACGCCTCCTCTCTCGAGGGTTAGCGCGGAGCTCTCTTTACCCAAGGGTGATCGATCCATACGTGCGGCCTCTCGGCGTTGCGTATGGATAACGGAAATAGAGCCCGCACAGCGATATGCGGTCCTACGCGTCGTTAACCTGGGGCAAACCTTAAGAAATTTAATTAAATAGAAAACAGGACCTTTAATTATTTAAAGCTACTTTATCTGTCCCAATGCTCTTCGATATTGAGGGCTAAGGGCGGTTAGCCACTCATCGGAATGGGGACACTTACGGTAGAAAGCAGAAAAGAAAGCTGTAAAGAAAGCAGTAAAGAAAGCTGAAAATTGCAAGTCCTACTCAAACGAGTAGGACTGAAGAAAGCAGTAAATGCGAATCCCGGCTCGAGCGAGTGGGCGGGGGTAAATTAATCTCATACACGCACGCACTCTACTTGAAAGTAAAACACACACACGCACTCTACAGAAATGTAAACACACGCACGCACTCAAAGTTTTCCTACTCAAGTGAGTAGGAGATAATAAAAGCAATAAAAGACAAGTCCCACTCAAATGAGTGGGCGGAAAATGAAAGCAGAGCGCCATTTAACTCTTAACGAGTAGGCGGAAATAAATGCATATGCACACACTCAACAGAAATTGAAAATAAAGCAATAAAATCTAACTCATACACGCACGCACACATGCAAAAATAAGAAAAAGCAAAGTGACTGAAAAATTAAAACAACTGCATTTCTATCGCTAGAATGCGGTAGAAATGCATAAAAAGTGCAAATAAAAATTAACCGGACAAAAAGTATTGAAAATTAAAATGAAAAGCTAAGTGCTCGGAAAATTAAAACGACTGCATTTCTATCGCTAAAATGCGGTAGAAATGCATAAAAAGAGAAAATAAAAATTAAACGGAGCGAAAAGTTTTGCAAATAAACGCAAAATGGAAGTTGACGAAAAATTAGAACAACTGCATTTCTACCGCTAAAATGCGGTAGAAATGCATAAAAAGTGAAAGTAAAAATAAACTAAAGCTAAACGGGTGCGAAAAATGAAAATAAAATGGACATTACAACGGCTAGAAAGTGCGGAAAAAATCCTAAACTAAACTAAGTTATAAAGCTGAAATATGAAAACATAAAATGAAAAGCACAAAAGTAGAATGAAAAATTACTTAAGTTCGACGCATTCAAATGGATTCCAAACAATATAAGGGAGAAAAAACTAACATTGTATTAATAAAAAAGGGTTACAAGGAAAGCTAAAACAAACATCCTAAACTAAGCTAAGAGAGAGAGAGGGGGATAAATTTCCCTTACATAGCATGGAATCAAAATGGGCAGCACCTCCCCTAGGCAATTTGGACCAAAAAGGTGGACAAGAATCTCATACAGCAGCTGCCTTTTTATAGGCAAAATTTCGGGTCGGTCACGCCCTAGGTCACGGGCGTGACAGGGGGGCGTGACAGTACTGTTTATGAGTTGATTGGTGATTTGACTGGAGCTTTGACTTCGGCTGAAAACGTGGCGGTCACGCCCCAGGTCACGGGCGTGACAGGTGTCAGGCACGGGCGTGACTAGGGCGTGACAGGGAGCTGGCTCTATGGATTTGACGCGCGCTTTGACTTCGGGGCAGCCCACGTGGCGGACACGGGCGTGACAGAATTGTCACGGGCGTGACAGGGGGGCGTGACCCGGACAGCTGGCATCCTGATGCCGGCAGCGTTGACTGTTTGACTAAGCGTTGCGTGTCGGCCTCGACACGGGCGTGACAAGCTTTGACACGGGCGTGACGTTGGGCGTGTCGGGCTCGGAAGAGTGAAATTGTTGACTTTGACTGGCTGATTGCGTTGAGGGCCTGACACGCCCGTGTCGGGGGGTGACACGGGCGTGACATGGCCGAAAAAATGATTTTCTGGAAAAATTCAGAAAACCAAAAAAAACTAAGTTAGAAATAAAAAATTATAAAAAAGAAACAATTTATTAAAGAAAATAAACTAAAAAAGACAAAAATAAAGTAAAATGACATAATTAAAATACAAAAATATAGGTATATTTACAACTCATCAAATACCCCCATACTTAAGCTTTTGCTATTCCAGAGCAAAAGTTGGAGATGAACCTATAAGGAATTAAAAAGAATCCTGAATTTAACTACCGCTTGATTTAATTGTAAGAAAGATCGAAATGAATTTCCGGGGTTTCGGAATTAAATCCTAAATTATGAAAATGTTATAAATAGAGGAACCGTTTCAAAAATACTTCTAAACGAGAAAAATAGAAAGCGAAAATTATTTTGTTAGTTTAACAAAAATGGATTTGAATTATCGAAAAAAACTTTAGCTAAAAAGAAATTGATAGGAAATAATTCAATTTAAAAATTATGCTCTCAAAAATTTTTAAATTAATTCTAGAATCATGAAAAATGGATAAGTGGATTGGCGGATATGAAGAAGGCTTGGGTTTTGAGGCGAGGTAATTTTTTCTCGAACCTCCACATTTTTTGCTTTTTGGATAATTAGGAAAAAGGAATATTATTTTCCTAACTTATAATTTTTTCTTTCTTTCTTCATAAAAAAAATAAACCCAATATATATGTATAGGAGTAATGAATTTTATCCTCTAACTCCGTAACATATAATCCTTTTAAAATATTGGGTTCCTATGTTTACGGGACGAAATCTTATCCCCATTTATATAAGATCTTTTAAGGGTGAGTGGGGAATCATACTGATTTAAGGTACGAAAAAAAGTGGATGGTGGAAATTTCTAAAAGAAAGCTAGAGTTTAATAAAAAATTTCGAGAGCAACCTTTTTAATTTGAACATTCCTACGTTTCAATAAGCATAAGTAGAAATAATGTAAAATCCATAAATGTTATTTTCTAACATAAAGATGTGCTTTATTTCAAAAAATAAGAAGCGAAATTAGAAACGTAAGTTCCCTATAATAAGAAAAAGCCATAAAAAATTCTTTAAAATCTTAACCCCAGAAATTTAAGTCTATCGAGCTACAATTAATAAACGAATAGTAAATAAAGAATTAATTAAAATTCGCTTATAAATAAACTCGAAACGATAATTTTGGAGAGCAAAAAGGTTAAGAATTAAGGTATTCAAATTATTTATTACAAAATAAAATTTTTTTGATTTTTATGAGTTTTTCAAATTTTTTTCATATTTTGGTGTTTTTAATCATTTTTTGGAAATTTTTAAAGGTTATGCAAAAATATTTTTTGAGTTTTTTGAGTTATACAGATTTTTTTTGAATTTTTGGATTTACAGAAATATTTACAAGAAAAGAGAGAATTTTTACAAGATAGGAAAGAGAAGTGGAAATGGACAAGAATATTTACAAAATATTTACAAAGTAGAAAAAGTATCGCCCGCGAACAGACTCTTATTTTGTTGTTGGTTCGATGAGTCGAACGTCGCGGAGCGATGTTTTTATTTTTTGAAATTTTATTATTATTATTATTATTTAAAGAATGAAAATATATATATATTTTTTTGAAATTTTTAATTTTTGCAATTTTTTTGGAATTTTTTGTTAAGTACGGGAAATAAAAGGACAGAAAATAGGAAACACCCCCATACTTAAGTCCAACATTGTCCCCAATGTTGCACTAAGTATGAGGAACGAGATATATAAAAACAGATATGTACAAAAAGTAAAAACAGGGGTTTAGAAATCTGCCCTAAACCGCGTTCGGGGAAGCCCGTTAAGAATAACCCTGCAAAAGTTAAAAGAAATAGCAAAAATATAATATAAAAAACGAAAAAGAAAAATTCGGCAAAAATGGTGCGGGTGATAGGGGGCGACAAGTGGGTGTGACTCGGAAGCTAACGTCTTAGCTAAGTGAGTGCGACCGATATGTGATCCCCTAGCGCTCACGATTGTGAAGCGCCGAAATGACAAAATAAATACATAATTAGTAAAAAAAAAATTTTGTTTTATTTATTTTTTCTTAGTTTTTTTTTTTTTGAATTTTTAGAGTTTTTTTTTTTTTAGTTTTTGATTTTTTGAAAATAAAAATAAAAAGAAAATAAGTTAAAGGGAAAATAAAAAAGTAAGATATATATTTTTTTTTTGAATTTTAAATATTTGGATGAAAAGAAAGAAAAACTTTTCATCATTTTTTTTAAGTTTTTTTTTTTAGTTTTTGTTTTTTTATTATTTTTTTTTTGTTTTAAAGTTTTTAAGTTTTTTATTTTTTTAGTTTTTGATTTTTTTTTTTTAAGTTTTAAATTTTTCGGATTTTTTTGTTTTAAAGTTTTAAAATTTTTTATTTTTTTGATTTTTTTTAAATATTTATTATTAATATTAATATTGATATTATTATTATTATTAATATAAATTTTTTTGGTTGATCAAATTTTTTTTTATATATATATGTATTAGTAGAAATAAAGGGTAAAATTAATAGGTTTCAGGAATTCAAAATAGTAAGTCGAAATATTCCCCGGCAACGGCGCCAAAAACTTGATGGTTAAAACGCCGGCTCTTATTTAGGTGTGAAAGTGGAGGTTTTTATTTATAAAAAGAAGAGCGTTTTGTTTTTGTTAGAAACCGAGTTTTAACGAGAGGGAGGCAAGTGCACCTATCGCGTGTAGTACAGGATATTCCGGTGTGGAATATCGGGGTCGTATTGTTCTCGAGGCCGGCTTATCTATATCTACTCTTTCCCTGAAAGCCTATTATTCTACCGATAATATTTTAAGTGGATTATATATAAAAAAGGGGAATGACCAACATAAAAATAAATACAATGCAGAAAATGAAAGCAGGAAATAAAATGCAGAAAGCCGATGAAGAACTCGGCGCGACAATATCAAAAAGAGAATTTGAACTAAAATAACTTTTAATAAAAAGAGATCCTAATTTTCAAATTAATTAAGGCAGAGACTCGGCCGTGGAGGTTCCTTAGGTATGAGCTCGCCTTGGTCTAGGACTATCGCTCACCTGAACGCTAAGACTATTCGACCGATCGCTAGACCGACGAAGGATTCCTCTTAACGCCCGCATTACGCTGAGAACACCTCTATTGGGTGGGGAACCCAATCCGGTAGAGTCGCGCGCCTCCTCTCTCGAGGGTTAGCGCGGAGCTCTCTTTACCCAAGGGTGATCGATCCATACGTGCGGCCTCTCGGCGTTGCGTATGGATAACAGAAATAGAGCCCGCACATCGATATGCGGTCCTACGCGTCGTTAACCCGGGGCAAACCTTAAGAAATTTAATTAAATAGAAAACAGGACCTTTAATTATTTAAAGCTACTTTATCTGTCCCAATGCTCTTCGATATTGAGGGCTAAGGGCGGTTAGCCACTCATCGGAATGGGGACACTTACGCTAGAAAGCAGAAAAGAAAGCTGTAAAGAAAGTAGTAAAGAAAGCTGAAAATTGCAAGTCCTACTCAAACGAGTAGGACTGAAGAAAGCAGTAAATGCGAATCCCGGCTCGAGCGAGTGGGCGGGGGTAAATTAATCTCATACACGCACGCACTGTACTTGAAAGTAAAACACACACACGCACTCTACAGAAATGTAAACACACGCACGCACTCTAAGTTTTCCTACTCAAGTGAGTAGGAGAAAATGAAAGCAATAAAAGACAAGTCCCACTCAAACGAGTGGGCGGAAAATGAAAGCAGAGCGCCATTTAACTCTTAACGAGTAGGCGGAAATAAATGCATACGCACACACTCTACAGAAATTGAAAATAAAGCAATAAAATCTAACTCATACACGCACGCACACTTGCAAAAATAAGAAAAAGCAAAGTGACTAAAAAATTAAAACAACTGCATTTCTACCGCTAGAATGCGGTAGAAATGCATAAAAAGTGCAAATAAAAATTAACCGGACAAAAAGTTTTGAAAATTAAAACGAAAAGCTAAGTGCTCGGAAAATTAAAACGACTGCATTTCTACCGCTAAAATGCGGTAGAAATGCATAAAAAGAGAAAATAAAAATTAAACGGAGCGAAAAGTTTTGCAAATAAACGCAAAATGGAAGTTGGCGAAAAATTAGAACAACTGCATTTCTACCGCTAAAATGCGGTAGAAATGCATAAAAAGTGAAAGTAAAAATAAACTAAAGCTAAACGGGTGCGAAAAATGAAAATAAAATGGACATTACAACGGCTAGAAAGTGCGGAAAAAAATCCTAAACTAAACTAAGTTATAAAGCTGAAATATGAAAACATAAAATGAAAAGCACAAAAGTAGAACGAAAAATTACTTAAGTTCGACGCATTCAAATGGATTCCAAACAATATAAGGGAGAAAAAACTAACATTGTATTAATAAAAAAGGGTTACAAGGAAAGCTAAAACAAACATCCTAAACTAAGCTAAGAGAGAGAGAGGGGGATAAATTTCCCTTACATAGCATGGAATCAAAATGGGCAGCACCTCCCCTAGGCAATTTGGACCAAAAAGGTGGACAAGAATCTCATACAGCAGCTGCCTTTTTATAGGCAAAATTTCGGGTCGGTCACGCCCTAGGTCACGGGCGTGACAGGGGGGCGTGACAGTACTGTTTATGAGTTGATTGGTGATTTGACTGGAGCTTTGACTTCGGTTGAAAACGTGGCGGTCACGCCCCAGGTCACGGGCGTGACAGGTGTCAGGCACGAGCGTGACTAGGGCTTGACAGGGAGCTGGCTCTGTGGATTTGACGCGCGCTTTAAATTCGGGGCATCCCACGTGGCGGACACGGGCGTGACAGAATTGTCACGGGCGTGACAGGGGGGCGTGACCCAGACAGCTGGCATCCTGATGTCGGCAGCGTTGACTGTTTGACTAAGCGTTGCGTGTCGGCCTCGACACGGGCGTGACAAGCTTTGACACGGGCGTGACGTTGGGCGTGTCGGCCTCGGAAGAGTGAAATTGTTGACTTTGACTGGCTGATTGCGTTGAGGGCCTGACACGCCTGTGTCGGGGGGTGACACGGGCGTGACATGGCCGAAAAAATGATTTTCTGGAAAAATTCAGAAAAAAAAAACTAAGTTAGAAATAAAAAATTACAAAAAAGAAATAATTTATTAAAGAAAATAAACTAAAAAAGACAAAAATAAAGTAAAATGACATAATTAAAATACAAAAATATAGGTATATTTACAACTCATCAAATACCCCCATACTTAAGCTTTTGCTATTCCAGAGCAAAAGTTGGAGATGAACCTATAAGGAATTAAAAAGAATCCTGAATTTAACTACCGCTTGATTTAATTGTAAGAAAGATCGAAATGAATTTCCGTGGTTTCAGAATTAAATCCTAAATTATGAAAATGTTATAAATAGAGGAACCGTTTCAAAAATACTTCTAAACGAGAAAAATAGAAAGCGAAAATTATTTTGTTAGTTTAACAAAAATGCATTTGAATTATCGAAAAAAACTTTAGCTAAAAAGAAATTGATAGGAAATAATTCAATTTAAAAATTATGCTCTCAAAAAGTTTTAAATTAATTCTAGAATCATGAAAAATGGATAAGTGGATTGGCTGATATGAAGAAGGCTTGGGTTTTGAGGCGAGGTAATTTTTTTCTCGAACCTCCACATTTTTTGCTTTTTGGATAATTAGGAAAATTAAATCTTATTTTCCTAACTTGTAATTTTTTCTTTCTTTCTTCATAAAAAAATAAACCCAATGTATATGTATAGGAGTAATGAATTTTATCCTCTAACTCCGTAACATATAATCCTTTTAAAATATTGGGTGCCTATGTTTACAGGACGAAATCTTATCCCCATTGACATAAGATCTTTTAAGGGTGAGTGGGGAATCATACTGATTTAAGGTACGAAAAAAAGTGGATGGTGGAAATTTCTAAAAGAAAGCTAGAGTTTAATAAAAAATTTCGAGAGCAACCTTTTTAATTTGAACGTTCCTACGATTCAATAAGCATAAGTAGAAATAATGTAAAATCCATAAATGTTATTTTCTAACATAAAGATGTGCTTTATTTCAAAAAATAAGAAGCGAAATTAGAAACGTAAGTTCCCTATAATAAGAAAAAGCCATAAAAAATTCTTTAAAATCTTAACCCCAAAAATTTATGTCTATCGAGCTACAATTAATAAACGAATAGTAAATAAAGAATTAATTAAAATTCGCTTATAAATAAACTCGAAACGATAATTTTGGAGAGCAAAGAGGTTAAGAATTAAGGTATTCAAATTATTTATTACAAAATAAAATTTTTTTGATTTTTATGAGTTTTTCAAAAAATTTTCATATTTTGGTGTTTTTAATCATTTTTTGGAAATTTTTAAAGGTTATGCAAAAATTTTTTTTGAGTTTTTTGAGTTATACAGATTTTTTTTGAATTTTTGGATTTACAGAAATATTTACAAGAAAAGAGAGAATTTTTACAAGATAGGAAAGAGAAGTGGAAATGGACATGAATATTTACAAAATATTTACAAAGTAGAAAAAGGATCGCCCGCGAACAGACTCTTATTTTGTGGTTGGTTCGATGAGTCGAACGTCGCGGAGCGATGTTTTTATTTTTTGAAATTTTATTTTTATTATTATTATTTAAAGCATGAAAATATATATATATTTTTTTGAAATTTTTAATTTTTGCAATTTTTTTGGAATTTTTTGTTAAGTACGGGAAATAAAAGGACAGAAAATAGGAAACACCCCCATACTTAAGTCCAACATTGTCCCCAATGTTGCTCTAAGTATGAGGAACGAGATATATAAAAACAGATATGTACAAAAAGTAAAAACAGGGGTTTAAAAATCTGCCCTAAACCGCGTTCGAGGAAGCCCGTTAAGAATAACCGTGCAAAAGTTAAAAGAAATAGCAAAAATATAATATAAAAACGAAAAAGAAAAATTCTGCGAAAATGGTGCGGGTGATAGGGGCGACAAGTGGGTGTGACTCGGAAGCTAACGTCTTAGCTAAGTGAGTGCGACCGATATGTGATCCCCTAGCGCTCACGATTGTGAAGCGCCGAAATGACAAAATAAATACATAATTAGTAAAAAAAAATTTTGTTTTATATATTTTTTCTTAGTTTTTTTTTTTTTTTTAAATTTTAGAGTTTTTTTTTTTTTTTAGTTTTTGATTTTTTGAAAATAAAAATAAAAAGAAAATAAGTTAAAGGGAAAATAAAAAAGAAAGATATATATATATATATTTTTTGAATTTTAAATATTTGGATGAAAAGAAAGAAAAAATTTTCATCATTTTTTTTAAGTTTTTTTTTTTAGTTTTTGTTTTTTTATTATTATTTTTTGTTTTAAAGTTTTAAAGTTTTTTATTTTTTTAGTTTTTGATTTTTTTTTTTAAGTTTTAAATTTTTCTGATTTTTTTGTTTTAATGTTTTTAAATTTTTTATTTTTTTGAATTTTTTTTTTAATATTTATTATTAATATTATTATTGATATTATTATTATTATTAATATAAAATTTTTTGGTTGATCAAATTTTTATATATATATATATGTATTAGTAGAAATAAAGGGTAAAATTAATAGGTTTCAAGAATTCAAAATAGTAAGTCGAAATATTCCCCAGCAACGGCGCCAAAAACTTGATGGTTAAAACGCCGGTTCTTATTTAGGTGTGAAAGTGGAGGTTTTTATTTATAAAAAGAAGAGCGTTTTGTTTTTGTTAGAAACCGAGTTTTAACGAGAGGGAGGCAAGTGCACCTATCGCGTGTAGTACAGGATATTCCAGTGTGGAATATCGGGGTCGTATTGTTCTCGGGGCCGGCTTAGCTATATCTACTCTTTCCCTGAAAGCCTATTATTCTACCGATAATATTTTAAGTGGATTATATATAAAAAAGGGGAATGGCGAACATAAAAATAAATACAATGCAGAAAATGAAAGCAGGAAATAAAATGCAGAAAGCCGATGAAGAACTCGGCGCGACAATATCAAAAACAGAATTTGAACTAAAATAACTTTTAATAAAAAGAGATCCTAATTTTCAAATTAATTAAGGCGGAGACTCGGCCTTGGAGGTTCCTTAGGTATGAGCTCACCTTGGTCTAGGACTATCGCTCACCTGAACGCTAAGACTATTCGACCGATCGCTAGACCGACGAAGGATTCCTCTTAATGCCCGCATTACGCTGAGAACCCCGCTATTGGGTGGGGAACCCAATCCGGTAGAGTCGCGCGCCTCCTCTCTCGAGGGTTAGCGCGGAGCTCTCTTTACCTAAGGGTGATCGATCCATACGTGCGGCCTCTCGGCGTTGCGTATGGATAACAGAAATAGAGCCCGCACATCGATATGCGGTCCTACGCGTCGTTAACCAGGGGCAAACCTTAAGAAATTTAATTAAATAGAAAACAGGACCTTTAATTATTTAAAGCTACTTTATCTGTCCCAATGCTCTTCGATATTGAGGGCTAAGGGCGGTTAGCCACTCATCGGAATGGGGACACTTACGCTAGAAAGAAGAAAAGAAAGCTGTAAAGAAAGCAGTAAAGAAAGCTGAAAATTGCAAGTCCTACTCAAACGAGTAGGACTGAAGAAAGCAGTAAATGCGAATCCCGGCTCGAGCGAGTGGGCGGGGGTAAATTAATCTCATACACGCACGCACTCTACTTGAAAGTAAAACACACACACGCACTCTACAGAAATGTAAACACACGCACGCACTCTAAGTTTTCCTACTCAAGTGAGTTGGAGAAAATGAAAGCAATAAAAGACAAGTCCCACTCAAACGAGTGGGCGGAAAATGAAAGCAGAGCGCCATTTAAGTCTTAACGAGTAGGCGGAAATAAATGCATACGCACACACTCTACAGAAATTGAAAATAAAGCAATAAAATCTAACTCATACACGCACGCACACTTGCAAAAATAAGAAAAAGCAAAGTGACTGAAAAATTAAAACAACTGCATTTCTACCGCTAGAATGCGGTAGAAATGCATAAAAAGTGCAAATAAAAATTAACCGGACAAAAAGTTTTGAAAATTAAAACGAAAAGCTAAGTGCTCGGAAAATTAAAACGACTGCATTTCTACCGCTAAAATGCGGTAGAAATGCATAAAAAGAGAAAATAAAAATTAAACGGAGCGAAAAGTTTTGCAAATAAACGCAAAATGGAAGTTGGCGAAAAATTAGAACAACTGCATTTCTACCGCTAAAATGCGGTAGAAATGCATAAAAAGTGAAAGTAAAAATAAACTAAAGCTAAACGGGTGCGAAAAATGAAAATAAAATGGACATTACAACGGCTAGAAAGTGCGGAAAAAAATCCTAAACTAAACTAAGTTATAAAGCTGAAATATGAAAACATAAAATGAAAAGCACAAAAGTAGAACAAAAAATTACTTAAGTTCGACGCATTCAAATGGATTCCAAACAATATAAGGGAGAAAAAACTAACATTGTATTAATAAAAAGGGTTACAAGGAAAGCTAAAACAAACATCCTAAACTAAGCTAAGAGAGAGAGAGGGGGATAAATTTCCCTTACATAGCATGGAATCAAAATGGGCAGCACCTCCCCTAGGCAATTTGGACCAAAAAGGTGGACAAGAATCTCATACAGCAGCTGCCTTTTTATAGGCAAAATTTCGGGTCGGTCACGCCCTAGGTCACGGGGGTGACAGGGGGCGTGACAGTACTATTTATGAGTTGATTGGTGATTTGACTGGAGCTTTGACTTCGGCTGAAAACGTGGCGGTCACGCCCCAGGTCTCGGGCGTGACAGGTGTCAGGCACGGGCGTGACTAGGGCGTGACAGGGAGCTGGCTCTGTGGATTTGACGCGCGCTTTGACTTCGGGGCAGCCCACGTGGCGACACGGGCGTGACAGAATTGTCACGGGCGTGACAGGTGGGCGTGTCCCGGACAGCCGGCATCCTGATGTCGGCAGCGTTGACTGTTTGACTAAGCGTTGCGTGTCGGCCTCGACACGGGCATGACAAGCTTTGACACGGGCGTGACGTTGGGCGTGTCGGGCTCGGAAGAGTGAAATTGTTGACTTTGACTGGCTGATTGCGTTGAGGGCCTGACACGCCCGTGTCGGGGGGTGACACGGGCGTGACATGGCCGAAAAAATGATTTTCTGGAAAAATTCAGAAAACAAAAAAAACTAAGTTAGAAATAAAAAATTACAAAAAAGAAACAATTTATTAAAGAAAATAAACTAAAAAAGACAAAAATAAAGTAAAATGACATAATTAAAATACAAAAATATAGGTATATTTACAACTCATCAGCAACCTTTGAGAATCCCTTAACGAACTTGCGGTAGTACCCGACAAGTCCAAGGAAACTCCGCACGTCGGCCGCTGACTTCAAAGGTGACCACTCCTTCACGGCATGCACTTTGGCCGGATCAACAGCTAGCCCAGCCCCACTGATCACATGACCCAAGAAGGCATCCTCCTTAAGCCAGAATTCTCACTTGTTGAACTTGGCGAACAGGGCGTGCTCTTTTAACTTCTTCAGTACTAAGGCCAGATGCCCGACATGTTCTTCCTCCATCTTGGAGTAGACAAAGATATCGTCAATGAAAACAATGATGAAAACATCTAGGTAGGGCTCGAACACTTTGTTCATTAAGCTCATGAAAGCTGATGGGGCATTAGTAAGCCCAAACGGCATCACTGTGAACTAATACAAGACGTACCTTGAGCTGAAAGCCGTTTTCAGAATGTTATCCTCTTGTATTCTCAATTGATAATGCCTCGAGCACAAATCTTGCTTGGAAAACAACTGCGCTCCCACCAGTTGATCGAACAACACATCGATCTGAGGTAACGGATAGGTGTTTCGTACCGTCAGTCGGTGGAGCTCTCGATAGTCAATGCATAATCGCAGGGTTCCAACCTTCTTCTTAACGAATAGGATAGGGGCTCCCCAAGGTGATGAGCTGGGGCAAACAAATCCTAATTCTACCAACTCTTGTAATTGAATCCTAAACTCTGCGAGTTCCTTTGGGGAAATCCGATAAGGAGTCCGTGAGACAGGCTTGGCACCTGGTACTAACTTGATTTGAAAATCAACTTCTCTGTGTGTGGGTAATCCTGGCAATTTATCCGGAAACACTTCGGGTAAATCATGCACCACCTACATATTTTTGATATCTAACGCCAACTCTTTCATCTCGAAATAGATCATGAAAACTTCATCCCCCTTCATGTGGTCTTTTAAAGCCTTGACTGAAGATAATATCAAATGAGGCGTGAAGTTAATACCTTGAAAGATGACCTCCGAGTCTCCATGTCTCAACGAGATCCTTTTCTACGCGCAGTCAATCTTCGTATAGTGCTGATCTATCCATACCATCACCAAAATGAGGTCGAACTCTAGCATTCCCAAGACTGTAGCAGGGGTGTCGAAGAGCTTTCCTTCAAGGAGAACCTCAAACTCGCACTTCGCGGTTGCCGTCATCTTCAATCTATCTGGAAGTCGCTCCCTTCGAGCAATACCAGTGAAGTACTACACTCCATCTATATCTTTGATGAAATCTTCAGACACAAAAGAGTGCGAGGCACCGGTGTCGAATAACGTATAGGCCGGTTTCCCGCCGACCATTACCGTGCCTAAGTGTCAATAATAATTCTCAAGGTAGGTGTCTAATATATTTCAAATAACTTGAGGATAGTAATGAAAATAAAATGACTAACTATAATCATACCTATAATCACCTCGTGAGGGTTCCGCTCTTGAGTCATGTCCAATGCATACATCTGATCCCGAGCGGGCCCGGGGTTTCCTCTTTGTGGTCCTCGTCCTCGACCACGCATTTTCCCCAACCCTCGAGGTGTTGTCGGAGGGAAAGTGAGAGGCAAATTTCCAAATAGTTGCGGGCAGTAGCGTCTAATGTGGCTCGATTGGTTGCATTCAAAGCACACTCGCTCCTGCCGCCCACCGGGTTGTGGAAATTGTTGAGGTGGAGGCAATGCTGGTGGTTGCAGAACCGGGCGCTCAATCCTAAAATTCTCGGCGAAATGTTTGCCACCTCTTCGATATCCTCTTCCTCCTCTATTATCAAATCTCCTTATATTGCTTGGGTCGGCTTCCATCACACCTTTACCTGGCCTCTTACCACTTTCCAAATGGTCCGCTTCTAACCTCTTCGCCATGTCAATAATCTCGGCTAGACTAGAGTCCGTTATAAACATAAGGGCTTGCCTCTGGGGGTCTCACAAGCCTTTGTAGAATCGTTTTGCGTATCCTCTATCATCCAACTCATAAGAGTCAGCAAATCTATCCAAGTGCTGAAACTCCCGTTGGTATTCTGTCACCGACTTGGACCCTTGCTTCAGTTGCAAAAACCTCTCTTCAAGATTATCTCGAGTTGCCGAGGGGATGAAATGCTCTAAAAATTCTTCAGAGAATTCGCTCCAACTGATATCTGTGTACATCCGTCCTTGAGAAGTGGAGCCCATGAGTGACTTCCACCACCTTTTGGAGTGCATCTCTACGAGTGTAACTACAAGGGTCAACGCCATGTTGTTTGGGCACCTTGTTCCTGCTAACAGTTCTTGTACAGTGTCGAGCCATTCTTTCGTACACACTACCGACTTCGGTTCAAGGTAAGCAGGAGGGGAGATAGCTCGGAAAGTTCTTAACCAAGTTGATCACGGACACTGCTATTATACGTGGGCTTGCTGAGAATGGGACTTGAAGGCGTCTAGGATAGTTGTGAGTGTCTTCCCCAGCTCGGATTGTTGGAATTGTGTAGGTACGAACGGGGCGGGGGTGCCCCTCACCGGCTCAACATGTACTGGGATCTACACGTAAGGTATAAACATAAGGTTAGTTCGACTAATCTAAGGTCAAAGATGGACAAACTTTGTGTGAATTACATATGGGCACACCACTGCTTCCGTTAAGTCAGTTTGTCCCAAAACTGACCAATTGAACGGGGGTGGCACCATTGTTAAATGACTTCTTCAGTTCAGGATCGTAGCAAGCTGATACCATTTGTAAGACCCCCCTCTCGGAACACAACACACGGCACGAGAGGGGTCTTATTCTCAGAACAGCCACATTGCTGTAGCACTAACACTCGGGCTAGCCTGTACCATAAGACGCCTATCCTGCCGGCCATAACCAATCTCATACATTGCAAAACCAACCAAATATAACATAGAAGTCAAATCTACACCCAGCAGATAGTCCATAATATAATCAACAGTAGAGAAGCTTTAACAAGCTTCTAACATCAGAGTACGTAATTAGTTTTCCCAAAATGGGTACAACAAAAGCCTCTCACACTCACATCAGTAACCGACAGTAGTGACGGTACCGTCCCTTCAGGACCTATTGCCCTTGCCTCGATGTCCGACTCCATACCCTTCAACTCCACCTGTGGGGTTTCCTCCTAAGAAGGAAGACATAACAATCATTAGTCATAAAGACTAAGTGTCTTCACATCGCTCCCCCGACGACTCCTTGGTACCGGGCGGAGAAAGGAACAAGGTACAATATAAATGAAACATAGGTACAAGCAGGTGGTATATTGCAATGTAAATTAAGCAGTGTAATAAATAAGCAACAACTTATTCTAGCAGTTCTATTATCTATAGCAACATGAGAGTATAGTATTATAACAGAATGTAACTCAACTTATATGAATGCCCATACAAACATATAAGTTGAGGATCGTTCAGCAGTAAGTAACTCATTGTATAGGAGTGCCTATACAAACTTATACGATGAGGATCTTGTGTATGCAATGGAGTATAATGACATGAATGCAATGCAATGACTGACCCATGAACACGAACATGCACTCGCTATGTCGACACAGACTTATAGTTCGCACTTTTCGAGCAGGTAGCTAACCTATCAGGCGTCAACCGTCGTGGCCGGATGGTGACAGTGGAGCAGGCATCTCCACAACTAGGCTGGTGTCCACACTAACTAGCCTAGGCCTTCATACGCCTCAACGCTAAGAACACAACAGTAGAGCTCACATGCGTACTACGGCTCAGCGGGTGTCTCGGGTAAATGTATACCGAAATCCTATCCCCGAACTGGCCATTGCGTGACACAGAAGGAACCTCAGAAAAGTGCTTGAGGACAAAGCCAAACCATTCACTTGGCACGGAAGGAGCCTCGGGACGTGAAAACCGAGGACCAAGCCCAACCGCCCAAGGTCAAGCTGTTAACTCCCATCGGTGTGACAATTGGAGAGCCCGTAGACCTGCCACACTATCCTTAACCAAGGATTACGACACCGCGTGTCGACTCAGACCGCGAGCAACTCAACCACACTGTGGTACGGAAGGAGCCTCGTAAATGAGCGTGAGGACCAAGCCCAATCGACCATTAGGCATGGAGGACATCTCGGGACATGAACACTGAGGACCAAGCCCAACCGTCCATTCATGACTCTTCTCAAGGCACCAACAACATATAGTTTACCAACACAATCACTCGTGAGCACATGAGTTACGCATCCTATTATCACAACACATGTCCATATCAATCAACACCGACCGAATACAAAAGTTCTAGTATTATCGTGATTAGACCACTAATTATCATCTGTTCACTATCCCCCACAAAGTCACTTCATTCAATCACATATCATTTCACCATTAGTTTACGTGGGGCCAATCGAATAGTTTCGTCATGCATTGAATTATCACAACCCTACATATTATGATTCACCTACTACTTAGCGTCGGATTGTTAAAAAACCTCTTCTGAGATCAAATTCAATTATAAAACTAATCAAGGAATTTCAGGTGCAGAACACCTGTAGGACAGCAACTTCAACCAAAGATTTCCGTGGCTACAGGAATCCGGTAAGTGCATGTAACCCCTCGATGGAAAGTTCTTTCCATAAGCTACAACTTTCATGTTCAGTCTGCAATCCAGATCAGACTGTATCCCATATGAAATCTGCTCCAAAGCCTGCTGCGTATAGAATACAATTTCTGCGGGCTTAGTCTACAGCCTCTACTTCGATCAGACATTCCCGTGGCTACAGACTTCACCTGAAGGCATGTAACCACTCATTGGAAAGCTAATTTAAAGGGCTACAACAGTTGTGTTTAGTAAAAATCCCAGATCTAACCATTTCTTGCCTGAAAATAGCCAAGAAGGTCGCTGCGTGCATAACACAGATTTCTGCAAGCATCTTGAAGCGGAATGAATGGCATCAGTTCATCTTCGTCCTCAACCCGGTCTTCCCAAATCGCAACCAGAATTTCCGCCACCCTTATTCACCCTCTTAAGTCCATTCCTCTTCACGAATCCATCCCCATCATCACTTTGAAGAAGGGGAGGTTGAAGATGACTAAACATTAGAACACAAGTTCTAGAAAGGCCCTCCTAGAAATCTTCTTCTCACACATCAAGACACAGTTGAGTCAATGTCTCGCCTAAGAATAACTATAGATCTAGCACCAAGGGAGAGGGGAGGAATCTCACCTCATTTCCAGTGGTTCCGCCATTTCCGGCCATGGATCTTGTCATCCTTCCTGTTGGAATCGTTTTTCCCTTGACGGTTATGGCGTTTCCTCACGGGGTTGGTTTGCTCCAGCAAAATCTACCTCCTCCAGAAGTTCCTTTTTAGAAAATAGGGTTTGTAAGAGAATGAGACGGCTAGGGTTCATTTTTCACTTTTATACAAAAGTGACACGGGTAGGGACACGGTCGTGTCCTTACCCGTGTACTGCTCGGGCGAAACGATGTCAACAGTTCGAGTGTCGCTTGGACACCAACACGGGTAGGTACACGCCTGTGTCCACTACCCGTGTCACATGACACGGCCGTGTTCATGCATGTGTTCTTACCCGTGTCCTGCCCCGGGTGACACGACCGGATTTTGAAGATGTGCACACGGGTAGAGACACTCCCGTGTCTCTACACATGTCCTGCTCGGGCCACCTCTCTCGAATACAACTCGACACCTCTCGAGAACTCGAAACCTCTCGAGAACTCGATGCACACGGGTAGGGACACGCCCGTGTCACCACTCGTGTCCTGCTCGGGACACACTTTCTCGAGAACCACTCGACACCTCTCGAGAACTCGACACCTCTCGAGAACTCAACGCACACGGGTAGGGCTGTGTCCCCACACGTGTCCTGCTCACGACACACTTTCTTGAGAACCACTCGACACCTCTCGAGAACTCGACACCTCTCGAGAACTCGACGCACACGGCACACGGGAAGGGACACGCCCGTGTCTCTACCCGTGTCCTACACCGGCCTAACCTCTCTTTTCCCCACGAGTGCGCGCCTGATCGCCTGCACTCTCTAAGCCTAAATCAGTACTCCTGAATCAAAAGCGCGCACGAGGGACCTAGAGCAAATCGGGACGTTACAATTCCACTCAGCTCCACTCAAGGCCCCTCAACGCCACTCGGTAGTCACCCGAGCAGGACACGCCCTGGGACACGCCTGTGTCCCAGGCTATGTCACCTCTCGACGATCGGTTCTCGAGAACTCGAGTCGACGCCTATAGAAAAGGACACGCCGTGGGACACGCCCGTGTCCCAGGCCGTGTGCACTGGACACGCCCTGGGACATGGCCATGTCCCAGGCCGTGTAACCCCGCCTAACTCCATCTTAAGATTTTTTTGGTGTTACAATCCTCCCCCCCCCCTTAAGATAAATTTCGTCCCAAAATTTGTACTTAGCAAATAAACAAGAATCACAAAGCTATAACGTTAAAAGAGCTGTTATAAAAAAATGTACACGGTCAACCGTTTATATAAAAAGTTCGGGTAACTCAGCTCGCATTATCTGTCACGCTCCCATGTTAGCTCCTCACGGCCACAATTGTCCCACCAGACTTTGACCATCCCGATTATCTTGTTCCGCAACTGTTTCTCGGTTCGATCCTCGATCCGAATGGGTCTAACCTTCGTCGTTAGTTCATAATCGACTGGTACACAATCATTCTCAACTATTTGAGTTGGATCCTTGATGACTTTGCGATGGACTAAGATGTAGAATACATCACGCAATCCACTCAACTCTGCTGAAAGCGCTATCCGATAAGCAGCTTCCCGGACTCGCTCCACCACTTCAAATGGACAAAGGTATCTAGGACTTAGCTTTTTTAACCGCCGAATCCGAGATACGCCTTTGAAGGGTTTTATCTTCAAATAGACCCAATCGCCCACCGCGAACTCCACGTTCCGATGCTTGACGTTGTAGTACTTTGCTTGTCAATCCTGGGCTATCAATTGCCTCTCCCGAATAGAGCGTATTATTGAGGTAGCTTCTTCGACTTCCTTTCGCCCATTCAGCTTGGATTCGCCTACCTCTGCCCAAGCTAATGGTGTATGACATTTACGACCATATAGAGCCTCAAATGGTGCCATACCTATGCTAGATTGGTAGCTATTATTATAGGCAAATTCAACCAAATAAATGTACTCTTACCATTTCTTACCGAAATCTATGGCGTACATACGAAGCATATCTTCCATTGTCTTGTTGGTTCGCTCAGTCTGGCCATCTGTTTGGGGATGAAAGGCCGTACTGAATGCTGATTTTGTGCCCTAGCCTCCAATCAGTTGAGGTGAATCGCCCATCACGATCACTGACAATGCTCCGAGGAATACCGTGCAGTCGAACCATCTGTTCCACATATAGTTTAGCCAAGGTTTCCACTGAATCATCTCTCTTGTTTGGAAGGAAGTGAGCCACTTTTGTCAACAAGTCTACAATCACCCAGATAGAGTCTTGACCTCATTGAGATCTCGGCAATCCGTGTACGAAATCCATTGAAATATCATCAAACTTCCACTCCGGAATCGGTAATGACTTCAGGAAACCACCAGGCATCTGGCATTTCGCTTTTACCAAAGAACAAGTGTGACATTCTACCACATAACGTACTATGTCTTTCTTTAGTCCAGGCCACCAGAACAACTTTTTCATGTCTATGTACATTTTTGTGCTCTTAGGGTGAATTGAGTACTTGGCAAAATGCGCTTCATACATCAACTCTTCTCTCAACTTCCCCGTACTTGGAACGCACAATCGACCATCTTTTTGCAACAATCCATCATCCCAGGAGAATTGGTCACCAGGACCATCCTTTGCATAGCGTTGGAGACTTTCATCATGCTCTGTTGCTCGCCGAACTCTGTCCGCAAGGTCATATTGTACCTCTGTCTAGTTCAAGCATGCGTAGGCCGTAGCATCCTTGTCAACACAAGATATCCACTCAACTATGCTGAAAGCGCTAGCCGAAAAGCAGATTCCTTGACTCGCTTTTTCACTTCAAACGGACCAAGGTATCTAGGAATTTGCTTTTTATACCGCTAAATCTGAGATACGCCTTTGTAGTGTTTGATCTTCAAATAGACCAAATCGCCAACCGCAAACTGAACGTTCTGATGCTTGGCATTGTAGTGCTTTTCTTGTCAATCTTGGGCTATCAATAGCCTCTCCCGAATAAAGCATATTATCGAGGTAGCTTCTTCGACTTCCTTTCTCCAATTCAGCTTGGATTCGCCTACCTTTGCCCAAGCTAATGGTGTACGACATTTATGACCATATAGAGACTCAAACGGTATCATACCGATGTTTGCTTGGTAGCTATTATTATAAGCAAATTGAACCAAATAAATGTACTCTTCCCATTTTTTACCGAAATCTAGGGCGCACGTACGAAGCATATCTTCCATCGTCCTGTTGGTTCGCTCAGTCTGGCCATCCGTTTGTGCATGAAAGGTCGTACTCAATGATAATTTTGTGCCCAACATTTTATGAACTAGCCTCCAATCTATTGAGGTGAATCCCCCATCACGATCATTGACAATGCTCCGAGTAACACCGTGCAGTCGAACAATTAGTTCTACATAGAGCTTAGCCAAGGCTTCCACTGAATCATCTCTCTTGTTTAGAAGGAAGTGAGGCACTTTTGTCAACCGGTCTACAATAACCCAGATAGAGTCATGACCGCGTTGAGATCTCGACAACCCGTGCACGAAATCCATTGAAATATCAACAAACTTCGACTCCGGAATCGGTAACGACTTATGGAAACCACAAGGCTTCTAGCATTCCACTTTTAAAAAAGCACAAGTGTGACATTCATCCACATAATGTGCCATATATTTCTTTAGTCCAGGCGACCAAAATAACTTTTTCATGTCTCTGTACATTTTTGTGCTCCCAGGGTGAATTGAGTACTTGTTAAAATTCACTTCGTACATCAATTCTTCTCTCAACTTCCCCGTACTTTGGACGCACAATCGACCATATTTCGCAACAATCCATCATCCCACGAGAATTGGTCACCAGGACCATCCTTTGCATAGCGTTGGAGACTTTCTTCAAGCTCTGTTGCTCGCCAAACTCTGTAAGCAAGGTCATATTGTACCTCCGTCCAGTTCAAGCAAGCGTCGGCCGTAGCATCCTTGTCAACACAAGATATATCTAACGCTTCCATCTCCTGGATTAGCCGTAAGTCATGCCTCTGTAACCAGTTTTCCCGTACTAGCGTCCTACGACTCAAAGCATCTGCGACAACATTTCCCTTCCCGAGATTATAGTGAATATGGAAAGTGTAGTCCCCAAGGAACTACATCCACCTCCGTTGTCGCATATTCAGATCCTTCTGATCTAACAAATACTTTAGACTCTTGTGATCTATATAGATATCTACTCTTACGCCATAAAGATAGTGACGCCACAACTTTAGCGCAAATATTACTGCCGCCAACTCTAAATCGTGGATGGGGTAGTTCCATTCATGCACCTTTAGCTGCCGTGAGCCATAAGAAAACACTTTACCAAATTGCAGAAGAACGCAGCCTAAGCCGCTTCCTGAAGCATCACTATAGATCTCATAGCCGTCTGTACCATATGACGATGTCAACACAGGCACCATGGTCAAACGAATCTACAGCTCTTCAAAAGCTCGTGCGCACTCCGGCGTCCAAACGAACTTCTGATCTTTTCTCGTCAACGTGGTCAAAGGTAAAGCAATCCGTGAGAAGTTATCCACAAACCGCCTATAGTAGCCTGCCAGGAAAAGAAAGCTCCTGATTTCGGCCACTGAAGACATCACTGGCCAATCTTATATGGCACTTATCTTTGCCGGATCTACTGCTATGCCCTCTCCACTTACCACATGTCCTAGAAAAGCCACTAACGATAGCCAGAACTCACACATTGAGAACTTGGTATACAGCTTATTCCTCTATAGGGTATGCAACACCAACCACCAATGGTTTGCATGATCATCTCCCTACTGAGAGTACACAAGAATATCATCAATAAGCATAATTATGAATAAATCCAAGTACTCTCGGAACGTCCGGTGCATTAGATCCATGAATACCGAAGGCGCATTACATAAGCCAAACGGCATCACCGTGAATTCATAATGACCATAGCATATCTGAAATGTTATTTTAGGAATGTCGCCTTCCCGAATTCGCAATTGATAATATCCCGATTTCAAATCAAACTTTGAATAGACGGTTGACCCCGCTAGCTGATCAAATAGGTCATCGATCCGTGGAATCAGATATTTGTTCTTTTTCGTCAACTTATTAAATTTGCGGTAGTCAATACACAAACGCAAACTACCGTCTTTCTTTTTCACAAATAGAACAGGTGCGCTCTTAGGTGACATACTTGGGCGTATGTATCCCTGCTCCAACAATTCTTGCAATTGGACTTTAAGTTCAGGCATTTGTTTTGGCGCAACGCGATAGGGTGAGAGGGCCACAGGTTTTGCACCTAGCACCAACTCAATCGCGATCTCAATCTCCCGCTATGGTGATAACCTAGGAAGACCCTTAGGAAATACATCTGCAAACTCCGACACAATCGTAACTCACGTACACTGGCCTTTGGCTCAACAGCCTGAATACCAGCAAACTTCATCTCAAGTTCGGTATTCTTGCCCAGTGTGATCTCCTTGGAAGTGCAATCAATCAAGGCACGCTACTCCGAGAGACAATCCATGCCAAAAATCACATCAAACTCCGATAGCGGCAGCACGGATGCATTCAATCCGAAATCTCGATTTCCTATATGCACGTCCACATCGCAAGTCCTATCTGCAAGCATGATATAACCATTCGGTAGTAACACCTTTACACCATCTGTCGTCACATGACTCGGTACTCCAACTCGAGTTATGAAGTCCTTAAACTAAAAAAGAATGCGAAGCACCTGTATCAAATAGGGCTCTCGTCGGATTGTTCCAAATCAGGATAAATACTGTAGCACACACATCATACACAAGACACATAGAAAATATGCAATCAATACAAGAAGCATTAACATAAATCGTACCTGTGACGACGTCACTTTGCTTGATAGCCTCCTGTTGGCGGTTACATCGGGAAGGTATACATGAATAATAGAAAATACAAAAGCTAGCCATCAAGGGCTAGCAGCAATAGCAAGAGTGGCAACAGCAACAGTAGGGGCATCAACCCTTCATTTTCCGCTCGGCTCTCCAACACCTTCACGGGGACAATCCACCAAGAATGTGGCAAACAAGGCAACGATAAGCATTTAGCTGACTTATTTATAACAATCCTACCCCTTTCCCTAGGCAGAGGCATTCCTTCCCTGCAGAGCAATACAGCAATTGACAGATAATATACATATTGTGCTCTCACACAAAAGCAATCCATCACAACCGTTGGCCAACCGGCCCGACGATCTGTGCTTTCAGGCACACTTTTGGGTACACCGGTGAACCAGGATCAATACCTTTGAGCATTTAGTCTTAATGGCGCGCAGGCCTAAGACTCTCATTATGCTACTGACAAAAGCCCAATGCCTTGGCACTTCCTTGTACAGCCAACATAATGTAGGTACAGATCCACCACCCCCCCATTGCTCAAAATCGCCTTGCCATCACAAAGCACATCGTACTTGAGGCTATAATAAAAGACGCGGGTCGGCTTCACCTTTCCTGTTCAGCATGAGGAATTTTAGAGCTCACAGCTCCCAATCACCATAACGTCCGCCAAGGACTAGCGTCACAATAGCCACACTGTCCAAATAGGACTGGCTTCATCGTCCATCAAGGACTGGCTTCATCTTAGCAACAACACAAATAACACAAGGGCATTTTCCTAGAGTTCCACATTCCAGTACTTCCTGCTACTCCCCTTCACATGCATAACCCAACGACCCCACAAACTACACGAGTATATGCGGAGTCTTCTCCAGTGCGTAAATGCAACATCACCAATCCAGACCAACATGTCCAGATGGGCTTCACACAGCATGCCTATCCCGTACTACACTTTTCCGGGTCTACATGCAGACTCAACAGGGGATAACAACTATCAACCCACTGGAATCACTCACTATTTCAACCTTTTGGTGCAGAGGATTCCTTACTAATGCATAAAGAAGGACTTCACATGTCCAAGAAGGAAGATCGTTACCCTTGATGATCTCTTGCGAGCCATTGAAAATCTGGCCGGTTGGAAAGCACCGCAACAGCTTTGCCTCCACTAAACTAGCCTCGGATCTCGAATCAGACCGCGAGAGCACAACCAAAGCCTTTCTCTTCTCATCCTTCTCCTTCCTCCAAGCTCTTTTTTTTCTCTCTTGATAAGAATGAGAGAAGAGGACAACACTCAGCCTTATCACTATAGGAAAGTACCTAGACCATTGGATCCAAATAGAAATAATTGGATGGCCAAGATCTGCTCAAAAGTCCAAATTCTACTTGACATGGCCTGTGACACACCCATGTCCCAAGCCGTGTCCCCGAAGCGGTGTACGAACCGACTCAAATTGAACCAGAACACGGGCTCTAACACGGCCATGTCACAGGGCAGACACGCCTATGTCAACTTTTACACGGCCGTGTGACGGGCCGTGTCACTTTCTTAACACAATCCCAAATCACCCGAGAAGCACACGACTAAGGCACACGCCCGTGTCCATGGCCGTGTGCCCAACACGCCCCTGTGACATGCCCGTATCACAGGCCGTTTTCCACACAAAATGCCACTCAATGCCATTCCACTTAGCGCCACTAAATGCCACTCAACACCACTCGGTAGTCACCCGAGCAGGACACACCCTGGGACATGCCCGTTTCCCAGGCCGTGTCGCATCTCTACGATCAGTTCTCGAGAACTCGAGTCGATGCCTATAGAAAAGGACACGCCCTGAGACACGCCCGTGTCCCAGGCCGTGTACACTGGACATACCCTGGGAAACGCCCGTGTCCCAGGCCGTGTCACCCCGCCTGACTCCATCTTAAGATTTTTGGGGTTTTACAAACGACGCCATCTGAGTGATCGTAGATAGATTGACGAAGGTGTCTCACTTCATTCCAAATTGGAAGGATGATTCGGTGGATAAACTAGTATAAATTTACGTAGATAATATTTTTCGACTGTACGGTGTGCCCCATAGCATCATGAGTGACCGAGATGTGCACTTCACGTCCAACGATTAGAGGTTACTGCATCAATTGTTGGGAACAAAGCTGAGATTCAGCACGGCCTTTCATCCGTAGACGGATGGTCAGACCAAAAGGATCAATAGGACGATGGAGGACATGCTTCACATGTGCGTCCTTGATTTCGAAAAGCGGAGGGAAGATTACCTGTACATGGTGGAGTTTGCTATTGGCGACTGCGTATATTTGAAAATTAAGCCGTTCAAGGGTGTCTCACAGGTACGACGCTTGAAGAAGTTGAGTCTGATTTACCTTGGACCTTTTGAGATACTATAGGGAATTGGTGAAGCAGCTTATCGACTGAAGTTATCAGTGGAATTGAGTGGTCTACACGACGTATTCCATATATCAGTATTGTGGAAGGTAGTGAAAGATCCTTCGTAGGTAATTGCGGTCGATCAGGTACTTGTTGATAATGGGTTGACGATGAAGGTCAAGCCCATTCGCATTGAAGAATTTGAAGTCAAGCGACTTCGTAACAAAGACATCAGGATGGTCAAAATCCATTGGGATAATTGTGATCGGGAGGAGCTTTCGTGGGAGCGAGAGCTGACCATGCTTGAGGAGTATCCCGAGCTTTTCCGCACAGGTACCATTTAATTTTGTGTACCTTTCCAATCTATAATTTTGGGATGAAATTCATTTAAGGTTGGGGGGGGGGGAGAATTTGTTGGTACCCTAGATGTGATTTGGCTCATGTAATCCCTTTCCAGCCCCTCTTGATCCATATAACTATATATGATCATGCTTAGACTTTGTTTAGTCTCCCTAGGGCAGTTTATAACTGACCTAGAGCTTAGATTAGAAGTTGTAGAATGAATATATGGTTAAGGCATTTTCCGTTCGACCATCGTCGAACGAGGCCTCGCGATCGTCGACCATTGGTCGATGATAGCAGGGCTATAGAATAGTTGAAGCCAAGACAATTATCGTCGACCATTGGTCGACGATCTCAGAGCAAGTTTATTATGCTCTGAAGGATTGGTCGACGATCTGCCATCAGCAGTTCAACGATCGCAGTCTTGCTTCACGATTTCTGTTTCGACAGATTCTTTGTTGGTCGACGATAGCATGTGCTGTTCGACGTTTTCTGTCCCAGGCGATTTCTGCCTTAGTCGACGATCTATTGGCTAGGTCGACGATCATCGAACCCCTGTTCGACGATTATTGTCTGCCTTTAACAGTTTGTATTTACTCTATTCCTTGGTTTATTTCGAAGTGTTTTAGCTTATGGTTAGAGAGATTTTCTGAAGTTGTTTTTGCTAATTTATGGCTTAAATTCAAATGAATTAATTACCAAATATGTTAAGCACAAATTACGGGATTCCGTATTTGATAAAGTATTTTGTCCTATTATACAAAATATGTTGACTTTATCTTTCCAGGCTGTATTCTAGCCGTTGGTGCTGTATGCTATTTCCAAGTATGTTAAGTCTTTATGCTGAGATATTTTCCCATTCATTTATTTCCTTATTGGGACTGACAGAGAGTAAATAGCTCATTCTATTCCTATTGCTATATTCTATATTGAGATAACCTGTCGCAGGGCTCGAGATATTCAAATCAATAGAGCCGTTTCAAGGGAAAAAGAGAAGATATATTTAAAAGAGATTTTTCTCTCAGCAGCAACAGAAAGTTACAGACACAGAGAGATTTTCTTCAAAAAGGATTCATTCGCTCAAGCTTCATCAGAGCAGCTCTTCACCATCTCTCAAGAAGAGAAGAAAAGTTTTCCTGAAGCAAAGGCCCAGAGCAATCATTTTCTTTCTCAAGTCTCCCGAGCATCTGCTTAGAGTTTTCAAGACTTCAGAAAGACCAGCTCCAGTTCTGCTTCAAGTGTTCCTGAATCTGAAGACCTGATAAAAAAATCAGTCTACAGATCTCTGAGGATTTAGTTTCAGTATATCTGAAACTCCTTCATCCTGAAGCAAAGGCTTTCCCTGGACTTCCACTGAGCCAGGGGGAGACTTTGATTCTTTAGAGAATCCACAAGTCTTCTCTAATCTGTTATTAACAACAGAGAAGACAATCTAACCTTCTCAACCCCTTTGTAAAAGAGTTTTCACACCTCTTCAAAAGTGAACATTGGTGACAGGGCACCTTATCAACAACCTGTGGTTGAGCATCCTTATCAAAAGCTCAAAGGGTCTTGTTTGATCTACCTGAATCAGATCATTGGTGGCAGGGCACCTTAGCAAAAATCCTGCAGTGGATTCCTACCAGGGTGGTAGAAGAGTGGAGTACCTATTAAGAGGGAACCACTATATATCCTGTGTCTCTCTGGCTATTTTGTTTAATTGCTTATTCTGTGGCTGTGATAGAACTACCTAGGATTGCTAGTTGCTGTGATAGGCTTATAGGTAAACTGAAATTTCAGTTAGCTCTCTCACTTGTGCACTTCACTGTGTTAGGCTCTTAGGGTTCAAGTATCAGATTATTTATTCCGCAAATAAACTCTAAGGGAGCTGACTAGTTGTTCATAAAATTTGAATACTCTATTCACCCCCCTCTAGAGTAGTTTACAACTTATCCCCTCACTTTCAATTGGTATCAGAGGAAGGTTAGCTGTTCATACAGGCTAACACCTGAGTTAAAAGATCCAGTGATAAGTTGTTTCCTGATACCATTCACAAACACTTTCACACATGGCCCAGTCTAAGGATTATTCAAGCACCAACCTCCTGTATGCAACTTGTCCAAGTTTGGCATATGGAAGGCCAGGATAAGACTATACATGAATTCTATTGATGAAGATATCTTTTCTTTTATTTTGACAGGACCACCTGCTAGGCCTGCTGCTGCTTCCACTTCTGCTGATCTCAGTGCTGTGCCACCACCTGACTACAATGAAACTTACAAGAAGGCAAAAGCAGCTGATGCAAAAGCAATGAACATCCTAGCTCAGACAATGTCTGATGAAATATTCTAGAAGCTTACTGAATGTACCTCAGCCAAAGCTATGTGGGATTCCCTCAACCACATAGTTGCTGGCTCAACTGATGAGAGGAAGGACAGGAGATCCAACCTCACTTCTCAGTATGAAAATTTGAAGAAGGATGATGCTGAAGACATTGACACAATGTACACAAGACTCAGTTCAATAATAAGTGAACTGAGGTCTTTGGACAAGGAGATAACTTTGACAGAAGTCAATGACAAGATCCTGATGTGCCTTCCCATCTCTTGGGACTCAAGAATATGGCCCATCAAGGATGGCAGAAACACTGTGGAACTCTCCACAGAAGCTCTGTTGGGAAAGCTCAAGTCATATGAGCAAACTTTGAAGAGCAGAGCTGCTGCAACTGAAGTAAAAACTCTTACACCTACAAAGAAAGAGCACTCTCTAGCTCTCAAGGCTGCTGAGACTTCTGAAGGAAGTCAATCAAATGAGGAGTTGCTGGCACTCATTGCCAAGAGTTTCCTCAACATGGGAAAAAGAGACTTCAGAAAGAAGTTCTCCAAGTATGAGGATAAACCAAGGTATGACAAGACTCCTTCTAAAGAAATCATTTGTTATGTTTGCAGCAAGCCTGGACACATTGCCCCAGATTGTCCAGAGAAGAAACACAAGGAGAAGAAAAATGAGAAAGAGTACAGGAAGCGCCACTCCAAGTCCTCCTCACACAAATACAAGAAGAAGGACAAGGGGTTTGTGGCTGCTACCTGGAGTGAAACAGAAGAGGATACCTGCTCCTCTAGCTCCAGTGATTCAGAAGAAGAAGAGAAGAAAGCCAAAGAGGTCTGCCTCATGGCTATTGATGCCTGCAGCTCTCTATCAGCTGCAGAGAATTCTGAAGAAGAAGGAGACAATGAAGAAGATCTTCCTATGGAAGACCAGGTAATCAACTCATTTGATTTCTCATCTCCTGAGTTCAAATTAAAATTTAAAACTCTATGTTTAGATTTACTATTATCAGAAAAAGAAATTAAGTCACTTAGATTAAAGATAATGGAACTAGACATGGAAAGTACTGAAATAATTAGATTAGAAAAGGAATTAGAAAGCTCAAAAGGAGAAGTAACATTCCTAAAATTAGAACTAGCTAAATCTAAGAGGTTAGAAGAAGAATTAAATGGCAGAAGCCTTAAACTATCTGAAATAACCAGTATAGCAAACACTAGGGTTGGTAATGATAAACTAGGCCTAGGTGCTACACCTAGTGAACCCATCCTCCTCACAAAGGAGAGATTTAGCACTCCAGTAAAATTTATTTCTGAATCAGGAATAAAGAATACTGAGGAAATTGAAAAGTATAAGAAAATTCGTAATAAGATCAAGAAAGAGAACAGAAAGAAAGAATTTCTAGCTTTACAGAAATCGTCGAACATTAATCGACGATCGTCAAACCAATCGTCGAACATCTATCGACGATCGCTGAACTCCTACACTAAGTATGATAGCTTTGGTGCAGGAGGTCGACGATATCATCTTGAGTCGTCGACCAGTGATCGACGATCGTGGAATCCAGAACATCGTTCTACCATAAATGATCGACGATATGGCTTGCGATCGTCGACCATTGATCGACGATCTGGACTTAAGCTGGAAAATAAAATTCAAACTTCCAGAACTACAAATCCTAATCACTACCCTAGGTTGTTTAATCCTTTAACTGAATGGATTATCCCACCTAGGAGATCACACCCTTTGGGATATCAATCTAAGCCTGCAAGATCTTTTATATCTAGCTTTTCTTTTGTGAAGAATACTGGACCCAATATAACCTGGGTCCATAATATATAATTGATATCTTTGCAGGTGAAGACCTATCCAGTCATACATGACAAATAGTATCTGGATAGTGGATGCTCAAAGCATATGACAGGAAAGAAGAAGAACCTGTCAGGTTTCAAAGCCAAGCTGGGACCAAATGTTGTATTTGGAGATTCCAGCTGTGGACAGACTGAAGGGTATGGCAGCTTCACCATAGGAGCTGTAACCTTCAAGAAGGTAGCTTATGTCTCTGGACAAAAGCACAATCTAATCTCTGTAAGCCAAATGTGTGATGCTGGGTACAAGGTATGGTTTACTGACACTGCCTGCAATATTGTCTTAAATAATATTGTTGTGTTAGTAGGCATTAGAATTGGTAATGTTTATGTTGTAGACTTTAATTCATCCAAATCTGAAATATGCTTATTTAATGAAGTAACCAGTAATAATACTCTTTGGCATAAGAGACTTAGTCATGTTAATTTGAAAAATATCTCTAGGTTGGCTAAACACAATCTTGTAAGAGGCTTACCTTCTTGCCCCTACAAGAAGGAAGGCCTTTGCAAAGCTTGTCAATTAGGTAAGCAAACAAGGAATAGCTTTAAATCAGTTAATAAAAGTGATTCTCCCAGGATCCTGTACTTGCTACATTTGGACTTATTTGGTCCTATTGCTGTACAGAGTCTTGGAGGAAAGTCTTACACTCTAGTAGTTGTAGATGACTTCTCTAGGTTCACTTGGGTATTATTCTTGAGAACTAAGGCTGATAACTTCAAGGTTCTTACAGATTTTCTAAAGTGTATACAGAGTGAGTATTCTACTCAGATTGCCTTGATCAGAAGTGATCATGGTGCTGAGTTTGAGTCTCTTCTTATGCAAGAATTCTATGAGAAGGAAGGTATCAAACATAGCTTCTCTGCTCCTAGAACTCCTCAACAAAATGGGGTAGTTGAAAGGAAAAAATAGAACCCTAATTGAAGCTGCAAGTACATTGTTGGCAGATGCTAACATGCCTTTGTCCTTTTGGGCTGAAGCAGTTAGCACAGCTAACTATGTATTGAACAGAAGTCTGATACATAAACTTAAGGGTAAGACTCCCTATGAGTTACTTAAGCAAGTGAAACCTAAAATAGACTATTTTAGAGTATTTGGTTGTGTAGCTTTTGTTCATAATAATAACAAAGAATACCTTAGAAAATTTGAGGCAAAATCTTCAATGGGAGTTTTTTTAGGATACTCTCAAGTAAGCAAAGCCTATAGGGTCCTTAATAAATCTTCTTTTAAGATAGAAGAGTCTGCACATGTCTCTTTTGATGAGACAGTCATGTATTATAAGGAGAAGGATTCTTCTTCTAATAGTACAGTGCAAGTCCTAGAGTTAAGTAAGGATTTGGAAGTTTTGAGACTCACACAGGAGAATCATCCCCAACAAACTCCTCAGGTTGCTTCCTCAGATTCTGAATCTGATGTAGAACTTCTTGAAGTTAAAGCACCTGCACCAACAGTTGATCAAATACCACATGAGGAATTAAATCTTGAAACTGTTGAAGATCAGATCATTGTTGAACCTACTGATCTTGTCACACTTAGAGATCACCATGTATCTCAAGTGATTGGAGACATTTCAGTAGGAGTCCAGACAAGACATCAACTCAACAAAGATGCGATGTTTGCTTGTTTCCTTTCTCAGGTTGAGCCCCTAACCATTAAAGATGCTGAGCTTGATCCACACTGGATTATAGCCATGCAAGAGGAGCTTAACCAATTTGAAAGATGTAAAGTTTGGACCTTGGTTCCAAGACCAAGAGGCCAACGGATCATAGGCACCAAGTGGGTGTTTAGAAACAAGCTTGATGCCCAAGGCATAGTAGTTAGGAATAAGGCTAGACTAGTATCTCAAGGCTATAAACAGGAGGAAGGCATAGACTATGATCAGACTTTTGCCCCTGTAGCTAGATTAGAAGCCATTAGGATTTTCCTAGCCTATGCTGCCTATAAGAGATTTAAGGTCTTCCCAAATGGATGTGAAGAGTGCCTTCCTCAATGGAGATTTAAAGGAAGAAGTGTTTGTTGAACAACCACCAGGGTTTGTTTCATCAACCTTACCCACTTATGTGTTCAAACTCCAAAAGGCTCTATATGGACTTAAGCAAGCTCCTAGAGCTTGGTATGAGACCTTAGCAAATTTCCTTCTAGAACACAAGTTTGTGAGAGGTGTAGTAGATAGAACCCTGTTTATTAGACATCATAAGGACTCACAACTGTTAGTTCAAATTTATGTAGATGACATTATATTTGGCTCCACTGATCCCAAACTATGCAAGAGGTTCTGTGAACTAATGCACTCCAAGTTTGAGATGAGCAGCATGGGTGAGTTATCCTATTTCCTTGGTCTCCAAGTGAAATAGAGTGTTGATGGTATCTTCATTTCTCAATCAAAATATGCCAGAGAGCTGGTTAAAAGATTTGGAATGTCTGATGCTTCATCATTGAGCACACCTATGGCCTCAAATACAGTTATTGATTCTGATGTCAATGGCAAGTCTGTTGATCAAAAGAATTATAGAGCCATTGTTGGTTCCCTGCTGTATTTGACTGCAAGTAGGCCTGACATAATGTTTGCTACATGCCTATGTGCTAGGTTTCAGGTCAACCCAAAGGAATCTCACTTAACTCTTCTCAAGAGGATCTTGAGATACCTTAAGGGATGCCCTAACTTAGGACTGTGGTACCCAGCTGAGTCAGAATTTGAATTAATTGGATATTCAGATGCTGATTATGCTGGTTGTAGAGTTGACAGGAAAAGCACCTCAGGGACTTGTCAGTTCCTGGGAGAGAGACTTGTCTCCTGGTTTTGTAAGAAACAGGCATCTGTGTCTACCTCAACTGCTGAGGCTGAATATATAGCAGCAGCTAGTTGTTGTTCACAGATCCTGTGGATTCAAAATCAGCTAGTGGATTATGGGTACACATACTCAAACACAAAAATTCTGTGTGACAGTACCAGTGCAATATCAATTGCTCAAAATCCTGTGCACCATTCCAGGACCAAGCACATTGAGATTAGACATCATTTTCTGAGAGATAATGTGGAAAAGAACAAGATAATTATGGAATTTATATCCACAGACCTGCAGAGAGGAGATATTTTCACTAAGCCCCTTGATGAACAAAAGCATTTGTTCTTCCTGAACCAGCTTGGTATGATTAATGGTTCAGAGTAGTGAAAATTAGGATTAATCTGTTTTTCTGTCTAAAATCGTCGAACAACTGCTCGACGATCTTCGACCAGGTCAGGACTATCGTCGACCAATGGTCGATGACAGTTCGTTCTGTAGTAAGGCAGAAATCGTCGACCAACTGGTCAACGATCTCTCCTTAGGTATCTATCGTGGACCAATTGGTCGACGACAGATTTGTTGTGCTGTGTGGTGAATCGTCGACCAACATATATTGATCGACGATCGTGGTGTATGCTTGTAGTCGGTCGATGTTTGACGATTAGTTAAATATTGACTATCGTCAGTCATTATTCGACGACCGATCTTAATTGGTGTTCGACGATCGCAGATTTTTTTTATCTGATAGTCGATCTAGGTCTGGAGATCATCGTCCTTCAGTTTCGTCTTTTCATATTCTGTCTTCTGGCTTAGAATTCGCTCTCGAACTCTAATCCCGCGCGATTCTCTTCTCCCCTTGCCTTGCATCTCGATTCGCCATTCTCTCTCAAATCAAATGGCGATTCTTCCAGCAGTTCTTTCCGGGATGAAGTTCGACACGGGATTCTGTGTCGACTTCGATTCCTTCTGCCTTTGCGATCAATCAATCAGAGACATGTTGCAGATATGTGAAGATCAAGGACTGAAGAAATTTATGTCATCCGCGCCCAAGATCAATATACCAGAGATTAAAGAATGGGTGTATACTTCGTCTTCCAGCGACGAAGCAATGACGGGAAAGATTAATGGAGAGGAGGTCATTCTGACTCCTGATATTTTGACAGAGTTGTTTGATTTACCAACTAGAACTGAAGAATATGAACAAGATACAGCGGAGTATGGCCGCATGCTAACAGTGATGGGCCATGCTTGGTATTCCGGCAAAGCTGCTGAAGATCAACCTGTCTCCAGAGTTTAAGTTTCTGGCAGACCTGGTGGGCAAAGTTGTTTTGGGTAAACACTCCGCTCATGATAACATCAACAGGCAACAGTTTGCCTTGATGTCGGCTTTGGTGAACAAGACTCAGATGAATTGGGGAAAAGTTTTGTATGAATTGATAAGGAGAAAGAATAGCAAGAAGGAAGTAACTCTTGCCAGAGTATTGGGTGTCTTTCTATCTGAGAAAGCACCCCTGCTGCTTGTTTCTGCATCCTCTGCAGTCAATGCAAGCAAGAGGTTGGACCCCTCCCTCTTCAAGAAATCCCAAAGGGTTATCAAGAAGACAGTCAGGGTTGATCCTAACCCTTCATCAGACACCAGGGCTGATTCAGCCACTCTCCATCTTGCTGGGGAAGGCTCAGCAATCCATCCATCTTCACTCATCATCACTGCATCCCAGTCACCAACACCACAACATATGGCAGCTTCAGCCAGTGTTGACATGGTGACTGAGACCATCCTCACCAACCCATCTCAACATGGAACCCAAACTCATGTTGATGTTCCCCTATCTCCACATGATTCATTTAATCATGTGGCAGATCATACTGATATCATTCCATCACCATCTCATCTTGCATCCCACAGTCATCCATCCACATCTACACCCTCAGCATTTCAGATCACCCCTGAATTGCTTGCACACATTGTGGAGCTCATCACCCCATCCATCCAAACCATGATTGAGGCAGCCAATGCCCCTATCATTGCATCCATAAATGCACTTACACAAGCCATTAAATCCATTCCATCTACTACTGAGCCCTCTTCAGTGAGGTGCATGACTCCAGCCCCAACTGATGTCATGCAGGGGGAGATGTCGTTTGAAGTGGTCTCAGGTGATGCCTTGACCCTTCAGGATAACCCTTCCCTTCCTTCCCTTCCAGCCATTGCAGAAGAAGCTCAAGAGCTTCAAGAGGAAGAAATTCCAGTGGACACTACTGATCTTGCAGTAGTGGTCCCAGAAGCCAACAAAGATTCAGAGCAACCAGAAGGTAAAACCTTTTCTCTAAAAAGATCATACTCAGGACTTTAAAATGATATTTGTACCTAACAAAGACATTCACTCCCTAGTGAATCTAGCTTCTGAGGAGGAAGTCCCTGAGAAAGACAATGAGGAAGTCCCCATGGACATTTGTGAAAAAGTTCCAGTGAACACTACTGATTCAGAAGTAGTGGTTCAAAAATTTGAGAATGATGCTGCTCAACCAGATGGTATAGTTTTATTTAAGATTCTAATTAATTCAAACTCCAACTTTGAGTTAATTTCTTATTCCTTCCTACCCATCACAGCTGCTGATGATCTTGCATCAGTGTTGCAAGTTGATGCTGCAAATTCCATTGATTCTGATGAAGATTTGGAATCCTTTCTTAACTCAAACTGTGAGTTCACACTCACATCTACTCCTTATGTTCCTCCTCTTCAAGAGAAAATGGTCCCTTATAGACCTGAGTACCTTGATGACCCCTTGGTCAAGGACTCTCTCTTCCTTTCCTGTATGGCACTCCTCTTGTGCCTTGCAGAGGTGTCTATCCCTGATGTCACTGAACATCTAGAAGGAATTATAACCTCCTTCCTAGATGCAAAGTGGTATCCTGTGTAGATCTTCAGGTAATTCTATCAATTACCTGCTGTTGTTCACCTTGGGGGGAATATTTTATTCCCACTTGGTTGTTTACCTATCTTTCTTTGTATGCAGGCACAACCAACAACGCTGCTGCTGCTGCTGCTGAAGATATCAACATCCTGCTGCTGCTGCTGCTGCTGAAGAAGTTGAAGTTGTGCAAGATAGTGCAGAAAATGCTTCCAAGATGACTAAAAAGGATTCAAGCTCAGTTGCTGAACTAATTCCAGAGCAAGCTCCAGGATCTATTAAAGAAAAGGAAGCTGAAGCCCCAACTGCAGAACTGGTCCCTAGGACAGTTCCTGATTTGTATCCTGAATCAGAACTTTGGAAGAGTACTCCTAATATTGATCTTGATGCCCTCTTTGAGCAAGATGCCATTGAGGAGGCAACAGAAAAGGAAGATAGAGAGAAGCCTGAGAAAGAAAAAGCTGAACATGCTGTAGCTGCCAAGGATCCCTCAGAGCAAGACTTTGATGACTATGCTGGCAAAAACTCATCTCACTCTTCTGATGATGATGATTCTGAAGATTCTGATAACACCAAGAAGAAGAAAAAGGCTGCACCTAAGAAAAGAAAAGCTGTTGCTCCTCCTCCTCCCAGTAAAGATAATGAAACGCCATATTATATTCTGAAAGGAATTGATCCTAAATCAAAGGAATTTCAACATTGGATGTGGTTCTCCAAGAACCAGCAGAAAGAGAGGAAGAAGTCTAAGAGATATGATACTCTAGTTCAGAAATTCCCTCCCAGAGGTCCTCCTCCACCTCCTGGTGCTGGAGCCTCTGGAAATCTTTCTTCTGCTCCATCTGCTCAATCAGCCAGATCCAACCCTTCTCAGACCTACCAGAGAAGAAGTAATCAAAGCCAAGAAGGTCAAGATAAATCAGGATAAGGAAGGCAAAGAAATGAAAGTGTTCCCATGGAACAGATAAAGGAGATGACCTTTCAGCAACCAACATTCTCTCCTCCTCCTCCTCTCAAAAGGAAAGCTCCAGAAAGGAAACCTTCTCCTCCCTGGAGAGGTTCATCTTCTACATCAAGGAAACCTGCTAGTCCTAAGACAGTTGATACAAAGGAAAAAGAGTTGTCAATTCAGAGAAGTCCAACAAGAAATTTATTGAACTTGCACCTCCAAGATCTTTATATGCTAAATCTGATCCTAAGAAGGCTGTACAGATTCCTATTGACTCAAACAAATTAGCTACAGCTCTTCAAAGGAATATGGAGATTGCAGCTCAAGCTGATACTGATAGACCACCTTCTCCATCAGACAAGACAGAAACTGAATGAATTGCCTCTATGACAAGATTCAAGGAATCAATTGCACTAAGCATGATGGAGAAAGCCAAAGCTCAAGGACTGGACCCTTCAGCATAATCAACTATGTCTGAATTCAGAGAAAAAGAACTCAGCAAGATTCAAGTCAACTCAGAAATATTTGATACTGAAGAATACATGAAGCTGCATCCTGCTGCAGTCCTGCCAAGCTATGGTGAAAAGAAGATCATTGGTGAACATGACCTGATGTTATCCAAAAGACAAGCAGCTAATCTAAACAGAGAAATCATTTTCAAACCTGCTGTAATCCCAAAGAACTCCTCTGATGCTAAACCATCTGATAAATCTGCTTGATAATCTATAATTCTGCTGATTTATGACTTATATGTTTTCTGTGGATTTCCTGTGTTTTGATATTATGGTTAAACTTTGCATTTGTTCTTGTTTGTATTAGTTTTTAGATTGGATTGGATGACATGACCCAAATAGGGGGAGATTGTTGGTACCCTAGATGTGATTTGGCTCATGTAATCCCTTTCCAGCCCCTCTTGATCCATATAACTATATATGATCATGCTTAGACTTTGTTTAGTCTCCCTAGGGCAGTTTATAACTGACCTAGAGCTTAGATTAGAAGTTGTAGAATGAAAATATGGTTAAGGCATTTTCCGTTCGACCATCGTCGAACGAGGCCTCGCGATCGTCGACCATTGGTCGATGATAGCAGGGCTATAGAATAGTTGAAGCCAAGACAATTATCGTCGACCATTGGTCGACGATCTCAGAGCAAGTTTATTATGCTCTGAAGGATTGGTCGACGATCTGCCATCAACAGTTCAACGATCGCAGTCTTGCTTCACGATTTCTGTTTCGACAGATTCTTTGTTGGTCGACGATAGCATGTGCTGTTCGACGTTTTCTGTCCCAGACGATTTCTGCCTTAGTCGACGATCTGTTGGCTAGGTCGACGATCATCGAACCCCTGTTCGACGATTATTGTCTGCCTTTAACAGTTTGTATTTACTCTATTCCTTGGTTTATTTCCAAGTGTTTTAGCTTATGGTTAGAGAGATTTTCTGAAGTTGTTTTTGCTAATTTATGGCTTAAATTCAAATGAATTAATTACCAAATATGTTAAGCACAAATTACGGGATTCCGTATTTGATAAAGTATTTTGCCCTATTATACAAAATATGTTGACTTTATCTTTCCAGGATGTATTCTAGCCGTTGGTGCTGTATGCTATTTCCAAGTATGTTAAGTCTTTATGCTGAGATATTTTCCCATTCATTTATTTCCTTATTGGGACTGACAGAGAGTTAATAGCTCATTCTATTCCTATTGCTATATTCTATATTGAGATAACCTGTCGCAGGGCTCGAGATATTCAAATCAATAGAGTCGTTTCAAGGGAAAAAGAGAAGATATATTTAAAAGAGATTTTTCTCTCAGCAGCAACAGAAAGTTACAGACACAGAGAGATTTTCTTCAAAAAGGATTCATTCGCTCAAGCTTCATCAGAGCAGCTCTTCACCATCTCTCAAGAAGAGAAGAGAAGTTTTCCTGAAGCAAAGGCCCAGAACAATCATTTTCTTTCTCAAGTCTCCTGAGCATCTGCTTAGAGTTTTCAAGACTTCAGAAAGACCAGCTCCAGTTCTGCTTCAAGTGTTCCAGAATCTGAAGACCTGATAAAAAAATCAGTCTACAGATCTCTGAGGATTTAGTTTCAGTATATCTGAAACTCCTTCATCCCGAAGCAAAGGCTTTCCCTGGACTTCCACTGAGCCAGGGGGAGACTTTGATTCTTTAGAGAATCCACAAGTCTTCTCTAATCTGTTATTAACAACAGAGAAGACAATCTAACCTTCTCAACCCCTTTGTAAAAGAGTTTTCACACCTCTTCAAAAGTGAACATTGGTGACAGGGCACCTTATCAACAACCTGTGGTTGAGCATCCTTATCAAAAGCTCAAAGGGTCTTGTTTGATCTACCTGAATCAGATCATTGGTGGCAGGGCATCTTAGCAAAAACCTGCAGTGGATTCCTACCAGGGTGGTAGAAGAGTGGAGTACCTATTAAGAGGGAACCACTATATATACTGTGTCTCTCTGGCTATTTTGTTTAATTGCTTATTCTGTGGCTGTGATAGAACTACCTAGGATTGCTAGTTGCTGTGATAGGCTTATAGGTAAACTGAAATTTCAGTTAGCTCTCTCACTTGTGCACTTCACTGTGTTAGGCTCTTAGGGTTCAAGTATCAGATTATTTATTCCGTAAATAAACTCTAAGGGAGCTGACTAGTTGTTCATAAAATTTGAATACTTTATTCACCCCCCCCCCCTCTAGAGTAGTTTACAACTTATCCCCTCACTTTCAGAATTGTAATGCCCCAAAACTCAAAAAAGGAACGGATAACATTTTAAGGCCAAATTATGATGCAGGCCACTATCCGCCAACGTAAATACTTTAGCGTTCTAACGCGCGAGACGTTTAACACCCACGAATACAACCACACAAAACTCAAACGCAGTACACTAATATGCAAACCAAAAAAGTAAACCAACAGGGTAGCCACACCGTCGGAAAGATCGTACAAGAGGCTAAAGGCCGTTATCCTTTCTAGCAAAAGGGACCCACCCGGTCCGGACGAGCGATGTTGTACCAAAGAAGATCTACCCGAAAACACGATCGAGAAATGGTAGATCTCCCCTAACAAAAAGGTGCGGGTTTCGCCAAACCCTTTTCGGAAATAAAGCGTAGTGATGTTGCAACACTTAAAGCAAAACCCACGAAAAATCAACGATTCGCAAGCAACGCAAAAATTACTCCAACCGCTAGAAAAATCAAGAGGGAAACACACGGAAGTGGAGAGATTCGTTACCCAAGTCGGAATGGATGATTCCGACTATTTTACCAAGGGATCACTCGCCCGCGGTTCCGCCGGAGTTGTGCCAGATGGAGTAAGAGATTCCACTGTCGCCGCGTCACGCCGTCTCCAGGTTCCTCTGTGCAAGAAACACTCCACCTCCACCCAAGGGGAGGTAGTCGGCCAAGAGGATGGGAGATGGTGGTCGGCCAAGGATGGTGGTGGTCGATCGGGTTGAAGGTGGGTAGTCGGGTAAGGGGCGGCTTGTGAGGAAGAGGTGGTGTTGAGGATGTAGATAGGGAGAGGGGAGAAAGGGAAGAGGAAGTGGGCGGCTTTTGGGAAAGGGAGAGAGGGGGCGGCTGAATTAGTGAGGAGGAAGAGAGAGACTGTGGGGGGCGGCTAAGAAGAGGAGAAGTAGAGAGATAGGTTTAGGGTTTTCTTAATTCTTCTTCAATACTTCAAAAGGAAACATCCTATGCCTATTTATAGGCTTACAACCATCATCCGGCTATTAGCAGCCCAAAATGAAAATAAAGAAAATAATGTTTGTTTTAAACTTAAAGGAACTAATAAAATGCCTAAACAAGTGGCACAACAAATACGATAAATAAAATGACAAAAATAAAAGGATTAGACGGGCTTGAGCCGAGGGCGGAGATTATAACGTCGCCCTGAGTGGGCACCATGGCGACGCGAGTCCTTTGTTGGAGACGAGGGAGGGTCTTCAGTAAGCTGCGGTTCGTCGTCTCCACCAATCCTCCCCCCCCCCTTAAAAGGACACATCACCGAGGAGTTGTCCTGCAGATAACGTCGTAGAAGAGCATAATCAAAGAGCGCGACCTCGGATTCCGGGAGCCAAGAGTCATCCGACGCGGGGCGAACCACGCCAATGAACCAGGAAACGTCGCATGTCGCCATCCGAAGTGGGAAGTACATCATCCTGTAGAATCCTGTCGGGCAAGAAAGCTGTCCTGGCAAACCTGGGAAAAGCATTAAGCAGTAATGGGGGAAAATCTAATTCATCAACATACGGCGTACCTCCTTTGGAGACCGACAGAACGAGTGATCCCGTACCCCACTCAGTCTTACGCCCAAGAGAATCTGTAGTAGATGTAAACGGGGAGGAAGATAATTCTAGCGGCGGAGCAATATATGGCGTTAAGTACGAAACATTAAAAATAGGGGAAATACCCCAATCAGTGGATAATTCCAAAAGAAATGCATTTTCGCCTAACTGCTTTAAGATCCGAAAAGGACCCGCTCGCCGGTCCGCTAGCTTTTTTAAGGTGCCCGTAGGCAACTGTTCAGGGATGAGACAGACCATGACTAAATCGCCGACTTTCAGGGGAGACGCTCGTTTATGTTTGTTGGCATGAACTTGATAGGATGCATACTGAGCGGTAAGCGTCTCATTAATGTGTTTATGCAGGTCATGGATGTGAGAGGCAAAGTCTTGTGTGAATTGGCTTGATTTAAAAGATGGGGGTAACAGAATCAAGTCAAGTGGCACTGGGGCCTTATAGCCATGCACAATTTCATTCGGGGACAGACCCGTGGAGCTATTCTTGGAATTATTATATGCCAATTGAGCATGCGGAAGGATAAGATCCCATGTACCCTTGTGGTCTCCCACAAGGCAGCGCAGCAGATTACCCAAACTTCTATTTACAACCTCCGTTTGCCCATCCGTCTGCGGATGGTTGGCCGAAGAAAATAGGAGCTTGGTTCCCATTATCCTCCACAAAGTTTTCCAAAAATATCTCGTGAATTTTACGTCCCTATCAGTTACTATCGATTTTGGAATGCCGCGGTGACCCACTACTTCCTTAAAATAAAGTTGAGCGACATGTGACGCGTCGTTAGTTTTATTGCAAGCGATAAAATAAGCCATCTTGGAAAAACGGTCGACGACAACTAAGATCGAGTCGTGACGCCTAAACGTGATCGGAAGGCCTAGAATGAAGTCCATGCTAACGTCTTCCCAAGGCGTCGAAGGGATCGGAAGAGGGGTATAAAGCCCCGCGTTCGTCTTGTTCCCTTTTGCCAACTGGCACGCCCGACAACTCCCTATGATTTTACATACCATGGTCTTAAGACCGGGCCAATAAAATTTGTCCTCAACTAACGCGATAGTCTTGTCACGGCCAAAATGGCCACCTAACCCGCCGCTATGCAGTTCCCACACAATGAAGTTACGTAGGGATGAGCGGGGAATACATAGCTTCGAGTGGTTGAAAAGATACCCATCACGAATGTAAAACGCGGAAATGGTTGTGGGCAGGTTTTCCTGAGTGGTGAAATATATGTCCTTGAAATCTGGGCAGTGGAAATATTCGTCCTTAATCCTATAAAAGCCCACCACCTTAATTTCTAATGTGGATAGTAATAACGTGACATGGCAAAGAGCGTCCGCTACGCGATTGAGGGTACTCTTCAGATGCTTGATGATGAATGTGTACTCCTGAAGGTAGGAGACCCATTTAGCTTGTCGCGGGCTCACCTTTGACTGCGAATTGATAAATCGTAGCACCTCGTGATCGGATAGGATGACGAACTCCTTAGGAAGCAAGTAGTGCCGCCAATGTTGGAGGAATCAGATGACCGCGTAGAACTCCCGATCATAGTTAGAATAGTTCAATTTCGGGCCGGCCAGCTTCTCACTGAAGTACCCCACCGGGTGACCTTCTTGGCTCAACATGCCCCCAATCCCCACTCCTGAAGCATCACAAGATAATTCAAAAACTTTGGAGAAATCTGGGAGACGCAAGAGGGGGGCTTCGGACATGCGCGCCTTAATTAATTGAAAAGCCTTGGCGGCCGACTTCGTCGAAGAAAACTCACCCTTCTTCATGCACTCGGTTACGGGGGCCATTATGCTACTAAAATCCTTAATAAACCGCCGGTAGAAGGTGGCGAGTCCGTGGAGACTCCGCACATCCCAAATGTTGGCGGGCTCGGGCCAATCCTTTATCGCTTGCACCTTCTTAGGGTCGACATGGATTCCCTTTGAACTAACGATGTAACCGAGGAACTCGACGGATGTCACGTGGAAGGTACATTTTTTTATGTTCACGAATAATTTTTCTTATCTTAACGTGGTTAGGATGATTCTTAAATGCGTCTCATGATCACTCGTGGAGGTGCTAAAAATCAGGATGTCATCGAAGAACACCACAATGAATTCCCCATGTAAGGTTGGAAAACATGGGTCATCATCCTAGAAAATGTGCTGGGCGCGTTGGAGAGCCCAAACGGCATCACTAACCACTCATAAAGGCCCTCCTTAGATTTAAAGGCGGTCTTCCACTCATCCCCTTCTCTAATTCGGATCTGGTGGTAACCACTCCTAAGATCCAACTTGGAGAAGATCGTGGCGCCGGTCAACATATCTAACAAATCGTCGAGACAGGGGATGGGGAATCGGTACTTGATAGAGATTTTGTTTATGGCCTGGCTATCCACACACATCCTCTACAAGCCGTCCTTCTTGGGGGCAAGTAAGACGGGCACGGCGCATGGACTCATGCTATGGCGGAAAAATCCCTTTCACAATAATTCCGAGATCTGGGTTTGTAGTTCTAAATGCGCGGACGGACTGAGGCGATAATGGGGAAGGTTGGGTAGGGAGGAGCCGGGGATGAAGTCGATGGCGTGTTGGATGTCCCGCAAGGGGGGTAACTAAGACGTTAGCTCGTCCGGGAACACATCCACAAATTCTTCTAGGAGCGACTTCAATGCCGGGGGTAAGCTCTCACATATCGCCGCATCGTCCTTGACTTGGAGGCAAACTAAAGCATAAAGGACTCCATCCATGAAGGTAGCCCAGGTAAGTTCCATCCTACCAATAAGACCCAACGCTCTCTTCTTGACTGGGATGACGGTGTCCTTGGACGGGGTCGAAGGATCCTTCGGAGGAGAGGGCTTCAAGACGATGGCTGTAAGACCCCATTTTTTTTTCAACCACCGGGGTCTTAGGCCCAGAACCGCCGCTTTGCGGTGACACCTTCACGTCCTGAAGGGTCATCACCACAAGGCGCCGATTCTGCCGGCCAATTCGATCACAGAAAAGTAGCACAATAATTGAAGTAAGAACAATGCAGTCCACAATAATAAAATCACATATATAGAATAAAAATCTCCACGAAGGGAGTGTCCACAGAAATCATCAGAGTACTATAAATACGGGCTTATGCCCGGTACAATATGTCCTCACTACAAGTCTCTCATGCGGAAGCGAAAACAGAAACTACTCAAGGTCGAGACTCACGGTCCCGGCTGTGTGAACTCCGGAGCTAGACTGCCCCATCTCTAGGCGCACTGATCTCTGGGGCTGCTCCTCCATGCTGGGCTCCACGATCCCCTAAATGATGCGGTTCGAAAACCGTTAGTCATAAAGACTAAGCCCTATCATCCCCTACCCCTTCCCCATGGCTCCTAGGTACCGAGCGGGGAGGAAGAAAGGGAAGGACATGATGGTAGAGATAAATCAAGAAACAGGTGACTATGGACTTAATCTAGCAAGATGTATTCGGTGAGCAGTTAATATGATTGTTATAATAGGTCTAGCAATAAGAAAAGCAAATATATGAATTTAAACCTTCACTTATGCGAGAACACATAAGCAAAAGGGATCTTTTGCAAGGCTCCCATCGTATAGAGTGTCCCATACCACTTATACGTTGGGGTGTCGGTTATCAAACAGCAATGGTTGTTATATATTGAAATTAACCTTTGATTTATAAACTTGCCCACACAAGCTTATAGACCAACGGGTCGTTTTGCAGGTCCTAATGTATAAGCGTCCCATACCACTTATACTTTAGATGTCAGGGTTAAATGAATCGATTATGCTATGACATGCTAGTGGGTATGATGACACATGCAAGTGCAACTCACACACCCGACTCTGTGCACACAGACCTTTAGTTCCCCCTTTCGGAGCCGTTACCTCCCAGGATACCTCCGTAGTGGCAGATGGAAGCAGTGGGTTGGGCCTCGCCCACCTCCAAAACCAGTAAAAGCACCACTGGTCTGACCTATCGTACGCCTCAACGCTTGGTGCACTAAGCGGACGCCTGCGTACTCTTGCCGGCTGGCGCACCGGACTTCTGTTGGCGAAGTGCTAACCACCTCGCCGAGTCAACGATATCGGTGTCGGTGCAATCGAGCTCCCCGATATCGTAAAACCCACCACCTTAACTTTTCCTATCTTATGCACATGCAAGTTTAATCGCAAACACACAAAACCGAGCCGAAGCTCCCCGAACAAAACGTCCGTCTCCAACCAACCGAGCCGAAGCTCCCCAGACCATCCCGTCCGTCTCCAGAACAACCGAGCCGAAGCTCCCCGGACCATCCCGTCCGTCTCTTAACCAATCGAGCCGAGGCTCTCAACAATCTTCCTGTGCCAACAGTGTTTGTGAAAAGTGCAATCCTAGTTACTAAGTTACTCTTGCTAGTTTATTATTACAGTTTACGTTAGCCCAGGACTGCCCCCGGTATACCCCGTGAAGGGCTCTTAAGGGGCACTAGGAACCAAGACGGCGGCATTACGGCCCGAAGTTCCCTTTCGCAAGGCACTTATTGTTATTGGTTGATTTCCCTTAGCCCGATTCCCTTCTCATATTACGATAGACTATCCTAGGGTGATTTTTAAACCTTCCACTCTTCGGGAAAAGCGATCTTTCGCCAAACCCGAGCACCTCTTAACTCTAACTATCACCACTACTCACTACTCTTTATATCTTCCTCAGATCATGTCCTATTGCATTTCACAATTTACTAAATGCAGACCGACCTAGGCTACATGTCGAACCGGTTATGAAATGATCCATTACTCATCCAAATGCCCTAAATTATTTACTGGAGACTTACCATGACATAAATGACCTAAATCCAGAAAATGGAAATTTTCCTAATTTATTTGGCATTTAATTAAATTCCTCAAAAATCCCAAGGGCTACCGGTTTGAACATGAACTACCCTAAGTTCTCATGCAAGATGTCCAGCAAATTTATAATAAATACTATGTTATCGCAATAGGTTAAATCCAAAGTATCATAATTTTTCTATCATTAAAAGAGCACGAAAACTATTTTAGAAATAATCCCTAACTTCTGTTGTTTATGAATCAAGTACAGAAAATATTCTTTCTAAAATTATAAATAATTTATGCCATGCAGATAAAGGCCTATAATTAGCACTGGCCGAGTTTCATAATTTTCCAGCAAGTATTTTATTCATATTTAATTTTTAAACATAAAAGCCCTTTCTATCATCTGTGAATAAAGTACTAGATTTACTCAACATAAAATTCTATAAAAATTCAAGGATTAATATTCTACTGGTCAAGATCTAAATCCAGAATTTTAGCTGATTATAATTAATTTAAAACCTCCAAATATTTGAAACAACAAATCGGCCTAATAATCCTTTAACACATGAAGTAATATTTATTAATCATAAAATTCCAGGAAAATTATCATAAGTCTAAAACATCATAAAACTCCCTCCTCCCGAGTTTCATAATTTTTGGAGTAGATTTAGTGCTTAAAATAACTAAATTACATTTCTATCCTAATTCAAACTCTCAACTTCCGAGGTACCCAATTACCTCCAATTCCTTCACTATTTCAACCAGAGGGTTTTCATCATATCATGCCACTCTCCTCCAAATTTCAAGGGCATACAAGAGCTTTTGCTCCTATGTCCTTCACAACCTCAAACTCCCACCCATTGGATTTGAGCCAATCTCTTAGGGTAAAATCCACCCTAATCCACACCATGTTACCCAAGAGGGTAGGCATAGACTCAACAACTCAGTGGCCAACAACTTCAGCCTCTTCTGAGGAGATTTGTCCACTCCATCTCCAAACGTACTTTTCCCCAAAGTACCCCTCACCAAGACCTATCTAGGACTTGATACTTCCCTATTCAAAACTCGACCAATCGAGTTGAAATTTTGTACAGATCTTAACATTGATGCCAGGGACCACCACCCAAAATTTGGGGAGTTTGGACTTAATTTCATCTCCTAATTAATTTTATATTGTTTATTAAAATTTTACAAAAACTTTAGGCAAAAGTTCTCCAAAAATTCTCATTTTTGGACAGCCTCTCGATACACATATTATAGATCTCCAGTCCAAATTTGAAGTCATTTGGACATGTTATGAACCGTGGGCAACCATTTCAATTTCTGGTTAGCCTAGGTCTTGATCCCACCAAAATGAGTGCTGTGGTCAAACCACTGAGCCAAATTGAATAAAATCAATTTTAAACTAAAGTAGACCAAGAGGGCTACAACTTTTGTGACTGGTCATTTTTCCTAAATCGGCCTCTAAGTGCCTCGTTTCGCAGCCTCAAAATATGTTCAAGTAATCTATTTTCCATTAAGTAATATATAATAATCTATGTATTATAATATTAATTATACTGTTCATCTTCTTCATGAATCCGAACAGACACAGGAAAACATTTCTCCTGTAAGCATTCCGTGATCCGTCGCCGGCCGTTCAGTCACTTCCCTGGCCAGCCACCACCACCACCACCTCCGTTGAGGCGATGGCTAGCGGTGGGCGGTGGTTTGGCCGCCGGAGGTGGCGGTTTCCGGCGAACTCAAAATATCCTTTTCATGGTTTTTCCATGAAAACGAGAGATGGGTCCGGCTCAGTTGAGCGCGAAACTCCTTTCTAAGAATCCTAAGATCTACCCATGAAAGAGAAGGAGTAGAGGAGGACCTTGTTCGCGGTTTGAAGGCGAGAAGAACGACGGGGTGCCATGGCGCGGTGGTGGCGTTACTGAACTTCTCCTACAGCAAGAACAAAGCTCTGATCCGTTGGCTTGAGCGTGTAACCTTCTCCTCTTGCTCCAAGTGGGCTTTTATAAGTCAGGAAGTGGGAAGGTGAATGGGTAAAGCCATTATGGCCATGAAGGCTCCTCCCCTTAACGCTTCAGTTATGATGCAGGGATAAGAAACGGTGGAAACTGAACAGGTGTGTCCAGCTGGCGATTTTCTATTGGACCACCTTTTCCTCATTTATTATATAATTACAGAAGGAAAACGGCCCGTAATTACTCCTGGTGTAACTTCCCACACCCGCATTTATTACAACGCGTGTTAGAATAATTTCGGGCCTGAACCGTCGTTTCGGCTAATATCACGGGCGTGACACATAGGTCACGGGCGTGACAGGCCCGGCTAGACAATTCTGGGTTTGACGATCGTCGAACTGAGATCGACGATCGTCGATGGATGGTCACGGGCGTGACACCTTGGGTCACGGGCGTGACAGGCCTGAACGGCAGATTTTGGGTCGACGATCGTCGAATTGAGATCGACGATCGTCGAAGGCTGGTCACGCCCTAGGTCATGGGCGTGACATGCCCGAACGGCAAATTTCGAGGTCGACGATCGTCGAATTGAGATCGACGATCGTCGAAGGCTGGTCACGCCCTAGGTCACGGGCGTGACACTCATGTCACGGGCGTGACATGCCCGGGCCGCAAGGTCGACGATCGTCTCACGGCGATCGACGATCGTCGATGGGGTCACGCCCATAGTCACGGGCGTGACACCTTGGTCACGGGCGTGACATGCCCAGACAGCACGTTCGACGATCGTCTCGTGGAGATCTACGATCGTCGAAGTAGTCACGCCCAGGTCACGGGCGTGACGGGTCGGTCACGGGCGTGACCAACCCGTGACCCGAAATATTGATCGCTCTATTTCAATTTTTATGTGTTTCCTGGGGTTCCGTCACAACTAACCGACTCCTAGGGGTCTAGTCGGAAATGGGATGTTACAAATCCCAATAAACAAAACAAAAATTTCGTCCCCGAAATTGAGGTTGAGCCTACGGGGATTTCTATCGGAATAAAATTAAACTTGTAACATCCCATACGATCTTTCTATTGGGTTCAGGCGACTGTTCGTTTGATAACGAAGACAATCTCCCCAATAAACAAAAGATTAGCCCCTACCTTTCTGATTAAGTGCACATGCCTAGGTCCTGGATTTTCCGTATCTAGTCTTAACATTCCAAAACAAGAAGGCAATCTATAGTATACCGAGAGGTGGTGAGATGTACCTGACTGAACAACTCCGGGTATCTTTGCCTCATCAGATCCTGCGGTTCCCAGGTGTGCTCCTCCTGACCGTGGTTTCTCCACAGAACCTTGACTAAGGGGATCTTCTTGCGCCGCAAGATCCATACTCCTTTGTCGTCGATCCGAACTGGCTCCAAGTGAACAGATCGGTCTGAAGCTACCGGCCCTTCGGTGGTCAAAATCCGCTGCTCCGGGCGTAGTAGAGCCCTTCTCAGCGAAGAGATGTGGAAGACGTCGTGTAGAGCTGCCAGCTCTGGTGGCAACTCTAGCCTGTAGGCTAGGGGTCCGGTCCGCTCCAGGATCCGGTAAGGGCCCATATACCTAGGGCTGAGTTTCTTCCTCCGACCGCGCACCCGTGAGACTCCGTGCATGGGCCGGATCTTCAAGAACACTCGATCCCCTACCCGAAACTCCACCTGACGATGCCGGGCGTCATAGTATTTAGCCTGTCTGCTCTGCGCCTCCAACATCCTATCTCTGATCAGTCTCACCTGAGCCTCGGTGTCTTCAACGAAATCCGATCCCAGCAGCTTCGGATCCTCGTCCTGAACCCAAGAAAGCGGGGTCCTACATTTTCGTCCATACAAGGCTTCATAAGGCGCCATCCTGATGCTGGACTGGTAGCTGTTATTATAGGAGAACTCGACCAATGGTAACATCTTCTCCCACGGCTCCCCTCGGTCCAGTATACACAATCGTAGTAGATCCTCCAAGGTCCTGTTGGTGCGTTCTGTCTGCCCGTCCGTCTGAGGGTGGAAGGCCGTGCTAAAAGTCAACCGGGTGCCCAAATATGCCTGCACTGACCGCCACTCCCTGGATGTAAACCGTCCATCGCGGTCCGACACTATCGTCCGGGGCACGCCATGATATCGGACATACTGCTCCACAAACTTCCGTACCAGCACTCCCACCGAGTCATCCTTCCTGATCGGTACAAAGCGGTCCACCTTCGTCAACCGATCGACAATCACCCAAATCGAGTCGTTCCCTGTCCGAGACCGGGGAAGACCATGTATAAAGTCCATCGCTATATCGTCAAACTTCCACTCCGGCACCGGGAGTGGCTGTAACAGTCCTGCGGGGTTCCTGCACTCCGCCTTCACCAACTGACACGCCTCGCAATGGGTCACGAAGTACGTAATGTCCTTCTTCATGCCCGGCCAAAACATCGTCCTCTTCAAATCAGCGGTCATCTTTGTGATCCCCGGGTGTACCGAGTACCGGCTGTAATGCGCCTCCATCATAATATCCTCTCGGATCTGGCCTCCTGCGGGTATATATACTCTGCCTCTGAAGTGGAGCAAACCATCTCTCAGGGAATAATCTCCTGTAGAACCTTCCTCCAAAGCTCGGAACATCGGCTCCGCCCACGCATCTGTCCTCTGTCCGTCCCGAATGCGATCCCGAATATCGTCAAGGGCCACTATCGATGCCAGATACTCCCTATACAGAACTGGGTCATCCTCGGACACTAGGGATATCTGCATATCTCTGAGTGACTGGACTAGCTCCATGGACATAACCTGGGGCCCAGCTTTGGAAGTGGCAGCTCTCCGGCTCAACGCGTCGGCCACCACGTTTGCCTTCCCTGGATGGTAGTGCATTTCATACTGATAATCTGCTAGGAACTCCACCCAACGCCTCTGCCTGATATTCAGCTCCTTCTGCGTGTCCACGTATTTCAGGTTCTTGTGATCGGAGAAGATATCGCAGTGGACTCCATAAAGATAATGGCGCCAGACCTTCAGAGCAAAAACGACCGCTCCCATCTCGAGGTCGTGCACCGGGTAGTTCCTCTCATGGGTCTTCAGCTGGCGGGAGGCATATGCTATGACATGTCCATTCTGCATCAGCACCGCTCCCATCCCTTGGAATGATGCGTCGGTATACACCTGGAATCCTTCCTTTCCGGATGGGAGGGCCAGAATAGGGGCCGAGATGAGTCGGTCCTTCAGCTCCTGGAAAGCCGCCTGGCACTGCGGGGTCCAAACAAAAGGTGCCTCCTTCTTTGTCAAAGATGTGAGGGGGAGGGAAATCCGAGAGAACCCCTCCACGAACTTCCGGTAGTAACCGGCAAGTCCCAAGAAACTGCGTACATCGGTGGCTGTCCTCAGCTGCGGCCAATCGCGAACTGCCCGAATCTTTGCTGGATCTACTGCTAACCCGGCTCCGCTGATGATGTGGCCTAGGAAGGCCACCTCCTTCAACCAGAACTGACACTTGCTGAATTTTGCATAAAGGCGATGCTCCCGCAACCTCTCCAAGGTCAGTGCCAGATGCCGAGTGTGCTCCTCCTCCGTCCTAGAGTAGATCAGGATGTCGTCTATGAATACTATGACGAACACATCCAAGTAGGCCTCGAAAACCCGGTTCATGAGACTCATGAACGCCGACGGAGCATTCGTGAGCCCAAAGGGCATCACGGTGAACTCATACAGGCCATATCTGCTACTAAAGGCCGTCTTCGGGATATCCTCCCCCTGGATCCGCAGCTGGTAGTATCCTGATCTCAAGTCCAGCTTCGAGAAATAATGGGCCCCCTCCAGCTGGTCGAATAATTCGTCTATCCGTGGGAGCGGATAGGTATTCCGGACGGTCAGCCTGTTTAGTGCTCGATAATCGATGCACAGGCGGAGTGTCCCATCCTTCTTCTTCACGAACAGGACCGGTGCTCCCCATGGCGAGGAACTCGGTCTAACAAAACCTGCCTCAACCAATTCCTGCAACTGAGTCCGAAACTCTGCCAACTCCTTCGGGGCCATCCGATAAGGGGCCCTAGATGCCGGCTTGGCTCCCGGCACAAGCTGTATCTGAAAATCCTGCTCTCGGTGTGGAGGTAGTCCTGACAGTTTCTCCGGAAAGATGTCAGCAAAATCTCGCACCACCGGGATGTCTGTCACCGACTCCTTAACCTCCGCCATCTCAAATAGAATCTGATAGACCTCCTCTCCCTGCAGATGGGCCTTAACGGCCTGTACCGAAGATAAGAGTATACGAGAGACAGGTCTTATACCTTCGATGGTAATGAAAGAATCCCCGTGTCTCATGGTGATCCTCTTTGCCTGGCAGTCAATCTGGGCATAGTTCCAGTGCAGCCATACCATGCCCAGGATCAGGTCGTAGTCCGTCAGCTTCAAAATCGTCGCTGGAGCCTCGAACGCTTTTCCACCAATTTCTGCCTCCATATTGCAGTGATCCGTGGTAAGGAGCTCAGATCCATCTGGTAGTCGCACCCTCATCCTCGAGCCTGTGAACCGCTCCACACCTTCCAGTCCTTCCACGAACGACTCCGACACAAAGGAGTGAGTAGCTTCAGTATCGAACAGCGTGCGGGCAGGCTTGCCGCTGATGAACACTATACCTGGGGTGATTAAATATCTTAGGGTTCTATAAAGAATTTTCTTTCCTTGTTAATCTATCTAGTGCGGTTCTGAGTTTTAACAACTTAAAGGGAGATTCTATGAGAATGAAGAAACATTGCAGCGTACCTGCGATGACCTGCTCCGGATTTCGAGGCTGCGCAAGGTCCAAAGCATATACCTGCTCTCTTCCTTGTCTACGATCTTCCCCCTGGTATCCTCGACCGCGGCCGCGTCCTCGGCCTCCGTAATGCTGAGCTGGTCGGCCGCCCTGATGTGCTGGAGGTGGTGCCCCCTTCATGGGGCAGTTCCTCCGAATGTGCCCAATCTGATGACAAAGAAAACACTCTGGTGGGGGATACGCCATTCCCCCGGGTCTCGGCATCTCCTGCATCCGAAGAAGGGGAGGGGCTAATACCACCTGTTCCCTCGGCTCCGGCCTCACGTCCTGACGAGGCTGGTCCTCTGTCCTCCTCCCCTCTGGTACAACACCCCGCCGTCGGTCATTCCTACCTCTCCGTCCCTGATCCTCTGCTGGCCGCTTCCGGCCCCGGGTGGCGTGCCAATCTGCCTCAATCCTTTTGGCCATCTCCAAAATCCGGGAGATGGGCCCGTCAGATACAAACAATAGAGCCTCCCTCAAGTCCTCCCGCAGGCCCTTATAGAACCTCCTGATATACCCTGCCTCGTCCAGCTGGTAGGAATCTGCGTATCGAGCCAGATGGTCAAACTCTCGATGGTACTCCACCACGGTCTGGGTACCCTGCTTCAGTTGTAAGAACCGCTCCTCCAAATCATCCCTAGCCGACTACGGAACGAAATGCTCCAGCAGTGCGGCCCTGAACTCCTCCCAAGTAATTTCCGCAACCTCCCTATCAGCAAATGTCGTGTCCAACAGCGTCTTCCACCACCTCTTTGCATGGGACTCCAGGCAGGAGACAACTAGAGCCACCCTCTCCTCCCATGGACACCGAATCCCGATCAGCATCTCGTACATGATATCTAGCCACTCTTCCGTCCGAACAGCCGACTCTGTCCCCAAATAGGACGGGGGAGCCAGTCCTCGGAAGATGCTTAGCCAGTTGGCCCCCGGATTTGGCTGCGGGGCCGGAACCTGCTGGGCCCTGAAGGTTTCCAGAATGGCAGTCAGGGTCTGTCCCATGTCTGATTGAAGGAAAGGAGTGGGGGCCGGTGGGGGTGGCGCAACATCCTGAGCCTATTGAACTCCACCTTGTAGCGTTGTCCGTGCTGGAGGCTGCGTAGCAAAAACACGTGCTGAGAAAACGTTCAAATATTTCATAAAGGTGGACAATTTATATGTGATCCCCATATGGGCACACCACTGCTTCCGCTGCTTAGTTTGTCCCCAAACTAAACTCGAGCGGGGGGTGACCTAGGGTTTGTGGACTGCTACTTCCTTCTGATCGAACCTGGCTCTGATACCACTTGTAAGACCCCCCTTTTTTTTTCAACCACCGGGGTCTTAGGCCCAGAACCGCCGCTTTGCGGTGACACCTTCACGTCCTGAAGGGTCATCACCACAAGGCGCCGATTCTGTCCGGCCAATTCGATCACAGAAAAGTAGCACAATAATTGAAGTAAGAACAATGCAGTCCACAATAATAAAATCACATATATAGAATAAAAATCTCCACGAAGGGAGTGTCCACAGAAATCATCAGAGTACTATAAATACGGGCTTATGCCCGGTACAATATGTCCTCACTACAAGTCTCTCATGCGGAAGCGAAAACAGAAACTACTCAAGGTCGAGACTCACGGTCCCGGCTGTGTGAACTTCGGAGCTAGACTGCCCCATCTCTAGGCGCACCGATCTCTGGGGCTGCTCCTCCATGCTGGGCTCCACGATCCCCTAAATGATGCGGTTCGAAAACTGTTAGTCATAAAGACTAAGCCCTATCATCCCCTACCCCTTCCCCCATGGCTCCTAGGTACCGAGCGGGGAGGAAGAAAGGGAAGGACATGATGGTAGAGATAAATCAAGAAACAGGTGACTATGGACTTAATCTAGCAAGATGTATTCGGTGAGCAGTTAATATGATTGTTGTAATAGGTCTAGCAATAAGAAAAGCAAATATATGAATTTAATCCTTCACTTATGCGAGAACACATAAGCAAAAGGGATCTTTTGCAAGGCTCCCATCGTATAGAGTGTCCCATACCACTTATACGTTGGGGTGTCGGTTATCAAACAGCAATGGTTGTTATATATTGAAATTAACCTTTGATTTATAAACTTGCCCACACAAGCTTATAGACCAAGGGGTCGTTTTTGCAGGTCCTAATGTATAAGCGTCCCATACCACTTATACTTTAGATGTCAGGGTTAAATGAATCGATTATGCTATGACATGCTAGTGGGTATGATGACACATGCAAGTGCAACTCACACACCCGACTCTGTGCACACAGACCTTTAGTTCCCCCTTTCGGAGCCGTTACCTCCCAGGATACCTCCGTAGTGGCAGACGAAGCAGTGGTGGGTTGGGCCTCGCCCACCTCCAAAACCAGTAAAAGCACCACTGGTCTGACCTATCGTACGCCTCAACGCTTGGTGCACTAAGCGGACGCCTGCGTACTCTTGCCGGCTGGCGCACCGGACTTCTGTTGGCGAAGTGCTAACCACCTCGCCGAGTCAACGATATCGGTGTCGGTGCAATCGAGCTCCCCGATATCGTAAAACCCACCACCTTAACTTTTCCTATCTTATGCACATGCAAGTTTAATCGCAAACACACAAAACCGAGCCGAAGCTCCCCGGACCAAACGTCCGTCTCCAACCAACCGAGCCGAAGCTCCCCGGACCATCCCGTCCGTCTCCAGAACAACCGAGCCGAAGCTCCCCGGACCATCCCGTCCGTCTCTTAACCAACCGAGCCGAGGCTCTCAACAATCTTCCTGTGCCAACAGTGTTTGTGAAAAGTGCAATCCTAGTTACTAAGTTACTCTTGCTAGTTTATTATTACAGTTTACGTTAGCCCAGGACTGCCCCCGGTATACCCCGTGAAGGGCTCTCAAGGGGCACTAGGAACCAAGACGGCGGCATTACGGCCCGAAGTTCCCTTTCACAAGGCACTTATTGTTATTGGTTGATTTCCCTTAGCCCGATTCCCTTCTCATATTACGATAGACTATCCTAGGGTGATTTTTAAACCTTCCACTCTTCGGGAAAAGCGATCTTTCGCCAAACCCGAGCACCTCTTAACTCTAACTATCACCACTACTCACTACTCTTTATATCTTCCTCAGATCATGTCCTATTGCATTTCACAATTTACTAAATGTAGACCGACCTAGGCTACATGTCGAACCGGTTATGAAATGATCCATTACTCATCCAAATGCCCTAAATTATTTACTGGAGACTTACCATGGCATAAATGACCTAAATCCAGAAAATGGAAATTTTCCTAATTTATTTGGCATTTAATTAAATTCCTCAAAATTCCCAAGGGCTACCGGTTTGAACATGAACTACCCTAAGTTCTCATGCAAGATGTCCAGCAAATTTATGATAAATACTATGTTATCGCAATAGGTTAAATCCTAAGTATCATAATTTTTCTATCATTAAAAGGGCATGAAAACTATTTTAGAAATAATCCCTAACTTCTGTTGTTTATGAATCAAGTACAGAAAATATTCTTCCTAAAATTATAAATAATTTATGCCATGCAGATAAAGGCCTAAAATTAGCACTGGCCGAGTTTCATAATTTTCCAGCAAGTATTTTATTCATAATTAATTTTTAAACATAAAAGCCCTTTCTATCATCTGTGAATAAAGTACTAGATTTACTCAACATAAAATTCTATAAAAATTCAAGGATTAATGTTCTACTAGTCAAGATCTAAATCCAGAATTTTAGCTGATTATAATTAATTTAAAACCTCCAAATATTTGAAACAACAAATCGGCCTAATAATCCTTTAACACATGAAGTAATATTTATTAATCATAAAATTCCAGGAAAATTATCATAAGTCTAAAACATCCTAAAACTCCCTCCTCCCGAGTTTCATAATTTTTGGAGTAGATTTAGTGCTTAAAATAACTAAATTACATTTCTATCCTAATTCAAACTCTCAACTTCCGAGGTACCCAATTACCTCCAATTCCTTCACTATTTCAACCAGAGGGTTTTCATCATATCATGCCACTCTCCTCCAAATTTCAAGGGCATACAAGAGCTTTTGCTCCTATGTCCTTCACAACCTCAAACTCCCACCCGTTGGATTTGAGCCAATCTCTTAGGGTAAAATCCACCCTAATCCACACCATGTTACCCAAGAGGGTAGGCATAGACTCAACAACTCAGTGGCCAACAACTTCAGCCTCTTCTGAGGAGATTTGTCCACTCCATCTCCAAACGTACTTTTCCCCAAAGTACCCCTCACCAAGACCTATCTAGGACTTGAAACTTCCCTATTCAAAACTCGACCAATCGAGTTGAAATTTTGTACAGATCTTAACATTGATGCCAGGGACCACCACCCAAAATTTGGGGGAGTTTGGACTTAATTTCATCTCCTAATTAATTTTATATTGTTTATTAAAATTTTACAAAAACTTTAGGCAAAAGTTCTCCACAAATTCTCATTTTTGGACAGCCACTCGATACACATATTATAGATCTCCAGTCCAAATTTCAAGTCATTTGGACATGTTATGAACCGTGGGCAACCATTTCAATTTCTGGTTAGCCTAGGTCTTGATCCCACCAAAATGAGTGCTGTGGTCAAACCACTCACCCAAATTGAATAAAATCAATTTTAAACTAAAGTAGACCCAGAGGGCTACAACTTTTGTGACTGGTCATTTTTCCTAAATCGGCCTCTAAGTGCCTCGTTTCGCAGCCTCAAAATATGTTCAAATAATCTATTTTCCATTAAGTAATATATAATAATCTATGTATTATAATATTAATTCTACTGTTCATCTTCTTCATGAATCCGAACAGACACAGGAAAACATTTTTCCTGTAAGCATTCCGTGATCCGTCGCCGGCCGTTCGGTCACTTCCCTGGCCAGCCACCACCACCACCACCTCCGTTTAGGCGATGCCTAGCGGTCGGCGGTGGTTTGGCCGCCGGAGGTGGCGGTTTCTGGCGAACTCAAAATATCCTTTTCATGGTTTTTCCATGAAAACGAGAGATGGGTCCGGCTCCGTTGAGCGCGAAACTCCTTTCTAAGAATCCTAAGATCTACCCATGAAAGAGAAGGAGTAGAGGAGGACCTTGTTCGTGGTTTGAAGGCGAGAAGAACGACGGGGTGCCATGGCGCGGTGGTGGCGTTACTGAACTTCTCCTACAGCAAGAACAAAGCTCTGATCCGTTGGCTTGAGCGTGTAACCTTCTCCTCTTGCTCCAGGTGGGCTTTTATAAGTCAGGAAGTGGGAAGGTGAATGGGTAAAGCCATTATGGCCATGAAGGCTCCTCCCCTTAACGCTTCGGTTATGATGCAGGGATAAGAAACGGTGGAAACTGAACAGGTGTGTCCAGCTGGCGATTTCCTATTGGACCACCTTTTCCTCATTTATTATATAATTACAGAAGGAAAACGGCCCGTAATTACTCCTGGTGTAACTTCCCACACCCGCATTTATTACAACGCGTGTTAGAATAATTTCGGGCCTGAACCGTCGTTTCGGCTAATGTCACGGGCGTGACACATAGGTCACGGGCGTGACAGGCCCGGCTAGACATTTCTGGGTTCGACGATCGTCGAACTGAGATCGACGATCGTCGATGGATGGTCACGGGCGTGACACCTTGGGTCACGGGCGTGACAGGCCCGAACGGCAGATTTTGGGTCGACGATCGTCGAATTGAGATCGACGATCGTCGAAGGCTGGTCACGCCCTAGGTCACGGGCGTGACATGCCCGAACGGCAAATTTCGAGGTCGACGATCGTCGAATTGAGATCGACGATCGTCGAAGGCTGGTCACGCCCTAGGTCACGGGCGTGACACTCATGTCACGGGCGTGACATGCCCGGGCCGCAAGGTCGACGATCGTCTCACGGCGATCGACGATCGTCGATGGGGTCACGCCCATAGTCACGGGCGTGACACCTTGGTCACGGGCGTGACATGCCCAGACAGCACGTTCGACGATCGTCTCGTGGAGATCGACGATCGTCGAAGTAGTCACGCCCAGGTCACGGGCGTGACGGGTCGGTCACGGGCGTGACCAACCCGTGACCCGAAATATTGATCGCTCTATTTCAATTTTTATGTGTTTCCTGGGGTCCGTCACAACTAACCGACTCCTAGGGGTCTAGCCAGAAATGGGATGTTACAATGGCTCGACCATTAAACTTGAACTCATAGGTGTTACCCCGACCATAGTGGGTGACGTCGTGGTCAAACAACCAAGGGCGCCAAAGTAAGACGTGACACGCATCCATGGGGATGACATCACACCAAACCTGCTCGGTATAGGCCTTGATGGTGAGGGGAACTAGGCAACACTTTGCCACGGGGAGGGTTGACTTGTTCACCCACGCCACCTTATACGAGTGAGGGTGTGGTTCAGTTCAGCAACTAGGGACATGCGTTTCACGGCGGCTTCAGAAACGACATTCATGCAACTACCGCAATCTATGATTAGCCTACACCATTTGTCACCGCTCTTGAAATTTAACGTGAAGATATTTGTCCTATTCCATTCGTCTAACGGCCGCGGGGTAGCCAAAATACATCTCATCACCATCATATGGGATTCGTCATCCATGTCACTCGGCACGCCGTCCGACTCACTAAAATCACCTGCTTTGTAAGTAAGGTCGTCAAACTCGCCCGCGGCATCTAACACGGCTAGGGGCTTGGGTTTTGTAGGACAATCACTAACATAGTGTCCTTAAACCCCGCAAGCAAAACAGGTGACGTTCGTCCTGCTGACTCTTCCTATCAGCACTCTTTCCCCAGTTGGACTCCTATTTTTTTTAGTCGTCACCACAATGGAGGATGAATCGGAGGACCGATACTTTCCTTTATCCTTATAGCTGGGTGCAGGGGGCGGTCCTAAGATGGACATGCCCTTCTGGAATTGACGTGACTTTCCCTTAAGGGCATTGTGTTTCTCGATATCTAACACAGCGTTGAATGTCACCTATAAGTTCGTGTGGTCGTATCGCAATAGCTTCCCTTGGATATCAGGGTTGAGACCCTTACGGAACCTGGATAGGGTGACCTCGAGCATCTCCTTCACATCACAACGGACCATCATATCCTTGAGCAAACTCAGGTACTCAGAAACCGACCTCGCCCCTTGCTTAAGGGTAGCCAAATCATCGATCATCTGTGTTCGATGGTACGTGGGAACGTATTGCTCGGTCAACCTAGCCTTCATATCTTCCCAACCGATGGGCCTTGCACCATTCTCTACTCGCAAGCGCCTCTCTTCATTCAGCCAAAAGATCTTGGCTCGCCCTAATAATTTCATCCTCGCCACACACACCTTGTCCGCATCGTTGAGAGCGTACCATTCGAAGTAACACTCGATTTCCAAGAACCAATCTTGGAAGACTTGAGGATCTCCCAACCCATCATAGGAGGGTGGCTTGAATCGGACGGCCCTAGTAAGATCAAACTCGAAGGGGGCTCGAGGAGCGTGTTCCTGCGGGTGATTGGGGTTGGCTTGGTGATTTCCGTCCGCTCGTTGGTTAGCGGGGGGATGACGGGGTCCCCCTTGTTGGACACCTTGAGCATGAAGGGCCTCTCTAATGGCCGTCATTTGCACCGTAAAGTCTTGCCGGAGCTCCTCAATCTCATTGAGGCCACGGCTGTTACCCGGGTCGTCGTCCATGGTGGAAGACGATGGGAAATACTCTGTTCCTAGCCTTGTGCGCATGCAACAAGTTGACAGCCGATTTAGACAAACGAACTATGAATTAATCCCGATTGGTGACTTTAAAAAGATATTTTTTTTTGAGATTCCTACAGGGAAAAATAGAGGATTATTAAAATATTTTTTTTATTTTTTTGCAGAAAATTAAGAAATCTATGACGCTATTGGCAGACCAAGGAAAATTTTTTTTATTATTTTTTTGACACAAAATGCACCCTAACGTGGGGGAAAAGTGAATGGCAAGAAAGGGGAGGGGGTCAATTAAGAAATCAACACGAACCTCCCTCTGATACCAAATTGATGCAGGCCACTATCCGCCAACATAAATACTTTAGCGTTCTAACGCGCGAGACGTCTAACACCCACGAAGACAACCACACAAAACTCAAATGCAGCGCACTAATATGCAAACCGAACAAGTAAACAAACACGGTAGCCACACCGTCGGAAATATCGGACAAGCGGCTAAAGGCCGTTATACTTTCAATCAAAAGGGACCCACCTGGTCCGGACGAGCGATGTTGTACCAAAGAAGATCTACCTGAAAACATGATTGAGAAACGGTAGATCTCCCCCAACAAAAAGGTGCGGGGTTCGCCAAACCCTTTTCGGAAATAAAGCGTAGTGATGTTGCAACACTTAAAGCAAAACCCACAAAAAATCAACGATTCGCAAGCAACGCAAAAATTAATCCAGCCGATAGAAAAATCAAAAGGGAAACACACAGAAGTGGAGAGATTTGACCCAAGTCGGAATGGATGATTCCGACTGTTTTACCAAGGGATCACTCCCCCGCGGTTCCGCCGGAGTTGTGCCGGATGGAGTAAGAGATTCCGTCGTCGCCGCGTCACGCCGTCTCCAAGTTCCTCGGTGCAAGAAACACTCCACCTCCACCCAAGGGGAGATAGTCAGCCAAGAGGATGGGAGATGGTGGTCGACCAAGGATGGTGGTTGCCGATCGGGTTGAAGGTGGGTAGTCGGGTAAGGGGCGGCTTGTGAGGAAGAGGTGGTGTTGAGGATGTTGATAGGGAGAGGGGATAAAGGGAAGAGGAAGTGGGTTGCTTTTGGGAAAGGGAGAGAGGGGGCGGCCAAACTAGTGAGGAAGAAGAGAGAGAGTGTGGGGGGCGGCTAAGAAGAGGAGAAGTAGAGAGATAGGTTTAGGGTTTTCTTAATTCTTCTTCAATACTTCAAAAGGAAACATCCTATGCCTATTTATAGGCTAACAACCATCATCCGGCTATTAGCAGCCCAAAATGAAAATAAAGCTAATAATGTTTGTTTTAAACTTAAAGGAACTAATAAAATGCCTAAACAAGTGGCACAAATAATACGATAAATAAAATGACATAAATAAAAGGATTAGACGGGCTTGAGCCGAGGGCGGAGATTATAACGTCGCCCCGAGTGGGCACCATGGCGACGCGAGTCCTTTGTTGGAGACGAGGGAGGGTCTTCAGCAAGCTGCGGTTCGTCGTCTCCACCAAATTGGTGCCTGAATAGGTTCACACTGCCTATGAAACGGGTGTGTCCAGGGCCATGTCCTGCACTGTGTTGGCATAGCGGTGTCGAGTGAAGCACATGGCCTGTGACACGGGCGTGTCCAGAGCTATGTCCTTATCTATGTTTGGCCGGCCTGTGTCGACTGATTAATACGGGCTGGGACACGGGCGTGTCCGAAGCCGTGTCTAGAATATAGCCCATGACACGGGCGTGTCACAGGGCTGTGTCCTGGTCGAGATGCGACAGTTTCTTGTGTATCTTAAGGAACATGCCCAATGATATGGGCCTGTCAAATGCTGACACGGGTGTGTCAGCGGTAACACGGGAGTGCCTGAGCCCATATCCTGCTCTGAGTTTGACGATCGTCTTCAGATCATAAGACACGGCCTATGACACAGGCGTGTCACAAGCCGTGTTCGGCCAAGAAAAGTGATTTTTAGGTCGATTCGTGGTCGTTCGTTTCCTCCAAATAGGATCCAACGGTCCAGAAATCTCCCTGCTGTTATAAGGCCAGAGTTGAGGGTTAAACCCTCATTTCTCTGAGGTATTTCTCTTTCTAAAGAATTTGAGAGTGGGGAGAGCAATGAAGAAGGAGAAGGAGTAATCTAGCCACCGATGGATCTTTGAAGCCCCAAATCACGAGCCGAGTCCAGATCCGTGGAGGCGAGGCCATTGCGGCACTTTTCATTTGACTAGTTTCTTCTCTTCTCTATGGGGCCAAAGCGAACCGCTAGGGTAACGATTCTTTTCTTGGACATGTGAAGTTCTCTTCCTTTTTGCATAGGAAACCCTCTCTCGCGAGTGTGCAGTGAGTGTGACGTATTCCTTTGTGTGGACATGAATAGTCCTGTAGTTTTGTTTATAGAGTCCGGAATCGAAGTACGGACATAGGCATGGTGTGTGAAGCCTACCCGGACAAGTTGGTCTGGATCGGTGATGTTTTCTTTATGCATGGATTGCCGGAGAAGACTCAGTGCCGTATGTTTTTGGGTTTCTACGTGGTAGATTGCAGCATAGAATCTTGGTGATTAACTACAAGGTGCACTTGGAAATCTGGGCAGAAGAAAATTTCTGCCGTTTTGGTGGCCTGGGAGCCAGCCTTGTACATAGCCGGGCTATATACTATTATATGATCGATACATTGGGATTCAGTGAAACATGACCCATGCCGATGGCTAATTTGTTGTGGCGAGGTAAGCGACGGGCTGGTGGAACCTTACCCACTCTAAGTGGTTTGGTTAAAGTGTCCTAAGGTACATGGGACTTACCGATGGCTTGGAGAGCGAGTATGGGCATCGGCTTAAAGATTTTATTTCTCACGATGTTTGCCATCCTTGGGGCAGTGGTGGAGCTTCGGGATGGACCGAGTTCAGACCGGCTTCACCGAGTAAGTTCCCTGAGAGCACCGGGTGTGTGGCCGTGCTGGCCTACACCTGTAGTGTATTGTGCAGATGTTATAATTTCACCATAATATTGGGCTATGCTATTAATGTCAGCTTTAGCTGACCGTTGCTTTTGTTTGCCACCTCTACGGTGGAATCTTTTTTGCAGGTGCTGCGGAGCCTAGTGGCATGTAGCGGGCTGAAGCCTTTGTTGCTGAGCCGGCCCTTTGAGGCCAAAGAGAATGTTTACTCTTAATGCTCATGTGTGACCGGCCTATATGCCGATGTATGGAAGACGTTTATTGTTTAAGTAAACTCTTGTAAGGCCATAATGCAAACTTCTTGGTGTATTTGTACTGTCATTCCTACTTTGGGTTTTAGTGGACATTCATGCTATGGTTTGGGTTCTTTACTCTTCAACCTTTAACATACTTCTACTAGAATGTACTCTGTGTAGGACGCGTTATTTTGGATGGATGGTATCATTTATTAACCCTTTGGCATGTCTGTAGTATATGGCATCGGGCCCCGACTTGACCTATTGCTATATGTCATGTGATGGATAGGGGTGCTACAAAGAATGCCACTTCATCTTCGAAAACCTATAATTAGTTTTTCATGAAACTCCATCCCCCACTTTCCCCTTGTTTTGCACTTGATCTCTTTTTTTTTCTGCAGGAATGGCGATTTAAGCGATGACTCTCTTTGGAATGAAGTTTGATGCAGGATTCGACATCGACATCGACTCTTTAAATCATTCTGATCAAATATTCAAAGACATAATTCAATTATTTGAAGCCCCTCAGTTGAGAAAGTTCATGACCCTATGAATCAAGCTTCCAGTGCAGGAAATCAAAGAATGGGTTTTCACAGCAACATTTCTAGAACAAACCATCATCTCAGGATCAATCTTTGGACATCAGGTTTCTCTTACCCTTAATATTCTAACAGAAGTTTTGGGTTTTATAAATGGATAAGATGATTTAGAATTATTTATCAATGAGTTTGAGGATATGCTAGTTATCATGGGTCATTCCCAGGGAAACCCTAATCAAATGTTGAAAAAGAACTTGACTGTTGAATACAAGTTCTTGGCTGATGTGGTTGGCAAATTCATCTTGGGCAATCACTCTGCCCATGATTATATCACCATGCACAAATTCCTTCTTATGAGTGCTCTGGTTAATAAGAAGTCAGTGAACTGGGGTGGAATTATATTTGATTTGATTAAAAAGAAAATCAGCAAAAAAGATGTGCGTTTTGGAAGAGTTCTGGGAATCTTCCTCCAATCAATGGTTCTAGAACTGTTGGTCTACCAAACGATTTTGAAGAATGCCTTTAAGAGGCTTACCTCTGCTGTCTTTGGCAGATGGGAGAGGGTTATCCCAAAGACCTCCAGGGCTTCCTCTTCATGGATAGGTTCAGAGGACTCCAGGACTGAAACAGCCACTCTCTCAACCCCTATAGAAGCTCCAGCTCCTCCTCTCTCTCATGTTCATATACCACTTCAACAACCATCCACAGTCCTTGCTGACATACCCTTCTACCTCCATCCCTCCAGTCTTACCATCTCAAATACCATAGCAACCTAAATCACTAATCCACATTCCTGAGGATACACCATCACCTCCTCAATTTCATCTTATTGACATTCCATCCACTTATACTCATCCTGATCCACCTCTGTCATCCCCAAATTTCAATATACTCTCATCTCCATCTCCACCTCCACAACCCTCTCAACAATATTCAACTCTTCAGGAAGAACTACCTGATGTCATCCCTCCATCCAATCTTCCACCAACATTCCCAACCTTCCAACATTCAGACCTCCCTCAAACATTCTCCATCTGTTCCAATTATGGTCACAAATAAACCTATACCCCCTTTACTCCTGATCCATAATATCTAGACTTCTCTGGCATTACAAATGATCTTCTCAAATTCATTTCTCCTACTCTGAATAAGCTCGTAGATGAGGCTATTGCCCCTTGTGCTGCTTCCATCTCCCTTCTTTCTACTCAGCTTGCTTCCTCCTCTGTCCCTTTTTTTGGGGGCCTGGGTTCAAGTCTTTTTGAAACCAGGCAGGAGGAGATGTTCTCTGAATAAGCTCCAGCTCCAGCAGCAGTACCTCTAGCTCTAGATACAACAACTCCAGTAGTAGCAACAACAATAGAAGTAGATTTTCCAGTTACAGCATGAGTAGTTAATATTTTTGAAGATACTATAATGATTTATTTGGAAGAAGAGTCATTAGATACTGCAAAAATCTTTGCTTGAGATTTCTTTATTAATCCCACAGGTCACCTTCCCTCATTATTTCATTCTTTGGATTTAGTTTACTTCTCAAAATTACCAGCTTGTGTTGATATAGTTTCTGATAACTCTAAAGCAATAATCTGCTATTCTGCTCCAGTATAACCTTCAGTGTTAGAAGAAATAAGAAATAGTTTATGTTTTTCTACTTCTAGTATTTCTATTATAGAGCCAAAGGCTCTCTCTCCTCCAACTTGTGCTTGGTCTGAATCACCCCATGCCTGATATGGATGAGATTATGTTTGAAGATTTAGATTTAGCAGATACTGATGTATAGTCCAGTGCAAAACATTTAGAACCATACCCTTAGGCTTATATAAAAGATATAGATGTTCAGGCATAGGCTCCTTCAGCATTATCTGCCCAAATGCTAAGGCAAATTGATGCTTTGTATGATATTCCTCCCAGTGAACTGTTATCTCATATCAGAAGTTCAGCTCTACGAATGACTATCTCAGTTCGAAAGACTTGGAGCTTAGATTGACAAGTATATTTTCGGCTCTATGATCTTGAAGCTCAGCTCGACGAAGGATATTTCTTAGCTCGACAAACCTTGAGCTCAGTTCGACGAATTCATTGTTGAGTTCGACTAACTCCTTTAAGGTTCTGTTCAAATATTCCTCTCAGCAGTTTCTAAGATCGACTATCAGTTTGATTTCAAATGTTATTCTAAGTCAGAAATACTCTGATAATTAATGCTTAATATTCTCAAGAATATAGTCGTTACCTGACAGCATTAATTATGGTTTTCACAGAGTTATTACTCTACCTTATTTACTGGGATAGTTAGGGAAATACATTCAGGACCAATTTAGCACTTCAGGATCCCAGAATTTATGCAGAGGATTTCAGGAAACAATTTAAAATTCAAATGGTTTTGAATCTGAAAAAATATATAAAGTGAATCTTTTTCAGAAGAATACACATACACAAACAGATATAGAGACACATTAAGAGAAATAACAATCATAGAGAAAGTGAATCAGTATTAGCAGACAGTGAAGAACAGTACAACTTTCATACACTAAGTGTTCTTCATCTGGTTCCGGCTTTCTAGAGACAAACAATCAAAATCAGTCAAAAAGCATGAAGAGCAACATCTTTTTGAAGGCCTACACCCTGAAGCGAAGTTTCCACTCCTAATCAGATCTATACAACTCAGGGGGAGCTTTGACATAAACAAGATCACTAGTTTTCTAAGAGCTTTGAGGCAGAGAAGACAATAAATTATTTATTTTCTCGTTCATTGTGTATATGGTTTTAACTCCTTTTAAAAGTTAGCCCCTTTTGGTTAACAAGTCATCTGATCAAAAGACATGAGATTGGTTTTTGGGCGCCTGATCAAAAACTCAAAGGGTTGCTAGATCTCGCTTAGAAAAATAAATCTTGTGGTGATAGGGCACCTGAGCAAAAACCTGTGGTGGCAGGGCTCCTGAGCAAAAACCTGTAGTGGATTCCTACTAGGTTGGTAGAAAAGTGGATGTATTACCTATCTTAAACCGCTATAAAAATTATCAAAAAAAATTTAATACTCTTTTAACCACCCCCCACCCCCCACTTCTAGAGTTTGTTAGATCTATCCCCAACTTTCAGTACAATTCCCACCGCCAGCGACCCGGATCCCGTCTCCCCATCCTTGGAGGCACTCGAGAATTGAAGAAGGCTGTTAGGGAAGTCAGCCCTTGGTTAGCTAGGCGGAGCTGATCTCGAACCCACGTGACGTATCTTCAAGGGAAGGTCTCTTCGGAATGCGTGTCCTGGGCTTTCGCCTCACTAATAAGGTAGGTGCAATCCTGCTCGACGATTGCCAGCCTCCGTTCTATCAACTCATGGATTATCATCACCATCGTGGAGTTGACTCACTTCCATCACGCAATCTTTGACAGGACAGACGCAATCCTCTATCGCCATATCTTGCCTTAACTAGAGGCCTCAGGGCAGTCCTCCATCTCGCCGGAAGTGGGAAGGGGCGAGTCTTCCCCATTTTCTTCTTCTTCCTCTTCTTATCCTTCATCGCCTTCTCCTTCTTCTTCTTCATCCTCCGTTCCCTGCACCTTTTGACCTGGAGGATAGTTGGTCAGATCAGGAGAGGAGCGAAAGGGAAAATGGTAGGTTCCCACATACCTAAGGTGTGGCGGGGGCTTTCCGATGGTGGCTGGAGAGAAGGGTAGGTCATCCCTTCAGGACTCTTTCCAAATAGCAGGTGAAGCAACATACCTCGCCATGGGCAGAACGTCTGACGCTCCAAGGTCTCGGCCTCCGTCAGTAGGTGGACAAGGCACCCTTTTCTTCCAAAGGATGGGATTCTGGCGTGGGAGCTAATGATTAAGTGGAAGATTCGGCTATCTAACGGTGTGTTAAATTCGGCTCTCCCTCTATAACTCAGCTACTTATTAGCTTAGAGCACAAATCCCGCAGGACCACACAGGACACACAGACCGAAAACTTAGGCACTAAGCCAAACACAGGTCATAAAGACCTTCGCCTTTATAATATAGGCTTACAATTATAGACTCACTAAGAATCTTAACAGACAAAATTAAAGATGATTGATCAGACACCAGATCAAGAACTCTATGTCTTCTTCTTCCTGGACTGAGCAGATATCAGTCAAAGCTTTTGCTGTTGAAGACAATGAAGTAGGCTGTAGAATCTTTATTCAAACAACTTTGTTTTCTCTACAGAGCTTGTTGATCTGCTTCCTCAGAATCGCTTCTGAACCTGCAGTTTCAAATGGTAATTGCTTCAACTGTCTTTTCCCAGAAAGGTTCTCTGTGAAGAATAACTTTTTCAGGCTCGATAAAAATGGTAAGGAATAAGATGAAGTTCGGCCACTCTTTTTGTTTTCAGAAAACCTAGACAAGGAATCGATTGAATGCTCTAGCCGATTTGCATCTTTTTATTCTCTGAAGGCAAAATGAGCAGTGGGCCCACAAACAGGATTGATGGCAAATAATTAGACATCCAGCACATGCTTTCCAATTACTCTTGTTCCAACAGCTCTTTGCTGTGTGTGGGCCCCAACACTTAATGATGAAAATATTTATTGGAAAGTGCAGAAGATGATAACAGTTGACAGCTAATGTCTCTGGTATCATTTCCGCAACATTTGAATTTTTGTTTACATTTTGACTTTGCTGACGTCAGCATGACTCACCATCTCTAGACTTGGACAAAATTCAATCATTAGAACCAAAGGCATTAAGTGACTAGTTATCACTCAACAACACAAAACTTAGACAAAATTCTGTCTGTCTAGGTATTGAGGTCGACGAATGTTGAGATCCGTTCAACGAACGACAAGCTCAGCTCGACGAAAGCATAAGTTCAGTTCGACGAACTGTAGACTTAGTTCGATGAAAGGCTAAACACAGTTCGACGAACTTCAGGCTCTGTTTGACAAACGCTGAGCTCAGTCAACGAAGCTGAGCTCGACGAAAGCCAAGCAATCCATGCATTTGGACTTAGCCAAATTTTTGCTTCATGGCGTTGAGAGCATCGAGAGTGTTGAGTGAGCTCTCCCATACAATGCTATTTGCCTTAGCAAATATGTTTATCTAGGTATTTTCCTGTGGACTTGGTGAAAATTTTGCCCAACTTTTTTGTAGAGTTAACTGGAACAGCAAAACTCAATGCTAAAAGCTTTATGGCATTGAGTGAGTAGACCAAACTCAACGCCTATGAACTTGTCAACATTTTCAGCCAATTTCTCTAGGATTAGACTGACTCGGCATGACTCACTGCCTTTTTGCTGTATGGCATTGAGTGAGTGCACTACACAAATCTTTTTGTACATAGAAAATTTTTTGGCTATCTTTCAGTTAGGCTGAGATAGACTCAACGCTATATGTTATATGGCGTTGAGTGAGCTGTCCTCACTCAAGGCCTGTGGACTTAGGCAAAATTTCAACAAGACAATATTTAATCCATACCTCTGGCATTGAGTGAGCTTGCTCCACTCAACGCTTGTTTACTTAGTCGATTTTTGCAATGTCTACCAACCACTTATTATGTCTACATGTCCAATCAATGAGATATGGACAAGCTGTACTCAAAACCTCAAATGCATATCAAATACAATTGATGTGTGTGACATTGACCTGTTTGACATCTCACAAATCTGGGACATTGGGAACAATGGACCGAACAATCTCCCCCTATTTGAAGAAGTCAAAATCCATATCAAAAATGTTTTCTTTCCCTGTTCAATGACACACACAACCTATACAGCAAAATGAATATTGAAATTTTGATAAGATATAAGTAAATGTACCTCATTTCCTTCCTGTATGGTGAGCATCACTTACTCCCCCAATTTTACTGCAAGGTGTTTGTCCTTGCTTGAGTGCCACATGTCTTTCTTTCCCCTTTGCCATCTCTCCCACTTGCTATGTCTCCCCCTTGCTAGGACCTTCTCTCTTCTCTCCCCCTTTTTTACTTCTGTAGAATTGGTAGATTGGGGGTTGCCCTTCCATTGGATTACCTTCTCTCTTCTCTCTAGAGTAACTAACTCTCCCTTAATAGAATCAATTGTGAACCTATATTACTGGGGTGTCTTTATGTCCAGCAAGAGGAACAATACTTGCACCAAAAAAATGCAAAAGGGAGTGCCTGAAGCTATGCCATGTTCAACATACCTAAGTCAAATTTGAGGGTGTTGAACTTTGCTTCATCTAATGGCTTAGTGAAGATATCAGAAACTTGCTTGTCTGTGGGGACAAACTCGAGACTGATGTCTTCTTTTTCCACATGCTCCCTAATTAAATGATACCTTATTTCTATATGATTAGTCCTGCTATGTGAGACAGGATTCCTAGCAATAGAAATAACACTTGTAGAATCACAATAGAGAGGAGTTCTACTTACCTAAAGGTTCTAATCCTGGAGCTGATGTTGGATCCACAGCAGTTGAGAATAGTAGTTTCCTGCTGATATATATTCTGACTCAGCAGTGAATATAGCCACAATAGTTTGCTTCTTGTTTCTCCAAGAAAGTAGTCTTCTTCCTAAGAACTGACAGGTTCTAGTAGTGCTTTTCCTGTCTTCTTTGCAACCTGCAAAATCTATATATGTGAGATCAAATTCCCTATTTCTAGGGTACAATAGGCCACGATCTGTTGTGCCCTGAAGATACCTCAAGATTCTCTTTTTAGTAGAGTAATGAGATTCTTTATGGCAGGCCTGATACCTAGCACAGACACATGTGACATACATGTTGTCAGGCCTACTAGCAGTTAGGTATTGAAGGGAGCCAATTATCCCTCTATACAAAGACTCCTCAACAGGTTTTCCTGTCTCATATTTTCCTATAGGCATACTTGATCCCATGGGAGTTCTCATGGTGGAGGCATTCTCCATACCATACTTTTTATTAGCTCCCCATTGAACTTTGACTTGGATATGGACAAGCCATCATATGTCTGTCTTACTTGTAGTTCCAAGAAGAACTTGAGCTCACCCATGCTTCTCATTTCAAACTTCCCTTGCATATGTTTAGCAAACATCCTACAAAGGTTGTCACCAGTAGATCCAAAGATAATGTCATCGACATATATCTTGACTACGATAAACTTGCCCTTTATTTCCTTAGTAATAGGGTCTTGTCTATCTTCCACCTTTAGAATTTGTTCACAATGAGGAAGCTTTTCAAGGTTTTATACCAATCCCTAGGGGCTTGCTTTAGCCCATATAGAGCTTTCCTATGTTATTAAAAAAAATTTAGAGAGTTATGATCTAAAAAACCTAGTGGTTGATCAACATATACTTCCTCTTTTAGGTCCCCATTCAGGAATGCTTACTTGACATCCATCTTGTAGACTCTGAATCCCTCATAGGCAGCAAATGCAAGGAAAATCCTTATGCCTTCAAATCTGGCTACTAGGGCAAAGCTCAGGTAAAATTCTATGTCATCTTCTTGCGTGTAGCTTTTAACCACCGAACTAGCCGTATTCTTAACAATAATGCCATCTTGATCCACCTTGTTCCTATAGATCAACTTAGACGCTATGACATTTTGTCTATTGTTTCTGGGGACAAACTTCCAGACCTTACATTCTTAAATTGGTCCAGTTCTTCTTGTGTTGCACCAATCCAGAACTTGTCCTTAATTGTTTCTTCAAAGTTCTTTGACTCTTCTTGAGACAACAAGCTTGAGTAGAGAGCAGTATTCATGCTACTGCTTCTGGTCTGGACTCCATGATTTGCATCAGCAAAGATTTGGTGTACTGGATGGTCCATTAGATTCCTGGTAGCTGGAGGTAATCTAGCTGTAACTTGCTGATCTTCAAGGTTTTCAGCAAGATGATCTTCATTTTCTTCACGTATATTCCCCTTCTCTTGGAATAGGCAGTCCATCATCATTTCCTTGTATTGTGGCGGTAGCTTCCTTGATGGATAGCTTGTCCATCATCTGCTCTGTACCTACAATATTATAAGAGGAGGAGCTTGGCAGCTCATAGTTAACCATGTTGGATTCATCCAAAACAACATGCATTGACTCTTATACAACTTGGGTAGTTAAGTTGTATATTCTATATGCCTTACTATGAGTGTTGTACCCGACAAAGATCCCTTCATGGGACTTGGCTTCAAACATAGTTAAATGGACTTTTCTATTGTTAAGCTCATAGCACTTGCAACCAAAGATCCTAAAATAGCTCAGGTTTGGTTTTCTACCCTCCCAGATTTCATAGGGAGTCTTCTTGTGGCTCTTGGTGATAGAAGCTCTATTAAGGACATAACATGTAGTGTTAACAACCTCAGCCCAGAAGTATTCTGGGAGGTATGAGTCACTTAGTAAGGTACTACTAGCCTCTATGAGAGTCCTACTTTTCCTCTTAGCAGTTCCATTTTGCTGGGGTGTTCTAGGAGAGGAAAATTCTTGATGAATCCCAAGCTCTTCACAGAATCGTGTCATGCACTCAGAATAAAACTCAGTGCCATGGTCACTTCTGATTTTGACAACAGTGTTGTTGAATTCATTATGAATTTGCTTGATAAATGTCTGAAAGACATTAGGGGTTTCAGATTTCTTCCTTAGAAAGAACACCCAGGCAAATCTGGAAAAGTCATCAACAACCACAAGGGTGTAGACTTTCCTACTTAGACTTTGAATTGGCATATGACCAAATAGATCTAATTGCAAGAGGTATAAGCACCTCACAGAGTCTTTGTTGCTAATACTCTTGAGGGAGGTCATAGTTTGTTTGTCTTTTGGCATGCAGAGCAGATACCTCCTTAGTGCATATAGACTTAGGACCATTCATAACCAGCTCATTGCTGAACAACTTGCCTATGGTCCTATAATTTAGATGGGCTAGCCTCCTATGCCAGTAGACATAGGAAGAGGCTTTCTCATCTGCAATAAGGCAAACTGGTGAGTCTTTGCTAGAGTATAGGAAATCTAAACAGTACATATTTCCACTACTAGTGTCTGTTAAGATGACCTCTTGGTCACTTAACCTCCTTTTTTGGCACTAATCCTTGTGCAATACTATGTCATAGCCAAGATCACAGAGTTGGCTAATTCTTATCAGGTTGTGTTGCAACCCTTCCACATAGGCTACTCTAGTGATAATGACTATTCTATTAGAGATCTTACCATAACCTCTAGTCACCCCTTTTTCTAACCCACCAAAGAGAATCTTTGGTCCATTCTTTACTAGAGCATAATCCTTCAGCATACTCTTTGTTCCAGTCATGTGCCTAGAACATCAACTATCAAAGTACCATATAGGGGTATGAGCACTTGGACTAACCTACAAAACATAAATTAGATAACATTAGTACCCCAATTTTTATTGGTTCCTTGGTGCATGTTAGGCTGAAAATAATTCTTCCTGCCTGCAGCTTTTTTGACATGCTAGCTGACATTTGCTCTCTGCACACTATGATTGTGCCAGCAATCAATAGCAAAGTGGCCTACCTTTCCACAACACCAAGACTTATGTATGTTGTACCTTCTTTTTGGATCTGATCTAGTGGCTGTGTTAATAGTAGTTATGGGTCTAGAAGGAGTAGCAATAGTCCTGTTCCATGTTTTTCAAGCCCCAGTCTGACAAGTGGTGGGTTTGGAAGTAAAAGTGCTTGGGATATCTTGTGCTCTTCTAGCAACAGCTTTCTTTTCATAAAGTATACCCTTGATGGACTCAGAGAAGCCCAGGTCTGGTTTACTGATAGCCTTGCCCTTTCTCTTAGAGTGGGATGGAGGAATTGGAGAACAGTCAGCAGCTTTACCCTTGACATAAGGGGTTGTTGCACCAAACACAAATGCTCTAGGATGGGCCATTTATATTTTCTCATAAACACTTACACCTTTGTTGTAACTGCCACCATATTGTGGAATATTTGTGTTCACAAAAGATGGTCAAGCATTATTCCAGTGACCATAAATACTCTCATGGTCATGGCTGTTGGAAGGAAATTGCACTATAATAAATTTTACAGGAGGCTTAGAGGCTAGTGGCTCCACTTGAGCTTTGCCCTTTCCCTTGGGATTAACAGCTCTTATCATTCCCTTAAATCCCAACCCTCTGTTTTCTATTTTGGAGGAGAATGAGTCTATCAAGAGCAACACTATGCTAGGCTTGGAGTAGCTAGCCACTAATTCCCTCTCCTTTTGGAGCTTTCCATCAAGATTCCTGATATGGTTATTCTTGAAGGTTATGGTGCTCATCTGAATGATTGTTACATTCTTCAGTTTGCTAACTTCTTGAATCTTCAGATTCAGCAATTTTGCTGATTCTGAAGCAGCAAACTTTAAAGAAACCATTTCCTGAGCGTGTTATTTGTTCAAGAGCTTGCTTTTCTTTAGAGCATGTAGAAGTGCACCATAATTATCAATCAATTGATTGATGTCTCCTTCAGATTCTGAGTCATCATTATCACTTGATGCAGAAGCACAAGAATATGGAACTTATTCATAATCTGAACAAGCAGAGTTAGTAACAAAAATTACCTTGTTTGGACCAGGCTGATCCAGGTTGATTTCTTTATCTGACCAAGCCATCAGCCCAAGGCAGTAGTTGTCTTTTTCACAATCCACCAATGAATCACAATCAGAAAGAGATAGAGGGGCCCTGTCTTCAATCCTGGAAGCAGGATGAACCATCTATGCTTCTTCTTCTAAAGAAGCTAGCCTTTTGATGCAGTCTTCTTCTACAACTCCTAATTTAGTAGAGTACAACACAATATAGGCTTCTTCTTCTTCTTATGACTCTAATGAGGAGGAGTAAGTCCAACTTCTTTGCATCTTGGCAATGAGGGATATCTCCCTCTTGCCTTTTTGTTGGTGGTGCTTTTTCTTACTATGTTCCTTTCTTTTGACTGGTTAGTCGGCAATCACATGACCAGGTTTTCTGCAATGATAACAAGTAATGTTAGATGAAACATGTTTACTAGTTTTGGAACCATACCTGTCCTCCTTAGAGAATTTTCTTCTGCCCTTTTAGTAGTCATCCTTGGGATGTAAGGAGGAGGAAGGACTGCCCCTCCAGTGCTTCTTCTTCAAGAACTTCTGAAATTTCTTAGTTAAGGTAGCAAAATCTCCACCAGACCATTGGCAGTGTGATGTACTTTCCTCTAATTTTTTAGAATCAGATTCTACATCTCTCCTTGGTGGAGAGGGAGACTTTCATCTGCTTTTGTTGGAGCCTTCAGCTTTGAGACCTATAGTCTTGTCTCTTGCCTGATACTTGTTGTTGTTCTCCTCATCTTTCCTTGTAGCCAACTGTATCTCATATGACAGCAGCTTCCAAAAGAGGGTGTGAGGAGCAGTGTAACCCAGCTTTGCCACTTCTCTGATGGCACAGATTTTAGTGTCCCACTCTCTAAATATAGATCTAAGGAACTTGTCATTCAGTTCATAATGACTAAGTACTCTTTCATAAGTCTTCACCTCATTAACAATCCAAAATAACTTTTCAAAACAGAAGGTTATGTTGTCTCCCTTGGATTGCCTGAAGGCCTCGTACTCTTGATTGAGCATGGACTACTTATCATCTCTAACTTCATTAGTCCCCACAATGTAGATCACAAGTGTTTCCCACTTATCCTTTGCTATTTTACAATGGATTAGATTCTGAAGTATAGAGTCATCATCAACACTCACAATTATATTCTTTTCTCACTTGTCTATTAAAGATGGGGCCAGCTCATCCTTGGTCATCTCATAATATGTCTTGGGTGTCTTAACATTAGCATCCAGTGCAGACATATTCATTGGGATGTATGGTCCCTCTTCAACTGTAATATACATCCTAGGGTCAGCAACTTCCATGAACTGCCTAACCCTTGCTTTCCAGATGCCAAAATCTTCCTTCCTACAGATTGGTAGCCTCACAACACTCAGCTCCCTATTGGTCATTCTTAAACCCATAGAGATAGACTTCTAACTAGCCTTGGAGATCTGCTCAGACAGTTAAGCCTTTAAATAGCATCCTCCCTCTAATACAAGTTGAAAGTATTGTTTTCAAGGCTAGCTAAACACATAGAGGGGGGGGGGGTGAATAGGTTTTTGTCTCTATTTAAAATTTCTAACTTGTTATCAGATTTCAGTGCCTATGATTAGGTTAGTTATCAGCTTTTAAGAACATTCACAAACAACACAATAATTTTATAGTGGTTCCCCAATCTTGGGTACATCTACCGTCCCTCTGCGCCTATCTAATAGTTAGTTAGATTCGGCTATCCCTCCAGAACTCAGCTACTTAATAGCTTACAGCACAGATCCCACGGGACCATACAGGTTGCAAAGACCTAACACTTAGGCACTAAGCCAAACACAGGTCACAAAGACCTTAGCCTTTATAATATATGCTTATTACTCCAAACTCACTAAGAATCCTAATAGATAAAATAAAAGGTGATTGATTAGACACCAGAGCAAGAAATTTCTCTCATCTTCTTCCTAAACTGAGAAGATATCAGTCCAAGCTTTTGCTTTTGAAGAAAATGAAGTAGGCAGAAGAATCTTTCATTAAATAGCTTTCTTTCTCTATAGAGCTTATTGATCTGCTTCCTCAGAATCGCTTTTGAATCTGCTGTTGCAGATGGTAATTGCTTCAGCTATCTCTTTCCCAGCAATGTTCTCTTTACAGAACAACTTCTTTTGGCTCAACAAAAATGGCGACGAAGAAGATGAAGTTCGACCGCTCTTCTTGTTTTCAGAAAACCTAGACATGGAATCGATTGATTGCTCTAGCCAATTTGCTTCTTTTTATTCTCTGAAGGCCAATTGAGTAGTGGGCCCACCACAAGGATTGATGGCTGAGAATTAGCCATCCAGCAAATGCTTTCAAATTACTCTTGATCCAATGGCTCTTTGTTGTGTCCCCAACACTTAATGTTGAAAATATTTCTTAGAAAGAGCATAAAATGATAACAGCTGGCAGCCAATGTCTATGGCAGCATTTCCGTAACATTTGAAGTTTGGATGACTTTTTTACTTTGCTGATGTCAGCATGAATCAGCATCTATGGAGTTGGACAAAATTCAATCATTAGAACCAAAGGCGTTGAGTGAGTAGGTATCACTCAACGCCACAACATATAGACAAAATTCTATCTGTTTAGGTATTGAGCTCGACGAATGCTGAGCACCGTTCGATGAACGGCATGCTCAGCTCCACGAAAGCATAAGTTCAGTTCAACAAACTGTAGACTTAGTTCGACGAAAGGCTAAACTTAGTTCGAAGAACTCCATGCACAGTTTGACGAACGCTTATCTCAGTTCGACGAAGCTGTGCTCGACGAAAGTAAAGCAATCCACGCATTTGGACTTAGCCAAATTTTTGCTTCAAGGCATTAAGAGCATCGAGAGCGTTGAGTGAGCAAGCCTCACTCAACACTTTTTGCCTTAGCAAAAATTTTTGTGCCTTGGCGTTGAGAGAGTAAGCTCCACTAAACACCAAACTAATTAACAAAATTTTTTTGTTATCTGGCGTTGAGTGAGTAAGCTACACTCAACGCCTAGGGACTTGGTGAAAATTTTGCCCAACATTTAAATGGAGTTGATTGGCAAAGAAATACTCAACGCTAAAAGATGCATGGCATTGAGTGAGTAGACCACTGAAAGTATCTATGGTCGACTAAGTCCACCTATGCGGGGTGGGGAATAGGTCTCGTGCATTCTTTTATGGAATTTAAATAACATGCACAAATAACAAACACAGCAAAGAAAAGCACACAAGCAATTATAGTGGTTCCCCGATTTGGGTACATCCACTCTCCCCCTTTGACGTATCTCCCAACAAGGGACGATTCGGTCACTTCACCAAACGGATTGAAATCCAATCCACACACTACGGAAGGCACCCTTCCAACAGAAGGAGTCACTACTCCTCCACCACGGGTTGTACCCAACCCTTACAACTAGGAATCACTATTCCTTTACAACAAAACAAAATTAGAATGTACAATAAATACAAACTACACGTGTGGAGAACCCGATGTCCCTCTTCGTTCGTTGAATCGTTCTTGATGAAGACGAAGAGTCCACGACCGGAGTACTCTCTTGGAGAGGTTCTTCCCAAGATCGGCGGTGAGAAGTGAATGCGGTTGCGATGCTTTGTAGATCCAAACTTCTTGACAAAGCAAGCAATGTCCACCAATGATCTCAATCGGATCGGTCGTCTCAATCGATTCAGAATGAAGAGCTAAATTCGTTCAACAAATCGAGAGATAAGGGATCTCGAGAGAGAAGCGTGAGACGCTATACTTTGCCTCGGTCCTGTCGCCGGATGATAAAAGAGGATCTAAGATCTGCGGCGGCGACAACTTGCGAGCGGTGACGACAACAGAAGGATTTTTGCGATCGGCTAGGTTATGCTCGGCGGCTTTCATTTCTCGTGAATTATAACTGTTGAAGTTCATAATAAGCATGTATATATCCTGAGGACAACCCTAAAGTCCTTTGTGGGACCCACAAAGAGAAACTGTAGTCCCGGCCGAAACATCGTAACCCGTCTTGGTTCGGTCCAGCGAGAGACGAAATTTGCCTAAGGCAAATTCAGTGAGAATCATTGGTGATTCCGGTCGAAGTCGGCAGGAATCACTTGTGATTCCCTTCGAATTTGCCTCTACAGATTTTCAGTTGTAAAAATAGTCAGCCTGCGGGAATCGGTGGGAATGCAAACATCATTCTCGATGAATCGGCGAGAATCAGTTAATGATTCCCGTCGAATCTTCCTTAGCAGAATTCTTGAGGGAGGACAGTCAGCCAGATAAAATCGGAGGGAATCGGCGAGTGATTCTCGACGATTCGGCGAGAATAACTAGTTATTCCCGTCAAATCGGCGAGAATCACTTAGTGATTCCCGTCGATTTTGACTTAGAAGATTTCTTCTTCCTTCCTCTGAACTTGGTCTTTGACCCATCCTTGCTCCTCTTTTGCGCTTGATCTATCTCGACCCTGTACTTGAAAATAAGTACACTCCAATAGAGAGAGCACACATGAGTCAACACACTGATCTGCTCAACGAGGGATTACGTTGCGCAGACCCGTGTATATTGACCCACTGCACCCTGACATTGGTGTGTACTTAGCATATAATAGCTGCAAGCACAACTTGACAGAAAGTCATTAAATACATTGTCAATTCAACTTAGCTTGTTCAGGGGCTTCTTCAAATCAGGTACATTGTGGATACAATACCCAATAATCTCCACCTATTTGAAGAAGCCTAAACCCTACAAGCTAAGGTGAATAGATCATATGGGAAAGAAAATCATAAATATAAAATTCAATTGAGAGTGAAATTCATTACCATTTTCTCCTAAGAGCATACTTAACGTTGGCAGCCACCTTAGCCTTAGCCGAGAGGGTAATCTCCCCCTTTTCAGCTTCTGCAAACCTGGGACTTCACTTGGAGCGATATGCACCCCCTCAGATCTTGCATCCGTGCTCGAGCTTGAGTTCCTTGCTGATGCACCCCCTTGATCCAAGAGCCTTGAGCCTTATAGTCCTCACTCTTCATAGTTCAGAGTGTCGAGTTCAGTTTTGAATAGACTGAACTTGTCCTTGTCTATGGGCTTCGTGAAGATATCTGCAACCTTCTTAGCCGTGGGGACATAGTAGAGAGAGATATCTTTGTTTTCCACATGCTCCCGAATGAAGTGGTTCTTTGGTCTTGGAATAAGCGTCCAAACATTGCATCGTTCAAATTGATGCAGTTCATCTTGCATGTCAAATATCCATGCTGCATCTTTGTTCGCTTCGTCGAACTTCTTTGGCTCAACCTGTGACAGGAAACTAAGGTGCAAAATCTTGTTAATTGTACCTCTCCAAGTTCTGACACCGTCACGAGGATCTCCTATGATCTGATCTTTGGGATTATCCCTCACGTGTCGGAGCTCTAGGAGTCTGGCATCTGGAGCTCTGACATCTTCTCGGGCTTCTCCTTCTTCTAGGAGATTTTCTCCATCCTGATCGTCAACTTCTCTAGTTGGCGTTGAGGTGGAAACCTTGACGTACTTTGGAGTTGCGTCTTTTGCAGTCTCATCGAGACTTAACTGTTAAACCCTTGCACCTGCATCTTCAAGAATGCCACTGGAAGAATTGCTATAAAGCAAGCTTCCTTCATCAAAAACAACATTAATGGACTCCTCTACCACTAGGGTTTTCTTATTGAAGACCCTATATGCCCGACTATGGCTACTATAGCCCATGAAGATACCTTCGAAGCATTTTTCTGTGAATTTAGTACGCGGGTACTTCCCATTATTGAGTACAGAGCATCTGCAGCCAAAAATACTCAAATAGGACATGTTCGGTTTCCTGCCTTTCAATAGATCAAAAAGCATCTTACGTTGATTCTTGTTGAACAATGCTCGGTTCTGCACATGACAAGCCGTGTTGACAGCCTCTGCCCAGAAGTACTCTGGAAGAGAGGCGTCATTCAACATTGTCGTAAATGCTTTAATGAGGGTTCTATTTCTCCTCTCCACAACTCGGTTTTGCTGTGGAGTATGCGAGGAGGAAAACTCATGAAAGATACCAAGTTCTTTACAAAATTCTGTCATAGCACCAGACTCGAATTCTGTTCCATGGTTACTTCTGATTTATACCACCGAGCAGTTAAGTTCGTTCTGAATATGCTTGACAAAACTCGTGAAGATATAAAACGTAACTGACTTTCGTTTCAAAAAGAACACCCACGTAAATCGAGAGTGATCATCAACAATCACTAGCGTATATGATTTGCCTCCTAAGTTATGAACTTGCACTTGACCAAACAAGTCTATATGCAGAAGATAGAGACATCTGGAGGAGTCTTTGTCTGTAATGCCTTTAAAGGTAGCCCGAGTCTGTTTGCTTTCCTATCATGCAGGACAAGGGCTATCTTTGATGCACTTAATAGTAGGGGCATCCCTTACTAAGTTCTTAGAGAACAACATATTAATTGTAATTAAATTAATATGTTCTAATCTCTTTTGCCATTGTTCACAAAGAGATGCACTGCCTTTTGCTACTAGGTACACGGGGGTAGAATAATCTAAGCTAAGAAAATCTAAACAAAAGATATTTCTGCTCCTAATGCCAGTTAATACCGTCTCCGATGAGGCACACGATATTATCACACACTTATCCTTGCAGAACTTAACGGTATATCCTTTATCACACAATTGACTTACATTGATCTGGTTATGATTTAACCCTTCAACATAGGCCACATCGGTGATAGAGATTATACCGTTGGAAATCATATCGTAACCTCTGGTGACTCCTCGATCTGATCCTCCAAAGATGACTTTGGGTCCATTTTCGACTAGAGAGTAATCACGCAGCAGGATTCTTGTCCCAGTTATATGCCGGGAACATCCACTGTCCAAGTACCAGATAGGCGTTTTAGTGGCCTTTGGACATACCTGCAAAACAGAATTTGTTTCCCTTAGGAACCCAATCAAACTTGGGTCCTAGATTCCTTGTTAGCACACTCCCCCTCGGATGGTTAACCCTACGAGTGGTCGGCCTCACATTGCTAACATGAGGAGTCTCGTTATATATTGGATTAAACCAGCAATCCACTGCAAAGTGACCAACTTTGCCACAGCACCAACAGTCAAATCTGTTGTACCTTTTCCTAGGCTCCTGCTTCACCCTTGGAACGGTGGGTCCATCCCGGGCCTTCGATCTGGAGGTGGTGGCATCATGATGACAACAGTCACATGATTTCTTCACTTCCTGTTCCTTCAGTATAACAAGCTTGGCTTTTGGTGCCATCTTCCTATTATGTCCGCTAGAGAAGTGGCCATAATCCCCTACTTGGATTTCCTCATAAGGTGCCTTGAAGACACTCCCACCGTAGTTGCGGGGGAAGGCCTAACCATCATACCGGCTCTTGGGCTTTTCAACCGAGGGTCGAAAGAAGTTGCCATAGGTTGATTCAATGTCCTACTCATTTTAAGGAAAGCCAGGCTTTCTGAATACAATAGGGTCGAGTGGGGCCTTTCCCTTTTCTGTTGTAGAGGCCTTCTTAGCAGCCTTATTTTTTCTCTGCTTTCTATTTCTCCTGGATGATTTACAAGGCACACCCACATGCCCAAAGCCAGCCCCCTTAGCCTAAGCAAAGAATTCATCAACCAGAGGAAGAACGGTCTTGGGCATGGAAAAGCTTTTGACAATCTTCCGTTCTGCCGCAAGCTGTTCTACCAACTTGTTGATTTCTTCCTGTTTTAGGTCAAGGAGCCTTAGAGACTCTGAGTTCTCAAAAGTAAGTCCCAGGTGTTCCTGTCGGAGAGAGATCAAGCAAGTGATCTCTTCTCTTAGAGACACACCCTCAGCCTTAAGAAATTTGACTTCTTTTTTCTGAGCCCTCAACCTCTTGCAGCATTCCTCAAAGGTATTGAGCAGAAGGTCATACTTTTCGAGGAGCTCAGCTTCACGGGCAGATGGGCTGTCCTCGAGATCGTCATCAAAAGACTCAGAGTCAGAGTCAGAGAGGGGGGTATGATCTTTTACCTTCCCAATAAATGGGGGGCAGTCTCCTTTTGAGTCAGAGCGACCCATTAGCCCGAAGTAGGATTCCTCATCATCACTTGAGTCTGACAAATCAGATTCACTAAGTGTCTTCGGCTTCTTAACAATGTAGCTCCTCTCCTTCTTTTTATCTCTCGAGGTCCTGTGCTCCTCTCCCTTCCCCTTATCTCTCTTGCCTTGGTGGCAGTCAGTGATGACGTGACCTGGCTTATTACATCCAAAGCAAATAATGTCATTAGAGCAATGTTTGTTTTGTTTGGATTCATACCTGTCAGAAAAATAATTCTTCTTCTGATGTCTGGAGGAGGAGACATCTCTGTTTCTTTGATTCCTCAACTTGAGGAACTTCTTGAACTCCCGAGTTATGAGGGAGAAGTCTTCTTCAGATAGCTCTGAGCCAGAAGAGCATGGCTCAGAGTCTTCTTCCTCATCCATTTTCCGAGAACGTGATGAGGCTACACCCTTGCCTTTCCTTGAGTGATTGGCTTTTAGGGCCATAGTCTTCTCTCTGGCAGCGGCTTTATCAGCTTCTTCTTCATCCTTTTTGGTGTACAGCTGAAGCTCATAGGACAGAAGTTTCCCAAATAGAATCTGGGGATCTGTTTTTTCCAGCGTGCCAAATTCTCTGATGGCGCAGATCTTGGTGTCCCATTCCTTAGTAAGGGATCTAAGGAATTTGTCATTTAGTTCACCATCGGTGAACACTATTCCATAGCCCTTCACGGCATTGACGATCTTCAGGATGTTCTCGAATGTCACTCTGATTTCTTCCTTTGGACCTTGACTAAAGGCCTCGTACTTCTAGTTCAGAAGGGATCTTCGATCATCCCTTACTTCATCAGTGCCCTCCATCAGGATGATCAGGCAGTGCCATATTTCCTTGACAGTCCTGTAGTTTCAGAAAACCTGCATCATGGAGTCATCGACGGCGCTTACAAGAATTTTCTGAGCTTTCTTGTTAAGTCCGACAAGCACCATATCATCCTTATCCATTTCAGAAAGTTTCTTGGGCACTTTCTTGGTTGGATCAATGGTGGAGGCCGTAGTGGGGATATAAGGTCCCTCCTCCACTATCATGAAGAGTCGGGGGTCGACAACTTCCATGTATTACCTGATCCTTTCCTTCTTGATAGGAAACTTCAGCTTGGCGCACACTGTGATCTTCCTAGAATACTTGAGTCCTTCCATTTCTGAGATCTACTTTCTTCTTGACACTAGACACGGGATCTTACTCAAGGTGTTACCCTTATTGACGAGTAACCTCCCTCTGATACCACTTGAAAGTATCTAGTGTCGACTAAGTCCACCTATGGGGGGGGAATAGGTCTCGTGCAGTCTTTTGTGGAATTTAAATAACCTGCACAAATAACAAACACAGCAAAGAAAAGCACACAAGAAATTATAGTGGTTCCCCAATTTGGGTACGTCCACTCTCCCCCTTCGACCTATCTCCCAACAAAGGATGACTCGGTCACTTCACCAAACGGATTGAAATCCAATCCACACACTACAGAAGACACCCTTCCAACCGAAGGAGTCACTACTCCTAAACCACGAGTTGCACCCAACCCTTACAACTAGGAATCACTATTCCTTTACAACAAAACAAAATTAGAATGTATAAGAAATACAAACTACATGTGTGGAGAACCCGATGTCCCTCTTCGTTCGTTGAAACGTTCTTGATGAAGACGAAGAGTCCACGACCGGAGTACTCTCATGGAGAGGATCTTCCAAACATCGACAGCGGCAAGTGAATGCGGCGGCGATGCTTTGTAGATCCAAACTTTTTGACGAAGCAAGCAAGGTCTACCAACGATCTAAATAAGATTGGTCATCTCAATCGATTTGGAATGAAAAGCTATCTTCATTAAACAAATAGAGAGATAAGGGATCTCAAGAGAGAAGCGTAAGACGCTATACTTAGCCCCGGTCCTGTCGCCGGACGATTAAAGAGGATCTAAGATATGCGGCGGCGACAACTTGCGAGCGGCGACGACGACGGAAGGATTTCCGCAATCGGCTAGGTCCCGCTCGACGGCTTTGATTTCTCGTGAATGATTACTGTTTAAGTTCTAAATAAGCATGTATATATACCCTGAGGCCAACACTAAAGTCCTTTGTGGGACTAACAAAGAGAAATCCTAGTCCCGGCCGAAACAGCGTAACCCGTCTTGGTTCGGTCCAGCGAGAGACGAAATTTGCCTAAGGCAAAATTCGGCGAGAATCATTGGTGGTTCCCGTCGAAGTCGGCGGGAATCACTTGTGATTCCCGTTGAATTTGCCTTAGACGATTTCCAGTTGTAAAACCACTCAGCCTGCGGGAATCAGTGGGAATGCAAACGTCATTCTCGACGAATCGGCGAGAATCAGTTAATGATTCCCGTCGATTCTTCCTTAGCAGAATTCTTGAAGGAGGACAGTCAGCCAGATAAAATCGGCGGGAATCGGCGAGTGATTCTCGACGATTCGGCGAGAATCACTAGTGATTCCCATTGAATCGGCGAGAATCACTTAGTGATTCCAGTTGATTTTTACTTAGAAGATTTCTTCTTCCTTCCTCTGAAATTTGTTTTTCACCCATTCTTGCTCCTCTTCTGCTCATGATCTATCTCGACCCTGTACTTGAAAATAAGTACACTCCAATAGAGAGAGCACACATGAGTCAACACACTGATCTGCTCAACGAGGGATTACGTTGCGCAGACCCGTGTATATTGACCCACTGCACCCTGACATTGGTGTGTACTTAGAATGGAATAATTGCAAGCACAACTTGACAGAAAGTCATCAAATACATTGTTAATTCAACATAGCTTGTTCATGGGCTTCTTGAAATCAGGTCCATTGTGGATACAATACCCAATAACCACACTCAACGCCTGTGTGCTTGGCCACATTTTCATCCAATTTATTTAGGATTAGACTGACTCAGCCTGGCTCACAACCTTTTTTGTTGTATAGAGTTAAGTGAGTAGACAACAATCAACACTTTTGTACTTAGCCAAATTTTTTGCTATCTTTCAGTTAAGCTGAGATAGACTCAACGTTATATGTTATATAGCGTTGAGTGAGCTTTCCTCACTCAACTCCTATGGAGTTAGGCAAATTTCTACTAGACAATATTGAATCCATACCTTTTGCATTGAGTGAGCTTGCTCCACCCAACTCCTGTGGACTTAGTCAATTTTTGCTATGTCCAGCAACCACTTATTATATGAACATGTCAAATTAATGTGATATGGACAACCTGCACTCAAGACCTCAAATGCAAATCAAATACAGTTGATGTGTGTGACATTGACCTTTTTGACTTCTCACAAATCAGGGACATTAGGAATAATGGACCCAACACCACACCAGCAAAAGGATGAAATACTAAGAGTGCTTGGGAGATCCGCCAGATTAGTTAGAGGGGAAGCCCCCGAGGTGTTCGCTAGAAGAGAATCAGCGACGTCTTTTGGCACCATCCCCTACGAGATGAGCGATACATCAGTACGCAACCTTGTGTCAACTATTTAAGAGTTTGTGCAAATGGGCGAGGCGATAAAAGTACCTCCTGAAAGGAAGAGGGGTTCTCGTCGTGGTGAGGGGTCGGAGTAGGCGAGGCTCGGTTCTCTTTGTAGTGATCTCGCCTAACCAACTTGGCTTTCTTCTTCTTCTTTGGTACGGTGCTCTCACCCGATGGCCTCTCGCTAGTGGACTTCTCGCAAGCTGGCCTCGTGCCCACCAGCCAAGGGGCAACTTTGGCGTAGTTGGCGTGGGACTGTGGCTTGGCCGTGACAAGACAGGCCTGAAGCTCTTCCGAGAGCAGTTTTTCGGCACGATTCGAACGCATCTTCAAGGCTCTGCGAAAGCACTGGCCTAAGGCAATAGCAACCGAGATGGCCTGAGATCAAACTCGACGGAGTTTATATAGAACCAAGGTGGGGTCCACGAAAAGATTCCCTGCCAGAACAGCAAGCACACTGCGAATATTAGGGGTAGGACGTGTCTTTCCGAGCGCATGACTAGCTCGCAAACAGCGGGCATTGTGTACAACCCCATATTTGCTGGGTGGGACCAAAGTATCCATTCGGTCGGGATTGGGCAAGCCTTGTGCTAGCATGAAACATATTGGGTTAGACAAGAAGATTGGGCAAAAGGGGTTCTCATCCTAGGCATGCTCAAAGGGTCATGCGTGGGTTGCTGGAAGCCCAAGGAGCTGGCATCGAGTGAAGTTTTTCCACTCCCGCCTGCAGTAGGAGGGAAGGCTCTCACTTAGGGGTCATGTAACGCCAGTTCGTCAAGCTCAATTTGTCGAGCTGAGAACGTTCTTCGCCGAACGCAAATTCATCGTGTTAAGCCTTCGACGTAAAGTTATTTTCGTCGGGCGTGGCAAAACCGGCGGGGGGAGCTCCAGCCCAGGGCAGCGGAAGGGCTCCGCCTCTCGTTGGTTAAAGCCCATTCCGCCTTCAATGTTGAGTGTTGAGTGGCATTTTTCCCACTCAATGCCCCCACAGCCTTTCAGCTCCCGCTCGGGATAGGCGGGAAGGCTCACGCTAAGAGCAAGCAGGGTTTCCATAAAGATTAGCAGGAAGAGCAAGGGCTCCCGCCTCTCATTGGTAGAAGCCCATTCCGCCATTAGTGTTGAGTGTTGAGTGGCATTTTTCCCACTCAACGCCCCCACAGCCTTTCAACTCCCGCTCGGGATAGGCGGGAAGGCTCGCGCTCAGAGCAAGCAGGGTTTCCATAAAGATTAGCAGGAAGAGCTTAAGATAGATGTGACCCATACCTAAAATTACCTAAATACCCTTGGGTCTGCATTTAACTCCTCAGAACAGCGGAGTTTGGCTATTGGCAGACTAGAAAAGGGCATTTTAGTAATTTTAGGGTAGCAAAAGTATGCTTTTTACAGAACAGACTAGGAAAACCTATAAATAGACCCATGGAGTTCTTCATAAGGCAAGCTTTTATCGTTTCTACAACCTACTAGAGCATTTTGAAGTTCTCCTAGCCCGGCTAATGAATTTGGAGGAAAGTGCTTAGAGATCTTCCGGGTTAGTGGAGGGACCTCCCAGTTGAGGCTTAGGGATAGTTCCAGGTTCTTTGTCGCTTGTCAGAGGTCAAGGTTTGGGAGAAGTAGGTGCTAGTTATACCTCCGGGTCCGAACTCTCGTTGACGCCATTTTCGGCTTCAACACCCAGGTCGATTTCCCTCACACACAAATCAGATAGAAAAAAGAAAGATACAGAAAAAAATTGAGTTTGAAAATATTTCTCCCTCAAAAGTAGAAATCCTCCATAAAATGTTGCGCGGTTGATGATTTTGAAAATCGTTTCTTTGCAGTCGATCTGCCACTGAATTGCTGTCATAGTTTTCATCCTTCATAGTTCTTTGATCACCAATGGGAGGAAGAAATATTGTTTTTTCATGCAGAAAGATGAAGGTTCGTGCGGTGTTGATAGTTGTCCATTAATTTTGGAAAAATATATGAAAAATATTCACTATCTTTGGACACCACGACACGGTAAGAAGCTAACACCTGGAAGTAGGTGACAGAGTGGGTTGTCTTTAATTCTTCGGAGCTAACTCCTGTGGTAGGGATAACGCCTGGCGATAGCGATTTTCTCCCGACGAATTGACCTGGCTATCGCCAAATTGGTTAGCGCCCGACGATAAGACTAGTGCCTTGTGGTAGGTCATAGAGATTGATTTTCTTGTTCTTTGTGCCTATAAACCTACACACTATACCTAATACAAGTATGTTTAAATATAACTCAAGTTTTGATAATGTCAAACTAAAGAGATGCGGACCATAGGTTCCAACAAACTCCCCATTTTTATAATATCAAATTTTGTTCATGAGATATAAATAATAATAACATGGTATAGTGTATTCCAATCAATAGGCATGTAATATAGCAGGTTTAATGGTCAAGATAACATGCGACTCCCCATTCATGTATGCTCCCCCAATATGTATGTTCCCCCTACATGTGTGCTCCCCCTATATGTGATCTTTCCCTATGTGTCTTAGCATAGGATTAGCTCATGAACACATAAATATCCCCCCTATTGATATTATTGAAAGGGTCGGGGATGAATAAACATGTTGCGAGAAAAACAAAGCGGGAAAAAACGAGCACAAATTCATATAAAAGAAGTAAGATCACCAGGGAAAAAATATAAGCGGAACACAAGGAGTAAAGACCTACCCTACATAAGAAAAAACATTTGATTAGAAAAATTGTTCGAACACAAAAAAGTTGGACAACACATGTGAATCTAAATACACAAGATTTTTGAGTACAATGTTAAGAGATTCATAGAGTTAATGTAGTGTAACATTGTAAGTGTCATGAGTAATAATCTTGTACTAGTACACTTGTACTATAGACAGTCAATGATGTTTAATACCAATTCTTATGCATGGAAGCATTAGATAGAATAATGATAGGTGTACGTGTAGCATCATAAAGAAAAACATCTGGTAGAAATAATCATTAATACATGTTTTATCTATATAAGGAAATTCGCTAACAAAAGAGTAATGAAGAGAAAAATCACATCATGTTTCTATCTACTCTATACCCCGACTAGAATAACGGGCTCTAACTCAATTTGTAGTCTTTGCACAAGATTGAAATGATTCTATAGGCCAAGGTGATCATTCTCACAATTCCATTGAGGCTTATTAGGAGAAATTGGGAGTGCATTAAGGTGTATCCTTGACACATTATTTGATAGCATATATAATACATTTTTATTTTTTTCTCAATTTTTTCTCACTATCACTTTTAAAATATTGTAGAGTTCAACGTCCCCGAATCAATCGAAATCTACCCACATTGATAAATACACTTTAACTTGGATACAAAAGACTTGTTCATTAAAGTTTTGGCCCAAAGTTCTAAGCATTATATATATAGAAAACATGAACACCGTGACATTGATTGTTCAAGTCATTCCTTGCGTGTATGACACGATATCACGAGTAATAACATGTAAGCTTCTAATTTCTATAAGAGTGCATTTTCAAGGGATGTTTGAACAGTGAAATTTCATAATGCTACCTAAATCTCACACATACCTAGAGGCATATTCAACATACACTATACTGTCATGTTGCACTCCATAGCTAAGTACAAATATATGAGATACATCATGACAAGGAGAAACAATATTGAATAGAGATTAACATATACTAGAAACCAAACATTACACGTAATCTTTATGTTTTAGGTTCTAGTCAAGCTTGTCCGAAGAATGATCGTGCCATATTTTTTTCATTTTAGGCTTTTATATTATTTTCTTTGTTTTAATATTCAAAGATTAAACAAATCAAACTGAAAATAAAATCGTGTTTTTGAATTTTTGGGATTTTTCAAAATTTTTATTTATTTTCGTTTATAAAGCATACCGAAAGAAAATGCACACCAAACAGAAAAGCAAAATAATAGAAAAGCAGAAAAATAACACTTAAAAGAAAAATTCAGAAACAAACTTTCTGCCAATGCTACGGCTACCACACGGGGGTAACATACAGAGATTGAAGTTTGAGAAAAAATCGCACAGATTTCAATAGATTTAGGATTACGATTAAGTAGTGAGATCGAAAACACCCAATTCTAGTCGAAGTAAAGAAAAACGAGTGTCACAAAGGTATTTTGTGAATATATCCACAAGTTAATCATTAGTTCCAATGAAGCGCACTTTCATGTTTTTTTTCTTAATTTGATCCTAAATAAAGGGATGACGAATGTCTATGTGTTTTTATTGAGAGTGGCGAACCATATTATTCTTTAAGTCTATGGCACTCTTATTATCGCACCTTTGTTCAACGTTCTTGAAGGAGAGACTGAAGTCCTCTAACGTTTGTGACATCCAAAGTGCTTATTCGCAATAGCTTATTTGGGCAATTATTGAAACTGAAAACTCGGTCTCTGTAGAGTTCACCCATAGGGAAGGGGTGATCGCACACTTCTCTCCTGAGAGCAAAATGGCTAAGAAAAAAGAATACGAGATAGACTCAAGGGCTCGACGTGGAGGTCCCACCACATACACGGAAGATCATAGAGCGCTTCCCCTCCCTTGCTAAATGTCGAGCTAAGGATGCCTCAAAGAGCGCAAGAGGACTGGGGCACAAGTCAACATCCACTTTGAGGTACCCCCTTGGGTCAATTTATAAATTTCTAAAAACGGCTTGCAATTAGCCAACCTCTGCACTTCTGAACAGCTATGTGCAACCCAAATGGGTCTGCCAACAGCGTAACTCCGTTGTTCCAACGGGTTATTTGCACCCCTAGCAAGGGCATCCAGGTAATTTTGCCTATGGACCCCCTTGGGCGAGTGGCGAGGGACACGGGGTCAACTCGCCACACTACTGCGCAAACGCAGCCTGGTCTTCACAGCTCGCCTTTTATCTCTAGGCGAGCGCGGGACAGGCCGCCATAGCTTACCTGCCCTATACAGAGGAGGGCCGATGACAAGATCGCCTGGGCAACTGCGGGCTGGATGGGCTGGCTGGCATGGCTCGCTCACCTATCCATGGCGAGGATGAGCCAACCATCTGGGTTGGCCCGCCTAATATACTGATGCAGGCTAGTCTCCCTAGCAAGCTCGCCTATCCTGATTGATCCACTCGGCGAACATGGGGTTGTACACAATACCCACTATTTTTGAGCTTGGCAAAGCTCGGAAGGAATCATCCAACCCCTTGTGTTCGGTGAGTTCTTTGCTGAGCTTGAGGTAATAATTTGGTGGATCCTATACATGTGCAATAAATATTCCCCTGAGCCAAGGGAAAAATCCCGTCTTCCTTCTCTAACCTTCCTTGTGAATAGTAGCTTAACAATACCCGTGTAAGAGGAGATGCGAGCGCGCCTAGCATCCGTGAGGGAGGGGACACGAGAGAAGGTCCTTTATGTCGAACTGTGGATGGAAGGTGGATCCTCGGCCCCAAATTTAGTCCGAAGAAAGGGAAAGTTGTCAGGCAGTCTCCTACGAATGACGTCCCTACATCCGGTTCGGCGGAAGGGGCAGATGCCGCCCATCAGGTATGTAGACCTCTTATCTGATTCGTCAGTCTGCTTCTTATTTCTTTTTCTATAGGAGTCCCCCTACGAAGACGGAGGCAATAGAAGAGAACTAGGGCATTTATCACCACTGATAATCGAGCGGGCTACAAGCCCTTCGATCTAGGGGCTTGCCCCTCTTGTGATTACTCTATTGCAAGTCCCCCTTGGCAAGGGAAATCTATTGCAGCTCATGAAGGCAAACTCTTCAAGGGCTAGCAGGGCACCTCCCGACACCCTGCCAGCGTGGGTGACGTGTCGATCCCTGGTGAGTTTGTACGCTTGATTGCTTATGATCGCTTGCTTTTTTTGATCTCTCCTACTTTTGTAGGTTTCCATGCGATGTCCTCCTCCGATGTTATCATCAGCAGGGGGTACTCGCCTCCCCCTCTACGGGACAAATCTCGGAATACCTGGGTGACACATAGGACGTTGAGGGGATGAATAGGTGTGAAACACGGTTATTTCAGAAACAATCCCTGTTACTACAGGAGGTTTGCAATTTGGTGGACAATGATAAAGCTGAGGCAGAAGAGCGATTCACGGTACTGGAAGGCATGAGGAAACCAGCTGACAGGGATGTGATGGCTTCTCTGTGGGTGCACATTACGCGAGCGTACGAATGGCTCAGGCATGTAATAGAGTAGGTTGACCTAGGCTATCAAGAATTACTAGTGGTTCACGAGTACTTCTACCCTCGCGTGCCACCCCATTACGGGATGCAGGGGCGATATAGGTTGAAATGGATTCAGTACTAAGCCACAAACTCCCCCTTCCTTGATACCAGTCGCCAGGCTCGGGTCGCATCTGTATCTTGGATCAGCCCGCACAATAGGACCATGAAATATTATTCTTCTTTTCTTAGGACGTCAAAATTTTCTTATTTATAATTGTTTGATATCTTTCGCGCACTGATGGTCTTATTTTATCTGTATATTATTATCATCGTTGTAACTGCTTAGCTTTCTTTAGGCGAATATTGTATGAGACACCATTGCTCGCCTACCCCTCACTCAAGCAGGTGTTAGGCTATTGAGCTGGATCGCATGGCTCACTTGCCTAACATTGGCGGGAGTGAGTCGGCTATCTATCGAACACATGTTAGCGTGACTCGCCCACCTCCTTTGGAGGATGCGAGTCTCGGCTTGCCAGCCTCTTGGGCGGACGCAATTCAGCATAGCATGCTGACGAATATATTTTGTGGCACTTTAGAGAGCTGGTAGGAACCTGCGGCAGGCCTAGAAGTCGAATCATTGGGGCACATTTTTCCTATCCGCACATTTCCCGCCGACGGGACGTTTTCCTGCCTTTCATTTTCCTATAAATAGGCCATGTCGCCCTATCTTACCTATAGAATATAAGACTTCCGCTCCTTAGTTCCTGCGACTACCATCCCATCTGCTCTTTGCGAGAACTACAGTGTCCCGCTTAGCTATTTGTTTGTGAAATGGATGGGAGTGGCGGCGATGTTGATGGGTGGAGCAAATCTGTTAGGACCTTCTCCGACCACCCCTTCTCCTTTGCTAGCACCACAAAATTAGAGTACCTCGATGTGATCGGCCACTTCTTTCCTCAGATCTTTGAGGCGAGGAGGCCTGGGGAGCAGGAGAAGATATAAGAACTTTTCGATGGGGAGCTCTCCATCACTATCGCCCATTTTCACGCGGGCCTCCGACTTCCCTTATGGCATGAGGCTAGGCAGCTTCTGAAATACTTTGGGGTCGTCCCAGGTCAGATGAACCCAAATTCTATTGTTGTCGTGGTCGAGTTCGCCTGCTTCCTGCGGGAAGGGCTTATCGAGTTCATCCTTGCGGTCTTCTGCAAGTTGTTCTCATTTTGCACGAATAAGGATGCCACCGCCTACTTCTCAAGTACGCATGTCAAGGTCAGGGAGACGGTGAATAATAGCCACAATTGGCTCAGAAAATTCGTCTTCGTCAAGGGAGACTTAGGAAACACCCCCTTCTTGTCAGTGCAATTCAGCGAGGCAAGCTACCGCCCCCCCTTGCCTGGGGGGCCATGAAGACGAGTTGTGCAGGTTCTTCTATGGGAAGAACTTTGAAGTCGCATTCCACCGCAGGAACATGGATAGTCTTGCCCCTGTCCTGCCCGGGGAGGTTAGATACTCGCACTTTCCTCCTTTTTTCTTTTTTACTTATCCCATTCTTTTTCTTCTTTGCCTTAACTCTATTTTCGTGGTGGAGCAAGACATTCCCTTGCATCCTTCTTACGAGAGTGCGCGGTCGCTTCTGGCGAGTTCGCCCATGGCGAGATGGTGGCTGCCGCATATCGTAAGACCCCAGCACCTGCTACCCAAAAGGGGAACCCGCGAACAAACTCTGTCGTCGCTGCCGCCCAAGAAGCCGAAGGCTACGGGTGGAGCATCTCCCGCATCTCGGGAGAAAAGAAATGCTACAGTGGACTAACCAGCTGAAGTTCCGAGAGTGTTGGGCGCTTCGACCGACGGCCCTCCTAGTGAGGTGGCCTGCACCTCCAGGTTGCGAGGACAAGAGGCCGTCGCAAAGCTTGTGCCAAGAGGGCACCTCAAATTTGGCTATGGCGAGGGACCTCTAGATGAGCTCAGCGTGACTCTCCTCAAATTGGACAAGGAGGCGAATAGTGCCTCCATCTCCACCCTACTGCCGAGTTGGCTGGAGAAGGAAACATTCAACGGGGAGAAATATGCCTTCTCATTCGGCCTCAATGCGTGGGAAGACGACACGATCTTCGACGAGGATGACATTTGAGTTCTCGTGTATGAGAACATGCAGGCTCAGCTCCGCAGCTTTGAGCTGGCTCATATGGTGGGCAGGCGGTGCACGTAACTGGAGCGCAACACCCCCCCCCCACTCAAAAAACATGCTGATTAAAAGAAAAGACCCACCGTCTCGCTCAAGAGGAAGAGGAGCACAAGAGGAAATGAGTGGATGTGGCCGATGTCGTCCTCGCCAGATACCTTGGGTGGGTCATATGTCCCAAGACTCGCACTAGGCGCCTGAAGATTGCTTGCTATTTTATCTAGTTTTTTTTTTCTTTTCTCGAAGGATACAATGATGGCTATGTTCCTAGGCTTCCAGATCGCCGCCCTCGAGAAGAAGAAGAAGGCGTTAGAGGCGTGGGTGTGGGAACTGGAAGACGCAGCTCTTCCGTCGCCCTCCAACAGCAGCTGCCAGCTCGCCAATTACTCCGAGTTAAAGCTTGGGTAGATGATGCAAAAGAATGCTGTCAAGGCTGCGACATATATGCTCCAGACTTTGCGGCAGGCTGGTCTCATTAAGAAGGAAGGATCGAGTCTTTCAGCAAGCTAGGTGGTACCGTAACTATTCCTTCACAGTACCAAAGTCGTGCAGCAAGTCCTCCCAAACACTTTAGTAGGGCTCTCCACCCAAGGGCTCGCCTCGCTGAACCCCCAAACCGCACTTTCATTTTATGATGTATTTTTATTTATAAAATATATACGCGGGTTGAGTCCCCTTATTGTAACTCTTTTGTAATTAGTAATATATGCCTGTTTGAAATGATATTGTTTGCGATGTTGCTTCTTTGACAAGTTAATACCTTTGTTTCTTTACGTAATCACGACCTAGCTCGACCGTCCTGCATGCTACCTCTGGGCTCATATTTCTTCGGTGACATCACATGTTCCTTGAGGACAGCATAGAAAACATAGGGGTATTTAGTAGCCGACATATGAGTGGCAACCCATCTCCCTTGTCTACATACTCTTTATACCACTCGTTAGATAAAGGGGATGAACCGACCTGACTCGCACCCGCGCTACTCTGCTTTACGCGAGTTGGGCCCCATTAGGTCACAACGTGGCCTGGGTTCTCGCGACCTTGGTCTCCATTCGGGCATTGGACGGTACCGTTAGGGACATAAAATTCTCTTCTTTCTGTCAGCAGGTAGGAGCCTGATTGCTAGTGTTGAGCAATAACCGAGCTCAGCCCTACAGGGTCATATTGATGTCACACGAGGATCCCAACCCTGCCAGCTAAGTGGAGGACTGGCAGCGATAGCGTCTCTGGACTAAACCTAGAACGAGAAAACTTTCTTTTGTCCAATCACTGGGCGCTACAGCCGGCCCAATCAGCTAAGTGAGAGCCCTACAGTAGGTGTTCAGCATCACCCGGGCTCAGCCCTCAAGGGTCATAATGAAATCACTCGAGGATCGCGGTTCTGCCAGCTAGGTGGAAGCCTGGCAGCGGGAGCGTCTCGGGACCTAACCCAGAGCGAGAAAACTTTCTTTTTTCCAATCTCTGGGTGCTACTATCGGGCCAACCAGCTAGGTTAAAGCCTGACAACGGGTGTTAAGCATCAACCGGGTTCAACCCTCCAGGGATATAAAGACGTCACTTAAGGATCTCGGCCCTGCCAACTAAGTGGAAGCCGGGCAGCCAGAGCATCTTGGGACTTAACCTTAGAGAGAGAATACTCCCTTCTCCTCCTCTGTAGCCCACCAAGCCAGCTTCTTCATGAACTCAGGGTTTGACGACTCCCCATCGACTTACCTTGTTGCCCTCTCCATCAACTCTTCGTAGAAGAGAGGTGACACCATCTTTAGCTCCATCATGAAGAACCCATGCTGCAGCCCTTAGGTGAAGTAAATCATAAAGGTATGCCCTGATATCTCATGGACCTTGGTGACATCCTACTAGAATCGGTCCACATAGCTCACCATGGTCTTGTTCACCCCCTTCTTGATGTGGAAAAGAGACTCCGACTCCTTCTTTCTCTTCTTAGAGGTGGTGAATCTCAACATGAACCACTGACGCTGGTCCTCGAAGGAGGAGATTGTGTTGGCAGGTAGTTGATAGAACCACTCCTTCTCCTTCTCCTTGAGGTTGATGACGAATAGTCTGCACTTAAAGGCATCTGACATCTGCCCTATTGACACTACATCACCAAACAATTGGATGTGTTAGAACAGGTCATCCTTCCCGGTGTAGTAGGACATCTCCGGCTCCCTGAACCCCTCTTGAACTGGGGCAGAAGAAACCAGCTCATTGAAGCGGCTGCCTCCACCTACTGGGCGAGCTGGAGGATCCCGCACCCCAATCTCACCAAACTGTCCTCCACTCGCTGACCCGAGGAAGAGTACATTCCTGGAGAGATCATGCTCACTCCCCCCTCTACAACCTCTTTTCTAGCTCGCCGAGCCGGGGAATCTACGCCTAGAGATCGGGTAGTGGAGAATTAAACAGCTTGTGTCAATCACTCGGCATTCGCGCCTAGTGTGAACTTGAAGATTCCAAGCACCACCTGCCAAAACCCCTCAAACATCCACACCGTGGCTAGAGGGGGAGGGGGTGGAGGGTCATCCCGGTCTGAACCTTGCCCTTCTCCTCCAATCGTCGAGTCTGCTAGAGATTTTCGGTGCTGATCACTTCCACGCTCACTGCACCAAAAATGTTGAAACTGAAAAATCGGTCTCTGTGGAGTTCACCCTTGGGGAAGGATTGATCGCACACTTACTTCCCTCCCGCGAGCCAAACGACTAAGAAAAAAGAATAAGGGACATACCCAAGGGCATGGCGTGGAGGTCCCACAACACACCCGGAAGAACTTAGAGCACTTCCCCTCCCTAGCCAAATGCCGAGATAAGGATACCTCAGAGAGCTAAAAAAGACCAGGGCACAAGTAAGCATCCCCTCTGTGGTACCCCGTTGGGTCAAATTATAGATTTATGTAAATGGCCTGGAAATTGCCAACATCTGATGTTCTTAACTATTATGTATAGCCCAACTGGGTCTGCAAATAACATAACCCCATTGTTCCAACGTGCTATTTTCACCACCATTAAAGGCATCAAGGTAATTTTGCCTCTGGACCCAGCTGGGCGAGTGTCGAGGGAAACAAGGTCAACTCACCACTCTACTGGGCAGACGAAGCCTGGCCTCCGCAGCTCGCCTTCTATCTTTAGGAGAGCGTGGGCCATGCCACCATGGCTTGCCTACCCTACATGGAGGCAGGGTGACGATAAGATTGTATGGGCAGGCGCGGGCTGGATGGGCTGGCTCGCACGTCTCGCTCGCCAAGCCTTAGTGAGAATGAGCCGACCATCTGCGTTCGCTCGCCTAATATACTGATGGTGGATGGTCGTCTTGGCTAGCTTGCCTAGCCAACCATCTGTGTTCGCCCGCCTAATATACTGATGGTGGCTGGTCGTCCTGGCTCGCTCGCCTAGCCTGATGGACCAACTCGGCAATCTGATGCTGACGTTGCTGATGCGGTCGTTGATCCCCGACATAGAGAGTTCATGGATTGGGACGATCGTTGCCGCAAGCTCAAAGATGTGAGCCTACCACGATGTTTTTTCGCAAATGCCGCTAAATATTCTGCACGACGTCCTCCGCCGTTGTTAAATAAAATATATAATTATAAATCAAATCATTGTAATTATATATTTTTGCAATTTTTTTAACCAATTTTATTTATTTCATTTCATGTATTATGGGTGTCTATAACCATCAAGAGTGTTTTTATTTCATTCATTTAATTTTTTTATTAATTTTATTTCATGATGGGTGCATATAACCATCATAGTTTCATTTTAAATTTTGAGTGGTGGAGATTGAGTGGTGTAAGCTATATATAGACATGTTATGAAGGATTTAGAAGAGAAGAATGAAAAAGAAAACCATGAAATTCAAGATTGAATTATCCCCCCTCCTCTTTCTTTACCTTTTAGAGAATTTTGCCCCCCTTCCCTTCTCTTCCCTTTGTCGCCGACCACCTCTACACCAGTCTCTATCTCGGCCTCCTTTCTCCTCCTCCTCCTGCCTCTTCAATATCTACCTCACCTCTCATCCCTAAAGAAACCCTACCACTCCTCTCAAGTTTCGGCCACCCTCACCACAACCTTCTCCTTCACTACCAACCAAAACTGATCACTCTCTCAACCCTCAATAAACTAAGCAGCCCCTATTCCTCAAAACCGGACCACCTTCATTTACCCTCCAACCCGTCATCACATAATTGACTTATGGAGATGAGGTTATGCTTGAGTCCATTACATAGGTCACCTTCTTGAATGTGACATCTCTAATTCTTACTTGTCCATGGCCTTCAGATTGGCCACACTTTGAATAACCAAAGATTACCTTTGGTCCCAGCTTGGTCTTGTAGTTTAGTAAATTTTCCTTATTGTCAGTCATGTGTTTGGAGCAACCACTGTCCAGGAACCATAGTTGATTCAAAATTGGACAGCTCTTTATCTGCAAGAATAACAGTTAGTTGTTCTTGAGCCAGGTTACCTTGGGCCCTTTATATTGCTGATATGAAAAGCTAGATATTACAGAAAATTCTTGTTGAGATTTATATCCTAATGGATGATATCTTCGAGGTGGAATTTTTTAATCAGCTAATGGATTAAATGGTTTCCTAGATTTATTAGAGTTGTTGTTATATTTATGATTATTAGCAAGTCTTTCTGTGTTTGACGGAATGTTGTGAGTTCATCGATCAGAGTTCGAAGAATTGGGATGAGATCATCGATCTCTACTCAGAGGATGAACAAGTTCATTTTCTGTACCCATGTTCGTCGATCTCTGCTCGACGAACCATACACAATTCGTCTATCATAGTAAGACGAATGATTATTATTGAAATTTACGTTCAGAGATAATCGTATTGAGGTCGACGATCTGTTTATATATCGTCGATCTTAGTTCGACGATAACTGCTGAACATTGTTACTTTTATTATTCTTCTAGTTTTTAAGTTTGTTCTTAGTTTTAATATGTGTAAGAAATTCATTAACCTTATTAACCTGTTCATTATTTTTCTTTCCTTTATCAGAAACAAAATTTATAGGTTTAGAAAGATGATTCTTCTGGATTAAGATTGGTTCACTGGATGAAGATCCTAACTCTAGTCTACAGTTATTAGTTCTAGCATTTAATGTGCTCGTTATATTTAACAATCTTAAACTTCTGTCATTCAATGATTCTTCTAATATCTTAGCTTTGCTAAGTTCAGTTTTCAGAAAAATAATTTGTTCATTTACAGAATTTAGTTAAGCCTTTAACCTATTGTTTTCAGAAATATCATTTTCTTGGTTTCCTAGTCTTTCCCTGAGTGTCTTAATTTCTTTTTCTTAATTTATTAGATCTTTCAAATGGTTTTAAATTTATATTGAAATGATTCAGAACTATAATCAAAATAAGACAATACCAGATCAGCTTCAGATGCTGAGGCTTCTTTAGTGTCTGATTCTTCCTCCTCTGAATGACTCCTGGAAGCATCATTGGACCTGAGGCAAACTTCTTTGGCCCTTGCCTCTTCTTCTTCTTCACTAGAGCTGGAAGATGAGGATTCATCTTCAGTTTCACTCCAGCTTTCAACTATAAAGCCTTTCTCCTTCTTCTTACGTTTGGTGGAGGAAGGCATGCTGCTTTGCTGTCTTCTGCAGTCCTTCTCTCTTCTCTTCTCCTTCTTCTGATTCTCTGGACACTTTGAGAGGAAGTGTCCAGATTTCCTGCAGCCAAAGAATACCACTTCTTTAGTGGGGGTTTTCTCATACCTTGGCTTGTCATCCTGCCTGGATGACTTTCTTCTGAAATCCTTCTTTGCCATTTTGTAGAATCTTTTGTCAAATAGACTCATCAAAATTTCATTAACTATTGGATTCTCTATCTCTTGGAGGTGTTCTTTGCTCAGCTGCTTATCTGGATTTGATAAGATGCTCATAGGACTTCAGCTTTCCCAAAAGAAATTCAGTGGAAATCTCATTTAGGCTCCAGGCCTCCTTGATGGGCCAGATCCTTGAATCCCATGAGCTTGGAAAGCACATAAGGATTTTATCATTCACCTCTGTGAGGGTGATGTCCTTATCCAAGGTTTTTAGCTCATTGATGATAGAGCTTAACCTATTGTACATGTCAGCTACAGATTCAACTTCCTCCTTCTTGAAGTTCTCAAAATGGGATATGAGATTTGATCTTCTATCCTTTCTTTCATAGGCAGATCCAGCCACAATTTTATTTAGGGAATACAAGATGGCCTTGGCTGATGCGCATTCAGCCACTTTCTGAAAAATATCATCTGACATTGTTTGGGCCAGAATGTTCATTTCTATGGCATCAACAATTTTGGCCTTCTTCTGAGCTTCAGTCCATTCAGGTGGTGGAACTGCATTAGTGTTGGTTGATGCTGTAGAGCTTGATGCCTAAGGGGGACCTGTTAATATAGAATTTAAGATATCTTCATCAATAGAATTCAGATATAATTTTATTCTTGACTTCGAGATGGCAAACTTATTTAGATTGCATACTGGAGGTCTGGTGCTTGCATAATCTTTGTTCTGTGCCATGCTGTGTATACAAATCTAATAGAAATAGAGTTGGCTTCTCCACTTTTATGCGAGCATGCACACTACCTTGCCTAAGCCTCAGGTACACCTAAATGTTATATACCTCATAGCAGAGTCCCTGCGTATTACGACACAGGAGGTTTCTTTGAGAGGTATTCACCAAAGTGCCAAAACCAACTAGCTTAAATAGCATGAAAGTGGTCTTTATCTATGGGAAGAAAGCACCAAAGGACCCAACCCAATCAGCTAAGGTCTAGCTGCCAACTTCTTTTAGAATTACGATCAGCAAGGTCAAAGACCAGCCAGAAGTATTCCTCAACTCAGGATCATTCAACAACTATGTATCAACATACACAACATGTAATTTCCATGTTCGAAACGAATAGATAAGCACCCATGGACATCCCATTGCGTCCTTACACAATATATCCCAGGATACAACATATCTTATGGTTACCAATAAGGCATCGCCCATTTGAGTGGTGTGTTGCCATAACCCCTAATATAAATGCGAGCAAAATATGGAATACTAATTATAGGGGTCATACTGTAAAATCCCTCCTCCTGGGAATTGGGTACGACTAAGGAGTGATTTATGCCCAGGACCGTCACCTTACAATGACACCAACTACGAGTTAGTAAACACCACAAGATGAAAACCCAGCCGGCAAGCACGATCATTCACCAAGCTAACAAAAGAAGAAGTAAACATGTACACACATCACATCATAGATATATAAGTATGAAAAAAAGATCTACATGAATATAAATAAGAGTATAAGTAATAGGGCTTATGCCTAATACATAAACATCATAAAATCTCACTCTCTCTCACAACTAACAACGCCAAAGCTAATCCATATGATCATAAACCTGGCGTCGGGTAGTAGTGGTGGTCATTCATGGCACCGGATCCTAAGATCCTGGTGTCTCAATCTCTGGCTCCTCCTGGTCGAATTGCGGCAGCGTCTCCACGTGTCCCTAAATTGATGTAGTCAAATGACTGTCAGTCAAACGAGACACAGCTACTTCATCCCTACCTCACCCTAATGACACCTAAGCACAGGGCGGGAGGATGAAAGTGGAGGACCAGTAATAGCAAAATATACACGTAGGTGATGGCTGAATATAATCTCTACTTCTAAGCGAGTTGGCTTCTCCACTTCTAAGCGAGCATACACACTACCTTGCCTAAGCCTCAGGTACACCTCAATGTTATATACCTCATAGCAGAGTACCTGCGTATTACGACACAGGAGACTCTTTGAGAGGTATTCACCAAAGTGCCCAACACAACTAGCTAAAATAGCATGGAATTGGTCTTTATCTATCGGAAGAAAGCACCAAAGGACCAAGCCCAATCAGCTAAGGTCTAGCTGCCAGCTTCTATTTATATTACAATCAGCAAGGTCATAGACCAGCCAGAAGTTTTCCTTAACTAAGGATCATTCAACAACTATGTATAAACATACACAACATGTAATTTCCATGTATGAAACGCACATATAAGCACCCATGGACATCCCATTGCGTCCTTACACAATATATCCCAGGATACAACATATCTTATGGTTACCAATAAGGCATCGCCCAATTGAGTGGTGTGTTGCCATAACCCCTTATATCAATGCGAGCAAAATATGGAATACTAATTATAGGGTTCCTACTGTAAAATCCCTCCTCCTAGGAATTGGGTACGACCAAGGAGAGATTTTCGCCTAGGACCGTCACCTTACAATGACACCAACTACGAGTTAGTCAACACCACACGATGACAACCCAGTCGGAAAGCACGACCATTCACCTAGCCAAAAAAAGAAGAAGTAAACATGTCCACACATCACATCATAGATATATTAGTATCAAAAAAAGATCCACATGAAAATAAATAAGAGTATGAGTAATAGGGCTTATGCCTAATACATAAACATCATAAAATATCACTCTCTCTCATAACTAACAATGCGAAAGCTACACCATATGATCATCAACCTGGCGTCGGGTAGTAGTGGTGGTCATGCATGGCACCGGATCCTCAGATCCTGGTGTCTCAATCTTTGGCTCCACCTTGTTGAATTGCGGCAGCGTCTCCACGTGCCCCTAAAATGATGTAGTCAAATGACTGTCAGTCAAACTAGACACAGCTACTTCATCCCTACCTCACCCTAATGACTCCTAGGCACAGTGCGGGAGGATGAAAGCGGAGGACCGATAATAGTAGAATATACACGTAGGTGATGGATTTATATAATCTCTAGCAGTTCTATATCAGTATGAGCAGTAAAGAAGAACAATATCTAGCACAGTATAAAAGTACAGTAAGAGGAGCTAAGTAAAACTAGTAAAGTAAAGCAAATACATTACCATTACAGAAGTGTACCCTAACTTATATGAATGCCAACACAGATTTGTAAGTTAAGGTTTTCATTTTAGTAACTCATCATATAAAAGAGCTCATACAAATTTATTTGATGAGGATCAGCAAGTGCGTATACTATACCATGCTATGCCAAGCTATGCAATATAATGATTATGAAACTCACACACACGACTCTATGCAAAGACCTTTCATGCAGTCCAACTTTTTACAGGTGGCCAACCTCTCAGGTACCAACCATCATGGCTCACGGTGGTAGTGGAGCGGGTGTCTCCACTACTAGGCAGGCACACTACCAGGACTAGACCTCTCATACACCTAAACAATAAGAACACAATAGTGGAGCCCATGAGTATTCTTTCTGGTGACTACTAGTCTTTTATGTTCGGGTGCTGTTGGGTACATTGGAAAATGTGTACCAGATTTGGAGAAGCCTAATCTTGGTCAATTATATGCATCAATTTGTATTTAATAGATGTTTGAGTTACATTATGCAGGTTTAAGCATTTGAAGAAAATTTTCTAAGAACAAGTGTCGACACTTGTGAAGAAGATGTGTCGACACCCAGAAGCTGTGTCGACACTTATGAAGAACTTGTGTCGACACTCTGAATTTGTGTCGACACTTATGAAGGTGTTGTGTTGACACTCAAGTTGTGTCGACTCTTATGAAGAAGTTGTGTCGACACTCAAGCAAAGTCGACACTTCTGTAGAAGCTGTGTCGACACTCAGAATTGTGTCGACACTTGAGTCAGGAGTTATGTCGACACCAGAAGTAATTGTGTCGACACAAATGTCTTGTGTCGATACACACTCAACGTCATATGGATACTTTCAACACTATCAACATTCATTCAACGCCGTCTGTCGACAACTGCTATGTCGACACCAGAAGTAATTGTGTCGACACACAGGACTTGTGTCGAAAAAAACTCAACTCCGTCTTGATACTTTCAACACTCTCGACATTCATTCAACGACGTCTGTCGACAACAGCTATGTCGAGACCAGAAGAAGAAGTGTCGACATACAGGACTTGTGTCGACACATACTCAACGCCATCTGCCAGCAACAGATGTATCGACAATGGAAGCATTTTTGTCAACACACAGGACTTGTGTCGACACATTCAACAGAAGATGTGTCGAGATACAGAAGTATGTTTGTATCGACACTTGGAGTATTGAGTCGACACCATAAAGACTTGTGTCGACACTTGGCCAATATGTGGCAACACATATGAAGCAACCTGCTGAGTGATTTGTACTGAGTTGGAATGACTCTGAAAAATCTACTGACATGTCTGGTGACTTCACAGCTTTCATATCCAACCGGTCTGACACCTCTGACAGATCTGTGAGTGTTAGAAATTGGATCAGCCGGTAACCATGAAGCAAACTCTATATAAGAGACATATCAGAAACTACAGAAGGGGTGGAGAAAAAGGAAAAAAAGAATTTTGTGAAGAGAAATAGATTCAGAATTATTCTGCAAGAAAGATTGAGATTCAAATCTGAATTTAAGGAAGAAGCTGACTGAAGATAAAATTCAACAGCAAGTAGATCCACCTTATTTGGTTCTATCAAGAAGCTTTGAGAAGCTAAGTCAGGCTTGATCAGAAGGATCAGTTCAGTCAAGAACTGATCTAGAAGGCTACACCAACAGAGGAATCCAGCTGGTGAATTTGTTTGTTTCTTATTACATTCTATTTCTTATAAGATCTATTATCAGATCTGAGTCGTAAGCCTGAAATTATAAAGGCTGAGGTAGGGATGTTAGCCTGAGGTGTCAGACTTGTGGAAAGTCTTAGTTGTAAGCCTAGTTATAAAGGCTGAGGTAGGGCTGAGGCCTAAGGTAGGATTTTGGGGAAGAATCTGAGGTAGGCCATGTTAAGTCTGAGCTGTAGGAACCATTTTGGTTCTGAGATTGTATGATCTTCGGATCTGAGCTAGTGTAAGGAAGTTAGGCTGAATACAGTTATCTACTGGATAGAAGAAGGGGGAAAGTGGATGTACCCATATCTTGGGGAACCACTATAGATCTTGTGTTTAATTTGATGTGTTTAGGTTCTTTGTTTTTATTAATATGTGTTGAATAATGATCTAACTGTTTGCCTAAAAAAAGGACTTTAAAAGATTAGAACCTATTCAACCCCACCCCCCCCCCTCTAGGTGTTGAGGCTCTTGAAACAAAGTTTTCAAGTGGTATCAGAGGGAGGTTACTCAAAGATTTACTTAATAGTCAAAGTTATTTTCCATGGCAAATAACACATATCATGAATGGGTTCAAATGAGAATCAAAAGGAATTTGGATCAATGAAATTACCTATATGCAGGAAAGAATCCTTTGGCATTTGGAAGGATAGGGTCAGGTTATTTATGGAAGCATCTGATCCTAGAATTTATATCATAGTACAGGAAGGCCCCTTCATTCAAACGAAGGTATCAGTTCTTGATGCAAACATTCAAACTCCAAAGAGCTATTCTGAAATGACCAAGGATGAAATCATCCTAACAATACTAGATAAAAGAGCACAAAACATTATTGTAAGTGCTATAGATGATGCCACTTTTCAGAATCTGCTGCATTGGAAAACCTCCAAAAAAATGTGCGATACATTGATTGTCTACATGGAGGGCACAGAAGAAGTCAGAGATGACAGGAAGTCTATGCTAAACCAGGAGTATGAGAGCTTTAGACAAGCTAAATCTAACAGCATAGCTGAATGCTATAAGAAGTTCTTTAGAATACTGAATGAGCTGATGACCTATGGAAGGGTCTTAAGAACTTATGAACTTAATGATAAGTTTCTTAGGTCTCTAAGAAAGGATTGGGACACTAAGATATGTGCCATCAGAGAAGTGGCCAGGCTGGCTGATACACCTCCACCTACACTGTTTGGAAAGTTGCTATCATATGAAATGCAGCTTACTGCCAGAAAAGAAGAGGAGAAGGGCAGTAGATTTGAGGTTAAGGAAAAGTTAGTGGCCTTCAAAGACGAAGGCTCAAGAAAGGGTAGGAGAAAAATCTCCTTCTCAACCCAGAAGGAGTGCTGAGGCAGAAGAAGGAATTTCTGACAATAACACATTAGATAGTCATACTTCTGATGAGGACTTTGCTTCCTTTACAAGGCAATTCCAAAGGTTTATGAAGAAAAAGAAGTGGAAAACCAGGCCATCATCTTCATCCTATTCCAAGGATGACTACTACAGGAAGAAGAAGACACCCAAGGAGGACAGGTATGCCTCTAAACCTGGTTAAAAAATCTAATACTAAGATTGTGGGTTATTCCTGCAACAGGATTGGACATGTCATAGCTGACTGTCCTAACAAAAGAAAGGAGTCAAAGGACAAGAAGAAGTAGCAGGTCAAAGGTAATATGGAGAAGTCTCTAGTTGCTCAGAAGGAGAAGAGTTTGACAGACTCTTCATCTTCAGAATCTTGAGAAGAAGAAGTAGAAGCATATGTTGGGCTATTCTCAACAGAAGAGGAGTCTAGGGAACTAGAATTCCTACAGATGCTGGACTCCATAAATGGAGTTGAAGAACATTGTTGTAGAGGGCTGATGGCTCAATTTGAAGATGATAAGTGCCAGGATAAGCCTAGACCAAGTAAGGTAAACTATTCTCCCTTAGTTTCAGATTACTTTACTGGATCAGAATCAGAAGCATCTGCTTCAAAAGAAGTGGATGGATCTGAGTCTGAAGGGGATGTACACTAACTCATTGATGAGTATGGTGGGTTGTTGCAAGCTCATAAGAAGAGCAAGTTTCTTGTTAAAGTGCAGGCCATAGAGATTGAGTCTCATAAGCTGGCTGCAGCAGATTAAGCAAAGATGTTGGATCTAAAACTAAATGAGGTTTCCAAATTAAAGAACATTAAAGTTATTAAAATTGGCACAATCTCTTTCAAAGGGAATCAAATCAAGAAACTGGAGGCAAAACTTTAGCAAGAGAGAGAGCTATTGGCTAAATTCAACAAGCCAAAATCTGTCTTACCCCTAATAGATAATTTTATTTCACAAAAAGAGAAGACTGGTCTAGGCTTTAAGTGAAGAACTAGGGCTTTCAATTCACATAGAAAAGGTAAGGGCCCAGTTCTGCCTCTAGATGCTGAACCCCCTATTTTCTTTAGGAAAGTGGTGAATCCTACTAATAGGTATGATCATGACACTACACATGGTCACTGTGAGCATGGAAATCACATGGACAAGGGTGCAAATGCTTATAGACCACACTATAGGCATTCCCATCAGGTTCAAGAGGATTTTTTGAAGAGTGATGCTCCATCACCAACACTCAACAAGACTGCTTGCAACAAAGCAGTAAAGTCTTTACCTAAGAAAAGGTATAATAGGTTTGAGTGTTTGTGTTGTGGCAAGGTGGGGAACTTTGCCATGGATTGCTGGTTAAACACTAGTGTTAAAACCAAGAGTAGTTTTCCTGTTAGAACAGTTGCAGGATTTAAAACTCACAAGGACCTAAGACCCACTAGCAAGTTTGGTTCTAAGGGTAAGTAATTCTTTATGTGTTGCAGGTGAATCCAAGTTACCATACCCCTATATGGTACTTGGATAGTGGTTGTTCCAGACATATGACAGGAACAAGGAGAATGTTGATGGACTATGTTCCCATAGAGAATGCACCCAAAGTTATCATTGGTGGATCAGAAAATGGTATCATCAAAGGATTTGGTAACATTACTAGTGATTCAATTACTGTCACTAAAGTGGCTTATGTGAAGGGTTTAAAACATAACCTAATTAGCATAAGTCAACTTAGTGATCTAGGTTTTGTCATTTCTTTTCTCAAAGGGGAGTGCTAGATAAGAAGGTCAAGAGATCATTTTTACTGGCACTAGGAAAAAATTGTGTATTGCCTTAACCTAGATTTTGAGTTTAACAACTCACCAATTTGTCTGGTTGCAGGAGAGAAAGCTTCTCTATGTGTCAAATGGCATTAGAGACTTGCTCATCTGAACTATAAGTTTATAGGACTGCTGTTCAGCATGGTATTAGTGAGGAATGGTCCTCAAATTAAGTGCGTCAAAGAGGGTGTGTGTTCAGCTTGCCAAAAAGACAAGCAGACTAAGTTCTCTTTCCAAGCACTTGACATCAAAGATTCAATGAGATGTTTGTATCTCATTCATATGGATTTGTTTGGTCCTATGCCAGTTCACAGTCTTGGTAGAAAAGTATACACACTTGTTGTTGTGGATGACTATTCTAGATATACATGGGTTTTCTTCTAGAGGCAGAAATCTGAAACCCCATCAATTTTTCAGACTTTTGTGAGACAAATACAGAATGAATATAACAGTTCAGTCGTCAAAATCAGAAGTGACCATGAAACTGAATTTCAGTCTGAATGTTTGACAAGATTCTGTGAAGAACTTGGGATTAATCATGAATTCTCTTCACCTAGAACTCCTCAGCAAAATGGTGTTGCTGAAAGAAAGAATAGGACTCTAATTGAGGCTAGTAGAACTCTACTAAATGATACTACTCTCCCTGAATACTTCTGGGCTGAAGCAGTTAATATTGCATGCCATGTGCTCAATATAGCCTCCATTACCAAGAAACACAAGATGACTCCCAACCAGATTTTTAAAGAAAGAAAACCAAACATATCTTTCTTCAGAATCATTGTTAGCAAGTGTTTTGTACTAGTTAATGGTAAGCACTACCAAACTAAGTTTGCTGCCAAATCCCTAGAAGGGATATTTGTTGGGTATAGTAACCAAAGTAGAGCATACAAAATCTACAACTTGACTACCCAAGTTGTAGAAGAATTTGTACATGTTGTATTTGATGGGTTAAAATTTATTAACAATGAATTGTCTAGATCTTCTGTTTGCTCTATAGGTCTAAAAGATAGGCTGGACAAGCTGACCATCAATGAAGATGTTCCTACTAGGTTGGATGAAGATAAAGATGCAAGCTATCCAGGGGGAGAACAAGTCTCTCTGGATGAATAAGACAGTGTGGAGCATCAAGTTGAGGAAACTGGAGAAGGCCATAATGCTGACAGATTTCCTCAAGCAAGGAGACACCTGAAGGATCATCCAGTTCACCAAATCATTGGTGATACAAGTCAAGGTGTTCTAACAAGGAGCAATAGCTTGAACACAGTTCTATGTTCTAGCTTCCTGTCTCAAATAGAACCTAAGAAGATTGAAGAAGCAATGCAAGAAACCAACTGGATTGATGCAATGCAAGAAGAGCTCAGTCAGTTCAAAAGGTGTAAAGTCTTAGAACTGGTGCCAAAACCTAAGGATAACAACATATTTGGAACTAAATGGATCTACAGGAACAAGATTGATGAGAATGGAACCATAGTCAAGAACAAGGCTAGACTGGTAGCAAAAGGCTACAGGCAAGAGGAAGGTATTTATTTTGATCAACCTTTGCTCCAGTGGCAGGGCTGGAGGCTATAAGGTTGTTCTTGGCCTATGCTGCCTTTCAAGGGTTCAAGGTATACTAGATGGATGTGAAATAAGCGTTTCTTAATGGTGATTTAAAAGAAGAAGTCTATGTTAAACAACCCTGAGGTTTTGTAGACTCTCACTTTCCTGATTATGTATATAGGCTTAGGAAAGCTCTATATGGTTTGAAACAAGCTCCAAGGGCTTAGTATGAAACCTTGTCTGCCTTCCTTATTGAGAATAAATTCTCTAGAAGAAAGATAGACAAAACTCTATTCTATAGGGAATAAAAAGGCAAGATAATACAACTCCAGATATATGTGGATGACATTATCTTTGGTTCTATAGAAAACAACCTTTGTAGGAAGTTTGCCAAACTTATGCAAGGGAAGTTTGAGATGAGCAGTATTGGTGAGCTGAAGTTCTTTTTGGGACTTCAAGTTAGACAGACTGAGAATGGATTGTCCATATCCCAGTCTAAGTTCACCAAGGAGTTAATTAAGAAGTATTGTTTGGACTCAGCTTCTACCATGAAAACTTCAATGGGAACAAGTATGCCTATACGGAAAGATGAGGCAGGGAAACCTGTTGATGAGTCTTTGTATAGAGAGATAATTGGCTCTCTACTCTATCTGACTGCTAGTAGACGACATCATGTATTCAACATGTGTCTGTGCTAGGTATCAAGCTTGACCTAAGGAATCTCATTATACTGCAGTAAAGAGAATTCTGAGATATCTTAAGGGTACACCAAATCTAGGCCTTTTGTATGCTAAGAATAGAGATTTCCTTCTAACTGGTTTCTCAGATGCAGACTTTGCTGGATGCAAAGAAGATAGGAAGAGTACCACAGGAACTTGTCAATTCCTTGGTGGGAGGCTGGTGTCATGGAGCAGCAAGAAGCAAACTAGTCTAGCAATATCAACAGCTGAATCAGAGTATATAGCTGCAGGTAGCTGCTATGCACAATTGATGTGGATAAAGCATCAACTAGAAGATTATGACATCCAGGTAAGTAGAATTCCTCTATTTTGTTATTCTACAAGTGTTATTTCTATTGCTAAGAATCCTGTATCACCTAGTAGGACCAAGTGTTGGGGTTTGTCTCCACAATACCTCAGATTTGTAGGAAGTCAGACCTTGAACTAAGATGAATTAAGATGTATTTGATGTGGTGTTTGAGTTGTATGTGTGCAGGTTCTAATTGCCAAGTGTAGACCAATGTCAGTCTATAATGGGTCACCAAACACAGGACCATGCAATGTAATCCCTCATTGTGTGATCCAAAGTGTTGGCCCATGTATAGCCTCTCTATTGGGATACACTTCTCATTCATGCACTTGGATTGATGGACAGAAGCATTGGAGCTAATTTCCTCAGAAAAATATTTCTAAGTCCAAAATACTCGAGTAACCCCTTTTTATACTCGAGTATCAGACTTAATACTCGAGTAGCTAGTTAGACATACTCGAGTAGTTAGTTAGACATACTCGAGTAATCAGTTAGACTTACTCGAGTAGGCTCTGAATACTCGTGTAGATAAATCTATACTCGAGTAGTTAGTTAGTCACTCGAGTAAGTTCTTTTCATACTCGAGTAAGTAACTTAATCACTCGAGTAAATCATGTATCATACTCGAGTAGATCCATTTCTTCTCTTCTCTGCAAGTTCAAGTAGTCATACTCGAGTAGTTTCTTTTCATACTCGAGTAAGTGTTTCTATACTCGAGTAATTGATTTTCATACTCGAGTAAATTATTCGATACTCGAGTAGTTGATTTTAATACTCGAGTAAGTATTTCTATACTCGAGTAATTGACTTTCATAACTCGAGTAAGTGAATGTTTCCCGGATACATATTCTGATACTCGAGTAATTCTCCTTTCACTCGAGTATATCTTGCTGATACTCGAGTATATCTTTTCTGATACTCGAGTATATCTCTTCTGATACTCGAGTAGTTCATTTTTCACTCAAGTAAATTTCTCTTCTCATACTCGAGTATACTCCTCTTTGTCACTCGAGTGTCTAAATTCCCATACTCGAGTATATCTTCTCTTACTTAAGTATAGCAGTTCTCTATTCCAGAATTTTTCTAAGTTCGAATTCGCCATAAGTATTTTGAATCCGTCATTTCTGATTGGTCCACGTGTCATCCTTAATTAAGATTATGACCGTTGGAGTCCACCTATAAATAGGTCATTTCAGAATTGACTAATTAACAAGATTATAGAGATATTCTTTTTAAGAAAGAGAAAATTCCGTGAACCCTAATTCTCACGCCGCCGCCGCCATCGTTGTTCACGGAAGAAACTCTGGATCGCCGATCTCCGTCTTCAACGACTATTTCTCCAGCAATCCAGACAAAAGTGAATCACTCGATCTCACCGAGCCTCAAAGATTTCAGATCTATCTTCTCGATCGAGGTGGTTCTAGTTTTCAGATTCGTGGATCTCTCTCAAGTCATCTTCAACCTTTTCTGATCAAGCCGAAGTTCCTAAAGAAGAAGACTGTCAAAGATCCAGATCTGAGATTGTTGTTTTGATTTTTTATTCTCAAACCAAAATTTCTTTGTAGGAGTTTTTCTCCGAGATTTGTAGGAAGACCTTTCTTCCGAGTTTTGTAGATCCAGTTGGATCGAGTTTTGTAGGAACATGGTTCCGAGGTGTAGGATTGTTTTCAATCCGAGATAGTGGAGTAGCCGAGTCTAGTGATTTGCTAGATCGGTGAGGAAAGTGGACGTACCCAAGGTTGGGGAACCACTATAAATCTCTTGTCGTCTGTGATTGCTTGATGTGTGCTGTGTTAGTTTTTAATTCCGCATTTGACACGCATTTCACCTATTCACCCCCCTCTAGGTGATTTAGGCTAACAACTTAGACCTCTCAATTGGTATCAGAGGGAGGTTGATCGTTAAAAGGTTAACACCTTGATCTTATCCTTCTAAGATGTTTCTTGAAAGGTATCAAGCATGAGTAAGACCAAGGATTTTGCTAAACTCCCTATCTGCACCAAGAACAATTTTCCTATGTGGAAGGAAAGAGTAAAGTTCTTCATGGAAGCAGTAGATCCCCGGATCTTCATGATTGTTGAAGAAGGTCCCCACATTCCTATGACTACTTCCACCATAGATCCCACCAAGCAAGTTCCCAAGAAGTTGATGGATCTAGATAAGGATGAGATTGCACTTGTCTCTCTGGACAAGAAAGCTAAAAATATTATAGCAAGTGCAGTTGATGACTCATTGCTGCAGAATCTGATTCATTGCCAGTCTGCCAAGGAGATGTGGCAATCCCTAGTGACTCTAATGGAAGGTACAGAGGAAGTGAGGGATGATCGTAGATTCCTACTGAACCAGAAATATGAAGCCTTCAGGCAGGGTCATAAGGAAGCCATAGCTGACACTTTTGAGAACTTCTTCAAGATAGTAAATGGCCTAAGAGTTTATGGACGTGTCTTTACCAACGGGGAACTCAATGACAAATTCTTAAGATCCCTAACAAAGGAATGGGACAATAAGCTATGTGCCATTCGGGAGTTTGGAAGGTTAGCTGAGACGGACCCGCAGAATCTGTTCGGAAAGCTTATGTCTTACGAGCTGCAAATCAACTCAAGAAAAGCTAAAGAAGAGACAAGCAGGTCTGCATCCAAGGAGAAATCTGTCGCTCTAAAGGCAGACAGCTTAAGGAAGATAAAGGCTAGCTCTCCTGCCCCAATTCCTGAGGCTGATGAAGAAGAATCATCTGAGCCCAGCTCATCTGGCTCAGAACTATCTGATGGAGAGTTCTCCCTACTCTCAAGGCAGTTCAAGAAGTTCTTGAACAAGAAGAAGCAATGGAGAGGCAAGGATGCCTCATATAGAAGATCACGACATGACGGTGATCATCGGAAGAAAGGCTCAAGCAGCCATGACAGGTATAATTCTAAACAGAACAAACAAATCTCAACTAACATCATTTGTTATTGTTGCAATAAGCCAGGTCACGTCATCGCCGATTGCCCTCACAAAAAGAAAGAGGGTGGAAGAAGAGAGGAAAAGAAATCCTCACACCATAAGAACAGGAAAGAGAAAAGCTTAGTAGCCAAGAAGAGCAAAACTCTTAGCGACTCTGACTCAACTGAGTCGAGTGAAGAAGAGGAAGCTTACTTTGGGCTCATGGCTCATTCAGATGATGAACAAGTCCCCCAGTTTACTGGGGAGGTAAAATCTCACACTCCTCTCTCTGATTCTTATGATGACAATGAGCAAGAGGGATATTCCTCTGAAGATGAATCTGAGCTCATGGGTCAGTATAAGGAGTTACTCACCGCTTACGAAAAATGTCGTAGAATAATGAAAACTCAAGCCAAAGAGATAAATTCTCTACAGGCTAGTGAGAGCAGCTTGAGAGAAGAAGTCGATAAGACTAACTCTCTTCAAGAGAACCTCAATGTAGCTATGGAGGAATACAATAAAGCTCTCAAGCACATCGACCTTAAAGAGGAAATCATCAAAGAATTGGAACGACAACTCGAGGCTGAAAAGAAGCTTGTTGAGAGTTTCTCTAAGCCTAAGACAGTTCTTCCAATCGTTGCTGAATTCTCTGCTAAGGCCAAGGGTGCTGGTTTAGGCCACATTGTCTCTTCTAGTAAATCCTCTAAGAGAAACAAGGCCAAGAGAAAGAATAAGGCTGCCCGGAAGGCTCTAGCTGAAGAAAAAGTGAAAGCTCCCTTGGAACCTGTTGTGTTCAAGAAAGTTATCTTTCCCACGAACAAACTCGATTATGAGTCCACCTACGGACACTTTTCTAGGCCGATCCCTGAGAAGCCTAAGTCAAGATACCAAGGTTGGACTCGTCCTCGTAACTTTGGCGAGAGTGTCTTCAAGGCACCTTATGAGGAGATTCAGCTTCAAAGCTATGGACCTTATGCTCATGGTCATAATTTCAAAAAGACACCAAAAGTAAAACCCATTGTAGAAAAGCCTATGAAGGAGAAGACCTCATGTAACTGCCATCATCATGAAGCCTCTTCCTCTAAGAGTAAAGCTCCTGCTAGACCTTCATTCCAGAAAGTCAAGCAGGACTACACAAGGCAAAGATACAACAGGTTCAACTGTTGGTGCTGTGGCAGAATTGGTCATTTTGCCAGTGATTGTTGGTTCAATCCTGAAAATGCTGCAACCCTTAAAGTTAGCAACGTGAGAGTGATCACTCATGAGGCTAATACTCGTAGGGGGGGTATTCTAACTCGAGACCAAGGACCCAAACTTGTTTGGGTTCTTAAGGCTAAATGATTGTAATTGCAGGTATGTCCAAAGGCCACCAAAACGCCAATCTGGTACTTGGACAGTGGATGCTCTCGGCATATGACCGGGATAAGGAGCCTACTACAGAATTACACCTCAGTCTGCAACGGTCCAAAGGTCATCTTTGGAGGTTCAGATCGAGGAATCACTTAAGGCTATGGTATGATTTCTAACGGTAGCGTATCCTTTTCGGATGTAGCCTATGTTGAAGGATTGGAAAACAATCTCATTAGCATAAGCCAACTATGCGACAAAGGATACGTAGTTGAATTTCATGCTGACAAGTGTTTGATAAAATCGGTTAACAATATGGAAACTATTTTATCAGGCACTCGAAGCAGAAATATTTTCCGTTTAAATTTTATTTGTATAGACTCCTCGACACCAGTGTGTCTTTTGGCAAAAATTAGTGCATCTCTTACTGACCAATGGCACAAGAGACTAGCACATATTAATTTCAAAACTATTAATAAATTATTCTCTCAAAACTTAGTGCGTGATGCACCTAATGTCAAGTGCGTTACGGACAGTCCTTGTCACGCTTGTATCAAAGGCAAGCAAACAAGAAGTTCGTTTAAAAGCATAATAGGCAAGGATTCCAATAGAAGTTTGCAGCTTCTCCATATGGACTTGTTTGGTCCACTGCAGGTTAGAAGTTTGGGAGGTAAGGAATATACGTTGGTTATTGTGGATGATTACTCGCGCTTTGCGTGGGTGTTCTTTCTGAAACACAAGTCAGATACCTTCGGTATTTTCACTAATTTTGTGAGGCAGATCCAGAATGAATACAACTGTTCCGTAGTCAAAATCAGAAGTGACAATGGAACGGAATTCAAATCTGGAGCCATGACAGAATTTTGTGAAAGTCAAGGTATCTTTCATGAGTTTTCCTCTCCTCGCACTCCACAGCAAAATGGAGTAGCTGAGAGAAGGAACAGAACACTCATAGAGGCTTGTCGGACCATGTTGAGTGATGCCTCACTTCCGGAGTATTTCTGGGCTGAAGCCGTCAACACCGCTTGTCACGTGCAAAATCGAGCACTCATCAACAAGAACCATGATAAGACTCCTTACGAACTTCTAAAAGGCAGGCAACCAACCATTTCATACTTTAGAATCTTTGGCTGTAAGTGCTTCGTACTTAACAATGGCAAGTATCACACTACAAAGTTTAGCGAGAAAAGCTCTGAAGGTATTTTTGTAGGATATAGTAGCCATAGTAAGGCTTATAGAGTATTCAATAGAAAAACTCTGGTGGTGGAAGAGTCGATACATCTTGTATTTGACGAGACGAGTCTGTTGCAAAGCAACTCGTCTAGTGTGCCTATTGTAGATGCAGGTACAAAGTTGAAAGAACTTAGCTTGGATGAACCTAGTGAAGATAAAGATGAGACATTCATCAAGGTCCCCTCTACAACCACCATTGGAGAGGTGGATGATCAAGATGAAGAAGACATCCCAGCTGAAGATGCAACTCCAGTGGCTGAAGAGATCCCAGATGCAAGGACTTTAGAGTTCAGACACTTGAAGGATCATCCTGTTGACCAAATAATAGGAGATCCTCGGGATGGCGTCAGAACTCGTCGAGGTACAACTAACGAGAATTTACACTTAAGTTTTCTCTCACAGGTTGAACCAAAGAAATTTGAGGAAGCCAACTCCGACGCATCCTGGATTCTGGCCATGGAAGAAGAATTGAATCAGTTCAAACGATGCAAAGTCTGGACACTTGTTCCTAGACCCAGGCACAAGAACGTCATCGGGACAAAATGGGTCTACCGGAACAAGATGGACGAAGATGGAACAGTTATAAAGAATAAAGCCAGACTTGTCGCCAAGGGATATCGTCAAGAAGAAGGAATCGACTTCGACCAGACTTATGCTCCAGTAGCAAGACTGGAGGCGATCAGGTTATTTCTTGCCTACGCTGCACTTAAGGGCTTTACCGTCTATCAGATGGACGTAAAGTCCGCCTTCCTGAATGGTGACATAAAGGAAGAAGTGTACGTAGAGCAACCGCCAGGTTTTGTTGATTCAACCCATCCTAATTATGTATACTTATTGCAAAAAGCACTATATGGTCTTAAACAAGCTCCTCGAGCTTGGTATGAGACTCTGTCTAGCTTCCTTCTTGAGAACAAGTTCACAAGAGGAAAGATAGACAAAACATTATTTCTTAGGGAAATAAAAGGCAAGATTTTGCTAGTGCAGATCTATGTCGACGATATTATTTTCGGCTCTACGGATAACAACCTCTGCAAGAAGTTTTCTAAACTTATGCAAGGGAAGTTTGAAATGAGCAGTATGGGAGAGCTAAAGTATTTCTTAGGGCTTCAGGTGAAACAATCTGAAGATGGGATTTTCATCTCACAGACCAAGTTCACCAAAGAGCTACTTAAGAAATTCGGAATGGAGAATGCAACCTCTATGAGGACTCCAATGGCCTCAGCTATGTCTCTGGACAAGGATGAGAAAGGGAAACCTTTTGATGAAACCAAGTACAGAAGCATAATTGGGTCCTTGCTCTACCTCACTGCAAGTAGACCAGATATAATGTTCTCAACATGTGTATGTGCTAGATTTCAGGTGAACTCTAAGGAATCTCACTACATCGCTGCAAAGCGAATCTTGAGATACCTCAAAGGTACACCAAATCTTGGCTTATGGTACCCAAGAAGTAATGATAGTGAACTAATTGGATTTTCAGATGCAGATTTTGCAGGTAGCAAAGATGACAGGAAAAGTACCTCCGGGACTTGCCAATTTCTCGGAAGGAGACTCATTTCCTGGAGCAGTAAGAAACAAAACTGTGTAGCCATCTCAACGGCTGAATCAGAGTACATCTATGCAGGCAGCTGTTGTGCACAGCTTTTATGGATCAAGAATCAGTTTGAAGACTACAACATGAAGTTCCAGAACATTCCCCTGTTCTGTGACTCTTCCAGCGCCATAGCAATAGCCAACAACCCAGTCTCCCACAGCAGGACCAAGCACATAGAGCTTCGCTATCATTTCATCCGGGAGCATGTGGAAAATGGAGATATAGATCTACAGTATGTCTCCACAGACAGGCAAGTTGCAGATATTTTCACCAAGTCGCTGGACGAGTCCAAGTTCTCGTTCTTCAAAACTGAGCTTGGACTGCTCAACAATGAAGACCAGTGATGGACTCTCAAATTAAGAAGATATCAGTAATGTTGGCTGCTCAGAGGTACAGTTTTTCAGTGGAAATAGACATCTACCAGGGAAATTCCTTCAAGTATTAGAGACTCGAGCATCGTTACACTTACACGAGTAAACGGCTAATACTCGAGTAAAAAGTTTCATATACTCGAGTAATCCAAAAGATACTCGTGTATGAACTTCTTATACTCGAGTATGAAAATTCTTCAAGGACTTAATACTCGTGTATGCTAATTACATACTCGAGTATGAATTATTGATTACTCGTGTATGCTGTGCCTACTCGAGTATACTAAACCTCATACTCGTGTATGCTGTCATCTTCTACTCGAGTACTCGGTTTTTTTTTTTGGATTTTCAAAATCTCTACTCGCACCTAGCAAATTGCCGCCTCGTTCAGGTATGTCATTATACTTAATCCTTTTTAAACCTAATTAGGATTATTTATATATATATTCCAAACGAAAAAGTCCTTTCCACTCCTCATTCACTCGAGTAGCCGCCGACTTTTCGTATTCCCGATTCCTGTTCTTCATCTTCCGTCACCGCAAGATTCTCTGGATTACAGATGGCTCCTCCTTCCTCGAAGATCGACATAGGCTCTGAACTCGTGCCAGAGGGGATTGCCGACCTTTCCGATGACTTCCGCAACCTCCTCATCTTATTCGACACCGCCGGATTAACTTTTCTCCTCCAGATGCCGTGCAGAGCAATCATTCCCGCAGTTGAAGAATTTTACAGTAATCTCAAGGTAAGAAGGAATGGGAAAGTTCTGAAAACTAAGGTCCGTGGAATCAAGATCCGTCTCGATAAAACTTCTATCTCCACCTTGCTTCGACTCCCTGTAGTCGATGAAGAAGACGACCTAACTCCTGAAGATTCAGACCGGACTGCTTTGTACTGCGGAGTTGATCCAGAGTGTGATACTTTCAGCCGGGCCGATTGCAACAGAGAAGAGAAGTTCTTGATTGATGTAATCTCTAAAGTCATCCTCTGCAAGACCTACTCAATCAGAGAAATCTCACATAACATGTTTGAAATAATGCAAGCCATCGTCTGCAGAAAGAAATTCCAGTTTGGAATGATGCTACTGGACAAGATTCAGGGAAGCGTCAAGCAACCCAATTTTGCAAGGATTATCTCACTCCTTCTCCATGAGATAAATCCTCAAGTATTTGACCTCTCTACAGGTACTCCCCTACATCACATGAAGAAAGTCACCCTCTCCTCTATACAAAGATACGAGATCAAGCTTCAGAACACTGCTCAATCCTCTAAGGCCTCCCAAACAGCAGATGCTCCCAGACATCAGGCTGTGATCAGGACTCCATCTCCTCCTCAACATCAAATTGCTGACACTCTGGGTGCAGTAATTGAGGGGGAGCCTGCCTCATCCACCCCTCAGGTACAGACTTCAGAACTACCAGTCCACACTGTCAGAGATCCTTCTCCATCATCCTTTCCAGATCTCCAGATATCCTCAGAAGCTCTAAGTCAGCCAGAAACCCAAGTTCAGGAGGAGCCTCTATCATCAGCTGCAGACATAGCCAGCATGATTGAAGAACTGAGAGATACCAGTTCCCCTCCTCCAGCAGATACTGTAAGTCATGATAAAGAACCTGAGCTAATAGAAGAACAGACCCCTGCAGCAGAACCTTCTCCATCCCCTGCTCACTCTCCCTTAGCAGCAGCAGATCTTCATGATGATATCATCCGGTCCGATGACGAGGAGGATTCCCCAGAACCTGTTGACCCTCCTCTGAGGACACTTGACTTCTCTCTCCCCTCCTTCACTGACCCTTGTGATTCCATAGAGATAATTCCAACCAAGAGAGCTGTGAGCTCAGTGATTGTGGAAGAGATCCCCCCTTGGAATACTCCTGCTCCCTCAGTCCCTGCATCAACCTCAGCCCCTTCTTCTTCTTCCTCTTCAGATCTTGTAAGCAAGATTGAGCTTATGCTCAAAGAATAGAGAGATTACTTTGATGCCTCTCTGCAGTCAGTCACCTCCAAGGTCTCTGCTCTTGAAAAGGAGATGAGCAGAGGCTTTGCTGAAATTCAAGCAAACACTGACACACTCAAGCAGCTGTTCAATATTGGAGGCAAAGCAATAGATCACACCATCACAAGCATAGGTGAGCTGAGGAATCAGGCAGAGACAGTAGCTCACAATCAGCTCAAGCTAGATGAGAGAGCTGAAACTAATGTTGTGAAAGTATGTAATGAAGTGAGCACCTTCAGAGATGAAGCAATTGCCCAGCTATCCATAGATATCAGCAAGGGGGAGAAGATCGTAAAAGAACAAGTTGAAAAGCTATCTGAACAGGCTGAAGCTCAAATCAAACAACTATCTACCCAATCTCAAGAGGCTATAAGTGATCTAGTAAAAGGATTGAAAGAATCCATTCTTTCCCAGCTCCAGTCTGTCAAATTCTATACCTATGACACTATTGTCTGGCTGCATAATCAAAACTTTCCTGAGTTTCAACTGGACCCTACCATTATACCTCAGCATCTAGATCCTCTTGTAGAACAGCCTCCAGCAGATGTCTCAGCTCAAGCAACCTTTCAAGGAGGTGTGCCAGTCTTCTCACCCAGACCTGAGGGTGATGTGACTGAGCCTCCCCTATCCTATACTGAAGCATGGCAAGATGATTTTCCTTCCAGTTCTCAAGGTCCTTCTAAGAAGAAAAGAAAATATGGTGACGGCGCTTCTGCCAGCCGTTCTGCACCCAGGAAAGAGCCAGCTTCTGAAGGTAGACCACCTGTTGTACATGCTGAAGTGTGGAGTCCTACCTCTAAGTCTCTAATTCTTGATACCTTGAGGTTAGTGACAGATCTTGGTGAGAACAGATATAACCACTACAGTTATTCAGAATGGAAAGCCTATGAAGCATCTCAGATAAAGATCAGGCTCCATGACAGGAATTGGGGGCACAACAACCCAGCTGCTCCTCCTAGGCCCAGGACTTACTTTCCAAAACCTTTCAGCTACCTAGAGAGGCAAGAGCTGAAAAGAGAAAGGATGCACAAGGATGCCCCATCTTGAGTTGAACTGAGAATGTGGAATTGGACTTTTGTTTCTGTGCTTAAAACATTTCTATATATATATATATTTAATTCTGATTATGGCAATGTTTTGTTTACCCTGCTTTAGTTTAGTTTATTCTCCTGTTATATGCATGTTGTTCTTTTACTCTTAAGTAATTCACCTTAGTATAGAGAGTGCTGACATCTACAAATAGGGGGAGATTGTTGGGGTTTGTCTCCACAATACCTCAGATTTGTAGGAAGTCAGACCTTGAACTAAGATGAATTAAGATGTATTTGATGTGGTGTTTGAGTTGTATGTGTGCAGGTTCTAATTGCCAAGTGTAGACCAATGTCAGTCTATAATGGGTCACCAAACACAGGACCATGCAATGTAATCCCTCATTGTGTGATCCAAAGTGTTGGCCCATGTATAGCCTCTCTATTGGGATACACTTCTCATTCATGCACTTGGATTGATGGACAGAAGCATTGGAGCTAATTTCCTCAGAAAAATATTTCTAAGTCCAAAATACTCGAGTAACCCCTTTTTATACTCGAGTATCAGACTTAATACTCGAGTAGCTAGTTAGACATACTCGAGTAGTTAGTTAGACATACTCGAGTAATCAGTTAGACTTACTCGAGTAGGCTCTGAATACTCGTGTAGATAAATCTATACTCGAGTAGTTAGTTAGTCACTCGAGTAAGTTCTTTTCATACTCGAGTAAGTAACTTAATCACTCGAGTAAATCATGTATCATACTCGAGTAGATCCATTTCTTCTCTTCTCTGCAAGTTCAAGTAGTCATACTCGAGTAGTTTCTTTTCATACTCGAGTAAGTGTTTCTATACTCGAGTAAGTGTTTCTATACTCGAGTAATTGATTTTCATACTCGAGTAAATTATTCGATACTCGAGTAGTTGATTTTAATACTCGAGTAAGTATTTCTATACTCGAGTAATTGACTTTCATAACTCGAGTAAGTGAATGTTTCCCGGATACATATTCTGATACTCGAGTAATTCTCCTTTCACTCGAGTATATCTTGCTGATACTCGAGTATATCTTTTCTGATACTCGAGTATATCTCTTCTGATACTCGAGTAGTTCATTTTTCACTCATGTAAATTTCTCTTCTCATACTCGAGTATACTCCTCTTTGTCACTCGAGTATCTAAATTCCCATACTCGAGTATATCTTCTCTTACTCGAGTATAGCAGTTCTCTATTCCAGAATTTTTCTAAGTTCGAATTCGCCATAAGTATTTTGAATCCGTCATTTCTGATTGGTCCACGTGTCATCCTTAATTAAGATTATGACCGTTGGAGTCCACCTATAAATAGGTCATTTCAGAATTGACTAATTAACAAGATTATAGAGATATTCTTTTTAAGAAAGAGAAAATTCCGTGAACCCTAATTCTCACGCCGCCGCCGCCATCGTTGTTCACGGAAGAAACTCTGGATCGCCGATCTCCGTCTTCAACGACTATTTCTCCAGCAATCCAGACAAAAGTGAATCACTCGATCTCACCGAGCCTCAAAGATTTCAGATCTATCTTCTCGATCGAGGTGGTTCTAGTTTTCAAATTCGTGGATCTCTCTCAAGTCATCTTCAACCTTTTCTGATCAAGCCGAAGTTCCTAAAGAAGAAGACTGTCAAAGATCCAGATCTGAGATTGTTGTTTTGATTTTTTATTCTCAAACCAAAATTTCTTTGTAGGAGTTTTTCTCCGAGATTTGTAGGAAGACCTTTCTTCCGAGTTTTGTAGATCCAGTTGGATCGAGTTTTGTAGGAACGTGGTTCCGAGGTGTAGGATTGTTTTCAATCCGAGATAGTGGAGTAGCCGAGTCTAGTGATTTGCTAGATCGGTGAGGAAAGTGGACGTACCCAAGGTTGGGGAACCACTATAAATCTCTTGTCGTCTGTGATTGCTTGATGTGTGCTGTGTTAGTTTTTAATTCCGCATTTGACACGCATTTCACCTATTCACCCCCCTCTAGGTGATTTAGGCTAACAACTTAGACCTCTCACCAAGCATATAGAAATTAAGTTTCACTTCATCAGAGAACATGTAGAGAAGGAAAATATTAGCCTAGAATTTGTGAAAACTGATAATCAAATAACTGATATTTTTGCAAAACCTCTGGATGAAACTAAATTAAATTATTTTAAAATTGAATTAGGAATGTTGAATCTAGAATAGGTTAGCATAAGTATCCCTAAGGTGAATATGTAAGTATCAAATATCTCTAGAAATTTGTCTATGTACAATGTTTATGTCGACACAGACACAAGTTTGTCGACACATAAATGTGTCGACTTAAGATGAGTTGTCGACTCTGACATTAGTTTGTCGACACATAGTCGTGTCGACTTAAAACATGTATTTTAGAGACCTAGGTCATTTCTGTCGACACGTATGAAAACTTATCGACACTGGCACGTCTATTGACCTGCCCTTACACTTATACTATAAATAGGTGAAACCAAAATCTGGTCGACTACGCTTTCATTATTCTTGACTTTCCACTTTCTATCGACAAAGCTTTTCTTTTCTCTTCTCTTCTCTTCCAACTCTTACATCAATGGCGCCTCGTTAAGAAGACAAAGTCAATGAAGGTTATGAACTGGTTCATGAAAGTTTCACAACAGCTTCAGATAAAATTCAGGGTGTTATAGCCCTAATTTTAGAAAATGGATTGGAGTACTTGGTTTCTGAAAAAACAAAGATATGGAAGAAGGAAGTTCTGGAGTTTTATTCAATCGATATAGTGGATTCTGCAGGCAAGAAAATTAAAGGGACTGTTCAAAATTCCCTAGTGAAACTCACACTAGAAATTATCAGGAAATCACTCCAGCTTCCATTTGTCAAGGATACAGATGAAATAACACCTTCCTAGATTACAGAAGCTTTAAGCTGTTGTGGGCTGAGCCCCAATATTAAGATTGGATTGTCTATTTACAGAAAAGGGATGAATTCCCAAGAAAATTCCTATCTGAAGTAGTTGACAAAGTGATTCTTTGAAAAACTGGTGGACATGATAGAATCTCTGTCCACATGTTCAATCTTATGGTAAGGATCATATTCAAGATAAATACTGACTTGGCAGCAGTAGTGTTTGATAAAGTTCATGAAGGAACTAAGAAATAAAACATGGGAAGAATTCTGAGTTTATGATTATCTGTTGTAATACCATATGTATTGAAACAAGTGGCTGGATCAAAAATAAATCGTATGAGGAGATTGGATGTAAGAATTCTATCAAGGTGGGATAGAGTTCTGACCAAGGAATTCCCTGCTCCTCAAGAGCAAACTAAGAAAGATAAGAAAAAGAAAAATGTGGTTCCACAGGCTGGATCCTCCAGTGATTTTGAGGAGGAAGTGGTCTTCAGTTCTGATGAAGACAAGCAATAAAAAGGATGCACAAGAATAAGTGTAGGTGCCCCAAGAACAACAAATCGACACAACTCCAGCGGGAGAACAAATAGAACAAGCAAATGAGTTGCATGCCCAAGGGGGAGGCATTGATGACGCAGTATTAGAAAGTGACTTGGTTGCAAATACTATCATAAACATAGCATCTGAAATCAACATTGCAGCTCAAGAAACTTTAGAGGCAGAAGCTCAAAATGAGCCAATATAGCAGGAATTCACCATGGATGACCCATTCTTTCATCTTCCTATTACAAGGATTGAGGGGGAGTAGATTGCACAAGAAAAAGATATTCCAATGACTGAGGGGGAGTTGTCTAAGGATGCCCCAGCTGAAAAGAATACAGTTGATATTGAAAGTACAACTGAATATTCTGAAGATGAAGAAGCCACAATGGTTAAGAAAAGGAAACTAGCTGCTTTGAAGAAAATGAGTTCTGGATATAAAAAGGCATTGCAAATAAGCACAACACCATCTTCACCAAGCTTGGACTTCATTTCTTTACTGGTCCAGATGAAGATTAAATTGGATGAACAAAGACAATCTATTGAAAAATATGTGGATGAAACTCATAAAGAGTTACAGTTTCAATTGGCGCAGGATATCAAATCTATTAGATTTGAAGTGAATCAAAATAAGAAGGAGAAGACAGATTGCTTCCATAAAGGAGGTAATTCTGTGGTGTTCCTGGCCAAGTAACAACAAGCTATCAAAGTTAAAGTGGATGAACTTGAAGTAAAGCAAGGATATGTACTTGAAAATCAGATAAGAATGAATGACAATCTTAAAGATTCACACTTTGTTATACTGTCAAAGATAAATGATTTATCAACTGCTATGAAAGATGAAGTTTCGAAGCAAATCAAGGAAGATATAGTTGCGATTCAGGCCACCTTTCAGGCTTCTCAAATGAATATATATGATTTCTTAATAAAATTCAGAGGTTACTTTAAGGAAGGAACTGACCATATTGTTAATCAGGTCAGGTTTCAAAAGGATGATTTGAGAAGTAATATTTAAAGATAAGTCATAATGGGGGAGAGATTACTAGTCAAAGCTAGCTCTGACCATACTAAATTGATTTCCAATAGCATCAGGGCCACTCCTTGATATTATCCTCTTTGTGATGATGATAATGTAACAGAATCTAGGATACAACCTGCAAATCTTGAAGGAGATAAGCCTGAAGTTGCTCAGGTGATCTACCCCCAAGCAGACTTTGAAATGGTTCAAGAAGAAGTGCAGAAAATGTATAGTCCCCCACAAGAGGGAAAAAATATAATTCTGGATAAAGTAGAGATGTCAAAAGCTGCCTTAAAAGCATAGAAGGAAGCTCAACTATCCAAGAAGAGATTCAGAGAGCAGGCTGAGCTGTAGCCAGACTTTGAGCAGTGAAGCCCAACTTCTAGAAACATTATACTTACTGCTTGGAAAGTGGTAAAGGATAAAACCCATGACAGGGGTAAATGGTATTCAGAACAGGAATGGAATAAATACCAAGCTTGACAAGAAGCCATTCTTCAACATAGAAGAAGAGCTAAGGCTGGGAAGCTACATGTTAATGCTCAGGAGCCAAGAAAGTACTTCCCAAAGCCATACCACTATTTTGAAAGGCAGAAAATTAAGGCTGAAGAACTAAAGAAGAAAGCCCTGAAAGGGAAGAAGCCTGCTGAAGATGCTGAACCTTCTGTATAGGCAAAGATCAAGACTGGCAAAGGAATTGTCATTAAGGAGCCTAGTCAATAACAGGATAGATAGGCTTATGTATTAGAACAATGTAACATTTTGTGTTTTGATCTAGAAAGAAATCCTTGTAAACATGACATTGTTTTTTTTCTCTAAAAATTGAATGAAATCAGTTCAGTTTTATTTTCTTTGTTGTTTACAATGATTATGTGTTTACCTGCTGTAAATTGAATGTTCATCTATTTCTATTTCTATTTTATTATGAGAGATATATGTCTTTGACTAAGGGTTATGACTTCTCCAAATAAGGGGAGATTGTTGGGTAAATTGGAAAATGTGTGCCAGATTTGGAGAAGCCTCATCTTAGTCAATGAAATGCATTAATTTGTATTTAATAGATGTTTGAGTTACAGTGTGCAGGTTTAAATATTTGCGCAAAATTTTCTATGTACAAGTGTCGACACTTGTGAAGAAGCTGTGTCGATACCCAGAAGCAGTGTCGACACTTATGAAGAACTTGTGTCGACACTCTGAAGTTGTGTCGACACTTATGAAGGTGTTGTGTCGAAACCCAAGTTGTGTCGACTCTTATGAAGAAGTTGTGTCGACACTCAAGCTAAGTCGACACTTCTGAAGAAGGTGTATCGACACTAAGAATTGTGTCGACACCTGAGCGAGGAGTTATGTGGACACCAGAAGTAATTGTGTTGACACGCAGGACTTGTGTCGACACACACTCAATGCCGTCTAGATACTTTCTACACTATCGACATTCATTCAACGCCGTCAGTCGACAACAGCTACGTCAACACCAAAAGTAATTGTGTCAACACATAGGACTTGTGTCGATACACACTCAATGTCATCTGGATACTTTCAACACTGTCGACATTCATTCAACGTCGTCTGTCGACAATAGCTATGTCAAGACCAGAAGCAGCTGTGTTGAAACACAGGACTTGTGTCGACACACACTCAGTGCCATCTGCCAGCAATAGCTGTATCGACACCGGAAGCATTTCTGTCAACACACAGGACTTGTGTCGACACATTCAACAGAAGAAGTGTCGAGAAGCAGAAGTATGTCTGTGTCGACACTTTGAGTATTGTGTTGACACCATGAAGACTTGTGTCGACACTTGGCCAATATATGTCGACACATATGAAGCAGCCTGCTCAGTGATTTGTACTGAGTTGGAATGACTCTGAAGAATTTACTGACATGTTTGGTGACTTAACAGCATTCATATCCAACCGGTCTGACACCTCAGACAGATCTGTCAGTAGTTTGTTAGAAACTGGATCAGCCGGTAACCATGAAGCAAACTCTATATAAGAGACAGATTGGAAACTACCGAAGGGGTTGAGAAAAGGAAAAAGAGAATTTTGTGAAGAGAAACAGATTCAGAATTATTATGCAAGAAAGATTCAGATTCCAATCTAAATTTAAGGAAGAAGTTGATTGAAGATCAACTTCAACAGCAAGTAGATCCACCTTATTTTGTTCTATAAAGAAGCTTTGAGAATCTAAGTCAGGCTAGATCAGAAGGACCAGTTCAGTCAAGAACTGATCAAGAAGGCTACACCAATAGAGGAATCTACCTGGTGAATTTGTTTGTTTCTTATGACATTCTATTTCTTGTAAGATCTATTATCAGATCTGAGTCGTAAGCCTGAAATTATAAAGGCTGAGGAAGGGCTGTTAGCCTGAGGTGTCATACTTGTGGAATGTCTGAGTTGTAAGCCTAATTATAAAGGCTGAGGTACGGCTGAGGCCTGAGGGAGGATTCTGGGGAAGAATCTAAGGTAGGACTTGTTAAGTCTGAGCTGTAGGAACCATTTTGGTTCTGAGATTGTAAGATCTGCGGATCCGAGCCAGTGGATGGAAGTTAGGCTTAATTCAGTTATCTACTGGATAGGCGAAGTGGGAAAGTGGATGTACCCATATCTTGGGGAACCACTATAGATCTTGTGTTTGTTGTGTTGTGTTTATGATCTGTGATTTGATTAATCTGTGTTGAATAATTATCTAACTGTTTGCCTAAAAAGGACTTTAAAAGATTAAAACCTATTCACCCCCCCTCTAGGTGTTTAGGATCTTCAAACAAAGTCTTTCAGGTGCACTCTTAGGGGATATAGTATTCCATACCTCGGTACAAACATCCTACTTGTCTCCCCGATGGTATACACTCTACACCAGAGTCATCGTACTTTCGTTCGATTGCCTGCAGGATCAGTACCGAGTGGCCCACCACATAAGTACAAACTAGGAATAATAATACCCTCCCATGCCTCCAGCTTGCAGGACCAACCTGTCTTGATAACGACAAACAACCCGAGCCACCAGCTTGTAGGACCAGCAAGTCGTATATAACTCCAACCCACACATGTGTGTGATCACTATAACATTCCTTAATCCTATCAGACAACACTTGTCTAACTTTAGGATTACTTAGTGATTTATGGTTAACAATGGACTTCTCATGGTCTACCCTTTGAAGGGCTCGCAGCGGTACTAGGAACTATGATGGGCTGAATCCCATCGTTCCCTTCCTCAAGGTACTTAGTAATGTTTTGCTTCCCTTAACAAAACCCACTACTAGGGTTACTATGTGTGTGACCTCTCCAAAACAACAACTGTTGAAAACAATAATTTTCCCAAATTGCTAAATGAGATCATATGATCTTGTATGTCTGTATGAATAGGATTCCACCAAATTATTGACCCTAGGATCTAAGATTTTTTCCTGAGATCTATCATGACAATCTTGACCTAATTCAAGAGATTTATAATTTTCATAAAATAATCGACAATTATTATAATTTTCCAAAATTATTGCAACATGTGATTTTAAATATGAAGTGTCGCTTTTAATTATCTAACCACCAAGATCAAATTATCCTATCATCATCTTGAGAAATAATGACACTACACCAAATTTAACATCATTCCAATAATATTTGATATTTTATTTCTAATTACAAAAATCTTATCCACTAGGTCATGATACACATGAAGTACTATAAATATTAATCAAATAATTCTATAAGAGTTACTGGAGGTTAAAAACTGTTAATACTTACTTATTTCAAAATAGTATAATTTTATAACTCAATTTGAACATAATCATCACAATAATATAGAAGGGGCAAAATGGTAATTATAATTGCAACCCTAAGATTCTGACTTTCAAAAATTATATTTAATCATCGCTATTTGAAAAGTTTCATAATTTTTGTAACTATTTTAATCACCCTTATTTCAATAATACACTAGTGTAACAAAAATACCAATTAATTCATTTGATAATCAAATCAATTCCAAATGTTCTAAAACCTCATGAGGAGGGGAACTTTAACTAAATAAATGCATGTATAAAATTTCACTGCATTTCACCAAGCCAATCCAGATAAATTCACAAGATACACATTTGGCTAAATGCGCAGCACATCACATACAATAAGAAAACTTGTAAGTGTGATTCACCAACCTATACTGGTCAAAACTTTCTAAAAATTTTACCAGGGCCTTACACCTGCCTATCACTTAAATTTGGGATTAAAAAAATTATTATTCCACAAAATATTCTATATATATGAAAAATAACATTTTTCCTAAAACTATAGGAAAATGTTGTCCAACCATTCCAATTATTAGACTGTAGGTATATCTATGGTACATTCTTAGATGCCCCAAATTTCAAGTCAATTCTCTTAGCCAATTAAAAGTTATTATAGAAATAATGACTGTCATACCATAAGGACTAGTCCCACAAGAATTGCCCTATAGGGAGCTATAATGCTCCAAATGACCAATTTCAATTTCAAATTACTATAGATTCACATGTCTACCGCTTTAATGTCGGGCACTATACTTGATTCAGCCTCTAATGGCCTCATTTTTTGATTGAAAAGTTTATTTTATAGGGATAGAACAATACTATTATTTTATGACAGATCTGATCCGACGGCCAGGGAGTTGTCTTCCTCCTCCAGCCAACGGCCAAGTTCCACCCGACCTAGAACCATTCCAAAGGCCATTTCTGGCCGATCCAGCCCCTCCCTTGCCAGCCACCATCACCACCACCTCCATTGAGGTGGTGGCTATTATCGGGCAGCGACTCGGCCGTCGAAGGGGCGGTTTCCAGCAAACCCGATAGGAAGCACAAATCCAAAATTTCCTTGGATTTCAAAATTGGAATCATCTCAATTGATCTTTATTTTAAGTACTATTAATTCTGAATGCTCGCATAAGGGGAGAGGAAAAACATGCCTGATTTTTGGCTTGGATGCGACTACTCTGGCGGGTGGCCAAGGTTTTTGGCATTTTCCGGCGAACCTCATCTGATCTCGATTCTCCACAGTTTGCATTAATACAGGATTCTATTTCGACTGCTTGAGGCCTTCTAAAGGTGATGAAAGGGTTGAATTGAGCTTTGGGAGTCTGTATATAGGAGATCCAAGTTTGGGGAGTAATTGTCGTGGACATTAAAGGCCCTCAATGATGGTGGTTGCCCTATAACTATTGGAAATCTCCTCCTCTTCATCTAGGGAGATGAAAGGAGGGGTTGGAGAAGAAGAAGGGAGTGCCACTTGGCCTCCGTCTATTATTTCCACCTCCAAATGAAACTTCCCTCCAAATTACCCCCATTAAACTCCTAATTATAATCATAAATCAGATTAAATAAAATCAAATATTTACTGGGTGTTAGGATTGGCTTTGGGAAAGGCCTTTGCTAACTTGAATTGGCTTGAGCTCTCATTTACACTTTTGGGTTAATTTGACCATTGTTTACCTTGGGGTTGACTTGTGCGCATTGGGGGTGTGCATGGAAATTTTCCTATGTTCAAGCTGAGCTAGGGTCATAATAGGGCCTCCAGGCACACCTCATGCCCTAACCCTAACTTTAGGTGGTCTGGAAGTGTGGGGGATGTTATAAATTCCAATAAATAAATAAAATTTTCATCCTTGAAATTTAAGCTCAGTTCTACAGGTTTTCACAAGCGAAAAAAAGATCAACTTGTAGGAGGTTTAGTTTGTACCTGAAATGAGGAGCTTCGGGCGTTTCATTCGCATGAGGTCCAAGGGCTCCCAAGTGTGCTCCTCATGCCCATGATTGGACCACAAAACCTTCACCAAAGGGAATATCTTCTTTGGAAAAACTCAGATAGTTGAATCATAAATCTGGATTGGCTCCAAACAAACTGACTGATCAGATGCATCCTGGCCCGAGGTAAAAGTAATATGTTACTCCCGCTGATGTAATACTTTCCAAAGTGACGAGACATGGAAGATGTTGTGTAGATTTCCCAACTCTGGCGGTAGCTCCAGCCTGTATGCCAAGGGGCCGAACCGCTCCAGAATCGTATAAGGTCCCACATATCTAGGGTTGAGCTTCTCGTGTCTACGCACCAGCGAAACATCATGCATCATACATATCTTCATAAACACTTTGTCCCGCACCTTGAACTCTATCTTACGATGCCTCACATCGTAATACTTCTCCATCCAACTCCGAGCCTCTACCATCATGTCTCTAATCAGCCGAATAATCATATTCATGTCTTCGACATAATATGACCAAAGCGCCATCGAGCCCTCATCCTGAAACTAGGATAGAGGTGTCTGACACCTCCTCCCATACAGATCCTCATAGGGAGCCACTCCAATGTTGCCTGATTGCTATTGTTTTAAGAGAACTCAATCAATGGCAACAACCGCTCCCAGGGCTTCCCCGTATCAAGTATACACAACCACAATAGAAACTCCATGGTCCAATTGGTCCGCTCCGTCTTCCCATCAGTCTGTGGATGAAAGGAAGTGCTAAATGCGACCTAGGAAGCTAAGAACTCCTGCACCGCCCTCTATTCTCTAGAAGTAAATCTACCATCTCGATCTTATATAATCTTCTTTGTTACTCGATGGTACATCACAAACTGCTCCCCGAATATCCTCACTAATACACCAACTAGAGAATCCTTCTGGATCGGGATGAACATGACTAGGTCAATCGGTCCACGATGACCCATATAGAATTGTTCCCGGAGTGAGAGCAAGGCAACCTATACACAAAATCCATTGAAATATATTCGAACTTCCACTCTAGCACTAGTATTGGCAACATTAATCCTCAAAGGCTCTTGCACTCGGCCTTCACCAACTAGCATGCCTTGCAGATCCATCGTCATCTTGGTTTGTCCACAAAATCCATCGAAATATCCTCAAACTTCCACTCAAGCACCAGCAGTGGTTGCACACCTTAGCTTTAACTATTTAGTTTGCCCACAAACTAAAGCTCGAGCTGGGTGAGCCAAAGGTTTGTGGACTTCTTTCGCTTATGATCATTATATGATGACATCAACTGTAAAATCCCTCGTCCCGGGAATTGGGAACGACCAATGTAAGATTTTATGCCCGGGAATTGACACATCTTTAGATTTTCTTGTCCCTTTAGCCTTCAGATCTAAGTACTTCTCTTTTCATAAAGTCTTGTTGTTTTGCTTCTCTTTCTTTCGAGTATTCATTTGCAGTTCATATGAGAGGAGTTTGCCAAACAGATTCTGGGGATCAATCTTTGGTAGCTTTCTGAATTCCCTAATTCCTACCACTTTAGTGTCCCAGTCTTTTATTAGAGATTTGAGGAATTTATCATTAATCTCACCATTAGTGAATGTACGACCATAATTTCGGAGGTTGTTGACGATCCTAAAGAATTTCTCGAAGCTGCCAGCAATAGTATCATTTATCCATTGCTTGAATGCCTCGTATTCTTAATTAATTAGATATCTCCGACCATCTCTAACTTTTTTGGTTCCTTCTATGTGAATTACGAGACAACTACACATCTCGTTTGCTGATTTGCAGTGGAATAAATTTCGCAGCATTAAATCGTCTACTACACTGGCTATGATATTCTTCGCCTTTTCATCTAAGGATAAAAGTGCAATTTCATCCTTAATAAAGTCCATCATTTTCTTTGGAATCATAAGAGTAGGATTTAGAGCAGATGGTTGCAACTACAAGAAATGTGACTTTCAGTGACAAAATATTTGTGACCAAATAAATTCCATCACTAAAGATGCACTTTTTGAGACGGAATTTTATTTTGATCACTAAATATTATTATTCTTTTAATTTGTGACAAAAGAATTATTTAGTCACTGAATATATGCATTTTTTACGACGAAAATCTATTTTGATCACTAAATATTATTGTTCTTTTAATTAATAACTAGAAAATTATTTTGTCACAAAAAATATTTTTTAGTGATAAGAATAATTTTTTTGTCACTAATAAATTTTGACACTATTTATTATTATTTACTGACCAAAAGTTCTTTTGTCACTAGATAATTCAATTAAGTGACAATTTTTTACCACAAATAAAAATACATGTATATTATTTAGTGATAGCAAAATATTAATCTCTCATAAAACAATTAAAAATTTTGTTCATTAATCACCAACAAATTAAAAAAATTTTAGAAATGAAAATATTTCATAAGTTCTCTCATATAATAAAATTGATTCTATTCAAAATATAATAAGTAATTATAACGCTTGGTGAGTTAGGTAGCTCTCCTATCTTTTTCAAATTCCCTGAGTAGTGAACGACCTTCTCATTGAAACTGCAATCTTATACATGTACTTGGCTTAATTTTTGTGAAAAATTAAAATGTTTTAATTAAATAACATTATTATTAACTTAATTAATGAGCAAAATGATTATTTAGTCATTAAATTATTATATTTAGTGACTATATAAAAATTTTGCCAATAAAAACAAAAATTAATGTTTAGTGACAAAAAAATAATTTTTGCAATTAATGACAAACACAATTAGTCACTAATTGTTCATAAACAACAACCAACTATTTTGATTTACTTCCAATTATTTTATTTTTTTCCCGGTACGTGCCCTAAGTCCGTTCTTTTCTCCTCCCTCGTTATCCCGCTTCTCCCTGCTTTGCAAGCCGGCCTTCTTCCTCCAGAGCCGCTCATTGTCGATCCTCTCCATAGGTGATCTTCTCCGACGAAAACTCTGGTATTCTCCTCTCCTGTTACCGCTGACTGCTATCTCCATTCCCCTGTGAATCTACTTTTGCCGAGAACCGGTTGTCGTAGAACCCTCCATTGACATTTCTGTTCATCTTCCGTCAGAGCTCGCAGGTGATCCTCTTCATCAACATTCATGTTATGATTCCTCGAGTCCCTACCTTAAACTATGAGCCCCCCATCCTAAATCACTCTATTTCCCCCGCTCGCCTGAACAAGTTTCGCTGCTCTACTTCCTGCTCTTCATTTCCTAAGAGAATTGTTGGTAGGTTTTCCACTTAGTTTTTTAATTTCTTTATATCTTCCAATTTTTGATTTTGTTTTCATTTACGTTCATGTATTCATTTCTAATTTATAGAAATAATTTTTTGTATGGTTGTTACAATCTTTATTTGGTCCAAATCTGAAGAAAATATTTGCATTTTGTTTAGTAGAATTCAGAAATAACTAACAAACCTTCCCAATTTAATTTAATGTTTGTATCAAGCTTGAGGTTTTGATGTAAATTACAATGATCGGATTATATATGTTGTAAGTTCTGCAACCCAATTTAACTCTGCTGCTTCTTTGATGTATTTTCCTCATCCACAGGCACACATTTTGTTTGATGAAATGCCCAAGAGAATTTTTGGAAATTGTTTGTGTTTATTCCATCCGTTAGCTAAATACTTAGACGCTAGATCAATTATGATTATATTTAGTTTCTTTATAATCACTATATGCTAGAGGAATTTTGGCTCTATCATTTTTATTTGCTCTTATTCTCATCTATGATGGAAATATATATTTATATAAATATATATATATATATATATATATCATGGGAATGAGATGAGTTTTCATATAACCATTCAATCTTTGATGGAGAATGAGTAAGTTATGGAATAAAACATCTGCATCATTTGCCATTACATAGTGTCAATTACATATAAACAAATAAACCATAAAATCACATAATATAGATCAAAGAAAAGTTAGTTTTGTTTTCAATATTATGTCATATAAAAATGAACTAATTAATCTGATGCTTCTTCTAGATGATTACTGGATAAACTAAGGAGAAATAATTTTAGTTTTAAAAGTTTTTTGTCCTAGGTCTACCCTTGAATTTAGGAAAGAAATCTCTCTAGCTACATATCACCTCCCAATAAATATTTTAGCCATCTCCCAAGCCTCCATAAAGCCTACCAATTTTATACCAAACATTTAAGTGAAATATTCTATGTGCTATTAGTTCAATGTCGTATCCAATAATGGAAACATGTGCCTTTTTCTTAATTTTTTATTAGCATGATTTATGTATTTTATAAGGTATTTGAGGATAAAATAGCATATCAAATTTAAATTTTATTTTTTTGAAATTTTCTTATTATTCAATGTGAGATTATGACAAAAGATAGGGCACAATGATGACAAAGGATCCATATAGCCGACCCACTATAGTGGTATAAAGACATGAGTGTTATTATTATTTTCTTATTCTTCAATGTGGTTTGAAACTTTATGTAGTAAAATAAGTAACTTTAAAGTAGAAGTATCGTGATTGGGTGAAACTTTCTCATCAAAAACCTTCATTTGAATATGCATGCTCATTTAGTGCTGATTATTGGTTATTACCTTTGTTTTTTATCTTTCTTATTTTATAATTGTTAATTATTTCTTTTTTTGAGTTACACACAAGCGCGCACGCAAATAATTCTTCTCTATATATGTTATTCAATTATAACAACTTCAATTACGTTTGCATTCGATTCCTTATAATTCTTCAGTCCAATCCATTTTGCCATTGAGACCAGTTTTTTTGTATTTTGTTAGATTTAATAATTTGCAAACAATGCCATTAATTTGGCTATGTCCGATAGAATTGTATATTCCTTGTTTATGGAGAATTCAAAAATAGAAGTTAGTGTTGATTTTTGAAGAGTACTCAAGAGCATATGGTTAAGAAAACCAATTTTTCAATGTGGATTAGGGGTAATCCTACTAAAAATTTTCATCTAGAGGTATATGCATATTTTTTATAACATATGTTTATTGTTAACATCCATTTTTGTGCTTTTATCCCGTAATGTTGAAAATTTTTTTTTTACTTTGTGAAGTAAGTCCTCAATATTACGTTTATGTTAATGTAATTTGTTTTTTTATTTATTTATCACGGAATATTTGCTTCTTTATGGATCGATCTTAGCCGACCCTTTTTTCTCAATTGTGTAGGAAGCCAAAGCAAAATTTCAGCATTTGTACAAGGTGAAATCAATTTTAGGCAATGAGGAGAAAAGTGCCTTATATGATTAGACTAGTTTGGTTATTGAAAATATTATTTCTTGGAGTGTATTACAACATATGATCAAAACCATTTTCGACAAATCCATATGATGATCATAATTATTTTTTGTATCTCTCAAAAAATCGTTGGGGATGGAGCTGATAATCTTCAAAAGTACTTCCAATCAGTGTATATAATGGAAACTTTTGAAACCTTTCCTAATTAGTATATGAAATGTCATTATTTTGAGCTTAACATTGTCTATGTTGAGGATAAAATAGATGCATTTAAACCATGATAGTAGATGCTTTCATGAGTTTCATCCCAAACCATCAACAAAGTTGACGCCTATGATCGAGTTTAGGTTGTTGGACTGGGCAAGGTCGCAACACTAAATCAGGCATGCTTACTAGAACTATTATAGTATGTGAAGTTCTATATTGTTTTGATCCCTAAAATTTGCTATTTGTTTTGATCCTAGTTATACTATGCTAGTTACAGCTTCTGTAAATGGGCACTACCTGAATGTGTTTCAAATAATTCCAACTTGCATGCAAAATGATTCAAATTTCACAAATTATGACTGGACTTTTTCGCAGGTACGCTACTATTTACTTTGAAGATTTGAAATTTACTGCTTTTTTTAAGATTTGAAGTATATTTTTTAAATGTTCTAATTTCCTCTCCTTTGGTTCTAGGGCATACGAGACATCTATTTCAATCAGTATAGTCGGTGGATTGTGATGATTTCATCTATTTCAGTCTTGCAACAGTTCTTAGACCAGTAACTAAAGAAGCGAGGAGAAGACACAAGTTGCTATCAAGATGTGCTAAAGAATGCATGTTTATAGATTTTTTTCTTGTATTTCAGTTTAATTAGAGATGAAAACACAATTATTCTGTATTGAGGGATTAAGGTTATCTCCCACCCTCTTTTTTTATTAATAAATTAGTTTATGATGAATAATAATTTTGTTAAAATTGAGTATCTTATTTATTATTGTGTTTGAATGTATAAAATTAAATTCTACTAAATTATAAATGATATAATTTATGATATTTTATGAAAAACTGAACAAATTTTAGTGACAAATTATCACTATTGTGTCGTTTCTTTAGTGACCAAATATTTTGTCACTAATAGTATTTATTAGTGACTATTAATTTGATCACTAAAAGTTGTCTTTTGGTGACCAAATTTTTTTTTTTAGGGACGAAACGAATTAGTCACTAAAATTCCATTTAGTGACCAAATTAATTGGTTCATTAAAACTTCATTTAGTGACCCAATAAATACGGTCACTAAACCACTTTTTGTGACCAAAATTAATTTAATCACTAAATATGCACATCTAGTGTCAAAACTCTTTTTGGTCACTAAAGTCATTTAGTGGCGGGGCTATTGTGACAAATTTGTGACTGACTGAATTTGGTCACTAAATGTCTTTAGTGACCACAATTTAATATTTAGTGACGAAAAATTTCATCACTAAAGGTCAATTTTCTAGTAGTGTTGTGTAGGAATGGGAGGTCCTTCTTCAACAATCTGAAAGATATGTTGATCAGTAGATTCCGTGTCGAATCTTACTCTTTCCTTCCACATGGGGAAGTTCTCCTTAGTGCAAACATGCAACTTCATCGAAGAGATATCCTTGCTTCTATCCATTTCAATTGATCAGTATCTCTTGACAACTAGATAGGAGATCTTATTCAAGGTGTTAACCTTATATCTAACAACATCCCTCTAATACCAAATGAAAGTATCTAGTGTCAACCTAAATCACCTAGTGGGGTGTGAATTGGTGAGTTCTATGTCTTTTTGAGGATTAAAACTAACTAAAACATAAACATAGAGAAACGCAGAGACTTAAAGTGGTTCCCTGTGTTAGGTATGTCCACTGTCCCGCCTCGCCTATCTACCACGAAGGGCTATATTCAACTACTTCACATTTATCTCAGATTCTTTAAATCTTACACTTTAGAGCCTCAACTCCTATAGCATAGAGACAAATCCCCTACCACTCAGAGAATAACCTCTCCTACAACTCATAGACAACGCTCTTTCAACTTATAGAATAACCACTCCTAGAACTCGATCCTAAAATAAGGATCTACAACTCGGAGGTAAAATCTCCTACAATATCATAGAATGAATTACCATAATAGATCAAAACTAATCTTATAAATATTTTAAATATTCGGTCTTCCTTTCCTTCGATTTAAAGTCTTGAGGAGAAAGGAAATTTGAATTCGTTGAAGGCTTGATCTGAACAAAAAATCCACTATATCTGAGTGGAGCTTGAAATTTTTTAGAAAAGAGATCTAGTGGACACTCGTTGAAGAAGATCAGATCATACATCGTTGATGTCTGTCGAGAGACAATCACAAAGTTTGTAAAATGATATCTGATGGGTCCTTTTTTAAATGTCTCGATTTGAGTGTATATGCATGATTAGGGTTGAATGAAATTCACCCTATATATTTATAGGAACCCTTCTTCTACAATAGAAAGAACTCACTTCTAAATTAAGAAATCGTGAAACACTGTACATGATAGTTAGGATTGAGCTGTGATGGAATTTGAAAATTGAAGAAATAAACCCTAAGTATAATTCGTCGCTTATCGTCGAGTATATAAGGGTATTCTCGTCGAACAACTTCGAAACTCAACGAAAAATAATTAGACAATTCCACAACAATCGAATAGACAACTCAACGACATCCTTGAGAGATACTCGATGAATTCGTCGAGTATAGGCTAGTTCACTCGATGAATTCGACGAGTATCGGCTCGTTCACTCGACGCATTTGATGTCTATAAGATATCTGGCTCGACGAATTCAACGCCTAGGATTAGCGATATTTGATGAATTTGGCGAGTATCAGCTAGCTTACTCGATGCATTTGACTCCTATAAGCTAGTTTACTCAACGCATTCGACGAATAAAACATAGAGAAATCTAGAGAAGTAAATTCGTGATGTCTCGACGAATTTGTCGTGTATAGACATATATATTCGACGAATTGGAGGAGTATCGATAGATACACTCTACGAATTTGACGAGTATATAGAAAGATAATCAACGATTTTTACTTAACTGATTTTCAAATGTTCAGATATTATTCCCTAAGTAAATGGGACGGATTCGACGAGTAATAGAAAGAATACATGATGAATTCGACGAGTATACTCGACGAATTCGACGAGTATACTCGACAAATTCGATGAATATACACTACAATACTCGACGAAATTAACTTAGAGAAAAAAAAATTCTCCTCATCTTAATGCAACAACTTGTCCTTCCTTGAATCTCCTAGTGTACTTGAATCATAAGTACACCCCAATAGAGAAATTACACATGAGTCAACACATAGGCCTACATAATTAAGGATTTCATTATAAAGTCATATGTTTCATGACACAATATAACATGAAAATGGGTTGTAATTAGCAATATAGACCTAAGAAGCACATAACTAAAGAAGCAGCATCAAATACAAACTCAATTCATCTTAGTTTAAAGGACATTACTTCAAATCAAGGTTATTGTGGATACAATACCCAACAAATACCCAACAATCTCAACCTTTTTAAAGAAGTCAGAACCCTATATACTAAGATGAATTGCAAGCATACAAGAAAAACTTAATTGACAACAAGAAATCTAAATTAACAAGATAATAAAAATTAACACAAAAATAATATGTATAGAAGTATTTTTTAGCCATTCAAAGACACCCAAAACATAACAGATCTGATAAAGATTTTATAGTTTTACAAATAATTCCTAACTAAAATCCTGAAATAGGCAATTGTACCTATTGAAATATAGTATAGAATTTGTCGTATTTAGACTCGGGGACTATTGAGTACTCCTACTCAAGCAAATTAATATTATTTTATCGGTAATTCATGATAGAAGATTAATAAAATTATAAACTAAGATTAACACTTGATCTAGACTCAATTTAAATTAAAATAAACATTTCCTAAAAGCAAACTTCTAAAATACCTACTTCAACTATGGAGGTTCCAAAAATACAGAAGCGCCTCTCTCGAAAAATGCTCTCGACTAAACTTAGGTTGATCGATTAAGACCTCTCAGCCAGTCGAAACTCCTAAGATTTCTTTAGGCGGTGAACCCAACTATTGGATTTGACTCAAATCTGGAAGATCCATGTCATCCTCTCTCGAGGAGTGCATGCAGCTCCTTCTATCTTTGAGTGATCTACTCGCACCCACAACCTCTCGGTAAATCTAAGATATGTATCTAAAATCAAATCAAAGATAGATCGAAGTGATAAAAATAAAGTTTGAAAAAAAAAAGATTATTTTATTTTAAAGGTTGTCATGATCAAGTGTTAATGCATTTAGCTACATGACATGAAAAGAGAGATGCATGAAAGGATAAATAAAGACATGCTTGAAATAAAGGTGCTAGAATTAAAAGTTAACAAACTATTAAATTGATAAGTACATAAAAGAAATGCATGAAAAGAGGAAAATAAGCTACTAAAACTACTCCTAGAGAACTCCCTAGATGATCCTTATATGCTCCCTAGATACTCTCAAGATTCCAGCTCAAACTGCTATTTATAAGAATTTTTCTGGAGAGTCACGCCCCTTGGTCACGCCCATGACAAGGGAGCGTGTCTGGTGCGCTACCGTCCTCTTGAAATCCCGGGAATATTAAAGAAAAACTGCCAAAAGTGTCGTTCGGTGGGTCACGCTCCTAGGTCACGCCTGTGACCTAGGGGGTGTCTATACTTTTAGTTAAAACGGCGGGATCTCGAAACGGCGGTAATTAATTTTGGCGTTGTTGAAGAGGCCACGACCCTAGGTCACTCCCGTTACCGGCGTGTAAGCTTGAAAATGATTGGATCCGGAACTGCCTTCGTTAAGCGCATTACGTCTTGATGTCATGCTTGGAATTCACGCCCGTGGCCCAAAGGTCGCGCCCATGACTAGGGCATGTAGACCGAAAATGGTTTAGAATTTACGTTTAGCCTCTATCTGCTGGTCACACCTGATGGTCACGCCCGTGACCCATAGGTCACGCCCGTGACTAGGGCGTGCAACATTAATCCTATGTGGAGTGTCCTCTGGAGCTTCATTATGGGTCACGACCACCTGTCACGCCCGTAACCTGAGTGTCACGCTTGTGTCCTGGCCATTTAAAGTTGATTTTTCTAACAATCTTCAGTTTCTTGTCCTGATCAGTTCTACAAGCTCCAAATTAATATTGACATCCCAGATTGACCTAAAATAAGAAAACAAAGTAAATAATAACAAAAGTCAATATAAACTTAATAAAATATTACTACTTATTCAATAAAATCTATATATAAATAACTATAATTATTGTCTTATTAAATACCCCCATACTTAAGCTTTTGCTATTGTAGAGCAAAATTATGAGAAGTCTTATAAGAAATAAATATAATTTTTAATCAAACTAAAAATTTATCAAATCAAAAGAAATTTAAATATAAAGTTTAGGGATTCAAATATTAAGTCCTAAAATATGAAATTAAAATGTGAAGAGCCAATTGAAGAGGTTTTTGATTTGAGGTGATGAATTTTATCCTCTTACCACATATATTTTTTTTCTTTTTTTTTGTTTTGATATTTGTATATGTTTACCAAGAAAATGATGAAATTTATTCTCACATTTTCCATGACATAAGTCCAAAGAAGGGGATTGAGAGAGAGGGATTAAAACATAAATAAAAGTACATAATTGAAAAATAGGTACTTCCTCGGATTTATGTGTCGCGAATGTTGATTGATGCCGCTCCCCCATGCTTGTGCTTTGGATCTTCATGAAATGTCTTCTTTGGACATTGGGATGGATTCAGAACCGTTGGAGCAGGCGGTCGCAGAAGCTTCAACTTATCGGAGTCATCCACTGCAAAAAGAAGTGTAAAATAAATAAAACAGAAAAAAGATAACTTGGTTTGCCTCCCAAGAGCGCCCTTTGTTTAAAAACATCATTGAGCTCGACGCAACCAAAAATATTCTCCAAAAATACTCTTCAAAGTTTTAATAATAAGACAAAGTTTTAAATTATTCGAAAGTCAAATCATGCAAGATAGAGTTTATACAGTTGGGACAGATATCACAACAAAAATACAGTTTAAGACGCTGGCCATTCACTTTGAAATTACCCTTATCAGGGTGTGAAATTTAAACAGTTCCATACGGGAAAACTTCTAAAACAGTAAACGGCCCAAACCAACGTGATTTCAGTTTACTCGAAAATAAAAGTAAACGAGTGTTGTATAAAAGAACTTGGCCGTCTGGCTTAAAGGTTTTTGGGTGCCTGAGGTGTTTATCATGCAAACCTTTCCTCCGCTCTTTATAAAGTTTGTTATTTTCATACGCGTAAGAGCACCACTCGTCAAGTTCGTTTAGTTAAATTTTCTAAAATCACCGACAGAGTGGGGTTCGAAATTTAAGAACCTTAAGGCACAAAAAGTGCGGTGTTCTATTCTACGGGTAAATGACACGATTTTCCATAGACCAACCGATACAGCGTAGATCCGATGGCGGTTTTCTATGTTGTTCACTAGGCCCATAGAGTATCGCCTAATTTGGTTGACCAGTCTTTTCTAGAGGTGAAAATAGTCTTTTCTAAAATTCTTTTTATCTCTCTGTTCACTACTTCGACTTGTCCGTTAGTTTGGGGGTGGTAGGTGGTTGAAAGTCTATGCGTAACGACATATTTAGTAAGTATTTTAGAAATTTGTGCGTTACAGAAATGGGAACCCCTGTCACTAATGATGGCTCGCGACATACTGAATCGAGAAAATAATATTTTAAAAAATGTAACAATGACCCGGGCGTCGTTTGTAGGAAGAGCTTGGGCTTCTGCCCATCGCAAAACATAATCGAAAATGACTAAGATGTACTTATTCCCGAAGATAGAAGGAAGAGGGCCAACAAAATCAATTCCCCAGAGGTCGAAAACTTCGCACTCAAGGAAATAATTTTGCAACATTTCATTGTTATTGGAAATATTACCCGACCGTTGGCAACTATCACACCTACTTACAAATGCGTACTCGTCTGTAAACAGGCTTCGCTAGTAAAAACCCGGGCATAGCACTTTGTGAGAGGTGCTAGTAGCTTGATAGTTCCGATCAGTCGGTCCTTTATGCAAATGATTTAAAATATCTGATCCTTCTTCAAATGAGACACATCTCCTTATCACCTGGTCCGCACAGACTCGAAAAAGATGCGGGTCCTCCCAAAAGTAGTTCTTCAACTCAGAAAAGAATTTCTTCTTTTGCTGAGAGGAGAACTCTTTTGGGAGCACCCAGACCACTAAATAGTTGGCTATTTGTGCAAACCAATGAGACCGTGATGTGTTAATTAACAACAGCTTCTCATCAGGAAAATAATCATTAAAAAATCTTTCCTCTAAATTTTCTATGTGCAGGTTATCTAATCGTGAGAGATGGTTGGCGTCCAAATTTTCGACTCCTTGCTTATCAAGGATTTCTAAATAAAACTCCTGGAGGAGTAAGACCAAGTGAATTAGGCGCAGTTTGGCATCCGTTTTATCAAGAAAGGTATTTGAGGGCCGAGTGGTCCGTAAAAACGATTATTTTTGAAAGGGTAATATATGAATGGAATTTATCAAAGGCGAAAACAACAAGAAGATGCTCTTTCTTAGTTGTGGTATAGTTTTCTTGTGCATATGTGAGGGTTTTACTTGCGTAATAGACGGGGTGGAAGTTCTTAGTAATTCGTTCAACTAATATGGCTCCCACCGCGTAACTACTCGAGTCGCACATGATTTCAAAAGAGAGGTCCCACACCGGAGCTTTCATAATTGGGGCATTAATTAATTTTTCTTTTATCAAGTTAAAAGCAAGTAGGCAAAGGAAATCGAAAATAAATGGGGCTTCTTTTTTTAGCAGATGAGTAAGGGGTTTTGTTATTTTGGAGAAATCTTTTATTAAGCGGTGGTAGAAGCCTGAGTGTCCTAGGAAACTTCTTATAGCTTTGACGTTCATAGGCGGCAGTAGTTTCTCGATAACTTCTATCTTGGCTATGTCTTCTTCAATTCTTCTCACAGAAATTTTATGACCCAAAACTAACCGTCCCCTTACCATAAAATGGAATTTTTCTCGTATTAGGGCAAGGTTAGTTTCTTCGCATTTTTCTAAGATTTTTGTGAGGTTTTCTAAACAACTATCAAATGCATCGGCGAACACTGAGAAATCATCCATAAATACATCCATAATGCTTCATACGTACTTTTCAATTATAGCGAGCATACATCGTTGGAATGTAGCTGGCGCATTACACAATCCAAATGGCATCCTTTGGTAAGAGAAGGTGTTGAAGGGACAAGTAAATGTAGTTTTATCCTGGTCCTTGGGGGAGATGGGGATTTGAAAGTACCCTGAGAGGCCATCGAGAAAACAATAAAAGCTATGGTCAGATAATCGTTCAAAAATTTGATAGATGAACGACAAAGGAAAGTGATCCTTGCGGGTGGCGTCATTTAAATTATGATAATCTATACATTCGCCACCCTAGTAGGAATCCACTTAGGTTTTTGATCAGGCGCTCTATCACCACAAGATCTTCTTCAGGTAGATCTAGAGACCCTTCAGGCTTTTGATTAGGTGCCTAAAAACTAATTGGTTTTTGATCAGGTGCCCTATCACCAAGGAGTTCACTTTTGAAGGGAGTAATAACCCTGTACAGTGGGGTGGGACAGAATTTGATGTTAGTCTTCTCTTTCTTTAAGCAAATGAGAATACTTTGTGTGGATTCCAGATCTTGTGAAAGCTCCCCCTGAGATGTTAATCTGTTCAAGAAAGAAGGAAGCTTTGCTTCAAGGTGCAGGCCTTCAGACTGATGTTGATCTCCAGCAAACTTTCTAGACTGATATTGATTTGTGTCTCTTGAAAGCCTGGAGCAGATGATAAAGAACACTATATTAAAAGAAAGCTGTTTTGTGTTCTTCAGAATCTCCATTCCGACTACTGCTTAGTCTTGTTGTCAGTCACTTGTTCTTGTGTCTACAAAACCTCCAATCTGAATATATTCCCCTGACCCGTATTCAAACATTTGAATTAACTCTATCTTCAAATGGCTAAAGCATTCCCGAGAGAGAAAGATGCTTAGGGGGAATATCACATTAACTACTACTGTTGAACGGCTATATGCATTAAATCTGAGAGATATTAAATGCCTTAATTAAATCTGCCAACTATAAATAACTCTGCTTGAATACTGCATAGATTCCGTCAACCCAAGTCTGCTATTCGTCGACCTCAGCTCAGAGATCGTCGACCTGAATAATCTTTGAGTCGAGTTGAGATTCTGTCTTGAGATCAGTGATCGTCGACTAGAGCTCGGAGATCGTCAAGCTTAACTCAGAGATAAACTCTGAGTTTCGTCGACCTGGGATTGACTATCGTCGAACTGATTTTCTTCTTTTGACAAAACTGATTTCTGCATGATTTCTTTCTGCAATAATTCTCTGGAGTTCTTTTGAGCCCGACCTAGAAATAATCCTATGACCCTGACTATATATTTTGGGTCAATCTAAAAACATCCTAATAGTACTCGTTGCCCAAATCCAAACTAGGGTTCTATCTTCCTTTTATTGGTCAGGATGTCCTTAAGGTACTTAGCGTATTTTGGCATTTGGGAGATTGCTTCATGGAAGGGGAGATTAATGTGGATTTGCTTTACATTTCTAGAAAGGGGGATTATTGATAGCTCTTACGTTGCTTATTATGTTCGGAAGGGTATGGTGGGGTTGGATTATTTTTAAAGATGGGTGGTGGAGTGAGATCTTTTTTTAACATAGGGTGAGGGGTGTTAACTTCTTTTTCAACAGAGTGTGGAGTTTTTAAAATGATAGCTGAGATAGCCTCACACTCTTCGCTAACCCTTCCAAAAACTTGCTTCCCACTCCGAAGAGTTATAGCTTTCGCTTTCTCTCTCAGGTTGGGCTCAGTGTTAGCAGAAGGAGACCCGGCGCGTCGCTAAAAAATAAGTTTTGCGAGTTGTCCTACTTGATTTTCTAAACTTTTATCGATCTCGGCTAGGGTTCTTATAGTAGCGTCATTAACATTCATATATTTTGAATACATTTCCTCCAAACTTAGAGGTTTTGGAAAATTTTGAGGAGGTGGAGGTGCTGCAGAAAAATCATTTTGTTGTGGTGGGCGCATTGCGTTCGAGGGATTACTCCACGAAAAATTCTGGTGATTTCTTAAAGCAGGATTATAACTATTTGGAAAAGGAAAACCAGGCGCAGGAAAATTTGCACCAGAAAAATTATGAAAAGCATTTTTAGGAATATTATTAACATAATCTAATTGTTCTGGAGCAGGAGTTGCAGATTCCCATAACTAAGGGGCAGAGATAGCAATCATCTCCGTTATCTTTTTTACTTAGTACTTCCACTTGCAGAGCTAGCTCGGAGACAGTGTCCACTTCAAATATACCTGCAGGTTTGTTTGGGAGAGGCCTAGCCATATTCCATTAATAGGTGTTCATGGACATGTCCTCGAAAAGCTTAAGAGCTTCTTCCGGGGTTTTGCGGTTTAATTTTCTGCCCGAAGCTACGTCTATAATTTGCTTTGTGTTTTGATGTAGCCCGTTATAAAACGTCTGCACTTGTAACTATACAGGCAGCACTTGATGGGGGCATCGTCTTAAGAGTTCTTTAAATATTTCCCAGGTTTCATACAAAGTTTCAGAGTCAATTTGAAAAAAGGAAGAAATATCGTTCCTAAGTATTGCGGTTTTGGCTGGCGGAAAATACTTCGCAAAAAACTTTTCAGTTAATTGATTCCAGGTGGTAATGTTGTTTTTAGGTAGAGTGTTCTGCCACTGCTTAGCCTTAGTTCTAAGAGAAAAAGGAAAGAGTCTTAGCCTAATAGCATCATTCGTAACACCATTTATTTTAAATGTGTCACAAATCTCAAGAAAGCTTGCTATATGTGCGTTCGGATCATCATCTTAAAGTCCGTCATATTGCACATACTACTATACCATTTCAATTATGTTAGGCTTATATTCATAATTATTATTCGCTATCGCAGGGCGACTATGCTTGGTTATGTACCCTCGAGATTCGGCCTTGCATAATATTACATAGTTCTTTGCAAGGCTTCATCTACATGGGGCTGGATTCCCTCCGCATTGAGTTCATCCATTCTTAAGGTAGAAAATGACCCGAGAAAGTGGAAAGTTGTCAACCTAAATCACCTAGAGGGGGGTGAATAGGTGAATCGTGCGTCTATTTGAGGAATAAAAATTTTAGCGATCTTGCACAAGCAATCAAGCAATCACAGAAAGACAAGAAGATTTATAGTGGTTCCCCAAACATTGGTATGTCCACTTTACCTCATCGATCTAGCAAATCACTAGACTTTTCTACTCCACTATCTCGGATTGAAAACAATCCTACGCCTCAGGACCAAGTTCCTACAAACTCGATCAAATTGGATCTATACTCAGAAGATGAAAACTAACTACAAACTCGGAGAACAACGCTCCTACACTCAGACAATAATCTCCTACAAGATTTACAAATAGAGTTTGAAAATACAAACAGAAATATTTTCAGATCTGAAAGAATTTGTCTCTAGGTCTTCTTCTTAAACGTTGCGGCTCTTTCAGAATATGTAGAAGAAGATCCTTTGAAAATTTGACCTGAGAAAGCTTGAATCTACTTGATAAAGGAGAGAAAAATGATTCCTTAATCAGCAGATCTTCTAGATCGAATGCATAGAGAACGATCTTGACGAGAGCGGCGGCTTCAGAATGTCGTGCTTGAGAATAGTCGACCGAACCAGTAACTTTGGAAAGTACGAAATCCTCTCTTAAAAGATTCTTCTTTTTCTTTTCTGCTTTGGGTTATGTCTTAGTGATAATACTTTATATAGGATTACCCTTAACGGCTAGAAAAGATATTAATGACGACACGTGGACCAATCACGTCGTGTTATTTGAAATTTCGGCCGTTCTGGACTTAGAAAAAAACATTTCTAGGAAAGTCGACTCGGTTCTCGAGAAGTGGCTATAGTTCTCGAGAACTAGGAACTGAGTTCTCGAGAACTGTCATGACTTCTCGAGAACTAAATTCTTTTGAAGATGTTTGGACTTCTCAAGAACACAAGGTTTAGTTCTCGAGAACTAATTGACTTCTCGAGAATAAACACTTAGAAACTTTCCTGAACTTCTCGAGAACAAGCACTTAGAAACTTTTCTGAACTTCTCGAGAACAAAGAGGAAGACTTCTCGAGAACTGAGGGAGGACTTCTCGAGAACTAAAGGAAGACTTCTCGATAACTTAACTTAGAAATTTCTGAGGCAAATCCTGACTATTCAAGAAATTGAGCTGGAAGTTCTCGAGAACTGAAGCCAAGCTTCTCGAGAGCAAGTAAGACTTCTCGATAACTATACCTTCGGCTTCTCGAGAACTGACCGAAACTTCTCGAGAACAAAGAGGACTTTTTGAGAACTATAACTTAGAAAAAATTTCTAGAATCTGTCCAGATTTCTCGAGACCTCGAACCTGGGCTTCTCATGAACTTTGTAGTTAAGCTTCTCGAGAACTATGAGAGATTCTCGAGAACTAAACTACACTTCTCGAGAACTCTGAAGTTGCTTCTCGAGAACTGGACTAAGATAATTTTTCAAGAATTTTAGAGAATGTTTTCTTCTGGTCTTGTCTTCATCCCATGCTCCCAATGTTTGAACAAGAAGTGTATCCCAATTGAGAGGCTACACATGAGTCAACACTTTGGATCACACAGTGAGGGATTACACTGTATGGTCCTGTGTTCCTGACCCACTGTAGACTGACATTGGACTACACTTAGCATTGAGAATCTGTAAACATTCAACTAGAACAGGATATCAAATACAACTTAATTCATCTTAGTTTAAGGGTGACTTCATGCAAATCTGGGTTATTGTGGATGCAATACCCAACAATCTCCCCCTATTGGTAGAAGTAAAAACCCTCTACATTAAGGTGAATTATCATAATAAAGAAAGAACTGGAAGAAAGGAAATTGAATATAAATGCAAAGATAGATTAATTAAAGGCACAATTATGCAAAACTAGGAATTGTATATATAAGTAATGTTTTAGAATCAATCAACATCCATTTCCTCAAAAAATCTCAAAAAACAAAACATCATGAATCATTCTTTGCTTTGTTGTTGCCTGTCTTGCTTTTACTGTTGCCTCCTCTGATAACTGAAAGGCTTAGTATAGTACCTTGGGGGCTTTGGAGGAGCTTTAGGATTATTCTTTACATATTCTCTGTCATATATCCTTCTTTTGGTCATGGACTTTTCATATAATTCCCACTCAACTTAGTTGTAGTGAAGATTTCTATTCTCATTAAAGTCCATGACTAGTTTAAGAGTTTCAAGAATTAAAGCTTTGGAAGGAGGGCTCCAAACTTCAGCAAATTCCTTTACTTTTCTTCTTTCTGCCTCGGGATGGGGAACAGATCTGCTAGCACAAGGACCTTTCCTATACTTTCTTTTCTTGGGGATATGAACCTTTTGTAGGTCTTGAGGAATAATTTCATCCCAAACTTGGGAATAGGAAGCTAGAGGAGGTGCATGATCTTTTGGTCTAGGATAGAATGTAGGCATTTGAGGTTGAGGCACTTGGCTGGACTCACCTTGAGCAAGAGGATTTAAGTGATGATGAATAATGTTGGGGTCAGCCTGAAAATCTAGAAAGATCTGGTTGTGCATCCAGACAGCTGTATCATATGCATGGAATTTTACTGATTGAATTAGTTCTAAAACATCCTTACTGATTGCAGTTAATTTCTCATTCCAGATAGTTTTGGTATTTGCAGTAAGCTTTTCTACCTGTTCTTTCACTATGGTCTCCCCTTTCTGATTTCTACAGATAGCTGGTCTATGGTGTCTTCTTTGAAAGTACCAACTTCATTGTATACTTTCATGACGTTCTCTTCAGCTCTCTTGTCCAACCGAATTTGATTGTTTGCTAGGGTGACAGATTGTTCCATTACTTGACCAATGCTGGTGATGGTGTGATCTATGGCTTTACCTCCAATTCTGAACAATTCTTTGAGAGAATCAGTGTTGGCTTTAATCTCTGCAAAGCCTCTGCTCATTTCTTTCTCAAGGGCTGTTACCTGATCTTTAAAAGTTTGAAGAGATTCATCAAAATATTTCCTCTAGTTAGCTAACATTTCTTCAATCTTTGACAGAATATCTGAATTTTCAATTACAGCAGCAGTAGCAGGAGTAGGGGTGGTAGAATCAATCTGAGGTCGAGGAGGAGCTTTCCATGGGGGGATTTCTTCTAGTATTACAGAGCTCTGGGCTTTTACAGTATGAGATACTATATCTCCCTCCTCATCAACAAATCTAGGAAGGGAGAAATCAAGATTCCTGAGAGGGGCTTCCACCTCCTCAGGGGCTTGCACATCCTCTTCAGATAGAAGGGTGGTCTCTAGTGGAGTTGATTCTTTTCTTAGAGATGGATAAGGAGTAGCTTGGGGTGAGGGTTCTCTTGATGGTTCTTCAGGGAGATCTTTGAAAAGGGGAGGAAGAGGTTCTTCTGTTGTGAGCTCTTCTTTCATCTTGTCAATAGCTTCATTTGTGTCTTTGAGAATATATTAGGCTGGAAAATCTGATAGGTTTGGCACTGGAGAGACTGCCACAGGGCTCCTGACTGGAGATCTCACTAGGCTTCTTAGAGGAGATCATGCTGGAGGAATAGGAATTCTGATACCTGAGGCAAAGTGTGCAGGCTCCCCCTCAATTGCTGTACCAGATGGTTCAGCAACATGATGTAGAGGAGGAGATGGGGTCCTGACCTCTTAGATAGAAGATCCAACTTCTTTAGCTATTTGCCTTGGGTTTTTCAGCTTTAACTCCCATCTCTGGATGGAGGCTAAGGAAATCGTCTTAAGGTGGTGAATCAGTGTACCTTTGGAGGTTTTGAAGGTAACAGGATCAATCTCTCGCAAAATTAATAAGATTATCCTTGCAAATTTTGGAGCTTGAATGTTGTCCCTGATCAACTAAAATACCATAATGCCAAACTAAAAATTCTTCCTACAAATCACAGCAGTCATTAGTCCTAATAGATCATTAGTAATGAATCTAATCGACCCTGTTTTGCACCATAAGATTTTTCCAATAATGTCTTCCAGAAATTTCCCTACATCATTGAAAAGGTTTCTCCTTAATGAGTTGAATTCCTTAGAAACTCCATAGAAGGAGTAGGTCCTGTCATAATCTTCCAAAGTTAGGTCGTCTTCCACATCTACAACGGGCATTCTCAGTAGCTGGGAAACTATCGTCTTGTTCAACTTTATCTTTATCCCTCTGACTTGAGTTTTCAGAATCTTAACATTTCTTTTCACCTTCGCATTCTTGAAGAACTCCTCGACATCAGGAAATAGAATCTTGCAATGTTCTGTCAAAACGAACATGAGGCCGGCGGTTTCGAGAAGAATGACGAGGTTCTGGAAATCGTCTGAAATCTTGGCAATTCCTGCGACTACCAGTTCATTGCCGACTCTGAAAGTGAAGCGATAGATACTACTGTAGAGGGGGGGTGAATAGAGTTATCAAATTTTGCACTAGACAAAACTTAATAGTCTTCCCAACTCCCTTGGAGTGAAATGCGGAATGAAAAGATTATAGATAAGGAGATAACCCTAAAGCCTAACACAAGTGTTGTGCACAAACTCAAGCTAACTGTAATTACAGTTAAGGCTTGGAAATCCTAATCAGCAACTAGCAAACCTAGTTATATCTAATCACAGCCACAATGCAAGTAATTAAATTAAGCAAGCCAGACGACACAAGGAATTTATAGTGGTTCCCCAAACAACTTGGGTACGTCCACTCTTCCACCAACAAGGTAGGAATCTACTACAGGTTTTTGATCAGGTGCCCTGCCACCACAAGATCTGCTTCAGGTAGATCTAGAAACCCTTTAGACTTTTGCTCAGGTGTCTAAAAACCAAACACAGGTTTTTGATCAGGTGCCCTGCCACCAAGGGATACTTTTGAAGGGAGTAATAACCCTGTACAGGAGGGGGAAAGAAGGTTAAAAAGTCTTCTCTATTTTACAATAGATTAGAGAAGCACAAAGACTTGCACTGAGCTAGAAAGCTCAAAAGAATCAAGGCTCCCCCTGGCTTAAAGAATGTCTAGGTGAAGTCTTGCTTCAGTGCAGAAAACATTTCAGAAAGTTCTGAAGGAAAAAACTACAAGAAGATATAAAATATAAAATAGAAATCTTCTAGCAGCTATCTTCTTCTTCTTCTTCTTCAAAAGAACTCTGAGTTTGAACTTCCTGGAAGCAGGAGAACTCAGGTTGAAGAAGAGAAGAAGAGCTTAACACTTCTCAGTTGAATGAAGATTGCTGAGAGAAGTTAAACTTGGTCTTGATGAAAGCTTGAATGCTAATTGAATAATTCTTAGAATAACTGGTTAGCTAGCTGAAATCCTTCTCCAAAGGATTCCTTTTATAGCAGCAACAAGCAACGGCTCTTTTCAATTTGAACTGTTTGTCTTCTTCTGAAACTTGAAACCTGGGCTGCAAATATCACAAAGACAAACAAACTCTGCAGCAAAATATTCTATAAAAGGGATAAACCTTTTTCAAAGAAGCTGCATGAAGCAATCTGATAATAAAGGTACTAAATAAAATCACATTAGAGACAAACTCTTTATAGCAGAAGGAAGACTTTTCAGTCTAACGGCTATAAAGGACTGACAGCAGATAAAGTAAAATACAATGTCAACTAATAAGACAAACAAATTTATCTGAAAAGATTTGACTCAGGCAAAAGGGATGGAGCAGATATTGCCTGGAAATATTATCAAAAAACAACTGAAATAAAATGCCAGATAATATATTAATTAATTAAATAGAATAAATAAATACAAAATAAAAAGGCAAACAGAAAACGTCGAACGACCCTCGGAGATCGTCGACCGAAGAACGGAGATCGTCGAACTATCGGACAGATAGTCAAACGATCCAGATAGTCGAACTATCAAAGGAGATAGTCAAACTATCACAACAGATAGTCGAACTATCAGAAGATAGTCGAGCTATCAGATAGTTGACCTATCAACAGATAGTCGAACTATCAGAGCAAAACCGATAGTCGAACTATCAGAAGAGAAACAGATAGTCGACCTATCAACAGATAGTCGAACTATCACAGAACAACGGATAGTCGAACTATCAGGACAGATAGTCGAGCTATCAGATAGTCGACCTATCAACAGATAGTCGAACTATCAACGCAGAACAGATAGTCGAACTATCAACAGATAGTCGAACTATCAAAGAACGACAGATAGTCGAACTATCAACAGATAGTCGAGCTATCAGATAGTTGAACTATCAAAGCAGATAGTCGAACTACCAAGGGAAAACAGATAGTCGACCTATCAACAGATAGTCGAACTATCAGAAGAAAGCAGATAGTCGACCTATCAACAGATAGTCGAGCTATCAAACAACGCAGATAGTCGACCTATCAAACAGATAGTCGAGCTATCAGATAGTTGAACTATCCAAGCAGATAGTCGAACTATCAAACAAACAGATAGTCGAACTATCAACAGATAGTCGAACTATCACAGCACACAGATAGTCGAACTATCAATAGATAGTCTAACTATCCACGCAGACAGAACGTCGAGCAACTGATAGACGATCGTCAAACAGTTAGTCGACGATAGTCGAGCGACGTTCGACCATAGTCGAACGAACAAACTACTTAACCAAATTCTTATCTAGATAAGCTGGGAACTCTACAGCTAGACAACTAACCTTGACCATCGATAATCCATGGGTCAAGAGACTAAGAAGACAAGACTAAACTCAAATCAAACTAGGGTACCAACAATCTCCCCCTATTTGAGTTAAGTCTCTCAAAAACTAAAACACAGAGCTAGCTATAGAACAATAAAGTCAATACAGGAAATAGTTAAACAACTAACAGGCAATTAACAATCAGTCAGATATATAACAGTCAATCAAAATTAAACATCTACATAATCAGGTTTAGAATCAGAAGAGCTAGGAACAAAAGAGATTTTCCTCAAGGGATCTATGGCTTCTTTCTTTGGCATCTTCAGATCTTGTACACCAATAATTTTTAGTTATGATACCCTTGGGACGACTGCTTCTGGATGCTTTTCCATGTATTTAGAAGGGTCAAAAACTTCAGGGCTAACCTGGATTTTATCAAGTTCCTTCATTCTGAATTTTGACATGGTTGTAAATCTTGCAGAATCTTTTCCTTCAGCCTTAGCTTTCTTTATCTGGGCTGAGCCAACAAGCTCTAGAAAACGAGCCATCCTGAAATCAGGATCTAACTCTTGACTTTCATACTTATTTTCAGATGTAGTATCTATTGGCTTCACAGCTTTAAACTTGGTAGACAGATCTAATAAATTTTCAGCTGGATCTTTAACTTCTTGAATAACAAGAGATGACGGAGGAGGAAACTCAGCAAACTTCTTACTGGATTTTTTTGAGAAAACAGTTCTTTTACTCTTTGAAGTGTCTTTAGCAGCAGGTGAAACTTTTCTCTTGGGTGAAGGAGGGGGTGAAAAATGTTGGCTTTTGATAAACCACCTCCATTACTTGCTCTTTTGTCTCAACATCGTGCCTTTGATATCCAGAATATGATTTACCTTGATGGCTTTGAGAACTTCTCCTTGAAGGAGGCTGAGAAGGTGCAGATTTGTCAGAAGGGGCAGATGGATTTACTGAAATATTGCCAGAGGCTCCTGCACCGGGAGGTGGAGGAGGAGGACCTCTGGGAGTCCATCTGGGAGCAGGACTATCATACCTCTTTGATTTCTTCCTCTCCTTTTGCTGGTTCTTAGAGAACCACATCCAGTGCTGGAACTCTTTGGATTTAGGATCAATCCCTTTCAGAATATAGTAAGGAGTGTCATGATCAGGGATTGGGAGGAGGAGGAGCTACATCTTTTCTTTTCCTCTTTGCAGCTTTCTTTTTCTTAGAATCCTCAGACAGATCTGAATCATCTTTATCCTCAGAATGAGATGAGGGAGGATGATCATATGGATCAAGAGCTTCTGATACAGCCTTTTCCTTTTCTTTCAGGGCAGCTTTCTCTTTCTCTTCTTCCATGGCATCCTGTGCCAGGAGAGTATCTAGATCCAAACCTGGGGAATCATCCCAAATAGTAGACTTTTCAGCTTGCCAAGCTTTTTCTTTCTCTTCCAAATCAGCCTTTACTCTTTGTTGCCAAGCAGCTTTTGCTTTCTCTTCTTCCAAACTCAGTTTTGGGGTGTCATCTTTATTTTCAACTTGGCTTTCAGGATCCATTTCTTGACGCTCAGGAACTGTCGTAGGGACCAGTTCAATTTGCACTGCTTGCTGAGCATGTTCAGCAACTTCAGGAACTTTAATAGCTGCTCCTGGTTCAGGTTGAACTTCAGAAGCAGGTTCACTCACTGGCTCTACAACCACTTGAACATCAGGAGCAGATACAGGTTCAGGCTCTTTGACAACAACTACTTCTTCCATTATCTCTGTAGGATTAGGAATAAAATCTTGCTAAATGACATCTAGTCATCCCTTCCAGATATTCCCATACTAACATATCAATTAAGTAATCTACAAATTGGGAAAGAGACATACGTTCAGGATTTTCTTCAGGGTGACCTAACTCCCATAAATCATCTAGGAAGGAAGTGATAATTCCTTCTAGGTACAGGGCAACTAAGGGAGTTGAGGATTCTTCCAGGTAAACTTTTACAACAAATTCAGTCAACATTATTGCATCAGATATTTCTTTTTCAGATGGAGGAGGAGCTGAAACTTCTGCTACTTTTTCTGTTACTACAAGTTGGGCTGCTGGAGGGGAGGCCAAAGGCTGCTCAGAGACATCTTCATTGAACATCTCCCCCTGCCTGATTTTAGTGGGAACTGAAACCAAGCCCCTGGATGAAGAGGGCTCAGCAGAGTTAGAGAGAATTTTGATGACATCAGTCAAAGAAGCAATGAAGGAAGCAAGTGGAGCAATTGCCTCTTCAATCATGATTTTGATTGAGGGGGTAATTAACTCCACAATGCTGGAAATAAAATCTGGAGAAATTTCAAAAGGTGGTGGAACTGTAGTGGATGGAGGAGCAGCAGAAATGGTTGATGTGTCAGGATGAAATGTGGTGAGGACTGGAGATCGAACTGGAGAGTTAACTGGAGAGTTAACTGGAGAGTTAACTGGAGATGGATGGGTGGAAGCAGGAAGATCAATATGATCTGAAGATTGAAGAGGAGAACGAATTGGAGTAGAAGGTACAGAAGCTAATAAATCAACACTAGGATGAGATATCCTAGCAAGATGATGAGGGATAGGAGATGCTGGAGGAGAAGATGGAATTTCAACTGTTATTAAATCATGAATAGGAGAGGAAGAATGTCGTACTTCAACTGAAGTTGATGGAACTTCAACTGAAGTAGACAGCAGAGCAGAAGAAGATGAAGGAATAGATGAAGGAGCTGAGCCAACTTCTTGAGGGTGGGGAGTGACAAAGTCAGTCCTTGTGCTCTCAGATGCAGCTGGAGCAACCCCTGCAGGAGCGGGCTTCACGAATGTCCTCTTCCACTTAGAGAACAAGTTGGGATCCATCTTCTTGCTGGCATTAATGGTGGTAGCAGCTGAAACTAGCAGATGAGAATACTTCTCCTTCAGAAAAATCCCAATAACCCTGCCTAGGGTAACCTCTTTCTTTCCATTCTTCTTTCTTATCAAATCAAACATAACACCAGCCCAATTGATCCTTTTCTTATTGACAATTGCACACATTAGTGCAAATTGTTGTCTTGTAATGTTATCGTGGGCAGAGTGTTTGCCTAGCAGCACTTTTCCGACAATCTCAGCAAGAAATTTAATCTTAAAAGGAAAATTTATCTTGAGCAGCTTCGAGGGAATGCCTTCTGCATGTCCCAGCTCAATCAACATTCTTCCAAATTCTGGAGCATCTTTCTCGTATTCTTCTTCGCCATTAGTCAATCCAAATAAATCAGTCAAGACGGCGGGAGTCAAAATTACCTCTACTCCGCCAATAGATCCTGTCATTGAATCTTCAGTAGAAGATGAAGTAAATGCCCATTCCTTTATCTCTGGGATATTTAACTTGATTCTTGTAGACATTAGCCTTTCCAATCCTTGATCTTTGCATAGCTGGAGAATTTCCACGATATCTGGTTCACAACAGCTGAATGCATCAAAATCCACGCTGAAACCTGCGTCAAACTTGACTACTGCGAGGAGCGCTGGAGAAATCGCCATCGATTTGCTGGAGAAGGCGCGAGAGGAACGGAGAAGACGAATCGGCAGAGAAAAGAGACAGAGCAAGCACGACGACGGAATACGAAAAGACGCTCTCCGTCGACGATAAAAGCAAAGATCTTTTAACCTAGGTCGACTATCGGCTTTATATTAGACCGGAGATAGTCGATCTATTTAAAAGATACTGGACACGATGGTCGAACGGTCGTTCGATGATCGGTCCAGAAGCAGAGTAGTCGAGCAATCGTTCGACTATTTCTGGCTTCTCAAACAACAAGCTGTCGTCATCCAGAGATCGACGATGAGCTCGACCTGTTCGACGATCTTCGAACGCCGGTCGACGATCTTCAAACAGATAAGCTATCATCAACTAGAGGTCGACGATAGGCTTTATCCGTTCGACGATCTTCGAGCATCGTTCGACGATCTTCAAGCAGGTTTCAACATTGGCAGATATAGTCACACTTAGTCTCTTCCATTGATCATGCCTAGTTGAACTAAAAAGAACAGATACTTCTGTTCATCTAAGGGCTTGGTGAATATATCACCTCTCTGAAACTCAGTGGATATGAACTCAAGACAAATCTTGTTCTTTTCAACACAATCTCTCAGGAAATGGTGCCGAATTTCAATGTGCTTCGTTCTAGAGTGGTGCATAGGATTTTGTGCAATTGAGATAGCACTGGTACTATCACACATGATTTTGGTGTTCTTATGTGAGTAACCATAATCTACAAGCTGGTTTTGAATCCACAGGATCTGTGAACAACAACTGGCAGCTGCTATATATTCAGCCTCTGCAGTTGAAGTTGAGACAGAAGCCTGCTTCTTACAGAACCAAGAGACCAATCTCTCTCCTAGGAACTGACAAGTTCCTGAGGTGCTCTTCCTGTCAACTCTGCAACCAGCATAGTCAGAGTCAGAGTATCCAATTAACTCAAATTCTGATTCTGCTGGGTACCAAAGTCCTAGATTTGGACATCCCTTCAGGTATCTCAAGATTCTCTTTAGAAGAATCAGATGAGATTCCTTGGGGTTGACCTGGAATCTAGCACAAAGGCATGTAGCAAATATTATATCAGGCCTACTTACAGTTAAATATAATAGGGAACCAACAATGGCCCTATAATTCTTTTGATCAACAGGCTTGCCGTGATCATCAGAATCAATAACTACATTAGTAGCCATAGGTGTAGGCATTGCTGAAGCATCAGCCATCCCAAATTTCTTTACCAATTCCTTGGCATATTTGGATTGGGAGATGAAGATACCATCAACATCTTGCTTAACTTGGAGACTAAGAAAGTAACACAGCACACCCATACTACTCATCTCAAACTTAGAGTGCATCAGGTCAGAAAACTTTTTGCAAAGTTTGGGATCAGTGGAACCAAATATAATATCATCCACATACACTTGAACTAACAGGATTGTGTCCTTGTGGTTCTTGACGAAAAGGGTTCTATCAACTACTCCCCTAGTAAAGTTGTGCTCTAACAGGAAACTAGCTAGAGTCTCATACCAGGCTCTTGGTGCTTGTTTTAGTCCATAAAGAGCTTTCTGCAACTTAAACACATGTAAGGGATGAGTTGAAGAAACAAACCCTAGTGGTTGTTCAACAAACACCTCTTCCTTAAGCTCACCATTTAGGAATGCACTTTTGACATCCATCTGAAAGACCTTAAACTTCATATAGGCTGCATAGGCCAAGAAGATCCTTATTGCTTCTAGCCTTGCAACAGGAGCAAAGGTTTGGTCATAATCTATACCTTCCTCCTGTCTGTAGCCCTGAGCTACAAGCCTAGCTTTATTTCTTACAATAATTCCATTTGCATCCAACTTGTTTCTATACATCCACTTGGTGCCTATGATCAGTTGGCCTTTAGGTCTTGGAACCAAAGTCCAAACTTTACATCTCTCAAACTGATTGAGTTCCTCTTGCATAGCAATGATCTAGTGGGGATCTAGCTCAGCATCTTTAAAGGTGAGGAGCTCAACCTGTGAGAGGAAACAAGCGTGCATCATATCCTGTCTTAATTGATGTCTTGTTTGAACACCAGCTGATATGTCTCCTATCACTTGAGATGAGGGGTGATCTCTAAGTGTGACAATATCAGCAGGTGGGATGTGATCTTCAGCAACAGTTGGGATTAATTCCTCAGGAGGAATTTGATCTACTGTTGGTGGTACAGCAGCAACTTCTGCAATGTCTTCATCACTGTCTGATTCAGTGATCTGAAGAGTTGATAGTTGAAGAATCTCTTGAGTAGCATCAGGTACCTGCAATGAACTAGAGGAAGGAGAATTTTCCTTCTCCTTGTAAAACATCTGAGACTCATCAAAAGATACATGCACAGATTCTTCAATTTTACAGGTTGATTTGTTATAAACCCTATAAGCTTTGCTTACTTGGGAATATCCAAGCATAATTCCCATTGAAGCTTTTGCTTAAAATTTTCTAAGGTATTCTTTATTGTTATTATGAATGTACACTACACAACCAAATATTCTAAAATAATTAATTTTAGGTTTCTTACCTTTAAGCAACTCATAAGGAGTTTTACACTTAAGCTTGTGTATCAGACTTCTATTCAAGACATAATTGGCTGTACTAACAGCTTCTGCCTAATAGGAAAGAGGCATATTAGCATCTGCCAATAATGTGCTAGCAGCTTCAATGAGTGTTCGATTTTTCCTTTCAACTACCCCATTTTGTTGGGGAGTTCTAGTAGCTGAGAAGCTATGTTTGATACCTTCTCTCTCACAGAATTCTTGCATGAGAAGAGAGTCAAACTCAGTACCATGATCACTTCTGATCAAGGCCACATGAGTAGAGTACTCAGTCTGCACACATAATAGAAAGTCTATAAGGGCTTTGAAGTTATCAGCCTTAGTTCTCAAAAAGAAAACCCAACTGAACCTAGAGAAGTCATCTACAATGACTAAGGTGTAATATTTCCCTCCTAAACTCTGTACATTTATTGGGCCAAAAAGGTCCAGATGTAATAAATACAGGATTCTAGGAGAATCACTTTTATTTACAGATTTAAAAGAGTTTTTGGTTTGCTTGCCTAGCTGACAAGCCTTGCATAGGCTCTCCTTCTTGTAGGGGCAAGAAGGTAAACCTCTAATAAGGTTGTGTTTAGATAGCCTAGATATATTTTTAAGGTTAACATGATTAAGCCTCTTATGCCACAAAGAATTATTATTAATTGTTACTTCATTAAATAAACAGATTTCAGAATGTGTTGAATTGAAATCTACTAAATAAATATTACCTAATCTAATGCCTACTAAAACAACATTATTATTTAAAGTAATATTACAAGAGGAGTTAGAGAATGAAACCTGGTAGCCAGCATCACATAGCTGGCTGACTGAGATCAAATTGTGCTTCAGTCCAGTCACATATGCAACTCTCTTGAAAGTAACAACTCCAATTGTGATCCTGCCATAGCCTTCTGTCTGACCACAGCTTGAATCTCCAAAGATAACCTTTGGGCCAAGCTTAGCTTTGAACTTTGACAGATGATTTTTATTTCCTGTCATATTCTTGGAGCATCCACTATCCAAATACCACTTATTTTGAGTGATAGGATAGGCCTTCACCTGCAAGAAATTCATTTAGACATTGTGGACCCAGGTAACCTTGGGTCCCTTTTTTTTCACATAAGAAAAGCTAGAAATAAATGAAAATGCTGGCTGAGGGTGATAACCTAATGGGTGAGATCTCCTAGGTGGGATTCTCCATGCAGATGATGGGTCAACAAACCTAGGGTTTCTATTTTCATTTAGGTTTCTACGGGTTTGATGATGATTTTGAAAATCATATTGAAAACGTCGATCGACGTTCAACGATGGGCGCTCAGATCGTCGAGCTTCGTTCGACCATTTAGCTTCCGATCGTCGAGCAGCGTTCGACGCTCTTTGTATTTCCTTAAAAAATTGTTTTCTTCTCTCTCTTAGCTTTATTTAAAGTTTTATTAACTTGGTTTACTTGCTCAGTGTTCTTTATCCCATCAGCTGAGATAAAGTTCACTGGAGTTGAAAGTTGGTTTTTAAGAATAACTGGGGGTTCACTGGGAGAAGCTCCTAAGCCTAGTTTATTATTGCCTGACCTAGTGTTAGTCATGCTGGTTATTTCTAATAACTTAAGGCTTCTACCATTTAGAGATTCTTCTAACCTCTTAGATTTAGCTAACTCAATTTTAAGAAACTTAATTTCTTCACAATACTTAGTGAGATCTTCCTTTAACTTAATATTTTCAATATATATGATTTCTGATTCAGCTAGCCTATGTCTAAGTTCTTTAATCTCTTTTTCAGAACTAATTAAATCTAAGAATAAAGATTTAAAATCTAATTTGAATTCTGTAGAGGTGAAATCATAAGAAGATAGTACCTCATCTTCTGTTGGCATTTCTTCCTCTGAATCTGAACTCTCTGCAGCTGAGTGATTGCTGCAGGCATCTATTGCCATCAGGCAAATTTCCATTGCCTTCTTCTCTTCCTCATCCTCACTGGAGCTTGAGGAGGAAGATTCCTCATCTGAATCACTCCAGGTTTCAGCAATGAAACCTCTCTCCTTCTTCTTGTTCTTGTAGGAGGATGGCTTGGAGTGCTTCCTGTGCTGTTCCTTTTCTTTCCTCTTATCTTTGTTCTTATCCTCTGGACAATCTGGTAAGATATGTCCAGGTTCCTGCAACCATAGCAGATAATTTCTTTAGCAGGAGAATGATCATACCTTGGTTTGTCTTCATAGCGTGAAGACTTCTTTCTGAAATCCTTTCTCCCCATCTTGAGAAACCTCTTGGCAAATAATGCCATTAGTTCCTCATTGGATTGGCTGTCTTCAGAAGCATCAGCAGCCTTAAGAGCTAGAGATTGCTCTTTTCTTGTTGCAGTAGGGGTCTTTGCTTCAGCTTCTGCTTCCCTTGTCTTCAGCACTTGCTCAAAGGATTTGAGCTTGCCGAGAAGAGCCTCTGTTGAGATCTCTATTTTACTTCTGGATTCCTTGATGGGCCAGATCCTCAGATCCCATGTGCTAGGGAAGCACATAAGAATCTTATCATTGACCTCTGTCAATGAGATATCCTTGTCAAGGGTCCTTAGCTCATTGATGATTGAGCTGAGCCTTGTATACATGGCTTCAACTGATTCAGCATCAGTTTTCTTGAAGTTTTCATATTGTGAGATAAGGTTGGACCTTCTGTCCATCCTTTCATCAGCTGAATCAGCTACAATCTGGTTCAGTGTATCCCACATTGCTTTTGCTGAAGAGCTGTCAGCAACCTTCTGGAATACTTCATCAGACATTGTCTGAGCCAGTATATTCATTGCCTTGGCATCTGCTATCTTTGCCTTTTTGTACTCATCATTGTAGTCTGGAGGAGGCACTGCACTCATATCAGATGATGAGGCAGAAGCAGCAGCAGGTGCTCTTGGGGGTCCTGACAAAATAGAAGAAAAAATACTTTCATCAATAGAATTCATATATAATTTGATCCTTGCCTTCCAGATGCCAAACTTAGCTGAGTTGCATGCTGGAGGTCTGGTGCTAGAATAATCCTTGGACTGGGCCATGATAGTGAAAGTGAATATCTATAAACTTTGGTATCTATCAGGATCTTGTGACTTAGGTGTTAGCCTATTCAGTCAGTCAACCTCCCTCTGATACCAATTGAAAGTGAAGGGATAGATACTACTCTAGAGGGGGGTGAATAGAGTTATCAAATTTTGCACTAGACAAAACTTAATAGTCTTCCCAACTCCCTTGTAGTGAAATGCGGAATGAAAAGATTATAGATAAGGAGATAACCCTAAAGCCTAACACAAGTGTTGTGCACAAACTCAAGCTAACTTTAATTACAGTTAAGGCTTGGAAATCCTAATCAGCAACTAGCAAACCTAGTTATATCTAATCACAGCCACAATGCAAGTAATTAAATTAAGCAAGCCAGACGACACAAGGAATTTATAGTGGTTCCCCAAACAACTTGGGTACGTTCACTCTTCTACCAACAAGGTAGGAATCCACTACAGGTTTTTGATCAGGTGCCCTGCCACCACAAGATCTGCTTTAGGTAGATCTAGAAACCCTTTAGACTTTTGATCAGGTGTCTAAAAACCAAACACAGGTTTTTGATCAGGTGCCCTGCCACCAAGGGATACTTTTGAAGGGAGTAATAACCCTGTATAGGAGGGGGAAAGAAGGTTAAAAAGTCTTCTCTATTTTACAATAGATTAGAGAAGCACAAAGACTTTCACTGAGCTAGAAAGCTCAAAAGAATCAAGGCTCCCCCTGGCTCAAAGAATGTCCAGGTGAAGTCTTGCTTCAGTGCAGAAAACACTTCAGAAAGTTCTGAAGAAAAAAAACTACAAGAAGATATAAAATATAAAATAGAAATCTTCTAGCAGCTATCTTCTTCTTCAAAAGAACTCTGAGTCTGAACTTCCTGGAAGCAGGAGAACTCAGGTTGAAGAAGAGCAGAAGAGCTTAACACTTCTCAGTTGAATGAAGATTGCTGAGAGCAGTTAAACTTGGTCTTGATGAAAGCTTGAATGCTAATTGAATATTTCTTAGAATAACTGGTTAGCTAGCTGAAATCCTTCTCCAAAGGATTCCTTTTATAGCAGCAACAAGCAACGGCTCTTTTCAATTTGAACTGTTTGTCTTCTTCTGAAACTTGAAACCTGGGCTGCAAATATCACAAAGACAAACAAACTCTGCGGCAAAATATTCTATAAAAGGGATAAACCTTTTTCAAAGAAGCTGCAGGAAGCAATCTGATAATAAAGGTACTAAATAAAATCACATCAGAGACAAACTCTTTATAGCAGAAGGAAGACTTTTCAGTCTAACGGCTATAAAGGACTGACAACAGATAATGTAAAATACAATGTCAGCTAATAAGACAAACAACTTTATCTGAAAAGATTTGACTCAGGCAAAAGGGATGGAGCAGATATTGCCTGGAAATATTATCAAAAAACAACTGAAATAAAATGCCAGATAATATATTAATTAATTAAATAGAATAAATAAATACAAAATAAAAAGGCAAATAGAAAACGTCAAACGACCCTCGGAGATCGTCGACCGAAGAACGGAGATCGTCGAACTCTCGGGCAGATAGTCGAACGATCCAGATAGTCGAACTATCAAAGGAGATAGTCGAACTATCACAACAGATAGTCGAACTATCAGAAGATAGTCGAGCTATCAGATAGTCGACCTATCAACAGATAGTCGAACTATCAGAGCAAAACTGATAGTCGACCTATCAACAGATAGTCGAACTATCAGAAGAGAAACAGATAGTCGACCTATCAACAGATAGTCGAACTATCACTGAACAACGGATAGTCGAACTATCAGGACAGATAGTCGAGCTATCAGATAGTCGACCTATCAACAGATAGTCGAACTATCAACGCAGAACAGATAGTCGAACTATCAACAGATAGTCGAACTATCAAAGAACGATAGATAGTCGAACTATCAACAGATAGTCGAGCTATCAGATAGTTGAACTATCAAAGCAGATAGTCGAACTACCAAGGGAAAATAGATAGTCGACCTATCAACAGATAGTCGAACTATCAGAAGAAAGCAGATAGTCGACCTATCAACAGATAGTCGAGCTATCAAACAACGTAGATAGTCGACCTATCAAACAGATAGTCGAGCTATCAGATAGTTGAACTATCCAAGCAGATAGTCGAACTATCAAACAAACAGATAGTCGAACTATCAACAGATAGTCAAACTATCACAGCACACAGATAGTCGAACTATCAACAGATAGTCGAACTATCCACGCAGACAGAACGTCAAGCAACTGATAGACGATCGTCGAACAGTTAGTCGACGATAGTCGAGCGACGTTCGACCATAGTCGAACGAACAAACTACTTAACCAAATTCTTATCTGGATAAGCTGGGAACTCTACAGCTAGACAACTAACCTTGACCATAGATAATCCATGGGTCAAGAGACTAAGAAGACAAGACTAAACTCAAATCAAACTAGGGTACCAACAGACTCCAATCTTGGAAACCTGCGCCATGGAAGCTGATGGTGGAGACGAACTGAGCACGAGACTGCGGTGGAGACAGAGTTTTCTTACGGCGGAAGATTAAGAGTTTTGAGAGAAATGATTTTTAAATGGAGGTTGATTTAAGATTTCTAAAATATTATATATATATATAACCCTAGTAATGTCAATTATGATTCTAATTAACCTTGGATTAGGACAGAAATCAAGAGGTTTGCGAAATAGAAGAGTTAGAAAAAATCGGCAAAATGACGGGCCATTTCTCGAGAGGCAGGCTTTAGTTCTCGAGTAGTGGAAGATAGTTCTCGAGAAGCAAGGATAATTCTCGAGAACTGGAAGATAGTTCTCGAGAAGTAAGTATGGTTCTCAAGAACTGGCAGATTGTTCTCGGGAAGCAAGTATGGTTCTCGAGAACTGGAAGATAGTTCTCGAGAAGTAAGTATGGTTCTCGAGAACTGGAAGATAGTTCTCGGGAAGTAAGTATGGTTCTCGAGAACTATCCTTCTACTTGAGAAATTCTGACCTTTTTGGAGTTTCCTCGATTCTTGAGCCCTTGAACTGATCACTTTGGCACAATCTTACTTGTTCAGCAGCCCAAGTTCAGTTTTGAAGAAATTGAACTTGGTCTCGTCCAACGGCTTTGTGAAAATATTTGCAACCTGCCGATCTGTTGGCACGTACTGTCGATCCACATCCCCTTGCTCTACATGCTCTCGGAGGAAGTGGTATCTCAGCTCGATGTGCTTTGTCCGGCTGTGTGAGACTGGGTTATTTGCGATTGCGATTGTATTGGAGGAGTCACAGAACAATGTAATGTCCTTGACCTTCATATTGGATTCCTCTAGCTGGTTCTTTAGCCAAAGAAACTGTGCACAACAATTACCGGTAGAAATGTATTCTGACTCAGCCGTTGAGATTGCAACACAGTATTGCTTTTTGCTGCTCCATGTGATAAGCCTTCTCCCAAGGAACTGACACGTCCTAGAACTGCTTTTCCTGTCATCTTTGCTACTTCCAATGTCTGCATCTGAGAAAATAATTAGTTCGCTGTCATTACTTCTTGGTGCCATAAGCCAAGATTCGGTGTACCTTTAAGGTATCTAAAGATCCGCTTTGCAGCAGCATAGTGAGATTCCTTACAGTTCACTTGGAACCTAGCACAGACATATGTGGAGAACATAATGTCTGGTCTACTGGCAGTAAGGTAGAGCAAGGATCCAACTATTCTTCTATATTTGGTTTCATCAAAAGGTTTCCCTTTCTCATCCTTATCCAGAGACATAACTGAGACCAATGGAGTCCTCATAGAGGTTGCACTCTCCATTCAAAATTTCTCGATTAACTCCTTGGTGAACTTTATCTGTGAGATGAAAATTCCATCTTCAGATTGTTTCACCTAAAGTCCTAAGAAATATTTCAGCTCTCCCATACTACTTATTTCAAACTTCCCTTGCAAAACTTTAGAGAACTTTTTGCAGAGGGTGTCGTCTGTAGAGCCAAAAATAATGTCGTCGACATAGATTTGCACTAAAAAAGCTTGCCTTTAAGTTCCCTAAGAAATTATGTCTTTTCTATCTTTCCCCTTGATAACTTGTTCTCGAGGAGAAAGCTAGATAGCGTTTCGTACCAAGCTCGAGTTTCCTCATGATTACCGGCTGATCCGGTTTGTAACAACCTTCTGACAGTTCTGACAAAGGTGTCAGAACTATTGATTATGATAGCTGTCGAGTCACCAGTCATGATAGCTGATTCCTTAAAGACTTTACAACTCATCATGAACCACTCAGCACATTGCTTCACATGTGTTGACACAAATAGACTAAGTGTCAACACAAGTCTTGATGATGTCGACATAACACTCCATGTGTTGACATAGTCATTCTTCTGCTACTCGACACAACTTCTATTAGTATGTGTCGTCACAAGTCCTGTGTGTCGACACAACTTCTCCTGGTCTTGACATAACTGATGCTAATAGATGGCGTTGAGTGTATGTCCAGCTGTCGTTGAGTGTGTGTCAACACAAGTCTTGTGTGTCGACACAACTGCTTCTGGTATTGACATAGCTGATGTAGATAAATGGCATTGAGTGTATGTCCAGCTGTCGTTGAGTGTGTGTCGACATAAGTCCTGTGTGTCGACACAAGTCTTCAAACCCAGTATAGCTGTTGCTGTAAGATGACGTTGAGTGTGTGTCAACACAAGTCCCATGTGTTGGGTATTATATCCACAATTACCTGGATTTGAGGAAGCCACCTGTCAAGCTAAGATGAATTCACAATGTATTTGATGAACTATTTTTTAGTTGTGCTTGCAGTTATTCCATGATAAGTACACACCAATGTCAGGGTGCAGTGGGTCAATATACACGGGTCTGTGCAACGTAATCCCTCGTTGAGCAGATCAGTGTGTTGGTCTACGTGTACTCTCTCTATTGGGGTGTACTTAATTTCAAGTACAGGGTTATAATAAAGCAAGAGCAGAAAAGGAGCAAGGATGGGCCAAAGACCTGCTCACGGGTGGAAAGACGAGAATTCGTCTAAGTATAATTCGTCGAGAATCACTAAGTGATTCTCGCCAATTCGTCGAGAATCACTTGTGATTCTCGACGAGTCGACGAGAATCACTAGTTGATTCTCGCCGGGTTGGGCCGGCTGTCTTGACACAGACAGGAAATTTATCTAAGGCAGAATCGTCGAGAATCACTTATGATTCTCACCGATTCGTCGAGAATGACCTTACATTCTCGACGATTCGGTGAGAATCAAAAGTGATTCCCACCGATTCTCCCCGGCCCCTACAACCTGTGTTGCCTGAATTCACCAAGTAGAATTCGGCGAGAATCGTAGGTGATTCTCGCCGACTCGTCGAGAATCACCTTCGATTCTCGCCGATTCTGACTTAGCAAATTTTCCAAATTCCTGGACCGGTCCCTGATACTTCCTGCGGTATTTTGAACCGATCCTAGGTCTTTGCTTGGGTGGGGCCCACAACGGTTATCTCTTAATCTACAGGTATAAATACACTTGTATGAATGAACAGTACAGGAGAGAGAAGATAGGCGATACAAAAATAAGCGGCCGACAAACCCTAAGCTCGCGGATCGTCTCCGCCTCCGCCGCCGCCATCGATCATTGAAGCCGATCTCGATCTCCTCCAGATCCTCAGTGACAGAAGCTTAGGTTAGCATAACGTCTCACGCGTCTAACTAGAGATCCCTTGTCTCTTGATTCGTTGATCGGGAAAACCTTCCCCTTCCGAATTGATCGAGACGACCGATCCTGGTGTGACCGTTGGAAGACCTAGCTTCCCTAGCTACGAAGTTTGAATCAAGATAGCACAGCAGCAGCTCTCCGTCGCCGCCGGTTTCAGGAAGATTCAATCCAAGTGAGATCTATGGTTGTGGACTCTTCGTTGACTTCAAGAACACGTCGTCGAACGAAGAGGGACACCTTTATCTCCAAAAGTTGTTTGTATTTCTTACAAGTTATTCTCAATTTCTTTGTAAAGGACCGATTGGTCTCTAGTTGTAAGGGTTGGGTGCAACCCGTGTTGTGGGAGTGGTGACTCCTACGTGTGGAAGGGTTCCTTCCATTAGTGCAAGGATTGGATTTCAATCCTGTTGGTGAAGTGACCGAGTCGTCCCTGGTTGGGAGATAGGTCGAAGGGGGAAAGTGGACGTACCCAAATCGGGGAACCACTATAAATTGCTTGTGTATCTTCTGTGCTTTGTTGTTTTATTTTCTTGTGCAGGTATAATTTCAATTCCGCTAACACGCTGCAAAGACACCTATCCCCCCCCATAGGTGAAGGTAGTTGACACTAGGTGGACTTTCAAGTGGTATCAGAGGGAGGTTACTCATCAAAGGGGTTAACACCTTGAGTAAGATCCTGCCTCCTGTGTCAACTAGAAGACGAGACTCAAGCATGGAGCTGGAATTTGATGTCCCTCCTCTGAGACTCCCTGCGTGCACAACAGAGTATTATCCTATCTTGGAAGATGAGAGTTATGTTTCATCTGGAGGCCATCGACCCTCGGGTGTCAATCATCTTGGAAGAGGGTCCCTTCATTCCCATGAAGGCTTCTGAGTCTGGAGAGGATATTCTTATCCCCAAGAGTCCCGAAGAGATGTCTGAGACCGAGCTCTCACTGTACAACTTGGATAAGTTAATACGTCAGATCATCACTGACGTCTGGTCTGGTGTATCTCGTTCAAGAGTGGACAAGTGTAGGACAGCCAAGTCCATGTGGCAAACCATCTCAGACCTCATGGAGGGATCAGAGAAAGCTGGTACCGGTTGTCAGCAAGAGGATGAAGCCTATGTAGGAGTCCTTATTTCTGAAGATGAAGGGCATGATCAATATGTCAATATCAGGGCTCCTGTGTCCTTGTCAGAGACTGAAGAAGAAGGTGAGGAAAGCAGTTCTGATGAAGCTAACTCAACAGTTTCTGCCAATCTGGATGGTAACCTTGAACAACAAAGTCTGACGCAGGTAACTTCTTCCTCATGCCCCTCTCCTCTTGAAGTTCCTGAAGACAGGAATAGTTTTGAGAGTAGTCCTTCCAATGATGCATGGGACACACATAGCTTCACTCAAAAGATTGATAATCGTGATCCCCTTGAGAGTGCCCTTCAGACGAGCAACTTACTTGTTGAGGAACAAGCTAAGGAGATTGCTCAGCTGAAGATTTTGATGAATCTCCAATTGGAATCCATCAAAGTTAAGGACTCTCAGATCTCGGATCTAGAAAGTCGTCTAGAGACCGAGAAGAGGATAGTTTCTAATTTTTCCAAGATTGATGCTGTCAAGAGAAAAGCAGAAAATGGGTGGATCTCCCCAATTATTAAGTCATGGAGAAATGGGGAAACGGTGTTCAGACCCCCCACCCAGAGTAGGAAGGACACTCATCATGCCTTCAGGTATGACCATAGGAATAACCATGGTCACTGCAAGAATGATCAATCCTCTAGTGAGAGCACTCAAAATGCAAGGGCTGTCATGGCCACCCAGAAGAGAATACCTCCGGCTTCCACCAAGCCCTTTGTATTCTCGGCCACAGCACCTACTCGTCATGAATCTGCCAACATCAGCTCACAATGCGCCTCTCACCTCCCTAGGACTCTGGAAAGGGGGGATAGAAATCATGTTGTTAGGACTCATGAGGTCCTTGGAAGGGGGCTGACTGAAAAGAAGGCACCACCTCCCAGGCCTCATGACGCCTGCCATATGCATTCTTTCCACCCTTCCAATAGTCACGGTGGAAGAGACAATTCTGTGAGCATATCTGGCTCTATTCCGTTTAGACCCAGAACTATGACTATCTCTGTCATCGGTTCAGGTCACAAGCGACGATACAATATTCATGAGTGTTGGTGTTGTGGCAAAGTGGGTCATTTTGCCATAGATTGTTGGCACAACTATTCTGTATCAATGGCAAGGGGACTTCCACATCCTCGAGGAAATGTTAGTCTTCCCACCAGGATTCCTGAGGGAAGGCAGTCAAATTATCATGCTGACAGGAACCTAGGACCCAATACATATTGGGCTCCTAAGGTAAGGTAATATTTTTTGGTGCAGGGTAGTCTAGACTTCCGTGTCATGATGGGAGCTAGACAGAAGATGTTCCAAGATTGGTCTGGAACAAGTATCTGGAATGAAAGAAGCACTATCAACAATGGGATACTCCAATTAAACACCTGGTATGCTCTAATCAGAAGGGCTGAATGATGAATCTTACAATTCCAGGTATCATTGATCAGCCTAAATATTTGAGTCGTACTATGTCGACATTTACATATATATATATATATATATATATATATATATATATATATATATATACATATATACATCTATGTGTGTTCTTCTAAGGACAGATCAACACTATAAAAATACGCCTTAGATACGCTATTAATGATGTGTCAGTAAATTCTCTGATAAATTCGAGAAGTCATACATTACAAGCTGAAAATTAAAGCTGACACGACATTAGGAGACACTGAGAATGACAACTAACATTATGAATATTGCATTTATCAATCTCGACATAACTTATGAATCCTGCTTGCAAATGTTAGTGAGTTAGGAATCTCAGATGTTATGTGCCTCCTAAACGGTGTGGTAAGTTACACCACACGTGGCTTAAGTGATCGTTTCAAATCCTTGACAACCCCGGACAAATAAAATTGAAATTCCGGCAATTCTCATCGAACCGAAGCTCTTAAACCCGGCCATAGCTCAAATCCCGCCGACCCAGCGAATCTCGCCGACCCAGTAAATCCCGCCGACCCTTCGACTTCCCGTCATCCCCTCTACCTCCGATTGTCGCCAACACCCTGTCCAAGTCATCTCCCGCTACTGGTTTCAAAGCTCTCCCGAAGCAGTGTCCCAGGACCTCCCAATCCTCGCCGAAGCTCATCACTTCTCCCGAAGCAGTGTCCCCCCTTTCCCGAAGCTCTCCCGCTACTGGTTTCTTCGACTTCGGCTTCATCGTGACCTAACAACCCTCCGGAAGACCTCTTGCAGCCGGAGTCACGCCCTCGCTTGGCCTCGAATCGGCTCGCCGCACCTTACGCAACGTGGTGCCGGAACCTTCACTGCGTCTCCTCCTAAGGTAATGCCTCTCTTATCCCAACCGTGCTTTGAGCATTAGTATAGATATTACTCTCAACCTCTTAGTTTCGACGATACTTAGACTTGGAACTTGATATTCCCCGTCTTCCTAGTTTGCTATGGCTCCAAGGACCACCGCTGGGCTGGTCACTGGCTGTGAATTAGTTCGAACCGGATTCTCACATGCCTCGGATGAGTTCAGAAACATCATTATCATGCTGGAAGAGGCTGGACTCACGTTTGTACTGGAGCATCCCTGCAAAATTCTGGATAAAGAAGTGATGGAGTTCTTTGCAACCGCCAAACTTCGGAATGAAGACTCTATCATCAAGAGTAAGGTTGCAGGTTCAAGGATCAAGATGTCTGCCAGGACACTGACTCAATGCTTGCAGCTTTCCAGTTCTGAGCACGAGGATTATCAGGAGGAACATGATAGAGCCAGGACCCTATCATTCTGTGGGCTAGCTAGGGGCACCAGATCGATAAAGAGAAAAGAAATGAATGAGGAGGGAAAACTCTTGTCCGACATCATTGGGAAAGTACTGATATGCAAACCAGGCTCTCACGACCACATCTCAGCCGACATGTTCAAGATTCTTGTGGTGATAGTCTGCCGAAAGAGATTCAACTGGGGGGCCATGCTTTTCGAGAAGATTAAGGACACCCTCAGATCTCCAAGCTTTGGACGAATCATCAGCCTATTTCTCAATCAGTTGAACGGAGATAGGTTCGACATGAGCAGAGGAGTTCCTTTGCATTATTTGAAGAAAATGGACTCCAGCGTCTTTGACAGATGGGAGCGAATCATAGGGCAAGCTGCAGTGGTAGTTGAACAAGAAGAATCTCCTGCCGAGGACATCAGAACTTCAGCAGATCTCGTGGCAGCCCCCAGTGAAGTTCATGATGCATTGATTACACGAACTGAGGGGGAGCCTGTACTCTCTTCTGCAAACACCATATCTGATATTTCTCAGATAGCAAGAGATGCTGTGGAGGCCGTGCAAGAAGACCGTGAGGAGGAAGTGGCAAATGTGGAAGAGGAAGAGGACGGTGCGGAAGATATACATTACCTGGAAGATGGGGTGGATGATGAAGAGGAGGTGGATGCAGTGGAAGAAGACATGCATAATTCTGCAGATCAAGCTGAGCACATGGAGACTGAGGAGGAGGAAGAAGTAATCGAGCAGAGGAAAGTGGTGGACCCTCAGGAGGATGCTGCTGGTTCATCAGAGGAACAAGCTCCTGAGAGGTCGGATCCAGGAATACAGGGGGAGCCCTCTCAGCAACCCGCTGTCCCTCCGGTAGACTCTATTCTAGTGTCCAGCTCTCCCAGTACTTCTGCTGGGGAGCCCGACCAGGATCTGCCTGCAGCTCCTTTCCTCCAAGCAAACCTGGCAAATCTCACTGTTAATGTTGTCCAAGGGATACTAGATGAGCTCAAGAGTACGTTTAAGAAATCCCACAAAACCGTGCTAAAGAGGCTGAAGGAATCTGAGGATCTCATGCTGAAGAATGTGGTTCAGATCAACCACAAACTGGATTTGATGGAAAAGAAATTTGATGAGAAATACACAGAGGCAGGAACAGCAGTATCTCTTCTCATGCAGGGACTGAAGAAGAATACTGACGATCTGGCTGTAGTCAATAAAAATGCACATATTGTGGCGGACAGCATACAAAAATTTGATACCAACATGGTGCTCCTCAATAAAAATCAACAAGACCTGCTGGCTGAGTTTTCTAAATCTCTAAAGCATATAGATGAGTCCCTGCACTCATATGCAAACTCCATTGCCCTCGAAGCCAAAAAGGGGGAGAAAGAATATACTGATAAAATGGTAGGGCTTCAGCACATCATCATTGAAAACTTCGATCAGTCTAATGTTTATGTATATGACAGTTGCTAGTGGTTGCTCAATCAAGCATTAGGCAATAATCCTGAGGTTAATCCTGTACATGAAACCACTGAGCACAATACTGTGGATGACGAAGGGGCAAGTGCAGAGGCTTGTTCTGTTAAGTGAAGCTGAGATGAAGAAAGCTGCTGAAAGGGCTGAACGACGAACTTGGTTTGATCAAGATGCCTTAGCTAAAGCCAAAGGAAAAAGGCAAATCCAAGAAGGAACGTCAAGGGAAACACCAGCTGAAAAGAGGACCCGATTGACGGAGGAGGATGTGAGAAATGAAAAATGGAGTCCTGTATCAAAAAGTATTATCTTGGACACATTCTTGTTACAGTAGAAGGGGCACATAAATCGAAGTGAGGTATACAGTCAATACGAATGGGAGAAGCACAAAGAATTTGAAGCCAAACGCAACATATTTTTCAGAAATAATACAGTGACAGATAAAGTTCCTCCTCCCAGATATCATCCTAAGCCAAAGGAATATTTCGAAAGACAGAGCAAGAAATTCCTGGCTCAGAAGCTTAAGAATGATCTTACTAAGGAAAAATAGGCTTAGGATATTTTTCGCCTCTTATTGCACATAAATGTTTCCTTTTTATCTTACGAACAAGTATTATGAATTTATATATATATATATATATATGTGTGATGTCATGTTTTGACTCAAGTATTGTTATGTTTGTTCTTGTTTTCTTAAAGTTTTAATCATTCTCTGGATGGTGGTATTCATCTTAGCTTGTAGGATTTTGGCTTCGTCAAATAGGGGGAGATTGTTGGGTATTGTATCCACAATTACCTGGATTTGAGGAAGCCACCTGTCAAGCTAAGATGAATTCACAATGTATTTGATGAACTATTTTTTAGTTGTGCTTGCAGTTATTCCATACTAAGTACACACCAATGTCAGGGTGCAGTGGGTCAATATACACGGGTCTGTGCAACGTAATCCCTCGTTGAGCAGATCAGTGTGTTGGTCTACGTGTACTCTCTCTATTGGGGTGTACTTAATTTCAAGTACAGGGTTATAATAAAGCAAGAGCAGACAAGGAGCAAGGATGGGCCAAAGACCTGCTCACGGGTGGAAAGACGAGAATTCGTCTAAGTATAATTCGTCGAGAATCACTAAGTGATTCTCGCCGATTCGTCGAGAATCACTTGTGATTCTCGACGAGTCGACGAGAATCACTAGTTGATTCTCGCCGGGTTGGGCCGGCTGTCTTGACACAGACAGGAAATTTATCTAAGGCAGAATCGTCGAGAATCACTTATGATTCTCACCGATTCGTCGAGAATGACCTTACATTCTCGACGATTCGGTGAGAATCAAAAGTGATTCCCACCGATTCTCCCCGGCCCCTACAACCTGTGTTGCCTGAATTCACCAAGTAGAATTCGGCGAGAATCGTAGGTGATTCTCGCCGACTCGTCGAGAATCACCTTCGATTCTCGCCGATTCTGACTTAGCAAATTTTCCAAATTCCTGGACCGGTCCCTGATACTTCCTGCGGTATTTTGAACCGGTCCTAGGTCTTTGCTTGGGTGGGGCCCACAACGGTTATCTCTTAATCTTACGGTATAAATACACTTGTATGAATGAACAGTACAGGAGAGAGAAGATAGGCGATACAAAAATAAGCGGCCGACAAACCCTAAGCTCGCGGATCGTCTCCGCCTCCGCCGCCGCCATCGATCATTGAAGCCGATCTCGATCTCCTCCAGATCCTCAGTGACAGAAGCTTAGGTTAGCATAGCGTCTCACGCGTCTAACTAGAGATCCCTTGTCTCTTGATTCGTTGATCGGCAAAAACCTTCCCCTTCCGAATTGATCGAGACGACCGATCCTGGTGTGACCGTTGGAAGACCTAGCTTCCCTAGCTACGAAGTTTGAATCAAGATAGCACAGCAGCAGCTCTCCGTCGCCGCCGGTTTCAGGAAGATTCAATCCAAGTGAGATCTATGGTTGTGGACTCTTCGTTGACTTCAAGAACACGTCGTCGAACGAAGAGGGACACCTTTATCTCCAAAAGTTGTTTGTATTTCTTACAAGCTATTCTCAATTTCTTTGTAAAGGACCGATTGGTCTCTAGTTGTAAGGGTTGGGTGCAACCCGTGTTGTGGGAGTGGTGACTCCTACGTGTGGAAGGGTTCCTTCCATTAGTGCAAGGATTGGATTTCAATCCTGTTGGTGAAGTGACCGAGTCGTCCCTGGTTGGGAGATAGGTCGAAGGGGGAAAGTGGACGTACCCAAATCGGGGAACCACTATAAATTGCTTGTGTATCTTCTGTGCTTTGTTGTTTTATTTTCTTGTGCAGGTATAATTTCAATTCCGCTAACACGCTGCAAAGACACCTATCCCCCCCATAGGTGAAGGTAGTTGACACTAGGTGGACTTTCACCATGTATCGACACAAACTTTCTTCAGGTGTCGACACAATTCTTGAGTGTCGACACATGCCTTTCTTCTGGTGTCGACATAACTCCTGGGTATCGACACAACTTCTGATTTAGGTGTCGACACAATTCCTGCCTTAAGTGTCGACACAATTCTGGGTGTCGACACAACTTTTTCTTCAGTGTCAACACAACTTCTGGGTGTCGACACAATTCTTCACAAGTGTCGACACTTGTACTTAGTTAAATTTCTTGCAAACCTTACACCTGTATAATGAAACTCAAACATCCATCAAATACAAATTGATGTATATCATTGAGTAAGATGAGCCTTCTCCAAATCTGGTACATATTTTTCAGTGTACCCAACAATCTCCCCCTTTTTGGAGAAGTCATAACACTTAGTCAAAGATATACATCACTCATAATAAAGCACATAAAAAACAGATGTACATATATTTCAGTGCAAGATAACATATAAACAATGTAAACAACCAAAATCAATAGTAAAGTTGATTTTATTTATTAATCAGAAAATTCTGGATTTACATGTTTTTCCTTAGAACAAAAGCAAAAAGTTACATTGTTCTACACATAAGCCTATCTATCCTATGATTGACTAGGCTCCTTAATTACAATACCTTTTCCAGATTTAACCTTTGTCTGCACAGTAGGTTCTGTATCATCAGCAGTTTTCTTCTCTTTGAGATCCTTCTTCTTCAGTTCTTCAGCCTTTATCCTTTGCCTTTCAAAATAGTGAAAAGGCTTGGGGAAGTACCTGCTAGGCTCCAGAGCATTAGCAGTTAACTTCCCAGCTTTTGCACTCTTTTTGTACTCAAGAATGACTTCTTTCCTAGCTTGATACTTATTTTATTCTTGCTCAGAATACCATTTACCCCTATCATAGGTCTTATCCTTTACAGCCTTCCAGGCAGTCAAAATAATATTCCTGGAAGTAGGGCTCCAATGCTCAAAATCTGGCTTCAACTCTGCCTGTTCTTAGAACCTTTTCTTGGATAATTGTGCTTCCTTCTGAGCTTCCTTGGCAGCCTCTAACATGTCTACTTTTTCAATAATCACATTTGGTGCCTCCTATTGAGGGCTGTATATTAACTACACTCCTTGTTGAACCATGTCAAAGTCAGCAGGAGGGTAAATAACCTGTGCAACTTTAGGCTGATCTCCTTCAATACAAGCAGGTTGCACTCCAGACTCAACAACATTGTCATCATCACACAAAGGAGGAAATCCAAGTGTAGCTATGATGGTATTAGAAACCCATTTTTCATGATCAGAGCCAGCTTTGACTAATAATCTCTTCCCCTTTATGACTTCTCTAGTTATATGATCTCTCAGATCAGTCTTTTAAAACCTTATTTGATCAGCTAGATATTTTGTACCTTCTTGATAGTAGGCTTTGAACTTAGTTAGGTAATCAAAAATGGTCTTTTGATAGGCTCCAATGGCTGTTTGGACAGCAGCTAGATCTTCTTGTATTTGCTTTGATATCACAGTTTTCAAATTAGTTAAAACACTTCCCAGTTTTTTGAGTATTTCTTCATGGAGTCTTTGAGATTTTCATTGGACCTGAATTGATTTTCTAAAACATATCCTTGCTTGGTGGCAATGTCCTCAACCTCAGTCTTTGGCAGCTGTAGTTGTTCAGCCAAATATACTATAACATTGCCTCTCTTATGGAAGCAATCTGTCATCTCTTTCTTATGCAGATTGACTTCAAATCTGATTGATTTTATATTCTGAGCCAGCTGAAACTGCAGTTCTTTATTTGACTCATCCACATACTTTTCTAAGGACTGCATTTGTTCATCCAATTTTACTTGCAGTTGGACTAGTAATGAACTGAAGTCCATGTTTGGAGCAGGTGGTTGATTGACTGTTTGTAAGGCCTTTTTGTAGCTTGTGCTCTTTTTCTTGATTGCAACCATCTTCCTCTTCTTAGCCATAGAGTCTTCCTCATCATCAGAGGGTTGTGATGAGTTTTCTATGTCAACTATTTCTTTATTAGATGGGTCATTCAGTAGCTCCTCCCCCTCAGTTCTTGGAAGTTCTTTTTCTACCTATGATTGCTCCGCCTCAGTCCTTGCAGCTGGTAAATCAGGAAATAACTCTTCCATAGTTACCTCTTGCTGCATCTATACAGGAGGAACAAGGTTAGTTTGGAAAACAAAAGGTTCTCCCTGGACATCCAGATTTTTGTCCAGGCCCTTCTCTATAGAAGAGATACTTACTTGCTCATCTTGAGCTGTATCTGTTATCTACACATTTTGTGCTTCCTTCTCAGCAATTTCCAATGTTTCTTTGTTGATATCTGATACAATATCCATTACTATATTAGCTGCATACTCACTCTCTAGAGTAGCTGCATCAATTCCTTCCCCTTGAGCAGGTAGCTCAGAAAGTACAGTATCTTGTACTGCTGGTTCAGGATTTTCTTCCCCTGGAGTGGAGACTATCTGTTGCTCTGGGAGCACACTGTTCTCCACTTGATCTTGAGCTTCTTTTTGTTGCCTGCCTTCATCTGAACTGAAGACTACTTCCTCTTCAGAATCACTGAAGGATTCTTCTTGCTGAACAATTTCTTTCTTTTTCTCATTTTTCTTGACCTATTTCTGTGGAGTAGAAACCTCTTTAGTCAATACTCTATCCCATCTGGATAGAATCCTTACATCCATTCTCCTCATATGGTTGATCTTGGATCCTTGTAGTTGGTTCATAACATCTGGTATTGTAGAAGCTAGACATAAGCTTAGGATCCTTCCCAGATTTTGTTTTTTTATTCCTTCTTGTATTTTGTCAAATACTACTGATGCCCAGTCTATTTTTACAATGAAAATGACCCTTGTCATTAGATTGAACATGGAGACTGAAACTCTGTCATGTCCGCCAGTCTTATACAGAATTACCTTGCCTATGATTTCAGACAGAAACTTTCCTTGTGAATTCATCCCTTTCCTGGTGATGGATGATCCAACATTGGTATTAGGGTTTAGCCCGCACCAGCTTAATGCATCTTTTGTCATGGATGGACTTATGTCATCATCATCCTTAACCTTAGGAAGTTGGAGTGACTTCCTGATCGTTTTCAGTGTAAGTTTCACTTGGGAATCCTGAACAGTTGCTTTGATCTTCTTCCCGTCAATGTCCACAGTTGCTGATGAATAAAATTCCATTACTTCCTTTTTCCAAATCTTTGTTGGTTTTGAGAACAAGAACTCCAACCCATTTTCTGAAATTAGGGTAATTACTCTTTGGATGTCTTGCGATGCTGTCGTGAATCCACCACGAACAAGCTCATAACCTTCATTCACCTTGTCGTCCTTGAGGGGCACCATTGACGAAAGGGAGAGAGAGAGAGAAGAGAAGAGAAGTGAATATCTATGTCGACACAAGGTCTATTGTTGAGAAATCTGAAGGCGTAGTCGACCAGATTTTGTCTTCCCCTATTTATAGTCTATTGGTAATGGGTAGGTCAAAGGACGCACCTTACTTAGTAAAAATACATATCGACATAGTTGTATATGTGTCGACATAAAAGACTTAGGTCACGACAAACCTTAATTTTAGTCGACAAATCTATGTGTCGACATATCTATGTGTCGACATACTTGTATTGGTGTCAACATGGGCTGGTCATGTCTCGACATAGTTGTGTCGACACCTATTCTTCTATCGACATAGATATTGTTTCTGTGTCGACACATCCTTTTTTTTGTCGACACAACATACTGAGTGTGTCGACACAATTTGCTTGTGTCGACATAAACTTTGTACTTAGACAAATTTCCTGAGAAATATTGTGCTTACATATTCTACTTAGGAATGCTTGAGCTGACCTATTCTAGGTTCAACATACCTAATTCAAATTTAAAATGATTGAATTTAGTTTCATCTAGAGGTTTTGTAAAAATATCAGCAATTTGACTATTTGTGTTTACAAATTCTAGATTAATATCTTCCTTCTCCATATTTTCTCTTATAAAATGAAACTTAATTTCTATATGTTTGGTTCTACTATGAGATACAAGATTCTTAGCAATAGAAATAACACTAGTAGAGTCACAAAATAGTGGAATTCTACTTACCTTGATGTCATAGTCTTCAAGTTGATGCTTTATCCACATCAACTGTGCACAGCAGCTGCCTGCAGCTATATATTCTGACTCAGCAATTGAGAAAGCTACACTTATTTGATTTTTGCTGCACCATGACACCAGCCTTCCACCTAGGAATTGACAAGTTCCTGTAGTACTTTTCCTGTCTTCTTTACACCCTGCAAAGTCTGCATCTGAGAAGCCTGTTAGTAAGAAATCTCTATTCTTAGGGTACCAAAGACCTAGATTAGGTGTGCCCTTAAGATGTCTCAAAATTCTTTTAACTGTAGTATAATGAGATTTCTTTGGGCAATCTTGGTACCTAGCATAGACACATGTAGCATACATGATGTCAGATCTACTAGCAGTCAGGTAGAGTAGGGAACCAATTATCCCTCTATACAAAGACTCATCAATAGGTTTCCCTGTCTCATCTTTGCATATAAGCATACTTGTTCCCATTGGAGTTTTCATGGTGGAGGCTGAGTCCATCCCATATTTCTTAATCAACTCCTTGGTGAACTTAGACTAGGATATGGTCAATCCACCATTAGTCCTTCTTACTTGAAGTCACAAGAAGAACTTCAGCTAACCCATACTGCTCATCTCAAACTTCCCTTGCATAAGTTTGGCAAACTTTCTACAAAGATTGTTTTCAATAAATCCAAAGATAATGTCATCAACATATATCTGGACTAGGATTATCTTGCCTTTAGATTCCCTAAAGAATAGAGTTTTGTCTATCTTTCCTCTAGAGAATTTATTCTCTATAAGAAAAGAAGACAAGGTTTCATACTAAGCCCTAGGGGCTTGTTTCAAACCATATAGAGCTTTCCTAAGCCTATATACATAATCAGGATAATGAGAATCTACAAAACCTGAGGGTTGTTCAAAATAGACTTCCTCTTTTAAGTCACCATTCAAAAATGCTAACTTTACATCCATCTGATATACCTTGAACCCTTGATAGGCAGCATAGGCCAAGAACAACCTTATAGCCTCCAGCCTTGCCATTGGGGCAAAGGTTTGATCAAAGTCAATCCCTTCCTCTTGCTTGTAGCCTTTTGCTACCTGTCTGGCCTTGTTCTTGATTATAGTGACATTCTCATCAAGTTTATTTCTATAAATCCACTTAGTTCCTATAATGTTGTGATCCTTTAGTTAGGAACCAGTTCCCAAACTTTACATCTTCTGAATTGATTCAGCTCTTCTTGCATATCATCAATCCAGTTTGTGTCTAGCATGGCTTCTTCAAACTTCCTGGATTCTATCTATGACAAGAAACTTGAACATAAAACTGTGTTCAAGTTCTTGCTCCTGGTTAGTACACCTTGACTTGCATCACCAATGATTTGATGAGCTGGATTATCCTTTGGGTGTCTTATTGCTGGAGGAAATCTGCCAACCTCTTGGCCTTCTTCATTTTCCTCAACCTGATGCTCCTTATTGTCTTCTTCATCTAGTGAGTCTTGTTCTCCCCCTGGACAACATGCATCCTTTTCTTCATCCAGCCTAGCAGGTGCTTCTTCATTGATAATCAGCTTGTCCAGGCTGTCTGTTAGACCTGTAGAACTAACTGAAGAAATAGACAATTCACTGTTAATCAATTTAAACTCATCAAATACAACATGGACAGATTCTTCTACAACTTGTGTAGTCAAGTTGTAGATCCTGTATGCCCTATTATTATTATTGTACCCAATAAATATACCTTCTAGGGATTTGGCAGTAAACTTAGTTTGGTAATGCTTACCATTAACTAGGATATAACACTTGCTACCAAAGATTCTAAGGTAGGAAATGTTTGGTTTTCTTCCTTTCAAAATCTGATAGGGAGTCATCTTATGTTTCTTATTGATGGAGGCTCTATTGAGTACAAGACATGCAGTATTTACTGCCTCTACCCAGAAGTACTCAGGGAGAGTAGTGTCACTAAGTAGTGTTCTACTTGCCTCAATTAGAGTCCTATTCTTTCTTTCAGCAACACCATTTTGCTGGGGTGTTCTAGGTGAGGAGAACTCCTAATAAATTCCAAGTTCTTCACAGAACTTTGTCATACATTCAGACTGAAATTCAGTTCCATGGTCACTTCTGATTTTGACCACTGAATTATTAAATTCATTCTGAATTTGTCTAACAAAGGTCTGAAAAAAAGTAGGAGTTTAAGATTTCTGCCTCAAGAAGAAAACCCATGTGAATCTAGAATAGTCATCCACAATAACCAATGTGTATACTTTCCTACCAAGACTATGAATTGGCATAAGACCAAACAAATCCATATGCAAGAGATATAAACATCTAATTGAATCTTTGGTATCAAGTACATGAAAAGAGGACTTGGTCTGTTTGCCCTTTTGCCAAGCTGAACACACTCCCTCTTTAATGCACTTGACTTGAGGATCATTCCTCACTAATCCCATGCTAAACAGCTGTCCTATAAACTTATAGTTCAGATTAGCTAGCCTCTTGTTCCATTTGACACATAGTGAAGCTTTCTCACTTGCAACTAGGAAAATGGGTGAGTTGTTAAACTCACAATCTAGGTTAAGACAATATACATTCTCTTTCCTAGTGCCAGTCAAAATGATCTCTTGATCACTTGACCTCCTTATTTGGCACTCCCCTTTGAGGAAAAAGATGACATAACCTAGATCACTAAGTTGACTTATGCTAATCAGGTTATGCTTTAGACCCTTCACATAAGCCACTTTAGTGATGGAATTTGAATCATTAGAAATGTTACCAAATCCTTTGATGATTCCTTTTTCTGATCCACCAAAGATTACTTTGGGGCCATTCTTTATGGGTACATAGTCCCTCAACATTCTTCTTGCTCCAGTCATGTGTCTGGAACATCCACTATCCAAGTATCATATAGGGGTATGGCCACTTGGATTCACCTGCATCAAATAAAGAATCACTCATCCTTAGAACCCAAATTAGTTTTGGGTCCTAGGTTCTTGTTAGTTTGAAAATTATCATGTTTACCTACAACTTTTCTGATAGGTAAACTATTCTTGGTTTTAACACTTGTGTTAAACTAGCAATCCATAGCAAAGTGGCCTACCTTTCCACAACACCAACACTCAAATCTGTTGTACCTTCTCTTAGGTACAGACTTCACAACCTTGTTGCCAGCAGTCTTTTTAAGTGTAGGTGCTGGAGCAGCAAACCCCAAGAATTCCTTTTGGACCTGATGGGCTTGCCTATAGAGTGACCTACTAGCATTTGCACACTTGCCAATGTGATCTCCATACTCACAGTGACCATGAGTAATTTTATGATTATACCTATTTGTAGGTTGCATCACCTTCCTAAAGAAAATAGGGGGGCTTAGAGGCTAGTGGCTGAACTGGGGCCTTACATTTTCCATGTGAATTGGTGGCCCTTATTCTTCCCTTAAAGCCTAGGCCAGTCTTTCCTTTATGAGAAATGAAGTTATCTATTAAAGGCAAGACTGATTTTGGCTTAAAGAATTTAGCCATTAACTCATTTTCTTTCTGAAGTTTTGCCTCCAGATTTTTGATGTGATTTTCCTTGAAAGAGATTGTGCCCATCTGAATGACAGTTATTTTCTTCAGTTTGGCAACCTCTTTCAGTTTCAAATCAATCAGCTTGGCTGATTGTGATGCAGCCCCATTAAGAGATTCAATCTCCTTGGCCTACTCCTTGACAAGAAGCTTGGTCTTCTTCAGAGCTTGCAATATCCCACCATACTCATTAATGAGTTGATGTACACCCCCCTAAGAATCAGAACCATCCACTTCTCTTGAAGTTGATGCTGTTGATTCTGATCTAGTGAAATAATCAAAAGCTAAGGGGAATTGTATACCTTGCTTTGACCAGGCTGATCCTGACACTGATCATTTTATGACAGAGCAATCAGCTCTCTACATCTATAGTCTTTCACTCCATTTATGGAGTCCAGCATTTGTAGGAATTCTAATTCCCTAGAATCCTCTTCTAATGAGAACAACCCAACAACATATACTTCTGCATCATCTTCTTCTCCTGATCCTGAAGATGAAGAGTCTGTCCAACTCTTCTGCTTTTGAGCAATAAATGATTTCTCCTTCTTGACTTTCACTTGATGCTTCTTCTTGTCCTTAGATTCAGTTCTCTTATCTGGATAGTCAGCTATGACATTTCCAGGCCTGTTGCAACAATAACAAACAATCTTAGAATTAGTTTGTTTACTAAGTTTTGAGGCATACCTGTCCTCCTTGGGAGTCTTCTTTTTCTTGTAATACTCATCCTTGGAGAAGGATGTAGATTGCCTGGTTCTCCACTTCTTCTTTTTCATGAACCTTTGAAACTGCCTTGTAAAGGCAGCAAAATCCTCATCAGAGGTGTGGCTATCTGATGTGTTGTTGTCAGGATTTTCTTATTCTGCCTCAGCACTCCTTCTTGGTGGAGAAGGAGACTTTCTCCTACCCTTTCTTGTGCCTTCATCCTTGAAGGCCACTGACTTCTCTTAGTACTCAGACCTACTATTTTTCTCCTCCTATTTTCTAGCAGTGAGCTGCATTTCATAGGATAGCAGCTTTCCAAATAGTATTGGTGGAGGTGTATTAGCAAGCCTGGCCACCTCTCTGATGGCACATATCTTTGTGCCCCAGTCCTTTGTTAGTGATTTAAGAAACTTGTCATTCAGTTCATATGTGCTGAAGACTCTTCCATAGGTCATCAGCTCATTAACTATCCTGAAGAACTTCTTGTAACATTCAGCTATGCTGTCAGACTTGGCTTGTCTAAAGCTCTCATTTTCTTAATTTAGCATAGATTTCTTGTCCTCTCTAACTTCTTCTGTTCCCTCCATGTAGACAATCAGGGTGTCCCATATTTCCTTGGAGGTTTTATAATGTACCAGATTCTGAAATGTGACATCATCTATAACACTTACAATAATGTTCTGTGCTCTTTTGTCTAGTGTTGCCAGGATGATCTCATCCTTTGTCATTTCAGAATAGTTTTTAGGGGTTTTAATATTTGCATCCAGAGCTGATACCTTCATTGGAATGAAGGGTCCTTCTTATACAGTGATGTAGATTCTTGGATCAGAAGCTTCCATAAAAAATCTAACCCTTTCCTTCCATATGCCAAAACATTCTTTCCTGCAGATAGACAGTTTCATAGATCCAAACTCCTTTTGATTCTCATTTGAACCCATTTTTGAAATCTATTAATTGCCTTGGAGATTCACTCAGACTGTTAGGTCAATCTTTGAGCAACATCCCTTTGATACCACTTCGGAGTCTTCAATACGAACGGGCTTGACCCTAGTCGTCAACCCTTCGTCCACCGGTACTTGATCCACTGCGATCACTAGCGAAGGCTCTTGCACCGCCTTCCGCAACACAGAGATGTGGAACACATCGTGTAGCCCACCCAACTCCACCGATAGCTTCAAACGGTAAGCAGCTTCGCCGACTCGCTCCAGAACCTCAAAAGGTCCAAGGTATCTTGGGCTCAGCTTCTTCAAGCGTCTCACCCGCGATACCCCCTTGAATGGCTTCACTTTCAAGTATACCCAATCGCCTACCGCGAACTCCACGTTCCGGTGCTTGGCATTGTAATACTTCGCCTGCCTGTCCTGAGCGATCAACAAGAGCTCCCAAATGATCCGCACCAACGAGGTAGCACTCTCCACCTCCTGCTTCTTGTACAACCTTGCCTCACCCGTTTCTAACCAAGACAACGACGTGCGATATTTTCTACCATATAGGGCCTCAAAGGGTGCCATTTGGATACTCGCCTGGTAGCTGTTATTGTACGCGAACTCCACCAAATACAGGTGGTCCTCCCAATGCTACCCGAAGTCTAGGACACACATGCGGAGCATGTCCTCCATCGTTCTATTGACTCTCTCGGTCTGCCCATCCATTTGCGGATGGAAGGCTGTGCTGAACTTCAACTTTGTCCCCAGCATCTGCTGCACCAACCTCCAATCATTAGACGTGAAACGCCCATCGCGATCACTCACAATGCTGCGAGGCACACCATGCAGTCTAACTATGTTGTCAACATACAACTTTGCCAATTTCTCCACTGGATCATCCTTCCTATGCGGAATGAAGTGTGACACCTTTATTAACCGGTCTACGATCACCCAGATGGCGTCGTTCCCTCTCTGCGACCTTGGCAACCCATGCACAAAGTCCATAGATATGTCGTCGAACTTCCACTCCGGTATAGGCAAGGACTTCAGAAATCCTCCCGGCTTTTGGCCCTCCGCCTTCACCAAGGCGCACGTTTGGCACTTAGCCACAAACAACGCTACCTCTTTCTTAAGCCCCGGCCACCAAAACAGCTTCTTGAGGTCACGGTACATCTTTGTGCTCCCTGGGTGGATCGAGTACTTGGTATGATGAGCCTCGTACATCAACTCTGCCCGTAGGTTACTCCCGCTTGGGACGCACAACCGATGATCCTTCCTTAACAACCCATCTTCCACTGAAAACTGGGAATTTGACCCATCCAACGCTGCCTCCAAAAGCTCCTTCATGGAGTCATCTAACTCCAATGCCTGCCGAACCCGATCAGCCAGGTCATACTGGACCTCTGTCCAGTTCAACATTACTTTGGCGCTCGTCTGCTTGTCAACGCAACAGATCTCAAGCTCCTCCAACTCCCGTATCAGCCGCTCATCATGCACCGACAACCAGTTAGCTTGGGCGGGAGCCCTGCGACTCAACACATCAGCAACTGCATTGCCCTTCTCGGGTACATAATGAATCTTGAAGGTGTAGTCCCCCAGGAACTCCATCCACCTTCTATGCCTCATGTTAAGATCCTTCTGATCCAATAGGTACTTCAGGCTCTTGTGATCGGTATATATATCGACTCTTACGCCGTATAGGTAGTGCCTCCACAGCTTAAGTGCAAATATCACGGCCGCCAACTCCAAGTCGTAGACCGGATAGTTCCTTTCATGCACTTTCAGCTGACGCGATCCATAAGCTATGACACTCCCATGCTGCAACAACACGCAGCCCAAACCACTACCCGAGGCGTCACTATATACCTCGAAGCCCTCGGTCCCACTCGGCGAACTAAGCACTGGCGCCGTGGTCAACCGCCTCTTCAGCTCCTCAAAAGCTTGCACGCACTCTTGCGTCCACAAGAATTTCTGATCTTTCCTTGTCAACTTCGTGAGAGGTAGCGCTATCCGCGAGAAGTTCTCTACGAAGCGCCTGTAATATCCGGCAAGCCCGAGAAAACTACGGACATCCGCGATAGAAGACAACGCAGGCTACTCCCGTATCGCAACGATCTTCGCCGGATCCACCGCTATACCTTCCCCACTAACAATGTGCCCAAGGAACGCTACTGAGGGTAGGGTAGCCAGAACTCGCACTTGGAGAATTTTACATACAGCTCGTTCCTCCTCAACGTCTCCAACACCAGATGCAAGTGCTTGAAGTGATCTTCTTCGCACTGCGAGTACACCAATATATCGTCAATAAAAACGATCACAAAGCGATCCAGGAAATCTCGGAACGTCCTGTTCATCAAGTCCATAAACACTGAAGGCGCATTCGTCAGTCCAAACGACATGATCGTGAACTCGAAATGCCCATATCTTGTGCTGAATGCCGTCTTCGGGATATCACACTCCCTGATCCTCAACTGATAGTACCCCGACTTCAAGTCCAACTTAGAATATACCGACGATCCGACTAACTGATCGAACAGATCATCAATCCTCGGGATCGGGTACTTGTTCTTCTCTGTCAGCTTGTTCAACTCTCTGTAGTCGATACACAACCGCATACTCCCGTCCTTCTTCTTAACGAAGAGGACCGGTGCGCTCCAAGGCGACGAGCTTGGACGCACATAACCTTGTTCCATCAGCTCCTCTAGCTGAACTTTTAACTCTGCCATTTCCTTAGGCGCCAACCTATACGGAGCACGTGACACCGGTTTGGCCCCCGGTACGAGCTCGATGGTGAAATCAATCTCTCGCCGCGGTGGGTCCCCGGGAAGACTATCCGGGAACACATCGGGGTATTCACAAACCACGGGGATGCTATCCAATGTGGACTTTGGCTCCACAACCCCCACTATTGCGAAGAACAACTCTGCACCAGCACGAACTGCCTTTACCACCTGAAGAGCAGACATCAGCGTCTTGATCGACCCCTTGAGTCCCTCGAATGTTGTCCCCAGCCCAACACCCAGCTTGACCTCCTTCCGGTCACAGTTAATCCAAGCCTTCTGCTCCGAAAGCCAATCCATCCCAAAGATAACGTCGAACTCTACTAGCGGCAGCAATGACGCTAGCAAGTCGAACTCTTGGCTCCCAATGTGAACCTTTACGGCGCACACTCTGTCCGCACGCATCGAGCACCCATTCGGTAGCAGCACATCCAACTTGTCCTTCGCCATCGAAGAAGGGATTCCGATGCGCGATATAAAATTTTCGGACAAGAAGGAGTGTGAAGCTCCCGTATCGAACAGTGCCCGTGCCGGACTATCGCTAATCAAAACAAAGCCTATGCAAACCATATTAGGTTAACAAGCAATAAACAACAGTATCTAAGTTAACTTGCTATAAATTAACTCGTACCTGTCACCACATCCGCTTGTTTAATAGCCTCTTGCAGCCCCAAGTTGTAGACTCTAGGCTGAGTTGGAGCATAGTGGGACGCGGTTGACTCCACCGCCTTGCCCTTCTCTTCGTAAGTAGCTCCTTGCTTTCTCTCGGACTTTGGGCGTCCGCTCCAGCAATCGCGGGCAAAGTGCCCCATCTTTCCACACGTGAAACAAGCGCCCGGGTTCGGTTGGTAGTTGTCCCCGAGGCACCTGCAGAAGGAGCTGGACCTGACGTCCTAGTCTTCTTGTAGAATCTTCGATAGCCCGACTTCGACGTAGTCGGCGCTTTGAACTCCGATTTCTTCCCGCCAGATTCCTTCTTAGCTTGCACATTTCTCATGTCCTTCTCCAAGGACCGGGCCGAGTTGACCAAGGTTAGGAAACCCCGCGCCATAGGCCCCGACAGTAGCAACCTCAGCTCATCTCTTAACCCTTCATAGAAGCGGTTAGTCTTTCGCTCCTCATCGGAAAAGGTAGCGCTAGCATATCTCCCCAACTGAGTAAACTCGTGGAGGTACTCGTCTACAGTGCTATCTCCTTGCACCAACTTTTGGAACTCGTTCTCCAAAGCGATCCTCTGCGCTGAGGGGAGGTATCGAGCCATGAACAATCTCAAAAACTTCGCCATAGGAACTTCGGCCAACGACCTTCCCCTCAACTGGTGTAGCTCTAGGCCTTCCCACCATAACCTTGCGTCCCCATCCAAAAGGAACGTCGCTATCGTGGTCTTCTGCCACTCTTCCGTTTCAGTAGCTATCATCACCCTATTGACTCTTGAGAGCCAATCTTCAGCCTGGGTCGGGGTTCCCGTTCCTGAGAACACCGGTGGGTGGAAGCCCATCACATGCTTCAACTGTCTTTCAGTTGCTCTCCGAGGTAACTCCGGCTCCACCGCCACCTGCTCAACCCTTCTAGGCTCCGCCGCTTGGAGCGGCACTTGCTCCTCCGCAGGAGCAGGATGCTACACCTGTCTTGCAGGTTGCGCATTAATCATCGCCATGACAGCTTCTGCCACCAACCTAATGGTCTCGGCAGACGGAGGTGTTGCAGGCGCCTCACTAGGTGCACTGCTTGCCTCAGAACCTGGCCGTTCCGACGGTCCAGCACCACTTCTGGTCACCTATAATCGTGTAAAAACACCGATAAGCGACCAAACACTATTCCAAACAGCAATTGTAGGAACACGCAGGTTCCTCAAACATGTGTATTTTCATTCCTAAGTGGACATTCATGGGTTCTTTTCATGTTATAATGATGACGCACACATGTGCTCACCACCCCTTAAAGTGAATTCGTCCACGAATTCATTTAAGTTTGACCGAAACCAGTAGTCTGATACCAATTTGTAACACCCCTATCCGTCGTATAGCATATAGCAGTAGGTCTGGCCGGAGCCCGACGCCATATACTACGGACAGACCGGTTGGTTACGCGTTGAAACCAATCAACCATTCATAACGTCCTACACAACACCTAGCGGAAGCAATTATTAAGTTGCACAATTAAGAACCCTGCCAACAGCATGAATGTCCACTACAAAAACACCCGCAGGAATGTTCCAATACACATAAAACAGAAATGGCCTTAAGGCCTTACATAGTTTGCTTGATACAAAAGTGTTTTCATACATCGGCTCGCAGGCCGGCCACACATGGTCACAATGAAACACTCATAATTAGGCCTTCGAGGGCCGGCTCAGTAACTTGGGCTTTAGCCCGCTATTTTCCGCTCGGCTCCGCAGCACCTGCAAGCACAAACCATCGCCCGGTGGCAAACAAAAGCAACGGTCAGCTATGCTGAACAAATTATAACGATCCCGCCCCAAAATCGGGGCGGCGATGCTCTTTCCCTGCACTTTATTAGTATAAACACACATCATCACAGGCGTAGGCTCGCACGGCCACACACCTCGTGCACACAGGGCACATTCACGGCGAACCGGGGGGGGCCAACGTCACATCAATTAAAGCCATAGACATTCCCGTTCCACCACCGCCTCTTGGACGGCTAACCATATGAGCATTTTGCTTTCCTGGCCTTGGTCACGGCAATTTAAGCCATAGACCGCCGAAGACCCTCATCCATGCCAACGGTCCTACCGAACGACATAGACTGGGTACGGTTCCGCCTGACCCGTGCTCACACCGCAATGACAATTTAAGCCATATGTGCAGGTCAAGACTCACCGAGTCCGCTTCCACTACAACAATCATATAACCCGGTTATGTTCACGTTGGCTCCCCGGCCATCGTGTTGGCAAAACTCATTTTTGCCCAGTTTTCCGGTGCACCTTAGAGTTAATCTCTAAGGCTCCCTGCTGCAATCTATCACGTAGAAAACCCAAAAAACGCCCAAACACCCGGAGTCTTCCCCGGTTCATATGCAATGCAACATCACCGATCCGGACCAACATGTCCGAATAGGCTTCACACACAATGCCTATATCCGTTTTGGCATACGGACTCTATACAAGGGGGACTTTACATATCTACCCCAAGGAATGCTCCAACTCTTCGCTCACTCGCGAGAGAGGGCTTCCTATACAAAGGGAAAAAGGACTTCACATGCCCAAGGATGAGAAATCGTTACCCTTGCATTTTTCCGCGGCGCCATCGAAAACTATGTGGTTGGAAAGCACCGCAACGGCGTCACCTCCGCGGATCTGGACTCGGATTGCGATTCCGAGCTCCGAAGCTCCTCGGCAGCCGAATCTTGGACTCCTCCTTCCTCCTTGCTCTCCCTTCTCTCTAAACTCTTAGAGAGAGAATGGCTAAAGGAAATGAGGATTTCCAACCCTAAATCCCGGCTAAAACCACCCAGGAGCAGCCCCCGCCGTCGGATCAAAGTCAAGGAAACGAACGGCCAAGATTAGATCTGAAATCATAAAATCTGGGACGAACACGGGTTGCAACACGGCCGTGTGCCTGGCCGTGACACCCATTCGCCGTCTCGACCGATTCAAAAAACCAGCACACGACATTCGACGCGGCCTTCGACACTCCCGTGTCACCTGTGACACGCCCGTGTCGAGACCCGTGTCACCCCCCCCCCCCCGTGTGCAATCGGCCAGATTTCCCAACCGAGAAGGACACGACCTGCGATATGGCACCCGACACGCCCGTGTCGAATTTGACACGCCCGTGTCAGGGCCCGTGTCATGGCCCGTGTGCCTTCCTCAGAAAACAGCCCATAGTGACACGCCCTGGGACATGCCCGTGTCCCAGGACGTGTGCCTCAACTCGACGATCTCCGACCGTCAAAACGCCGACCACATGACCCGTGGCCGAACACGCCTGTGTCACGCCCGTGACACGCCCGTGTCACGCCCGTGACACCTGCTCCAAAAATTCAGACTGGGCTTAAAACATCACCCGTCCCTCTTTTGATTTTCGGGGTGTTACACTTACAACTCAGCATGAACCACTCAGCACACTGCTTCACATGTGTTGACATAAATAGACTAAGTGTCGACACAAGTCTTGATTATGTCGACATAACACTCCATATGTTGACATAGTCATTCTTCTGCTACTCGACACAGCTTCTATTTGTATGTTGTCGACACAAGTCCTGTGTGTCGACACAAATGCTCATGGTCTTGACATAACTGATGCTGATAGATGGAGTTTAGTGTATGTCCAGCTGTCGTTGAGCGTGTGTCGACACAAGTCTTGTGTGTCGACACAACTGCTTCTGGTCTTGACTAGCTGATGCAGATAAATGACGTTGAGTGTATGTCCAGCTGTCGTTGAGTGTGTGTCGACACAAGTTTTGTGTGTCGACACAAGTCTTCAGACCCATTATAGTTGTTGCTGTAAGATGGCATTAAGTGTGTGTCGTCACAAGTCCTGTGTGTCGACACAAACTGTAAGACCCCTCCAGGAACATAAAACACGGCGCGAGAGGGGTTTTATGCCCAAAACAGCCGCCTTGGGGTAGCACTAACACTCGGGCTATCCTGTACCACAAGACGCCTATTCTGCTGCCTACAACCAATATCAATATATATATGCCAACCCAACAAAAAAAATATAAAGAAATCAAATCCACACAAGCTATAAGTCCAAAAGTACAGTAATAGAGAAGCTAAACATGCTTCTACCAAAATCAGAGTACAACTATAAAGTTGCCCCAAAGGAGCTACAACAAAACTCTCGTATACTCACATCTGTAACAGACGGTAGCGACGACACCGTCCCTTCAGGCCCTGTCGTCCTGGCCTAGCTGGCCGGCTCCATGACCTGCTGTTCCATCTGCGGGATTTCATCCTAAAAAGGAAGACGTAGCAACCATTAGTCATAAGACTAAGTGGCTTCACATCCGCTACCCCGGCGACTCCTCGCACGGGAGGAGAAAGGACATGTACAATATATTTATATAAAGCAGGAGTATAAACAAGCAAGTGGTATCGGTACGGTATCACTATGTATATGAAGCAGTGTATAATCAAGTAATAAGTTATTCTAGCATTTCTACCATCTATCACAACACATGAGTAAAACTATAGCAAAGGTAACTCAACTTATATGAATGCCCATACAGACATATAGGTTGAGGTTCGTTCAGCAGTAAGTAACTCATCGTATAGGAGTGCCCATACAAACTTATATAATGAGGGTCTTGTGTATGTAATGAGGTGCAATGTTATGTATGCGATGCAATGACTCACCCATGATCACGCACATGCAGTTTCTATGTCGACACAGAATCGTAGTTCCCACTTTTCGAGCAGGTAGCTAACCTCTCAGGCGTCATCCGTCGTGGCCAGATGGTAACAGTAGAACAGGCACTTCTACTGCTAAGTGGGTATCCACACTACCTCACTTAGGCCTCCGTACGCCTCAACGCTAAGAACACAACAGCGGAGCTCACATGCGTACTACGGCTCAGTGGGTGTCTCGGTGTAGAAACAAACAAAAAACAAGCCGGAAGAGGTATAATAGAAATTTTATTATATGAAAAAGGTATCGATTACGAAGGTATGACCTCCCTTTTATAGAATGGAGGAGAGAAGAGAGAATACAAATAAGAGATGTGGGACTAAAAATTACATGACTAAGCGGTCTATATAGAAACAACCCGCACAAGCCGCGCGTTTAGACAGAAGGGCTAACCACTCGTCCACCACCAGAGAGGAATGAGAGATCGCCATGGGAGACCGCTAGACTGCCGGTCTCCAAGCCGCCAAAGAAAAACCACTAGACCGCTCGGACTCCAGACAGCAACAGCACAGTAACCAAACTACTGAAGGAAAACCACCAGACTGTGCGGTCTTTAATCCGCCATGACAGGCCGCCAGACTCCCCGGTCACCAACTTCAACAGTCCCACTCAAGCTGGAGCATAGTTATCTATCATGACCAGCTTGTCATAAATTTGAAGAAATGAGGCAGATACTGGCTTGGTGAAGATGTCAGCCAAATCTTTATCAGAAGTGACGAAGGGAGTGCAAATTTATTCCTTCAAAATCTCTTCACAAATGAAATGACAATCGACCTCAATGTGCTTGGTTCTTTCATGAAAGACCGGATTTTGGGAGATTTATATGGCCACATTGTTATCACAGAACATAGGTAGAGGATGGTTGTAGACCTCTCCTAAATCCATCATGAGAGCTCGTAACCACTTTAACTCACAAGTGGTTGACGCCATACTCCGATACTCTGCTTTTGCACTGGATCTGGAAATAACAGACTGCTTCTTGCTTTTCCAGCTCACCAGATTTCCCCCAAAAAAGGTGCAAAAACTCGAAGTTGACTTTTTATCCCTTTGTCATCAGCGTAACTCGCATCTGAGTATGCTTCAACCCCCAGAAGACCATTCTTCTGAAAGAGTAATCCTTTCCGAGGTGCTACTTTGACATATTCCAAGATCCGTAAGGCAGACTGTAGATGGCACTCCCTAGGCGCTTGCATGAATTGACTCACCTTACCCACAGCATAGGAAATGTCGGACCTGGTCACTATGAGATATATGAGCTTACCAACCAAACGCCTGTATCGCGTAATATCTGAAAGAGGAGGCGAATCATCTGTCCAGGTTTTGTCTTCTCCAGTTGCCATGGGGCATCAGGCTTATTTTGCTCCTGTTAATCCTGCCTCTTTTAATAGATCAAGAGCATACTTATGTTGGGAGAGTACTAAGGAGTTTGGCTTTCGAGAGATTTCAATCTTTAGAAAGTACTTCGGAGAGCCCATATCTTTTGCGACCAGATGTTGACGAAGATGCTGCTTTGTCAAGGCAACCCCATCCTGGTCATCTCAAGTGAGAAGAATATCATCGACGTACATGGCAAGAACCACCAGTCCCGATGAGGTTTTGCGAATGAATAACGAGTGATCGACAGAGCTTCGCATAAAACCAACAGCCGCCACGATGCTGCTGAACTTCTCAAACCAAGCTCGAGGGCTCTGCTTGAGGCCATAGATGGCCTTCTTCAGCTGCCATACCCGTGTCTCCCCCTGAGCAACATACCCAGGAGGGTGCTCCATGTAGACGGCCTCCTGAAGATCACCATAAAGGAAGGCATTCTTAACATCCAGCTGAGAAATCGGCCTATCTCGATTGACGGCCACAGAGAGAAGGACCCGGATAGTGCTGAGATGAGCCACGGGAGAGAAGGTGTCAAAGTAATCAATCCCATAGGTCTGAGTAAAGCCCTTAGCAACAAGGCGGGCCTTATAATGAACCACAGCACCGTCCGAGCCAAATTTGACCACAAAGACCCAGCGACAGCCAACAACATCAGTACCGAAGGGAGAGGAACAAGAGTCCAGGTAACTCCGCTCAGTTAGGGTCGCCATTTCCTCATCCATGGTCATCTTCCAATGAGGAATATCAAGGGCCTCTGGTAGGAACAGGGTGTGGCAGTGGCAGAGATAGCCAGAGAAAAGGCCCTGCGAGAAGAGGTAAGGAGATCATATGAAACAATAGCATCAAGGGGGTGTAGAGTACACATCTGCACCCCTTTACAAAGAGCTACAGGAAGATCCAGGTCGGCAGGTCCCTCGACATCCGTAGCATCCGTTGTAGAGAGAGCTGGCCCGGGAGTAGAGAGCGACGATGGCGGAGAAGCGGGAGACTGTGGTGGATAAGAGGGAGAAGGAGACAGAGGGAGAGGAGTGGACAGAGACGGAGTAGGAGTTGAGATCGCAGTAGGAGACGAGGGAACAAAGAGAAGAGCAGGAGTATCAGAAGCTAGAGGGAGAGAAAAGGATTCAACCGAGAAGTAGGAGGCATTCTCGAAGAAGGTGACATCAACAGAGATGAACTGCTTACAAAGAATGGGGTCAAAGCAACAATAGCCTTTCTGAGTGGGGGAGTACCCCAGAAAGACACATTTGGTGGAGCGAGGGGAGAGCTTATCTCGGGTAGCAGATGGGGCATGCACAAAGGCAGTGCACCCAAAGATTTGGAGAGGGAGGGAGAAGGGCTCCTTGCCCGGATACAGAATGGAGAATGGGGTTTTCCGATGGAGAAGCATGGAGGGAATGCGATTGATGAGGTAGCAGGCAAGGAGAACAACATAGCCCCAATAGGAGCGAGGAACATGCATCTGGGTCATCAAGGTACGAGCGACATCGAGGAGATGACGGTTTTTGCATTCCGCCACCCCATTTTGCTGGGAGGTATAAACATAGCTAGTCTGATGAATAATGCCATGTTGCACACAGAAAGATGTAAATGCATGACTCAGATATTCTTTAGCATTGTCTGAGCGAAAAGTTTTAATACAAACACCAAACTGAGTTTGAATTAATTTATAAAAAGAGATCCATACATCCAAAATTTCAAAGCGATCTCGTAAGAGATACACCCAAGTATATCTAGAAAAATCATCAATAAAAGTTACAAAATAAGAACTACCCCGACCAATGGTGAGGGTAGGAGCAGGGCCCAGACATCAGAGTGGACTAGATCAAACGGACGGGTAGATCTCCGACCTTGCTTCGGCGGGAAGGAGGAACGGTGATGCTTTCCAAGCTGACAAGCATCGCAGTTGAGAGGAGTACTGGAAGGAGGGAGGTGGGGAAGAAGCTGATGTAGAAGTCGTGGAGGAGGATGACCGAGGCGGAGATACCATGGAGAAGATCCGTAGAGAGAGAGGATAGAAGGCAGATAATGCGGAAACGTTTCGAGGAAGTAGAGG